>CP136063.1:277449212-279849212 GCA_032622095.1 Siphonodentalium dalli
CGTGGTTTCGTCCGCCCATTTTTTCCAGAGTTACGCCCCTTTTTGGACTTAGAAAATTCAGGTTTTCTGCTACTTTTTTTTGGTTTCCAGATGATAACTTGATTTTGGATTGTTTATTTGCAAAACCCGTTTTTTTGTGTATTACCAATATCGCAATACAGGTCAAGGTAAAATTTCGGTTCAATCGGATAATTTTTGTGAGAGTTATGACCCTTTTTCGACTTAAAAAATTCAGTTTTTTTTTTTGTTGAAAATTTAGTTTTCCTTCTATTTTTGTGGCACCATACCAAATTTGAAGCTAATATAGAACAACATGTGGCATTAAGTGCCATTTAATAAGTATTTGCACAAAAATAAGAAAAATCCTCTCTGATTGTACAGTTGGGGGCGTTAACTCCGCCCAGCGGTGCACTTGTTTTGCTTTATATATTCATGAAGCAGCGAGAAATTAACTTCTTCTGAGAAAAAGTTGTTTGAGTCAGGGTTTGGGGTGGGGGGGAAGAGGTCCAGGTCAGGATATCTCCCCCCCCAACCCAGCACCTACATGAAAACAAAAATCATATTATGGTTTTATTGCTTGTTTTGCTTTATATAGTCATGAAACGGCGAGAAATTAACTTCTTCTGAGAAAAAGTTGTTTGAGTCAGGGTTTGGGGTGGGGGGGGGGGGGGATGTCCAGGTCAGGATATCTCCCCCCCCCCCACCCAGCACCTACATGACAAATAAATCATCTTATGGTTTTATCACTTATTTTGCTTTATATAGTCATGAAACAGCGAGAAATTAACTTCTTCTGAGAAAAAGTTGTTTGAGTCAGGGTTTGGGGTGGGGGGGAAGAGGTCCAGGTCAGGATATCTCCCCCCCCCCAACCCAGCACCTACATGAAAACAAAAATCATATTATGGTTTTATTGCTTGTTTTGCTTTATATAGTTATGAAACGGCGAGAAATTAACTTCTTCTGAGAAAAAGTTGTTTGAGTCAGGGTTTGGGGTGGGGGGGCGTGATGTCCAGGTCAGGATATCTCCCCCCCCCCCCCCCCCCCCCCCACCCAGCACCAACATGACAAAAAATTATCTTATGGATTTATCGCTTATTTTACTTTATATAGTCATGAAACGGCGAGAAATTGACTTCTTCTGAGAAAAAGTTGTTTGAGTCAGGGTTTGGGGTGGGGGGGTGGGGGGGGGGGAATGTACAGGTCAGGATATCTCCCCCCCCCCCCCCCCACCCAGCACCTACATGACAAAAAATTATCTTATGGTTTTATTGCTTATTTTGCTTTATATAGTCATGAAACGGCGAGAAATTAACTTCTTCTGAGAAAAAGTTGTTTCAGTCATGGTTTGGGGTGGGAGGGGGGAAATGTCCATGTCGTAAAGATAATTTTTTGTCATGTAGGTGCTGGGTGGGGGGGGGGGGGGAGTTATCCTGACATGGACATTTCTCCCTCCCACCCCAAACCCCTGACTGAAACAACTTTTTCTTAGAAGAAGTTAATTTCTCGCCGTTTCATGAATATATAAAGCAAAATAAGCGATGATACCATAAGATAATTTTTTGTCATGTAGGTGCTTGGTGGGGGGGAAGATATCCTGACCTGGACATTCCCCCCACCCCAAACCCTGACTGAAACAACTTTTTCTCAGAAGAAGTTAATTTTTCGCTGTTTCATGACTATATAAAGCAAAATAAGCTATAAAACCATAAGATGATTTTTTTGTCATGTTGGTGCTGGGTGGGGGGAAGATATCCTGACCTGGACATCTCCCCCCCCCCCCACCCCAAACCCTGACTCAAAATACTTTTTTCAGAAGAAGTTAATTTCTCGCTGTTTCATGACTATATAAAGCAAATTAAGCGATAAAACCATAAGATAATTTTTTGTCATGTACATGTAGGTGCTTGGTGGGGGGGGGGGGGGAGATATCCTGACCTGGACATCTTTCCCCCCCCCCCCCCCCCACACCCCAAACCCTGACCCTATAGAATACACACGTAGTGTTTCTGAATACCAAATTTACACCACGAGTGGGATTGATGATTTACCACGTGGTAAATCATCAATCCCACGAGTGGTGTAAATTTGGTATTCAGAAACACTACGTGTGTATTTTGTTTATACCATGACCGGTACAGGAGCAAAAAATGCTATGAAATCGAAATAAACCCACTTAAATTAAGATGATTCTGTCGCACCATTCACAATCATCCCCGTTGTGTTCCCCACACTTGGCCGTACATCTACGCACACTATCACAGCTGATCAGGCGTATTGATACATTGAATTATGTCAACATTCAATTGTACGAATATGGTATCATTGTAGCCAATTCACAATAAACTGTAATGAAACCGCCATAAATAAACAACATGAATATATATATGGGAATACGAATTTAATGAATATAAATATAACACATTGCGGGAACTTTTTTGTCTCCGCCGTACAGTGAACAGGAAACCACGAAAGTCATTTTTGAAATCCACCGTTTTTTGTTCGAGTTTTTTACGTCTATTTCTTGAAATATATGTTCAATTTGTTGATCTGGATGTGATTTCCACGGAATTAACTGTTCGTTTTTATCGCATTAGTGAGTATAATATTCAATTGAATCGAAAGTATCAAATTGTTTTCATCGCGAGGCGCTACATTTAAAAAATAGAGTCATTTTGATCGAGGTCACGGAAGGTTAACGAAAGGTCAACTCGGATGTAGTTCTACTGTGGGTATAAACTTTAAAGGTACGGTTGGCCTTGGCGGTGGGTATCCTGTGAAAATATATCCACCCGTCAAAAACCGCTACAAACAGAAAGAACATCAAAATGTAGATAGACTTTGTCCGTATACAAATAAGAATTATCACATAAACAGTATGTTATTGTCATATGTTTGACCATTGTTATGTAAACAAAAGCATAAAAAGTAACTTTTCTGACGTTTGTTTATATTATGATGGTAAACATAAAGAGCGTTCTTTGTTGGTGAATTCCTGATATGGAACTAATAAAGAGCGTGTATGCCATTTGTGTGTGATTAGCCAGTAGCATTGAGCTGTCTTCTGTAACACAATCAGGCTCTTGCTTAGGTAAAATATAGTAGGTCTTTATGATAACATGCTGTTTACGCGATGGTGATGGTATATATGAACGAAACTGTATGCGTTTTAATGTTTTTCTGTTTACAGTGTTTGGAACAAATATGAATATTTTCAACAATTAAGGCCTCACGTGCCTTTAACCATTGAAATGCCATTCAAACGTGTTACCCACAGTAGAAACGTGTTACCCACGGTCGGACTCCTGTTCACACACAGTAGGGTGTACAGCACAAATATATTATATAGCATGTTTGTACACAGTACAATAGGGAGTCATGGTATAAATCCATATTAACATAAATGACAAATTTCATGATGATCAGACAAACAGTATAGCCTGTAGCCCATGCTAATGGATTGAATTTTGAAATCGAAGATGGCTGCTGGCAGCCATGTTTTTTTTGACCGAATGACCCCAAAATGACTTGTTCCTATTTACATGTTAATGTTAACATCCATGACTAATAGTATGCACAGAAATTCATATACAGCTGTTTACAGTGAATTTCCCCCCGCAAATCTCTGTTTTAGTGTTAAAAGGGGGTGGGTGTCCAAAAATGGTTGGAAAAACTGTCGAAAACGGAAAAAAAATTTGACGCGGGGGTGGTGGGTTCCAACAAGGGTCGAAAGTAAAAAATCAGCAATTTTTTTCCTACTCCTCCCTGCCTGTCATCTGTTTTAGTTCCTTATCTCCCTTCTAAATGAATAATAGGCCATTCCAATGTGTACTGTTATAACTGAATGGGACAATCCATTCAGTTTAGAAAGGGTTGAACTTGAAGTTATTTATAGGAAAATCCCAAACTGATATGTTAAAACAACTGGTTTACTTCATGGAAAGTTGACAAAAATGTCACAGTTACCATTGAATCTATTAACCCTTTCTTGATGGGAGCTGCGCTGGTGCAGCATTAAATATACTGTGCCAGTTCATTCATTTATATATGCGAGTCTCCCAAAGGGAGCCTCGAAAATATATGAAAAGAATGCACTGGCTTACAGGGTCAAGGTAAATATTGTTTAGCCAATATATTCTTGTATATATATATATGAGGCTCCCTATGGGCGACTCGCATTTATATAATAGAATCCATTGGCCTAAGAATATATGCGAGGCTCACTATGGGAGACTGGCATATATATAAGAGAATGCACTGGCACGGGGTCTTTAATGCTGCACCAGCGCTTATGACAGGACAGAGACTCAGAGTAGAGATTCATGGCATGAATCAATGATCTACAAAATGCATATTTTTATTTATGAGTCTGTTTGACATGGTGATGTGGATCTGTTGGGAATCATCTCAAGTCTGCTGGTTTAATTTAACCCTCTCCATACTAAATACTCATTGAGGAGTAGTTACATTGGGAAATATTCAGATAATAATTAAGTTTAACAAACGACCATAGGTTGTTTGTTGAACTTATTATCTGAACATTTCCCTTCGATGAATATGAATAATTCTTCTCTTGTTTTATCTTTGCATATCTGTTGGCTGCTTTTACTTCCTGAACACCCCTCCAAATGAACAATAGTATGTTCCAATGCATACTTTTATAACATAGTGGGAGAATCCATTATGTATCGAAAGCAGAATCACCAAATCGATTCTCATAATGATCCTCATGAAACTTTTCAATTTTCAGTGCTTTATGACTAACTTATTCAGCATTTGATTCTCACAAAATTAAATGTATGTTTAGCCCTGAGATAGGTTAAAGATTTGTGGCACAGTGGTAGTTTGGAACCTTAAATTTTTCAAAATTTAGGCATAAAAATCTTCAGATAAATCTTCAGATAAAAATTGTTCAACAATGGGCTAACTACTCATCAATTAGTATTTAATGTAGAAAGGGTTAAGACAGCCCATTTTGTGTCAAATTATCTTTACTGTCATCTGTAAATGTCTTCTACTCCTTATAAATAAATCTATTATGTCTGTGTACCTCTTGAAAATTGTTGGCAATTATTGAAATGTTATTGATTTTTTTTCCTTATAGACACATATACAAAAGTTCTGTGTACTAAATTGTTAATCAATTTCTTCAGTGCATGACATACAATCTGTATGTTTCATTCCATGACTTGAGCCCTGTTAATGTTGTTTTGAAACTTTTTCAAATTTTTAGCATGGAAGCTAATAGATACTTGATTCCTATTCATTCATTTGTGGGTAGGGCTAAAAAAATTCATTGTGAATTCATTGAGTCACGATACACTTTTACACAATACACATATACATGTAGCATATCTTGTATTAAAAAAATCAAATAAAAAAAAAAAATTCATGAATATGGGCCAAAATTGTGTTATTTCTCAGGCTCACATATCTATTACATGTATATGTTACATGTATTTAACTCATCTTACTATCGTTCCTGGAATTGATTATAAAAGTCCAATTAGTCGAATAATATACCGAAGTCTTCAAGACTAGAGGTAGACAGAGTTAACCCTTTACCCAACAGAACGGCCCTGTGCCAATGCATTCTCTTATATATGCGAGTCGACCATAGGTCGCCTCACATATATAAGAGAATGCATTGACTTAACACATTAAAAATTATAAAATTGTTAAAGAATGTAAGAAAAAATGGTAAAAAGTGTTACCAATGCCAATGCATTCTCTTATATATGCGAGGCGACCTATGGTCGACTCGCATATATAAGAGAATGCATTGGCACAGGGCATAACTGTAACCATCACAATGTGGTCAATGAGCCGGTTCCAGTGATATCCATATTTGTATGGTTTTATTGAGACAGACCCAAGATAATTTAGGCTGTTGCAGCTTTATTTGGGCGTTTTTGGCCGCTTTGTTGGGTAAAGGGTTAATAGCATGGATCACAGTCATGATAGTGGTTATACTAACAATGACCAGACCTGTTATTACACCTCAAAATATAAATTTCTGGTTTTCGCGGATATCATTGTTTATTCGTTAACCCTTTCATGATGGGAGTTTCCTGAAATCTTGCAAAAACCCTGTGCCAATGCATTCTCTCATATATGAGAATCCATAGGGAATCTCATATATATAAGAGAATGCATTGGCCAAAAAATATCTAACTTGACATTCTATTTTATGATTACACCAATGAACTGAAATTGGAATGGATAGTCATGGTACAGTTAAACTTCGTTAAGTCGAATCGCAAGGGACCGTTGGATTACTTCGAGTTATCCAAGTGTTCGACTTAACTGTTTTGACCATTTGGTGACCACAAATTCCAACCAGTTCAATTCATATCGATCCGATATGGCCAACGATTGCTGCATCAGTGTCATGGCATCGAGAACAAGTTCAGCCTTCTTGTCAATAGCATTTCTTCATTTGGAACATTGTTTTCGTTTTGGGAAGACATGACTGAATGAAATTATTCTCTGTATCTGGCCATTTTAATAAATATTATTTTCATTTCGCCTGTCAACACTACTAATCCTCACAATGGAAATTGACCCCCACACCTCGTTAATATGTTAAATAAACAATGCATTAGGATAAATAAAGACTCCAGGAATCTTCACAGCTTTTTAGGGTAATGAATAGAAGCACACTGAGTTATAATCACATGGCGATGCGTCGCCGACGACGCTTCGACTTAACCATAGTAATTAGTGTTATAATCTGGCTGGTGGGACTAAATTTCGTTTCGACTTAAGCGGATTTCGATTTATCCACCTTCGACTTAACCGTAATTATTCTAATGGCTTTGCTCACAAGCTCAGCCGGGACCAGGCGATGGCTTCGACTTAAGTGGGGTATTCGAGTTACCGACGTTCGACTTAACGAAGTTTAACTGTATTACCATAATACTGTTGATCTAATTAATACAATGTTATTACTTGGCTAGTTGGATATCGGCCGAGACATATCAGCCCTCAGTAACTTCATATCAGCCTTCGATCTTCGGTCTCAGGCTGATATGAAGTTACCTCGGGCTGATATCTTGCCAGATATCCCACTAACCAAGTAATATCCTCTAAATACATTGGCTTAACAATATTTACCTTGAACTTGTAAGCCAGTGCATTCTCTTATATATGTGAGGCTCCCTATGGGAGACTCGCATATATAAGATAATGCACTGGCACAGGATCTTTAATGCTGCACCGGCTCCGCACCCATCATTAACCCTTTACCCAACAGAACGGCCCTGTGCCAATGCATTCTCTTATATATGCGAGTCGACCATAGGTCGCCTTGCATATATAAGAGAATGCATTGGCTTAACACATATTAAAAATGATAAAATTGTCAAAAAATGTAGAAAAATATTATAAAAAATGTTAAAAAATGTAAGAAAACATTATAAAATTGTTAAAGAATGTAAGAAAAAATGGTAAAAAGTGTTAAAAAAGAATTTTTTTAGGCCAATGCATTCTCTTATATATGGATAAGAGAATGCATTGGCACAGGGCATAACTGTAACCATCACAATGTGGTCAATGAACCGGTTCCAATGATATCCATATTTGTATGGTGTTATTGAGACAGACCGAAGATATTTTAGGCTGTTGAAGCTTTATTTGGCCGCTTTGTTGGGTAAAGGGTTAAGACGGACTTTCTGTGCATTTTTATTTCACATACGTTTACCTCATATGAGAGTACAAAAAAACGTAACAAATGGTTTCCATTCAACATTCATGATATACACATCACAAACTGTTTTGTACCATGGAAATTGTACTTGTTACTTAATTCCTGGATGTCTGGGATCCTCTGATAGAAACAGAATAAATTTGTTCCACGTTGATGGACTTATCGGTATCCTTGTTTCACTGTCATTCGCATCAAATATTTAATGATTTAAGGACATTCGATCTCACTTAGAGTGAAGCTGTTGCTATGACTGCAGTATGTAGAGTTAAATTTTGAAAACAGAAGTGTGGTTACTAATACCAGGGACTGGCCTAGAGATTTCAAATAAAAAACAGTCACTTCTCCTAGTTCATTTATAAGGAAGAAGTGGATTGTATTCAGAGAGAAGTCATAAAGGCTGAAGTCCAAATAAGGCCCCGAGAGTATAATGTTCTATTTTATATGTATTATTTTATTGGTTTGTCCATCTGTCCATCGACGTATATTATAACGACCCCGTTCGGCGCACAAGCGCCGAGCTCAGGTTATGTATAGGTAACAGGCGGGCATACGTATTTGTGATGTCACACATAATTTACTGTATACCGTGTAGGTGAAATATTTAGCGTCACAACTTTTTCATGAAAAAATCACGTGACTTCCGGCAGTGGTTTCACAAAATCGCGGAATCAGATATGAAACAAATTTGATACTTCACAATTTACGATATATGTGGCAATGGACAACTGAAGTATGTATTTATTCATAAACAGTAAGTTGTTATGAATATGTCATGCATAGGTTCATATTAGATCAGTTTCATTTGTTAGCTAAATGATGGCGTCATGACGTCAAAGCGTCATTTGTCTCTTCGGGCCAGGATCCAGACATGACTGAACGTGTCGTGGACAACTGATTTCACCTCACTATAGACTAGACATCTATTGATTGATTTATTGATTTAGAGTTTAACGTCATTTTAGCCGCTATATTCCGTATATCATGACCATACTGGACATATAAACGCAGACACGCGCTTCAATTACGAGTTGTATAATACCAGTTTGATTTAGTACCTGTACTGTGTATTAAATTTTAGCTCCCTTACTAGTATTTAAATTCGCGCAGTACTATTTTTCGCACACCCATTGGTGCGCGATTTTAAAACTGAGCGAAACATAATACGACTTCAAAGTTTACCGTATTTCCACGGGGAAAATAAGATATGGCAATTGCTTGTAAGAATCACACATATATACCAGAATGAAAGCAGAAAAACGTGTCATCAAATCCACAAACCACGAGTGAAGCCATGCTCATACACATGTAATCTGAGTTAATTATAATATCACATCAAGTTTTACATGTACATGCAGCGAAGTGTTGATTTTTTCTGAAGTCAGCAGCCAATATGATGTTTTTGTTTACTACTTTCCACTTCATATCAATGGTGTTCATATATAAAGATTTAACTATATCATAATGATTATTTAAAGCACCCGTATTCAATAAAATATAATTCTTACTATTATGATGGGGTCGGGTCGTTCTATATGCCTTGCATAATAAAGATCGATGGTCTGTCCATTTTTTTCTTCTTTTTTTTTCGTTTCCTGATGATAACTTTAGTAAGTCTGAACTGAATGGAGTGAAATTTGATATGTGGGTTTATTAGCACAAAATACAGGTCAAGTTCGAATTCGAGTTCCGCTCGCCAATTTTCACCAGAGTTATGGATGGCCCTTTTTGTTGCGATCTGTACTTAATTTTCGTTACCAGATGATAACTTTAGTATGTTTGAACTGAAAGGAATGAAATTTGGTATGTGAGCTTACTTGCCCAAAATACAGGTCAAGTTCGAATTTGGGTTCCGCCAGCCAATTTTTGCTGGAGTACTAGTATGGTCCTTGTCGACTTAGAATTTGCCAATTATTTTTGTTTCCATATGATAACTTTAGTTTTAGTTGTCTGACTGTTTTCAAATTTTTTATGTAGATTAGCCACATGAAAATTCAGGTCAAATTAAACTTTTTGGTGAAGCCGAATTCAGTATGCAAATTACAGTTCACATATGAATCAAGCCTGGAAATAGTGTGTCTGACATTTGCAGAATGAGGTACCTAGAGGGTTATTTAGTGATGCTATCCTGTACAGCGAGCTAACGTCATCAATTCACCCTTTGGGAAACTCATTCTGCTCAGGCCTCAAAGTTCTGCTGTTGGAGACCTAGGATCAGATTGAAGTTCGATCCTCAGTTGAAGTTGGTGATGTTCACCCATTAGTTCCCTCGATTATGCATTTTATCTTTGAACAGCAAATTAGGGGATTATAGAAACTGAACAAAAGGGAAAATGTAACTAAAAACAATGTTAATTTGAGACTATAAATACTTCCGAGATTATGAGGCCTAAGCAGAATGAGGTCCCCAGATGGTGAGTTTGGTATGTGAGTTTCTCCACCCAAAATACAGATCGAGTTCGAATATGGGTTTGATCGGAGTTTTTTTTACGGGGGTTATGGCCCTTTTTCAACTTAGAATTCATTAATTCTGCCATAACTCAAACATTTTTTATCTGATTGGAACCAAATTTGGTGTATGAGTTTCTCAGACCAACATACAGATTGATTTCGAATATGGGTTTGATCGGATTTTTTTTAATGGTGTTATGGTCCTTTGACATTTGATTCACACATACATGTACTTCGATAAATCAACCATTTTTCATCTGATAGGAACCAAATTTGGTATGTGAGTTTCTCAACTCAAAATACAGAACGAGTTTGAATATGGGTTAGATCCAATTTGTTATACCAGAGATATGGCCCTTTTTAAACTAAGAATTATCCAGATTATAACCCAAGTAAATTACAATTAATGAATACCTGCTTCTCTGTGAGCAAGATAAAAGACAATATAGTTTATTGCTTTGAGAGTTATTTATAGCCCTCATATGTTAGGTCTGTATAGGAGACACAGTGAATTATTGGATAAATTGATTTAGCTATCTTTTTAACCACAACTTAGCCAGGTGAATTTATTTAACTAGACCAATGGAGCTCTCTAAGTCCTTGGATGATGGGACTACATTGGATCAAACAGGGCAGAGATAGGTGATTTAACCCCTTTTACCCATTCCATGTCTTTTAACCTTTTCCATTAAATAAATAATTATATTATTTTGATATCTCACATGGCAATTTGCAACAACATGAATAGAACTGCTCACACTATGATAGTGGTGACAGGCTCTAGAGTTTAGATGTTATATTAACCCTTCTATATTGACTCATATATTCCAATAATTTGTGTTATTACTGGTTATTATGTACATTTGTCATATACTACTTTAGATCATAACAGTATAAGAATTTACTATCGCCAAGGGATGGGTTAAACATCTGCCGATCGTGATCGGCCTCTCGTTCTTACATTCTTTAACAATTTTATAATTTTTAATGTGTTAAGCCAATGCATTCTCTTATATATGCGAGGCGACCTATGGTCGACTCGCATATATAAGAGAATGCATTGGCACAGGGCCCTTCTGTTGGGTAAAGGGTTAAAATGAACTACTATTAGCATGAAACAAGAGGAAATATGACTTGTATCTTATCCAAATTGATACACAGATCAACTCTCTTCATATGTGATACACAGCTCAACTCTCTTCATATGGCTTCATTCTATTTAGGTAATTTTAGGATGTCCCTGTAAACGTAGCCGAGGTGATTAATTCGCAGATACACAATCTGGGTTATTCTGATTCGAACACCGACATGAGTGAAAATCGCGCTTCATTTTCAAACTTGATCTGAGTTGACGGACAGACATCTTAATGTGCCGTTGTGATCGTAACATGGCCATTTTGATCAGAAATGAGAATTTGTTCGCACACATTAAAGGAATGATCAACTCATATTGAGTCAGTGGATTTGGTCGCACACATTAAAGCAATGAACTCTCATACTGAGTCAGTTCTTCCACAAATAGCATGTCTGTCATTTGCAGAATGAGGTCCCCAGAGGGTGAATTTAGTGACGCTATCCCGCATAGCGGGCTAGCATCACTAAATTCACCCTATGGGGAACTCATTCTGCTAAGGCCCTCAACTGATATGGCAGACCTACGATCAGATTGAAGTTCCCCAGTTGAAGTTGGTGATGTTCACCCATTGGGCACCTCAATTATGAATTTTATCTTCTGCAAATTAGGGGATATAGAAACTTCCTAGAAGGGAAATGTAACTAAAAACAATGTTAATTTGATACTATAGATACTTCCGAGAAGATGAGGCCTAAGCAGAATGAGGTCTCCAGAGGGTGAATTTGGTGAATGAGGTTCCCAGATGTTTAATTTAGTGGTTCTAGTTCGCTGTGCGGGATAGCATCACTAAATTCACCCTCTGGGGACCTCATTCTGCAAAATGACAGACACGCTATTTGCAAGCTTGCATAAATCTGATACATACATGTACAGTAATGCTCTAATTAATGAAATTTTTATTAGCCAAATTCGAAAAAGATTAGCCATTGGCTAATTTGGCTACCGACAGCGCGAACACTGGGTTCTAGAAGTTTTCATCCACTCATAGAATGAGGCCTCAAAATATGATGCTGCTCATTTGCAGAATGAGGTCCCCAGAGGGTGAATTTAGTGATGCTACCCCCCACAGCGTTCTAGAACCACTAAATTAAACATCTGGGAACCTCATTCTGCATAGTCTCATCTGCTGTGGGAAACCTAGACTCAGATTTAAGTTCCCAGATGGTGAAGATGGGGATGTGTACCCATTTGGCACCTCAATTATGTATTGTGTCGTCTGCAAATTTGGGGATATAGATAAACTAAAAAAGAAAAAGGAAATTTTCTAAAGAGGTTTCGAGGGTGAATTTGGTGATGCTAGCCCTCTGTGTGGAGTTGCGTCACTAAATTCACCCTCTGGGGACCTCATTCTGCAAATGTCCAACAAAATATTTTGAGGCCTGAAAGTGTGTCATGTGATAAGAATTGTACACGTACAGTAATGCCCTAAGTAATCGACTCTTTAACAACAGCAGAATTATGGGTAACTTTTCAGGATTTAGATGAATGGCAACAAGCCATATTTCCGACTAAATCCTGAAAAGTTACCCATAATTCTGCTGCGGTTAAGGGGTCGATTAATTAGAGCATTACTGTACATGTATGCATGAATACAAGAATCTCAGCAAGACACCGATCTTAATCAAGAGGTCAAGCCGTCAGGATCAGATAACTCCGTCTGATAACTGATGAACCTTAGGTGTGTCTGGATAATGTACCCCATATAAATGTTGATTTTTTTTTTTTTTCCAGAGTGCTTCCACCAATCCGCAGTAACAACAGTAACAAAGGCTCTCCAGAAAGTTCTGTCAATTCCAAAAACAGCAACAGAAGGTACAAATTAGTCATATTATAGTCATTTAGTGTGAAATTTAGCCGGACAAGCAATATGTTTTTTTCTCATAGAATGCCTTGATCATCTCTAAAAAAAACCTGCGCCTCTTAATTTTTCTGACCTTGGTGCCATGATAATATATATAAATACCACCGATCCCATGCACAACCCTTTGTGGCTGTTTCTCATTAAGATGCCGTGGTTAGGTAAAATTTTACATGTGAAATATCTATTTTATTGAGTAATGTTTTATCACACCCCCCCTCAACTTTTAATCTGGATTTGAAGTTAATGGTAAATTAATGGTTCAGTTTTCTGCCCATATTATATATATATTAAAATAACTGCTTCTTTACAGAAATAATTTTTAATTTCCCAAGAAATCCACAATTTTGTAAAAAAATCTAAAAATTATAAATTCAATTTAGTTACTCTGATTGCCATATCGAGAGTGGTATTGTGTCAAGCTTTGGTTTCTGCACCAATGATTGAACGAATGATGCATTTCTGTTTATTTTGTTGAAGATTTATTCTTAGTTATCACTTTGTTCTCATTTGTATGTATTTTGTGTAATATAATGTTTATATAAACTCTCCATAGAGGAGGCAATAAAGATATATATGGAAAAGTAACCACAATTTATCAATTCAAAAATTATTCTCACATTTGATTTGTAGTTCTTGATGCTAATTCTTAATGTTTTTTTTTTCAGTCGGAGAAGTCGAGCGAATAGAGACGAAAATGGAGGTATACCCAATAAACCTGTTAAATATTCGAGGAAAAAATCAGATGATGAAGGTAGTTGTAGGAGTGTGACGAATGAATTCTCATGAAAACAAAAACTCGCCTTGTCCATCCAGCATGCCGTAATGTA
Source organism: Siphonodentalium dalli (assembly GCA_032622095.1). NCBI lineage: Eukaryota > Metazoa > Mollusca > Scaphopoda > Gadilida > Siphonodentaliidae > Siphonodentalium > Siphonodentalium dalli. The sequence goes on from CP136063.1 coordinate 277,463,189, forward strand.
CTCCTGAGTGCCTCATAATCTTACGTAATTCTCTCCTGTACAAGCTTGTAAATATAGTGCCAGACATGTGCAGAATGAGGTCCCTAAAAGGTGAATTTAGTGCAGAATGAGGTCCCTAAAAGGTGAATTTAGTGACATTGCCCTTAGTTTAGTTTCGCTATATTTCCAAATTGGCAGATGACACTTAACCCTTTACCCAACAAACCGGCCAAAACCGGCCAAAGAAAGCTTCAACAGCCTAAAATATCTTCGGTCTGTCTCAATAGAACCATACAAATATGGATATCATTGGAACCGGCTCCTTGACCACATTGTGATAGTTACAGTTATGCCCTCTGCCAATGCATTCTCTTATATATGCGAGTCGACCATAGGTCGCCTCGCATATATAAGAGAATGCATTGGCCTAAAAAAAAACTTTTTTTAACACTTTTTACAATTTTTTCTTACATTCTTTAACAATTTTATAATTTTTAATGTGTTAAGCCAATGCATTCTCTTATATATGCGAGGCGACCTATGGTCGACTCGCATATATAAGAGAATGCATTGGCACAGGGCCCTTCTGTTGGGTAAAGGGTTAATACATTGAGGTGCCTAATAGGTGCACATCACCATCTTCTCCATCAGGGAACTTAAATATGTGTCTACGTCTCCCATGGCAGATGAGGCTATGCAGAATGATGTCCCCAGAGCATGAACTTGTTGATGCTAGCCCGCTGTGCTGGGTAGCGTCACTAAATTCACCCTCTGGGTACCCCATTCAGCAAATGTCCTGCACTATATTGTCAGGCCTGCTCCTGTATGCATGGATCTAATTTGGTTTGGTATCAGACCTTCAATTTTGAGCGCACATAGTTTATATATATGTGACCCGCCATATCACATCCAGTCGTAAGTCGGGATTTTTTTTACCCTGTGCCAATGCATTCTCTTATATATGCGAGTCGACCATAGGTCGCCTCGCATATATAAGAGAATGCATTGGCCTAACAATTTTTTATCATTTTTTTTAAATAAATGTTTCTTACAATTTTTAGGACATAAAATAAAAAACATCCATTACCCTGCAGGGAGCCCCACACATATATAGAAGCATATAGAAGAGTGTCGTCTGCTCATGTTTGTCTGGGGCTCTGTATGGGTGAAATTATAAAATTGTTAAAGAATACAAGAACAAATTATTAAAATTGTAAAAAATTGTTAGGCCAATGCATTCTCTTATATATGCGAGGCGACTTATGGTCGACTCGCATATATAAGAGAATGCATTGGCACAGGGTAAAAAAATCCCGACTTACGACTGGATTTGATATGGCGGGTCACATATATGCTTATTTTGTGAACAGAAACGTGAATTACTATACGTTTTTAGTGTGGATCACACAAAGCAGAAATTTCGATAAAATGATTCTTTTACTCTAGGAATAGTATCATATTATTTATGAAACATTAAACTGTGAGAGCAAGTTTTGGGACAGTGAAAACTAATGATCTCTCAGATTGACAATACAGTAATGCTCTAATTAATTGACTCCTTAACCACAAAATAATTCTGCTGTGGTTAAGGAGTCAATTATTTAGGGCATTACTGTACATTCATTTTTCAAATACTTCGATAGTAACACACCTTTATGCAAACATGCATCAGTTTCATGTGATAGTCACATGTTATTCTAAATCTGAACTCCTCAACACATGACCTTGTGGCAAGTATACAAGACTGACAAGGTTTGCCGAAATGGGTAGTCTTTCAATGGACTAGAATTAATCTAAACATCTATATCAGAATTGGAATAATTCCAATGAATGACCCAGCATTCTGGTTTAGGGATTCTGAAAACAAACAGTTTCTTATTTATGGTTAATGACTTGGTCAGATTCATGAGTGTATATCTTATTGATAAGAGCATTACTCACTAACTGTCTTCAAAAGGGGAGGCCAGACCTGCCAGTTTAAGCTGATACGAAATCAAAGAAGCCACCCGCCCACATAAGCAGCATGCGCGAGTTCCGAAATGTCAGCCTTATAATTAATTTGCAGTTCCCGCTACGTGTAACTTTGAGCAGTATATGCACTGTTCACAAGCAATGCTGCTTATGTATGGTTGACCGATTATCCATTTTAAATATAAATAAACAGCACTCGGAAGTCTGAAGATTTTAAGTTACTTGCATAAAATATTACTTGACCGTGCATACAATAGCGCAAGTTTGGCCCATGCCATATGTATGCAAGCAAGCCTTGAAATAGGGTGTCTGTCATTTGCAGAATGAGGTCCCCAGAGGGTGAATTTAGTGATGCTACCCCACATAGCGGGCTAGCATCCACAAATTCACCCTCTGGGGACCTCATTCTGCTTACACCTCAGCAGAATGAGGTTCCCAGAGGGTGAATTTGGTGATGCTAGCCCGCTATGCGGGGTAGCATCACTAAATTCACCCTCTGGGGACCTCATTCTGCAAATGACAGACACCCTATTTCAAGGCTTGTATGCAAGCGCTCTAGCACACGTCAAAATCGAAGGTCTGTACTAGAAGGTTTTATTCATATTTTCAACTGTCCAATGGTTCGGATCTGCTCATTATTATGGTACCAGTTGAAATCAGTCCTTCCCAGGAGACGGGAACGATTGCTCTCGCACCCGTATGCACTCGCATTTTTTAATTCACGGGTGCTAAAATTCGCACTCATCCCTCTTATCAAAATGTTCATGGTCACTCTAATAGTTGATTCAATATTGAACTTTTTGAAGGTATATTTAGAACCTTTCCCATCTCAGTTAAATCATGGGCATGTGACAGTTTAACTGGACATAGGTCTATCCCAAAATGACTTTTTGTTTTAGAAAAACCCAACCCAACGATTGTATTATGGGCGCAATTACACCCGTCTTCTGAATTGCGAGAGCAAATACGTGCTCTCGCTGTGTTTTCTTTGTGGGAAGGACTGAGTTGACATTGACCGAAAAGAGAAGTTTGAATTAATGTGAAAAATTAAATAAAAAACTTTAAAAAATAGGGAGCTGGATGGATTAGAGGCACTCTTTTCTCTACACTTGTTTGATATTGTTCTGACACTCCTGGTTACATGAAGAATCTTAATTCTTGTTGTTCCTTACTAATTACTAATCAATCAATATATTAATTCTAATTACTAATTATTGTACTACATATAATCACTAGCCACCCTCCCCGTCTTTAGTAATTCTTGGAATTAGTGCTTAACGAAATTAAAGAAACTACATTCCTATTTATGTTGATTTTCTTTTGCTTAATCAAGCCTGAGTTTAGTTCCCAGAGGTTGAATTTAGTGACGCTATCCTGCATACCGGGCTAGCATAAATAAATTCACCCTCTGGGATCTCATTCTGCTTAGGCCTCATCTTCTCTGGAAAATTTCTTTATTATCAAATTTATATAGAAACTTCTTCACATAGATTCTATTTCTTTTTTAGTTTAGTTTTTTCTATGTCCCCAAATTGGCAGACGACACATTACATATTTAAGGTTAACCCTTTGAGTGCCAGGGGCCGATCTCATCGGCCCTAAACCTACAAAATAGGTCTGTTAAAGAATATAAATTATTAAAATTGTATAAAATTGTAAAAAAAAAAAAAAAAAAAAAAATGTTAGGCCAATGCATTCTCTTATATATGCGAGGCGACCTATGGTCGACTCGCATATATAAGAGAATGCATTGACACAGGGTATATGGGTTGATACAAAAATCGGACCTGGCACTCAAAGGGTTAAGGTTCCCTCATTCTGCAAATGACAGGCACACTAAACTCAGGCTTGTGCTCAATGGTCAGGCCTTAAAAATTGGAGTTTCTTTCAAATCTCGAATTCTCCAAGGTGGTGTGAAATTGCTACCCAAATCCTTGGTGATGATTTTCTCAAAACCATTTTGTGGATCCCAAATTTGGTGTATATTAACCCTTTGAGTGCCAGGGGCCGATCTCATCGGCCCTAAACCTACAAAATAAGTCTGTTAAAGAATATAAGAATAAATTATTAAAATTGTATAAAATTGCCAATGCATTCTCTTATATATGCGAGGCGACCTATGGTCGACTCGCATATATAAGAGAATGCATTGGCACAGGGTATATGGGTTGATACAAAAATCGGACCTGGCACTCAAAGGGTTAAGGTTCCCTCATTCTGCAAATGACAGGCACACTAAACTCAGGCTTGTGCTCAATGGTCAGGCCTTAAAAATTCTCCAAGGTTGTGTGAAATTGCTACCCAAATCCTTGGTGATGATTTTCTCAAAATTTGGTGTATATTAAAGACTATAGAAATACGTTAATCATGCAATCAAATAATTTCAGGATTCAAATTTCCTGTAGATAAATGCAGTCAATAGTCTATGATCTTGCACATCTTGTAGTTTCCAAGCCGATTTATGCTACCAAACTAACTATTCTTCTGACCTTGCTGCTGGAATATCTAACTAATAATTCTTTGCTGTTAGTAGAAGCTGATAGAGGTATAAGTCGAGGGACGTATTATCTTAATTCCAAGTCTCTTGTTATTGGGATTTCTTGTTATACTTCAAAGGGACATTAGGCCTTCCCATTGGGCAGACATGCAGGAATAATAAATAAAAAAAGTCTGTAAAACCGTCATCAGCAAGACGACATGGAGAATTTATAGATAAAATTTTGTCTCATATTTAATATTGAGAACTCTTTACAGAACAATTTTCATTCTCTGAACTTTTCTAATGTGTATCTTCAGGTTTAACACTTTCAGTACTAAATGGATTCTCACATTCAGTTATAAAAGTATACATTTATATAATTGTCTAGAGAGATGCTCAGGTAATAAAATCAGACATAGGTCATTTGTTGGAACTTATTATCTTGACATTTGGAGAAGGAGTTCCCCAGCGGGTGAATTTAGTGACGCTATCCAAATTTACCCTCTGAGGACCTCATTCTGCTTAGGCCTCATCTTCTGGGAAGTGTCAATAATCCCAAATTAACATTGTTTTTAGTTACTTTTTCCCTTCTGTTGAGTTTCTATATCTCCTAATTTGCAGAAGATAAATTGCATAATCGAGGTGACTAATGGGTGAACAATACCAACTTCAACTGGGGAACTTCAATCTGATCCTAGGTCTCCCATAGCAGTTGCCTGAACTTATTATCTGAACAGTTCCTAATGGAAATACTCGTCAATGAGTAATTAGTATAGAAAGGGTTAATAAGGTAACTACTCGTCAATGAGTAATTAGTGTAGAAAGGGCTAAATCTGATTGTGCACTTAGCAACTTTGTGTATTCCCCCAACTAATTCACTCTGATTGAAAACTGTTGAACCAGAAGTATCTCCACGACGACCATTTGTTTGACATTGCATTTCTGTGGGACTTAGTCTGAAGTCCTGAATTCCTCTGAGGTTCAGTGCTGTTTCATCCATAGTTCGATCAGAATTTTTATATGACTATTATCACGTCATGGCTCTGTATTTCCAGAGGGCCGAATTCCCTAGACATAACTGTATTTGTGAGACATGTATTTAGAATTATACATGTATTAACCCTACACATTTCATATTGGCTATATCAATCTCCAGAAGGCTATATTCCGTACACTTACTTCAGGGTTTCTGCCAGGGTTAAAATGCAGGGTCCGTAGAACCTAGGATAGCTTTTGACCCGTCATATGCAAATTTTGAAATTCCATGTAAAAAAAAAACCTATTTCCTTGCAAGAGAGAACAGTGCTGGGTGGTGTATTGGACTATACAATGGCTGCCATGTGAAAAAATCCCCCATATTTCCTTGCACCAAAGAATAGTGTTGGGCAATTGTATTTGGCTATAAAATTACTGCCATAATTTTAAATACATGGTTACATGCTATTTCCATAAATCTTAAGAACTTTCACTGAATTTATCATCTATGAATGGAAGACAACCCTGATCATGATATATATGTCATAGTAATATCAGATCAATCAAATCCTGAATAAGGAATTACTATTTATGAAATTGTAGACGGGACTATTTTAATCAAAGTTAATATTCATGGCGCGCGATTATACATTCTCATTTAAATTCATAATTTTCTGACAGATGTATATGGATTAACAGATGATTGATTTATCGTACAGTATACGATAGCTAAAAAATATCTCAAATTCACGTTCAACCCTGTCTGCGCACATGCCACAAGTTTTCCCCGCCACCTTTCGGCTGACTTGCCAAAATCCAGGCCTGCAAATAGCGTGTCTGTCATTTGCAGAATGAGGTCCCCAGAGGGTGAATTTAGTGATGCTACCCCGCATAGCGGGCTAGCATCACTAAATTCACCCTCTGGGGACCTCATTCTGCTAAGGCCCTCAACTGCTATGGCAGACCTACGATCAGATTAAGTTCCCCAGTTGAAGTTGGTGATGTTCACCCATTGGGCACCTCAATTATGAATTTTATCTTCTGCAAATTAGGGGATATAGAAACTTCCTAGAAGGGAAATGTAACTAAAAACAGTGTTAATTTAATACTATATACTTCCCAGAAGATGAGGCCTAAGCAGAATGAGGTCTCCAGAGGGTGAATTTGGTGATGCTAGCCCGCTGTGCGGGATAGCGTCACTAAATTCACCCTCTGGTGACCTCATTCTGCAAATGACAGACACACTATTTGCAGACTTGCCAAAATCATACTTTTGATACGGAAAGTTAAGTTTGTATTTGCCGTCGTAGCTGGACTCTGGATATTTGTTTAGTTATCGTTTGCTTTATTTTAATGATGACTCTTTGAATTTGTTTTAGATGTAATTTAAATAGTCAACGGTAAAACCGTAAAACACAGATGTCCGCTTTCCAATGATATATTGCAGTTTATGGGGAATTGGTAACTGGTGATTGGAAATCAAATACACAACCGGACCTGTACAAAACAACTCTTTTTATATCGATTCATGTTCCCTTCATTTTTTGGGCACCAAATCAAGGTCAGTTTTATGCCCAACTGGCCTAGTGGAAACCCTGCTTTATATTTACATTTACATTTATGATATCACATATTAACCCTAAACATTTATTATGATATCACATATTAACCCTAAACATTTATTATGATATCACATATTAACTCTAAACATTTATTATGATATCACATATTAACTCTAAACATTTATTATGATATCACATATTAACCCTAAACATTTATTATGATATCACATATTAACCCTAAACATTTATTATGATATCACATATTAACCCTAAACATTTATTATGATATCACATATCAACCCTACATGTTTCAAATTGGATTTTGTTGATTTCTGGAGCCCATAATTTCCCAGATATACATGGGATTTTGTTGATTTCTAGAGCCCATAATTCCCTTAGCTTACACATACAGCCTTTAGGTTCTCAGACTGTAGACATGCATTCACAATGGTATTACTTATTTACCATGTAAACATATAGACTATTGAGCCTGGCTTCATACATGAATTGGCTTGCTTCTATATCTGATACAAGCCATTTACCTCTACACTAGTACCTGTGTTTGCCTGTAGCTAAGATAATCTGTTGTTAAGATATCTTAACTTTTTATGCAACATGTTTTAACTATTAAGAAGAGATCAATGGAGGAAACATGCAACACATAGAGCCATATTTAGCCTCACTATGAATAATAGATTTGTGGTAATGCCAACTATGTGATAGGTATCAGGATTGAGAGCGCTATAGTTTGTTGGCAGTGATACCTATCACCACTGATCACCGCTGACAACTCTATCGTTTTATCATTTTTGATTGACGAGTTTCCTCACTGATATATCTGGTCATTAAGGATTACTGGTTAAGTAAATATCCAATTGTTTACTTGGTTTCCCCGAGATGAGTAAACAGACTTTTAAAGAGCACTAATTTGCTGGGAGTTGATAAAGGGCAGAGTCAACTTTGCTGTTTTATCTAACTAGGGGATTGCCCATTAAAAATGTCGGGTTTATAAACACTCTCTATTACTTTCTTGTGTGCGCTGGCAATTCTAATTTCTATTTTAAATGGCCCTGTTTCGGTTTTTGTTGTGACTGGTATCTGCAAATTAGGGGATATAGAAACTCAACAGAAGGTAATAAGTAACTAAAAACAATGTTAATTTGAGACTATAGATACCTCTCAAAAGATGAGGCCTAAGCAGAATGAGGTCCCTAGATGTTAGACACACTACATTCAGGTTTGTCTATAATTGAGAACGCTAATAATTGTAACTGTATGTATTAGTCCTGTTTGGCCCGGGCATATGGCTTTCCTAATAACTTGAGTTCCGGCGAAAAATACAGATCATGTTCAAATTTAGGTTCGGTCTGCCCATTTTTTCTGCAGTTATGTTCCTTGTCGACATATAATTTGAGAGTCTGGGCCCAGTTCGAATCTGGGCTACATCAAATTAATTTTGCATGACGACTTATAGTTTGAGAAAACATTGATTAATTTTGCGTCTGTCATTGCGTGATTCAGAAATAGTTAGCATAGACAGTTGGAAGGACAGTTTGGCTCAATGGTTGTTCTCAGATGGGCCAGAATATTTCATTTCCACAAAAAACACAGGTAAAATAAAGCCACCATATTTAAATTGTGGGAAATAGCCTTAAATTTCAGAATATAGGGTCCTCAAAATTGTCGCAAAATGACCTTGAATTTCAGTAGGCCTTCATATGAGAACCATTTATAGTACCAAAAGTATCTTGCATGTGGTGTCATAAATTGTCAGATAATTTACATCAAAGATATCATCTACCGGTATAATAGATAAAAAAAATTCATGAATTCTGGAAAGCTAGCTTCAGCAACCAACAATACCACTCACTGAAAGTAACTTCATACTCCATTTGGGAGAATTAAGACTAACCTAATTTATCTTTGTTGAGCCAACACAATTGTGACCCGCCATATCAAATCCAGTCGTAAGTCGGGATATTTTTTACCCTGTGCCAATGCATTCTCTTATATATGCGAGTCGACCATAGGACTGGATTTGATATGGCGGGTCACAATTGTCTTTCCTTTCCCATTTACCCATTCAGAAAAAAGTACATGTAAACCCCCATACTAAAATAATACCCTGCCTTCTATCCTTTAGATACAGCATTGAATACAAAGATTCATCATGTTGCGTACTACCTTAAATAAAATTTGAACTGTATCCCATTGTATACAATGTATTAATATATAGATATTTGTTTCAGAGTCTAAAGCTCAATGATTTTATTTTGATTATTATATGATATCATAGTTCATCAGGTGAATTTAATTTTACTAGCAGATACAGTAATGCCCTAAGTAATTGACTCTTTAACCACAGCAGAATTATGGGTAACTTTTCAGGATTTAGTCGGAAATATGGCTTGTTGCCATTCATCTAAATCCTGAAAAGTTACCCATAATTCTGCTGTTGTTAAAGAGTCGATTACTTAGGGCATTACTGTACGTGTACAATTCTTATCACATGACATACTTTCAGTCCTCAAAATATATTTTTGGACATTTGCAGAATGAGGTCCCCAGAGGGTGAATTTAGTGACGCAACTCCACACAGAGGGCTAGCATCACCAAATTCACCCTCGAAACTTCTTTTTCTTTTTTAGTTTATCTATATCCCCAAATTTGCAAACGACACAATACATAATTGAGGTGCCAAATGGGTACACATCCCCATCTTCACCATCTGGGAACTTAAATCTGAGTCTAGGTTTCCCACAGCTGATGAGGCTATGCAGAATGAGGTTCCCAGATGTTGAATTTAGTGGTTCTAGTTCGCTGTGCGGGGTAGCATCACTAAATTCACCCTCTGGGGACCTCATTCTGCAAATGAGCAGCATCATATTTTGAGGCCTCATTCTATGAGTGGATGAAAACTTTTAGAACCCAGTGTTCGCGCTGTCGGTAGCCAAATTAGCCAATGGCTAATCTTTTTCGAATTTGGCTAATAAAAATTTCATTTGGCTAAACTTTTGGCTAAACTTTTTTTGACCCCAAATAGAGACTGGAAGCATGAATTTTTGGCAAGTGGGTTTTTAATTCTGTGATGTGAACGATCTAGTCGGAAAACATCGTATACGTAAGTGGGAATATATCGCCGACTGTACAAAGGGAAACCCGATCGCAGACAGTACAAAGGGAAACCCGTAACTCTGCACGAAACAGCAAAAGGTCATATCATTATTTTGCATTTAATCCGCTAATCCCCCATTGTCTGTCTGGTCACTCACGGGGCTCCTGCACGATTCATGTTTATGATGACATTGTATTTATGACGGCCAAGGTTTATGAGCACCAAGTGTAAGACAATAGCTTAATCAGCCAAATGTGAATCACGACAGATATTTTGTGGCTATTTTTCGTCAATACCGATACATTCAAAATAATATGCATGCGTTTATGACAGATTGTAATTTGATAATGGCGTAACAATATTAAGTTATTAGTTTCCAGATGTCACTTAGATATTTTCGCAAGGATAATTAATATTTAATGATTTAAAAGAAGAAAGTGGGGAAATGTCCGTATACCGATATGGATGGCCCTCGGCATGGGTATTGTTGTTAAAATAGTCACATCCGTTATAACCACCATATACAGAAAGAATATTAAAATATTGATATATTTTGTTCTTATACCAATCATAAATATCGCATAAATAGCATGTTATTATCAAGATCGAATGCCTTGTTGGTAAACAAAAGACATGTTATGTTACTGTACAGTACATAAAGAGTGTGCAATAAGCAAAACACTCAACACCGGGGATATCCCATTGGGTGAACTTTGGTTAAAGCTATACCATGTCGTTTACAACATACCGTTATAGTGCTTGCTAATCATCGCCACTCAATATTTCGGTGTTGAATGGGTCACTCGCACAAGTATGTTTTGTGGATAATATCGTAATCATACTATCCTTATCTCAATCATACTATCATTATACTATACTGTTGGGGAAATGTTCATATTTTGGAAACTTTTATTTCTAAATTATAACCTACAACCGAGAACATTCCGTGCCTTTCAAGTCTGAGTTTAGTGTGCCTGTTATTTTCAGAATGAGGTCCCCAGAGGGTGAATTTAGTGACGCTATCTCGAACAGCGGGCTAGCATCACCAAATTTAATGCTTGGGACCTCATTCTGAATAGACATAGACATAGTCTCAAATTGAAGTTACCAAATGGTAAATGTTGTGATGTTGTGATGTGATTAACTGATGTTTCTAAAGATTTTATACCCCCACTTTCGAAGAAAATGGGGGGTATACTGGATTGACTGCGTCTGTCCATCCGTCACGCTTTCTCCCTCCGTCAGTCCATCCATCCCGGGCCTGAATTCACTTCCCCCTCGTTTTCGCACTGAATAGACTACGACCAACATGACTGTGTCCATCCGTCCGTCCGACCTCATAACTCGAACAACTATAAACCAATTTCAATAATATTTTGTATGCAATCTCCTTAGGACTGCCTCTCCGCATGATGCTAATTGACTTTGAAAATTCTGTCCGACTTAATAACTTTAACAAATATGAACCGATTTTGATAATTTTTGGTATACATGCTTCTCACAATACCCTCTATACATGATGCGGCTAGGGATTGGCTCAGACTGTTTTTCGTAATATTACACTTCATTTTCCACTTATTTTGACTTAGAAAATTCTGTCCGACTTAATAACTTTAACAAATATGAACCAATTTGAATAATTTTTTCTGTACAAGCTTCTTGTGACACCATATTGATATTATTAGTCAAAATTTTTCTTTAAAGTTAAAAATCTTTTTTGTTGGGTTTACGATAATGCGGGTTGAATTTGCCACGGTGGGGATATGCTAGCACTCGAGTGCACACCTCTTGTTCTTTGTGTATTACATTTACCTTCCTGCATGTGACTAATGTATTTACATTATGTGAATTATACAAATTCTAATTTAATTACATGTGTGTCCAACTTTTGTCAGTCGGCCAAAAATGAAAAATAATAAAAAATAAAATGAAACACTCAATGTCACTCATCAAAATGGTAACTCAATGTTAAAGCCTATGTTACCATGGTAACTCAATGTTAAAGCCTATGTTACAGCAGTTAAATGGTAGCTCAATGTTAAAGCCTATGTTGACAGCAGTTAAATGGTAACTCAATGTTAAAGCCTATGTTGACAGCAGCTCAATGTTAAAGCCTATGTTTACAGCAGTTAAATGGTAACTCAATGTTAAAGCCTATGTTATAGCAGTTAAATGGTAACTCAATGTTAAAGCCTATGTTGACAGCGGCTCAATGTTAAAGCCTATGTTGACAGCAGCTCAATGTTAAAGCCTATGTTGACAGCAGCTCAATGTTAAAGCCTATGTTGACAGCAGTTAAATGGTAACTCAATGTTAAAGCCTATGTTGACAGTAGCTCAATGTTAAAGCCTATGTTGACAGCAGCTCAATGTTAAAGCCTATGTTTACAGCAGTTAAATGGTAACTCAATGTTAAAGCCTATGTTGACAGCAGTTGGAAATTTCAATATATGTTGAGATTGTTGTAATGTTTAATTTTCCAACCAATATTTACTGTAAATTATTCTGTCAGCTTTAGGTTGAAATATTCAGTTTGAAAATATAATTTATTTTTATATATATTTTATTGCAAATCAAGGATTAAACATAATTAAATTTTTTGTAAAACAAATAGATATAACAATAGGTACCTTATGGCTGCTTTAGTGGTGCTGTCTATTACAGTATATCCAATTCTTAACCCTTTCATGACTGGAGCTGTGCTGGTGCAACATTGAAGATCATGTGCCAGAGCATTTTCTTAATATGCGAGTCTGCCATAGGAAGCCTCGCATATATAGGAGAATGCACTGGCTTACAAGGTCAAGGTATTTAAATGTTAGGTCAATGCATTCTCTTATATTTACGAGGCTCCCTATGAGAGACTCGCATATATAAGAGAATGCATTGACATAGGGTTTTCACAAAAGTTCAGGAAGATCCAGTCTTGGAAGGGTCTCATATTTTTCAGCCATGTTAAAACTCCCAGTAGCTAATTAAGTACTGAACCAGTTCCGTCTATTTCATTTTCAGATAGGGGACCTTTCAAAGCAAAAGGACAGAGCAGAGAAACGCGGGGAGCACGAGAGGTTAGAGATAACAGAAATACTCGTACTGACCTCCCCATAGATCAAGTAGAGGCTGAGGAAGTAAAGGTAGCCGCTTCACTAACACTATCATTCCCGCATAGAACTGTCGTGCTCATATCAGCCCTGTTCATTAGCACAAATTTGGCACAAAAATTGCCCAGGCCAGAATTTTGCCTTGGTTAAAAATTGCTCACATTTGGCAGAAATTTTGCCTTGGCTGAAGATTGCTCAGTCCCGAAATTTTACCTTGGCTAAATATTGCTCATGGCAGAAATTTTGCCTTGGCTGAAGATTGCCCAGTCCCGAAATTTTACCTTGGCTAAATATTGCTCATGGCAGAAATTTTGCCTTTACTAAAAAAACCTACAAGATTCACATAGTGCTTTACTCTACACATACAAAATTCAGATTAAAATAGGAAATTGTGGCTTATTATCATGACAAACTAGTTTAGGTCTGGTTTTAAATTGCCAATTTTCATGATAGCCAAGTTGCTAGATATTCAACAATCCATTTATGTTCTTTAGAATTTGTATTCAAATTCAATACCCTCTGCAATTTGGATAAATTTTCTGCAAAATATTGGTAGCTTCTGAAACTTGTTAAAAATGGCCAATGTCATCTCTTTTTTTGCCAAAAGTTGATGCTAATTAACAGGACTGTCCACTCTCTCCACCATTGATCTGCCATTAATTTAACCCTTTCTATACTAAATGGACTCTCCCATTCAATTTTAAAAGTATACATAGGAATGGTCTATTATTCATTTTAAGGGGTTATCAGAATAAATTAGCAGACGACAGTATAATGAAAAGATAATTCAAGTGCAGAAGAATGCATATTCATTGGTGGAAAATGTTCACATAATAAGTTCCACAATCGAAAACGAAATAACATAAAAGTCTGTAAAACAACTGTCATTAACCCTTTCAGTGCCAAGTCCGATTTTTGTATCAACCCATATTTCCTTGATAATTTTTCAAATTTATTGATTATAATAATGTGATACATTGATGGAAAGAGCTCTAAGAGGAAATATGGGTTAACCCTTTACCCAACAGTTATGCCCTGTGCCAATGCATTCTCTTATATATGCGAGTCGACCATAGGTCGCCTCGCATATATAAGAGAATGCATTGGCTTAACACATTAAAAATTATAAAATTGTTAAAGAATGTAAGAAAAAATGGTAAAAAGTGTAAAAAAAAAGTTTTTTTTTAGGCCAATGCATTCTCTTATATATGCGAGGCGACCTATGGTCGACTCGCATATATAAGAGAATGCATTGGCACAGGGCTAACTGTAACTATCACAATGTGGCCAAGGAGCCGGTTCCAATGATATCCATATTTGTATGGTTTTATTGAGACAGGCCGAAGATATTTTAGGCTGTTGAAGCTTTATTTGGCCGGTTTTGGCCGGTTTGTTGGGTAAAGGGTTAAATATGCCTACAGTTACCAAAATCAGACTTGGCACTGAAAGGGTAACAAGTACATGCAAAAATTGATTGACTTTGTTCTTATTTTAATTATTATTAAAAACTCTCCAATAATGAGATTTCGCATGTCAAAACTATTACAGTGGAATGAACAATAAAAGTCCAAAATTATTCCAATAATATACCAAAATTTTAATAAAAACTTAATAGTAAATTCAAATATCTTAGACTGAATATGATTTTGGAAAGGCAAAGCATTGAAAAATATTCTGATAATCATAAAATATTTGAACTTACAACATGATTAGCGATGTGTGTTTTCAAATCACAGTAACAGTTTTGATGTGAAATTTCATTATCGAGAAGTAACACATGTATATCACAAAGTTTATCTATTTTTCCATGTTCTTAGTTGTGATGTTTTTACAGACTTAATTACAGTCTTCATTTTGAAACTGCCCACTTCTTCGACCATAATGCATTATATGACATTTGGAAGCAACATAGCCACTCATTATTAAAACAGTGGAATGCCATTTCTCTCAAAACTCATAGAACTGCCAAGAAAAACCTTGGTATTTCAACAGTAATAATTTTTTTTTCAGCGGTGGAATGGGATTGATTTTGTTTCATAATAGACATTCACATGCTTGTACTTGCATGGACCCGTCAGCGTGATTCACATCTCCTACACAAGCTTACATCCTCCCAGCTTCTCAGCACTCAAAATAAGAAATCTGTCATTTAGACATGAAAAATATGAAAAAATAAAATAAAAAAGTCTCTCTCTCTCTCTCTCTCTCTCTCTCTCTCTCTCTCTCTCTCTCTCCCCCCTCTCTCTCTCTCTCTCTCTCTCTCTCGCTCTCTGAACTGATAAGAAAATCTCAATTTTAATAGGTTTCACTTTCCTTACTGGATTACTTTATTGTAGGCTTTCCCATGATCCTTCATAATTTAGGAAATTTTGGTCAAACTGTTTCCATTTCATATATCGTGATTTAACCCTTTCAGTGCCATGGGCCGATCTCATCAGCCCTAATTTACAGTCTGCAAAATCGGCCCTAAAAAACAAAACAAAAAACATATTTATTTTTTTTTAGATTTTTGTTGTTGTTTTTTTGCTTGAATTTTTTTTGGGTATGCTTAAGCATGCTATAGCGAATTTAAAAACAAACTGGATAAAACCTTAGGGGCATGTTATAACTCAAAACTATCACCAAGTATTCATAGTAATATTTTTGATGCCCATGAAAAACGTAAGATTCCCTGGCACTAAACCTACAAAATAAGTCTGTTAAAGAATATAAGAAAAAATTATTAAAATTGAAAAAAATAATAACAAATGATGAAAAATTGTTAGGCCAATGCATTGCATTCTCTTATATATGCGAGGCGACCTATGGTCGACTCACATATATAAGAGAATGCATTGGCACAGGGTATATGGGTTGATACAAAAATCAGACCTGGCACTGAAAGGGTTAATAATGAATGGCATATTCATGAATTTTTCTTTCATTTAACAAGATTGATAATTTCGATGACAATGGATTTGACCTTGAAAGCAATGATAACGGCGAGAGTTTGACTTCTGCGCAGAGTCAAAAAAGTGGTGATCTTTCGCGATCTGGTTCTCGTCGCCGTAGAAACGAGGTACAGTTTGATATCCTCGGTGTTGTAGTGCATGTATGTTGCATGTCTGTGGGTAAATTTAGCTTCAGTTATTTTTCTCTTCATAGAGTGGTCACGTTTTAGCTTCAAACGTTATATATGCTTCCATTTTTGTGATCCCCTGATTGGTCCAAAAATACTTATTTCACTGAAATACAAAACATTTTTTTTTATAATTTTTGTTTTTATAATTTTGCCTGAATTGTGATTACAGACACTGGATACTGATAGAAATTTATTATCTCTTCTGTAAAAGTGGTCTCTTTATTTCTTTGGTTCCTCCGTCTCCTTTTATGATTTCTTTTTTTGGAACAACATTGATTCACTATCAACTTCTCAAAAGCAATGCATTTTTGTTAGTGAAAATGATATCTGTACAAAATGGTTAAAAATATACTTGCAATTTATAACAGAGAAACTCACAGGTAAGAAATGAACATGGGTTTTTATGGCTCCATACTCAGATTCACCCTTTCTACACTAAATGGATTCTCCCACTCACGCAGTCATATCAGTATACATTGGAATAGTCTTATTCATTTCTATAGGTTTTCTGGAAAAATAAGCAGACAAGAGATAATACTAGTACAGAAGGAGTCCTATATATTTTTTGGAAGGATATCTGGGTCATTTGTTGACCTTATTAACTGAATATTTCCTAAGGGAACTACTCGTCAACGAGTATTTAGTATTGAAAGAGTTAAAATTTGTGATATGTGACTGACAGGAATGGTCTCTGATTTGAATTTTTTTATTTTGGTGTCCTCTCGATTAATAAAATACAGATTTGTAATATGACAAAACATTGGGTCTCATCCATTATTTATCTTCACTTAATTCACAAGTCATTTTGTGCATTTTACCCTCCTCACAGATTTTGTTTCACTTGCGGTCCTCATATGCTGTTTCTGTTCATAGTGATTATCCCCCTCCTCCCACACACACACACCACAGGCCCCTGTGGGAATTTACCAGATATACCAATATATGTTATAACAGTGACAAGGTTCACAAGTCCGATTTTTGTAAAAACACACCATCTATCGAATTGCCCGTACCATATGGCGACGTCGCTTAAATTGACTTCATCAAGTTATATATCAAACGAAAGAAAATTTTATGCCTATAACAAACACTAGAGCATATTAATGTTTTAGAATTATTGCTGATATTAGGCGGACAGGGAGACTGACAACCTGTTTTACTCCCGAATTTCCAGTTGATATGGCAAGTTTTCAGTACCATGTCATGACCACTTCGTTTGATTCTATTGAATAATACACCCAAAAGAAAGGAAAGTTCATGGTCAATAAGACACAACTGAAATATATTGTGACAGTTGAACGATTTTGAGAATCTATGAGAAATATGAAAGATGGTGTGTTTTTTCCCAAAATCGGACTTGTGAACCTTGTCACTGGTGTAGTATATATTGGTTTCACTGCTATTTTTCGCCCAGGGGCCTGTGACACACATGATTCTCTTTGTTAACAGGATATATATAGATATAATTGAGAGCAATGTGATGGCGAGAAAATTACATTTCAACAATTTTTCATTTAAAAGTAATTCCTCCTTGTATCCTTAAACTGTTTTAAGATGGCTGAAATTTTTATTTTTCCTGCTATGCTGATGCGTCCCTTTGACATATGTGGACATGTTATTCATAATTTTGTTTTAAGTCAGTTAATGGGCTCTTAACTGGATGTTCTAAAACAAGCTGCCTTATTATCTGCCTTAATTATATTGGAATCTGCTTGTCCGTCCATCATCCGTCCTTGAACACAAATTTGTCCGGACTTTTTCTTAGTCGTTTATTTTATCAATTTCCGTGAAACTTGGCACAGACATCAACCACCATGGGAACCTGTGCACCTGCGATTATGACGTCTGTTGGACTTTTTTTGGTGGAGTTATCCCCCCTTTTATGACTTACAAAATTTTCGCAACATGTATAATTTTAGTCCCATTGGAACAGTCACACCTCTAGTTTAATTTGAAGTCTACTGTGGCTCACAGTGATAACCTTTACCTACAATTGTTTGTAACTACTCGTCCAGTCGATAACGATAACCTTTAACTACATTTGTGTGTAACTCCTCGTACATTGTGATATGGGGAACTAGGCTTGCTTTGACAAATCCTAGTATATATAATATGAACTCTGTATAATTTATATATACATATGCCTTATAGTTTTATCGCGTGTTTAAACATTTACATAACTGATGAATAACCAACCAGCCATTCTACTATCCTAACTATTTTTGTTGACATGTAGATAGCCCTGGGTTAATTCCTTCCGGTTGTCAGTCGACCTATCACACTGGCTTTTTATCTGCCTTCTCGGTTGGCCCAGCACAGGTATTTCAATAAATTGTGTACGAAAACCTGGGAGACCTGCATATATAAGAGAATGCATTGGCACAGGGTTTTCGCATTCCGATGAATGGCAACAAGCCATATTTCTGACGAAATCCTGAAAAATTACCCATAACTCTTCTGTGGTTGAGGAGTTAATTATTTAGGGCATTACTGTAAGGACAGTGCATTGTAGGGTATCTGGGATATTCAAAGCTTGAAGTCAACCACCCTGAAGAAACCTATTATCCCTGGAAAACAATTACTTCCCAATATTGGGGCATAATGAATTCACCTTATGGGGACCTCATTTCGCAAAGGACAGACACACTGTTTCAAGTCAACCACCCTGAAGAAACCTGATTTATACCACGATCGCCTATCTTACTATATAAATAAAGCCATCTGTTTAAATTTTACATTTAATCAACACCTGTTGATTAAACGTGCCTACTGTTGATTAAACTTCGCAGAGTGGATTAAACTTTCTTCATACAATTTGAACGGAAAAGTGTTTATCCATCGCATTGTAAAGATCATGGCTTAAACTTCGCAGAGTGGATTAAACTTTCTCCATACAATTTGAACGGAAAAGTGTTTATCCATCGCATTGTAAAGATCGTGGCATAAACAAAATATATGCATAGTGTTTCTGAATAACAAATTTAATCCACTCGTGGGATTGGCGATTTACATCACTCGCTGAAGCTCTTGGTGTAAATCGCCAATCCCACTCGTGGATTAAATTAGTTATTCAGAAACACTATGCGTATATTCTATATATCACTGGCAATTGATTACTGGCCAATAGGGGTATAACAAATTGTATAAGCATCTGTAATTTCCATCAATTTGTATCATTCTTATTAATGTGATAACGCCTCTATATTGGAATCAAGACATTATAGCAATTATTACTACAGCTGATATTGGAAATCTAACTAACTAGTGTCAAAACAATATGTGATTACTTTTACTCATTATCTTGTGATAATTAACTCTTTAATACTTAACACCTAATGCTGCCAAACACCTGGTGACATGATTTGACGTTGCCAACTTACTCCCTGGTGACATGTTTTGGCATGTACAGTAATGCTCTAATAAATCTACTCCTTAACCACAGCAGAATTGGGGTAACTTTTCAGGATTTAGTCGGAAATATGGCTTGTTTCCATTCATTGGAAAGCTCTCGCGGAGAGCTTTCTGATGAATGGCAACAAGCCATATTTCCGACTAAATCCTGAAAAGTTACCCATAATTCTGCTGTGGTTAAGGAGTCGATTAATTAGAGCATTACTGTATATAAATATCCAAATATTTTAGTTAAGACAATCATGTCAAATTCTTAAATCGGTTGCTGTCAACCACGTTTTGCACAAACAATCTCATTTGGGAGGAAGTTGTGAACTGCATAGCAGGACAATTATGATTTACGGTTATTCACAGTTCAGTTCTCAGTTCAGTTCTGTATTACATTAGTCGCTTAGATTAGACAATTTTATCTTGGGGCTACTAAAATAGTGAGTTCTGATTGGTGCTACTGATGTGGAATCCCCCTTCGTTGGGAAATAGAAACTCAAGGACAAGTAATCAGACCCACTATTTATATGTGGGTCTGCAATTAACTTAGACTGAATATAGTATAGTTACCCCTATTTAATTAGGTCTGAGTAATGTAAATGAATAATTAAATTTCCTCGCAGATAAAGTGTGGTTTCAAACTTCTTTGGCAATACATAATTGAATTGTAAATTTTTCAGTCAGGTATATTAAAGGGACCCAAGCCACTCACACTGGGTAATTGTGCAAAAATAAAAAATAACATGGAGAAATAGATAAATTCTGTTCTTATATTCATTATTGATAGTTCTCTAATAACGAAATTTTGTGCGTTGAAACCATTGTTTTGTAAACAAATCTGCTACAGTGATTTGTCAACAAACATCGCTAATCATGCAGTAAATTTAAATATTTTAATCTGGATATGATTTCCAGAATATTTTTCAATGCTTTGACCTTTTCCAATGTTTACTGTTAACCCTTTACCCAACAGAAGGGCCCTGTGCCAATGCATTCTCTTATATATGCGAGTCGACCATAGGTCGCCTCGCATATATAAGAGAATGCATTGGCTTAACACATTAAAAATTATAAAATTGTTAAAGAATGTAAGAAAAAATGGTAAAAAGTGTTAAAAAAAGATTTTTTTTAGGCCAATGCATTCTCTTATATATGCGAGGCGACCTATGGTCGACTCGCATATATAAGAGAATGCATTGGCACAGGGCATAACTATAACCATCACAATGTGGTCAATGATCCGGTTCCAATGATATCCATATTTGTATGGTTTTATTGAGACAGACCCAAGATATTTTAGGCCGTTGAAGCTTTATTTGGCCGGTTTTGGCCGGTTTGTTGGGTAAAGGGTTAAGTCTTGATTAATTGTTGGTATCTTATTGGACTTAATTGGACTTTTATCGATAATTACACTGCAACAGTACTGCAAGAACAAAGTCAATCTATATTTTCATGTTGATGATACAGTAATGCCCTAAGTAATCGAACCCTTAACCACAGCAGAATTATGGGTAACTTTTCAGGATTTAGTCGGAAATATGGATTGTTGCCATTCATCGGAAAGCTCTCCCCGAGAGCTTTCCGATGAATGGCCAACAAGCCATATCTCGGCGAGAGCTTTCCGATGAATGGCAACAAGCCAAATTTCCGACTAAATCCTGAAAAGTTACCCATAATTCTGCTGTGGTTAAGGGGTCAATTACTTAGGGCATTACTGTAATTGTTATATAGAGTTTTATGTTATTTCACATGAACTCACTTCAAAGACCTTGAGTCCAAAACCTACAAATAGTGTGTCTGTCATTTTCAGAATTCAGCAGGCAAGCATCAGTAAATTCACCCTCTGGGGAACTCATTCTGCTTAGGCCTAATCTTCTGGGAAGTATCTATGGTCTCATATAACATTGTTTTGGTAACTTTTTCCCTTCTGGGATGTTTCTATAGCCCTTAATTTGCAGAAGATAAAATAATCAAGGTGACTTAATAGGTGAACATCACCAACATCAACTGGGTAAATTATATCTGATCCTAGGTCTCCCATAGCAGTTGAGGCCTTAAAGCAGAATGAGGTTCCCAGAGGGTGAATTTGACGCTATCCCACTGTGTGACATAGCTTCATTAAATTCACCCTCTGGGGACCTCATTCTGCAAATGACAGACACACTATTTCAAGGCTTGCTTGCTTGAGTCTCTTTAACTTGGCATGAAACTATCAGGTTTCCTACAATAATAAACACATAACATGACTTTAATTGACAAATTTATAAACATTCAAGTGAACATCTAAAGCATCAAACCAAAATGTTGTTGTTGGCCATAGAGATTGCCGTTGGTTACCAGTATTTAGAAGTGATCTCTCGTCTCATTATAATCAATTAATTATGTTTACATGCCAATGTGAGAGTGATTTTTACCATTGTCCTTTCGAGATCGTACTTAGGTGGTAAATTATAGTGTGTGCTGTGTTGGGTAAATTAAAAATTTACGCTCACATTATCACTATCAATGGGCAACAGTGTACACTGTCACCATCAAAATATTGACTTGGAGGAACCCAACTGGCTATTAACCCTTTACCCAACAAAGCGGCCAAAAACGCCCAAATAAAGCTTCAACAGCCTAAAATATCTTCAGTCTGTCTCAATAACACCATACAAATATGGATATCATTGGAACCGGTTCATTGACCACGTTGTGATGGTTACAGTTATGCCCTGTGCCAATGCATTCTCTGATATATAAGAGAATGCATTTTTCTTACATTCTTTAACAATTTTATAATTTTTTCTTACATTTGTTAACAATTTTTATAATATTTTTCTACATTCTTTGACAATTTTATCATTTTTAATATGTGTTAAGCCAATGCATTCTCTTATATATGCGAGGCAACCTATTGTCGACTCTCATATATAAGAGAATGCATTGGCACAGGGCCGTTCTGTTGGGTAAAGGGTTAAAAGGGACATAAAATTTTGAATTTTATTTTACATTAGGCCATACAAAGTCAATTTGCCGTTTATCAGGCCAAAGCAAATTTAAAATCATTGTGGTATATAACCCATTCATGACTGGAACTTCCTGAAATTTTGCAAAAACTCTATGCCAATGCAATCTCTTACATATGCGATTCTCACACTGGGAGCCTTGCATATATAAGAGAATGCGTTGGTCTAACTCTATTTACCTTGACAGCCAGTGCATTCTCTTATATGTGCGAGGCTCCTTATGGGAGACTCGCATATATAAGAGAATGCACTGGTACATGATGTTTAATGCTGCATCAGTGCGGCTCCCATCATGAAAGGGTTAATTTGCCCATTTGCACCCAAAATAATGTCCATAACAGTTGATCGATTTCATGCGATTTATTTCATTAACCCTTTCAGTGCCAGGGGCCGATCTGATCGGCCCTAATTTACGGTCTGTAAAATCGGCCCTAAATAAAACAAAAAAATAATAGATTTTTTTGGGTTGAATTTGTTTTGGGTATGCTTAATGTAATAATTAATGTAATAACTTTGATGCCCATGAAAAACGTAAGATTCCCTGGCACTAAACCTACAAAAGAAGTCTGTTAAAGAATATGAGAAAAAATTATTAAGATTGTAAAAAATATTTTTCAATGCTTTGACCTTTTCCAATGTTTACAATTAAGTTTTGATAAAACTGGTATCTTATTGTACTTATTGGCCTTATGTCGATAATTCCACTATAACAGTAATGTTGATATAATTAATTTTAATATGCAACATCTCATTATTGGAGAGTTATTAACCCTTTCAGTGCCAGAGGCCGATCTCATCGGCCCTAATTTACGGTCTGTAAAATCGGCCCTAAAAAAAGTAAAAAATATATATATATATATATATATTTTTTTAGATTTTTTTGGGTTTAATTTTTTTTGGGTATGCTTAAGCATGCTATAGCGAATTTAAAAACAAACTGGTTAAAACCTTAGGGGCATGTTATAACTCAAAACTATCACCAAGTATTCATAGTAATAATTTTGATGCCCATGAAAAAATGTTAGATTCCCTGGCACTAAACCTACAAAATAAGTCTGGCACTGAAAGAGTTAAAGAATATAAGAAAAAATTATTAAAATTGTAAAAAATAATAACAAATGATGAAAAATTGTTAGGCCAATGCATTCTCTTATATATGCGAGGCGACCTATGGTCGACTCGCATATATAAGAGAATGCATTGGCTCAGGGTATATGGGTTGATACAAAAATCGGACCTGGCACTGAAAGGGTTAAAGAATCACCCAATAAAGTATCATTGACATATTTGTTAGTGAGTTTGGAGATGCAATTCTTCGTGACTGTCGCGTATGAATCGGAAATTTGAATTCGTAAATGGCTATGTTCGATCTCAGCTCGGTGAAAGTTTGTATAAAAAACGTACCACATTTATTTCGAACCGATTATAATATTTTCCGACATAAAATGTGAACAAAAAAGTTGCCCGCGCTGGGTCTAGCAAACTCCATTATTCACACCAAGGCATTCATGGTTTTGCTTACATTTTGTTAATTAATAATAGGAATAATAGTAACAGGTTCCTGGTGGCTCAGTTTGTAATATGCATGGCACACTACATAAACACATGTTGTCCAAACATGAGGGAATTGGTTCAAACCCTGATAAGAGCATATTTGTGATCTACGCAAAGGGAAGATACAGTAATGCCCAAATTAATCGACTCCTTAACCACAGCAGAATTATGGGTAACTTTTCAGGATTTAGTCGGAAATATGGCTTGTTGCCATTCATCGGAAAGCCTACTTTTCAGGATTTAGTCGGAAATATGGCTTGTTGCCATTCATCGGAAAGCTCTCGGGGAGAGCTTTCCGATGAATGGCAACAAGCCATATTTCCGACTAAATCCTGAAAAGTTCCATAATTCTGCTGTGGTTAAGGAGTCGATTAATTAGGGCATTACTGTAGTCATAAATCATATATATTGGGTGTTAGTGGTTTCTATGTGCAGTGGAGTGATTCCTGGGTGAAAATAAGTCCCTGTTACTTAAAATATAGAAATGACTATTTTCATTCTCTGGTTGAATCCAAGGATGCAATATTTCAATGACTTTTTCTACACCCGTTTCAATGACTTTTTATACGCCCGTTTTAAAAAAACGGGACGTATTATTTAAGTGGTTCACTTTTGGTTTCCGGATGATAAGTTTAGATAGTCTTAACTGAATGGAATGAAATTTAGTATGTGGGTTTTATTAGCACAAAATACAGGTCTAATTAGAATTTGGTTTCCGCCGCCAATTTTCACCAGAGTTATGGCCCTTTTGGAATTTGCACTCAATTTTCGTTTCAAGATGATAACTTAAGTCTGAACTAAATGGAATGAAATTTGGTATGTGGGTTGACTAGTCCAAAATACAGGTCAGGTTCGAATTTGGGTTCGGACTGCCTGCCATTATTCACCAGAGTTATGGCCCTTTGTTGGAATTACAACAGGTGTATATGTATTTTGCCACGCCCTTGCGATGCTCTTGTTTACTATAATATATATGTTGGTAATTTTTAAATTCTACTAAAATTGATTGTTCTGTTGAAATTTAGTTGAAAATAACCTCGCTGCACCTTCAATGCTGAAGAGTGAATTTCACAAATTTTGTCAAGTTCTATTTATACTTGATAGAATGAACTTAAATTTGAAGATTTTTCTGCTGATATAGAATACTGAAGTCTTAAAAATTTGAAGTTGCAAACACAGTGTGTGCCTTTAAATGTACCTAAACTAATAGATTATATTTATTGAGCTGGCCTTATTTTTATATGCCTGTTTTTGAGAAAATATTGGTCTGTCCATCCGTCTGTCTAGCCATCCGTTTGCTTTTTTTGTTTCCAGATGATATCTTTAGTCAGTCTGAACTGATTGAAATGAAATTTGGTATTGGGTTTACTAGCACAAAATACAGGTCAAGTTCGAATTCGGTTTCCGCCTGACAATTTTCACCAGTTACGGCCCTTTTTGTTGGAATTTGCTCTAAATTTTCGTTTCTGGATGATAACCTTAGTAAGTATGAGCTGAATGAAATAAAATTTGGTATGTGAGTTTACTAGTATGTGAGTTTACTAGTATGTGAGTTTACTAGACCAAAATACAGGTCAAGTTTGAATTTGGTTTCAACCTACAAATTTTCACCCTTTGTTGAAATTACCACGGGCTTATTTGCCATGCCCCAGCGACGCCCTTGTTGATAACTACCGGTAGGTGCCTGCTGATAGCTGGTAGCTTGATTCTCATCTGTATTTGTAGCGATAAAGAGCTAACTAATTATAGTAATGCTCTAAATAATCGACTCTTTAACCACAGCAGAATTATGGGTAACTTTTCAGGATTTAGTCGGAAATATGGCTTGTTGCCATTCATCGGAAAGCTCTCGCCGAGAGCTTTCCGATGAATGGCAACAAGCCATATATCCTTAGATTACTTAGGGCATTACTGTACATGTAGTTGAACAGTCTAAAACAGACCAAAATACAGGTCAAGTTTGAATTTGGTTTCAACCTACAAATTTTCACCCTTTGTTGAAATTACCACAGGCATATTTGCCATGCCCAAGAGATGCCCTTGTTGATAACTACCTGTAGGTGCCTGCTGATAGCTAGTAGCTTGATTCTAATTTGTATTTGAAGGGATAAAGAGTTAACTAATTACATGTAGTTGAACAGTCTTAGAGAATATTATATTATCTAAACACTCCACCGAATGACAAAACGAACAATTTCAATTTGTATGTATGAATCCATTTACTGAATGGATTCTCCCATCAGTTATAAAACTATACATTGGAATGGTCTATTATTCATCTGGAGGGATGTTCAGGAAATGTAAGCAGTTAACAGACAGGCGAAATGATAATACATTTGTAGAAGTATTCCTACTCATTGGTGTGAAATGTTCAGATAATAAGTTCAACTAGCGACCTATGGCCGTTTGTTAACCCTTTACCCAACAGAAGGGCCCTGTGCCAATGCATTATCTTATATATGCGAGTCGACCATAGGTCGCCTCGCATATATAAGAGAATGCATTGGCTTAACACATTAAAAATTATAAAATTGTCAAAGATTTTTTTTTAGGCCAATGCATTCTCTTATATATGCGAGGCGACCTATGGTCGACTCGCATATATAAGAGAATGCATTGGCACAGGGCATAACTGTAACTATCACAATGTGGTCAAGGAGCCGGTTCCGATGATATCCATATTTGTATGGTTCTGTTGAGACAGACCGAAGATATTTTAGGCTGTTGAAGCTTTATTTGGCCGGTTTTGGCCGGTTTGTTGGGTAAAGGGTTAAACATATTATCTGAACATTTCCTAAGGGAACTACTCGTCAATGAGTATTTAGTATAGAGAGGGTTAAAGAGGCTCATTCACTTCCGGGAATATCCTTCCGCAAGAAACCTTATCCACATTCAATTGACATTTTATTCGGCATTATTATTGTGTTTGGTTATCCCCTGGAAACAAGCCAGTCAAGTATGAGTGTATTAGCATTGAGTTATTATTGTCAAGCGTTCAATGCGTCCATGCTTAACGGGAATGCCTCGGACCATTCTGTGCTAATGGGCAGACTTTTATCTCGTACTAATGGCCTGTGTTCTCCACTTCAGTGAAGGGTCAATACATTGGAACCAAGCCCAGAAATAGTATGTCTGTCATTTGCAGCATGAAGTCGCAGAGGGTGAATTTAGTGATGCTATCCTACACGGTGGGCTAGCATCACCAAATTCACCCTCTGGGAACCTCATTCTACTGAGGCATCAACTGCTATGGCAGATCTAGAATCAGATCAAAGTTCCCAGTTGAACTTGGTGATGTTCACCAATTTGTCACCTTGATAATGATTTTATCTTTTGTAAATTAGGGGATACAGAAACTGAACAGAAAGCAGAAGGGAAAATGTAATTAAAAACAATGTTAATTTGAGACTCTAGATACTTTGTAGAAGATGAGGCCTAAACAGAATGAGGTCCCCAGAGGGTGAATGTAGTGATGCTAGCCTGCTGTGTGGGGTAGTCTCACTAAATTCTCCCTCTGGGGACCTCATTCTGCAAATGACACACTATTTCAAGGCTTGATTTGAACCAATATTTCTATGAGTGAACACAAATAACTGGTCCAATAACTGGAGAGAATAACGTTGACATTCATTAGAATAAAACTTTAATAATGAGAAGGAATAAGTCTCTTTGATTGTGGCTTGATGACGTGCTCTCACATTGAGGTGTGAAATCATCTTCAAAGCTACAGGACAGTGCATTGTATGGTATCTGGGATTATTGGAAGATAATAAAGATAAAGGTTTAACAAAATAACCATGGTAACCAACATGGGACATAGTTGCGTGCATGGTTGTTGACAGAATTTCCATCTTTAGGTACATGTAACTCAAACTAATAAAATAAATTGTCCTCAATAGTCTGGGTTAAAATAATAGCCATGGGATGATATTGGTTACATTGTTGTATGGGACACAATTATGATTCCTTGTCCATTTTATTTTATTGCAGCTTTTATGCTTTTAACCCTTTCAGTGCCAAGGCCGATTTTTGTATCAACCCATATTCCCTTGATAATTTTTCAAATTTATTGATTATAATAATGTGATACATTGAGCTCTAAGACATCTTTCCATCAATGTATCACATTATTATAATCAATAAATTTGAAAAATGATCAAGGAAATATGGGTTGATACAAAAATCGGACTTGGCACTGAAAGGGTTAAAGAAACCCAGTGGATAAATTATAAAAGTCTGTTAAAACATCACCACTAAGAAAAACATGGAGAAATTTGTTCTTATGTTCATAATTGATAGTTCTCTAATAAAGAAATTTTGCGTGTTGAAACCATTGTTAAAGCTGTGATTTGTCAACAAACATCACTAATCATGTAGTAAGATAAATATTTTAGTCTGAATATGATGTTCAGAATATTTCCAATGCTTTGACATTTTTCAATGTTTACCATCAAGTTTTGATTAAACTCTTGTATCTTGTTGGTCTAATTGGACTTTTATCAGTAATTCACTGTAACACTAACAGTAATGTTTACATCACAATAGTTTCGTCTTGAAAAATGTTATTATTGGAGAGTCATTAACCCTTTACCCAACAGAAGGGCCCTGTGCCAATGCATTCTCTTATATATGCGAGTCGACCATAGGTCGCCTCGCATATATAAGAGAATGCATTGGCTTAACACATTAAAAATTATAAAATTGTTGAAAAATGTAAGAAAAAATGGTAAAAAGTGTTAAAAAAAGATTTTTTTTAGGCCAATGCATTCTCTTATATATGCGAGGCGACCTATGGTCGACTCGCATATATAAGAGAATGCATTGACACAGGGCATAACTGTAACCATCACAATGTGGTCAAGGAGCCGGTTCCAATGATATCCATATTTGTATGGTTCTATTGAGACAGACCGAAGATATTTTAGGCTGTTGAAGCTTTATTTGGCCGGTTTTGGCCGGTTTGTTGGGTAAAGGGTTAATAATGGAAATATGAAAATAAGAACTAAGTTAATCTATTTTTATACGCCCTTTTGAAAAAAAGTCCTTCTGTCCGTCCGCCTGTTAACATTTTTTGTTATGATCGGTAACTCTAGTTTGGATAATTTGATCTGAACCAAAGTTAGTATGTGTATTTTCCAGCTAAAGATACAGGCCATGTTCGAATATGGGTTCCGTCCAATTATTTTTTCATGAGTTATGGCCCTTTTTTACTTAGAATTTGACCAATTTCATAACATTTATGGATTCCGACCGATAACTCCTGTTTGGATTATTTGATTTCAACCAAAGCTGGTATCTGTGTTTCCCCGCTAAAACTACATGCCAAGTTCGAATATGGGTTCTGTTCAATTATTTTCACTTGAGTTATGGCCATTTATTGACTTAGAATTTGACCGCATTTTGGCCATGAAATTAGAGTTATATCAGATATTTTTTGTAAGCTCAAATCATTATTTTATTTTGTGGTAGTACAATTCAAAATGGCTAAAGGGCGTATTTTGCCACGCCTAAGCGATGCTATTGTTACTACATGTTCCGTGCTTGATGATGAGTTTTGTTACAGACTTTTCTGTTATAACGCAGGAACCCACTCTAAAAGCCTTGGGTCCCTTTAACACAATTAATCATATGACAGTTGAGAATCACTGATGTCCTTATCATGCTATCTGAGTTGATCTGAACTTTCCAGAATATTGCCAGTCACATCACCATATTAAGATACAATGATATCATTCATTCACAGAGTCCAGGAGGGACACATATGGATTTTCTCTTGTACCTGTATGCTGGTTGTTGTTAACATCTACAGTGGGCTTTCCCATTCAATTAGGCGCTTCAACCGTTTATATATATAAATGAATGTTTTGATTTAATTGGTGGCTCTCTTACAAAATCCATATAACTACATAGAAACGTAGGTGGCAACATACTGTTTGGATGCTTTTAAAACTCTCTTGATTAAAATCAAATGTAGAAACTTATTGTGATACAGTCAAGATTTATTTACCATTACACCCATGTCATTCATAATTTTTCCCTTTAAAAAAATCATTTGAATAGGTTGAAATTGAAAGAAGTTTGGCCAGTTATTTGCTTCAAAATTATCTATATTATATACTCAATTGACGAGTGGTTCCCTTAGGAAATGTTCAGATAATAAATTAAACAATCATCGTGATTTTGCTACCTGTGTGAATATGCTCATCATGATTTGAGTACCTGAGTGAATATGCTTATTGAGATTTAGGTACCTGAGTGAATATGCTTATTGAGATTTAGGTACCTGAGTGAATATGATTATTGAGATTTAGGTACCTGTGTGAATATTCTCATTGGTATTTGGGTACCTGTGTGAATATGCTCATCCAGATTTGGGTACCTGAGTGAATATTCAAGCATTGTTTTCTTATAGATATCCTTCAAACTTGCCACCTTTCGTCGATGGACATTTTGGTCAGCGACCTTTTATTATCCCCCGCCAAATTAAAAATTTGCGGGGGATATAGTAATGGGTTCCGTTCCGTCCGTCCGTCTATCCGTCGCACATCCGCCGAGTCATTACTTGAACAAATGCAAACGGATTTCAAATATTTGTGGTATATGAGTTCACCTGACCATTACCTAGAATGAGTTCGCAAGCCAGGTCTGGCCGGATATTTTTACCGGAGTTATTGGACTTTGTTTATTATTTTTGTCGAATTTACCAAATAGCAAATAGACGTCACAGGGCTCATTTCCACAAATCTCAACGGATTTCAAAGATATTTGGTATATGAGTTCACTTGACCAGTATCTAGAACGAGTTCGCAAACCAGGTCCGGCCGGATATTTTCAGCAGAGTTATTGGACTTTGTTTATTTTTGTGTGTGCAAATGGACGACGTCACAGGGCTCATTTCCACAAATGTCAACGGATTTCAAAGATTTTTGGTATATGAGTTCACATGACCTGTATCTAGAATGAGTTCGCAAACCATATTTTCAGCAGAGTTATTGGACTTGCAAATGGACGACGTCACATGGCTAATTTCCACAAATGTCAGTACCTAAAATGAGTTCGCAAGCCAGGCTTTTTGACAAAATCCCACCTCTTGTTTAGCACATACTGAGAACGCAAACATAATTGAGAATGCACTTCCCCAACTGCACAATTCGGCTGGGAATACCGTCGTCTTGCGACTGCTTGTTTTCCATAATAATGAAACGCTCTCTAAATTATGTTGACCTAGTTTTAGGTCCAGCCTCCAAAAATTCAAGAATGAAAACAAGTCAATCCTGAAAATAGATCTAGTAGGCATACAACATGTTTTCAGATCGCTTTTAACAAGCAAACAATATATCATAAGGAATCTGACTATTTGTCGAATGCTTCACTAAATATTGTTTTGGGGAGAGGGTTAAGTTTTTGCCCTGTATTTGCACTTCATACACCAATGGGCCACATTGATACACACATCCAATAGCAGATATGCTGCAGATTACAAAATTAAAACATGTTTTGAAAATATCTGATAAGTGTTTGATTAACGGAGTTGAAACAGACACATTGAGCTGCATCATTGAAAAAAAATCAACGAAATACATGTACGTCACAGCGCAAACGTCAAACGATTATCTGGCAACTTTTTACCATTTTTCAATGCCACTGACATAACTGCCTCCAAAATTAAAGGAAGAGACATTTAAACTGAAAATAGATTAAGAAGCTTAGACTGATGAACACCATACGAACTACCTGTGACCCGAAAATACATAAAAATATTGTTGGGTAGCATGAGGAAAATTAGATAAAACGGCAAATACATCGCGGCCGAACAGCAAGTAAACTGCGGCCAAACGGCAAGTACACCACTTCCGAAAGGCAATTACACCCCGGCCCAACTGTAGTTAGCCGGTGGAGCCGCGGTGTAGTTGCATTTCAGCCACGGTGGCAACGCTAACCACACCGCGGTTAAGTGAACACATGTTTTGTCCAGCAGGGTAGCTAACTCTGGCTCGCTCAAAAAATAAATGACCACTCTGTTAATTTAATAAGATCTCAATAACCGTAGTTTAACCCTTTCAGTGCCAGGTCTGATTTTTGTATCAACCCATATACCCTGTTCCAATGCATTCTCTTATATATGCGAGTTGACCATAGGTCGCCTTGCATATATAAGAGAATGCATTGGCCTAACAATTTTTTATCATTTCTTATTATTTTGACAATTTTTTACAATATTTTTAATAATTTTTTCTTATATTCTTTAACAGACTTATTTTGTAGGTTTAGTGCCAGGGAATCTTACGTTTTTCATGGGCATCAAAATTATTACTATGAATACTTGGTGATAGTTTTGAGTTATAACATGCCCCTAAGGTTTTATCCAGTTTGTTTTTAAATTCGCTATAGCATGCTTAAGCATACCCAAAAAATAATTATAAAAAAAAAAATTAGGGCCGATTTTACAGACCAAAAATTAGGACCGATGAGATCGGCCCCTGGCAATGAAAGGGTTAATTCACTAACATTGCACAATTATATGACACACTTTTGAAGCACTTGGATCATAACTTGACTTTTGCTTAAAAATCTTTCTATATCAGCTTTTATTATAAAAAAAAATTATTTAGTTATTTGTTTTTCCTTATCACCCGCAATCTTGTTATTTCAGTCTATTCTAATTTTAATGGAAGTTACCCATTAATTGGTATTTCTTTATTGTCTATTTACAAATTTAGCACTCTTAATAATAAATTCACTTTTAATTAAAATAATGTTCACTCCAAATGAATTGCTTAAACTTCTCAGTGTAGAACTCAAGTTATGATTCCGCGAGCTATTAACATTGAAAGGGTGAAGCTTACGTAAAAGACATTGTATGTCCTGTCTCCGCAGGGGTCCGAGCACTTTCTACCTCAACTTGACTTGTCAAGTTTGAGCTATTACCATGGGTTGTTCATTAGCATGGGCTACAGGTCAGATAATTATGAAATTTGTTATAGCTGTTGACATGTAGATTGGAACAAGTCATTTTATGGTCATTTGGCAAATAAACATGGTTGCCAGTGGTCATCTTGGATTTCAAAATTCAATCCATTGGCAGGGGCTACCAGCCATACTTTTATCTGATCTGTCCTGATTTGTCCTGAGTGTTAACATTGACATGTAGATAGAACGAGTCATTTTAGGGTCATTTGCCAAAAAAAATAATTTCCATCAGCAGCCGTCTTGGATTTTACTCTTTCCATGACTAAATCCTTTGGCACACCATACAGACCACATCCCTCATCCGATCATCGCCAAACTTCATATGGATCATCGGGGGTGACATCTAGATGCATGGGAGCCATAAATATTTTCTGAATTTCGTAGAAAAATATGCCAGTGGCCATTTTGGATTTTACTCTTCGTCGGCACACCCTACAGGCCACCTCCCTCATCCAATCATCACCAAACTGCGTATGTATCTTCGGGGACCTATAGATTGTAGCCATCAATATTTTCCAAAATTTGTTAAAAAAACAATCATAAAAGTAAAAAGAAAATTCTCGGACCCATGTGGTGGACACTGATGATACATATTTAATAGTTGTTAGAGCAAATATTTGAAAGATGGGTCTTTCTCCCTCTGCTTTTATGTTGATTCCAAAATGTTAAATAATAATCAAAAGTTAAAGATACTCATTATCAGAAGCATCTGGCACTAGAAATAATTTTTCCTCTTTCAATTTTTTTCTGCACTAAGACTAAAACAGTAAACATTACTATTTTTATTTATAATATTGCTTTTCTGTGATTTGTGGCTGTTTTTGACTGAAATACTAATACAAAAGGTCTTAAGAACTATTATTTTGAAATTTTTGTCTACGAAGAAGGACCCTGATCGAAAACTAGCACTCAAAGATACAGTAATGCCCTAAATAATTGACTCCTTAACCCTTTGAGTGCCAGGTCGATTTTTGTATCAACCCATATACCCTGTGCCAATGCATTCTCTTATATATGCGAGTCGACCATAGGTCGCCTCGCATATATATTAAAGAGAATGCATTGGCCTAACAATATTTTTTTTTTACAATTTTTTACAATTTTAAATATTTATTCTTATATTCTTTAACAGACTTATTTTGTAGGTTTAGGGACGATGAGATCGGCCCCTGGCACTCAAAGGGTTAACCACCGCAGAATTTTCAGGATTAGTTGGAAATATGGCTTGTTGTCATTCATCGGAAAGCTCTCACTGTAACAAAGAGCACGAGCTTCACCCTTTCGTCACACATTAGTTATTCTTTTCTCCTGCTCTGTATTATCCTTGCACTGCTTTAGATCTAACCGCACCCTTTCTCTATCTAACCTTTTTTATTAGGAGCAAATTGGCTATGATGAAAAAGCAGTCGCAAGTGGTGTAGAATTAAGCAAACTCCCATCAGAAAAGATGGCTGGTCTTGATGACTATACTGCCCAGGTTGCCATGGATATTGATATCGATTTTCAAATTGGGATTGATGATGATGGAAAATCTCAGTTCAACGGAGATGTAAATGAGCTTGAATTAAATCTGAAATCTCTGGAACTCGACGAAGTCTCTGAAGAGGGGAATGTAAAATTAGTGAAAGGAAAAAAGAAAGGTTTGGATGCAAAGAAAAGAGATAAATTAGGAAAGAATCAGAAAGGCAGAAATGAGGATGATGAAGAGGAAAGGATGGAATCGGTTCCTAAAGGGAAAAACAAAGGTAAAGATGAGAAAGACGTGAAGAATAAAGATGTTTCAAAGTCAGTCAAAGGCAACAAAGATAAAGTGGAGCCAGACAGTGAGGAAGATGAGGAGATGGTAGAAGTGATACCAGAGGGTGAAAGTGAGGACGAAGAAGAGTTAGATGAGTATGAAGAAGTGTCCATCAAAGGAAAGAAAGGCAAAGTTGATGCGAAGGAAGGAAAGAGAAAGGGACGAGTGGAAGTATCTGAAGATGAGGATAATGAAGAGGAGGGAAGTATTGAAGAAAATAAAGGAAAGAAAAATAAGAAAGAAGATAAAAAGAAGAAAGGAAAAGGGAAGAATGAGGTTATAGAATCTGAAGATGACATAGTCGATGAAAAGAAGGGAAAGAAAACTAAAAAAGATGAAAAGGATAAAAAGAAGAAAGGAAAAGGAAAGAATGAGATTATTGAGTCTGATGTAGAGGAGGAAGAAAATAGTGAAGATAAGAAAGGAAAGAAAAATAAGAAAGACAAGAAGGATAAGAAGAAAAAAGGAAAGGATGAGATTGTGGGGTCTGAGGAAGAACCTCAAAATAAATCAAAAGGGGAAAATAAAAAGAAAGACAACTCCAAAAAGGGCAAAGATAAAAAGGATAACGTTGAGGAAGTTGGTGTTGAGAGTGACGTAGATGCTAGTGTTAATGATGGGAGGGAGGTAACTCAGGTAGTCAATGAGGTAACGGAGGAGAAGGCTCCATCTAAAAAGAAAGGTGGGTTCTTCTCAAGGAAAAAGAAAGATAAGGACACTAAAAAGGAGGAGGCTGGTAAGAAGGAGGAGGCTGGTAAAAAAGAATCTGAAAAGGAGGAGGCTGGTAAGAAGGAATCTGAAAAAACAATAGATGTAAAAACTGTGTCATCTAGTGATAGTAAGAAGGAACCACCTGAAGCAGTAAAGGAGGATGATGATAAAATAGATTCAGATAAAAAAGGAAAGAAAGAAAAGACTAAAAAAGGAAAAGGAAAATGACCTTAAGTGAAATCCAAAACGTCTGCCTGTTTGGTGCTTATTCTAACCATCCACAATGTGGACACTATTTGTTAACATCTGCTGTGTTATGCACTATACACATGAACTAATCAGGTCGGGATGGGCTTGATAAATTCAAGAGCTTCATAATTCACCTGTGTAATATAGGTTAATCATCATAGGTTAATCATCCGAAATGTTTGTGCCTCATTTTAATTCGCTGCTTCTTCTTATCTATGCTATTCACAGGGTTTGTGCACTGGCCTGGAATTCTTTCCATCTCTTGGAATACCATTAAGGATCCAATGATGACGGTTGATATGCAAATTGCAAGTCAGTTATTTTAAGCCAGTTTATCAGTCAACAAATGCCATCATTCTTGTTTCACAGCCTTTGTGGCAGATTTAATGACTGATAAACCTGGATAAACTGGCTTCTTTTTTATGTGTACCCATACCATAGTATGGTACACATAGTGTCGACGTCCGGATTGACCACTCGTCTGTCCGTCTGTCTGTCTGTCATACCGTCTGTCCGTCCATAGACACTATACGTGTAATGCGATAACTCAAACATTTTCAATCCGATCAAAACTAAATTTTGTATATGGGTTTCTCAGCCCAAAATACAGATTGAGTTCGAATATGGGGTTGATTTGATTTATTTTAAAGGAGTTATGGCCCTTTTTTTTCTTTTTTTAAATTTGATTTTTTTTAGATTTAACTTCTTTCTCAATTTAACAAAAACAAATATTAAATTTTTTTTAAACTTTTATAATAAATAAACAAAAATTAAATAATTTTTTTTAAATAATAAAAAAAACATAATATTCCAATGTAATAAGCAAATAAATGGAGTTACTATGATGTTTATCTCCTTAATTTCTTAACTATTTTGTCTTTAATTGCTATGGTGCTTCTCTCTGACTATCGATTGAGCTTAATTAGCTTTATCACTCTATAATATATCTGTGTTGGAGTGACCTAATAGGTTGAAATCGAATGCTGCATCTGTGTTCCTATGGTGTTTATGTGAGCAAGGTGCCCAATAAGTGTGATTCCACTTGTGAACCTAATAGTAAGGTGTGAATTGTTGAAACTTTTGCACTCATGAAAAGGTTGGTGTAAGGATTTATAAAAATAGCTAATTGCTATCGCCAAGGTATGGGTTAAACATCTGCCGATCGTGATCGGCCTCTCGTTCAGTCCAAGTTTATATAACCCTTACATGACGGGAGCTACGCTGGTGCAGCATTAAAAATCTATGTGCGAGGCTCCTAATGGGAGACTCGCACACATAAGAGAATGTATTGGCACAGGATTTTTTAATGCATTGGCACAGGGTTTTCACAAAATTTCAAGAAGCTCCAGTCATAGAAGGATTAAAAATGAATGTCATCATTCAGTGTCTGCACTGCCACTTGCTAAATGTAACAATAATATTTGGAAAAATTTATTTTCATTTGGAAAAAAAATTGGCAAGTAAGTTCTCATTTCCCTAAGGAATTTAAAGTTATTCATTAAGAAACTGGTCAATCAATAACACCATGGTCACAAGAGCCCCCACACTTTGCGGTTTATGCAGTCTGGTGGAAGTTATCACCTCTATCGATTCTTTGGTGTTATATATCATGCAGCCCTTTTACAGATACGTTGACAGGTTATTGGTGTATTATTGTATGACAACGGACTTGTTTTAAAGTTTTCCCATCTTTGATTTAATTATTGTCAAAGCATAAGAATCAGTCTAATTAAAACTAGACTATATTTTCATTTTAATCAACTTAAGGTCAATGGACTACCATAGAATAACTTATTCCAATCGGGAAGAATTGCGCCACTGAAATCACTTGCTCATCACAGAATACTCGACCAAGCAATAGCTTCCTGCAAAACCAATAATTATTCACCCTTTGTCACCACTTCACAAGCCCCACCCAATGTCGCTAAAAACAAGATATTCGGAAAACGGAAGTGATAGAGAAATCGAGGCCATACGAATACAACATGGCTGAACTTTGAGAAATCAGAATTCTTGATGTTGCAATTAAAGGTACTCAATCCGATCAGAGGGTCCTATATTA
Organism: Siphonodentalium dalli; assembly: GCA_032622095.1. Classification (NCBI taxonomy): domain Eukaryota; kingdom Metazoa; phylum Mollusca; class Scaphopoda; order Gadilida; family Siphonodentaliidae; genus Siphonodentalium; species Siphonodentalium dalli. The sequence goes on from CP136063.1 coordinate 277,501,242, forward strand.
CTATTTCTTTGGCTTTGGGGGTAAAAAATAATTGATTCGAGTCGAGGAACCTACCAATCAACGCTCAGGGTGATCAGATATCGATATTTGAAGTTTCATTATTTCTATTCTTTCTGTCCCAGAACACAGTCAAAATTGCGTTATTATTACCACTTGATTTTAGAGTTATCCATCCTTGTCTGTTTGAATAGTGTTTTGGTGTACACATCTCGAGCAGATTACAAAGTTAAGGGCAATTATTAGTACTCATCTCGAGAAAATAACAAATTTCAAAAATCAATATCTAATAACTCTGAGCTTTGTTTGATGGGTTCATCGACTCGAATCAAATATTTTTTACCCCCAAAGGCAAAGAAATAGTATTATAGGACCCTCTGATCGGATTGTTGTTGTTGTTGGAATCTGTTGAGATGGGGACCCTCTGATCGGATTGAGTACCTTTAAGAATGTATTGCATAGAATAGGCATTGATTCAACGAAACCAGAAATGAGAAAATTCTATAAAGTATATTTATCCACAGAAAAGATGTTTTAGCTATTCTCCCTCTGGGTTACGGCCATTGTTATTATCATATGTGGGCATTGTCGCACGTCAATCAAAACAGGAAACAGTGCCCATTTCAAAATTGTCGCGAGCTGGGGATTCCCCGTTCATCTCTGAAATCAATTAAAGTACTGGAGTCTCGAGACTGAGTGTTGTCTGTAATGAAACCTTTGTCTAGTTTTAATTAGACTGCTTAAGATTCAGTGTCCCATAGGCATCTTAATATGATCAACATCCGATATCATTTGGCAACTCCTTTGAACATTTGACACAGACGAATTTCATTTGGCAAAAGCAAATTTTGGGCTAGCGCAGACCCTGTCATCAGTTAATACTTATATTTACAATCTTGAAATTTAATTAAAGATTTATATGTAAATGCCCGGGGTGGTTTGTAACCTTAAATTATGCCTAAAAATTCTCCCTTTCATGGTCAATAAGTGCATAATTTATATTTATGCTGTCTTTATGCGCCACAGAAAAACTTATTGAAGTTAATTGAAAATAGCACTTCCAAAAATAAAAAGGAGGCCTCTTTTCTTCCAGTTGTTTTTGCATGAAAATCGTGTGGACAATTATAAAATATAAAGTCTGTTTTTCAACACTATACTGACAAGTTCGGTCAGAAATATTCTGTGTAGGTATGTTTTTGTATCTCTTCCCAAATAACGTATACATATTTTGAAGGTAGAAATGAGCCGTGGAATTTTAATCAAAAGTTTCTACAAATATTGTTCAACTATCACTCAGGTGGCCCCAGGTGCATGCTGTATTAGGCCAACATAAGTCATTCAACGTTGGCAAATATGGTTTGATTTCCCAATAGGCACAGATTTGTAATGTGAATACAATGTGCAAAGGAAGGGTGATCTGATTCGAGTAAGTTTGTCAGTTGCTTTCAGATGTCTGTGGTTTCTATGTGCAGCGGAGTGATGAACACTCTGAACGGTCTTTCCTCCACCCATAAAACAGTCAACATCATGATATTGCCTGGCTGCTAAAACGACAATAAACCCCAATAAACAAAACAAAACTAATTCTAAAACAAACCAAAAAAATTGCCAATATAATTTTCAGGCCAGCACAAACCCTACCCTGTACTTAGTATAGACTGGATTGAGATCAGTTAGCACAGAACTTTGTTATTATTATTAAAAAAAAATTTAAACAAAAAAGAGCTTTCAACTACATGTATATCCACATCTGTGCTGCGAAATATATTTCAGAGGATTAACTTCTGATAAACAAATTTGTAAAGAGCCTCATGTTTGCAATTTTAAGAACAATTACCTGCAGTTGGAGTAATGCCCTTAATAATCGACTCATAACCACAGCAGAATTATGGGTAATTTTTTCTGGATTTAGTCGGAAATATGGCTTGTTGCCATTCATCGGAAAGCTCTCATTGAGAGCTTTCCGATGAATGGCAACAAGCCATATTTCCGCCTAAATCCTGAAAAATAACCCATAATTCTGCTGTGGTTAAGGAGTCGATTATTTAGGGTTTTACTGTACCAGTAATTCCGACCCTTCCTCTGTCCATATTTCATTGTTTTTCTGTATTGTGCCATCACATCACAAAAATTCTATTTTATATTTTTTTTTTTTAAATCTAATCACTGTCTTGTCACACAATGTTAACTAGTCCTAGTCACTTTACTAACTATTCCTTTCTAGTCACCTTACTAACCATTTTATAGTTAGCTATGTCAAGCTTCCTCTATGTTTTACAATGTTTTGTTGAAAATGTTTTATTTACTTTCTAGCTGGATATATAATAAATTGATGCAAGTTTCTGTTATGATAACAATAGTATTATTTTTTTACACACCTGTACTGGAAAAAAGTCTCCATCCTCGGCCTGTTCCATGGAAAAATGTTAGCGACAGACCAATCATTATATCCATACATTACAAGATCACTAGATAAATTTAAAACAAAGATGAGAATATAAAGAAATCTTCAGATAACATGATGGGAGATGTTGCTAGACATGTAATAAACACATTTTATTGCACACCCATTCATTCATTTTTGGCAAATACACCAAAATATAGAAGATTTCAAAATATTCAATACAAATATTTGTATTGTCCTTGAACAATACCCATTAATTACGTCATGAATGTAATTGGTAACATCAACTTTAATAGAAAATGTCTTCATTAAATGATGAGGTACAGTAATGCTCTAATTAATCGACCTCTTAACCACAGCAGAATTATGGGTAACTTTTCAGGATTTAGTCGGAAATATGGCTTGTTGCCATTCATCGGAAAGCTCTCGGCGAGAGCTTTCCGATGAATGGCATCAAGCCATATTTCCGACTAAATCCTGAAAAGTTACCCATAATTCTGCTGTGTTTAAGGAGTCGATTAATTAGAGCATTACTGTATTACCCTTTGATAAAAAGTTTCCATATAATTTCTTAACCCTTCCATGACTGGAGTTTCCTGAATTTTTTTAGAAAACTTGTTGCCAATGCATTCTCTTTTATATAGGGAACCTCGCATATATATTAAAGACAATACATTGGCCTAACAATATTTACCTTGACCTTGTAAGCCATTACACGATTAATTAGAGCATTACTGTATAGTCTACATAAAGAACATGTTTGTTCAATTAAATAAAACAATATCAACCTAAATTTCAGTATATTTCAAGCTACAATCTTCAGTGTATGCAATAAACATAGAACAACACAGTTGTAATGTTTTTGCATGCATTTGTCATGTCGCGCGGTAAATCTCGAACCTACTGTTATCGTTGTTTTACTATCGCATCACAACAAACTCGTGTAATAACGATTTTTTATTTATTATGGCTGATACACTGATGTATGTACAGAATTCAAGGATCTACATTTGTATATTGAAGTTTAACTTCCCAGAGAAAATGATTCTCAAATCATTGTTATTGACTATAGACAGTTTTCCCCAACAGTATTATCTGAATAAGGCCAATATATAAATAAATTGATAGATTTACATCCAACTTTATTAGAAAAATGGGGCTGGAGGGTGAAATAAATTGAAATGTAATTTTATGGTTAAGGCATGAGAAAAAAGTTTACATAAAAGATATCCAAATTACCCCAAAAAATAAAGTAGGGGACTAAAAATAGGGTTGGGATGGGATGTAAATCAAACAATTGTTATATATTGGCCTTGAGATGGGGTCCCCCCCCCCCACAAAAATATCAGTATTATGTATTCCATATGAAATTCAACCCCCTGTAGGCCCAGTGACATGAAACTCTTGGCCTTTCATCAGGCCCTGTGCCATCTACAAAATACAATAAAATCCTGCAGGTTAATAGAAACTAATTCAACTGGATTTCCTATCTCACAATGAGCTATTTAAATTATTGACTGGCCGCATTGCTGATCTTTCATGCTATTGTCGTGGGGGGTAACATATTAGCACCCTTCATTTGTCCAGCTCACATGGTTTCAGAAAGCTTTCAATATGTTCTAATCAAAGCATGATAAAATATTGATGACTACACGTCCATTGTTTCTAACAGTACCATGACAACAACAGTTAGATTTTATACCTTGTTTGACCCCATGTGGTGAATGTATGAAGTGGCCTTTCAACATCAATGTAGTCTCAATCATTAACTATAGTGCAGGATAGCGTCACTAAATTCACCCTCTGGGGACCTCATTCTGCAAATGTAAGACACACTATTTCCAGACTTGGTCCAGAAGGAATTATGGATAGAACATAGTGACCTGCAAAATTTGTCTTCAATTCTCCACTTGTACATATATATATATCATAGATGCATTCTGCAGTATGGGTGAAGGGGTCACTCTCACCAAAAAATGTGTTGCAGGGTATACAGGTTTTTAAAATTTGCTGAAGGGTACACAGAGTTTGTGATTGGCACTAATGCAGTTACTTTAACTGTGTTCATTTCAGTTCATTTTAATGTTCCTCGGAACATATACAATTATTCTACAACAGAAATCATGGCAGACATTAAAATTAAAAGTCATTTATAATGAGATTTCAAAACCTGTGTACCCTTCAGCACATATTCAAAACCTGTGTACCCTTCAGCGCATATTAAAAACCTGCACATACTCTTCAGCACTTTCTTTGGTGAGAGTGACCCCTTCAGCTGCAGTATGCACACAATATGTGTCTGACTCTGTCTGACCTCAAAATATTGAGAAGAAACAAGTTTGAAGAGATAGATCTTTCTTGAGAAATATGAAGACATACAATTGGTATTCTGCACAATTATAGAAGAATTTAGTGGCAAATAAAGGTAATCGTATTGACTATAATATGCCTAGGGTCCTGCAAATGTATGCTTTTACTATTAATTTTAATATTGAATTGAATAGTCACCCATCTTGAGACCACTTTGGAATTCAGTATGGCATCGGCAATCGGTAAGGCTCCACCATATAGTTTTCTGTATTACCTCTGTTTAATAAATTCAATAATTATCATTCCGACTTTACTTGAATATATGCTTTGAATATAAATTGTTTTTGAATATTCCGTACATTTGCAGACCCCTGTAGATAAAATATGTTTCAGCATTGTGTTTCAGTCTTGACTACATGTGGAGATGATATGCCTTTGATATTCTTGAAAATTGTATGTATTTTATCATGAATAATGCATGAAATATTAACCTTTGACCTCTATATATTCACAGGATGACCGTCGTGGTGGCCAGGTAGGCACAGTATAATTCTCGTCACTATAGTCACAGTTTGCGGTGTTCCTTGCACTCTCCTCCCATACCATGCTATCCCAGCTCTCCTGTCTCCATCCATTCCAATTCTAATATCACCAGACCATATATCCAATGAATTATTATATTAGGACATAATATCAGTCCTGAAATTATTGGAAATATGGTCTGGTGATAATAACATGTGGGGTTTACATGTATTATGATTATTTTTCAGAATTTTCTTAGTCCGTTTTATTTTGGCATCATTAGTATCGACGAACACTTTTCTGGAAGTCTCTCATTGTCATTGTTTGGTTGCCATGTGCACTGCGAATTGTTTTGAGTTCGGTAGGGAGAATATAGAAATATATTTCTCTGGATAGTAAATTTTTGAACCAGAATAAATGATGAAATCATGGGATGATTAGCCTGCATACTGTTTTCAGTAAAATGCACAGATCCTGAATTTTCTTAAAATCTTAGAAACGGATAAAGTGTTTTTTTTATACTAATACTGCCTTTTATAATACTTGGTTTAATAGTGAACCTGACCTACAATAAAACTAATACAGTGCACACTCTTTGCCATTGCTTTATTGATTAACCCTTTACCCAACAGAACGGCCCTGTGCCAATGCATTCTCTTATATATGCGAGTCGACCATAGGTCGTCTCGCATATATAAGAGAATGTATTGGCTTAACACATTAAAAATTATAAAATTGTTAAAGAATGTAAGAAAAAATGGTAAAAAGTATTAAAAAAAAGTTTTTTTTTAGGCCAATGCATTCTCTTATATATGCGAGGCGACCTATGGTCGACTCGCATATATAAGAGAATGCATTGGCACAGGGCATAACTGTAACTATCACAATGTGGTCAAGGAGCCGGTTCCAATGATATCCATATTTGTATGGTTCTATTGAGACAGACCGAAGATATTTTAGGCTGTTGAAGCTTTATTTGGCCGGTTTTGGCCGTTTTGTTGGGTAAAGGGTTAACTAGAGATTTATAATTCAGAAGTATGCCTTAATTATTTTTGGGCCAGTAGTTTGCCCATGCATTGTTTCATGTTATCGTAACATAAACAAGCTTAGCTTTAAACATTATGTCAATTCTTCGGAAAAAAAACTCCTAAACCAAGTTATTATAAAAAGGCCTTTATTATAAAGGTATACATTGTATATTTCCTATTTTCTGGTGTCATTTGGTTCAATTTATAAACATCACGAGGGTTAATTTAAGGGATTTTCTGACTTGTCATTAATTGGCCAACAGAAATTGAACTGTTTTTTAAGAGAATTCACTTTATTTTTGAGAAAGGACTTATCAATCAATTCTAATTTCAGTAAAATTGGGAAAAATCATGTGGTATATGATATGGACAAATACATTTCATTTTGCCCGTATGATTTCCAAATTTGGTCAAATTGCCAAATGACACCAGCAATTGTATGTAACAATATTTTCTCAGCATTGTGTTAACACCCTATTTTGCAGTAAGCTGCAAGTATTTAAACCCCCTAAGCTATGATTGTTTAACTTGTTATTTTGCAGTAATTTATAAGCTATGAGTGTTCAATGCTTTTTGATTTTGAGAACAGAACAGTTATTTAAAGGTGTGTTTACAAGGAATACCATCTACCTCCGAGACTGAGGAGACAAAGTGAGAATGAAGCAGAACGATGCAAGATTTTATTTCTGATCAGTGCATCTGTGTTAACTAGTGCTTCATGGGAGTGATTTTATACAAACGATTTTTGGCACTTGTAAATTAATATAACCCTTTCATGATGGGAGCTGCGCTGCAGCATTGAAGACCCTGCGCCAGTGAATTCTCTTACATATGCCATTCTCCCACAGGGAGCCTCTCAAAAATAAGAGAACACACTGGAAGGGTGATATCAATTTAATTAATTGGTTTATTAACCTGCCAACAACTTTTTTTCACCAAAAATGCAAAAATAATATTTTTAAAACATTTCTTTTAATTTTGCCCATATGTTCAGTTTATATGTTTTAGTTATCTCTATTTTCTTGGATACAATGTACCTTGACCAGTATATACCCTTTACTAATCATTTCTGCACCAGAGAGAATACTACCTAAAAACGGCTTGACTATTGCCACAGTGTTACCCATCTTCCCTGAAGCACTGGTTTTAGCTCATCATAATGAAGTCAGGATTGTTGTATGTTAACATCTATTAGAGCACAATCCCGTTGTTAAAATCGTTCCCTGATTTTTTTGGTAAAGCACACCCAATTTCCCAGGCGTATTCAATGTTGGCCAGTGCACAGGTTGTGTGTCGTTGTTAACTTGCGGTAAACGGATATCTCCAGCTAATCCCATTGTGTGCAGTCAATTGTGCTCTGCAGTCAGAGCATTTGAATATAGTCCTTTACCAGAATACATCTCGTCTTTGACTTGATTGATTCTAGTAGAGCACTATTCGCATGCTCTAACTCTTACTTGTTGTGGGTTGTCATCTATATATTATAAGTTATAGTGGTTGATTGTCGAGAACATAGTGTGTTCATGGCCTTGTGTTTTTTGTTCAATCTCACCGCTTCACTCCATGCGATATTGAACATAAAATCCAAGCCATGAATTATCTACTATGTCCACACCAATCGAACCCCTCTATGCCATCCTCTATAGCGCAGTTTGTTGCAAGCCCCTATATATGCTTAATCCCATGCATGGTTTACAATTAAATTGACTTTAGTGTATCAGGTTCTACATGGCTGAAATATTTAATTTAATCGAAACTTGAGTGGTCTTTTTTTTTTTATTAATGGTAAATATACCCTCTTGTTATTCTAGGGTGGTATCCAGCCATCTATCAACAGACCTCTGTCATCCGTTTCTATGAGACAAATACCCTGTATATATCTACAATTAAATCTTATTTATATATTATTGCTTGTATTGATTGAGTAAATATCCATATGAATAGAAAGCATTCTTATAGCGGGTGTATCAATAACCGATCTTAATCGAAGCAATGATTTTTTGAATACCTGATATTCTTATGTATCATATAGATAGTAATCTGAAGTGTGATAATATGCACGACTGCCTTCAAATGTTCCAAAACAAATTGCCCTGTCCCTGCAGAATATAACTTATATATATGACACACTTTCTGTTGAGACATGTATAATCCAGATTTCGGACTTCTAATTAAACAGTCATGATTCATTCGAACCTCCATATTATGTATAAATAATTTGAGAAATTTAATAAAAATTGGTCAATAAATACCGGAATAAACATTTGAAATACTTTTGTGTTCTAAAAAAAAAATCATGTATCAATTTTCAATTTATCATACAGAAGAGACAAACACTCTCTATATTTACCATATCAGGACTAACAAGAAGCACTCTGAAAATTCAGGACCCAAGTTCAGTCCTCAAAATATGGTGCTGGACATTTGCAGAATGAGGTTCCCAGAGTGTGAATTTAGTGATGCTACCCCACACAGCCGGCTAGCATCAGTAAATTCACCCTCTGGTGACCTCATTCTGCTTAGGCCTCATCTCTGGAAGTATCTTTATTATCAAATTAACAATTTTATTTTAGGTTCTTCAGAAAGTTTTTTTTTTAATTTCTTTATATCCACAATTTGGCAGATGACACAATGCATAATCGAGGTGCCCAATGGGTGCATATCACTATCTTCACCATCTGGGAACTTAAATCTGTGTTTTGGTCTCCCATAGCAGTTGAGTCCATGCAGAATGATGAATTTGGTGACGCTAACCGATTGTGTGGGGTTAGCATCACTAAATTCACCCTCTTGGGTCCTCATTTTGCAAATTTCTAGCACCATACTTTGAAGCCTGCCCAAGTTCTCTACATTCTATGACTTTATCTGGTGTATCAAGTCTATGACAGTATTTAACGTATTTATCAACATATTTTGATGCTCGGAACTGGAACAGGATGTAACAAAGTTGAGCATAATTCAAGACTTCAAAGCCCCATTCTTACGAGTTTAAAACCAAACTTGCACCATGGCATTCCATCTCCTGCTCACATGAATGTGATGTGATCTGTGGCTGTGACTTCTACTCACATGAATATGCTATAAAATCAGCTTTTATACTTGTTATTATTCTTTCCTCAAGCTGGCGATCACATGACCTGAAACAGCGCAGAAACCATACTTTTGGATCTCGGAAAGATTAAATGCCACTAAGTTTCATTGACATTAACCCTTTCATGACGGCAGTTGCGCTGGTGCAGAATTAAAAATCCTGTGCCAGTGCATTCTCTTTTATATGCGAGTCACCAACCGGGAGCCTCGCATATATAAGAGTGTAATGGCTTACAAGGTCAAGGTAAATATTGTTAGGCCAATGTGGTGTCTTTAATATATATGCGAGGTTCCCTATGGGAGACCCGTATATATAAGAGAATCCATTGACACCAAGTTTTTGAAAAAAATTCAGGAAACTCCAGTCATGGAAGGGTTAAGAAATTATATGGAAACTTTTTATCAAAGGGTAATACAGTAATGCTCTAATTAATCGACCTCTTAACCACAGCAGAATTATGGGTAACTTTTCAGGATTTAGTCGGAAATATGGATTGTTGCCATTCATCGGAAAGCTCTCGGCGAGTTACCCATAATTCTGCTGTGGTTAAGAGGTCGATTAATTAGAGCATTACTGTAATATACAGGCTGAAATTAGTTTTCATATTTTAGAATCTGAACAGGGTTTTTTATTCCAGAAAATAAGCCAACGATTGTTCTTCGCTTTTCAATCAATTCATCAGGTTGAAATGTTTTATGTAACAATTTGTGGTAGAGTTAATTAAAAAAATTTGTTGTGGCTTACAAAATTGAATAAGTCATGTGGTTGTCAACTTACTTTATTAATAACCAGACATATATCAGCTTACGTTTGGTTTTTCATCACAGCTTTTTCCATCTTTATCTTTAACATTGTACACATTCAGTGACACATACAGTGACACATACAGTGACACATACAGTTACACATACAGTGACACATACAGTGACACATACAGTTACACATACAGTGACACATACAGTGACACATACAGTTACACATACAGTGACACATACAGTGACACATACAGTGACACATAGAGCATTTATCTGCTGATCAAGTGTATGATTGTTTTCATTCACTTTGGGAATGCTTACATTTATCTTGCCGTGGATATATAGCCTGACATTATCATGTCAAGACATAAATGTATAGTTTCATATAAGCTGTCATATCCAAGGATACATATATTGAACTGCTTGCAACTCTTGTAGTTTGTGCAAATGGCAATTATCCAGTCCTTGAAATTGGCCACGACAATAAGCAATGCTGTGGGAAATGCCATGGAATCTTAACATGCCACATCATTAAGTTTGCCGTGGGACATTTGTTCTAATTTCGAGGGCTGAATTCTCCCATAGTTGTTGAGTTCAGCTTACGTCTGCAGTTGTTCTAGTAAGTTCTAGTAAGTGTTGGTATCTAAAAACTACCGGATTGAAGCAATGGGTCAGAAGTGTGTAGTTTATCATGTTTAAATTCTATGGCACAAACTCCGATTGAATACATCCTCCTTCAGGTAGATAAGGTTACTAATTGTTCTCCATAATCCTTTTTTTACAAACCTCTGACAGTTTGTTTCATTTAAAACGTTGGATCTACACTCCGCTGTTGTGGTATAGGCTAGTAATTGTAACATGGGGATCAGAGTAGTTGCTTACAAGTATGTAGTTTATAAATCTACTACAGCTTCCACTTAGTTAGTGGTGAACATTTTTGTGAGTCATTGATATCAAAATACAGGTCAAGTTCGATTTTGAGTTTGATCCGATGATTTTTCTCAGAGTTATGGGCCTTTTCGACTTACAAAATTCAATTGTACTTGTTTTTTCTTTGGTTTCCGGATGATAACTCAAGTTTGGATTGTTTAATTGGAAATTCTTTTTTTTGTGGGTCGTTCATATCAAAATACAGGTCAAGTTCGAATTTGAGTTTAATCCAATGATTTTTCCCAGAGTTATGGGCCTTTCGACTTTGAAGATATTTCTTTATAATTTTCTGTATGAGGGTACCTTCATGGTGTAATCAACTCCTCCTACAGTTTTGATCGTAGATATTTGAAACTTCAGAGTATTGTTACCCACAGATTGGAGATGTGCAACATGTATATAGATGACAGAAAAATTATTTTTTTATGGAATTATTAACCCTTTCGACTTAGAACATTTCAACATTTTTTTTAATTTCTTTAACAAAGCAGCATCGACTTGCCACGTTGTCGGGGGACACTGTGGTCGGCCGACCTTTTAGTTTATTTGTGGGTATGTAGTTTACTCCAGACTGGGTGTTCTAACTCTCTATAATGGCTTTATAAATGGGCTCTTGTGTTGCATAATACTTATTGGATCACAGAAGGCTGATTTTGGTGTGTAAGTTGTTACATCTCCAATATAACCAAATAGAGAGAAGTGACTTCTCCTATTTTGACACACCTGTTGGCTGGTCCATTCATTGCGGATAGGTGTTCTAATGGATAAAATCATTGCTCTAGTTGCAACTGATATCTTTATAGGTTGCCAGTCAGAAATGATATTATGTCCCATAATGGTTTTATAAATGGGCTCTTTAATAGATAAAATCATTGCTCTAGCTGCCAGTCAGAAATGATATTATGTCCCAACTTGTTCAGAAACTATATAAAGTAGCAGGCTATATCTCTTGCATTATATATGGAGCCACCGTCTTCAGTCATTAACCCTTTCATGATGGCAGCTGCGCTGGTGCAGCATTACAAATCCTGTGCCAGTGCATTCTCTTATATATGGGAGTCTCCCCGAGAGAATTCCGATGAATGGCAACAAGCCATATTCCGACTAAATCCTGAAAAGTTACCCATAATTCTGCTGTGGTTAAGAAGTCAATTACTTAGAGCATTACTGTAGTCTGCATGTCTTCTGTGAAATTTCATTCTCAATAGTTTATCATTTGACCATTTGGCGAAAATAGGTGGATCATTAGAGATGTGAACCACAATTCATTGATCAAATGATTGCTGTTGCTATCAAGTTCATTGTGCTACCCCACTATCCCACCTAATGCAACCCCCCCCCCCCCCCTTCCAAAAACCTCTGGAGGACAAACATCTGGAGTATATACATGTAGTGTGGCAAAATATTTTATGCTATAACTCATGCCCTGTTTTACTGTTTTTATATTTTAATATCCTTTGGTACGTGCGTCATAATCCAGGGAGTGTTGACTCAAAAACTGTTGCTATGAATGTTTTGAATAAGAGCTGATGCATATTGCTTGTCAGATTATGATTTCCTTTGATATATCCACTTACAGTAATGCCCTAAGTAATCCACTCCTTAAACACAGCAGAATTATGGGTAACTTTTCAGGATTTAGTCGGAATATGGCTTGTTGCCATTCATCGGAAACCTCTCAGGGAGAGCTTTCCGATGAATGGCAACAAGAAATATGGCTTGTTGCCATTCATCGGAAAGCTCTCCCTGAGAGGTTTCCGATGAATGGCAACAAGCCATATTTCCGACTAAATCCTGAAAAGTTACCAATAATTCTGCTGTGTTTAAGGAGTCGATTAATTAGGGCATTACTGTACCTAGTCCAAGGTTCCTTCAGCTTAACCCTTCCATGACTGCAGCTTTCAGAAATTTTGCGAAAACTCTGTCCAATGCATTCTTTTATATATGTGAGTCTCCCATAGAGAGCCTCACATACTGGTATATAAGAGAATGCATTGGCCTAACAATATTTACCTTGACCTTGTAAGCCAGTGCATTCTTTTATAACTCTGTCCAATGCATTCTTTTATATATGTGAGTCTCCCATAGAGAGCCTCACATACTGGTATATAAGAGAATGCATTGGCCTAACAATATTTACCTTGACCTTGTAAGCCAGTGCATTCTTTTATATATGCAAGGCTCCCCTTGTGAGATTCTCATATGCGCAGCTCCCATCATGAAAGGGTTAAAACCACATTACTATTTGCAGTCCAAAACACACCTATTAACATTCATTCTCTTTAGAATATTTCCTGGCATCGAAATAGGTCGATAAATACCTAAAAAATAACTTTCTTCGAACAGTATATGTTCCAGAAAGATGCATTGATGATGTTAATAAGGCATGAACTCTTATGTGCAACTGTCCGGAAAACATATATTGTGTCATATTAATTGGATATTATTTTAACTTCACTTCCTGCTTTTTCTTCATTTTAATCATCAAACTTATGTGGTAACTAAAAGTTGCAGAGCAACGACAGCTCTAATTTTCCTCTCATGATCTACAGGTACAATTTTTATCCCAGCGCTGATTAAATAAAATTTAAACCGGAACGAACAAAACAATCTCAAAATTACCGAAAAATATAAGAAACAAATTAAAACACATATTTTCAGCACTACGTCGACAAGTTTCTTCGGACATCTTCCATGTAGGGTTGACATAAGATACCTCTTACCAAATTAAAACCAGAATATAATGACTGATATATGGTTTTAGTTGAAGGAACACTTGGACTTCCATTGATCATGAGTTTTGTCAGTCATACTTATCAAAAGGGATCCAAGGCAGTCGCAGTGGATAAATGTACAATAAATATAAAAGTCCGCAAAAAACATCACCTCTAAGAAGAACATGGAGAAATTGATAAACTTTGTTTTTATATTCATTATTAATAATTCTCCAATAATGAAATTTCACTTGTTGATACCATTGTTATATAATCAAAACTGTCACAGTGATTTGTCAACAAACGTCACTCTAATTGTGTAGTAAGATCAAATACTTTTGAATATGATTTTCAGAAATTTTTCAATGATTTGACCTTTTCCAATGTTTACAATTAAGTTTTGATAAAACTGGTATCTTATTGTACTTATTGGCCTTTTGTCGATAATTCCACTATAACAGTATTAATGTTGATATAATTAATTTTAATATGCAACATCTCATTATTGGAGAGTTATTAACCCTTTCAGTCCCAGGGGCCGATCTCATCGGCCCTAATTTACGGTCTGTAAAATCGGCCCTAACAAAAGTAAAAAATATATATATATATATATATAAAAAAAAAATTATAGATTTTTTTGGGTTTAATTTTTTTTGGGTATGCTTAAGCATGCTATAGCGAATTTAAAAACAAACTGGTTAAAACCTTAGGGGCATGTTATAACTCAAAACTATCACCAAGTATTCATAGTAATAATTTTGATGCCCATGAAAATATGTGAGGCGACCTATGGTCGACTCGCATATATAAGAGAATGCATTGGCACAGGGTATATGGGTTGATACAAAAATCGGACCTGGCACTGAAAGGGTTAATAATGAGAATAAGATCAAAATCAATCTATTTTTAATGTTCTTGATGATAGTTTTACAGACTTATGTTATTTCAGATGAACCCACTTTGAAAATCTTGTGTCCCTTTAACTCCTCATTTTAGCTGATTTAGACTTCTTGGCTTGTATCTGGGCAATATTAAGGATACAATAAATATACCAAACTGATTATTATGCATGTCATTGTATACAAACATGTACGCTCTTCTGTGAACTTAACCCTTTACCCAACAGAATGACCCTGTGCCAATGCATTCTCTTATATATGCGAGTCGACCATAGGTCGCCTCGCATATATAAGAGAATGCATTGGCTTAACACATTAAAAATTATAAAATTGTTAAAGAATGTAAGAAAAAATGGTAAAAAGTGTTAAAAAAAGATTTTTTTTTAGGCCAATGCATTCTTTTATATATGCGAGGCGACCTATGGTCGACTCGCATATATAAGAGAATGCATTGGCACAGGGCTAACTGTAACTATCACAATGCGGTCAAGGAGCCGGTTCCAATGATATCCATATTTGTATGGTTCTATTGAGACAGACCGAAGATATTTTAGGCTGTTGAAGCTTTATTTGGCCGGTTTGTTGGGTAAAGGGTTAACCAACTTGTATGATATTCTGTTAACTTTACCAACTTGTATCCTATTCTGTTAACTTTACCAACTTGTATGCTATTCTGTTAACATGATTCCAACATGTATGCTATTTTGTTGACTTTTGCCTTGTAAATCCTTATGTTGAATGCATCTATCGATATTGTTTACCCCCAACCTATTATTGTAATTTATCTCTCTTCTTTTAATTGCTTTAACCAATTTGATTGATTATGATTTACTAGTGGTTATTATTTTATTGAAATCCACACTATATTGTTAGAACCTTGATTGCTATCTATAACCTAAAAACGGGTCTGTGATTAACAGCTCCTGCAAAAACATGCCCCAGTGACAACCCACCCACCACCATTTTAAAAACCATTTAAATGGTCTCATTTTATTGGAATTAATTAGCAAAAGGCTATATACCATGAAAAAATGAATTAGAGAGCTGTGTTTTATTGGAAAATATGATACTGGTTGTTGGGGCACATCTAGTGGTTCATGGGTCACAAAATGTGCACAACCACCTCAGCTCGTTATTCAATAAACCACAGTTACCTACATTCATTTCTTAAAAGTATTTTCTGATTACCACAATCAGATCTGATCTGGTGTGTATAAGTACGCCTATAGAAAAACCGGTGTCAAGACTCCAAAAATAACTAAAATATGCCTTCTCAGGCCTATAGAAAAAACTGTGTCGTGACTCCAAAATTAACTAATATATGCCTTCTCAGGCCTATAGAAAAAAACTGTGTCCTGACAGTCTGTGAAGAGATAGACCAACTTTAAATTTTACATGATAGTTAACCCTTTCAGTGCCAAGTCCGATTTTTGTATCAACCCATATTTCCTTGATAATTTTTCAAATTTATTGATTATAATAATGTGATACATTGCATGATGGAAAGAGCTCTAATAGCTCTTTCCATCAATGTATCACATTATTATAATCAATAAATTTGAAAAATTATCAAGGAAATATGGGTTGATACAAAAATCGGACTTGGCACTGAAAGGGTTAATGTAATTAGGGGCTTGAACAGTATGTGTGGTTTAAAATCTATCTTATTGACCTGTTTCTTTCAACTTACCTGAGTGATGTAGTTGACTTTCTCGTTTTGATTGAGAGTGGTAGTGTAGTACATACAACATCCCCTCCTAAACCTAGTGATTAGAACCAATAATTACTGCATTAATTTCATGGCTTATATACTCATCCAATTATCTATGTTTTTTTTACTTCATGAATGTTTTTACCTATTAATTTACAGATATTATGTTTATTCATTATCAGTGATACTATCACTTTTACCCCACTGACCCTTCTAGTAATCTGTTTAACCCTTTACCCAACAAAACGGCCAAAAACGCCCAAATAAAGCTTCAACAGTCTAAAATATCTTCGGTCTGTCTCAATAACACCATACAAATATGGATATCATTGGAACCGGTTCATTGACCACATTGTGATGGTTACAGTTATGCCCTGTGCCAATGCATTCTCTCATATATGCGAGTCGACCATAGGTCGCCTCGCATATATAAGAGAATGCATTGGCCTAAAAAAAATTAACACTTTTTACCATTTTTTCTTACATTCTTTAACAATTTTTTATTTTTTTCTACATTCTTTGACAATTTTATCATTTTTAATATGTGTTAAGCCAATGCATTCTCTTATATATGCGAGGCGACCTATGGTCGACTTGCATATATAAGAGAATGCATTGGCACAGGGCCGTTCTGTTGGGTAAAGGGTTAACATGAATCGGTAACATCAATAAGTTACTCCACCAACCATTCTAAAATAACAGTACATTTAATCTACGGCATATATGCACACATCAAAATCAAATTTAATTACTTTTTCAATGAACAGAATTTTTTTCTTCATGTAATTCAGAATACTGGTTTTATATTATGCAGAGTTGTGAACATTACTCTCAATTATAGTCAGAACTCACTCCACCATATGTTTATGAAAAGTTCTTTCATTTTTAAGCATCAGTCCCTCTGAATTATAATCTATAATATTTACATATACAGTAATGCTCTCAATAATCGACTCCTTAACCACAGCAGAATTATGGGTAACTTTTCAGGATTTAGTCGGAAATCCGATGAATGGCAACAAGCCATATTTCCGACTAAATCCTGAAAAGTTACCCATAATTCTGCTGTGCTTAAGGAGTCGATTACTTAGAGCATTACTGTACCAGGTGTTTTACACTAAATAATGTTCAATGACTTGTCAATTGACAACAAGGTTGTGCATTTCATATCCTTATAAAACCATCATAAATTTAACCGGTATCACGATAACTAATTTTATGGGAATTAATTAGCAAAAGGCTATATACATGAAGAAATGAATTAGAGTGCTGTGTTTTATTGGAAAATATGACACTGGTTGTTGGGGCACTTGTCGTGGTTCTCACAATGTGCACAACCACCACAGCGCGGTATTCAATAAAACACAGCTACAGTAATGCCCTAAATAATCGACTCCTTAAACACAGCAGAATTATGGGTAACTTTTCAGGATTTAGTCGGAAATATGGCTTGTTGCCATTCATCGGAAAGCTCTTAATTTGAGATTGTTTCGTTTATTCCGGTTTAAATTTTATTGAATCAGCGCTAGGATAAAAATTGCACATGTAGACCATGAGAGGAAAATCTAGAGCTGTCGTCCCTCTGCAACTTTTAGTTACCCATAAGTTTTATGATTAAAATGAAGAGAAAGGATTTATGGCAACAAGCCATATTTCCGACTAAATCCTGAAAAGTTGCCCATAATTCTGCTGTGTTTAAGGAGTTGATTACTTAGGGAATTACTGTACCTACATTCATATTTTCTGATTACCACAATCAAATTTGATCTGGTGTGTGTAAGTATGCCTATAGAAAAGCCTGTGTCACGACTCCAAAAATAACTAATATACGCCTTCTCAGGCCTATAGAAAAAACTGTGTCCTGACCCCAAAAGTAACTTAATTATATACTGTTCTAGATCCCAGAACTAACATATGCTTTCCTGTAATTCTTTCTGTAGGCTGAGCACGATTACTATAATGATAAACATGCTCATTCTCGTCAAAGTAAAGCTGGAGCAACGGGTGATAAAAATGAGGTACCACGTTCGATATATGTTAGAGCTAGTCAAAACTACTCAAATATGGATTGTAATTAACAAACACCTCTGTTTTGTTTGAATTCACTGTGCGTTTGGAAATTTTAATACATGTATGTTCTTGAAAGAAATTTCTTAACACAGTAAACTTCACACTTGTTTCTTTCGTAACAAAATGTTGTTTGATGACCTTAACACCTTAACATTTCCACAAATGAATTATTCAAAATCCAAAGGTGTTTACCATCTGTTTATTAGCTCAACTTGTCAAAGTCATGTTTGACTTATAGCCATGGGTTGGCATTCGTCCGTCTGTGTTTGTGCATGTGTCTGTCCATCAACAATATCCTTCAGCACACCAATCTTCATATGGATTTTCAGGGTGACCTCTCGACGGGAGCCATCAATTTTTTCGAAATTTGTTTAAAAAGATGGCTGCCAACAGCCATCTTGGATTTTACTCTTTGTATGACAAAATCCTATGGACTACAGGCCATGTCCCTGATCCGATCATCACCCAACTTCATAGAGATCTTCGGGGTGAACTTTGGATGGGAACCATAAATTTTTTCTGAAATTCGGTAAAAAACATGGCTGCCAGCAGCCATCTTGAATTTCAAATTTGAATCCATCGGCACACCTTGCAGCCCTTCTTTATTGGAGAATTGCTTGAAAATTAATAGGAATATTTAGGGTCATCTCCAGATGGGAGCTATTGAATTTGAATGATTTTCGATGAAAAACTTGCTGGATTTACTCTTTGCATGACTAAATCCTTCGGCACACCCTACAGACGACATCCCTCTTACAATCATCACCAAATTTCATATGGATCTTCTGGGTGACCAGTAGATGGAGCCATCAAATTTTTTCGAATTTAGTTTATAAACATGGCCGCCAGTGGCCATCTTGGATTTTACTCTTTGCATCAATAAATCCTTCGCCATACCCTACAGGCCACATCCTTCATCCGATTGTCACTAGATACATCATATGGATCTTCGGTGGTGACCTGTGACTAGATGAGAGCCATTAAATATTTCCAAAATTATTTTAAAACATGGACGGTAACGGATTTCACATAATCCCATCACCACAACTCTCACAAATATTAATAAATAAAATCTGCAGCCAACATTTATTGGAGAACCATTCAAAAAATTTACAGCAATGTTCAGGATCACTTCCAGATGTGAGCTATCGAATTTCAAATGATAATCGATTAAAAACATGGCAGCCATCTTTGCATCACTAAATACTTTAAACATTTAAACTTTCCGCATTCCATATCGCTTCATTACCTTTAATGTTACCATTATCCCCTCTCCAAGTTGAGCTACAGTGTCATTGACTCTTTCATATGTTATCTGTACACCTCCACAAACTAAGAATGGGAGAATACATTTTTGGATTTAAAGTATTTAAAATCATATTGACAGTTATTTCTGAATATAATGGAATGAGGTTTCTGACAATCCATATTTGATGCAGGTTACATACCTTACTCGTCTCAAATTTTGCAGTGGTTTAAAATTCCCACACCCAATAGATGCACAAATTTCAGGGAGTGTTCCTCAACATTAAGAAATAAGTTTGACCAAATGATCATAAATCATCTGTAATCTTACATGCCTGTTCCGGTGTCCCCCTTCCACACAATTTTCCAAATATGTGACCCGCCATATCAAATCCAGTCGTAAGTCGGGATTTTTATACCCTGTGCCAATGCATTCTCTTATATATGCGAGTCGACCATAGGCCTAACAATTTTTTACAATTTTAATAATTTGTTCTTGTATTCTTTAACAATTTTATAATTTCACCCATACAGAGCCCCAGACAAACATGAGTAGACGACACTCTTCTATATGCTTCTATATATGTGTGGGGCTCCCTGCAGGGTAATGGATGTTTTTTATTTTATGTCCTAAAAATTGTAAGAAACAAATATTTAAACAAAATGATACAAAATTGTTAGGCCAATGCATTCTCTTATATATGCGAGGCGACCTATGGTCGACTCGCATATATAAGAGAATGCATTGGCACAGGGTAAAAAAATCCCGACTTACGACTGGATTTGATATGGCGGGTCACATATAAACAAACTTGACATCTTAGATGGAGTTAAATCCACGGTAGGAATAAATTAAACCCAATGTACCCAACCTGCACAAATGTAATTTTTTACGGTGAAATATTTCACAAAATCTTAATCTAGCAAGTAATAATATTTACTATTAAACACTTCCGAAACAACAGTGCTTTTTGCGTGTTGTGCATGTGCAATGGAATACACATGTCTACAGGGACAAGTATATTTGACGTCATATGTTTGGAGCTGGCATCAAAACATATACAGCTGGATTCATCAGAGAAATAAGAAACACTTCCCCGCGATTTTTATTTACAAAACCTACTCAAGTTTCCGGCAGGGAGCAAATAAACTAAACATGCAGACCCAAATAACCAACTTTCATTGTGGAAATTTTCAATGAAATTAATAACTGTATGCGCATTAATTTTTGAACACTGATAGATTTATTGATAGAATGTGTCAGCATAAATTAATAGCAATGATCTTACAATGAGATTAGCAAAAGGTTAACCCTTTACCCAACAGAACGGCCCTGTGCCAATGCATTCTCTTATATATGCGAGTCGACCATAGGTCGCCTCGCATATATAAGAGAATGCATTGGCTTAACACATTAAAAATTATAAAATTGTTAAAAGACTGTAAGGAAAAAATGCATTCTCTTATATATGCGAGGCGACCTATGGTCGACTCGCATATATAAGAGAATGCATTGGCACAGGGCATAACTGTAACCATCACAATGTGGTCAATGAGCCGGTTCCAATGATATCCATATTTGTATGGTTTTATTGAGACAGACCCAAGATAATTTAGGCTGTTGCAGCTTTATTTGGCCGTTTTTGGCCGGTTTGTCTGGGTTCGTTGGGTAAAGGGTTAATAATATTAAGGGGTAACAATTTGCACCCATGCAAATTTTGTGATGAGTAAGGTATATTTATGGTTAGAATGAGACTAGAACATGGTGGTGGTACATGTACAATGTTCAACTCTGATAATATATCCCTTTACTCTGAAATATAACCCCCCTCCAATTCCTAACTGTTTAGCTGCATCCTTGGAACTTCATCACACAATAATCCCCAAACTCATTTTTACGCACCCCTGTGATATATACCCTCCCAAGCCTTGAAAAAGTGTGAGGTCCTCAGAGGGTGAATTTAGTGATGCTATCCCATACAGTGGGCTAGCTTCTCCAAATCCCCCCTCTGGTAACCCCATTCTGCTGAGGCCTCAACAACTAAAGTTCCCCAGTTGAAGTTGAGATGTTCACCTATCAGTCACCTCAATTATGCATTTTATCTTCTGCAAATTAGGGGATATAGAAACAGAAGGGAAACTGTAACTAAAAACAATGAGTGTGAATTTAGTGTTGCCAGATCGCTGTGCTTGGAAGCATCACTAAATTCACCTTCTGTGGACCTCATTCTGCAAATGACAGACACTATTTCAAGGCTTGGCCCTGCCCTCAGAATATATAGGGATATGTATTCAGAAGTGGGGTGTATATCACAGGGGATAGGCACTTTGGTGAGACTCTGATGAAGTTCCAATATCCTGTGATTTTATTAACGCACATACACTTATGTATATATTTAACCCTTTACCCAACAGAAGGGCCCTGTGCCAATGCATTCTCTTATATATGCGAGTCGACCATAGGTCGCCTCGCATATATAAGAGAATGCATTGGCTTAACACATTAAAAATTATAAAATTGTTAAAGAATGTAAGAAAAAATGGTAAAAAGTGTTAAAAAAAGATTTTTTTTAGGCCAATGCATTCTCTTATATATGCGAGGCGACCTATGGTCGACTCGCATATATAAGAGAATGCATTGGCACAGGGCATAACTGTAACCATCACAATGTGGTCAATGAGCCGGTTCCAATGATATCCATATTTGTATGGTTTTATTGAGACAGACCCAAGATAATTTAGGCTGTTGAAGCTTTATTTGGCCGGTTTTGGCCGGTTTGTTGGGTAAAGGGTTAAAGGGGAAGGAAACTATTGCATAACGACAAGGCATGTGCATTAAGCAAGCTGTTCTCTGTTAATATGTTCAGTAAAATCATATTTCAGTGCAAATCTCCACACAAGATCGAAGATATGGCGTCTCAAACTAACCCGCGCTAATATTTATGCCAGTAACATAACGCTGCCATTTTGGAAGAAATATTATCTCCCTTTGTAGTTTGTGATATCATGGCCTCACTTGGCTGTTTAGCACTAAACTGTATGGCGTACGATAGTCTGTTTTAGATATGAAAATAAATAAAACAGCAGATTGAATGTTTCTTGTGCACATTCAATTGTTATCTGTTGTGAATAAATTATAGTTTAATTCGCAAAAGATTGTTTGGTTATCATATTTGCACATATAGAAGCCATGTGAGTAACATTCAAATGTTGTGCGACCATTAACTGGCAATAACTTAATTGTTCAAAATTATAACGTAAATAATTTTGGCTTATATCTATACATATCTATACTAAGGATGAGTAACGCGAAGTGAGGCCTTTTGACATCATGACCTTATAAATATGGATGCACCGTAATTAGCTCTAGTTTTATATTATGCAATGTAATATCGTTGTGTTTGAGCATAACTGAGAAATGAGAGGTGTTTTGTCGCACCATGGTTGATATACTAAATATATTAACCGCCTGATTCGTTGAGGGTTATATCACACCATGGTTGATATACTATATATATTAACAGCCTGATTCGTTGAGGGTTATATCACACCATGGTTGATATACTATATATATTAACAGCCTGATTTGTTGAGGGTTTCCTTCCCCTCTAACTCAGTTTAATCCAAGCAAACTAATGTATATGAGAGGCCAATTCACATTTACTTAACCATTTCATCACTAAATGTTCATGGATGAGTTGTTTCCCTTAGGAAATGTTCAGATAATAACCATTATAGATTCAATGGATTCTCCCACTCAGTTCTTAAAGTATACATTGGAATAGTCAATTATTCATTTGGTGGGATGTACAGGAAATATAAGCAGATGACAGATAATAGAAAGTGCAGAAGGAATCCTATTTATTGGTGGAAAATGTTCAGATAATAAGTTCAACAAATGACCTATGGACATTTCATAAAAGACAACTACTCGTCAATGAGAATTTAGTAAAGAAAGGTTAAACCAAAAAGTTTGAAAAAAATTCCATTAAACATGCCACACACATAAAAATCAAACGTATGTTGTATTTCGCTATCTGCAAATAGCTTATTGACCATTCCACGTATTTAGTCTATTAACCCTTTACCCAACAAACCGGCCAAAACCGGCAAAATAAAGATTCAACAGCCTAAAATATCTTCGGTCTGTCTCAATAGAACCATACACATATGGATATCATTGGAACCGGCTCCTTGACCACATTGTGATAGTTACAGTTATGCCCTGTGCCAATGCATTCTCTCATATATGCGAGTCGACCATAGGTCGCCTCGCATATATAAGAGAATGCATTGGCCTAAAATCTTTTTTTAACACTTTTTACCATTTTTTCTTACATTCTTTAACAATTTTATAATTTTTAATGTGTTAAGCCAATGCATTCTCTTATATATGCGAGGCGACCTATGGTCGACTCGCATATATAAGAGAATGCATTGGCACAGGGCCCTTCTGTTGGGTAAAGGGTTAATGATATACATGTATCTGAATTTGGCCTAACCATTCCTGTTGCTTGCACATTCCCAGAGATTGTCTAGTGGCTTGTATTGCATGAATCCTATATCGTGGTCCGCTGTTTAATTTGAATTTTTTTTTATTATGGAGTGATCAGAATTAATATAGGCGATCAGACGATATAGGCGATCAGAATTAATATGGTATAGAGTTATTATCTAGAGTGGTGTTCAAGATCTACTCTAAATAAAATAATCCATTTTCATTTTTATAGTTTAACCCTTTGAGTGCCAGATCGATTTTTGTATCAACCCATATACCCTGTGCCAATGCATTCTCTTATATATGCGAGTTGACCATAGGTCGCCTCGCATATATAAGAGAATGCCTTGGCCAAACAATATATATATATATATTTTTATTTTTTTTTTTATTTTTAAAATTTTAATAATTTTTTCGTTTATAATTGAATTAGAGTATCCATTGAGTAGACAAAATACTATTAGATTCTATTATATCACATGAAACCCCTATTATATCATTAAAAAACCCATTACATGCTTCCTTATATCTCACTAGTGGCGAATAGGCACGTGCTTCCCAGGATACTTGCCATAGCACCAACAAAATTACCACGTGGATTAATACAATTTCGAAAAGCCACGCTTTACACCAACACCAGATATTGCAAAATGATTGCTTTGTTAAATTCTTGTCCAACTTAATTCCACTAACAAAAATAGGCACAAAAAAAAATAGGCTAATTGGGGGACTCTAGTAGGAGCGCACAATACTGTTATATACGTTGTGAAGCGTCTCAGCCAATGCCATTCATGTATGCATTTTGCATGTATTTTTCAGCATCTTTTAACCCTTTCAGTGCCAGGGGCCGATCTCATCTCATTTTTTTTTTAGATTTTAAAAAAATTATTAAAATTGTAAAAAATTGTAAAAAATAATAACAAATGATGAAAAATTGTTAGGCCAATGCATTCTCTTATATATGCGAGTCGACCATAGGTCGCCTCGCATATATAAGAGAATGCATTGGCACAGGGTATATGGGTTGATACAAAAATCGGACCTGGCACTCAAAGGGTTAATGAGTTTGATTTGTTAAACAGGCATAGTTTTTTTTCATGTGATATACAAGATCTTCAACTCGTTATGTTGGGGTATATGATTTTATGAAACTCGTTTCATAAATTTGATTCACAACTCGTCTACGACTTGTTGTGAATCAAATTTATCAAACTCGTTTCCTAAAATCTTATATCTCACATTAACTCATTAGAGATCCTCTATATATGATTATCTTATTATATATTTGTATCGTTCCTTTTGTTACATTCTGTAAGCATATTTTAACAGTCTGTTTTTGTTTTCTTGTGAACAGGAGAGACTGAAATCTGATCAGAGAAATCAAGGAAGGAATGATAGAAACAGGCGCAGCATAAGCAACGACCGAAACAAGCGGGACCGAAGTAACGACCGAAACAAGCGGGACCGAAGTAACGACCGAAACAAGCGGGACCGAAGTAACGACCGAAACAAGCGGGACCGAAGTAACGATCGAAACAAGCGGGACCAAAGTGATGACCGCAATAAGAGAGGGCATAGTAAAGACCGAAATCGACGGAACGATAGTAACGATCGAAACAAGCGGGACCGAAGTGATGACCGCAATAAGAGAGGGCAAAGTAAAGACCGAAATCGACGGAACGATAGTAACGATCGAAACAAGAAAGATGATCGAGGCAGATCAAAGCAAGACAATAAGCGTGATAAAAATTCCAAATCAAAGTCTGATTACAAGAAAGGTACCTTGAGTAAGAATCAGGCAGCAACAACCATTCAGAAACAATACCGAGGATACAGCACGCGCAAAGCTTATGGACGGGATGATAAGAAGAACGATAGAAAAGGAAAGACGGACAAAAACACCGCCGCGACTAAGATCCAATCAAATTACCGAGGATATAAAACAAGGAAAGATATGAGGAATTATTCAAGCACCGATAAAGATAAGAAGACATCAAAGAGTCCTACAAGAGGAAACTCCAAGAGCCCCACAAGAGGAAAGTCGACATCGAAATTAGATCAAGATCAGGCAGCGACAAAAATACAAGCCGGATATCGCGGCATGAAAACGCGGAAAGATTTATCAGAAAAGAAGAAGAAAGATAAAGCAGCGACAAATATTCAATCAAACTACAGAGGTTATAGAACCCGGAGGGATATGAAGTCGACAGGCAACAAGAGAAATAACTCCACTGATAAAAAGCACAAAGCCGCCACCCAAATTCAATCGCACTATAAAGGATATAAAACTAGGAAGGACTATAAGAAATGAGAATGTGGATTGTCACATAGATATATATAGCTAAAGGTTAGCCCTGTTGTTTTATGGTCAGATAATGCTCATTTTCTCCTCTTCAGTCTTGAAGAACAACAAGAAAGTTCTTTATCTTGCTTAATATAATAGTTCCGTGTATTTTCAAATTTAGTCCTATTTGATAATTGACTTTTGCTTCATTATTTATGAAGTTCACAGACAAATTCATCTATTTAAAAAAAACACATTGATTCTATTTTTTTTTTAAATAGTACGTCTCTTTAATAGTATAATTCAATCTTCTTATAGATTGCTTCCAAATTCTTATAATAATCTTTAAAAAAAATTCAATATATCCATGCCTGATTAAATCTCTTGAAAGATAAGATTAGAAAATCAATACTTATCTAACCAATAAATTAGTTAATGTTAGAAGTTTGTTTATGCATGTATGTAATGTATATAGCTGTAGTGCATATTCTTTCTGTATCAATCATTGTCAGTTCTGTCTTAACTCCAAGTATATGAGAGGAATTTTCCAAGGCCAAATTATAACAAATTAGATGCCACCGTACTTTTTCCATGCACATATGAGGTTCAATACCAGGAAAAAAAACTTTTTCACTGCGGTAAATTGCATTTTATTTGACCATTAATGCGGACTACTACATACATACATAATACATCATTATGACCTTAATATATCAATCATTCTGATAAATAGAGCATACTGCATTGAATCATATGATAAAGTTGATAAAAATTGACGAAAAATCCCACCACTGGATCTGGGTGTAAAATCTGCTTTAGAAAGGCATATGAACAGGGGTTGGACATAAATCAGTATCTAGCCCAACCAATATCACTTGCTGGTGTACGTCCAAGGATACTGTAACTACCATATGTACTGTGGCTGCAGAGTTTTAAATTTTAATCATGTGCCATCGAGTACTTCAATTTATAGATTTAGAGGTTATCCAGGGAATCATGGGGAATGTGGCTTACTTGGGTTGGAGATCTCCAACAACCTGCCCTGCACTGTATTTCAGAATTTTCCAACAGTAACCTACTCATCTTTGTAGTCTGGTCCAGACAAACTTACAATTCTTGCTCCCATTCTTTGTGTCAGAATCGTCCCACAATTGGGACTTTGTTAATGTAATATTTGACTAATAAGAAAAAGTTTAGATTTTAAAAGTAGATTTTGAGGATTGTAAGAACTAGTAGTTAGATTGGAGTGATTATTGTATGATTGTGTGTATTTGCATTTGATAGTTGTCATTTTGATAGCGTCTTTTCTGAATCCATTGTCCCTATGTGAAAGAACAGTTATGTATCCAGACAATTCCATTTGCTGAATTTGCCAATTCATCACATTTCACATTATCACTTCATTATAACCTAAGTAATAAAATAACAATGGACAAGCATTTTATATAGAGCATAATGAGCCATGCCTGTTAAAATCTCTCTCATATATATAGAGCATAATGAGCCATGCCTGTTAAAATCTCTCTCATATCTTTGTCACTGCATTGATACTAACTATAGCTTTTCATAAATATGTCATGCACACAGACAACTTTTGCACTGCACATACTAACTATAAGGCTGATTTGGTCGAGTTGATGTGTGTACTCAGGATCTACCTCATATTGATTTACACGCGTCTTCAAATCTCATAAGAAATGCAAATTTTCAGCTTGTTTGAACCTTCATATTTATCCCTTCCATAACTGCAGATTCCTGAAATTTTGCGAAAACTGTACCAATGCATTCTCTTATAAATGTGAGTCTCCCATAGGGAGCCTTGTAAATATATAAGAC
This sequence comes from Siphonodentalium dalli, assembly GCA_032622095.1. Lineage (NCBI taxonomy): Eukaryota > Metazoa > Mollusca > Scaphopoda > Gadilida > Siphonodentaliidae > Siphonodentalium > Siphonodentalium dalli. The sequence goes on from CP136063.1 coordinate 277,529,536, forward strand.
TAGAAGGTGACCCGACTTCGTCCGGGCTTTGACCTTGAATTGTCCATTTTGAAGGTCAAGTGGGGTCACGATTTGACCAGTCCAAAAACACTGCCCGGACAAAAGTACCCGACAAACGTGCCCGTCGAAATCCATCCGGTTTTACCCGATTTGACCTTGAATTGATTATTTTGAAGGTCTGGTTGGGGTCACGATTGGACCCGTCCAAAACAATCGGTGAACAAAAGTAACCCCACGTATCAAATTTCGTCGAAATCCCATCAAAATTGGCGATTTGACCTTGAAGTTACCCGATTTCAAGGTCACGTCGCACGGGCAATATGCTTATGAGACTCGCCATAAGAAAGTACCCCCACATACCAAGTTTCATCGAAATCCCGTGATATTCGGGCGTTTGACCTTGAAATGACCCGATTTCAAGGTCAAGGTGACGTCGCACGGGCAAATCAATAGGCCTATGTTAACCCCCGGCCGAAAATACCCCCACGTACCAAGTTTCATCGAAATCGGGTCGGTCGTTTTCGAGTTCATCGATTACACACAGACAGATACACACACACACACACAGATCTTTCAAAATATATAATAGACTAGAAGGTGACCCGACTTCGTCCGGGCTATTCAAAAACCAAATTTCAAGTCGATTGCTCCACCCGTTTCCGAGATCTGGTCTGCGCATGCGCGAAGCTGGCGTCGCACGGGCTCGGCGACCCGATAAAATTCGTATCCGGGGCAAGATACATTCACATACCAAATTTCAAGTCGATAGCTCCACCCGTTTCCGAGATATATAGCCCAATGTCATTTGCGGATACCTCGGCCGGTGATGAGTTAACGCGACATCGGCCGGATAAGAGTTAACGCGATCACGTCACGATATGTTGATGGCGTAATATATTTACGCAATGATTTTCGATGAGCGAAGCATGGTCCTGCGTTCTTCCCGATAATTAAGGTAGAAACTTTAAACGTACACAGGCGTGTGATGCATCATTGGAAAGATGAAGCGCCACAGATTCTAACCGTGCAAATTATATGACTGGCAATTTATTATTCGCGCTATATCGAATCGATTTGTGAGCACCGAACTGAAATATATTAGCGCAAAACGGCGTAAAAACAGATTTGACCTCGGCACGTGAAAAGTTGACCTCGGATCTGAAAATCAATAGGCCTATGTTACTCCTGACCCGAAAATACCCCCACATACCAAGTTTCATCGAAATCGGCTGGGCCATTTTCGAGTCCATCGATTACACCGTGAGACAGATACACACACACACACACAGATCTTTCAAAATATATAATAGATAATACATTGGCCTAACAATATTTACCTTGGCATTTTAAGCCAGTGCATTTTCTAATAAAAGCGAGATTCCCTATGGGAGACTCGACTCGCATATATAAGAGTATGCACTAGCACAGGATCTTTAATTCTGCACCTGCTCAGCTCCTGGCATGAAAGGGATATCAAAACATACCTAGAACGAACAATTCTGATTGAACTTATGCTAAAAGCAAATGGGGACAAAAGGGTCCTTTCCTTGTTTCGAAGTGATCATATTTGTAAAACTTTTAGAAAGTCTTTCCGAGGCATATAACAACATAACATAAAGTATTAAAGGGCCTCAAGGCCTTCAAAAGCGGTTCATGCGAAATGTCATAAAATTTTATAAAATTGATGTTTTTACAGACTATTATAATTTGTACACATTTGCCCACTGCATGTGCCTTGGGTCCCTTGAAGACTCGTATTTTTTCTATACTAGTAAGATAAAACATATCATCGAAAACATTCAAGGTAGTATAACCCTTTCTTGACAGGAGCTGCGCTAGTGCAGCATTAAAGATCCTGTGCCAGTGCATTCTCTTATATATGGGAGACTCACATATATAAGAGAATGCACTGGTTTACATGGTCAAGGTAAATATTGTTAGGCCAATGTATTCTCTTATATATGCGAGGCTCCCTATCTGAGACTCGCATATGTAAGAGAATGCATTGGCACAGGGTTTTCGTAAAATTTCAGGAAGCTCCAGTCATGAAAGTGATAAGAAGTTCACAAAATGTTGCTCAGCAGAATAGATTCTGAGTAGCCTTGACCAATCCAGCCTTGTACTCATTTATTTTAGCTGACTTGTTCAATTACAGCTGTCAAATTACACATGTTCACTTACAGCTGTCAGTTATACATGTTCACTTACAGCTGTCAGTTATACTTGTTCACTTACAGCTGTCAATTATACATGTTCACTTACAGCTATCAATTATATATGTTCACTTACAGCTGTCAATTACACATGTTCACTTACAGCTGTCAATTACACATGTTCACTTACAGCTGTCAATTACACATGTCCAATTACAGCTGTCAGTTATACATGTTCACTTACAGCTGTCAAATTACACATGTTCACTTACAGCTGTCAATTATACATGTTCACTTACAGCTGTCAATTATACATGTTCACTTACAGCTGTCAAATACACATGTTCACTTACAGCTGTCAATTATACATGTTCACTTACAACTGTCAATTATACATGTTCACTTACAGCTGTCAGTTATACATGTTCACTTACAGCTGTCAATTATACATGTTCAGTTACAGCTGTCAATTATACATGTTCAGTTACAGCTGTCAATTACACATGTTCACTTACAGCTGTCAATTACACATGTTCACTTACAGCTATCAATTATACATGTTCAATTACAGCTGTCAATTATTCATGTTCTCTTAATGTTGATATTAACATTCCAAGCTTCTCACTACTAACCATGGAATGCCATGCTCCGGTCACATGTTGGTAAGCTCACGGTAACTATGGTTACAAGAGAATTGAAACTATAACACTGTAGAATAAGTAATATAAATATCTGTTATCAATTATTGTTTATCCTCAGTTGTAGTTGAGTAAGGTTATATCTGCATGTAGAACAGTTGAGCAAGTTCCCATCTGAGTGATGGATCATGCTCATAATTGAGAAGGTTTCCAGTTGAGCGAGGTTCTACCCTCAGTGATACAGCAGTTGATTGAAGTAGAGGCCTCTGTATGATTGTTGCTTCCAGAATTTGAAGAAAGACAAAGCGGCTACCACTATAAAAGCTCAATATAAGGGCATGAAAACCAGACGGGATTATAAGGAGCATAAAGACAAGATATATAGGGACCGAGATAACGAATAGTAGGCTCGGCCATCCTCAGCTCAGGTATTGTTGTATAATTTAGTACAGAAACAGAAGTACTAGTTTTTCGTTATCAGCATTTGAAGAAGGGTGTTGAGGTGACATGGGGTAATTTAGTGCCCATTGGATAAAGACCAATTCAGCAGTATTACTATGTGTACTGGGGCAAAATATGATATGCAGTTACAAGGGCATCGGATGGGTGATGTAGCATGTTACAAAATATAAGACCCACTGTCGAACTGCTCGAAATTTCAGTATAAAAAAACTCTTCAAAATTGTGTTTAAAAAATCATTAACATTCTAAGTCTGCAAGTGCATTTCAAGAATGCCTAGATGAACATAATTATCTCTGATTAATCAAGATTGTTTGAATTTGCAAAATGTTTTAAATATTTCTAATGCATGACTCCCCACATTTGTGTGATCAGATGAGAAATAGGCTGCATTACTGCAGCACTGGAAGACACAATCTGGGAGTTAGGCTAATATTCTATTCTAATAGGACTAGATACAAGCCTTGAAATAGGGTGTCTGTCATTTGCAGAATGAGGTCGCCAGAGGGTGAATTTAGTTGCGGGCTAGCATCACCAAATTCACCCTCTGTGGACCTCATTATGCTTACACCTCAGCAGAATGAGGTCCCCAGAGGGTGAATTTGGTGATGCTAGCCTGCTATGCGGGGTAGCATCACTAAATTCACCCTCTGGGGACCTCATTCTGCAAATGACAGGCACCCTATTTCAAGGCTTGACTAGCTAGTTTAAATTTAGAACATGGCATTTTAAACCTTGTGTTCATTTACACCCACAAGACGGGTGAATGTTCGAATCTTATGGTCAAATCGAATATCGAAGCTTTGCAGGGCCTACTTGTGAGAGATTCTGTACTTGCTTTAGGAATCACTGAACTAAATGGTTTCCCATAGGCGACAGTGTTAACGTTTCGGCCAAATTCACTGAATTGAAGCCTGCAGGCCATACCAGTGATGTTTACCCAGCTAGATTGACACTAGTTGATCACGAAAATGCAAGAAAAATCATAGGTCATGTGTTTACTTTTTAAAATAAATCCCCAAGTGTACGACAGGGCTGTCCCACAGCCAAATTTGATCTGGAAAAACCCAGATCTACAACAGCTAGTTAAATACATTTCCCGCTCACAAAAATCCGTTCCCCCATTCATTCACCAGTTTAAATTATTTAGATATTATGTACAAATCAAATAAACGCGATGTCATCCTTTAATAACGTGTCGCATGTATCAGGTGAAGGTCATTCTTCAGTTACCTTCACCTTTAGCATTCCACGGTGTACTCGCTCCCCGACTCTAGAACACATTTAGCTCCCTGATTCCTTTAGGCGGAGCATTTAGATGAATGTGAGATAACTCTATCTTTTAGTTAGCATTTCACCAATGTGTAATTCATTCTGTGAGATAACGAGTCATTGAGTTAATTCCTATCATTTAGTGGACACTTCTAAACCACATAATCCGCATCTTGTTGCAACGTACATATTTGCTCCTATATTATTTTTATGGCACAGATCCTCAGACAGACTACATTGTATAGATTGGGCGAATATAACCAAAAATATTACTAGATTTACATCCCCTCAATTTGTTTTATTTGGATATCTTTTTATATGTCAATATTTTTCTATGCCTTAACCCTTTGAGTGCCAGGGGCCGATCTCATCGGCCCTAAACATACAAAATAAGTCTGTTAAAGAATATAAGAATAAATTATTAAAATTGTAAAAATAAAAAATAATAAAAAAAATAAAAATTGTTAGGCCAATGCATTCTCTTATATATGCGAGGCGACCTATGGTCGACTCGCATATATAGGAGAAAGCATTGGCCCAGGGTATATGGGTTGATACAAAAATCGACCTGGCACTCAAAGGGTTAACTGTCAAATTACATTTCAATGACCCGTTAATAAGTCTATTTTTATATTTCATATAAGACAGTGCTTCAATATCTATAACTGTCCATGACCATTTATGTTAAAAAGAATAAAATATAAAAAATCTAATTTGCCCTCCCGCCCCATTTCTCTGAAAAAGTTGGATGTAAATCTAGCAATTTATTTATAATGGCCTTAGTGGCCCTATATAGAAATAAACGTGGTCTACTAGCTTGGACATTATGTGGTCCACTAATGAGTCAAGGTCAGGGATATCTATAACGAGACAAGGTCAGGGATATCTATAACGAGACAGTATCTTGTGTATTTTTGATCCAATTTACAGTGTTCTGCTTTCTAATTGTACAGCTATAAAAAATATTAGCTTTGTGATCAGTTGTGATGTGAGATTTGTTGAGAGTTGTGGCTTATTTATGATACTAATTTCTACATATATTCTAACCAGTCTCCGTATAATCGTGTAATCAGGGATCAGGACTTCAGTCTCTATATAATCGTGTAATCAGGGATCACGACTTCTATATTGCATCGTGCATTTGAGTCGAGGATTTACGGCAAAAAATATTTGTAATTAGTTATCAACTCTTTAAATTTATATATTGTGAAATTATTATTAAATATAGAGGGAGACTAGCAATTATCCGTGCATTGACAATGAAATTAGCTTATTCTGATGCAGGCAAGAAAATGTAGTGCAGCCATTGACTGCATACAGATGTATTTTAATAAAGTGATATCCTTGGACCCATGAAATTTCTAGGGCCCTGCGAATCGGGTGTTTTCATTTCGAATCAAATCTCAAATCGAATCAGGCAAACGATTCGAATCTCAAATCGAATCATTGTTACTGAGCCAATCGAGTTAAAATACATAGCACTTCGAAGAAACACCTAAAAGAGCCTGGTGATCGTCGATGTAGTGATATACGCAGATATATATGCCTGAGCAATGGTTGAGTACAGATAAGATCATACATGCATATGAGAACCAATGTCGACGTAAATATGGACTGCGTGATGCCTGTTTCATTTCATTGAATAGCGCAGTATGTTTCGCTACATGCTCTTGAGATGGACACTAGCACACAGCCTTGTATGGAAATTTTGTTGTTCACTTATGTCATTTTTACAGATTGGGTCAATTAGTTATAGATTAGTTGGCGATAACATTACATGTCCTGTCATTGGACATAATGGTACATGCGATGTTTAAGTAATTTACTACATTATTACTAGTACAGTTAATTTTCTTTTCTGGTAATTTGACGAAATCCGAATCATGGTAGCCGATTTTGAATCAATCGAATCGATTCGCAGGGCCTAAAAAATTTCTTCTTTTACATTTGATTTGATGATTGATATAGGTATATGTGACCCGCCATATCAAATCCAGTCGTAAGTCGGGATTTTTTTACCCTGTGCCAATGCATTCTCTTATATATGCGAGTCGACCATTAAATAAATGTTTCTTACAATTTTTAGGACATAAAATAAAAAAACATTCATTACCCTGCAGGGAGCCCCACACATATATAGAAGCATATAGAAGAGTGTCGTCTGCTCATGTTTGTCTGGGGCTCTGTATGGGTGAAATTATAAAATTATTAAAGAATACAAGAAAAAATTATTAAAATTGTAAAAAATTGTTAGGCCAATGCATTCTCTTATATATGCGAGGCGACCTATGGTCGACTCGCATATATAAGAGAATGCATTGGCACAGGGTAAAAAAATTCCCGACTTACGACTGGATTTGATATGGCGGGTCACATATTAATTAGGAGATAAACGTACTCTGTTCAGTTGGGATAATTGAGGATTCGAGCGTGAAAATAATTTGTGAACGAGCCACGCAGCTTGCCAGCGAGTTCACAAACTGTTTTCATGCTCGAATCCCAGAATATCTAATGGTAACATGGTACGTTTATCTCCATTATAATTCAATCCACCAAAAGATTTGACTGAAATTTGCTTTTTATCGGCATTATATGCCATGAAGTGAGATATCCTTTTCCGGTGATCAAATCTCTGGGTACGTTCCATGGGTTTACTCAGAACAGCGCCCGAACAACTTCCTGTCAATGGTATATATAGTAAATATCTGTGAGCAGCTGACTCGATTATGCGACTCTTGGCTGCGTGGTGACATATTTTATGCTCGTTGTCATGACGTGGTGAACCATTCAAAATTAGTTAACTGATAGCGACCGATGGTGGTGAATCGAAAACTAAAGTGAGCAACTTTCGACCAATCAGAATTCGTGTTTCAAAGACAAATATTCAACTTTAATTACAATTTATAATAGTTCTGATGGCTGAATGTTATTGGTCATTGATGCACCAGCGCAGCTCCAGTCATGAAAGGGATATACAGGTCAATGACCATTATCTGTTTTCTTGCCAAATATGAATGAGCTACAGTAATGCCCTAAGTAATTGACTTAGTAATGTTAACATCCATGACTAATAGTATGCACAGAAATTCATATACAGCTGTTTACAGTGAATTTCCCCCCGCAAATCTCTGTTTTAGTGTTAAAAGGGAGGTGGGAGTAAAAAAATGGTTGGGAAAAAACTGCCGAAAACGGAAAAAAATTTGGATGCGGGGGTGGGTGGGTCCCAACAAGGGTCGAAAGTAAAAAATCAGCATACGTGCCTGCAATTTTTTTCCTACTCCCCCCTGATTCCATGCCTTGAATTGTCATGTAATGTCAGACTCAAAAGTATTACAGGTTTTCAAAGCCCAGCAGAAACCCTGTATCTGAACCCTTACATGACTGGAGCTTCCTGAAATTTTTTGGAAAACCCTGTGCCAATGCATTCCTTTACATATGCTAAGGGAGCCTTGTATATATAAGAGAATACATTGGCCTAACAATATTTGCCATGACCATCTAAGCCAGTGCATTCTCTTATATGTGCGAGGCTCCCTATGGGAGACTCGCATTTAAAAGAGAATGCACTGGCAAAGAATATTTAATGCTGCACCAGCGGGGGCTCCCGTCATGAAAGGGTTAAATTCCTTCTCGATTTGATTTACTGATTGCTAGAACTATATCTTTTTGAGATGATATTCCCCGTCAGTTGCTATAAAATATTTAAAAAAAGGAGAATATTATTTTATGCTTCAACATAATACTACAGTAGTACAGTAATGCCTTAACCCTTTACCCAACAGAAGGGCCCTGTGCCAATGCATTCTCTTATATATGTGAGTCGACCATAGGTCGCCTCGCATATATAAGAGAATGCATTGGCTTAACACATATTAATTGTTAAAAAATGTAAGAAAAAATTATAATTTTTTTTTAGGCCAATGCATTCTCTTATATATGCGAGGCGACCTATGGTCGACTCGCATATATAAGAGAATGCATTGGCACATGGCATAACTGTAACTATCACAATGTGGTCAATGAGCCGGTTCCAATGATATCCATATTTGTATGGTTTTATTGAGACAGACCGAAGATATTTTAGGCTGTTGAAGCTTTATTTTGAAGTTTGTTGGGTAAAGGGTTAAATAATCGACTCCTTAACCACAGCAGAATTATGGGTAATTTTTCAGCATTTTGTCGGAAATATGGCTTGTTGCCATTCATCGGAAATCTCTCAGTGAGAGCTTTCCGATGAATGGCAACAAGCCATATTTCCGACTAAAGCCTGAAAAATTACCCTTAATTCTGCTGTAGTTGATTATTTAGGGCATTACTGTATTTCTACTTGCTTTCAGGTTTAATCTCTGCATTTATTTTCATTTGTTTATCAAACTGATCGTTTCTGTTACGTTTCTCTTCAGGACTAACACAGGACGATAGCTGAGCTGCCGATGCCTTCCCATCTGATGCTGCTTCACAGAACACATACAAGGCCCACTATACTGAGCTTCTTTGCAAATGTACATATTATTGTAGAATAATAATGCTTGTATATTATACCCTTAAACCAATGTTTAATATGTTAAGCAGAACCACACATCAGAATATCGAATCGCTAAAACACCCCTGGTTATGTAGTCCTGCTAATTTGCTATGATGCTGGTGGGTCTTGCTGAATTGCTATGATTCTGGTAGGTCTTGCTGATTCTTTTAGAACAAAGCGATGTTGTTAAGAAAAAGTACTGTTATTTTATTTAAAGTTGTCATTTTTGCAGTGTTGGGCGAATCCGAGTGACTTGAGCAAAAGGCAGGAGCCACCAGAATCGTAGCAAATTAACCAGACCTTTTAACTAGGGTTCTAAATTTGAGATATTTGTGAAATATTTAACCAAATCTCTCAGTAAGAGCTTTCCGTTGAATGCAAAAAGCCATATTTCCGACTAAATCCTGAAAACTTACCCATAACTCTGCTGTGGTTAAGGAGTTGATTATTTAGGGCATTACTGTATTAAAGAGAATACAAATCTTCTATTGAATATTAATGGAAGTTTGCCACAGTTTTAACTTGTAATAATTACTTCAAGGTGAAATTGTTCACTTGGATAAATTCAAAGTTTAAACATTGTAATCATTAATTTTAACTAACTGATTCATTTGGTAACCTAAATATCAATTAGTGCTATAAGGAAATTAAATGGTAAATTATTGGTTTTCAACCTTTTAAAATGTTTATCACTGACCAGAATCACATGTTTACCATGGGAATAGGCAACTTGAAATTATTTGCTGCAAAATATTTATATTATTAGAAGCAAATATAATTTTTTTTTATTCACTTAATACCATAAAACCCTTTTATTTTCTGAATGGGTAATAATTTTAGTGGAAGAATAGCAAATTTGATAATTATTTGGAAAATTTAGTCCGAGCACTGTTGACCCTTTACCCAACAAACCGGCCAAAAACGGCCAAATAAAGCTGCAACAGCCTAAATTATCTGAGTCTGTCTCAATAAAACCATACAAATATGGATATCATTGGAACCGGTTCATTGACCACATTGTGATGGTTACAGTTATGCCCTGTGCCAATGCATTCTCTTATATATGCGAGTCGACCATAGGTCGCCTCGCATATATAAGAGAATGCATTGACCTATGGTCGACTCGCATATATAAGAGAATGCATTGGCACAGGGCCGTTCTGTTGGGTAAAGGGTTAACAGTGAATCATGAAAGAAATTTCTTGTTGTTTTGTTACACATTTGCGGCCTACATTGTTTTTTTTCCTGCATGTTTACAGTTGGGCCAAATGTTAATTGTAAATTTTTGACAGAAAATGTTTTCCAGTTGAGGTCCCCTGACTCTTAATAATTGGTAATTGTAAATAACACTACAAATCTGCCTATTATCACACTGAACCTCTTTGTAAAATATTTTTATAAATCAACCTAAATTGAATTTTTTTAAATTATATGTTGTGCAAGGCATTTCCATCAAGTATCTTTCGCACCTCATCATCCATTTATAATCAGTTATTCTATAATACTGGGAGCTTCGCTGTCTATTAACCTGTTTAGCTTTGGAAAGAATGTCCAAAACAAATTCCAAATAAGTGAAAGAACACAGGTGGAAATCTGAAAGATTAGGTAAAACTCCCATAAGTCCAGTTAAAGTTGACAAACAAGGTGCCAAACTCTGGACGAGACTGAGTTTTAATAACTTAATTTTTAAAGACATATCATATTCAATGAATAAAACCAAGCCTTGAAATAGTGAGTCTGTCATTTGCAGAATGAGGTTCCCAGACGGTGAATTTAGTGATGCTATCCCACACAGCGGGCTAGCGTCACCAAATTCACCCTCTGGGAACCTCATTCTGCTAAGGCCTAAGCAGAATGAAGTCCCCAGAGGGTGAATTTGGTGATGCTAGCCCACTGTGCGGGATAGCATCACTAAATTCACCCTCTGGGGGACCTCATTCTGCAAATGACAGGCTCACTATTTCAAGGCTTGAATAAAACCAATAAGTTAGTATCAAAACAGTATATCCACCAGAAGGATGGAGTAACCAACTACCATTTCAGAGAACATAACATTTGAGCTACACACAATTGCATATATTTTCTACTTTATTCGCGACAAATTATTGGGCATAAACATTACAGCACTGAATCCTTCAACAATAGTCACTGCATGTAATTCCCTTATAACTATGATACTGGTTTCTGCCTGTTTGAATATCAAATTTATGAAAATAACAGGGCCCTTCTGTTGGGTAAAGGGTTAACCCATTCATGATGGGGAGCCATGCTGGTGCAGTATTAAAGATCCTGTTCCAGTGCATTTTCTTATATATGCGATTCTGCCATATTAAAGTAGCCTCGCATATATAAGAGAATTCACTGGTGGTCAAGGTATATATTGTTCAGCCAATGTATTCTCTTCTAAATGAGAGGCTCCCTATGGGAGACGCACATATATAAGAGAATGCATTGGCATAGTGTTTTCGAAAAATTTCAGGAAGCTCCAGTCATGGAAGGGTTAACCCTTTACCCAACAAACCGGCCAAATAAAGCTTCAACAGCCTAAAATATCTTGGGTCTGTCTCAATAAAACCATACAAATATGGGTATCATTGGAACCGGCTCCTTGACCACATTGTGATAGTTACAGTTATGCCCTGTGCCAATGCATTCTCTTATATATGCGAGTCGACCATAGGTCGCCTCGCATATATAAGAGAATGCATTGGCCTACATTCTTTAACAATTTTATAATTTTTAATGTGTTAAGCCAATGCATTCTCTTATATATGCGAGGCGACCTATGGTCGACTCGCATATATAAGAGAATGCATTGGCACAGGGCCCTTCTGTTGGGTAAAGGGTTAAGGTGTTAACTTTCATGGGAGGAGGTGTGAAAGATGCTAATCCATCTGTGATAACCGTTGTTTTTGTTGTTTCTTTTTCTGTTTTTGGACATTCCTAATTGTTAATGTTTATATATTTATTATTATCATGTCTCACATACTAGTAATATTATTGATAATATCTCTTCCCAAGCAAGGAGTGAGTATGACTATAATTACTTTTATTCTGGGGTTAACCCTTTGAGTGCCAGGGGCCGATCTCATTGGCCCTAAACCTACAAAATAAGTCTGTTAAAGAATATAAGAATAAATTATTAAAATTGTAAACAAAAACAAACAAAAAAATTGTTAGGTCAATGCATTCTCTTATATATGCGAGGCGACCTATGGTCGACTCGCATATATAAGAGAATGCATTGGCACAGGGTATATGGGTTGATACAAAAATCGACCTGGCACTCAAATGGTTAAAGGTGAGGTCTAGCTTTTGATGATCAATGCATTTTGGTTATTTTTGGTCTGTGATGTAGTTTGGTCTCATATTCGCGGATATATTCTGTGTTTTAATAGGTTGAGTTTACATGTTATTTATAATTTATAACACTTGTTATGGAGAAGTCTTTGGTGGTACCAGAACAAAATAAAAACAGAAAAAAGAAGTCCTTCACAGGGGGATGGGTGCAATGGAGATTTCCACACATATTAATTAGTGGGAGGAGCTTATGGTTGCTAGGAGACAATCAGAAATAGTTTGATTAGTTTTACAATGCCTGTCTTATGTTATAATACACCCGAGAACATTATTTTTGTGAAAATATGACTGTTGTCACACACAATGAAAAATATACATATACATAGTGTTATAATCACGGATGATTTTCCCAACATCACGACATAAAAAAAATTCAGTACATTATGATTTGACCAATAAGTTTTGTTTGAAATTAGGCAATTTAACACTCAAGGTATGCTGGATATCAAAATAAAGGTGAACAAAGAATTTTCAATGCAGCAAGCAATTGGTGCCATCGCTGATTGGTAGAACATATCTGCTAATATTTATTTGATTGACAGCTGTGAAAATCTCCATTCCACTCATTCTAGAGCACATCCGCAATCTTCAATTTACATGTGCTAAAACTTTATTTCAGAAACCACTGACAAAAATGCTCTCAAGTGGACAGTAATCACTGAACAAATATCGTCTAGATCTTTTTCAGTCTCAATTAAATTATAAGCTAATGAAAATGTAATTGGGAGTATCACACGATGACTCTTTGTCTGAGAAGAACAAAAAAAACAACTAAAAAATTTACTACAATTTCATAACTTCCACCCATATTCTAAATTGCAAGAGCAAATAATTGCTTTCGCTGTGTTTTCCTCATGAAAAGGACTGAAATTGTTTTTTTTGCCACTAGTAACCGACGACTAATATACACCAACCTCAACTAAACAAATAGAGACAACCAAGTCTGTTAAGAATTTGAATGTCTCTACCTTGTTCTGTTTATTAATTACACATAATATATACATATAAGGCCAAAAAAAAAAAGTGTTTTGGTTCTCGGGCAATTTTTTTTTCAAATCAATGAGGGAGGGAGGGTTTTATTTTTATTTTTTATTTTTTTCTGCGCATAGTAAGCATGGACAAAGATACCTTCCTCTGTCTAGTAATAACCAGAAAGGTAGAGGGAACTGCTATGCATATAAACTCATTTAGTCTTATATAAAAATGACATTGTACTACCAGTGTATGACTGGGATTACCTAACAATATATAATGCCCCTGACATTAACTACTGTTATTGTTGTCTAAAAACTGATAACTCCCCATTCTAATATGTGATCCTGAATTTAGTCCTGTGCCTTTCAATTGTATAAAGTTACAATTAGTGTAAGTTGTTCACAATGACTAATTGTAAGAAGAGCATGAGGATCAGCTAATCATTTTTTTAATTGTAGTCATCTACTTTATGTTGTAAGCCTGCAAGTCACTTTTTAACACATTACATGTTAGAGCTCAATGCACACTAATATTCAACACATATCTGCTATGGACATGTTGATTAAATCCCCAAAAAAAAAAAAAAAAATTGGTTTTTTTCTTCAAATTTTTTTGTCGTAACATCGGGCATTGCAATAAAAAGGCCTAATGCGGCCCTTTTTATTCAATGCGGCGGTGCCTGAGAACCAAAACCTTTTTTTTTTTTGGCCTAAATTGTATAAGTTATTATCATTGTACATGTACACACACAAACCAGGGAATACTTCACACAATCTCCGTCCTAAGAATGTTTTACATTCCATTTTATAAATCTCTTTTTATTATGAAATATTTCCAGTGGTTTTCTACTGATCTGTGATAACTACAGTAATGCTCTAAATAATCGACTCCTTAACCACAGCAGAATTATGGGTAACTTTTCAGGATTTAGTCGGAAATATGGCTTGTTGCCATTCATTGGAAAGCTCTCATTGAGAGCTTTCCGATGAATGGCAACAAGCCAATTTTCCGACGAAATCCTGAAAAGTTACCCATAATTCTGCTGTGGTTAGGGAGTCGATTATTTAGAGCATTACTGTATTTCTATACTCTCGGACCACACCCACATTATTTGTTGTTTTATAGACATTCAACATGTACAGTAGTGTTTAGACGAGTCTGTTGCATTAAAATTGGATTACAGACAATAACACTAAGTCATTCAGATGACTGCGATGTGTCCGTTAACACATACCTTATATGTCGTGTGTCACGGCATGACTTTTCTCGTTTTCAATTGATAAAGATGGCAGCTGTCTTCAAAGCTAAGGAAAATCGACTTGTATATACGTCGATAAAGTGTTAATTGTTGGGATACAGACAGGTTTGACGTTATTGCAGAATTAATTTATTAATACAGATAGATTGATTTTCAATGTTCCAATATCAAACTTATTTTTAGCTGAATTTATTCCAATATCAAACTTTATTCCGATATCAAAGTTGTTAGCTGCAATTATTAATTGGAAACTCTGCATTATAATGCAACGTATGCACCATGTGAACGATTGAATGCAGATAGTGTCAACGCAACATACGAACCAACGCAATTGACGCAATGGATTCGTCTGAAGGCTACAACATGCACAAATTGTGAGGCGTTATCTAATTAGGACAAAGAGTAGATAAACAGCCGAGTATTGCACATGGCATGCGCTGAGCAGTTCCTCGATACCCTAATTTGGTAGCGTTAAGCATGATTTATATGTGATCAGCTTTTTCCATCTTTCACAATGTAAGAGAGAGCAACAAAATTTATTTTATGAATTTAATGATAAATTCTGGTCTATGATACTCATGTTAAGGCCTGCATAATGTTTGAAGCTCCAAATTACAATTATATTCTATAATATCTACTATTGGAAAGAACAAGTTCCAAAACATACCAATATAGTTTTGAGCAGTGGTATACTTGTTTTGAGCCCCACCATGCTGTTTTCAATGAGAATTTTAGATCTTTTCACTACAGTAATGCCCTAAATGATCGACTCCTTAACCACAGCAGAATTATGGATAATTTTTCAGGATTTAGTTGGAAATATGGCTTGTTGGCATTCAACAAGCCATATTTCCAACTAAATCCTGAAAAATTACCCATAATTCTGCTGTGGTTTAGGAGTTGATTATTTAGGGCATTACTGTCACTTTAGACTTTGAACCCAGTTACTAAATGGAAACACAATCGTGCTTAAAAGGAGATGGTACATTTAATTTACTGACATGGTTTTGTAAATATGTGACCGATCTGTTATTTATGAAACTTCTATTGTGAAAATATATGTTTTATGTTATAAATTTATGTCAATAAAAATGCACCACATTCCATTTGTTTTTTTCTTTTAACCCTTTGATAAATTTATAGCCCAATCACTGGGGGGTTAATTAACCCTTTACCCAACAAACCGGCCAAAACAAGCTGCAACAGCCTAAATTATCTTGGGTCTGTCTCAATAAAACCATACAAATATGGATATCATTGGAACCGGCTCCTTGACCACATTGTGATAGTTAGTTATGCCCTGTGCCAATGCATTCTCTTATATATGCGAGGCGACCTATATAAGACGCATATATAAGAGAATGCATTGGCCTAAAAAAAATCTGTTTTTACCATTTTTTCTTACATTCTTTAACAATTTTATAATTTTTAATGTGTTAAGCCAATGCATTCTCTTATATATGCGAGGCGACCTATGGTCGACTCGCATATATAAGAGAATGCATTGGCACATGGCCCTTCTGTTGGGTAAAGGGTTAATTCCCAGATATAGAGATACATGTTCAGCTAATACTTCATCACTAACTCGCAGTCATATTGGATACACCAGCCCCGGTTCCATGGTCGCAGTCATATTGGATCCACCAGCCCCGGTTCCATGGTCGCAGTCGTATTGGATCCACCAGCCCCGGTTCCATGGTTTTAGTGCTAAGGTCGCAGTCATATTGGATCCACCAGCCCCGGTTCCATGGTTTTAGTGCTAAGGTCGCAGTCATATTGGATCCACCAGCCCCGGTTCCATGGTTTTAGTGCTAAGGTCAAAGTTCTGGAGTAGAATTTCCATACATGGATGTCAATGTCACGAATATTCAAAATCTCCATATATGGAAATGGTACTGCAGAACTTTGACCTGTAGCACTAAAACTATGGAACCGGATGAATCGAGTAAAAACCACTATGCGCATAAAGCATTCCAAGTACAAATATCTTGTAAAATATTTTAATAACGGCTGCATTGGTTATTTTGAAAACCATCCATAAGTAAAGTGTGCCATTCTCATTATTTTGCAAACACCTATTTACATTTGGGTTAAGTTTTATTAATTTAAGTACATTGTTTCATAGTACATTGATGTGTATGAGCAAAAATAATTATGCAGCTTGCAGTTAATCATTAATTTCGACCCAGTTTAATACCAATACCACATAATCCACAGACATATTTATGGCAAGATAATGTGACACCGATTTCTGTTATATTTACATGTACATGGACACTAACAATGCACTTAACCAATAATAAAATGCTAGGCCCTTTTGGAGTGTTTGTCACTTATGATCTTTATGAGGGTACATGTATACCTAAGGAACAAACCTCTATTAATAAGAACTTAGCATATTACGACAAATATCGAGGAAGCATCGCTATTATATTTCATCATCACCTTGAATAAAACGTCCAATATAGCGTCAATGATTGGATATATCGACACTGAATCACAATGGCAACACCAAATTGAATCTCGAAATTGGGGTGGGGCCCTAATCAAAAGACTATGTTTTTGGTTATACTTTATTGAAGCTCCTTGCATGTTTCATGCTAAATTAATGAGGATGTATCAAATATAAATTGAAATATTATATAATACAAAATCTTTATACAATGTATAGCCACATCTCAATCGACAATCGGCTTCACCACTGGTTAAGTGGTCATGCTAATTTGCTATGATGTTGGTGGGTCCTGCTGAAGTGATATGATACTAGTAGGCCAAACTGATGCTGTTAAGAAAATGGACCGCTATTTTTTCTAATGTCAGTTTTGAGACATTTGGCTTATCTGAATGAATCAATGAAAAGCCTGTGTCTGTTTGAAACAGTCAAGAACCAATATACTTTAAAATATAACAACAATGACTATGCTGGTGATTGCAAAACACCAGTCATGAATTCAATTTCATTATAATTACCATGTTGTTGGCATCGTTCATAGAGCACATGAGTATTTTGCACTCATCCTGGCTAAAATACATTCATTTGTTGCATATATTCTGTTGAGTTTAAAGGTACTCAACCCGATAAAACTCCTCTCAATTACTATTTCAATGGCTTCGGGGGTCAAAAATATTTGATTCGAGTCGAGGAAGTCACCCATCAAAGCTCAGATTTGTTAGATATCGATTTTAGAAATCTATTATTTTTCATTATCGGGAATTGTTTCTGGCCCAGAAGACAGTAAAAAATTCGTTGTTATTACCCACTTGATCATAGAGTTATCCATCCTTGTCTGTTTGAATATAATTTTGGCGTAAAATCTCGAGCATGTTACCAAATTGACGGCAGTTATTGGTACTCATCTCGAGAACATAAGAATTTTCAAAAATCAATATCTAATAACTCTGAGCTTTGTTTGATGGGTTCCTCGACTCGAATCAAATATTTTTTACCCACAAAGCCAAAGAAATAGTAATATAGGACCCTCTGATCGGATTGTTGTTGTTGGAATCTGTTGAGATGGGGACCCTCTTTACGGGTTGAGTACCTTTAAAAGGAGATGATCCAAAAATGGTCAGATTTAGGGTACAGTCCCCCTTTAAGTTGTAATAGGTATATGTTTGTTTTGAAAATCTATATTCTAGGTCACTTTTAAATGATATGTGTAACACCTGATGTATTTAATTCAATAATGCAAATATATCTGTAAAATGAGTTTCATAGGTAATTTTGTATCGATTGTTGTTGGAAGTGACAGAGCCAGTGACCAGCCTCGTGGGAGACATCTTCTCCCAAAAATGTCCAACTTCTCACTCATATACCAGTACCTTACTCATATTTAAATTCGCGCAGTACTATTTTTCGCTCAGTTTTAAATTCGCGCACTTTAAATTCGTGCACCTATCTGCGCGAATTCAAAACTGACAAAAATATTTTCGTAAAAGTATTGGATTTGATGACTTCAGTTCTCAGTCGTTTCTGAAGATACAGGTGTATATTAAACACAATCATAGTGGATTTTATTGCATAAAATATAACTACATCATCAATTTGTTGCGATGATGGATGTTTATATGCTCCAAATAATTATTCTGATATTGAAATAGTTATAGACGACATCAATGCGATGAAATTTCAATATCGTCGGCGTTACCATAATTTGTGCGTCGCTTGGCATTGGGTAATGGTTTTGATTATTTGATATTGGTTGACCGAATGTAAACATAGGCCTAGATGTATAGGCGTAGTAGTCAATTCAGTGCCGAATGTTTCGTAATCTATGCAACACATCAACATAACTCTGGTTTTTCTGTGGAATATTTTCAATTCAGAGTTGTACTATATTTCGCTCAGTTTTAAATTGGCGCACCGACGGGTGCGTGAAAAATAGTACTGTGCGAATTTAAATATGAGTAGTGTATGCATATGTCACAACAGCATGTTTATATATATGTATTGATTATAATGGTGTTCTTACTCACTGTAATGGTTTAATAAATGGGTTCTTGTGTTGCATACTACTTACTGGATCAAGCCTTGAAATAGTGTGTCTGTCATTTGCAGAATTAGGCCCCCAGAGGGTGAATTTAGTGACGCTATCCCGCAAAGCGGGCTAGCATCACTAAATTCACCCTCTGGGGACCTCATTCTGCTTAGGCCATCAACTGCTATGGTAGACCTAGGATCAGAATGAAGTTCCCAGTTGAAGTTGGTGATGTTCACCCATTGGGCACCTCGATATGAATTTTATCTTCTGCAAATTAGGCGATATAGAAACTTCCCGGATGGGAAAAAGTAACTAAAACCAATGTTAATTTGATACAATAGATTCTTCCCAGAAGATGAGGCCTAAGCAGAATGAGGTCTCCAGATGGTGAATTTGGTAATGCCAGCACGCTGTGCGGGATAGCATCACTAAATTCACCCTCTGGGGACCTCATTCTGCAAATGACAGACACTATTTCAAGGCTTGTACTGGATCACAGAAGGGTGATATTGGGGTGTAAATTTATCTTCATCCATTGTTAATTCTCCCTGATTACAGTCCACTTCTCCTGAATATCCAAACAATGATGAGTGATTTCTCCAAATTTGAAACATCTAGGCTGGTCCCCTGGATAGATCACTTTTAACAGTAAGTTCTCCCATAGGGAGCCTCGCATATATAAGAGAAAGCATTGGCCTAACAATATCTACCTTGACCTTGTAAGCCAGTGCATTCTATTATATATGCGAGGCTCCCTATGGGAGACTCGCATGTATAAGAGAATGTGCTGGCACACGATTATTAGCACAGCTCCGGTCAAGAAATGGTCAATGACGTTTGTAATGTCTATAATTTAGATGGTTAGTCCTAGCCAGTCAGAATGTTATCTTTAACCCTTTCAGTGCCAAGTCTGATTTTTGTATCAACCCATATTTCCTTGATCATTTTTCAAATTTATTGATTATAATAATGTTATACATTGATGGAAAGAGCTCTAAGAGCACTTTCCATCAATGTATCACATTATTATAATCAATAAATTTGAAAAATGATCAAGGAAATATGGGTTGATACAAAAATCGGACTTGGCACTGAAAGGGTTAATGAAATGTGTGGTGCCTATTATAATTGTATAATGAGTATTAGATCCCCTGATTTGAACTTCTTACTTCCAGACTATTGTATGAAGTTACATGAGACTAACATGACACAATAGACAGAAACTAAGTCCTGTAACATTTTTATCATGCTTTCCAAATGAGAAAGAAAAATTACCGATACAAAGTCCATCAGATTTGTATAGGCTGAATTAGCTATCTATGGAATCTATATTAAATTATGTAACATCACAGTGACACGCGGTTGATACAGAAGCATATTAACGGTATATTTTTTGCCTAAAAATAGGAATATCTGTCGGAAATCATGTTGAGAATTGAAAATATGATATATTTTATGAATTCTAAATACGCAAAATTAACTATAAAACTCGATTTGTTACCACACTTCTAACGACGAATCATTCACTGAGTGCATTTCATTTTTCCACCACAAATATAGGATATTAGTATTTTGATGGTCCACAACTGAGTGCTTTATTTGTCTACCACACATATAGGATATGATATTAACGTTTTGATTCTAGCAGTTATAAGATTCAATATAAGGGACCTAAATCTTGCTATTATTTCTAATTAAATCTATGATAGCTATATTTGACGCAAATATAATTAGAACACGGCTGCAATATACACAGAAGCACAGTCTATTTAACCCCTCTTTACTAAATGAATTCTCCCATTCTGTTATAAACGTATATATTAGAGTGATCTATTATTCATTCAGAGAGGTGTTCATGTAATAAACGCAGACGACAGACAGAATATCAAATAATACAAGAGCAGAATAATTTATATTCATTGGTGGGAAATGTTCAAATAGTAAGTTGAACAAACGATGTGAACTTATTATCTGAACATTTTTTCGAAGGGATAACTACTCATCAATGAGCGTTTAGTACCGAAAAGGTTAAAAACCTGACGATAATCGTTTAAGAAAGGTTTCAAGTATTACGATTTAAATCCAACTTCTAGGAAGATAGAATGCTTTCTGAAGAATCGTTAACAAATCTTTTCCAAATTTGGAGCACATATCTGGTACTATTATAGTATGAAAACAGTGGTATTGCAGCCGTTTGTTTAACTTATTATGTGAACATTTACTAAAGGAACTAATCATAAATGAGTATTCAGGATTAATACATTGAAATATGGATTTTTCAATTCTCCCAGATGATAGAGCCAATCTTCCGGAAATTATTTATTGAGGTTAACAGGTCTGAGCAACACCTTGGTAATTGATGGTCTCCTTGTTAACCATTAATTGGCAGTAACTTCTATTTCTCATCTAATATAATGACCTGCCAGATCAAATTGGAAGGGAAGCATGTGCAAGGTTTTCGAGGACGACACAAAAATCTAATCAAACCCTCTAAAAAGTTAACTTCAACTCGACATAAAATCAATTTGTGATTGGTCCAACTCATGGCAACTACCATTCAACTCAACCGAAATATGTGTGGCAGCAACAACCCACAGCAACCCACAAAAGCAGTATCACTTGACGGCTCACTTGGATCTTCCTGAAATTCTAGTGTCAGGGCATGAAAAGGGCCTATGTATTTTTATCAGCAACCAGTTGAAATTATATAAAGATGTGAATGAAGCCATTTTCAGGTCAAACCGCTTTTTCGGAACCATCAGAAGATCACTCATTTATAAAGAGAAGGATGTTATTGTGCCACTTATAAAATCTCTGATCGGGCCAGTCTTACAGTACGATAAGAGAAGGATGTTATTGTGCCACTTATAAAATATCTGATCGGGCCAGTCTCAGAGTACGATAAGAGAAGGATGTTATTGTGCCACTTATAAAATATCTGATCGGGCCAGTCTCAGAGTACGATAAGAGAAGGATGTTATTGTGCCACTTATAAAATATCTGATCGGGCCAGTCTCAGAGTACGATAAGAGAAGGATGTTATTGTGCCACTTATAAAATCTCTGATCGGGCCAGTCTCAGAGTACGATAAGAGAAGGATGTTATTGTGCCACTTATAAAATCTCTGATCGGGCCAGTCTCAGAGTACGATAAGAGAAGGATGTTATTGTGCCACTTATAAAATCTCTGATCAGGCCAGTCTCAGAGTACGATAAGAGAAGGATGTTATTGTGCCACTTATAAAATCTCTGATCGGGCCAGTCTCAGAGTACGATAAGAGAAGGATGTTATTGTGCCACTTATAAAATCTCTGATCGGGCCAGTCTCAGAGTACGATAAGAGAAGGATGTTATTGTGCCACTTATAAAATCTCTGATCAGGCCAGTCTTAGAGTACGATAAGAGAAGGATGTTATTGTGCCACTTATAAAATATCTGATCAGGCCAGTCTTAGAGTACGATAAGAGAAGGATGTTATTGTGCCACTTATAAAATCTCTGATCGGGCCAGTCTTAGAGTACGATAAGAGAAGGATGTTATTGTGCCACTTATAAAATATCTGATCGGGCCAGTCTTAGAGTACGATAAGAGAAGGATGTTATTGTGCCACTTATAAAATATCTGATCAGGCCAGTCTTAGAGTACGATAAGAGAAGGATGTTATTGTGCCACTTATAAAATCTCTGATCGGGCCAGTCTCAGAGTACGATAAGAGAAGGATGTTATTGTGCCACTTATAAAATCTCTGATCGGGCCAGTCTCAGAGTACGATAAGAGAAGGATGTTATTGTGCCACTTATAAAATCTCTGATCGGGCCAGTCTCAGAGTACGATAAGAGAAGGATGTTATTGTGCCACTTATAAAATCTCTGATCAGGCCAGTCTTAGAGTACGATAAGAGAAGGATGTTATTGTGCCACTTATAAAATATCTGATCAGGCCAGTCTTAGAGTACGATAAGAGAAGGATGTTATTGTGCCACTTATAAAATCTCTGATCGGGCCAGTCTTAGAGTACGATAAGAGAAGGATGTTATTGTGCCACTTATAAAATATCTGATCGGGCCAGTCTTAGAGTACGATAAGAGAAGGATGTTATTGTGCCACTTATAAAATCTCTGATCAGGCCAGTCTTAAGAGTACGAAAATCGAATCCCAAAATTCACAGCTGGTCAATCATTCCAAAGCATTGCAATGAGTCCAAAGAAGATCTACAAGACATTTCCCTCCAATAAATAGGATCCCATCTGCACTTTTATTATCTGTCGTCTGATTATTTTTCCTGAACACCCCCCAGATGAATAATAGACAATTTCAATCTGTACTTTTATAACTGGATGGGAGAACCCATTTAGTATAGAAATGGTTCAAGCGACGACCGGAAGCACAATTATTTAACATGGATAATAAGCTTAATCACAGATGGAGGAATGTGCTCTGTATGACCTTCGACCCCTGCCTCGCTATGCTTCGGCCTGCATGTTATCTGTACATAATAAACTCCAGCCTCATGTAGTCGGTGACTGAAGTGAAGGGACGTTATTCCTTTATGCGTATGAATCGAGAAGAGACCCGTGTTGTTGACGCTGTTAATCTTGTAGATCATATTACCACGGAATAATTTTGTTGATGGTATGAGCTTCACCACGTTTATCTTTGGTTTTGTTTGTTTCCTTCTGATGAAGATTTCAATTGGTTTTTCGATGTTCAGCTCTTTGCTGACTTTGCTCTTCTTATGCTTGCGATCTGTGTGGTTGCGACGGTTACCATGTCGAAGAATACTGTTGTGGTGCTGAAAATATTGAAGAAAATGTTTTGGTATCATGGTTCTAAGGTCACTGAATCCTGAAAGCTTTTAATATAACAATTTATTTTTATCCTAAATTAACTTTATAAGTATGACAATCTGCCCATATTAATAAATAAATCTTCGTATTTATCGTTCAAAACTCACTTTGTTATAATTTATTCTGATTTATTCGCAAATTAATTACTCTATTTGGCTAATATAATCTATATATATAAAACCCGTCGTCTGTCTCTCTGTCTGTGAGTGTGTGTATAACTCGGTCATGCTATTGGCACGTTTGTAACTTTTCAACCATGCATGCAATGGGGCCCAAAATTGTACCACGGCCTACATTATCCTGTAAAAGATGACTCACCAAATTTCACGCCGATTGCTCAAAGCAAACCTGAGATCTAACATGATCCCCAAATGCAGTATTTGCACTCAAGTAGACACTATTTCTTATGACGTTTGTCGAAATGACGTCATGTGATGTCCTACACAAACCCATACTTGCTTTGCTATTGTAGACGAAACTTCCATGTGCTCTACCAAAGCGTTGTTGGAAATAGGCCCTAAATTAATTTGTCAGTTCAGGTTCAGTGTGAATATAAGTAACGAATGTTGATTTTGTCGTGGAGGTGCATGTAGTGGGGTCTAGATTCGAGATTGGAACGCTCTACCATCGTTGGGAATGGGTTCTAATATCGTATTTCAATTTTCCAGTTCGGTGTGAACATAAGTAAAGAATGCTCTTTTTGATATGAAAATTGTGCATTGAGTGTGGAATCGAAGGAGTACCGGTATACCCAGGAAGATGGCGAATGGACATTGTCTGACTCCCCCCCCCCCCCCCCCCCCCCCCCCGCCAGTGGGTACCGTTCCGTAGATTCGCTGGTACTCAGTTAGAAAAACCATTCCCGGGCCGGGACTAACAATACAGTGTAAACAATACTGCCGACGCTAATTAATGCTCTTTTAATCTTTCAGTTAAGTGCAAATCTGATAAGAATGTTTACAAGATCAAAATGTGCGTGAAGCGCGCGCTGTTTAAGATCATATAATGTGTGCGAAGCGCACAAAGGGGCCACAGGCCCCTCCCCACCAAATAAAGGCTCCCAAATTAAATATGTGCATGCATATATGTGGGTGGGGGTAGAAAATATAGTTTTATTGAAATAAAGTGTTCATTAAAATGGGCCGCAGTGCAGGGCCTGTGATCCTTAGGCTGCATGCTGAATACAGACTCCAAAGGGGGTCAGTTTAAGATCAAAATGTGCCGCAAGCTCCCTTCATCGCCGAATAAAGGCTCCCGAATTGAGCATATATGTTTCAGTTAGTATGTAGTAATATTGAAAGTAATTTTGTTTCGTTCAATATATGTGGGCTGGGTGTGTAAAAATACAGTTTTTAGTGAAATGAAATGTTCCCTCGCGCATCCAGCAACAAAAAAGAGAAGCATGACCATTCCATTTCTAATATAGAAATGAGAATGTGTTCATGACTGCGGACACTAGAAAGTAACAAAGAACATTTATGTACCTGTCATTTTGTGACGGGCAATCCCCTAGTCTGTATGATATCCTCCAGTCTGTATGATATCTCTTGTATCTACTTAGTAATCACCCAATAATATTTATTCAGCTTAATTTAAATTTAAGTCACTTCGTTATAATTTATTCACAAATTAAAGGTACTCAATCTGATTCGATAGCCCCCATATAATCAGATTCCAACAACAACAATTTTTAGAAATTCCACTTCAGTTATCAGAATCGTGTAATTGCCCAAAAATAATGCTAACCACTAATGCTAAGTGTTATTTATTTTTGACCATATTATCAACACAAAGCCTATTGATTTTAAGGATAGGATAGGATATTTTATTTCAATATACACATATTAATGCATAATACATTTGACAAATATTATATTGTATATTCGAGGGGGTGGCATAGTCAGACTAGACTGTCTTACTGCCACCCACTGGATATCCATCTTCATCCGAAATTTGGTCCGAAACGTTGGCTCGTTGACTTTTTACTGGGACACTAATAAGTCTCGATGGTAAAAAATAATAGATTTCAAAAATCAATATCAAATAACTCTCAGCTTTGATAGGTGGTTATCTAATAATAAAAACATAGTGAAATTAAGCTGAATAAATATTATTGGGTGATTACTAAGTAGATATCAGAGATATCTTACGGATTATATTAGCCAAATAGAGTAATTAAAGATGCAGTATTCCCAATTCTACCATAATGATAACACAACTATCATTGCAACTGAGCCGGGTCTAAGAATAGGCTAGAGTGACTTGACACTCCTCGTTAATTAATCTCCTACCCGCAGACTCACCCGCTCTTTGGCTACTGCCTTAATTAACTACTCTCATACTCATTATGTCACGGACTGTGAATACAATTTTTTCGCGCTAATACTAGAAAACGCGCGAAAAATATCATAATCTGATGAAGCGCCCCTCATTTACTATTTATTTGGATTCGGGGTAAAAAATATTTGATTCGAGTCGACGAACCCACCTCAGAGTTATTAGATAATATGATATCTGAAAAATGAATTCACATCCCCACGACATAGCCTTTTTATAAAAAACCACGAAAATTGAGGTTGACGAAATCAAAGCTATTTACAGTATTTTGTTTGTCTGGCCGTATAAATGAGATATATGTAATGTCTCTTGTTTCTATTCATTTCATGGGAATAATAATAATAATAATAATGCATCACATTCGAAAAGAGTTTCATAGAACTGTGGGCAAGCCTTGAAATAGTGTGTCTGTTATTTACAGAATGAGGTCCCAAGAGGGTTAATTTAGTGATGCTATCCCGCATGGGAACCTCATTCTACTGACGCCTCAACTGCTAGGGGAGACCTAGGATCAGATTGATGTTCCCCAGTTGAAGTTGGTCATGTTCACACATTAGCCACCTTGATTATGCATTTTATCTTCTGCAAATTAGGGGATACAGAAACTGAACAGCAGGGAATTAATTAACAAAGTTAATTTGAGTCAATAGATACCTTTCATAAGATGAGGCCTAAGCAGAATGAGGTCCCCAGATGGAGAATTTAGTGATTCTAGCCCTACAGCGGGGTAGCATCACTAAATTCACCCTCAGGGGACCTCATTCTGCAAATGATAGACACACTATTTCGAGGCTTCACTATGGGTTAGTGTTGCTGAAGGGGTCACTCTCACCAAAAAAGTGCTGAAGGGTACACAGGGTTTGAAAATGTGCTGAATGGTACACAGGGTTTCTGATCACCATTTAACACCGTTACTTAAACTGTGTTTCTGAAAGTCTGGCGCCCATTAGCGGTTTGTTTTCAGTTCATTTTAATGTTCATTGGAACGTAAACAATTATTATCTAACAGAAGTGATGGCAGATACGAAAACTAAACGTCAGTTGGAACGAGATTTCAAAACCTGTGTACCCTTCAGCACATTTGTTGGTGAGAGTGACCCCTTCAGTGTTAGTGTTGTTGTTGTTGAAAATGTTGATGGGAACAGATCAAGCATCTGTAAAGAAACAATGATAATTCTGTAATTTATCTAGTTACCTTTCTCTTTCTGAGGTGTTTCTGGTGTATTTTGCTGCCATGAATGGGACCTCTGACCTTCGACACCAATTCTTTATTATCTGGGTCCTCTAACACCTCCGCTATTAATTTGTCGATATTATTATGTGAAACCTCATGTGGATTGGAGGAGTTGGTTGAAGTTGATCTCTTGCTTCTTGGTTTCGAAAGTGGAATGTCTTTGTTTTCGATATCACATTGGTAGCATCCCTCACCATCAGGGAGTTTCCCATCTGTGGGCGTGTCCACATGAGGGAATTCAAAACCTTCTGGGAACGTCGCATCTGTGTTCGATGAGGGTGTCATTGTCTGGATACAATGGCTGTTAAGAAAGAATCCCTTGTGTTAGGCAAACATTTATGAAAAGAAATAACAGCACATACAATAACCATTTCTACAGTAATGCTCTAAATAATCGACTCTTTAACCACAGCAGAATTATGGGTAATTTTTTCAGGATTTTGTCGGAAATATGGCTCTTTGCCATTCATCGGAAAGCTCTCAGTGAGAGCTTTCCGATGAATGGCAACAAGCCATATTTCTGACTAATATACATATTTCCCACTGTGTACTAAATACGCATTGACAAGTAGTAGGAAATGTTCAGATAATAAGTTCAATAAAAGATCACTTACCCCATGTCCCCCAAAATGAGGTGGCAGTTGAAAAAGGGGCCTAACTCCATCACAAATCATCGGACCTTGACCATAATCGAAATTTTACTGCGTCTTCTCAAATGTGAACAATGTGCCAAATATCAAGAAATTCTGTTGAATATTGCTGAAATCATTAACCGGACAACGCAAAAACTTTGATTTCTATGTAAAAAAAAGGGGCAATTTTTTAAGTCTACTCATGACCAAAATCAAACTTAGCCTGCATCTTCTCTACTCTTGTATTATATGTTTTTCTATCTGTTGTCTTGCTTTTATTACCGGAATGCCCAGGAATGCCCCTCCAAATAAATAATAGTATACTTTTATTACTGAATAGGAGAATCCGTTCAGAATAGAAGTGATAAACTCACCCCTGTCCAATGCTTTGATATCCTGTCGGACATCCACACTGTCCGTCTGTTGGATAACATCCGAATACACAGTTATCAGAGCATGTATCCCCTCCTGAAAGAAAATACGAAATAAAAACCATTAAATTATCAGAGCATGTATCCCCTCCTGAAGGAAAATAAATAAATTATCAGTAATTTAGCTATAAGCTGTCATATCATAAAATACTGTAAGGCGATTGTCTTCCACTTAATTGCTGAGAAGGTAATTATCAATAAACTAACATTGGGGCCAGTCTGAATGGATGATCAGCAGAGAATTTCAGGTGTCACTGACTTCACACGTTCCTCAAATATGAGTGCAAATACCACAAGTATTCAAACCTACAGTAATGCCCTAAGTAATCGACCCCTTAACCACAGGAGAATTATGGGTAACTTTTCAGGATTTAGTCGGAAATATGGCTTGTTGACATTCATCGGAAAGCTCTCGCGGATAAGGGGTCGATTACTTTGGGCATTACTGCATAGTGTGTACATGGTAAGGGCAAACAAAATCAAATTCCCGTTCTCAGGGCTGTACAAATGTCCCGAAACCCCATGAGTGCAACCTTTTTATTCGCGTTCAAACCGTCAGGAAATTTTTTAATCGGTATGATATAATTGTGGTGAGTTTTTAAATCAAAATTAGATCGAACAGACCTGTTTCCCAATTAACCTATTGATGAGATGTTTGTGAGGATAGATAAATACAGGGACAAATCGATGAATGGAATGGATAGCCGAACACATGTAATCACACAGTATATCTATTTCATGCATAAAGATCCAGTGTTAAAATAAATCATAGATCAAGACAATGATATTTGCAAATAGGTTCCCTACCGTACTGTATTGTCGTGGGAGGGACATCTATATAAAATAGGTTCCCTACCATACTGTATTGTCGTGGGAGGGACATCTATATAAAATAGGTTCCCTACCGTACTGTATTGTCATGGGAGGGACATCTATATAAAATAGGTTTCCTACCGTACTGTATTGTCGTGGGAGGGACATCTATATAAAATAGGTTCCCTACCGTACTGTATTGTCATGGGAGGGACATCTATATAAAATAGGTTCCCTACCGTACTGTATTGTAGTAGGAGGGACATCTATATAAAATAAGTTCCCTACCGTACTGTATTGTCGTAGGAGGGACATCTATATAAAATTTATGAAATATTTACAGACATTATAACGTATCTGCTGAAATAAAATATTTAAATATTAACCTAAAAAATATGTTGCGGGCAACCAAAAACCACCAACCTGAAAACAAAAACATTAAAGCCAAAATAATAAATGAAAGTATCAATGACATTGTAGCTCAACTTGGAGAAGGGATAATGTCATACATTACAGTCAATGGAGCAATAAGGAATGAGGAAAGTTGCTGTAAATATTTAAAACAGTTCTCCAATAAATGTCGGAAATCTAAGATGATGTTAGCGGCCATGTAAAAATAAATTGGAAACATTTGATGGCTTCCATCTAGTGGTCACCCCGAAGTTCCATATTAAATATTTAGTGACAATCGGATCAGGGATGCTGATGTGGCCTGTAGGGTATGGCAAAGGATTTAGACACACAAAGAGCAAATTCCAAGATGGCCACTGGTGGCCTCATTTTTTAACTAAATCCAGAATATTTTTATGGCTCCCTGTCCCATCTAGTGGTCACACTAAAAATCCATATCAAGTTTGGTGGTGAATGGGTGAGGAATGTGGTCTGTAGCGTGTGCCAAAGGATTTATTTTTTGCAAAGAGTAAAATCCGGCGGCCCATTTTTTTTAGTGTAGTTCTTTACCTGTGCAGGACTGAGCTGTACTGTCATACTGTCCACCGTCACCACATTCACAATGGTAGCTGCCCAGTGTGTTTGTACATGACGCCATTCCACATGCTTCAGAAGAAGAGCATTCATTGCTGTCTGTTTGTGTGAAAGAAAAATAAAGCAATATTATACACCATGCTCTTCAATTCTGGAAATAATGTGTCTGTCATTTGCAGAATGAGGTCCCCAGAGGGTAAATTTTGTTATGCTATCCTGCACATCGGGTTAGTATCACCAAATTCACCCTTTGGGAACCATATTCTGCTTAGGCCTCAACTGCTATGGGAGACCTAGGATCAGATTGAAGTTCCCCAGTTGAAGTTGGCGATGTGCACGCATTGGGCACCTCGATTATGCATTTTATCTTGTGCAAATTAGGGGATATAGAAACTAAACAGAAGGGAAAACATAACTAAAAACAATGTTAATTTGAGGTCTCCAGAGGTGAATTTGGTGATAGCGACCTCATCCTGCAAATAACAGACACACTATTTCCAGACTTGATGCTCTTCAACTTTCCTGGATAACTATTTTAGGAGATTATTAGCTTTCAGTTTTTTCACAAGAAAATCCTTGTATACTGCACACCAGGGCTGATGCCTTTAACCTCACTTGAAACCGAATTTGACATGTAAAACTTTTGGACACAACAATGGAAGAGGAACCATCTCAGAAGTACAACAAATTATAACAAGCAGTCGCAGACGGCGGTATCCCCCGCCGAAATGTGCAGTTGGGGAAGTGCATTCTCATTAATGTTTGCGTTCTCAGTATGTGCTAAACAAGAGGTGGGATTTTGTCAAAAAGCCTGGCTTGCTAACTCATTTTAGGACTGATATTTGTGGAAATTAGCCATGTGACGTCATCCATTTGCACAAGTCCAATAACTCTGCTGAAAATAATCGGCCGGACCTGGTTTGCGAACTCGTTCTAGATACTGGTCATGTGAAGTCATATACCAAAAATCTTTGAAATCCGTTGACATTTGTGGAAATTATCCATGTGACGTCGTCCATTTGCACCAAAAATAATAAACAAAGTCCAATAACTCTGCTGAAAATATCCAGCCAGACCTGGTTTGCGAACTCGTTCTGGATACTGGTATTGTGAACTCATATACCAAAAATCTTAGAAATCCGTTGACATTTGTGGAAATGAGCCCTGTGACGTCGTTCATTTGCACCAAAAATAATAAACAAAGTCCAATAACTCTGCTGAAAATATCCAGCCGGACCTGGTTTGCGAACTCGTACTAGATACTGGTCATGTGAACTCATATACCAAATATCTTTGAAATCCGTTGAGATTTGTGGAAATGTGCCCTGTGACGTCGTCTATTTGCTATTTGGTAAATTCGACAAAAATAATAAACAAAGTCCAATAACTCTGGTAAAAATATCCGGCCAGACCTGGCTTGCGAACTCAATCTAGGTAATGGTCAGGTGAACTCATATACCACAAATCTTTGAAGTTATGACTCTTACAAATTCGGGACAGACGGACGGACAGACGGCTCGACAGACGGACGGACGGCTTGATGGACGGAACGACAGACGGACGGAGCCCATTACTATATCCCCGCAAATTTTAAATTTGGCGGGGGATAACAAGAAGTTGCACCCCGGGTGCTGTCATAATCCCACGATGCACCCCGGGTGCTACCATACTCCCACGGTGCACCCCCGGTGCTGTCATACCCACATGGTGCACCCCGGGTGCTGCCATACTCCCACGGTGCACCCCGGGTGCTGCCATACCCACATGGTGCACCCCGGGTGCTGCCATACTCCCACGGTGCACCCCAGGTGTTGTCATACCCCACGGTGCACCCCGGGTGCTGTCATACTCCCATGGTGAACCCCGGGTGCTGTCATACCCCCACTCTGCCAAATTGAAACATAGGCAGGACAGAACCTAAATTTAAAACAAGCAGTCGCAGACGGCGGTATCCCCCGCCGAATTGTGCAGTTGGGTTAGTGCATTCTCAATAATGTTTGCGTTCTCAGTATGTGCTAAACAAGAGGTGGGATTTTGTCAAAAAGCCTGGCCTGCGAACTCATTTTAGGTACTGCATGGTCATGGGAACGAATATCCCAAAACTCTTTTAAATCTGTTGACATTCATAGAAATTAGCCCTGTGACGTTTGCACCAAAAAAAAAAAAAAAAATCCAATAACTCTGCTGAAAATATCTGGCCGGACCTGGTTTTCAAACACGTTCTAGATACTGGTCATGTGAACTCATATATCAAAAATCTTTGAAATCCGTTGACATTTGTAGAAATGAGCCCTGTGACGTCGTCTATTTGCTATTTGGTAAATTCGACAAAATTAATAAACAAAGTCCAATATCTCCGGTAAAAATATCCGGCCGGACCTGGCTTGCGAACACATTCTAGGTAATGGTCAGGTGAACTCATATACCAAATATCTTTGAAATCCGTTGAGATTTGTGGAAATTAGCCCTGTGACGTCGTCTATTTGCAATTTGGTAAATTCAACAAAAATAATAAACAAAGTCCAATAACTCCAGTAAAAATATCCAGCCAGACC
Organism: Siphonodentalium dalli; assembly: GCA_032622095.1. Taxonomy (NCBI): domain Eukaryota; kingdom Metazoa; phylum Mollusca; class Scaphopoda; order Gadilida; family Siphonodentaliidae; genus Siphonodentalium; species Siphonodentalium dalli. The sequence goes on from CP136063.1 coordinate 277,562,489, forward strand.
TGGCTTGCGAACTCATTCTAGGTAATGGTCAGGTGAACTCATATACCACAAATCTTTGAAATCCATTGACATTTGTTCAAGTTATGACTCTTACAAATTCGGGACAGACGGAAGGACAAAAAAACAAACATTTCCAGATAAATGAAAGTGTCAATGACACTGTAGCTCAACTTGGAAAGGGAATAATTTAATGTATTACAGTCAATGGAGCGATTAGGAATGTGGAGTAAAATCCAAGATGGCTGCTGGCGGCCATGTTTTCGGCAGAATGACCCCAAAATGAGTCGTTCCCATCTACATGTGTCATTGTTAATATACATGACAAATTTTATGATGATCAGACTAAAGGTACGACCTGCAGCCCGTGCTAAAGAATTTAGTCATACAAAGAGTAAAATCCAAGATGGCTACTGGCGGCCATGTTTTTTGGCCGAATGACCCCAAAATTACTCATTCCCATCTACATGTCAATATTATCATCCATGACAAATTTCATGATGATCAGAAGAACAGTACGACCTGTACGTGGCCCGTGCTAATGGATTAAATTTTGAAATCCAAGATGGCCGCCATGTTTTTTGTCCGCCATGTTTTTTGTCCGAATGACCCAAAAATGACTCGTTCCCATCTACATTCCAATTTCAACAGCCATGACAAATTTTATGATGATCAGACTAAAGGTACGACCTGTAGCCCGTGCTAAAGGATTTAGTCATACAAAGAGTAAAATCCAAGATGGCTGCTGGCGGCCATGTTTTTTGGTCGAATGACCCCAAAATGACTTGTTCCCATCTACATGTCATTATTAACATTCATGACAAATTTTATGATGATCAGACTAAAGGTACAACCTGTAGCCCGTGCTAAAGGATTTAGTCATACAAAGAGTAAAATCCAAGATGGCTGCTGGCGACCATGTTTTTGGCCGAATGACCCCAAAATTACTCGTTCCCATCTACATTTCATTGTTAACATCCATGACAAATTTTATGATGATCAGACTAAAGGTACGACCTGCAGCACGTGCTAAAGAATTTAGTCATACAAAGAGTAAAATCCAAGATGGCTGCTGGCGGCCATGTTTTTTGGCCGAATGACCCCAAAATTACTCATTCCCATCTACATGTCAATATTATCATCCATGACAAATTTCATGATGATCAGAAGAACAGTACGACCTGTGGCCCGTGCTAATGGATTAAATTTTGAAATCCAAGATGGCTGCTGGCGGCCATGTTTTTTGTCCGAATGACCCCAAAATGACTCGTTCCCATCTACATTCCAATTTCAACAGCCATGAATAATTTTATGATGATCAGACTAAAGGTACGACCTGTAGCCCGTGCTAAAGGATTTAGTCATACAAAGAGTAAAATCCAAGATGGCTGCTGGCGGCCATGTTTTTTGGCCCAATGACCCCAAAATTACTCGTTCCCATCTACATGTCATTGTTAATATACATGACAAATTTTATGATGATCAGACTAAAGGTACGACCTGCAGCCCGTGCTAAAGAATTTAGTCATACAAAGAGTAAAATCCAAGTTGGCTACTGGCGGCCATGTTTTTTGGCCGAATGACCCCAAAATTACTCATTCCCATCTACATGTCAATATTATCATCCATGACAAATTTCATGATGATCAGAAGAACAGTACGACCTGTGGCCTGTGCTAATGGATTAAATTTTGAAATCCAAGATGGCCGCTGGCGGCCATGTTTTTTGTCCGAATGACCCCAAAATGACTCGTTCCCATCTACATTCCAATTTCAACAGCCACGACAAATTTTATGATGATCAGACTAAAGGTACGACCTGTGGCCCGTGCTAAAGGATTTAGTCATACAAAGAGTAAAATCCAAGATGGCTGCTGGCGGCCATGTTTTTTGCCCGAATAACCCAAAAATGACTCGTTCCCATCTAAATGTCATTGTTAACATCCATGACAAATTTTATGATGATCTGACCAAAGGTATGACCTGTGGCCCGTGCTAAAGGATTTAGTCATGCAAAGAGTAAAATCCAAGACGGCTGCTGGCGGCCATGTTTTTTGGCCGAATGACCCCAAAATGACTCGTTCCAATCTACATGTCATTGTTAACATCCATGACAAATTTCATGATGATCAGACTAAAGGTACGACCTGTAGCCCGTGCTAAAGGATTTAGTCATACAAAGAGTAAAATCCAAGATGGCTGCTGGCGGCCACGTTTTTGGGCCGAATGACCCCAAAATGACTCGTTCCCATCTACATGTCAATATTAACATCCATGACAAATTTCATGATGATCAGACGAACAATGCGACCTGTGGCCCGTGCTAATGGATTGAATTTTGAAAACAAAGATGGCCACTGACGGCCATGTTTTTTGTCCGAATGACCCCAAAATGACTCGTTCCCATCTACATTCCAATTTCAACAGCCATGACAAATTTCATGATTATCAGACTAAAGGTACGACCTGTAGCCCGTGCTAAAGGATTTAGTCATACAAAGAGTAAAATCCAAGATGGCTGCTGGCGGCCATGTTTTTTGCCCGAATAACCCAAAAATGACTCGTTCCCATCTACATGTCATTGTTAACATCCATGACAAATTTTATGATGATCTGACCAAAGGTACGACCTGTAGCCCGTGCTAAAGGATTTAGTCATGCAAAGAGTAAAATCCAAAATGGCTGCTGGCGGCCATGTTTTTTGGCCGAATGACCCCAAAATTACTCGTTCCCATCTACATGTCAATATTAACATCCATGACAAATTTCATGATGATCAGACGAACAGTACCGCCTGTAGCCCGTGCTAATGGATTGAATTTTGAAATCTAAGATGGCCGCTGGCGGCCATGTTTTTATTCCGAATGACCCCAAAATGAATCATTCCGGTACAAATGTTGATGTCAACAGCTATGACAAATTTCATAATGATCCGATCAAAGGTACGACCTGTAGCCTCTATTGTTGACGCCTTACGTACACACGCACACACGGACGACGGACGACAAAGTCATGGCAATAGCTCAAACTTTACAAAGTAAAGTTGAGCTAACAAAGGATAACTTTAAAATTGAAAACGTGAACAACTGTTTGCATTTGCCCCTCTTTGGAAAGCAGTTTTGATGGCAAACACCAATGACAAATTTCTTTTAGATCCGATAACCCATGGCTGAGATATATGCCTAGATGGATGGACAGACAAGATGGACGGATGGACAAAGTCAATCCAGTATACCGCCCCCCCCCCCCCCACATTTTTCTTTGGCTTTTTTGGAGGTATTGACGGTTTTAAAGGGAGTAAAATTGAATAATGGATTGACATACATCTTCATGTGAATAATCCACTGGAACATCAAAATGTGGGTAGTCCACATACCAAATTGAAAAGAAATTGGTAACTACTATAGTTATCATCGAACAGTAGAATAATATGCAAATACCAAGTGAAGACTTTCTTTCTCATATGTAAAATATATACCAAATTTCATAAAATTCTGTTGAATATTATTCAAGTCATTGTCCTCACAACAAATGTTTCGGACAGAAGGACAGATGGATGGACACCGCTCATTTCTATAGTCCACCTGATATGTTTTTTGGGGAGACAATTACCAGAAAACATTTTGTGTAAAATATCGACACCATGTGTCATTAACAGCATTTTACAAACTTACCAATACAGCTACCCCAGTACTGGTGTTTGACATAACCAGGTGGACATTCACAATCGTAACCACCAGGGATGTTCGTACAGTCCTCCTCACAATGTCCATCACTGCATTCGTCAATATCTATAATTAGACCAAAAGTGACTTCTCAATAAGAACTAAAACTGACAGCTTCGTGAAATTAACCCTTTACCCAACAGAACGGCCCTGTGCCAATGCATTCTCTTATATATGCGAGTCGACCATAGGTGGCCTCGCATATATAAGAGAATGCATTGGCTTAACATATTAATGAAAGTGTCAATGACACTGTAGCTCAACTTGGAAAGGGAATAATTTAATGTATTACAGTCAATGGAGCGATTAGGAATGTGGAAAGTTGAATGTCTAATACTTGTTTATAGACATGAAGAGAAAAGTAAAATCCAAGATGGCTGCTGGCGGCCATGTTTTCATCCGAATGACCCCAAAATGATTGTATCCCATCTACATGTCATCGTTAACATCCATGACAAATTTTATGACGATCAGACTAAAGGTACGACCTGTAGCCTATGCTAAATAATTTAGTCATACAAAGAGAAAAATCCAAGATGGCTGCTGGCGGCCATGTTTTCGGCTGAATGACCCCAAAATGATTGTATCCCATCTACATGTCATCGTTAACATCCATGACTTTAGTCATACAAAGAGTAAAATCCAATATTAACAACCATGACAAATTTCATGATGATCAGACAAACAGTACGACCTGTGGCCCATGCTAATGGATTAAATTTTGAAATCCAAGATGGCCACTGGCGGCCATGTTTTTTGTCCGAATGACCCCAAAATGACTCGTTCCCATTTACATTCCAATTTCAACAGCCATGACAAATTTTATGATGATCAGACTAAATGTACGACCTGTAGCCCGTGCTAAAGGATTTAGTCATACAAAGAGTAAAATCAAAGATGGCTGCTGGCGGCCATGTTTTTCTGCCGAATGACCCCAAAATGACTCGTTCCCATCTACAAGTCATTATTAACATTCACTACAAATTTTATGATGATCAGACTAAAGGTACAACCTGTAGCCCGTGCTAAAGGATTTAGTCATACAAAGAGTAAAATCCAAGATGGCTGCTGGCGACCATGTTTTTTGGCCGAATGACCCCAAAATTACTCGTTCCCATCTACATGTCATTGTTAACATCCATGACAAATTTTATGATGATCAGACGAACAGTACGACCTGTGGCCCGTGCTAATGGATTAAATTTTGAAATCCAAGATGGCCACTGGCGGCCATGTTTATTGGCCGAATGACCCCAAAATTACTCGTTCCCATCTACATTCCAATTTCAACAGCCATGACAAATTTTATGATGATCAGACTAAAGGTACGGCCTGTAGCCCGTGCTAAAGGATTTAGTCATACAAAGAGTAAAATCCAAGATGGCTGCTGGCGGCCATGTTTTTTGGCCGATTGACCCCAAAATGACTCGTTCCCATCTACATGTCATTATTAACATTCTTGACAAATTTTATGATGATCAGACTAAAAGTAGGATCTGTAGCCCGTGCTAAAGGATTTAGTCATACAAAGAGTAAAATCCAATATGGCTGCTGGCGGCCATGTTTTTTGGCCGAATGACCCCAAAATTACTCGTTCCCATCTACATGTCAATATTAACATCCATGACAAATTTGATGATGATCAGACTAAAGGTACGACCTGTAGCCCGTGCTAAAGAATTTAGTCATACAAAGAGTAAAATCCAAGAAGGCTGCTGGCGGCCATGTTTTTTGGCCGAATGACCCCAAAATTACTCGTTCTCATCTACATGTCAATATTAACATCCATGACAAATTTCATGATGATCAGACGAACAGTACGACCTGTGGCCCGTGCTAATGGATTGAATTTTGAAATCCAAGATGGCCGCTGGCGGCCATGTTTTTTGTCCGAATGACCCCAAAATGACTCGTTCCCATCTACATTCCAATTTCAACAGCCATGACAAATTTTATGATGATCGGACTAAAGGTACGACCTGTAGCCCGTGCTAAAGGATTTAGTCATACAAGGAGGGAAATCAAAGATGCCTGCTGGCGGCCATGTTTTTTGGCCGAATGACCCCAAAATGACTCGTTCCCATCTACATGTCATTATTAACATTCTTGACAAATTTTATGATGATCAGACTAAAAGTACGACCTGTAGCCCGTGCTAAAGAATTTAGTCATACAAAGAGTAAAATCCAAGATGGCTGCTGGCGGCCATGTTTTTGGGCCGAATGACCCCAAAATTACTCGTTCCCATCTACATGTCAATATTAACATTCATGACAAATTTCATGACGATCAGACAAACAGTACGCCCTGTAGCCCGTGCTAATGGATTGAATTTTGAAATGCAAGATGGCCACTGGCGGCCATGTTTTTTTACCGAATGACCCCAAAATTAATCATTCTGGTCTAAATGTTGATGTCAACAGCTATGACAAATTTCATAATGATCCGACCAAAGGTACGACCTGTAGACTGCATTGTTGACGCCTTACGTACACACGTACACACGGTCACACGGACGACGGACGACAAAGCCATGGCAATAGCTCAAACTTTACAAAGTAAAGTTGAGCTAAAAATGATAAAATTGTTAAAGAATGTAAGAACAAATGGTAAAAAGTGTTAATTTTTTTTTTTTAGACCAATGCATTCTCTTATATATGCAAGGCGACCTATGGTCGACTCGCATATATAAGAGAATGCATTGGCACAGGGCATAACTGTAACCATCACAATGTGGTCAATGAACCGGTTCCAATGATATCCATATTTGTATGGTGTTATTGAGACAGAGCGAAGATATTTTAGGCTGTTGAAGCTTTATTTGGGCGTTTTTTGCCGTTTTGTTGGGTAAAGGGTTAACTAATTAATATAAATAATTTCTATAATATCCAAACCTGTGATTCTTAATTTTGTTTTCAAACCTTTTGGTTTTCAATTTACATAAAACGTGGTGAATCAGTTGGTAAGGTGACATATACCAACGTATTAAACAGTCCAGTGATAGAACAGCTGGTTCTAATACTGATTTGTGATCCATGCACGAGAATATAACTAACGCTAACATACACTTGTTTCTTACCGACGTCTCTCGCCTCTCGAGAATTATTAAATGTAATTCTCGGAACCAATTGATTACTCTATTTATTACACTTCTGCATCAATTTGCTAATTGTTAATCTTACATGAGGTCACAGGTCAACACTTTAGAAATGTTTAATTTTTGTTAAATTGATTCTAACCAATAAAATGTTCAACTAACTCACCAATACATTTTCCAGTTTCCTCATCGAAACGGTAACCACGGAGACAGTTACACTTGTAGCTACCATGTGTGTTGTGACATATTCCATTTGGTCCACAAACATCTTGCTCAAGGCATTCATCAGCATCTGCATGAGATCAGAGATTTTTACAATAATTATGAATAAGCTCTAAAAAAAAAGAACTTTTGTTTCCAATAAACCCGACTGACGCTATTTTGAAACGCCAAGTCTACTGTGAAATCGTGATATATATATATTTTTTTTTTACCAATACACTGATTATCCTATTACACTTACCAATACATTGATTATCATATTACACTTACCAATACATTGATTATCATATTACACTTACCAATACACTGATTATCATATTACACTTACCAATACATTGATTATCATATTACACATACCAATATACTGATTATCATATTACACTTACCAATACATTGATTATCATATTACACTTACAAATACACTGATTATCATATTACACTTACCAATACATTGATTATCATATTACACATACCAATACATTGATTATCATATTACACATACCAATACATTGATTATCATATTACACATACCAATACATTGATTATCATATTACACATACCAATACATTGATTATCATATTACACTTACCAATACACTGATTATCATATTACACTTACCAATACACTGATTATCATATTACACATACCAATACATTGATTATCATATTACACATACCAATACACTGATTATCATATCACACTTACCAATACACTGATTATCATATTACACTTACCAATACACTGATTATCATATTACACTTACCAATACACTGATTATCATATTACACTTACCAATACATTGATTATCATATTACACTTACCAATACACTGATTATCATATTACACTTACCAATACATTGATTATCATATTACACTTACCAATACACTGATTATCATATTACACTTACAAATACACTGATTATCATATTACACTTACCAATACATTGATTATCATATTACACTTACCAATACACTGATTATCCTATTACACTTACCAATACACTGATTATCATATCACACTTACCAATACACTGATTATCCTATTACACTTACCAATACACTGATTATCATATTACACTTACCAATACACTGATTATCATATTACACTTACCAATACAATGATTATCATATTACACTTAACAATACACTGATTATCATATTACACTTACCAATACATTGATTATCATATTACACTTACCAATACACTGATTATCATATTACACTTACCAATACATTGATTATCATATTACACTTACCAATACACTGATTATCATATTACACGTACCAATACACTGATTATCATATTACACTTACAAATACACTGATTATCATATTACACTTACCAATACACTGATTATCCTATTACACTTACCAATACACTGATTATCATATTACACTTACCAATACACTGATTATCATATTACACTTACCAATACACTGATTATCCTATCACACTTACCAATACACTGATTATCCTATTACACTTACCAATACACTGATTATCATATCACACTTACCAATACACTGATTATCATATTACACTTACCAATACACTGATTATCCTATTACACTTACCAATACACTGATTATCCTATTACACTTACCAATACACTGATTATCCTATTACACTGATTATCCTATTACACTTACCAATACACTGATTATCCTATTACACTTACCAATACACTGATTATCCTATCACACTTACCAATACACTGATTATCCTATTACACTCACCAATACATTGATTATCATATTACACTTACCAATACATTGATTATCATATTACACTTACCAATACACTGATTATCCTATTACACTTACCCATACACTGATTATCATATTACACTTACCAATACACTGATTATCATATTACACTTACCAATACATTGATTATCCTATTACACTCACCAATACATTGATTATCATATTACACTTACCAATACATTGATTATCATATTACACTTACCAATACACTGATTATCCTATTACACTTACCAATACACTGATTATCCTATTACACTTACCAATACACTGATTATCCTATCACACTTACCAATACACTGATTATCCTATTACACTTACCAATACACTGCCCATTTGGACCTTTTTTTAATCCCTCTCCACAATCACATTCAAATCCTCCCTCGATATTGATACACTTGCGACCCGGAGGACAGTTATGTTGCATGGATGTGCATTCATCAACATCTAAACAGAAAACAGTAATATCCTATTAAATATGATAATATGTAAGACATATAGAACGACCCAGTATGTTGCTAAGGGGAAGAACCTTGCGAAGGATTTTGCAAATAGTCATGAATCTATATGTCTATTTAGAACTAACACATGGCAACAAAGCGAATGCCTGATTAATCTTGTGGATCATTTTGAATGCGAGCAGACTTTGATATTACAATTTATTGTTTAGACATCAGTCTTTGATAATAAAGGCCTACCATATAATAATGTATAATACTGAATATTAACCCTTTACCAACAAACCGGCCCTGTGCCAATGCATTCTCTTATATATGCGAGTCGACCATAGGTCGCCTCGCATATATAAGAGAATGCATTGGCTTAACATATTAAAAATGATAAAATTGTCAAAGAATGTAGAAAAATATTATAAAGATTGTTAAAAAATGTAAGAAAGGCCAATGCATTCTCTTATATATGCGAGGCGACCTATGGTCGACTCGCATATATAAGAGAATGCATTGGCACAGGGGTTTTTTTGTTTTTAGAGTTATGTCCCTGGCTCTGCCCCTATTTGACCCAGTGACCCAATTTGAACAAATCTGATTCCCAGTCACCCAAGGTCCCTCAGTACCAAATATAAGCTAAATCGGCCCAATATTTTTTTAGAAGAAGTCATTCTAAGAATTACTATGAGTTATGGCCCTGGTTTCTCAACTAATTGACCGGGTGACCTCATTTGAACAAATCTGAACACCAGTCACCCAAGGACCCTCCATACCAAATATTAAGTTGTTGTAAGAATTATTATGGAGGAATAGAGTTATGGCCCTGGTTTCGCAACTATTTGACCCAGTGACCTCATTTGAACAAATCTGAATGAGAGTCACCTAGGGAACATCCACACCAAATATGAACCAATTCGGTATGATGGTTTCAGAGGAGAAGATGTTTAAAAAAAAGTTGACGGACGGACCCACATTTTGCCCCTTATGTGTCTACAAACTTAAGTGGCTAGAAAAAATGGTGTGACCTATGCGACTACTTGTTTTTACGTGGCTTCAAAAGGGGTTCTCACGAAATGCTACTTGCGAGGCTGCAAATCAAGTGTCAATGTATTCTGTGATTTAAGGTTGGCGCATGTGAAGTAGTCAGCAGATTGTATTTTTTCAACCCTTCATTCACAATTTAGAGAGTTCATTAAGAAATAAAGCGCGATTAAGAAAAATATTGTATATTTGTAAATAAGGTTGCTAATGTTGCTAGCCACTTAACCCTTTACCCAACAGAACGGCCCTGTGCCAATCCATTCTCTTATATATGTGAGTCGACCATAGGTCGCCTCGCATATATAAGAGAATGCATTGGCTTAACACATATTAAAAATTCTAAAATTGTCAAAGAATGTAGAAAAATATTATAAAAATTGTAAAAAAAATGTAAGAAAAAATTCTAAAATTGTTAAAGAATGTAAGAAAAAATGGTGAAAAGTGTTAAAAAAGATTTTTTTTAGGCCAATGCATTCTCTTATATATGCATTGGCACAGGGCAAAACTGTAACCATCACAATGTGGTCAATGAACCGGTTCCAATGATATCCATATTTGTATGGTGTTATTGAGACAGACCGAAGATATTTTAGGCTGTTGAAGCTTTATTTGGGCGTTTTTGGTCGTTTTGTTGGTAAAGGGTTAAACAATAATGTACGTCACTGCGTTTCAACCTTCAGACCTAAGTTCTGCCGATAGTCACATCTATGAGTAGAAACATGTCTAGAAAGGAGTGTTATGTGGTGATGTTAGTTTCATTGGACCTAGATGTCATATCTGCGCCTATAGATACCAACAGTGTTAATGAGCAATGATTTGTTACAGTGTACCATGATATGTGACCCAGTGTCAGGTTACAGCGGATAAAGAATAATTCAAGGACAACACGCAATGTGCATGAATTGTAACGTATACATGTGACAACGAGAACACTATCATTCGATCTCTCGGCCAGATATCACCGTAGGATGGGAATGCCTTTTAGTCATAATTGTCCCATCAGATTCACATCAATCAACATTTACGGTGATATAGTTACCACCTCACTGTCACTTCCGTATATTGGCTTGAATTGACTACTGTTAGACAGGGACCAGCCGAGAGGGTGACGTGGGCAAAGAAGTCTCCCTATTCTTGCTAACTGCGCCCTAATTTTGCAGTCAGGCGAAGTTTAAGTCGCCCTGAAATTTCCGAAGTTGACCGACGAAAATTGGGAAAATATTCATCCTAATTCACTGCCAACATTGATTGAACCCAGTTATCAATTGACAGGGTCTTATAAAACACCATAATTCTTATTAACATCTGTATTAATCCGATTTGGGAGCATATTCACCCCTGAGAGTTGATTGCAGACAACTGTGAATACATCGTAAGGTGTCTACAGTGACTTGTGATTTTGATATTATCACACCTGAAGATTACAACTCCTACACCTTACAATGTTGTCAGTTCATCACCCCTTTGTTAAAGTTTGTAAAGGCCAGAACAACTTTGAAAACAAATTCATTTGTGTAACATGTTAATATCTGTACCCAGCTTAGGGACTTTTAATGAGTGAGAATATTCAAGATTTCGTTTTGTTTAGCAATTGTTTTTGTATTCATAAGCATTGTTTTGTTTTTTTTTATTCATAAGCGGTTGTAAAAATGACGTTCTCCTAAAATGATTAGATGAGATGGAACCATTCTCTCACAGTTATTAGATGAGATGGAACCATTCTCTCACAATTATGTTTGGACTTTATTCATAGTTATTAGAGTGATGATTTGAACATAATTATTCCATATTGGAACAATTGTTTCATCATTTTAATTTAGATATTACATATCTCCTATTTTCGTTATATAGGAGACAATCGATTTTGGTGACTGTCGATTTAAATTTTGTAAAGGTCACTTCGCCTTATTGAGCACCCACTTCGCCTTATTTTTGTGACAGGGAAAAGTCACTTCGCCCTGAAAATCAGGTCTAGGCTGGTCCCTTAGAACGACGGATATCGTAGACAAGTAGGCCAAAGTTCTTACAGTTCATAATACGGACACAGATCCGGTAGATCCTATATGAACATCCCTTGTTATAGCAACGTGTTTGCGTATATAGGTCTAGTCTTGTGAGGCAAAATCCAATGTTCAGAGACGACATGACAAGTGCAGTCTTATCTGGATTCTGGCAGACAAAGACAAATGACGCTTTGACGTCATGACATCATAACTGGTTTTATTAAGCTAACAAATGAAATTGATCTAATACGAAAATATTTATTTTATAAATGTACGTCAATTGTTCATTTTCACATATCGGAAATTGTGAAGTAGCAAATTTTCTTTGCATCATGTTGGTTCAATGCAGATTCCGCGATTTTGCACAACCACTGCCGGAAGTCACATGATTTTTTTTCTCAAAAAAGTAGTCTGTCAAAAATTTCAACGACAAGGTATATCGTAAATTATGTGTGATGTCATGTGTGATGTTATGTGTGACCGTGTTCTGACAGACAAATTGACAAGATTCATTCAGTGATTATATAAGCATTACTTACCCCGACATGCTCGTCCCATCATATCAAGGACGTAACCCATGGGACATGCACATTTGTAGCTGCCGATCGTGTTCTGACAGATGAATTGACAAGGTTTCTCCAACTTAACACATTCATCAACATCTAAAAGATGACGAATAAAGAAAATCACTCAGCATGATAAAAACGATCAAGCATTATGAAAATATTAATAATTTTGGCCAAATATAAAGTTTGAAGAAATGTTTTCAGCCACCTCCCTCATTACTTATTTATTTTGTATGTACTAAGTAAATTGAAGATGCATAATCCAAACCCACCAATCAAAGCTCAGAGTGATCAGAATTCGATTTTTGAAATTTGTTATTTCTCGAGATATGTACTTATTTGTGGATGTGAAAAAATTTGTCAAGGTGATGGTCTCGGTCAAATAACAGATGACCACAGTGTCCCCCGACAACGTGGCAAGTCGATGCCGCTTTGTTAAATAAATTAAAAAGTCGAAAAGGGTTAATAACTCCGTAAAAAAATAATCTATATACATTTTGCACATCTCCAATATGTTGGTAACAATACTCTGAAGTTTCAAATATCTATGATCAAAACTGTAGGAGTTGATTACACCATGAAGGTACCCTCATATAGAAAATTATAAAAAAGAAAAGGGTTAATAACTCCATAAACAAAAAAAATGTCCGTCATCTATATACATGTTGCACATCTTCAATATATGGGCAACAATATTCTGAAGTTTGAAATCTCTGGGATGAAATCAGTAGGAGGAGATGATTACACCATGAAGGTACTCAAAAGTGTGACGGACAGACGAACGGACAGACGAACGAACAACAGTGCCCGTTTCTATAGTCTCCCTTTTCTTTCAGAACGTCGGGGGACAATAACTCTAGAATCAAGAGATAACAGGGCCCAATATCGTGATGATCAAGTGATAATACGACCATAGTTTGCTGAACAACATGTTGATAAATAACACGTTTTGGGAAATTTTGTACCATAGTTGAAAGTGATTAGCATATTGGAAGAATTGTTGTTGTTGTAACTTGATCACATGGGACCGAATGATCGGATTGAGTACCTTTAATTAAATCTGCACAAACCAAAACTTAAATTCCAAATACAATGACTGCAAATAAAATCTAGCATGACATGTATATAGCTTGTGACTTTACATGTGGGTATCCAGGAGCTGTTCCCAAACATCACACCCATGTGAAGCCATGTATTGTGTGATCTTATATATCATTTGTTTGGGCGTTGATCTGTCTGGTTCAGTGTGACAACACAATTTTTGTCTTTTAGGATTGCACACCACACAAGTGGAATGATCAAACAAGATAAGTTATGAACCATACAGCACCATTGTTCCACCAAGTCTAGCATCTATCCTATTGCCTATCTATCACCCACAATTAAAGGCCCATTTAATTTTCGAGTCACTGATTGTTTTTACAGTGCCTTGATATATGGTTCTAATAACAATCTATGACATAAAATATGATTGATTAAAATACTTTATTACACTCCTATGCACGATTTCCATTGAAAACTCCGTTAATTAAAAATTGTAATGTCACTAGTGAATTATGTCACTTCTCGTTACGTCATTCACGTTACGTCGCTTACTGATCTTGACTGAAATTTCAGTGGTAAATCTTTCTCCACATCGTGACTTTCATGCATTAATTCTGTGTGTTTTAATCATATTCGGTGAAACAAATTGATGCCGAAGTGTAATAAATAGAGTAATCAATTAGTTCCAAGAATTACGTTAAATAAATCACTCGAGGTGAGAGACATTTAGGTATTATTTAACGTAATTATCTGAACCAATTGATTACTCTCTATATAATTCATCATCATTTCGAATATCTGTGTCTCAGAAGATACCCACAGAGTAATTGAAAATAGCTGAAATCATAGAAACATTTCCCCCGTTTCGCTCCCAGAATGCAACATAATTCAAACTAAGATATAGAATTATTCCCTTTCTGTTGAAAATAATAGACTTTGCACTACAGTCCAGATGAAACTTAAGCACAAAAAACATGCCGGTACCTCAACAAAAACAATATGTTCACAGTTTATATCACTGGATAAGTTGATAAGCCTGATTATATTAACCTTTTCTATACTAAATACTCAATGATGAGTAGTTCCTTTAGGGAATGTTCAGATAATAAGCTCAATGAACATAGGTTATTTGTTGATCTTATTATCTGAACAGTTCCAACCGAAATACATACTGTAGATTCATTTTTGTAGAAAAAATTGGTTTTGTCTTGATAAGCACGATGTGTCGTTTTGGAAGAACAGTGCCAAATCGCACAAACGCTATCTGATCCGAGAAAATAAACAATTGATTGCACTATAGTTAAATGTGCTAGCCTTTTAATGAATCACTATATATGTAGCTTTGTTTATTGAAGATTTAATTTTTGACTGAAAAAAGCCATCTCCATGTCACCTTAGGGAGCATGTCAAAACCTCTTTCGCATATGCGAAAATATTGTCGATAATGTCGAAAAAGTTTTGACGTAAATGTGCAAAAATGAAATGTCGGAAATGACGAAAAATAATGCGATAACGTCGAAAGCGACTGGCCATAGAAGTGCGATAACATCGAAACCACAATAGACCAAACATTTCCGTAAAATGTCGAAACTTTCGACAACGCGAAAGTCGCGACGTCGAAACATTGATCGATATTCGCAAATGACAAAAAGTTGACGAAAAGTTAAAACATCGATACGATGTTGTCGCACTTCATAAATTCGCGCATTTATTTTTGCCTTCTGCGTAATCAGATGCCAGCTGAATTTTTATTGGCTGAATTGTGTGAAGGAAAATAAAGTTCAGCCAAAGGCCATACAAACAACTCTATGCCGTTAACACACAAGTACAACGACTTAACAGTTCGACTGTTTTGATAGCTATGAGTTCGCACAAGGCCTAATTAAACAATAGTCAACCCATTCCAAATGTGTGAAGGGGTGACATTTAGCAAAAGGCTATACAAACATATAGGCCTACTGACATATAATGACGTATATACCAGTCCCTCACAACTATGTGTGAACTGTGCGACAGTTTTGTTGTTGTTGTTGTCGTGATGTCTTCTCAATTAGTGAACAATGGTTTAACTCGTTGGACAAAAACAACACATCTGATATATAAAATTCCAAAATGAAGCGACTTGATGTCATAATATCAGTTCGATCATGGCTAGAAATAGTGATGAAATCGAATAGATCTATCATTAGCGGACATATACGCAGTTGGGAAAATATTAGACCAGCAGTTTACACAGGTCGACAGTACGAAGAAGTTAGGGATTTCACAACCCCAGGTATCACACATCTAACAGAAAAAAGATGAAATCACACAGAAATTTGAAATCAGCTGCACCCACACACAACGGGAGCGACAACCGTCCATCCAGCATTTGAAGCAATAGGCCCATTATAGAACAAGCCCTCATCACATTGTATCAACGCCAGACATATATAGAGCCATACCCCCTAAGTTCATTGTTTTATAATGGTATATATATCATTATCCATGTTTTTATTATTCATTCAATAAAGAATCGAGAAAAACATAACACTCAACTCCTCTGTCAGTCAATGCTAACCACAAACGAAACTAGGATTGGCCTGGGAAATTACAATGTTAAAAATAGCACAACATAGCATGTGCAATTCGTGGAAATTCCAAACTATTATATAATATGTTTTGTATTAACTTAACTTTGTCGCATCTGATCGCTGATATATATTGAATAAAATGTGTAGATTTGAAATAAAAGTCGCCGACGAATTAATCATCATGACGCTGCGCTTCCGATATCTAACAATGATTATATACTTATATTGCGAAAATGAAAGCATTGTTTATGACAAAACCACCACCGGGTTTACGGTACTTTCAGAATCCGACGATGCCAGAACCCCCTGATTTGCGTCCACATTAAAATATGTGTCTGGTCTAGAAAGACAGATTGAAACTGTAGAAATTAACTCTACGTGGCATACAGAAAGTATACTATAAATCGGGTTGTGGAATAATTTATTGTCGTCCTCTGCTGTATTCTTTTATTCATAATAGTTCGCACAATTAAATGGTGACGGTTTACCCAAAATGAAGACATGTTACATAATCACACAAAAAAAACGTTTTTCGAAATCAAAATTTGCATTGTTTACGGTAACACTGTATCAGTCTTAATGCGATGATGTAGCAATTATTGCACGAGATTTTGGGGGGCTTCAACATTGTACTGTAACATTTACTGTAAACCAGTGATACAATACAATATCACTGCTGTAAACCCACCAATTTGCGGCCACATCAAATTGTAGGAAATGATTGTAGGCCTATCCTATTGTATAAATCGGGTCTGGGAATCATTTATTTGGGACTTTAATCTTCTATTAATAATAGTTCATGAACGTTTGAATTGTCCGATATTAACCAAATCGGTGATTTCAGTAGATCGGAGAAATTTACTAATACATAGAACTCCGATCAAATCGGAATTGTTTTCATATCGGAGAAAACTCCGATTAAATCATTGGAATTCTTATGAGAAAAACTCCGATCTGAGAAATTTCAGCATGGACACCGACATCTTCCCGTTCGTGACACATCGGTATAAAACTGCGACCATGGATTAATGTATTTATTGAACACAAACTGTCCTGCCAATCATATCGACACAACAGCAATATTGAGGGAAATAATGCTGCAATCTTGACGAAAACAAAGACTGCGAAAATATGTCGAAACAAAACAGCGAATATTTGAGCAAAACTGCGATAATTGCGAAAACATCGAACCAAGACGGCAAAAATGACGAAAAATTGACGAAAACATACAACGTTACGGCGTGCATTAATGACGAAAAACTCTGATAATGTCAATGACGCCACATTTTTCGCAGTTTTATCGCATTTTTTTTCGCATATGCGAAAGAGGTTTTGACATGCTCCCTTAACCTTTTCTATACTAAATACTCATTGACGAGTAGTTGCCTTAGGGAATGTTCAGATAATAAATACAACCATACGTCATTTGTCGAACTTATCATCATTCGAACATTTTCCACCAATGAATATGAATAATTCTATTCTTGTATTATCTGTTTTTCTGTCTGTCAGCTACATTTATTAACTCAACACCCCTCTAAATTAATAATAGACCATTCTAATGTATACTCTTGTAATTGAATGGGAGAATCCATTTAGTATAGACAGGTTTAAAGATGCATAATCGGAATTAACTGAATTAACACTCCCAAATTACTATTTCTTTGAAATAAACATTCTTTGGGTAAACATATTTGATTCAAGTCGAGGAACCCACCCATCAAAGCTCAGAGTGATCAGATATCAATTTAAAAAATCTATTATTTTTCACCACCAGTACATTTTGACGGCCTGGCAAAAAGTCGATGAGCCAACGGTCTCGGACTAAATTGCGAATGAAGATGGATAACTCTAAAATCAAGTGGCTTTAGTTGTTATATATTTGACAATATCTGACTGTGGTTAGCATTATTTTTGGGCAATTAATCAATTCTGATAACTGAAGTGGCATTTCAAAATTTGTTGTTGTTATTGGTATCTGAAGATATGGGGACCATCGAATCAGATTGAGTACCTTTAATATGCACATATTTTGTGGAAACAAGCATAAAACACACAACCTCTCGCCATAGTTGTTAGTATCTTGTAATAATTTGTAATATCTCACCTATACACTGAGTTCCTGTTGAGTCCGGCTGGTATCCTTTATCACATATGCAGTGATATGATCCCATGGTATTTACACAGCGACCATTTTCACACACGCCAGATATCAAGCTGCATTCATCTATGTCTAATTGTGAGAAGAGAAGATTTATTATTCAAAGAGTTCAAACTCTAGAAATGTAATTAAGAGTTTTATAGCTTGGCTCAAAAACAGATCCTTTATAGTGTTTTTCTATCTTTGAATGTAATTTAATAAATATAAAAAAATCATAAATAGCTTCTCGCTACTTACCTTTACCACTTGGTCGGTATCCTGGACCAGCAGGACAGAGTTTCCTGAAGTTAGCTGCAATAAAGAAACCAAATGAAACCTTTTGATGTGGTTATATAACAAATTCAGTCCTAAATCTACAATGTAGTTCATATATAAAAATAAATGGTCAAATAGCACACACAAGATTTATCCACAGTCACACAAAAACTAAGCACAAAGGGGCCAACATAGATATATATCTTTCAGAAAAGATGTAACAAAATTCCTTCACATTCAGTTGGCAAAAGTTTGAAAAATGAGAGAAACCGGATCACCACCCAATTCAATTCAGGACTTTATGCAATGTCGATGTCGGAATGGAGTTTCAATGTTGAGATTCAATTCGAGGCAAAATCCCTCCGATTCACAGGACAATACTGTACCTCTAAAACTAGTTTTTCTGTTGGTTATATCGTCTGAGAATCTATGTATTTATTATTACCATAGAACTAGATCATGCCATGACTCTCTACTCTGTCTAATGCCTGTACAGATCATATTCCACCAGTACAAAACCTGGGAACTTTTTGATGGTTTGACAGGGAACCTTATAAACGAAAAAATAATATGGGGAATATATCTTAGTTTATATTATCTGTTCACTAATATAAATATAAATAATATAAAAGGTCCCAACTTGAAATTGCATGCTTTTCTGTGACTTTTGTGAGCCGATATCGCAATAAACATTGAATTAATTACCCAGCAGAAATTCCATAATTGTAATTAAAATCCCTCTCAAAGTCACTTACTAGTATATTGTGAATTTTTGATTTGGGACCTTCACCTACAACGAAGTAAATTATTAAGGAACAAATAATCACTAAGAAATATATTCCCCCGCTTTATTTTTTCAACTTTATAAAGTTCCCTGTCAAAACTTCAAAAAGTTCTCAGGTTTTTCACTGGTGGAATATGATCTCTGTAGATAGCGATTCATGGCATGATCTACCTTAACCCTTTACCCAACGGCCCTGTGCCAATGCATTCTCTCATATATGCATTGGCTTAACACATATTAAAAATGATAAAATTGTCAAAGAATGTAGAAAAATATTATAAAAAATGTTAAAAAATGTTTGAAAAAATTATAAAATTGTTAAAGAATGTAAGAAAAAATGTCAAAAAGTGTCAAAAAAGATTTTTTTTAGGCCAATATGCATTCTCTTATATATGCGAGGCGACCTATGGTCGACTCGCATATATAAGAGAATGCATTGGCACGGGCATAACTGTAACCATCACAATGTGGTCAATGAACCGGTTCCAATGATATCCATTATTGTATGGTGTTATTGAGACAGACCGAAGATATTTTAGGCTGATGAAGCTTTATTTGGGCGTTTTTGGCCGCTTTGTTGGGTAAAGGGTTAACACATACCTGTTCCTTGCTGAGGACATATATAACATGAGCGACCCCAACCTACCTGTTCCTTGCTGAGGACATATATAACATGAGCGACCCCATCCTTAACACATACCTGTTCCTTGCTGAGGACATATATAACATGAGCGAACCCATCCTTAACACATACCTGTTCCTTGCTGAGGACATATATAACATGAGCGACCCCATCCTTAACACATACCTGTTCCTTGCTGAGGACATATATAACATGAGCGACCCCATCCTTAACACATACCTGTTCCTTGCTGAGGACATATATAACATGAGCGACCCCATCCTTAACACATACCTGTTCCTTGCTGAGGACATATATAACATGAGCGACCCCATCCTTAACACATACCTGTTCCTTGCTGATGACATATATAACATGAGCGACCCCATCCTTAACACATACCTGTTCCTTGCTGAGGACATATATAACATGAGCGACCCCATCCTTAACACATACCTGTTCCTTGCTGAGGACATATATAACATGAGCGACCCCAACCTACCTGTTCCTTGCTGAGGACATATATAACATGAGCGACCCCATCCTTAACACATACCTGTTCCTTGCTGAGGACATATATAACATGAGCGACCCCAACCTACCTGTTCCTTGCTGAGGACATATATAACATGAGCGACCCCCATCCTTAACACATACCTGTTCCTTGCTGATGACATATATAACATGAGCGACCCCATCCTTAACACATACCTGTTCCTTGCTGAGGACATATATAACATGAGCGACCCCATCCTTAACACATACCTGTTCCTTGCTGAGGACATATATAACATGAGCGACCCCATCCTTAACACATACCTGTTCCTTGCTGAGGACATATATAACATGAGCGACCCCAACCTACCTGTTCCTTGCTGAGGACATATATAACATGAGCGACCCCCATCCTTAACACATACCTGTTCCTTGCTGATGACATATATAACATGAGCGACCCCATCCTTAACACATACCTGTTCCTTGCTGAGGACATATATAACATGAGCGACCCCATCCTTAACACATACCTGTTCCTTGCTGAGGACATATATAACATGAGCGACCCCATCCTTAACACATACCTGTTCCTTGCTGAGGACATATATAACATGAGCGACCCCATCCTTAACACATACCTGTTCCTTGCTGAGGACATATATAACATGAGCGACCCCATCCTTAACACATACCTGTTCCTTGCTGATGACATATATAACATGAGCGACCCCATCCTTAACACATACCTGTTCCTTGGTGAGGACATATATAACATGAGCGACCCCATCCTTAACACATACCTGTTCCTTGCAGAGGACATATATAACATGAACGACCCCATCCTTAACACATACCTGTTCCTTGCTGAGGACATATATAACATGAGCGACCCCATCCTTAACACATACCTGTTCCTTGCTGAGGACATATATAACATGAGCGACCCCATCCTTAACACATACCTGTTCCTTGCTGAGGACATATATAACATGAGCGACCCCATCCTTAACACATACCTGTTCCTTGCTGAGGACATATATAACATGAGCGACCCGACCCCATCCTTAACACATACCTGTTCCTTGCTGAGGACATATATAACATGAGCGACCCCAACCTACCTGTTCCTTGCTGAGGACATATATAACATGAGCGACCCCATCCTTAACACATACCTGTTCCTTGCTGAGGACATATATAACATGAGCGACCCCAACCTACCTGTTCCTTGCTGAGGACATATATAACATGAGCGACCCCATCCTTAACACATACCTGTTCCTTGCTGAGGACATATATAACATGAGCGACCCCATCCTTAACACATACCTGTTCCTTGCTGATGACATATATAACATGAGCGACCCCATCCTTAACACATACCTGTTCCTTGCAGAGGACATATATAACATGAACGACCCCATCCTTAACACATACCTGTTCCTTGCAGAGGACATATATAACATGAGCGACCCCATCCTTAATACATACCTGTTCCTTGTTGAGGACATATATAACATGAGCGACCCCATCCTTAACACATACCTGTTCCTTGCTGGGGACATATATAACATGAGCGACCCCATCCTTAACACATACCTGTTCCTTGCTGAGGACATATATAACATGAGCGACCCCATCCTTAACACATACCTGTTCCTTGCTGAGGACATATATAACATGAGCGACCCCATCCTTAACACATACCTGTTCCTTGCTGAGGACATATATAACATGAGCGACCCCATCCTTAACACATACCTGTTCCTTACTGAGGACATATATAACATGAGCGACCCCATCCTTAACACATACCTGTTCCTTACTGAGGACATATATAACATGAGCGACCCCATCCTTAACACATACCTGTTCCTTGGTGAGGACATATATAACATGAGCGACCCCATCCTTAACACATACCTGTTCCTTGGTGAGGACATATATAACATGAGCGACCCCATCCTTAACACATACCTGTTCCTTGGTGAGGACATATATAACATGAGCGACCCCATCCTTAACACATACCTGTTCCTTGCTGGGGACATATATAACATGAGCGACCCCATCCTTAACACATACCTGTTCCTTGCTGAGGACATATATAACATGAGCGACCCCATCCTTAACACATACCTGTTCCTTGCTGAGGACATATATAACATGAGCGACCCCATCCTTAACACATACCTGTTCCTTGTTGAGGACATATATAACATGAGCGACCCCATCCTTAACACATACCTGTTCCTTGGTGAGGACATATATAACATGAGCGACCCCATCCTTAACACATACCTGTTCCTTGGTGAGGACATATATAACATGAGCGACCCCATCCTTAACACATACCTGTTCCTTGTTGAGGACATATATAACATGAGTGACCCCATCCTTAATACATACCTGTTCCTTGCTGAGGACATATATAACATGAGCGACCCCATCCTTAACACATACCTGTTCCTTGCCGAGGACATATATAACATGAGCGACCCCATCCTTAACACATACCTGTTCCTTGCCGAGGACATATATAACATGAGCGACCCCATCCTTAACACATACCTGTTACTTACTGGGGACATATATAACATGAGCGACCCCATCCTTAACACATACCTGTTCCTTGCTGAGGACATATATAACATGAGCGACCCCATCCTTAACACATACCTGTTCCTTGTTGAGGACATATATAACATGAGCGACCCCATCCTTAACACATACCTGTTCCTTACTGAGGACATATATAACATGAGCGACCCCATCCTTAACACATACCTGTTCCTTGTTGAGGACATATATAACATGAGTGACCCCATCCTTAATACATACCTGTTCCTTGCTGAGGACATATATAACATGAGCTACCCCATCCTTAACACATACCTGTTCCTTGGTGAGGACATATATAACATGAGCGACCCCATCCTTAACACATACCTGTTCCTTACTGAGGACATATATAACATGAGCGACCCCATCCTTAACACATACCTGTTCCTTACTGAGGACATATATAACATGAGCGACCCCATCCTTAACACATACCTGTTCCTGGCTGAGGACATATATAACATGAGCGACCCCATCCTTAACACATACCTGTTCCTTGGTGAGGACATATATAACATGAGCGACCCCATCCTTAACACATACCTGTTCCTTGGTGGGGACATATATAACATGAGCGACCCCATCCTTAACACATACCTGTTCCTTGTTGAGGACATATATAACATGAGCGACCCCATCCTTAACACATACCTGTTCCTGGCTGAGGACATATATAACATGAGCGACCCCATCCTTAACACATACCTGTTCCTTGCTGAGGACATATATAACATGAGGGACCCCATCCTTAACACATACCTGTTCCTTGCTGGGGACATATATAACATGAGCGACCCCATCCTTAACACATACCTGTTCCTTGTTGAGGACATATATAACATGAGCGACCCCATCCTTAACACATACCTGTTCCTTGTTGAGGACATATATAACATGAGCGACCCCATCCTTAACACATACCTGTTCCTTGCTGAGGACATATATAACATGAGGGACCCCATCCTTAACACATACCTGTTCCTTGCTGGGGACATATATAACATGAGCGACCCATCCTTAACACATACCTGTTCCTTGCTGAGGACATATATAACATGAGCGACCCCATCCTTTACACATACCTGTTCCTTGCTGAGGACATATATAACATGAGTGACCCCATCCTTAATACATACCTGTTCCTTACTGAGGACATATATAACATGAGCGACCCCATCCTTAACACATACCTGTTCCTTGTTGAGGACATATATAACATAAGCGACCCCATCCTTAACACATACCTGTTCCTTGCTGAGGACATATATAACATGAGCGACCCCATCCTTAACACATACCTGTTCCTTGCTGAGGACATATATAACATGAGCGACCCCATCCTTAACATATACCTGTTCCTTGCTGAGGACATATATAACATGAGCGACCCCATCCTTACATACCTGTTCCTTACTGAGGACATATATAACATGAGCGACCCCATCCTTAACACATACCTGTTCCTTGCTGAGGACATATATAACATGAGCGACCCCATCCTTAACACATACCTGTTCCTTGCTGAGGACATATATAACATGAGCGACCCCATCCTTACATACCTGTTCCTTACTGAGGACATATATAACATGAGCGACCCCATCCTTAACACATACCTGTTCCTGGCTGAGGACATATATAACATGAGCGACCCCATCCTTACATACCTGTTCCTTACTGGGGACATATATAACATGAGCGACCCCATCCTTAACACATACCTGTTCCTTGCTGAGGACATATATAACATGAGCGACCCCATCCTTAACACATACCTGTTCCTTGGTGAGGACATATATAACATGAGCGACCCCATCCTTAACACATACCTGTTCCTTGTTGAGGACATATATAACATGAGTGACCCCATCCTTAATACATACCTGTTCCTTGCTGAGGACATATATAACATGAGCGACCCCATCCTTAACACATACCTGTTCCTTGCCGAGGACATATATAACATGAGCGACCCCATCCTTAACACATACCTGTTCCTTGCCGAGGACATATATAACATGAGCGACCCCATCCTTAACACATACCTGTTACTTACTGGGGACATATATAACATGAGCGACCCCATCCTTAACACATACCTGTTCCTTGCTGAGGACATATATAACATGAGCGACCCCATCCTTAACACATACCTGTTCCTTGTTGAGGACATATATAACATGAGCGACCCCATCCTTAACACATACCTGTTCCTTACTGAGGACATATATAACATGAGCGACCCCATCCTTAACACATACCTGTTCCTTGTTGAGGACATATATAACATGAGTGACCCCATCCTTAATACATACCTGTTCCTTGCTGAGGACATATATAACATGAGCTACCCCATCCTTAACACATACCTGTTCCTTGGTGAGGACATATATAACATGAGCGACCCCATCCTTAACACATACCTGTTCCTTACTGAGGACATATATAACATGAGCGACCCCATCCTTAACACATACCTGTTCCTTACTGAGGACATATATAACATGAGCGACCCCATCCTTAACACATACCTGTTCCTGGCTGAGGACATATATAACATGAGCGACCCCATCCTTAACACATACCTGTTCCTTGGTGAGGACATATATAACATGAGCGACCCCATCCTTAACACATACCTGTTCCTTGGTGGGGACATATATAACATGAGCGACCCCATCCTTAACACATACCTGTTCCTTGTTGAGGACATATATAACATGAGCGACCCCATCCTTAACACATACCTGTTCCTGGCTGAGGACATATATAACATGAGCGACCCCATCCTTAACACATACCTGTTCCTTGCTGAGGACATATATAACATGAGGGACCCCATCCTTAACACATACCTGTTCCTTGCTGGGGACATATATAACATGAGCGACCCCATCCTTAACACATACCTGTTCCTTGTTGAGGACATATATAACATGAGCGACCCCATCCTTAACACATACCTGTTCCTTGTTGAGGACATATATAACATGAGCGACCCCATCCTTAACACATACCTGTTCCTTGCTGAGGACATATATAACATGAGGGACCCCATCCTTAACACATACCTGTTCCTTGCTGGGGACATATATAACATGAGCGACCCATCCTTAACACATACCTGTTCCTTGCTGAGGACATATATAACATGAGCGACCCCATCCTTTACACATACCTGTTCCTTGCTGAGGACATATATAACATGAGTGACCCCATCCTTAATACATACCTGTTCCTTACTGAGGACATATATAACATGAGCGACCCCATCCTTAACACATACCTGTTCCTTGTTGAGGACATATATAACATAAGCGACCCCATCCTTAACACATACCTGTTCCTTGCTGAGGACATATATAACATGAGCGACCCCATCCTTAACACATACCTGTTCCTTGCTGAGGACATATATAACATGAGCGACCCCATCCTTAACATATACCTGTTCCTTGCTGAGGACATATATAACATGAGCGACCCCATCCTTACATACCTGTTCCTTACTGAGGACATATATAACATGAGCGACCCCATCCTTAACACATACCTGTTCCTGGCTGAGGACATATATAACATGAGCGACCCCATCCTTACAT
This sequence comes from Siphonodentalium dalli, assembly GCA_032622095.1. Lineage (NCBI taxonomy): Eukaryota > Metazoa > Mollusca > Scaphopoda > Gadilida > Siphonodentaliidae > Siphonodentalium > Siphonodentalium dalli. The sequence continues at coordinate 277,589,514 of CP136063.1, forward strand.
ACCTGTTCCTTACTGGGGACATATATAACATGAGCGACCCCATCCTTAACATATACCTGTTCCTTGCTGAGGACATATATAACATGAGCGACCCCATCCTTACATACCTGTTCCTTACTGAGGACATATATAACATGAGCGACCCCATCCTTAACACATACCTGTTCCTTGCTGAGGACATATATAACATGAGCGACCCCATCCTTAACACATACCTGTTCCTTGGTGAGGACATATATAACATGAGCGACCCCATCCTTACATACCTGTTCCTTACTGAGGACATATATAACATGAGCGACCCCATCCTTACATACCTGTTCCTTACTGAGGACATATATAACATGAGCGACCCCATCCTTAACACATACCTGTTCCTTGTTGAGGACATATATAACATGAGCGACCCCATCCTTAACACATACCTGTTCCTTGCTGAGGACATATATAACATGAGCGACCCCATCCTTACATACCTGTTCCTTACTGAGGACATATATAACATGAGCGACCCCATCCTTAACACATACCTGTACCTTGCTGAGGACATATATAACATGAGCGACCCCATCCTTACATACCTGTTCCTTACTGAGGACATATATAACATGAGCGACCCCATCCTTAACACATACCTGTTCCTTGCTGAGGACATATATAACATGAGCGACCCCATCCTTACATACCTGTTCCTTACTGAGGACATATATAACATGAGCGACCCCATCCTTAACATATACCTGTTCCTTGCTGAGGACATATATAACATGAGCGACCCCATCCTTACATACCTGTTCCTTACTGAGGACATATATAACATGAGCGACCCCATCCTTAACACATACCTGTTCCTTGCTGAGGACATATATAACATGAGCGACCCCATCCTTAACATACCTGTTCCTTACTGAGGACATATATAACATGAGCGACCCCATCCTTAACATATACCTGTTCCTTGCTGAGGACATATATAACATGAGCGACCCCATCCTTACATACCTGTTCCTTACTGAGGACATATATAACATGAGCGACCCCATCCTTAACACATACCTGTTCCTTGCTGAGGACATATATAACATGAGCGACCCCATCCTTACATACCTGTTCCTTACTGAGGACATATATAACATGAGCGACCCCATCCTTACATACCTGTTCCTTACTGAGGACATATATAACATGAGCGACCCCATCCTTAACACATACCTGTTCCTTGCTGAGGACATATATAACATGAGCGACCCCATCCTTACATACCTGTTCCTTACTGAGGACATATATAACATGAGCGACCCCATCCTTAACACATACCTGTTCCTTGTTGAGGACATATATAACATGAGCGACCCCATCCTTACATACCTGTTCCTTGCTGAGGACATATATAACATGAGCGACCCCATCCTTAACACATACCTGTTCCTTGTTGAGGACATATATAACATGAGCGACCCCATCCTTAACACATACCTGTTCCTTGCTGAGGACATATATAACATGAGCGACCCCATCCTTAACACATACCTGTTCCTTGCTGAGGACATATATAACATGAGCGACCCCATCCTTAACACATACCTGTTCCTTGCTGGGGACATATATAACATGAGCGACCCCATCCTTAACACATACCTGTTCCTTACTGAGGACATATATAACATGAGCGACCCCATCCTTAACACATACCTGTTCCTTGCTGAGGACATATATAACATGAGCGACCCCATCCTTACATACCTGTTCCTTACTGAGGACATATATAACATGAGCGACCCCATCCTTAACACATACCTGTTCCTTGCTGAGGACATATATAACATGAGTGACCCCATCCTTAACACATACCTGTTCCTTGCTGGGGACATATATAACATGAGCGACCCCATCCTTAACACATACCTGTTCCTTACTGAGGACATATATAACATGAGCGACCCCATCCTTAACACATACCTGTTCCTTGCTGAGGACATATATAACATGAGCGACCCCATCCTTAACACATACCTGTTCCTTGCTGAGGACATATATAACATGAGCGACCCCATCCTTAACACATACCTGTTCCTTGGTGAGGACATATATAACATGAGCGACCCCATCCTTAACACATACCTGTTCCTTGGTGAGGACATATATAACATGAGCGACCCCATCCTTAACACATACCTGTTCCTTGCTGAGGACATATATAACATGAGCGACCCCATCCTTAACACATACCTGTTCCTTGGTGAGGACATATATAAAATGAGCGACCCCATCCTTAACACATACCTGTTCCTTGCTGAGGACATATATAACATGAGCGACCCCATCCTTAACACATACCTGTTCCTGGCTGAGGACATATATAACATGAGCGACCCCATCCTTAATACATACCTGTTCCTTACTGAGGACATATATAACATGAGCGACCCCATCCTTAACACATACCTGTTCCTTACTGAGGACATATATAACATGAGCGACCCCATCCTTAATACATACCTGTACCTTGCTGAGGACATATATAACATGAGCGACCCCATCCTTAACATATACCTGTTCCTTGCTGAGGACATATATAACATGAGCGACCCCATCCTTAACACATACCTGTTCCTTGCTGAGGACATATATAACATGAGCGACCCCATCCTTAACACATACCTGTTCCTTGCTGAGGACATATATAACATGAGCGACCCCATCCTTAATACATACCTGTTCCTTGGTGAGGACATATATAACATGAGCGACCCCATCCTTAACACATACCTGTTCCTTGGTGAGGACATATATAACATGAGCGACCCCATCCTTAACTCATACCTGTTCCTTGCTGAGGACATATATAACATGAGCGACCCCATCCTTAATACATACCTGTTCCTTGCTGAGGACATATATAACATGAGCGACCCCATCCTTAACACATACCTGTTCCTTGCTGGGGACATATATAACATGAGCGACCCCATCCTTAACACATACCTGTTCCTTGCTGAGGACATATATAACATGATCGACCCCATCCTTAACACATACCTGTTCCTTGCTGAGGACATATATAACATGAGCGACCCCATCCTTAACACATACCTGTTCCTTGCTGAGGACATATATAACATGAGCTACCCCATCCTTAACACATACCTGTTCCTTGCTGAGGACATATATAACATGAGCGACCCCATCCTTAATACATACCTGTTCCTTGGTGAGGACATATATAACATGAGCGACCCCATCCTTAACACATACCTGTTCCTTGCTGAGGACATATATAACATGAGCGACCCCATCCTTAACACATACCTGTTCCTTGCTGAGGACATATATAACATGAGCGACCCCATCCTTAATACATACCTGTTCCTTGCTGAGGACATATATAACATGAGCGACCCCATCCTTAACACATACCTGTTCCTTGCTGAGGACATATATAACATGAGCGACCCCATCCTTAACACATACCTGTTCCTTGGTGAGGACATATATAACATGAGCGACCTCATCCTTAACACATACCTGTTCCTTGGTGAGGACATATATAACATGAGCGTCCCCATCCTTAACACATACCTGTTCCTTGCTGAGGACATATATAACATGAGCGACCCCATCCTTAACACATACCTGTTCCTTGGTGAGGACATATATATAATGAGCGACCCCATCCTTAACACATACCTGTTCCTTGCTGAGGACATATATAACATGAGCGACCCCATCCTTAACACATACCTGTTCCTTGCTGAGGACATATATAACATGAGCGACCCCATCCTTAACACATACCTGTTCCTTCCTGAGGACATATATAACATGAGCGACCCCATCCTTAACACATACCTGTTCCTTGGTGAGGACATATATAACATGAGCGACCCCATCCTTAACACATACCTGTTCCTTGCTGAGGACATATATAACATGAGCGACCCCATCCTTAACACATACCTGTTCCTTGGTGAGGACATATATAACATGAGCGACCCCATCCTTAACACATACCTGTTCCTTGCTGAGGACATATATAACATGAGCGACCCCATCCTTAACACATACCTGTTCCTGGCTGAGGACATATATAACATGAGCGACCCCATCCTTAACACATACCTGTTCCTTGCTGGGGACATATATAACATGAGCGTCCCCATCCTTAACACATACCTGTTCCTTGCTGAGGACATATATAACATGAGCGACCCCATCCTTAACACATACCTGTTCCTTGTTGAGGACATATATAACATGAGCGACCCCATCCTTAACACATACCTGTTCCTTGCTGAGGACATATATAACATGAGCGACCCCATCCTTAACACATACCTGTTCCTTGCTGAGGACATATATAACATGAGCGACCCCATCCTTAACACATACCTGTTCCTTGCTGAGGACATATATAACATGAGCGACCCCATCCTTAACACATACCTGTTCCTTGCTGAGGACATATATAACATGAGCGACCCCATCCTTAACACATACCTGTTCCTTGCTGAGGACATATATAACATGAGCGACCCCATCCTTAACACATACCTGTTCCTTGTTGAGGACATATATAACATGAGCGACCCCATCCTTAACACATACCTGTTCCTTGCTGAGGACATATATAACATGAGCGACCCCATCCTTAACACATACCTGTTCCTTGCTGAGGACATATATAACATGAGCGACCCCATCCTTAACACATACCTGTTCCTTGCTGAGGACATATATAACATGAGCGACCCCATCCTTAACACATACCTGTTCCTTGCTGAGGACATATATAACATGAGCGACCCCATCCTTAACACATACCTGTTCCTTGCTGAGGACATATATAACATGAGCGACCCCATCCTTAACACATACCTGTTCCTTGCTGAGGACATATATAACATGAGCGACCCCATCCTTAACACATACCTGTTCCTTGCTGAGGACATATATAACATGAGCGACCCCATCCTTAATACATACCTGTTCCTTGTTGAGGACATATATAACATGAGCGACCCCATCCTTTACACATGCCTGTTCCTTGCTGAGGACATATATAACATGAGTGACCCCATCCTTAACACATACCTGTTCCTTGCTGAGGACATATATAACATGAGCGACCCCATCCTTAACACATACCTGTTCCTTGCTGAGGACATATATAACATGAGCGACCCCATCCTTAACACATACCTGTTCCTTGCTGAGGACATATATAACATGAGCGACCCCATCCTTAATACATACCTGTTCCTTGCTGAGGACATATATAACATGAGCGACCCCATCCTTAACACATACCTGTTCCTTGCTGGGGACATATATAACATGAGCGACCCCATCCTTAACACATACCTGTTCCTTGCTGAGGACATATATAACATGAGCGACCCCATCCTTAACACATACCTGTTCCTTGGTGAGGACATATATAACATGAGCGACCCCATCCTTAACACATACCTGTTCCTTGGTGAGGACATATATAACATGAGCGACCCCATCCTTAACACATACCTGTTCCTTGGTGAGGACATATATAACATGAGCGACCCCATCCTTAACACATACCTGTTCCTTGCTGAGGACATATATAACATGAGCGACCCCATCCTTAACACATACCTGTTCCTCGCTGAGGACATATATAACATGAGCGACCCCATCCTTTACACATACCTGTTCCTTGCTGAGGACATATATAACATGAGCGACCCCATCCTTAACACATACCTGTTCCTTGCTGAGGACATATATAACATGAGCGACTCCGTCCTTTACACATACCTGTTCCTCGCTGAGGACATATATAACATGAGCGACCCCATCCTTTACACATACCTGTTCCTTGCTGAGGACATATATAACATGAGCGACCCCATCCTTAACACATACCTGTTCCTTGGTGAGGACATATATAACATGAGCGACCCCATCCTTAACACATACCTGTTCCTTGGTGAGGACATATATAACATGAGCGACCCCATCCTTAACACATACCTGTTCCTTGCTGAGGACATATATAACATGAGCGACCCCATCCTTAACACATACCTGTTCCTTGCTGAGGACATATATAACATGAGCGACCCCATCCTTAACACATACCTGTTCCTTGCTGAGGACATATATAACATGAGCGACCCCATCCTTAACACATACCTGTTCCTTACTGAGGACATATATAACATGAGCGACCCCATCCTTAACACATACCTGTTCCTTACTGAGGACATATATAACATGAGCGACCCCATCCTTGACACATACATGTTCCTTGCTGAGGACATATATAACATGATCGACCCCATCCTTAACACATACCTGTTCCTTGCTGGGGACATATATAACATGAGCGACCCCATCCTTAACACATACCTGTTCCTTGCTGAGGACATATATAACATGAGCGACCCCATCCTTAACACATACCTGTTCCTTGCTGGGGACATATATAACATGAGTGACCCCATCCTTAACACATACCTGTTCCTTGCTGGGGACATATATAACATGAGCGACCCCATCCTTGACACATACATGTTCCTTGCTGAGGACATATATAACATGAGCGACCCCATCCTTAACACATACCTGTTCCTTGCTGGGGACATATATAACATGAGCGACCCCATCCTTAACACATACCTGTTCCTTGCTGAGGACATATATAACATGAGCGACCCCATCCTTAACACATACCTGTTACTTGCTGAGGACATATATAACATGAGCGACCCCATCCTTAACACATACCTGTTCCTTGCTGAGGACATATATAACATGAGCGACCCCATCCTTAACACATACCTGTTCCTTGTTGAGGACATATATAACATGAGCGACCCCATCCTTAACACATACCTGTTCCTTACTGAGGACATATATAACATGAGCGACCCCATCCTTAACACATACCTGTTCCTTGCTGAGGACATATATAACATGAGCGACCCCATCCTTAACACATACCTGTTCCTTGGTGAGGACATATATAACATGAGCGACCCCATCCTTAACACATACCTGTTCCTTGCTGAGGACATATATAACATGAGCTACCCCATCCTTAACACATACCTGTTCCTTGCTGAGGACATATATAACATGAGCGACCCCATCCTTAACACATACCTGTTCCTTGGTGAGGACATATATAACATGAGCGACCCCATCCTTAACACATACCTGTTCCTTGCTGAGGACATATATAACATGAGCGACCCCATCCTTAACACATACCCGTTCCTTGCTGAGGACATATATAACATGAGCGACCCCATCCTTAACACATACCTGTTCCTTGCTGAGGACATATATAACATGAGCGACCCCATCCTTAACACATACCTGTTCCTTGCTGAGGACATATATAACATGAGCGACCCCATCCTTAACACATACCTGTTCCTTGCTGGGGACATATATAACATGAGGGACCCCATCCTTAACACATACCTGTTCCTTGGTGAGGACATATATAACATGAGCGACCCCATCCTTAACACATACCTGTTCCTTGCTGAGGACATATATAACATGAGCGACCCCATCCTTAACACATACCTGTTCCTTGCTGAGGACATATATAACATGAGCGACCCCATCCTTTACACATACCTGTTCCTTGCTGAGGACATATATAACATGAGGGACCCCATCCTTAACACATACCTGTTCCTTGGTGAGGACATATATAACATGAGCGACCCCATCCTTAACACATACCTGTTCCTTGCTGAGGACATATATAACATGAGCGACCCCATCCTTAACACATACCTGTTCCTTGGTGAGGACATATATAACATGAGCGACCCCATCCTTAACACATACCTGTTCCTTACTGAGGACATATATAACATGAGCGACCCCATCCTTAACACATACCTGTTCCTTGCTGAGGACATATATAACATGAGCGACCCCATCCTTAACACATACCTGTTCCTTGGTGAGGACATATATAACATGAGCGACCCCATCCTTAACACATACCTGTTCCTTGCTGAGGACATATATAACATGAGCGACCCCATCCTTAACACATACCTGTTCCTTGCTGAGGACATATATAACATGAGCGACCCCATCCTTAACACATACCTGTTCCTTGCTGAGGACATATATAACATGAGCGACCCCATCCTTTACACATACCTGTTCCTTGCTGAGGACATATATAACATGAGCGACCCCATCCTTAACACATACCTGTTCCTTGCTGAGGACATATATAACATGAGCGACCCCATCCTTAACACATACCTGTTCCTTGCTGAGGACATATATAACATGAGCGACCCCATCCTTAACACATACCTGTTCCTTGCTGAGGACATATATAACATGAGCGACCCCATCCTTAACACATACCTGTTCCTTGCTGAGGACATATATAACATGAGCGACCCCATCCTTAACACATACCTGTTCCTTGCTGAGGACATATATAACATGAGCGACCCCATCCTTAACACATACCTGTTCCTTGCTGAGGACATATATAACATGAGCGACCCCATCCTTAACACATACCTGTTCCTTGCTGAGGACATATATAACATGAGCGACCCCATCCTTTACACATACCTGTTCCTTGCTGAGGACATATATAACATGAGCGACCCCATCCTTAACACATACCTGTTCCTTGCTGAGGACATATATAACATGAGCGACCCCATCCTTAACACATACCTGTTCCTTGTTGAGGACATATATAACATGAGCGACCCCATCCTTAACACATACCTGTTCCTTGCTGGGGACATATATAACATGAGGGACCCCATCCTTAACACATACCTGTTCCTTGGTGAGGACATATATAACATGAGCGACCCCATCCTTAACACATACCTGTTCCTTGCTGGGGACATATATAACATGAGCGACCCCATCCTTAACACATACCTGTTCCTTACTGAGGACATATATAACATGAGCGACCCCATCCTTAACACATACCTGTTCCTTGCTGAGGACATATATAACATGAGCGACCCCATCCTTTACACATACCTGTTCCTTGCTGAGGACATATATAACATGAGCGACCCCATCCTTAACACATACCTGTTCCTTGCTGGGGACATATATAACATGAGCGACCCCATCCTTAACACATACCTGTTCCTTGCTGAGGACATATATAACATGAGCGACCCCATCCTTTACACATACCTGTTCCTTGCTGAGGACATATATAACATGAGCGACCCCATCCTTAACACATACCTGTTCCTTGCTGGGGACATATATAACATGAGCGACCCCATCCTTAACACATACCTGTTCCTTGGTGAGGACATATATAACATGAGCGACCCCATCCTTAACACATACCTGTTCCTTGCTGAGGACATATATAACATGAGCGACCCCATCCTTAACACATACCTGTTCCTTGCTGAGGACATATATAACATGAGCGACCCCATCCTTAACACATACCTGTTCCTTGCTGGGGACATATATAACATGAGGGACCCCATCCTTAACACATACCTGTTCCTTGCTGAGGACATATATAACATGAGCGACCCCATCCTTTTCCACCAGAACAGCAGCAATCAACTTTCGATGTTTATCCAACAGAAGGGCCCTGTGCCAATGCATTCTCTTATATATGCGAGTCGACCATAGGTCGCCTCGCATATATAAGAGAATGCATTGGCTTAACACATTAAAAATTATAAAATTGTTAAAGAATGTAAGAAAAAATGGTAAAAAGTGTTAAAAAAAGATTTTTTTTAGGCCAATGCATTCTCTTATATATGCAAGGCGACCTATGGTCGACTCGCATATATAAGAAAATGCATTGGCACAGGGCATAACTGTAACTATCACAATGTGGTCAAGGAGCCGATTCCAATGATATCCATATTTGTATGGTTCTATTGAGACAGACCGAAGATATTTTAGGCTGTTGAAGCTTTATTTGGCCGGTTTTGGCCGGTTTGTTGGGTAAAGGGTTAACACATACCTGTTCCTTGCTGGGGACATATATAACATGAGCGACCCCATCCTTAACACATACCTGTTCCTTGCTGAGGACATATATAACATGAGCGACCCCATCCTTAACACATACCTGTTCCTTGCTGAGGACATATATAACATGAGCGACCCCATCCTTAACACATACCTGTTCCTTGCTGAGGACATATATAACATGAGCGACCCCATCCTTAACACATACCTGTTCCTTGCTGAGGACATATATAACATGAGCGACCCCATCCTTAACACATACCTGTTCCTTGCTGAGGACATATATAACATGAGCGACCCCATCCTTAACACATACCTGTTCCTAGCTGAGGACATATATAACATGAGCGACCCCATCCTTAACACATACCTGTTCCTTGCTGAGGACATATATAACATGAGCGACCCCATCCTTAACACATACCTGTTCCTTGCTGAGGACATATATAACATGAGCGACCCCATCCTTAACACATACCTGTTCCTTGCTGAGGACATATATAACATGAGCGACCCCATCCTTAACACATACCTGTTCCTTGCTGAGGACATATATAACATGAGCGACCCCATCCTTAACACATACCTGTTCCTTGCTGAGGACATATATAACATGAGCGACCCCATCCTTAACACATACCTGTTCCTAGCTGAGGACATATATAACATGAGCGACCCCATCCTTAACACATACCTGTTCCTTGCTGAGGACATATATAACATGAGCGACCCCATCCTTAACACATACATGTTCCTTGCTGAGGACATATATAACATGAGCGACCCCATCCTTAACACATAACTGTTCCTTGCTGAGGACATATATAACATGAGCGACCCCATCCTTTACCTGTTCCTTGCTGAGGACATATATAACATGAGCGACCCCATCCTTAACACATACCTGTTCCTTGGTGAGGACATATATACCATGAGCGACCCCATCCTTAACACATACCTGTTCCTTGCTGAGGACATATATAACATGAGCGACCCCATCCTTCATGAGCGACCCCATCCTTAACACATACCTGTTCCTTGGTGAGGACATATATAACATGAGCGACCCCATCCTTAACACATAACTGTTCCTTGCTGAGGACATATATAACATGAGCGACCCCATCCTTAACACATACCTGTTCCTTGCTGGGGACATATATAACATGAGCGACCCCATCCTTAACACATACCTGTTCCTTGCTGAGGACATATATAACATGAGCGACCCCATCCTTTACACATACCTGTTCCTTGCTGAGGACATATATAACATGAGCGACCCCATCCTACCTGTTCCTTGCTGAGGACATATATAACATGAGCGACCCCATCCTTAACACATACCTGTTCCTTGCTGAGGACATATATAACATGAGCGACCCCATCCTTAACACATACCTGTTCCTTGCTGGGGACATATATAACATGAGCGACCCCATCCTTAACACATACCTGTTCCTTGCTGAGGACATATATAACATGAGCGACCCCATCCTTAACACATACCTGTTCCTTGCTGGGGACATATATAACATGAGCGACCCCATCCTTAACACATACCTGTTCCTTGCTGAGGACATATATAACATGAGCGACCCCATCCTTAACACATACCTGTTCCTTGGTGAGGACATATATAACATGAGCGACCCCATCCTTAACACATACCTGTTCCTTGCTGAGGACATATATAACATGAGCGACCCCATCCTTAACACATACCTGTTCCTTGCTGAGGACATATATAACATGAGCGATCCCATCCTTAACACATACCTGTTCCTTGCTGAGGACATATATAACATGAGCGACCCCATCCTTAACACATACCTGTTCCTTGGTGAGGACATATATAACATGAGCGACCCCATCCTTAACACATACCTGTTCCTTGGTGAGGACATATATAACATGAGCGACCCCATCCTTAACACATACCTGTTCCTTGCTGAGGACATATATAACATGAGCGACCCCATCCTTAACACATACCTGTTCCTTGCTGAGGACATATATAACATGAGCGACCCCATCCTTAACACATACCTGTTCCTTGGTGAGGACATATATAACATGAGCGACCCCATCCTTAACACATACCTGTTCCTTGGTGAGGACATATATAACATGAGCGACCCCATCCTTAACACATACCTGTTCCTTGGTGAGGACATATATAACATGAGCGACCCCATCCTTAACACATACCTGTTCCTTGCTGAGCGACATATATAACATGAGCGACCCCATCCTTAACACATACCTGTTCCTTGCTGAGGACATATATAACATGAGCGACCCCATCCTTAACACATACCTGTTCCTTGCTGAGGACATATATAACATGAGCGACCCCATCCTTAACACATACCTGTTCCTTGCTGAGGACATATATAACATGAGCGACCCCATCCTTAACACATACCTGTTCCTTGGTGAGGACATATATAACATGAGCGACCCCATCCTTAACACATACCTGTTCCTTGGTGAGGACATATATAATATGAGCGACCCCATCCTTAACACATACCTGTTCCTTGCTGAGGACATATATAACATGAGCGACCCCATCCTTCATGAGCGACCCCATCCTTAACACATACCTGTTCCTTGGTGAGGACATATATAACATGAGCGACCCCATCCTTAACACATACCTGTTCCTTGGTGAGGACATATATAACATGAGCGACCCCATCCTTAACACATACCTGTTCCTTGCTGAGGACATATATAACATGAGCGACCCCATCCTTCATGAGCGACCCCATCCTTAACACATACCTGTTCCTTGGTGAGGACATATATAACATGAGCGACCCCATCCTTCATGAGCGACCCCATCCTTAACACATACCTGTTCCTTGGTGAGGACATATATAACATGAGCGACCCCATCCTTAACACATACCTGTTCCTTGGTGAGGACATATATAACATGAGCGACCCCATCCTTAACACATACCTGTTCCTTGCTGAGGACATATATAACATGAGCGACCCCATCCTTCATGAGCGACCCCATCCTTAACACATACCTGTTCCTTGGTGAGGACATATATAACATGAGCGACCCCATCCTTAACACATACCTGTTCCTTGGTGAGGACATATATAACATGAGCGACCCCATCCTTCATGAGCGACCCCATCCTTAACACATACCTGTTCCTTGGTGAGGACATATATAACATGAGCGACCCCATCCTTAACACATACCTGTTCCTTGGTGAGGACATATATAACATGAGCGACCCCATCCTTAACACATACCTGTTCCTTGCTGAGGACATATATAACATGAGCGACCCCATCCTTCATGAGCGACCCCATCCTTAACACATACCTGTTCCTTGCTGGGGACATATATAACATGAGCGACCCCATCCTTAACACATACCTGTTCCTTGCTGAGGACATATATAACATGAGCGACCCCATCCTTAACACATACCTGTTCCTTGCTGAGGACATATATAACATGAGCTACCCCATCCTTAACACATACCTGTTCCTTGCTGAGGACATATATAACATGAGCGACCCCATCCTACCTGTTCCTTGCTGAGGACATATATAACATGAGCGACCCCATCCTTAACACATACCTGTTCCTTGCTGAGGACATATATAACATGAGCTACCCCATCCTACCTGTTCCTTGCTGAGGACATATATAACATGAGCAACCCCATCCTTAACACATACCTGTTCCTTGCTGAGGACATATATAACATGAGCGACCCCATCCTTAACACATACCTGTTCCTTGCTGAGGACATATATAACATGAGCGACCCCATCCTTAACACATACCTGTTCCTTGCTGAGGACATATATAACATGAGCGACCCCATCCTTAACACATACCTGTTCCTTGCTGAGGACATATATAACATGAGCGACCCCATCCTTAACACATACCTGTTCCTTGCTGAGGACATATATAACATGAGTGACCCCATCCTTAACACATACATGTTCCTTGCTGAGGACATATATAACATGAGCGACCCCATCCTTAACACATACCTGTTCCTTGCTGAGGACATATATAACATGAGCGACCCCATCCTTTACACATACCTGTTCCTTGCTGAGGACATATATAACATGAGCGACCCCATCCTTAACACATACCTGTTCCTTGCTGAGGACATATATAACATGAGTGACCCCATCCTTAACACATACCTGTTCCTTGCTGAGGACATATATAACATGAGCGACCCCATCCTTAACACATACCTGTTCCTTGCTGAGGACATATATAACATGAGCGACCCCATCCTTTACACATACCTGTTCCTTGCTGAGGACATATATAACATGAGCGACCCCATCCTTAACACATACCTGTTCCTTGCTGAGGACATATATAACATGAGCGACCCCATCCTTAACACATACCTGTTCCTTGCTGAGGACATATATAACATGAGCGACCCCATCCTTAACACATACCTGTTCCTTGCTGAGGACATAAATCATATATAACATGAGCGACCCCATCCTTAACACATACCTGTTCCTTGCTGAGGACATATATAACATGAGCGACCCCATCCTACCTGTTCCTTGCTGAGGACATATATAACATGAGCGACCCCATCCTTAACACATACCTGTTCCGTGCTGAGGACATATATAACATGAGCGACCCCATCCGTAACACATACCTGTTCCTTGCTGAGGACATATATAACATGAGAGACCCCATCCTTAACACATACCTGTTCCTTGCTGAGGACATATATAACATGAGCGACCCCATCCTTAACACATACCTGTTCCTTGCTGAGGACATATATAACATGAGCGACCCCATCCTTAACACATACCCGTTCCTTGCTGAGGACATATATAACATGAGCGACCCCATCCTTTACCTGTTCCTTGCTGAGGACATATATAACATGAGCGACCCCATCCTTAACACATACCTGTTCCTTGCTGAGGACATATATAACATAAGCGACTCCATCCTTTACCTGTTCCTTGCTGAGGACATATATAACATGAGCGACCCCATCCTTAACACATACCTGTTCCTTGCTGGGGACATATATAACATGAGCGACCCCATCCTTAACACATACCTGTTCCTTGCTGAGGACATATATAACATGAGCGACCCCATCCTTTACACATACCTGTTCCTTGCTGAGGACATATATAACATGAGCGACCCCATCCTTAACACATACCTGTTCCTTGCTGAGGACATATATAACATGAGCGACCCCATCCTTAACACATACCTGTTCCTTGCTGAGGACATATATAACATGAGCGACCCCATCCTTAACACATACCTGTTCCTTGCTGAGGACATATATAACATGAGCGACCCCATCCTTAACACATACCTGTTCCTTGCTGAGGACATAATCATATATAACATGAGCGACCCCATCCTTAACACATACCTGTTCCTTGCTGAGGACATATATAACATGAGCGACCCCATCCTACCTGTTCCTTGCTGAGGACATATATAACATGAGCGACCCCATCCTTAACACATACCTGTTCCGTGCTGAGGACATATATAACATGAGCGACCCCATCCGTAACACATACCTGTTCCTTGCTGAGGACATATATAACATGAGCGACCCCATCCTTAACACATACCTGTTCCTTGCTGAGGACATATATAACATGAGCGACCCCATCCTTAACACATACCTGTTCCTTGCTGAGGACATATATAACATGAGCGACCCCATCCTTAACACATACCCGTTCCTTGCTGAGGACATATATAACATGAGCGACCCCATCCTTTACCTGTTCCTTGCTGAGGACATATATAACATGAGCGACCCCATCCTTAACACATACCTGTTCCTTGCTGAGGACATATATAACATAAGCGACTCCATCCTTTACCTGTTCCTTGCTGAGGACATATATAACATGAGCGACCCCATCCTTAACACATACCTGTTCCTTGCTGGGGACATATATAACATGAGCGACCCCATCCTTAACACATACCTGTTCCTTGCTGAGGACATATATAACATGAGCGACCCCATCCTTAACACATACCTGTTCCTTGCTGAGGACATATATAACATGAGCGACCCCATCCTTTACCTGTTCCTCGCTGAGGACATATATAACATGAGCGACCCCATCCTTAACACATACCTGTTCCTTGCTGGGGACATATATAACATGAGCGACCCCATCCTTAACACATACCTGTTCCTTGCTGAGGACATATATAACATGAGCGACCCCATCCTTAACACATACCTGTTCCTTGCTGAGGACATATATAACATGAGCGATTCCATCCTTTTCCACCAGAGCAGCAGCAATCAACTTTCGATATTCTAGCGATTCATGGCATGATCTACCTTAACCCTTTATCCAACAGAAGGGCCCTGTGCCAATGCATTCTCTTATATATGCGAGTCGACCATAGGTCGCCTGGCATATATAAGAGAATGCATTGGCTTAACACATTAAAAATTATAAAATTGTTAAAGAATGTAAGAAAAAATGGTAAAAAAAGATTTTTTTTAGGCCAATGCATTCTCTTATATATGCGAGGCGACCTATGGTCGACTCGCATATATAAGAGAATGCATTGGCACAGGGCATAACTGTAACTATCACAATGTGGTCAAGGAGCCGATTCCAATGATATCCATATTTGTATGGTTCTATTGAGACAGACCGAAGATATTTTAGGCTGTTGAAGCTTTATTTGGCCGGTTTTGGCCGGTTTGTTGGGTAAAGGGTTAACACATACCTGTTCCTTGCTGAGGACATATATAACATGAGCGACCCCATCCTTTTCCACCAGAACAGCAGCAATCAACTTTCGATGTTCTAGCGAGGGCTGAAGATCCAACACATCGACCACCCGACAATTCTGAGTAGCAGTGTCCCTGTCGACGATCTGTAAGAAGAATATTCAAACTCTCATATAAACAAACCAATCATGCTGTGCCAAGGATTGGTGGAGTAAAACAAACTCAATTGAACATAACAACCAGCCCTTGTCGCCAATCTGTAAGAAGAATCAAACTCTCATTTAACCATTCCATGACTGGAGCTTCCTGAAATTTTGCGAAAACTGTGCCAATACATTCTCTTCTATATGCGAGAATACATTGGCCAAACAATATTTACCTCCACCTTGTAAACCAGTGAATTCTCTTGTACATGGGAGACTCGCATATATAAGAGAATGCACTGGCACAAGATATTTAATCTGCACCAGTAGCAGCAGGGAGGACGAATGCACCTCTACATTGGGTATACCCATATAATTTTGGGCTATAAATGGGCTTCACTGAGCCTCTCTTCCCAGCAGGGAGGTCCATTCATACCCCAATTCACCCCAAAAAAAGCTCCCAGCAGGAGAGTCTGGGCCGGCGAGGGTAGTGGGCGGTCAAGTCTGCAAATAGCGTGTCTGTCATTTGCAGAATGAGGTCCCCAGAGGGTGAATTTAGTGACGCATCCCACAAAGCGGGCTAGCATCACTAAATTCACCCTCTGGGGACCTCATTCTGCTTAGGCCATCAACTGCTATGGGAGACCTAGGATCAGAATAAATTTCCCAGTTGAAGTTGGTGATGTTCACCCATTGGGCACCTCGATTTTGAATTTTATCTTCTGAAAATTAGGGGATATAGAAACTTCCCAGAAGGGAAAAAGTAACTAAAACCAATGTTAATTTGATACAATAGATACTTCCCAGAAGATGGGGCCTAAGCAGAACGAGGTCTCCAGAGGGTGAATTTGGTGATGCTAGCCCGCTATGCGGGATAGCATCACTAAATTCACCCTCTGGGGTCCTCATTCTGCAAATGACAGGCACGCTATTTGCAGGCTTGTGGGCCGTCCCTGGGCCCTCCTGCTTACACTGTGTTACTTCACTATTGACATGAGTCAAGAAGCTCCACGAAGCCCATTTATATAATATTATGTAATTCTTGCTGAATTTTTTAATTTCGTCCAATTTTTTGCGTTGAAATTCTACGAGTATACACCATGGTAGAGTATGCTGACCTAATCTGCTGGGAGCTTTTTTTGGGGTGTGAATGGACCTCCCTGCTGGGAAGAGGGTTTGGGAGGCTCAGTGAAGCCCGTTTATAGCCCAAAATTCTATGGGTATACCCAATGTAGAGGCGCATTTGTCCTCCCTGCTGCTCCAGTGCATCTCCCATCATGAAAGGGTTAAACATACCAATCAGGCTGTGCCAAGGATTGGTGGAGTAAAACAAATTCAAATGAACATAACAGTCAGCCCCTGTCAATGATCTTGGGAGAAAATCAAATTAATTAGCATGTAGTTCGTAAACTTTCAGTTAAATATTGTTGCATAATCTAGTGTTCCAAATAAACGTGCATGGCACTCCCTCCACTAGAAACTTGAGTATGTTTTATCATCAAAAATCGTGAGTAACTGGTATTTAATCTTTCTCTGTTGATGTGGGCTGTGTATGTTTTGATGCCAGCTGTACATAATCATGCACCATCTAAGGCCAAATAAAAAATATTATTTAAGTCTCAGATACCGCTGCATTGCAATAAATGGCCCGCATTGAACATTTTATTTAAATTTTTGATATAACCAAAAATAAAATAAAAAAATAATGTTTTCAAAATTATTTTGGTATGTTTTTAAAAACATGTCAATATATATTAAACATTAATTGTAAATACAATATTTTTCAAAATAAGTAAAATATATATCTCCTAGAAGTATCTTGCCCACAGAACTATATGGTATATTCCCTATTTAACTAGGAAGGCTCTGATTCCACAAAACCAATCGCCAGGTTGATTCATCCTCTCTTTTCCCCCATTAGGACATTCCTCGTGAGTGGGGTGGGTGCGAAACCCTGGGAGGGAGCTCAGAGTTCAGTGGGCAAGATACTTCTAGGAGATATATATTTTACTTATTTTGAAAAATATTGTATCTCCGTCAAAGTTATCTTGCCCACTGAACTATATGGTAAAATATAGAATTTTTTGGCAGGTGGAGGCCACGAGGAAAAATAAACACCTCTATGCACCTCAATCAAAGAACTGGATTGACCTGATAACCTACAATATATACAATATCACCATAAGCCAATGTATGTAATTACACCATAAGACTAATACATGTTGGCCAACTGCCAGAGGGTCCAGACTAAACAAATAGTGGTGACTTGGATTGAAGATCCTGCAAATAAAATAGATAGTTTCAGAAAGACATGGAGACGGAGATGACCCCCCCCCTTCAGAGCTTAGAGCTATTAATGTATCAGCTGAGTACTTGCTGGAAAAGGATTCCACAGAAGGGAAGAAATATCTAGATCCTGAGGGAATGGAAAAAGAAAAAATACTATTTGACGAGAAATCCCCGGCCGGGTAGAAAATCAAGGGGATTGCGAAATAATGCACTTAGCGGCTAACCCATGTGCAGACAAAGACAATAAGGAAAAAACACAGTTCTATAAGGGACATGAAGAAACAACCAGAGGCAAAAGCCTCAAATTATAAAGTAGACCCCCATAAAAACAATAGAACCAATCCCAAAGTCAATTCTTGAGGGGGGGCCGTGTCCTAGTACGAGATCTAGTCCGATGAAAAAAAACAGCTGCAAGCTCAAAAAGGGCCCAGACACCGACTAATCCATGATATGCCATTGTCTATAAGGATTGAGATATCATTAACCGATAATCTGTACTAGTGACCGGGAAGAGATTCTCGCCGAAATAGTTGATTGCACCAACCCTGTAAAATAGCCAGAAGAAAGTCGAATGGATATTATACTGACATACTCCTACATATAGTATGTACATGTAATTTGGAACAAAAAGAAAATTTGTAGGAAACCTAGAGTCCCTTTGATGACAGAGCACACTACAATGCTGTTTTTTGGAAAGCACCAGAAGAATCAAATGTGCCGAGATGACCCACCAATGAAGATTCAAATAGGGCCGTGTCGTATTAGCGGTTACTAGAAAGAAAATGCTGCGTTTTCTGTATAACCAGGAAGTAAAGGAGTAATCTATTCGTGGAATGACCTCATTGGCATGTGTCCCGTCGATTAAGTTCCTGCCTCCAACATTGCCACAACATTGAGCGAATTATAAGCTTACGGTTTCCAGATTACTGCCGTGATTACCAATGGAGACCCCAGCGTGTGGACACGAGCTCGCGCATACAAACAATTACGGAAACTTTGTAATGAACCATGTAAACCGCAAACAAGAGTATCCTAATGAATCATTGAACATTAAGGACCATGAGCCGTCATTCAACAATTTATTTGTCTAAATGAAGCCCCAAAATACAACTGGCGCTGTCAATGTGTCTCGTGTCATTGATAAGAAGATAAGAGAATGGTACGAGAAGAAATCAGAGTGACCGCTAAAGGCTACATCTAATCAGCTGTCCGCTAAAGTAGTCAACAAGTGGTTGCAAGCTTTAAGATTCAATGAGAATCACCAATACGATTCTAGTAATGATTCTCACTAATCTTTTCAAAGTTCAGTGCTGTATGACTAACTTGCCTCAGCATTGGATTCTCACAAAAGTAAACTTATTTTGGAGCCTGGCGTTGAGATATAATTTACTCATGGTTTCAATAAGGCTTTGCATTTTCACCTGACGATATTCAATATGTTGAAACACCGGCCAGCTCTAAATTTAAACCCAACTGAGAAATCACAGGCCGCTGTATCCATGATTTGAAGACAGCCAGGAACCGAGATCCCTATGTCATGGAGTTGGAGAATGAAAAAATGTGAGAAACATGCACCGTGATTGTGGCACCAGCCCAAAACCAGCAGAAACCGATCTAAGGAAGGACGTGAAATACAGAGACCAAGGCACACCGCGCCCCAACTGTTCTTGCTCTTCTGACTGGCCCTCGATGGGTCGATGGTTCAAGGTATCCCTTCTGGGACGGATGGGGTGCACCTCCGATTGTACCTTGTTCTTGAGACAACCATCACCAGAAGTGCGAATCTAGTGGGCAGATCATATGATCTGGCATCCTACACCCAATGCTAGCGAATATCTCGAACGAGGGGAAGCATCTGGCAAGGATCTTCTTCTGTCTGTATGAAGTGCGCACTACCCAATGCGAAATAGGGAGAGAAAAATCGCCTATAGGCTTATTGTGTGTTCCTCCACACGGAAATCTTTAGTAAAAGGCGAACGATTTGTTCGTGTATTGAGGAGAAACATAAGCTTAATGTGAATCGTGAAGATAGGAAATCAGTTGCTTTCTGAAGATGAGCATATGTCTAGGATGTATTCATATAGTGACCCATTGTATCATTACCGCCCTTTATATAATAGTGATATAACTGACCCATCATCCAAAGATTATTCCTGAAGACTATCGACACAGGCGACACTCTATTCCAGCAATGACCATGACCTTGCAGGAGCCGGACGGCACATTGAAAGAAACAACAACTTATAAAGCAAGGAGTTTAACTCTGCACAATCCGAGAACAATAAAACTGTTGATTACCTGGTTACCCATGTCGCCAGGTTTGCAGTCCGATGGCATAACCACTCGGCTACGGCGACACTTGTCTGCATCAGAGAACCCCGAACAACTATCTGAGCTCCCTCGTGAGTGCATGTATGGATGACCCCAAAGGAATGTCCAAAGCCTTTTCACCTCGTGGATAGAGCTACAGCTCGTCCCGATCCCGATCTCCACCCATCCGAACTGGCGATGGGTTGTTATGAGGGGCAGGATCCGAAGCATGCCTACTACTAGAATGGCATCATGGAATAAATTCAAATTCAGGCCCATGGACATGGAGTTGGCCAACAAGGAGGAAGCATGCTTGGGAATTTCAGCCCCAGCCCAAGCCCAGCAGGGACCGAAGGCATATAGGATTATCATAGGGACAGGGTAAACCCTCAGCCGTGCTGACCCCGAGATGGTGACTTGTAGCGATGGACGGCGTGGTTCAAATGTTAGATGAGAAGCCACGGCCGTACCTCGGCACACCAACTGCCAACGGCCAACCCAAGGGAGCAGATTGGCGTCCTGTACGATAATCCATGGAGCCCACTATTGTGGCTGGATGGGGTGCCCCTCCCGCTCCGTGTTTGAGGTAACTATCGCCCCGAGTCGCTAAGCCAAAGAGGGGATCACCATCGACTAGTGTCCTGGTCTCAAGAGGCGGCGGAACCCTCGAAACGAGGGGAAGCATCTCTAGGGGAGCTACAGGGAAGGAGATCTTCTGTACCTGGTCTTACATCGTGTAGCAGTTATCTGTATCTGTAGATATTACAGTGCAGGAACCAATTCTGGTTGTAGACGCACTGGTCCAGGTGCTACCACGGCCGAGTAACTTTATAACCCTGTGGTGACTCCAGTAGCGTTCTTTAACGTGCACACACCGAGGCGTGCACACGGGTCAGCCATTAATGTCCGCGCCCGATCGGACAGCGTACTGCACCCACGACAACATACCTGGACAAGTATTGTAATGGGGGAAGTCGGCATTTTGCATTCGGATCTTTATTCAGTGATCTTGAATGAGACTTTTCAGCCTGACAAACTGGGTATCTGACCGAGTTCTGATTTTTGTCAGAATACCCTGACCAGGTTGCGATCCCCGGTCCGCTAGCACAAGAGACCAGTCCGCTACCTCTCGGCTACCGACTTCCCTGCCTTGAGAAGGTTTCTTTGTGCTCGCTCTTGCTCGGCCTCGCCTGCCCCGCCGAAACGAGGAGATCGACCCACGGCCGGTGGTACGCCGTGAAGCTTGCGAAGCAGACGCGGATCCCACCTCGGCTAGCGCTCCGAGAGCGGCCTTCACTTTCATTGCGCCTTCGGGTTTAGCGATTAGCGACACCCTGCGACTCGCGAGCATTCTGTTATGCTGATAAGCACCTTGGCTGTGGCGACTAACAGCCATAAGCTAATCGATTGTTTTTGACTGTCGAATAACCTTGGTTTGCACGAAATCTTTCAATTCACGTAAACTAAATACTCTCAATGTATCGAAAATGCAACTAATTATACATGTACATCTACACACATACCAGTATACACTTGCTCCTGCCATATATGTCCCCTGTGAAAAATAGTCAGTGGAATCGCAAACTGCACTTCCCTGTATGTCTATTTGGGTCTGCACGTTTATTGTATATTATTGTTTATTGTATATTATTGTTTATTGTATATTATTGTTTATTGTATATTCTTGGATCCTGTAGTACAAAAATGTAAAGGAATCACAATGGAAGAAAATAAACTTGCCTTGGCAGCGTTTTCCATCTGGGCTTGGTTCGAATCCGGGACCACACGTACATCTGTAACCTCCCGGAATGTTTGTACAACGTCCGTGTTTACACACTCCTCGAACTGTTCGGCATTCGTCAATGTCTACAATGAGAGAAATACACAGATAGATTAAAACACATGTGTGGATTAACCCTTTCTATACTAAATACTTATTGATGAAAACGACAACGTTGGTTGAACTTTTTATCTGAATATTTACCACCAATCAATATAAATTCCTTCTGAACTTGTAGAAATTTTGAAATAGCTGAAGAAAAGGAACTTGTTTCAAAGTAAAATGGAATTGTTCTTATTATTTAAAGACATATTTTGGACTTGTTCAAGCACATGAAACTGATAAATTAGTAGTCAGACGGGGGAATGTAGCATTCTACTAACATCACCCAAAATCTCGAAAGAAATCAACCATACAACTCCATAGAAAACACCATCAAAACTATGCTCAATTGTAAATATTTACATCTCGATTCGGAATGCAACAATTGACGATAAACCAAAGCAAATGGTTTCGCCATCGATACTCATTGCTTTTAATAAATACATAAGACTGACAGTGTGTGTTGTTGTAATATTCATAAAAATAACTACATTTCTATTTGATCACCCAAACAGAGTGTTTCGCATCACTTTAACATGAACATGATCAGTGAATTGTAAAATAAATAAAAATGTGTATTCTCGAAAACTGTTAAAGTCATTAGCTTCACTCCCGGTGGGTGTATATTTCATGTCAGACAGAACAGTATCCGATATACCATAAGAAAGGTCATACAAAACTAGAAATAAAACCCCAAGGTTGCATATTATTGATGCGGTATTCGCCCCATATTAAATTGTTGAAAACTGCGGTCAGAGTAAGAAATCTTCTCAGATATAACCACATTTTCGGCGCGAATCATCGCGTGGAGGTCATGAAATTATACTCGGAAGAAATCGGAACCGCCCGAAAAACGACGATCGGCTGGCACGCACGGTTGACAGAACAGCCAAAACAATAGCCGGCATGTCGATAACCGAAAGTAGATTCAACAAAACACAAACTAGATAATGTGATTATGTCTTGATTTTTGCATCGATATCTCATGTTTTCTAATTGAAATATCGAGAATTAATTGGAAACTAACAAAGTGTACACACTGTGTATATGTTGTATATGGATTGTTTGCAATATAGGCGTGAATGGGTATTCACAGCATGCAAAATACGATTGGCACACCTCCGAACTGATCCAGGTCGTCATGCTTCTCATCGATTGAACATAAACAAATCGGGGAATTCCTGCCTATCAAACGTCAACACATTTGGTCGAATTTAAGATGAAGTTATCTGCAATGGCATTATTGACTTCTGTAAATGGAAATTATTAGCAATATTTCAAATGCAGAGAGTGCATGAACCACCGATCGATCTATAAATTATAATAGCCCAATCGGGCTGAACTAGATTGATTGGTCTTCCTGGCATAGTGGTTGCTGCTGTAAGAGAGGGAACTCTAAATTTCTTAAATATTAAAATTTTGTTTGTTTTCAGAATTGTACAAGTTTATAATGAATATTACCAGTAAAAAATTATACCATTGTCTTTGATTAGTTTCAAAATAAATGAGAATTTTTTTTAATTGGTAGAAACAGCTGGTCGAAAGAACAATTTAGAGTACTCCCCTTATCCCTGATTCACTTTATAGTAGCTAATTACACTTAAGCATAAATTATTTACGCTTAAGCATAATTAACTTACGATAAGCGTAATACATTTGAATTACGCTTAAGTGTAATTGGGTTCATCAGCTATTTCACCTCTATGGGAGGAAGCCAAATTAACATTTAATAAATAATTAAATAATTGAGCTAAAGCCCCCCCCCCCCCCAATCAAGGAATCTCTGATTACACTTAAGTGAAATAAGAATATTTCTTATCGCGCTTAAGTGCAATAAGAAGATTCCTTATTGCGCTTAGAGATTCCTTATTGTGCTTAAGTGCAATACGATATTCCTTTTTGTGCTTAAGTGCAATAAGATATTCCTTATTGTGCTAAGCGCAATTAGATATTTCCTTATTGAACTTAATCGCAATTATATCTTCCCTTATTATATCGCTTAAGCTCAATTATATCGCTTAAGCTCTATTATTTATTAAATGTTAATTTGGTTCCCAATATACCTCATGTATATTGGTATAACCTGATGTAGGTTACTGGCATTAGTAATGCAGTTGCATCCATTTCAGCTTGAGGGGAGTTCAATGAGTCTCATTGAATGAGAGTGTATATGAATTACGTTTAAGCGTACTTCATTTACACTTAAGCGCGGAACTCATTTACACTTAAGCATAATTAAAATGAATAATGCTTAAGCAAATACCTAACTCCAACTGATTTCCTCTGTCTGAATAATTGAGTCCATCTCATAGTATATGGGGGAGTCTAAACCGATGTTTGATTGATGTCTTATTGCCAGAGTAAATTTGAGTTTAGAGGAAATCGCATGGGAGACAGCCTTTTCAAATATATTATTTATTAGTGTAAATCAATTGCGCTCAAGCGCAAAAAATATGTGTCTAATAATATATTTGCGCTTTAGCATAAAATTGCCATAAATGTGATCTATTATATGGGAGGCCCTTTTCACAGTTATTATTTATTTACGCTTAAGCGCAAATAACCTCTATCATTTGCACTTAAGCGCAAATAAAAATAAAAATGCATTGATCCCCCCTGAATTAATTTTACATGGCACAGGCCTAAACACATCACTAAAGTTGATATAACCCCACCATATGAGGGAAACAATCCCCCAGAAACCCCAAGATCTGTTTTATGACCATGCAAATGATATAGATCTGTGTAGGATATGTCTCTTTTATAAAATATACTATATCTCTGGGATGGAGACACAAATTCTTGGGGACAGGGATGCTGATATTATGAAAATAGGGGTTTTTCCCCTACTTCAAGTCAATGAGTACACCATATGAGGGAAGCAAACCCCAGTAACCCCTAATTCCATATTTATGGCCACGGAAATGGTATATATCTGTGCAGGAGATAATAAAATATACATGAGCTCTGGGAGTGAGGCACCATATCTTGGGACACCAGGGACAGAGATGCTGATATGCATATGGAAATATGTTTTTTCTTCAACTTCGAGTCTGTATGGGGCTATTACTATGGGCCCATGATAATATAATATGAGATGGACTCAATCATTCACATCAGAGGGATGTAAGGGAGTGTTAGGTATTTGCGCTTAAGTGCAAATAAATTGATAGAGACATATTTGTGCTTAAGCGCAAATGATTTACACTTAAGCACACATATTTGCGCTTAAGCGCAAATAAATAATAAATGTGAAAAGGGCCTCCCATACTATTTCCGCTAAAGCGCATATGATTTGTATTTAAGTATAAATGATTTGCTCTTAAGTGAAAATGATTTACACTTAAGCGTAAATGATTTGCGATTAAGCAGAATCAGAATAAATGTGAATACGGCTTCTCGTATAATCGCTTAAGCATAATTCATTTACGATTAAGTGTAATTAATCTATCAATGAAAATGAATGACCAGTGAGCTTAAGTGTAAATCAATAACGCTTAAGCACACTTAAATCAATTACGCTTAAGCACACTAGTCATAATTCTATTACTCATAGGAGTAATGCTTTATCTACATCATACGGTTAAGCGTAAGTGAAATACGCTTTATATGTGTGCATTACACCTGAGTGTGATACATTACGCTTAATCGTAATTCACTTACACTAGAGTGCAATTAGCTAATACATGTGAAAAAGGCCTTCCATTATAGTTATCATCCATCAGAATGAATAGTGCTTACTAAAGCTTGACAACATAATTTGCCATTAAAAATATTTCATGGCCAATGAGCTAACAAATGTTCTGTACTGTCATATTGAATACCAATTATTGTACTATTGTACAGGTATAATGTAATTAAACAGTTTTGAGTAAGACAACTCTTTCTGCACGGTACTGTGCTTGCGGCCAGATTGATGTAAAAATTCAGTCAATGCGCTTACAATTTTCTATAAATAGTAACATTTTGGAATTATTACCTCTCGATCACTGTTCGATTATAATCTTTGCCACTAACTCGGCCAATGTTCTTCCGTTTGTGATTTCACGCAACAATTCACTTTCTATTCCTTCCCTGTCGAATTGACTACCGATTGCGATGTCAATTTGGTTTTCGCTTTAATATTCTGATGTGACACTATTCCAGCGAACTGTCATCCTCCCTAGAAGCCATTTCTGAGAACGAAACCCGATTCAATCCCAATCGAGTCGGAAGTGCTCGGGCATTTCCGTGACTGCACAAGACAACGCATCGGTTTGTTTTTTCGTGTTATTATGGCGAGATTAATTGGGACGATTGATGAAATATAAATAGTTAGCCGAATGGCCGTATAATGTGTACAAACTGACTTCAGGATGGGGGATTTCGTGTATCTGAGTTATTTTATTCACTCTTCCCACAGAATGACGCAGGGAACTCAATTGTGAGGTTCAATTTACGTTTCACATCACTTTAAGACTTGTTGCTCCCTGATTATATTCATGTGTCGCAATATTGTACTCACTACCTGTATACATCTTACAGTTCACTGTACTCACTACCTGTATACATCTTACAGTTCACTCACAGTAGATCACTCATACAATAGAGACAACACTCAATTAACAATTCTCACATATTACACCACACAGGATCACACTGATGTCATACCAACCGAATAATGATTGATAATAACACAACACTCAGCCATTATACACTTAAAGTCACATACAGTATCATTCTTGGGTACCTCCCAATCACTGAAGCGTTCTTTTAAAAAGCCTCGTCAAACATTTTTTCAATATTTTCTGTTTAAAATATTAGATTTGAACAATAAAAATTAATTTTTGTTTATTTCTGGAGTAAGTTTTCCAGATTTTGAGGAAAAATTTAAATAAATAGCCTCCCTCCCTCATCTCAAAATTGAGATCTAATTGCCTGAAAACACAGATATTTTATTTTAACTGTATTACAAGTTCTGTTTTACTTACAAATTTCTTCTACTTTTTTATTACCTTTAGCATTTAGCGTATCTTACTGATACCCTGCAAAAGCTGACTCTTTGTCCTTACATGGTTCCAACATCCCAGGTCAGAGTTCACTACTCCCTCCACAACTGACTGAGCAAACTGACTTATCCTATCATCAGAACACAAGGCTAATCTGGTTAGATTTACAAGAGTTTAACTCTTGCATGATGGGGGCTGCGCTGGTTCAGCATTAAAGATTCTGTGCCAGTGCATTATATTATATATGCAAGTCTCCTATAGGGAGCCTAAGAGAATACACTGACATATAAAGACAAGGTAAAGATAGTAAGGCCAATGTATTCTCTTATATACGGGAGGCATATATAAGAGAATGCATTGGCACATGGTTTTCACAATATTTCAGGAAGGTCCCGTCATGGAAGGGTTAAATGTGAGAATGAGCTTACCAAGACATCTGTCTGTGCCGACCTGCCTGTATCCATCCGGGCAGACACACATGAACGAACCAACAAGGTTTTTACAATCATGCTTGCAGTCATGGCTTCCTTCAAGACATTCATCCAAGTCTGAAATAAATGGGGAAAATACCATCACTTTATGAAATCACCAATTTATCAAACTTAGTGAGGCCCCTCTCCCATTCAGCTGCTTATGAGTAAATTCAATCGTGTGCAGGGAGGAATTTGATGAGAGCATTTGATTATTATTTGAATGGGGATGGTGTCCTGGGTGATTGCAGGCGGCTACATGTATGGGCACCTTCACCCAATCAAATCATGCAGGTTGTTGTTGTTGTGCTGTGGCTGTGGCAGTGGGTGAAATCTCACATCGATGGGAAACTTATAGTTACTACTAAAAATCGGTCTGTGGATATAGTGAACGATTGTACAGTTTTGAATTATCGCCTATTCAAGTTTTCGATGTTGTGCAGTATGCCGAAAATTAATATCTTTGATATCGGTGATGGTCACTTTATGGCGTCTAGTCATGCCCACTTACGGTTTCTTGCGTCTGTATAGAGGGGGCTTTTAAAAAGAAAAATAGCAAGTCATGTTTTAATATATTCTAATATATGAAGAATAGGTTGCACCACAGGTATTGGCATAACCCCCATGGTGCCAAATTGAAACATAGGCACGATGGAGCCCAAATTTATAATAATCAAAGGAGAATATTTCAAAATAGGGAATAAGAATATCACTAACGCCTCATTCAAAGCACATGTGATAGTGAACAGCGATACTAGTTTTCTGGAAGTTTTTATGATCCTGATAAATTTGAGAATGAGGCAATTTTGAGCAAACAATAGGTCTCGCACAGAACAATCAAAACTATGTTTATATCTACTTACCATCACAATGTGTACCGGGGGTATAACTATGTTTATATCTACTTACCATCACAATGTGTACCGGGGGGTATAACTATGTTTATATCTACTTACCATCACAATGTGTACCGGGGGGTATAACTATGTTTATATCTACTTACCATCACAATGTGTACCGGGGGGTATAACTATGTTTATATCTACTTACCATCACAATGTTGTACCGGGGGGTATAACTATGTTTATATCTACTTACCATCACAATGTGTACCGGGGGGTATAACTATGTTTATATCTACTTACCATCACAATGTGTACCAGGGGTATAACTATGTTTATATCTACTTACCATCACAATGTGTACCGGGGGGTATAACTATGTTTATATCTACTTACCATCACAATGTGTACCGAGGGGTATAACTATGTTTATATCTACTTACCATCACAATGTGTACCGAGGGGTATAACTATGTTTATATCTACTTACCATCACAATGTGTACCAGGGGGTATAACTATGTTTATATCTACTTACCATCACAATGTGTACCGGGGGGGTATAACTATGTTTATATCTACTTACCATCACAATGTGTACCGATGGGTATAACTATGTTTATATCTACTTACCATCACAATGTGTACCGAGGGGTATAACTATGTTTATATCTACTTACCATCACAATGTGTACCGGGGGGGTATAACTATGTTTTATATCTACTTACCATCACAATGATGTACCGGGGGGTTATAACTATGTTTATATCTACTTACCATCACAATGTGTACCGGGGGGTATAACTATGTTTATATCTACTTACCATCACAATGTGTACCGGGGGGTATAACTATGTTTATATCTACTTACCATCACAATGTGTACCGGGGGGGTATAACTATGTTTATATCTACTTACCATCACAATGTGTACCGGGGGGGTATAACTATGTTTATATCTACTTACCATCACAATGTGTACCGGGGGGGAGGGGGGGGGGGGGGGGGGGGGGGGGGTATAACTATGTTTATATCTACTTACCATCACAATGTGTACCGGGGGGGGGGGGGGGGGGGGGGGGGGGGGGGGTATAACTATGTTTATATCTACTTACCATCACAATGTGTACCGGGGGGTATAACTATGTTTATATCTACTTACCATCACAATGTGTACCGGGGGGTATAACTATGTTTATATCTACTTACCATCACAATGTGTACCGGGGGGTATAACTATGTTTATATCTACTTACTCATCACAATGTGTACCAGGGGGGTATAACTATGTTTATATCTACTTACCATCACAATGTGTACCGGGGGGGTATAACTATGTTTATATCTACTTACCATCACAATGTGTACCGGGGGGTATAACTATGTTTATATCTACTTACCATCACAATGTGTACTGGGGGGTATAACTATGTTTATATCTACTTACCATCACAATGTGTACCGGGGGTATAACTATGTTTATATCTACTTACCATCACAATGTGTACCGGGGGGTATAACTATGTTTATATCTACTTACCATCACAATGTGTACCGGGGGGTATAACTATGTTTATATCTACTTACCATCACAATGTGTACCAGGGGGTATAACTATGTTTATATCTACTTACC
This sequence comes from Siphonodentalium dalli, assembly GCA_032622095.1. Classification (NCBI taxonomy): domain Eukaryota; kingdom Metazoa; phylum Mollusca; class Scaphopoda; order Gadilida; family Siphonodentaliidae; genus Siphonodentalium; species Siphonodentalium dalli. The sequence continues at coordinate 277,620,857 of CP136063.1, forward strand.
ATCACAATGTGTACCATCAGCAGACAGCTTGAATCCATAAGGACAGATACATTTAAAGCTCCCATGAGTGTTAATACATCGGAAAGCACAATTATTCAGTTGGCCGAGGCATTCATTAGCATCTGAAATAAGAATAATATCATTCATGTTTGTCATAACTCTAAAATCAAGTGGTTACTATTAACAATAATAACCACTTGATTTTAGAGTTATCCATCTTAGAACCGCAATTTGTCTGTTTGAGCACGTGGATCTGGAGAAGTTTTGGCCCAGATCTCCAAAAATTAACAAACTTCAAACATCGATATCTAATCACTCTGAGCTTTGATGGGTGGGTTCCTCGACTCGAATCAAATATTTTTTACCCCCGAAGCCAAAGAAATAGTAATTTAGGAGCGTCTGATCGGATTGAGTACCTTTAAATGATATGAAAACCACAAAATGAGCTAGAGGTGAGACTGTGTGATTGGTAATAACGATACCACCACAGTGCAATTGGGCTACATTAACCCTTTACCCAACAGAAGGGCCCTGTGCCAATGCATTCTCTTATATATGCGAGTCGACCATAGGTCGCCTCGCATATATAAGAGAATGCATTGGCTTAACACATTAAAAAATTATAAAATTGTTAAAGAATGTAAGAAAAAATGGTAAAAAAAGATTTTTTTTAAGCCAATTGCATTCTCTTATATATGCGAGGCGACCTATGGTCGACTCGCATATATAAGAGAATGCATTGGCACAGGGCATAACTGTAACTATCACAATGTGGTCAAGGAGCCGGTTCCAATGATATCCATATTTGTATGGTTCTATTGAGACAGACCGAAGATATTTTAGGCTGTTGAAGCTTTATTTGGCCGGTTTGTTTGGGTAAAGGGTTAAGAAGCCATATTAACTCTTTCACCACCGAATTTACAGAGGTAAATTAGTCAGGACAACGGGTTTACAGCAGTATGTACGTAAATTATGTGTCTCAGGTGTAGGGCATTCATACTAGTATTTATAAATATGGTAGGTATGACACCCATATATTGTCATGACCCGTGATGACTACCCATCAATTTGCATGCCCTGCCCATGGATGGCATCACATGATTGTGTTCACGTCACCATGGCAACACATGTCAGGTGTGAAAAGGTGCGTAAATACGTTTGAACTCAATGAATACTGTTACAGTTAATTTGATTTGCAATATTTCACCACAGAATTATAGACCAAACGCAGGTTCAGGTGTTTAGTTATCATTGTATTCATAACTTGTCTTAGTTTTAGCATATGTGGTGATTATGAATGTAGTTAGCAGGTGTGCAGATTAGCATAATGATGAGAACAGACCAGTACCAACCTAGTATGCACAAAATGATGTTATTTGACTGAAATAGACACATTTTCCAGCATTTGGGCCAACACGTATTTACTTGTGATCATGCTGATGAATTATATTATATGACTAACTTTCCAACTACAATAACTGCCAATGTCATCATCGCGTTCCCAAAATGTGTATGCATGTCAATGTCATGTTAAAACATGCACTCGCAGCTACTTTTATTGAAGTTGCAACATTGCGGTACGGTGATTTTCATAACATTGCATTGAAAATAGGAGACCACAAATAAAACATCGCTACAAAGGACAGCATAATCTTCTTTATTTCATAAACTTATAATGTTATCGGTATGTGTTTGTGATAAACAATAATAAACCAAATCGGTATGGGACACAAAACACCACACCTGTCGGCAGCGTTTCGTCGACATGTTTTAGTAAACTCCAAAATAGAAATCGTGACATCATATAGGTGATGTCTATCTTTAGGCCAGGAACATCTCTTTATAGGCATACATGTTAGGTCTGCATACACAACAATCAATTAGTATTGACACAACATATCACACATATGATAACCAAATAGCTAACCAATAAAATAATTTGTATATCACTGTAAACATGGTATTAGTGCTTGTTATTTCCGAAAAATAAGCTCTGAATGCTAAAGCAGGCTACAGTGTTGAAAGTAAATTACGTCGTGCCCGCTAAAGCGGGCTGCGGTGTTGGAAGAGTTGATGTATTTGTTTTTGGAAAAAAAAGAAAAGAAATACAAGCTCAGACAAAAGTTTGCATGTTAGGAAAAAGGGAGATTACTCCACTAAAATAAGTTGGATTGACATCATAATCACAGGTGCAGATTCCCATGGTACTAAATATCTGTGCCAGGTTTCAAAACAATTGACCATAAATGTAGGAATAGAAGTTCAACAAAATTGAGTCCAATGATGGATGGACAGACAGGCAGACGGACTGATTCCAATATACCCCCCATAACTGTGTTACTGGGGGTATAAAAAGTAGTTTTGCGGTAGTCATGTTTAGCAATAATAGCTAGGTATAGTTATTACAACTAAATATGGGATTTGAAGATGTCTTAACTCACCAACGCAGGTTCCATCTCGGCTGACCTCATAACCTTTGTTACATGAACACTCAAATGATCCAACTAGATTTGAACATGTTCCGTTCCCACAAATGCCATGGGAACATTCATCTTCATCTAAAAGAGAATATCAACAATATTAAATCATCCGACCTGGTTTGTCCATGCAATGTTATCATTTGTTACTACTAAACCGAATGGTGTAGACATCAATAATCTGCTCACAGAATGGTGCATATGTCATTATCCATGCTTTACTATTAAATATCTTTAAAATGTGACTTTCATAAGGAGAGGCATATCAACACTAATGAGATGCATATGTTAACCCTTTCATTACGGGAGCTTCGCATTCGCAGCATTGAAGATCCTGTGCCAGTGCATTCTCTTATATATGCGAGTCTCCCTCAGGGAGAATGCTCAGGGAGAATGCACAGGGAGAATGCACTGGCTTACAAGGTCAAGGTAAATATTGTTAGGCCAATGTATTTATTATCTTATATAAGCAAGGCTCCCTAAATATATGAGAATGCATTGGCACAGGGTATTCGCAAAATTTCAGGAAGCTCCGGTCATAGAAGGGTTAAACAAAGTTTGATCTTTAATGTGGCCTAGAAGCAGGACAATTTACCTTTATCTCATGATGTAATAAATGATACCTTTATATCAGCAACATAATAACTGAGATAATTGGTACCACTGTGACTGGCTTTATAACAGGGTGCATCGACATTCCCACCTGTAATTAATCATCTAACCGAGATATCCAGTGCTGTTGTTACTGACTTTGTAACCCGGTTGACATTCACACCTGTAATTAATCACCACACTAACCGAGACATTCATTGCCATAGCGACTGATTTTGTAACCAGGTGGGCATTCACACCTGTAATTAATCACACTAAATGAGACATTCAGTGCACGCCTGTAGTTAATCATACTAACCGAGGCATTCAGTACCGCTGCGACTGACTTTGTAACCAGGTGGGCATTCACACCTGTATGCACCATCTGTGTTGATACAGCGACCATTCTTACAGAGACTGGCATCATTCATACACTCATTTATATCTGGAAAATAAAAACATGGACACTCACAACCGGATTTTGACTAAGAGAGATAAGTAAACACAATCATTTAACCCTTTACCCAACAAAACGGCCAAATAAAGCTTCAACAGCCTAAAATATCTTCGGTCTGTTTCATACTTTAACAGCTGAATTAAGATTGTTGTTCTAAAATTGGGCCCTATTTCTGTACTACATGCTAACTGCGACTTTTAGTGCCCATACAATAGCTGAGAACACACATTGATATTTCAGGAGACGATAAAAATTAAATCGAGAATGGAGAATCACAATCTCGATTTTCAATTTTTGAATCATCAAATATAAAATTGCAGCTTCAGGACATTTTCGAATCAAATAGAAAATCGAAGCTTCGCAAGGCCCTACTCAACAGTGTTTCAAATTTCACCCTGTTACATTCCTATGGGCAAGAGACATTGGTCACAATTATGCTCCACCACTCATGAATGTGTCAGGGAGTCATTTGGATATTATCAGTAAGATAATTCTGATGCACATACATATACATAGCTTACATGGTCTTCGATTGTAACTTACCTGATATATCCCCGTTTGGATCCTCGACATATCCAAAACCAGCTGGACACAGCACCTGGAAACTACCTATCAGAAAAATTTAAACATGTACATTAGCTACTTAGGAAATCTTGAATAAAATATTGTTGCAATACAGGGGGTGGTGGAAGCACTGAGGGGCAACGAGGCACAACCTTCACCATTTCTTTACTAAATGGATTCTCCCAGTCAGTTATAAAAGTTTGTATTGGAACAGTCTAATATTTATCTGGAGGGGTGTTCAGGAAATATAAGCAGACGACACAGATAATAGAAAGTTCAAAAGCAATCCTATTCATTGTTGGGAAATGTTCAGATAATAAGTTTGTTTGCTAAACTTATTACCTGAACATTTCCTAAGGCAATTGATTGACAGGGTTAATAAGGCCTATATAAAATAAAAAGTAAACTTTTTTCTCTTGCCTTATAAAGCGTCAAATAACTTTTCAATGACCCATTAACCCTTTACCCGGCCAAAACCGGCCAAATAAAGCTTCAACAGCCTAAAATATCTTCGGTCTGTCTCAATAGAACCATACAAATATGGATATCATTGGAACCGGCTCCTTGACCACATTGTGATAGTTACAGTTATGCCCTGTGCCAATGCATTCTCTTATATATGCGAGTCGACCATAGGTCGCCTCGCATATATAAGAGAATGCATTGGCCTAAAAAAAATCTTTTTTTTAATACTTTTTACCATTTTTTCTTACATTCTTTAACAATTTTATAATTTTTAATGTGTTAAGCCAATGCATTCTCTTATATGGTCGACTCGCATATATAAGAGAATGCATTGGCACAGGGCCGTTCTGTTGGGTAAAGGGTTAATATGAGCTAACTGTTCAGCTATCGAACTCCCATTAGGAAATAGTGGCATGGGGGAGGAATTCCTCCACCGAGGACAACTATTTTAGCATAGTCAAAGACATGCAAATCGTGCAATATTTAGCTCTGTATCAGAGATAAAAGGAAGCATGAAGCCATACAAGCCTGGATATAGTGTGATATTTATCAGAATGAGGTTCCCAGAGGGTGAATTTAGTAACGCTATCATGCACAGTGGACTAGCATCACCAAATTCATCCTCTCGAAACCGCATTCTGCTAAGGCATCAACTGCTATGGGAGACCTAGGCTCGGATTGAAGTTCCCCATTTGAAGTTGGTAATGTTCACCCATTAGTCACCTCGATTATGCATTTTATCATCTGCAAATTAGGGGATATAGAAACTGAACAGAAGGGGAAAAATAACTAAAAACAATGTTAATTTGAGATTATAGACACTTCCCAGAAGATGAGGCCTGAGAAGAATGAGGTTCCCAGAGGGTGAATCTGGTTACAATAGCCCCCTGTGCAGGATAGAGTCAGTAAATTAACCGCAGGCACTCATGGTTGTTTATACGTTAGGTGCAGGTGAATGACGTCATATATTTTTGTTCTATATCCATCAGTGATTTTTCAAAGATCGCGGGTATGGATTTTGGAGAAATTGTCACATGACTTCCAGTTAGCAACAGTGAGGAGATTGCCAAAACGTAGAATCAGGAATGAAGCATCGCAATGAAAACGAAAGTAGCTACTTCACAATTTACGAAGAATTCCCATGTCTTTTAGGCCTATTAATTTCATTTAGACCAATTTCGTTGGTTAGCTTATAATGAAGACAAAATATGAAGATGTCATGACACGGTTTCTGACATCATTTTGGATTTGAGGGCCAGAATCAAGAATAAATTCCACAATCCATGACAGGTCTCGTCAAGTTGTCATATTGTCTCTGTCGCCACCGTTGCATGGTGTTCAATAAATTATTTTTAGCCTTATGTCGCCAATAAAAGGCACATTTGAGGCACAGCATGTGTGGTTGCTCCACTACGTATCACGTACAATTCATATTATTCATTGGTGGGAAATGTTCAGATAATAAGTTCAATCTGGTCATTTGTTGATCTTTGTGGAGCTCCGTGGCCAGTGGTTAGCGTGTCGGACTTGTATTCGCTGTAAACATGTCGATATGGGTTTGCGGCACGTCGATGGTCATTGAGTCTCCACATAGCAGTGGCTTGGTCGCTTTGAGCAATGTGCAATTGTCGGATTGCTCGCTGTTTCAAAACCTACGCCAAGTTGTGACCCTTGAGCAAGGTCGCTCGTACTGTGTCGGCTTCGCATCACTCATGTGTTAAAAGAATACCAGTCAGCTTGTCATACTGATGAGTATCAGAGCATGTTCTGATCAAACTAGAGCAGTGCCTGCAATGGCTGCAGCCGGTTCATTGGTTGGCTTGTACAAAAGACTTGGGTAATATTGTACCAAGCGTGTTAGAGCAAGTAAATGGTTAATCGCTATATAAAACTGGTCATTATTTATTATTATTATTTTATTATCTGAACCTTTCCTGGGAACTACTCATCAATTTAGTATAGAAAGGGTTAAAGGTGCTGTGTATAGTTTACCTTCCTCTGGATATGGACAGACTTCACACGGAGATCCCCAGCCAGCATGGTGTGCACAACAGCACTGAGCCTTAGTCATGTTATATGGCTGCGGACTCAAGCATCGGCCGTGCTCAAATACCTCATAGCAGTTCCCTCTCCGAACATCTACAAGTAAAGAGCCCAAAACAGTACATATTCTGCATGGGGCGAAAGTAATACACAAATAATCCGTTCATTTCATTCCATAATCATGTAGTACGTAGCAACAAGAAATTGCATCACAGATGTTGCCATAACCCCACAGTGACAAATTGAAACATGAACAGATCAGAACCCAAATTTTAAAGCAAACCAACATTTGAGTCTTTAGAATTCCTCAAATATATCGCAAGCAGGATTTAGTACATAATACTATGTCATCAAATTCGCAGAAAATAATTTCCAACAGATCTTTCTTTTCTTGGCGCCAAAATACACCAAAAATATCCCCAAGGTGGCAGAGTTCCAAGAAAAACAAGATGGCGTCTATCAACCTATCCTATCTGACAGTGAAGAATTAAAGCCTGTTTCTCACAATAGACATTGTATTTAGTACCGAGTTCAAACTCTCACCTCTACATTCTCGTCCACTAGATGACAGCATGAATCCTTCTGGACACTGACAATTATAGCTACCAATCGTGTTTATACATCGACCTCCTCGACAAATTCCTCGCTGTGTTATGCACTCATCGGTATCTGCAAAAAATATAATTATATACATTTTATTGAGCAATAACTTGATATCCATATATTCATTTGTTGGGATGTTAATATCGTTAAATAAATTAATAAGTTAAAGACATGGTCTATCTCATCCAGGCACCACTTTCTACAATAATAACATTTTTATGAAACTCGACTTGAAGTGACCTCACCACTGCTGTTCCCAAACAAACACATGAGAAACATCTGGTGTTACAAATATTTCACATAAGAGTGTTTTAACCCTTTACCCAACAGAACGGCCCTGTGCCAATGCATTCTCTTATATATGGGAGTCGACCATAGGTCGCCTCGCATATATAAGAGAATGCATTGGCTTAACACATTAAAAATTATAAAATTGTTAAAGAATGTACGAAAAAATGGTAAAAAGTGTTAAAAAAAGATTTTTTTTAGGCCAATGCATTCTCTTATATATGCGAGGCGACCTATTGTCGACTCGCATATATAAGAGAATGCATTGGCACAGGGCATAACTGTAACCATCACAATGTGGTCAATGAGCCGGTTCCAATGATATCCATATTTGTATGGTTTTATTGAGACAGACCCAAGATAATTTAGGCTCTTGAAGCTTTATTGGCCGGTTTACTATTGTGCGCATCAAAATAGAAGAACTGATTACCTATACATCCATCCTGAGCTGGCGACAGCTGGTATCCAGATGGACATGAACAGATGAACGAGCCCTCTGTGTTGGTGCAAGTTCCTCCTGGACGGCATATCCCTGCCACCTCAACACATTCATCCTTATCTAAAATAAACAAAAATGAAAAAATATTTATAAGAATCACAATCAATTCCAAAGTTAACAAATCAACCCCTTCTAAACTAAATACTCAATGACGAGTAGTTCCCTTTAACCCTTTGAGTGCCAGGTCGATTTTTGTATCAACCCATATACCCTGTGACAATGCATTCTCTTATATTTGCGAGTCGACCATAGGTCGCCTCGTATATATAAGAGAATGCATTGGCCTAACAATGTTTTTTTTTTTACAATTTTAATAATTTATTCTTATATTCTTTAAGAGGGATTGTAATTCAATTGAGTATTTGTCACTAAAATCAAGCATTCTGATTGGCCGAGAGCGGCTAACTTTCGTTTTCGATTCACCGACATCGGCCGCTTCAGCGTGCATCAAATCTGATTGTAGCACGGTCAAATGTAATCGGCGCAGAACGAGTAGCGACACGAGCACACCCGCGCGTTGTTGTCTATAGATACCGTTCATCGGCCGCTTCAGCGTGCATCAAATCTGAATGTGGTACGGTACAATTTGATCGGCGCAGAACGGAGTAGCGAAACGAGCCAACCCGCCCCACAGGAAATGGTTACAAGGCAGTGTTCCTAGTAACGCAATGGACACACCCAATGATTTGTGCACGGTGACAACGGCGAAATGAAAGTCTCGATTTGTGTCATGAAAATGACTAAATGATACTTTTTATACAGTTTTTTTGCAAATTCCTTGCTAGATTGAATTACAATGGAGATAAACGTACCCTGTTTCGTTGTACATTCTGGGATTCGAGCATGAAAACAGTTTGTGAACTCGCCAGCAAGCCGGCTAGTTCACAAACTGTTTTCATGCTCGAATCCCAGAATGTACAACTCAACAGGGTATGTTTATCTCCTAACCGTACACTAAATCCGGCCATTTATGGGACCATCTCCAAATATACTCAACAGAATATATGCAATAAATGAATGAATTTGACCCGTGGATGAGTGCAAAATACACTCATGTGCTCTATGTACTCATTTTCATTATAATTACCATGTTGTTTTACATTGATCACAAAGTAAATGAGTGTATTTTGCACTCATACATGGCTCAAATTCGTTCATTTGTTGCATATATTATGTTGAGTATAATAATAAGAAATTGTCCCATAAAAGGCCGTATTTAGTGAACATTGCCCCTTTAAGAAATGTTCAGATAATAAGTTCAACATACTTGTAAGTCGTTTGTTGAACTTATTATCTGAAAATTCCCCACCAAAGAATATGACTTCTTCTGCACTTGTATTATCTTTTTGTCTGCTTTTATTAATTGAATATTCCACCAGACGAATAATAGACTATTCCAATGTATACTTTCATACCAGAATGGGAGAATCCATTTAGAAAGGGTTAATGAGCAGAAAAACTCAAGCTCAACGTGAAATTAACGCACCGTATATCGAGATATACAGTAATGCCCTAAGTAATCGACTCCTTAACCACAGCAGAATTATGGGTAACTTTTCAGGATTTAGTCGGAAATATGGCTTGTTGCTCTCTCCGAGAGCTTTCCAATGAATGGCAACAAGCCATATTTCCGACTAAATCCTGAAAAGTTACCCATAATTCTGCTGTGGTTAAGGAGTCGATTACCTAGGGCATTACTGTAACATACAGAAATCTAGTTTATTACTTGTCTATTACTGAAATTCACCCTCATCCTGCACCGTAGCCATTCTATGATATTTAACCCTTCCAAGACTGGAGCCTCCTGAAATTTTGCAAAAAACCCTGTGCCAATGCATTCTCTTATATATGCGAGTCTCCCATAGGCAGCCTAGCATATTTAAGTTTTTCCCTTCTGGGAAGTTTCTATATCCCCTAATTTGCAGAAGATAAAATGTATAATCGAGGTGACTAATGGATGAACATCACAAACTTCAACTGGGGAACTTCAATGGCCCCAGAGGGGGAATTTGGTGATGCTAGCCCACTATGCGGGATAGCGTCACTAAATTAACCCTCTGGTGACCTCATTCTGCAAATGTCAGACACACTAAACTCAGACTTGTATAAGCCGTTACACACAAATGTGGAATGGGACAACTTTTAAAACCAAAGAAACTTTAAGATAGAACCATTTTCAAACATGATAAGATGAGAATATAATGTGAAAAGATTTATGGATATGATGAGATATTAAATGCCTGATAAGCATGTGAGATATTATAATTACTATATTAAATGCCTGATAAGCATGTGAGATATTATAATTACTATATTAAATGCCTGATAAGCATGTGTGATATTATAATTACTATATTAAATGCCTGATAAGCATGTGTGATATTATAATTACTATATTAAATGCCTGATAAGCATGTGAGATATTATAATTACTATATTAAATGCCTGATAAGCATGTGTGATATTATAATTACTATATTAAATGCCTGATAAGCATGTGAGATATTATAATTACTATATTAAATGCCTGATAAGCATGTGTGATATTATAATTACTATATTAAATGCCTGATAAGCATGTGTGATATTATAATTACTATATTAAATGCCTGATAAGCATGTGTGATATTATAATTACTATATTAAATGCCTGATAAGCATGTGAGATATTATAATTACTATATTAAATGCCTGATAAGCATGTGTGATATTATAATTACTATATTAAATGCCTGATAAGCATGTGTGATATTATAATTACTATATTAAATGCCTGATAAGCATGTGTGATATTATAATTACTATATTAAATGCCTGATAAGCATGTGTGATATTATAATTACTATATTAAATGCCTGATAAGCATGTGAGATATTATAATTACTATATTAAATGCCTGATAAGCATGTGTGATATTATAATTACTATATTAAATGCCTGATAAGCATGTGTGATATTATAATTACTATATTAAATGCCTGATAAGCATGTGAGATATTATAATTACTATATTAAATGCCTGATAAGCATGTGTGATATTATAATTACTATATTAAATGCCTGATAAGCATGTGTGATATTATAATTACTATATTAAATGCCTGATAAGCATGTGAGATATTATAATTACTATATTAAATGCCTGATAAGCATGTGAGATATTATAATTACTATATTAAATGCCTGATAAGCATGTGAGATATTATAATTACTATATTAAATGCCTGATAAGCATGTGTGATATTATAATTACTATATTAAATGCCTGATAAGCATGTGAGATATTATAATTACTATATTAAATGCCTGATAAGCATGTGAGATATTATAATTACTATATTAAATGCCTGATAAGCATGTGTGATATTATAATTACTATATTAAATGCCTGATAAGCATGTGTGATATTATAATTACTATATTAAATGCCTGATAAGCATGTGAGATATTATAATTACTATATTAAATGCCTGATAAGCATGTGAGATATTATAATTACTATATTAAATGCCTGATAAGCATGTGAGATATTATAATTACTATATTAAATGCCTGATAAGCATGTGTGATATTATAATTACTATATTAAATGCCTGATAAGCATGTGTGATATTATAATTACTATATTAAATGCCTGATAAGCATGTGTGATATTATAATTACTATATTAAATGCCTGATAAGCATGTGTGATATTATAATTACTATATTAAATGCCTGATAAGCATGTGTGATATTATAATTACTATATTAAATGCCTGATAAGCATGTGTGATATTATAATTACTATATTAAATGCCTGATAAGCATGTGTGATATTATAATTACTATATTAAATGCCTGATAAGCATGTGTGATATTATAATTACTATATTAAATGCCTGATAAGCATGTGAGATATTATAATTACTATATTAAATGCCTGATAAGCATGTGAGATATTATAATTACTATATTAAATGCCTGATAAGCATGTGTGATATTATAATTACTATATTAAATGCCTGTTAAGCATGTGTGATATTATAATTACTATATTAAATGCCTGATAAGCATGTGTGATATTATAATTACTATATTAAATGCCTGATAAGCATGTGTGATATTATAATTACTAACCTTGACAGTCCCTTCCATCCAGTGTTTGGGCAAAGCCAGTCGGGCAATCACATGAGAAACTGCCAAGAGTATTGCGACAGCGTCCGTTACCGCAGAGACCAGCTATTGTTCTACACTCATCAACATCTGAATCACGAAAATACATTACTATTATACGTCATCATTTGATGCAGGCAATAAAGATATAACATTAACACTGATATCAATGCTAAAATTTTATGGCACCCCAATTGAAACCACTGTTTGCCCATCTAATCATAAATAATTTTTAACCCTAACCCTAAGTTGCGAGTTTCAGCTTTTGGACTAAAATTTAAAAAATAAATCATATGAAATTTTGATAAATTTTTTCATTTTTACTTGAAAAAAGAATATTGATGGAATTCCTCCATAAATCATTTCCAAAATGTGTTGTTCTGTTCTGTGAGCAATTTGTTGGTTGCAGTTTATATGTGTGGTCTCTAGTTCGCTTCTCGTGTGCTTCCTTGAATAGACTGCTAATCTCAATATTGTACATCCCATGTGTTATCTTGCCTGTTTTGATTCGGTCTCCTTGGTGTCTGCAATATTTTAGGGACATGAGGCTTAATTTTACCAGTGTCCCTGTATGGTAGTTCACGTATTTTCGGGATTAGTCGAGATACTCTCTGCTGTAGGCTTTCCATAGCTTTGGATTGTATCTTTGTGTTCATATTGTGCACACCATTAGCATACTCAAGTATCGGTCTGATTAATGTGCATATTAACGGAACCACAATGTCTTATTCTAGGTAGATAAATGACCACTTAATTGTATATAGCACCCAATTGGCCTTCGAAACAACCTCTTTATGTCCGTGTCAAACACGAGCTTATATTTGTTTTAGTTTCAAGCCTTGAAATAGTGTGTCTGTCATTTGCAGAATGAGGTCCACAGAGGGTGAATTTAGTGATGCTACCCCGCATAGCAGGCTAGCATCACCAAATTCACCCTCATTCTGCTTACACGTCAGCAGAATGAGGTCCCCAAAGGGTGAATTTGGTGATGCTAGCCGGCTATGTGGGGTAGCATCACTAAATTCACCCTCTGGGGACCTCATTCTGCAATGACAGACTATTTCAAGGCTTGTTTAGTTTCGGTTTTCTCAATGATCCTATATTTTGTATTTTTAATTTTGCCAAAGTTTCTAAAAAATGGCCAAAATAATTCAGAAATATCCTAAAATATGGACAAACAAACTTACCAGCCAGCTTGAACACTGACCACTATTATTTCAATAAAAATGATTTGCAACCCATTCAAATTCAGCACAAATTCCATAGTTTCTATATGATAATATTCACTACGTGTATTTTGATGGAATGGTGGTGAGTTGTAAATGATAAGATGTTTTACATAATAAAGAAATCATTTCTACTACATGTATCTGCAATCTATAAAGTCATATTAAAGTGATATGGATGCTTTACATATCAGATCAGTCTCCATTATCTGTGATATAGAGAGCTTTAAATGATACTGGTGCTTTAGGCCAAATAAAAAAAACATGTCTGTTTCCGATAACATGGGGAAAATTTTCAAATTTTTTTTTTAGCAGCCATTTGAAGGCAATAAAATAGTGTGGTACACCCCCTTAACATGTATTAAAGAGTTTTTGATATCACACACATACTTAGTGAGGTATGTAATTTTCCTTGAAGCAGGTGTACATGTATATCAGTTTACTTGTTCCAATAAAGTTTCAGAGACAACTTCCCATGTATATATGGCTACTTGAATGTGATCCAGTATGAAGATCCAATGTATTATTAACGCCCCCGGTGTATACTGTTCTACAAATTTTAAAAGCTGTGGTCGCTGGGCATTTTATAAATAAATAATGGGTTTTTCCTGTTATTTTGGAATGCATTAAAGTTGTACTGTGACCCCGAGCCCGGTAAAAGCTGTAGTTGGAATTTCAATTTCGTTTATTGTCGTTGATTTTGGTTGGTGATAAGCTATGCCAATTATAAATAGAAGAAATGAAAAATATAATTTGTAAAATGCGTATGTCAATTGATACGTGTTGTCTGAGTGTAGTCTGAGACAGCCGAGTCAGCCACCGGTTCGTTAATTAGGTGAGATATTTGCGAAAGTCCCAGAATTCGCGGAGGTCCCCTAAAATGGTAGAAATATGTTGATTTTGATGAGGGAACGGGTGCGTATATCTCAATTGATACGTATTTTAAAGAGGTTAGTCGGATACAGCCGAGTCCACCATGGTTCGTTAATTGGCGCTGGTCGGTGTGACAATTTGCAGTAGGTCCCTATTTGCGGAGGTCCCCGAATTACCTGAGATCCCCTAAAATGGGATTAACAATTAACAGCAAGTTATTGCATATTCCTTGCAGTACATGTATGCACATCCGATGATCAGAAAAGCGTGTTTTCATGCACAAGCCTTGAAATAGGGTGTCTGTCATTTGCAGAATGAGGTCCCCAGAGGGTGAATTTAGTGATGCTACCCCCGCATAGCAGGCTAGCATCACCAAATTCACCCTCTGGGAACCTCATTCTGCGCTGAGGTGTAAGCAGAATGAGGTCCCCAGAGGGTGAATTTGGTGATGCTAGCCCACTATGCGGGGTAGCATCACTAAATTCACCCTCTGGGGACCTCATTCTGCAAATGACAGACACCCTATTTCAAGGCTTGTTCATGCAGTGTGAGTTGTTGCTATCATACCCGTATTTGCTACTTGGTCGGTAACATCAAAGAGCCTGCCGTAAATAGTTACACTGAGTTGATTCGCATGACCCGCACGTGTTTGGTTGGTGACACAGTGACCCAGTTAGTGTGTCATTCATTCATAACAGACAGTTGTTTATTTAAAGTGGGTTAAATTCGGGTTTCTGCGAATGCTCAAGGATGCCCATGCATTTTATATTGCATAATGCTTTCTTCTGGTCAATGGTGACGGCAATTTCATCTCGGCATTATCGTCTACCAACGATAATTTCCAGGGTTGATTACGGAATACGGACTGTCATTTTCCCGCCAAAATGCACGTGCTTTTCACTGCTAATTTTGTCGCGAACAGAGTTGTCTTTTAAGCATGGTTTGCGCCCAATTCCTCGAAGGAATTTAAGGGAGCTACCAGTATAATACATTGTAATTTTTAAAAATACACAGCCCACAAAAGACGGGGGGATTTCCGAAGTGACTCTCCATGGTATAGATTGATTTACGCCTCACTATTCACTGCGTAGCATGGCCGACCGGACTGTCTTATTTATATCTAGACTTACACCGGCTTACATAATGATGCGTCAGTTGTGTATTGGGGAAAACAATAAATATTGACACACGAACATGTTACTATGGACTTCTGGAAAATATAAAAAAAATTGAGGCCGGCAAGAAAATCTCAGCCAGGCCAGGTACAGGTGTAACACGTCATCTCCCCCCCCCCCCCAGGATATTTCCCCCCCCCACCCTGGATATCTCCCCCCCCCCCATGTACGACTAAAAAATAATTTCACTCATATGATATCGTTTGGTTCTGACATGGCCAGAAAAATATTTTTTGAGATTAAAAAAAAAAAATGATTAATTTTTTTTTTATTTAAAAAAAAAAAGTGACAAAATTAGTTTTTTCACGAATTTGATTGTCTGAATTTTTTTTTTTTTAATTCTATTTTTTTCTTTTCTTTCTAACGTCCAGGCTTGGTTATTCCACACACCCCCCCCCCCCCCACCCCACACCTACATGACAAAAAAATCGTCTTATGGTTTTATCGCTTATTTTGCTTTATATAGTAATGAAACAGCGAGAAATTAGCTTCTCCAAGAGAAAGTTGTTTGAGTCAGGGTTTGGGGTGGGGGGGGGGGGGGGGGGAGATGTCCAGGTCAGGATATCCCCCCCCCCACCCAGCACCTACATGACAAATAAATCATTGTATGGATTTATTGCTTGTTTTGTTTTAAATAGTCATGAAACAGCGATTTAATAAAAAAAAAAAATTAATCTCAAAAAACATTTTTCTGGCCATTTCAGAACCAAACGATATCAAATGAGTGAAATTATTTTTTAGTCGTACATGGGGGGGAAGATATCCAGGGTGGGGGGGGGGGGGGGGGGGGAGATATCCAGGGGGGGACATATCCTGTTACACCGGAAACAGAGACGTTTTTTTTTTGGCCCTACATACCATGGCAGTCTCCATTATCTGTGATATAGAGATCTTTAAATGATACTGGTGCTTTACATACCGCGGCAGTCTCCATTATCTGTGAGTCTGAATCCCTGATGACAGTGACATTGGAATGATCCAGGATTGTTCTCACAAGTTCCATTTCTGCAAATTCCAGGTCGGTCTGTACACTCGTTGACATCTACAATCAGAATGTAAACAACACTATATAGAGGATCTACAACGAGTCCCCGGTTTATAGCGGAATTTACAAAACGAGTCCAGTAAATTATGTCTGGACCAAGCTATAAACTGGGGACGAGTTGTAGATTCTATTTATTACATGATCCAAAACCTCGACAAAACATACATAAATCAACAAATGGGACGCGAAACTAACATCGACTTCTATAATGCATGCGCCATGTTTGCCCACATAAAGAAACAGTCCCAGATAAATAACGACTCTTTGGCATATTTAACGGCGTATTTTAATGACATAACTTTTCAAACTCTTCGTCCATTATAGTTTGTTGGAAAAATATTGGAAGCCATAGTATTTTGAGACGTGGCGTACGAAATGTAAATAGACGACAAACCGGAAGTCAGCGGTCACCTGGCACTATTTCCTGTTATTAAACGAACGTTTAATATCACAATTTATAGAATGGGTTTATTGAATGGAATAAGGGTAGGATCATGTAACAAATGTGACCCGCCATATCAAATCCAGTCGTAAGTTTTTACCCTGTGCCAATGCATTCTCTTATATATGCGAGTCGACCATAGGTCGCCTCGCATATATAAGAGAATGCATTGGCCTAACAATTTTTTACAATTTTAATAATTTGTTCTTGTATTCTTTAACAATTTTATAATTTCACCCATACAGAGCCCCAGACAAACATGAGCAGACGACACAACTCACCACCCAGGCCTCAAATTATGGTGCTGGTCATTTGCAGAATGAGGTCCCCATAGTGCGACTTTAGTGATGCTATAGTAATGCTCTAATTAATAGACTCCATAACCACAGGAGAATTATGGGTAACTTTTCAGGATTTAGTCAGAAATATGGCTTGTTGCCATTCATCGGAAAGCTCTCCCCTGACTAAATATGGCTCTCCCCGAGAGCTTTCCGATGAATGGCAACAAGCCATATTTCTGACTAAATCCAGAAAAGTTACCCATAATTCTGCTGTGGTTAAGCAGTCGATTAATTAGGGCATTACTGTACCTCGCATGGTGGGCTAGTGTTGCCAATTCATCCTCTGGGAACATCATCCTACATGGATTTATCTGCTATGGGAGACCTAGACTCAGATTTAAGTTCCCAGGTGGTGAAGATGGTGATGTGCACCCATTGG
This sequence comes from Siphonodentalium dalli, assembly GCA_032622095.1. NCBI lineage: Eukaryota > Metazoa > Mollusca > Scaphopoda > Gadilida > Siphonodentaliidae > Siphonodentalium > Siphonodentalium dalli. Next base: position 277,638,479 of record CP136063.1, read on the forward strand.
GCACCTCGATTATGCATTGTGTCATCTCCCAATTTGGGGACATAGAGAAACTAAACTAAAAAACTTGTGAGGCCTAAGCTGAAACTTGTGAGGCCTAAGCAGAAACTTGTTAGGCCTAAGCAGAAAATTTGTGAGGCCTAAGCAGAATGAAGTCAGCAGATAATGAATTTAGTGATGCTAGTCCACTCTGCAGGGTAGTGACACTAAATTCACCCTCTGGGAACGTCATTCTGCAAATTTCCAGTACCGTATTTTGAGGACTGTCACCACCACTTGCTTGTATGATTCGGCAAATGGGGGGACCGAGCTCTACTAGCGAAAATATACCTTGTATCTCAGCAAACTGTATGGTTATTCTATATATATAATGGAGTGATGACAGTTGAATTATAATGAGGCAGGTGTAAAAGTTTACCTTGACATGAGTCTCTGGATGCAGACAGCTTGTATCCTCGCTCACAGACACAATGGAAGCTACCGTCCAAATTATAACATCGCCCATGCTCACACATCGTCGCAAATTCTCGGCACTCATCAACATCTAAAATGATTATATCAGAATAACAAATTTTAAGATATTTCTCAATAGAGTCAAAACGTAGAAGGCGAATGTCAGTTGATTGTCGAGTGATGAATTGATTTGTTTCATGAAGGTTGTTCATCTACACATGCATTAACTCTTTCGATACTAAATACTCCTTGATGAGTAGTTTCCTTAACTGGTCAAGTGCTGGAAGCCCATATTTGGACCATCTGTAAGAGTGCTGGAAGCCCAGATCTGGGCTTTGGAGGCATCACTGTATTTTTTGTTTAGTTTCATCACTAAATCATGTTTGTCAAGGCTCATAATCAAAACCTAATCCGACAACCAGGCTCATAACCTTAACCTAATCCGCCATCCAGTCTTATAACAATAAATCAATAAGACATCCAGGCTTGTATCCATAAACTAATCTGATAACCAGACTCCTAACCATATCCTAAATGTGACAACTAGGCCCCTAACCATAACCTTATCCGACAACCAGCCTTATAACCATATCCTAAATGTGACAACTAGGCCCCTAACCATAACCTTATCCGACAACCAGCCTTATAACCATAACCCAATATCCCTTAACCCTTTACCCAACAAAACGGCCAAAAACGCCCAAATAAAGCTTCAACAGCCTAAAATATCTTCGGTCTGTCTCAATAACACCATACAAATATGGATATCATTGGAACCGGCTCATTGACCACATTGTGATGGTTACAGTTATGCCCTGTGCCAATGCATTCTCATTTATATGCGAGTCGACCATAGGTCGCCTCGCATATATAAGAGAATGCATTGGCCTAAAAAACATTTTTTAACAATTTTTCTACATTCTTTGACAATTTTATCATTTTTAATATGTTAAGCCAATGCATTCTCTTATATATATGCGAGGCGACCTATGGTCGACTCGCATATATAAGAGAATGCATTGGCACAGGGCCGTTCTGTTGGGTAAAGGGTTAAGAAATGTTCAGATAATTAGTTCAATAAAATGAACGAACATAATATTCCAACATTTCCACCAATGAATATGAATTCTTCTGCAATCTATTTATCTGACTGACGATGATTATTAAACATTAGATTTCATGTTTGGAGAAGGAACTATTTTGCGCACCGGACTACGACTACGGACTAGGAGCGAGACAGGCGGATGGATACGGCCTGTTTTCTGCGAATCTCAGCCTGACAATATTACACTTTCCCCATACTGTTGATTCAGGGACTTATCAGGGGATTGGTGACGCGCTTGCATCGCTCACTATATACACCCTGCACCTCACCAGCATCTATCATATTTTATTAATGTCAACTTTTCCTTTTGAATTTTTGTTTATTACGTTCTGTGATAGGAGTTGGCGTTGTGCTTGTATCACACACAATCTTGTTTTTTTTGTTTTTTTCTTATCGTCCACCTTTATGTATTTCAACTTTTATAACTATATTGTGACAATTTTTAACTCTGTATTTGTTGGGAAAAAATAATGTTAAACTTTTAAAATTCATGGATTTAAAAGTCCATCCGGAAACCATTGTCTATAAATTCACCTTATTATCCAATGGGCCGATATTTATCGGTATACAACAACAAAATATATTGGATCAAACATACGAAAGCATATCTCACCTCTGCAGTTAACACCATCTCTGTCTAACTTGTATCCTCCAGGACAGGTACATTCCCAGCCTCCCGGCAAATTGACGCATGAAGATATTCCATTACAACGATCCCTATCACGACACTCATTTATATCTGAAATATGAGTCATTCACAAATATAGTAAGCAGAAGCAAGCAGCATGATAAGCAGTAATATTGGTGCCATGACTTTACTTTAGTTAACCCTTTGAGTGCCAGGGGCCGATCTCATCGGCCCTAAACCTACAAAATAAGTCTGTTAAAGAATATAAGAATAAATTATTAAAATTGTAAAAAAAAAAAAAAAAAAAAAAACAATTGTTAGGCCAATGCATTCTCTTATATATGCGAGGCGACCTATGGTCGATTCGCATATATAAGAGAATGCATTGGCACAGGATATATGGGTTGATACAAAAATCGACCTGGCACTCAAAGGGTTAACAAGTTCCAATTTCGTAATTACTAGTAAGAAAAATGTCGACTCTTTGTCATTTAGTTTGCAAATTTAGATTAAATTTTCATGTTAGTGACTAGGAAGTCGGTAAATGCGCATAAAGTTTCTATTGTAAAGGTTATTATTTCAACAAATTTCAAACAAACTTTCATGCGTAAACCCTCAAATTTCCATTTTTGTTTTAATTGTATTCCTCTTTAGGACACCAAGTTCACCCTCTAGAGACCTCATTCTGCTTAGGCCTCATCTATAGTCTCAAATTACCATTGTTTTTAGATACTTTCCCCTTTTGTTCAGTTTCTATATCCCCCAATTTGCAGAAGATAAATTGCAAAATCACGGTGACTATTAAATGGGTGAACATCAGCAACTTCAACTGGGGAACTTCAATCTGATCCCAGGTTTCCCATAGCAGTATCGACATAAGCAGAACAATATTCGCAGAAGGTGAATTTGCTGATGCTAGATAGCATAACTAAATTCACCCTCGGGAACCTCATTCTGCAAATATCAGACACACTATATTCAGGCCTGATTATTTTACTTTGTGCACTATTCTAGAATTGCTTGTACAATAAAGCCCTAATTGATCGACTCCTTAACCACAGCAGAATTATGGGTAATATGGCTTGTTGCTCAGTGAGAGCTTTCCTATGAATGGCAACAAGCCATATTTCCGACTAAATCCTGAAAAGTTACCCATAATTCTGCTGTGGGTAAGGAGTCGATTATTTAACCCTTTACCCAACAGAGCGGCCCTGTGCCAATGCATTCTCTTATATATGCGAGTCGACCATAGGTCGCCTCGCATATATAAGAGAATGCATTGGCCTAACAATTTTTTACAATTTTAATAATTTTTTCTTGTATTCTTTAACAATTTTATAATTTCACCCATACAGAGCCCCAGACAAACATGAGCAGACAACACTCTTCTATATGCTTCTATATATGTGTGGGGCTCCCTGCAGGGTAATGGATGTTTTTTATTTTATGTCCTAAAAATTGTAAGAAACATTTATTTAAAAAAAATTGTTAGGCCAATGCATTCTCTTGTATATGCGAGGCGACCTATGGTCGACTCGCATATATAAGAGAATGCATTGGCACAGGGTATTTTAGGCTGTTGAAGCTTTATTTGGGCGTTTTTGGCCGTTTTGTTGGGTAAAGGGTTAAGGCATTACTGTATCCTCAATCAGCCGATAGAATAGAAGATTATTGTATGAGTTGTGCTTCATCTGGTAGATCATGCAAAGCGAAAATCTCACTGCATAAGATTATCCATGCATTGCCATATTCAGTAATTCTAGTCAACGTTAACCCTTTACCCAACAGAAGGGCCCTGTGCCAATGCATTCTCTTATATATGCGAGTCGACCATAGGTCGCCTCGCATATATAAGAGAATGCATTGGCTTAACACATTAAAAATTATAAAATTGTTAAAGAATGTAAGAAAAAATGGTAAAAAGTGTCTCGGGGAGAGATTTCTGATGAATGGCAACAAGCCATATTTCTGACTAAATCCTGAAAAGTTACCCATAATTCTCCTGTGGTTAAGGAGTCTATTAATTAGAGCATTACTATAGCATCACTAAAGTCGCACTATGGGGACCTCATTCTGCAAATGACCAGCACCATAATTTGAGGCCTGGGTGGTGAGTTGTGTCGTCTGCTCATGTTTGTCTGGGGCTCTGTATGGGTGAAATTATAAAATTGTTAAAGAATACAAGAACAAATTATTAAAATTGTAAAAAATTGTTAGGCCAATGCATTCTCTTATATATGCGAGGCGACCTATGGTCGACTCGAATATATAAGAGAATGCATTGGCACAGGGCATAACTGTAACTATCACAATGTGGTCAAGGAGCCGGTTCCAATGATATCCATATTTGTATGGTTCTATTGAGACAGACCGAAGATATTTTAGGCTGTTGAAGCTTTATTTGACTGGTTTTGGCCGGTTTGTTGGGTAAAGGGTTAATTTTGCATAACAAATTTTTGGCCCTGCATGAAATTTACGACCACGAATAGCAAGCTTGAATCTAGTGTGTCTGACAATTGCAGAATGAGGTCCAGAGAGGGTGAATTTAGTGATGCTTTCCCGGTAGGCAACAAGCCATATTTCCGACTAAATCCTGAAAAGTTACCCATAATTCTGCTGTGGATATGGAGTCGATTAATTAGGGTATTACTGTATACTGTCATCAAATGAAAGAACAAATCTATTCAAGAATCAAAGGATTAATCTTAGATACGTACCATCACATATAAGCAGCTCCTCGTTGTACACAAACCCGTCATGACACTGACAGTCAAAGCTACCAACAGTGTTAATACAGTCACCGTTTTCACACAGACCAGGGATAGCAGTACACTCATCAAAATCTAAAAAAAGATTTAATAATTCAATAAATTTGGAATAAATCTTAAGAAATCTCCATTTGCAGTTGCAGAATCAATGTTCAGAAACGTTTGGAAAACTGTTTTAATGCACACCCAATGGCTTATTTGGCGACGTCAAATTTAACAGAAAATGTCTTCGCTAAATTATGGGTATATAGTCTACATTAAGCACATGTTTGTTCAATTAAACACAACAATATCGACTTAATGTTAGTATGTTACAAGCTGCAATCTTCAGAGTGTGCAATAAACATAGAACAACACAGTTGTGTGAACATGTTAACTTTATTGCACTCGTTTGTCGTGCCGCGAGGTAAAACTCGTTAACCAGTTCACACACTTGTGTCGTTCTATCTATTTATTGCAAAATATTTGTTTTCTAACAAAAAAAACATGAAATATTTTATGTTCTCAATGTTCCAATGTAATGTTATGCTTCAACCATGTAGCATTAAGTATGTAGTTCAGATTCTGGAAGACTAACTTTACAAATATATCTCCCATACCTAAATAGTTTTATTATTCTCTATGCGAATTCCAATTAAAAAATACCTGAACTGGGTACTCACTTGATTCCTATTCAATCATTTGTAGGGATGTTCAACTAACATGTTCAACTTAGAATCAGAATGGTTTGTTGGCAAAGCACAGTAATGCCCTAAGTAATCGACACCTTAACTACAGCAGAATAATGGGTAACTTTTCAGGTTTTAGTCGGAAATATGGCTTGTTGACATTCATCGGAAAGCTCTCACCGAGAGCTTTCCGATGAATGGCAACATGCCATATTTCCGACTAAATCCTGACAATTTTACCCATTATTCTGCTGTGGTTATGGAGTCGATTAATTAGGGCATTACTGTAGAGTGTTGTATATGATTGATTCAGTAGCAATACATAATAGAGATTATCAACATGGTGCCTAATATGTATGGGTCTACATGTATATTGTGTGTTATATCAAAATATATGTATATGATAATTTCAATGCTTCCCAAAGAATATATTGCAGTTAGGTACTACAGTATGGGATGGTGTAGAATTGAGAGCTGTCTTCTCGCCTATCCCATGTAATGTTTATTCATCAAATAGAGTGCGAAATATTATAAACTCAAGCTGTGAGAATAAAGTTATCATGAAAAGGGGTGGTCAAGGGGAATCCAGCATACGATTTCATTGAAAGGGAATAAGTTCTCGGTTTATAGTATAAATACTACAAAATCTGATGATGGGGGCGATTCCATTCATTATGCTCAGCTACTACGAGTAATGAAATTACAATGGGCAATGAATGGAATGATCGAGCGTAAATTCAACGTAAATACTCTGAGTTCCCTGGCTACACCTACGGCCGGGTGGTGTAATTTTAAGAATATTGTAAGTGACGTCACTTTCCGCGAAAAGATCGGTTGTCAACTGAGAAAGCACATGTAAAATATTTATGTAATGTATTAAGTTTTAGATACTTAGTGTCAAGGTTGTTCTAAAATTAGGTATTTTGCTTGTTCCATAAAAGTCAAAATCCTGAATAAAAAATATGTTTTGTTTGCAGTTATAACTATGCTATTTTTAGATTACTCCAGTCACTAAAAATAATTCCATTCACTTTTACCCAGGGTAATTTACTCGTTGTAGCCGAGAGTAATGAATGGAATCGCCCCTCAGTGACATAGACTGCCTTTTGTTATTGCTGTTTTTTGTATCATCATACTACAGGAATGGATGATTTCTACATGAGACACACTGCTACATGCCAAGCCCAGCCCAGGCCATATAATAAAATAGCTTAATAAGGTAAATGTGAATAATGGTTATATAGCAGACTGCAGAAGACAGGACGCACCCATATAAAAATGTACCAAGGTATTTACCAAGGTAAATTTTACCATGGTATTTGTACCACGGTCAATTGATCACGTCGGTAAATTTTACCAAGGTAAATTTTAGTGCTTTACCAAGGTAAAAATTTACCAAGGTATTTACCGAGGTAAATTTTACCATGGTTTTTTACCCTGGTCAATTGATCACGTCGGTAAATTTTACCAAGGTGAAAAAATCACGGTAAAACTTTACCATGGTGAAAATACCATGGTAAAAGAACCTCGGTAAATTGTTGGAATACTACTGTATTTTTACCACGGTGAATTTAGCATGATAAATTTTACCAAGATGTTCTACCAAGGTATTTGACCTTGGTAGAACACCTTAGTAAAATTTACCACGCTATATTCACTGTGGCAAAATACTGAGGTATTTCAACAGTTTACCCAGGTTCTTTAACCGTAGTATTTTCTGGAGTACCTAGTAAAAAAGTTGAATATATCAAGGTATACATGTATTACCAGAGTTTACATGTATATGTGAATCTAGAATGGTAAAAATCCACCAAGGAAATTTGACGCAGTATCGATTTACCAATGAATAAGTACTAGGCTACCGGTATGTCAGTTGAAAGTACCATGATAATTAATAGGTAAAATGGTAAATAAATATTGGAATCTACCCTGGTAGATACGTACATCGATCATTTAATTTAATTGAACCCATATACACACATCTATAATATCTAGTACTGGTACCGTACTAAGAATCTGTGATGTAATATTGCTCACCAGTTTTGGGGGAATTGATCAATGATGTTAGAACTTTGCCTATAATGATTTCTAGTTGCGATGGACCAAAGTTCTAATGGTATTCATTTGGGGTAAACGTATCGAAGTGACAGCGATGTGTTTAAAATAATGAGATGTTTAATTGTATGAAGGTATATAAGATGGTAACAATATCACCGTCAATGTCTTTTAGTGTCTCCATGATGGAACTGTGATGTTAGAAATACGTCCACAACTCCACATCCGACCGTGATCGATAGCCGAGTTCTAATGTTATTGTTCTCCTGGTCAGCCGACCGCGTCACAGTTCACACACATTGCGTGCTGAGTAGAACTCCGTGAGCAGTCCGCTTTGTCCACTCTAGTCACAACACTGGGTCACGAATTACGGCATACTGACACACTGTAGCTGTTCTGTTTACATTGACGCAGTTGGTCTCTGATCGTACAGACATGAAAGTTAACATAAGCCAAGTCCTCCAAAACCGACATTCACCACAATGATATAAATTAGTATAATTGAGAAATTTTTGTTTAATATTCTAATTCTAGTTCATGTCGATTATTCCCCGCTCATCGTCGCTGGCTTGAAGTTGTTCAAGTTCGATTTGGACTGATTCATTTCCATCGTTAGCAAATCCGTAGTCTTGAAATATCACATTATCACCAATCTCCAAACATACTTCCTCTGAGTCGATATATTCTTCAACTTGAAGCTCATATTCAATATCTGACTGCGGAACTGACGGCCGCGGAACCATTGAATCCTGTGTTTCTTGTTGATCATTTAGCATGTTTAGTTGAACTTGTTCATTATCATTATGTTCAACTTGTTCCATTTCATTAGGTGTTGCAAAAAATTAAGTCTGAGTCATTTGACACTGTATTTGAGACACTTTCACTTTGAGAATTGTGGCCGGCAGTTTCACTGTCACTGTGTGTTCACAAGTTGAAGTTCCACTTGCAGTCGAATCGAAACGATCAGCCTCACACATCCAGCGTCTAGTTGTGCTTTTTGGAATATTCTCACTCAGTGGGTCCTCCAAGTATCGTTTATAATGTTTAAGTTTGTCCTTCGACATAACGAGGAGAATGATTCGTTACTATAGCTTCGAAAACAAAATGAAAATTTATACCGCCAAAAACATTGGAACTGACGGAAGTGAAGAGTGGAGGTCGTCGATCGATAACTGAGAATTAGCGAAACGGACAATTAAAAACGAACATGTTTAAAGCAGTTCATATTAGTATCATATAATGTATACATGACACACATTAAATAATCAACCAACCAACTAGTTATATAATTCATGAAATATCATTTTTTTTTATTTTCGTGATTGCGTAATGGCGATTTCGGACAGTAATTTATGCGCGGTTCGTTTCGTTTATGTTTTGAACTCGTGTACTCTTTTTTTCTGGATTAAATTAGAGTAATATTAACAATTATTAATTGGGAAACTGTAATAGCTAGGCCTACCACGGTAAACAAACAAAGGGAGACATTTTACCTTCACCACACAATACATGGACATTTACCTGTTTACAAACACATTATTAAAGTAAACACATTATTAAAGTAACTTTTACCATGGTAGACCACAATAAGTGGAAAATTACCATGGTAGAATTCTGGTGAAAACTCAGTAACTAAGATGACTTCATGAGACCACATTGACGTTACTTTTATCATGGTAGAACATAGTATAGGTGGTAATTTCACAATGGCATTCTACACTATATATGGGGAAAATACTGTGGCAGCAGTCTGACCATGATAACTGGAGTACCTGGAAAGTTTACTATGGTAGTATGCTGTGTTAAATACTCATAATAGAGTAGGCCTACGGTACCTTGTTATATGGTATTATACTGTGGAAGCATATATAGTCAAATGTAAAATATAGCTATGTAAATTAATATATATACCGAGGTAAGTCCAGAAATATTGAGATATACCAAGGTATATTTTGACTTACCGAGGTATACCTATGTAAGTTAATATATATACCGAGGTAAGTCCAGATATACCAAGGTATATTTGGACTTACCGAGGTATACCAATGTAAGTTAATATATATACCGAGGTAAGTCCAGATATACCGAGTTATACCAAGGTATATTTTGACTTACCGAGGTATATTTTGACTTACCAAGGTATATTTTGACTTACCAAGGTATATCTTGACTTACCTAGGTATATATTGGTTTACCTCGGTATATCTTGGTAAACTTACCAAGGTAAATCACATATTACCATGGTATCACCTAGGTATATATTGGTTTACCGAGGTAATACTTGGTTTACCGAGGTAATACTTGGTTTACCGAGGTATATATTGATTTACCTTGGTAAAACCTTGGTAATATCTAGGTTTACCATGGTACATTTTTATATGGGCAGGTACACTGTGTCTCATTGAAATCATTCTAAGATTAAGCATTGATAATATTCACAACAGTTCGGACAGCATGGGTTGTCACAAGTCACATTATCCATATATGAGGAGAATATTTTTATATTTGGGTCGATGATAACTTACAAATGGGTTGACTGGTATGTGGGTCGAGGTTAACTTACCAATGGGTTGACCGGTATGTGGGTCGATAAAAACTTACCAATGGGTCAATGGGTTGACCGGTATGTGGGTCGATAATAACTTACCAATGGGTTGACCGGTATGTGGGTCGATAATAACTTACCAATGGGTTGACTGGTATGTGGGTCAATAATAACTTACCAATGGGTTGACCGGTATGTGGGTCGATAATAACTTACCAATGGGTTGACCGGTATGTGGGTCGATGATAGTACCTGGTCCTGTACACAGCTCTGCATGCTCATCTGAATAATGTATGCATATGATTTGTCAAAGCATCATCAACATGAGATTACACAACATGTGCAGGCAAACAACCATCATGGCAGGACGGAACACAAATATAAAATAAAAATATGAAGCAGAATAAGAGGTCAAACTCATTATATTTGGGTGTACAAATCATACAAATTTTTAAAGACTTATTATGTACTTGTTCGGATGTGTGGAACTGATAAGTTAGTATGCAGTTGCTATGCCAACTGGAGGAATGTAGCATTCTACTAACATCACTGAAAATCTCAAGCAAATTGACTGTACCACTCCATAGAAAACAGTTGAACTATGCTCATTTGTAAATATTTACTACCCGATTCGGGATGTATCTATCGGCGATAAACTAACAGAAATGATCTCGCCATTGACAGTCACTGCATTTCATTAATATATAAGAATGATGGCCTGTGTTGTCAATTTAGATATAATATTTGTAAAAGTAACTACTTTGAACAAGATTATTCTCCATTTCTATTTGATCACCATACACTGTTTTACATCACTTTAATTTATTACACGCCTGTTCCTAGAATTACAGTGTTCCTGCAGTTCCATATTTACAAATCCAGACAGAACAAGCGTTCCATCCAGATCGCATTGACGTCACACGATGTAAATGATATTCACTTCAACCATGAAACCAGAAATATAAAAATAAAAGCATCATCACACATGACAAAACAAGCCCTGTATGTGCTTGAATAAACCTTGTAAGTTTGTTTTTTTTAATTCACGGATTCTAGGATGGGTGGCATGTAATAAACACAGAACGACACATGTGTTAGTTGGGTTTGTCTGTATGGCAATTTTGCAAATGCAGAAGGATAGAACTCGGGGCTGGACCTCTCATTCTATCCTTCTGCTCTAGCAATGTGCCATATCAACATACCCATTAATACACTCGTGTCGTATCAACATACCCATTAATACACTCGTGTCATATCAACATACCCATTAATACACTCGTGTCATATCAACATACCCATTAATACACTCGTGTCATATCAACATACCCATTAATACACTCGTGTCATATCAACATACCCATTATTGTAATACGACCCTGCCTAACTATGCTTAAAAGCCATGTCCTGATTGGCCAGTGGCCCGAGTTACCATGGCTATCTCGTTCCAGTTTTGTGGTACAATTCTACTTTTTCCAATTGTACCACGAAAAAAATCGGTTTATTCAGATCGCCGCACGCGACTTTTCCCGTCTTTTCTAACTCCGCGCACACTGGGCATCAACGGAGTACACCCGCACCCGTAACCCTTTGAATTTTGCTACATCTTGACAATCTTGCGAATTTTCTAGCGATTTGTCGCTTGAAACCAGTTTGGTTGCCAATGAATACGGTCCAAATGATGTTATGGTATATTGATATATGTTACGACCAAAGAAAGTTACTTAATAAGTATATTAAATGACAAAATAAATCCATGGGGCCGGGCTGTGCATTCGTCGATTCGAATCTCGATCATATTCGATATTTCGGAATCAAGTTGAAAATGAAAGCGTTTGTTCACCAGTACAGAAGGGGAATAAGATTAGTTTAGTAAACTAGATCATTTAGATCGCTTTGTGTAAGGAAATTGGTCCATAGTCGATGATCATATTCATGTTGTCCCAACAACGTTCAAAACAGAAATGACCGCAATCGTATTTCCTGTACAATTTAAATGAAACGCACAGGCGCCACTGAAAACACATCGTTTTTTAGCCAATCACAACGATTATTTCTAGAAGAGGTGCCTCGAAAAGTCAACGGGGGAATTTCATAACAAGACAAGACATTACCAGAGTACTCCATGCAAAGAAATCGAGTACGCCCAATACGATTTACACCACGAAATGTTTTCTCACCTGAGACCGAAAAAGCGCAGTATTTCGTTGACTATTCAGTCGAATTGTGACCATAAACTTTCAGTCGTATTACAAAAGAAATAAATACACGGTGTATCGGTGTGTATGGTCAAGTTGTACCACAAAAAACTGATTGTAGGACTCCGCTACGCGTCATCCTACAATCAGTTTTTTGTGGTACAACTTGACCATACACACCTCTACACCGTGTATTTATTTCTTAAATACACTCGTGTCATATCAACATACCCATTAATACACTCGTGTCGTATCAACATACCCATTAATACACTCGCGTTGTTCTGTGTATTTATGGTATTGAATCAAACAATTATTTTGCATACTTTATACTAGAATATTTTATCTGAATATATTATATTTATACCTGAATACTAGAATCTTGTTTGTAAGGCCAAAAAAAAAGAGTTTTGGTTCTCGGGCAATTTCTTTTCTCAAATCAATGAGGGAGGGAGGGTTTTATTTTTATTTTTTATTTTTGTCTGCACATAGTAAGCATGGACAAAGATACCTTCCTCTTTCTAGTAATAACCAGAAATGTAGAGGGAACTGTTATGCAATATAAACTCATTTAATCTTATATAAAAATGACATTGTACTACCAGTGTATGACTGGCATTACCTAACATTATATAATGCCCCTGACATTAACTACTCTTATTGTTGTCTAAAAACTGATACCTCCCCATTCTAATATGTGATCCTGAATTTAGTCCTGTGCCTTTCAATTGTATAAAGTTACAATTAGTGTAAGTTGTTCACAATGACTAATTGTAAGAAGAGCATGAGGGTCAGCTTATCATTTTCTTAATTGTAGTCATCTACTTCATGTTGTAAGCCTGCAAGTCACTGTTTAACATGTTAGAGCTCAACGCACACTATTTTTCAACACATATCTGCTATGGACATGTTTATAAAATAAAAAAATATATAAATTTATTTTAATTTATTTTTTCGTAAGTTTTTTTGTCATAACATCAGGCATTGCAATAAAAAGGCCTAATGCGGCCCTTTTTATTCAATGCGGCGGGGCCTGAGAACCAAAACCTTTTTTTTTTGCCTAAACATGCTGTCTTTAAATATAAACAAGACTGCACATGTTTGTATTCCAACTGGAGTTTTTTGGTGGGCACTGTTCACACGAGATGCTTTTATACTTACTGGAGTTTTTTTTGGGGCACTGTTCACACATGATGCTTGTATACTTACTGGAGTTTTTTGGTGGGCATTGTTCACATGGGATGCCTCACCCTTCATCTGCAGCTATTCTGTTAGTATACGTTCTGGAGTTTTTTTGGGGCACTGCTCACATGGGATGCTTGTATACTTACTGGAGTTTCTTGGTGGGCACTGTTCACACGGGATGCCCCAGCCATCACCCAGACTGCAGCAGCACTGCATCCTAGTCAGGTTCCCTGATATTGGTTTCCGGCACACTGGGCCTCGTCTTGACTCATAGTAATCCATAAAACACTGTCCCTTCCTCATATCTGTAATGCAGTCAATTTCAAGTATTATATTGACAAACTTCTAACTTCGGCACACAATCACCCACAGACTATAACACTCTATGCCGGCAGTGGGAAAATACTATCTGCTAGTGAGACAGCTATGCTCCTTTTCCGAATGAAGCCTGTGCAACATTCCACAGCAGTTTATTTAGTCGTCAGTCAGACACAAAATATTATAAGTTATTGTGGTGGAATGGCGGTAACATGGTGTGACATTTACGGCTTGGAGTTTATGTTCCACTGAGTAGTGAAGTGATGATGTTGAGTATAGGCTGGAAACTGTCAATGTCACACCATGTTACCGTCAATCCACCACAAGAAAGTATATGTTCTGCCAACAGTCCTGGTTATTCATATCAATTTGACATCTATTCTGAAGAATGGTCAAATTTCCTATTGCCATAACATTGTACAACATAAATGACACCATGAGAAAAGCAGGACAGGAAGACAGGATTAAACGGTTGTCTTAGTTTCCCTTATGTTGACGGCTCTACACAAAAACATGGGATATGTTGCGCGGCTCTCTGACCAATCAATGACGCTGTTTCTTACTGGAGGCAGGACATAACAGATGATAGTTAAACTACCATTGAACACAATATCCCACCACACCTTATGGAATGTTATAGTCTGTTGCTGTTTGATGAGGAAAAGTGAGAAGTTTCTCAATCTAAACTTGTCCATTATTCATATTATCTCAATCAATTTTTATAAATAAATGCCTACAAAAATCCTCCATTTATACTTTTTGCATGAGATATACATCAGAGATGCTGTGGTCGAGTTGTGATGACATAAGGAAACGTGTGCCTGAGTACAAGCCAAAATCAAATTTGATCTAAATATGATAGTGTGTGTGTGTATGTGTGTGTGTTGCTAGAGAATAGGTCTTGCTTATGTTGCAAAATGGACACCTAGTAAACAATCCAGGATCGTAACTCCTGAATTAAAGTAGGACCGTTCCTCAAACTCGTCTAATATATTCATGAATAGCTCAGCACCCAAAAAGGAAATTTAGGCAGGAATGTTCTTCAAACTCGTTTGATATATTTATGATAGCTTAGCACCCATAAATAACATTTAGGCAGGACTGTTCTTCAAACTTGTCTGATATATTCATGAATAGCTTAGCACCCATGAATAAAATTTAGGCAGGACTGTTCTTCAAACTCGTCCAATATATTCATGAATAGTTAGCACCCATGAATAAAATTTAGGCAGGACTGTTCTTCCATCTCGTCCAATATTCAGCAAAAGTAGACCATCTGCGAGGACATTGGGCCAAAAATCAAGGTCAAAATTGTTAACGAGGTCTGAAAATAACTTATCTGACTCGTATGTGAATCTTCCGATGTCTGCTCTTGATGATATAAAGACACAATTTTTTAGCAGAGATGCGATGTGAATAATTTAGATAACTTGAACTATCAGATTCCTGCACAAAAGGTCAGTCAAATCTCGCCAATAAGACGTTTGTCTTGTATATACGAGAAAATCCTCGATTTCAAATATGCATGTGCAGATGCATTATTCGATTTCACACTACCAGTCACTCTTATCTGTTCTTCGCGCGATCGTTGATGAATTTGATTAGTAGAGTAAAAATAAATTATATACTAAGTACATGTTTAATTATTATTATATAAGTAACAACTCATCAGCAATTTGATGATTCAATTGAAAACATAAATTGTCATAAAAAAGTGGATCGCCATCAATCTTCCGAGGCATGCAAACTAAAACTAGATTGTGGAATGTTATTCACTAATGTCACATGTATGGCTATGCGCTATACTATGAAGGTTATTCCCCAATATTCCATTGAATATTCCGGGTTTCCCACTAGCAAACGTAAATAGAAGTGACGTCATGGCTAAGTTGATCTAAAATACGGACTGCTTACAAATGTAGAAGCTGGGTAATTTACGGATTATATTAGTCTTCATGTATGTTCCCATGTGCGCTGCATTTTATGAAGCTAAGCTTTTAATTTAAATGTAGATGCATGTATAGAAAGAAGAACATGAAATGAAGCATACACATGTCTATTTTGCATCATGTCTCGTATTTATTAGTACACCGCATATGAAAAACAGAGATATTTTACAATAAATTTTCAGCTTCCGCCCATTTTAGCAGATTCCGCATTGAGTTATCGCTATTCTATGATGATGTGCCAGACACCGAATGTTGCCAGTATGTTGGTCCATATATTTTGATAGGGCAACATCGGGAGTTTATTCAATTGTATCACAGGATTATTTTGAGAATTTGATGTGCTGAATGATCTGGATTATCGGTAAAATGATCGATCTACGTCTGCTACTAGAAACACACAGTGTACTTAAGATTCTTTGAGATAATCGGATCGAAATGGTAATAAAAATCTAAAACGATTCGAATCGATACAGAGGGGTGTATCAAAAATCTAATTTTTATTCGATGCATCGCAGGCCCCTAAATTGATATCTAGAAAATAATCGAAATGGCTTTTCAAACTCATCCAATATATACATGAATAGAACATGAACCAAATTTGATAAAAATAGCATGTATGTTGGCGGTATTAAGTAGTGTTCAGATGTCTGGAATGCACTGCTTTAATGGCTTACAAGGTAAATATCGATAGGACGGTGTATTATCTTATATATGCGAGGCTCCCTATGGGAGACTCACATATATAAGAGAATGCATTGGCACAGGGTTTTCGCAAAAATTTCAGGAAGCTCCAGTCAAGGAAGGGTTAAAGAGTCTCTATGTTCTTACCCATGCAATGTCTGTCTGGCATGAGTTTATGATCTTCAGGACAAAGACATGTGTAGTTCCCTTCTTTGTTGACACACGTTCCGGGTCCACAAAGTCCGACGACTCTCTCGCATTCATCTACGTCTGCACCATGCCGGCGGAATATATAAACAAAGCAGTGAACACATGGAATTCAGGACCAATGACAAAATAAAATTCAAGTAATTAAATCATCATTACATAAATACAGTAATGCTCTAATTAATCGAGCATTACTGTAGTCGTAAATTTATGGAAATACATGTATAAAAAAAAGAAATATATATATGTGGGCATAAATAATAGTGAAAATATAATAGATACAATTAGAGAATGTCAGAGGAATTTCAGTAAATAAAAAACAATTTTGCAGAAATATCAGATATGTTCAAGAGATATTCGGACCATCAAGAACTGAATTCTCAAAAACAGATCGTGAGTTAAATTGTGATGTTTTATAAAATAGGCAAACAATTGAAAAAGCTCGGTTTAGTCCTATGAGGACTGTTTATCAAAATATTTACTGCTAGTTATGTTTCAGGAACTTGATGTAACAGCTCTATAATGTGTCTTGTGTTGAGTTGGATTGAGAGAAAGAAAAAATTATACTTAGGCCTTAAAGGTACTCAATCCGATTAGATTAGATGCTCCTAAATTACTATTTCTTTGGCTTTGGGGGTAAAAAATATTTGATTCGAGTAGAGGAACCCACCCATCAAAGCTCAGAGATATCGATTTTTGAAGTTTGTTAATTTTTGGAGATGTGGACCAGAACCACATGCTCAAACGGACAAATTGCAGTTGTAAGATGGATAACTCGAAAATCAAGTGGTTACTATTAACAATAATAACCACTTGATTTTAGAGCTATCCATCTTACACCCGCAATTTGTCTGTTTGAGCATGTGGTTCTGGTCCACATCTCCAAAAATTAATTTCAAAAATTGATATCTGATCACTCTGAGCTTTGATGGGTGGTGGGTTCCTCGACTTGATTCAAATATTTTTTACCCCCAAAGCCAAAGAAATAGTAATTTAGGCTGAATTTAGGAGCGTCTAATCGGATTGAGTAACTTTAATAAAAATGATGTTTGTTTGCAGACATCCACCTGACTGGCCTATTTGGGGGAGGGTGTGATCCATTTTGTTTTAAGTAGTCCATTTCTACACGAATACGATTTTGCATTATGTTGTCAACAGTATGGGATACCAAGAATTAGATTTAATAACTCTGCCAGGTCTTTTGTATCACTATGGATGGATGCCACGTATACAATTGATGACTATTACAATTGTTTGAAACTTTGTATACAGTAATGCCCTAATTAATCGACTCCATAACCACAGCAGAATTATGGGTAACTTTTCAGGATTTAGTCGGAAATATGGCTTGTTGCCATTCATCGGAAAGCTCTCCCCGAGAAAAGTTACCCATAATTCTGCTGTGGTTATGGAGTCGATTAATTAGGGCATTACTGTATCTATATATATATATAAAAGAGTAGTATCTGTCTGTCCATCTATTTATCTGGAATTTTCTCCCAGACTGCTGGTCCAATTTCAACCAAATGTGGTGTGGTGACTCGAGGGACCCAGCGGAAGTTATAAAGATGTTAGCTTTTCAAAATTTTTATTTAAAAAAATTTAATTATATAAATACAAATTATTTTTTTTAAATAAACTCACTATGGGCCTATTTCAGAATCAAATAATTCCAATAGGAACCTATTTGCATGAGGATATGTTGCAGCATATATGTACACTCATTGTATACGTGTTTTTACTGTGGCCCGCCCCATCCAATGGAAGTCCACTATGGGCTTATATCAGAAACATATAAGTCTAATATGAACCAATGCCAATATTTAGGTTCAATATGAACTTATTTACACGAAGATATATTGCAGTAGCATAATAAATATCTATATATATACAAAAGAGTAGGATACATTTGTCATGTGCGCAAAGCCACACAGGTGCCTCAGGCCCCTCCGACGCTGAATAAATGCTCCCAAAGAGAGCCTGTTTCAGCTAGTATATTGATATAATTAAACAAGAGCTATGCTGGGCATGGCAAAATACAACTGTGTGCTTTTTTACGAACTGTACACAAACAAACAATGGCAGTGACACTAAATTGTATTCGGACCAAACCCTCGAACTTGACCTGTATTTTGGTCTGGAAAACTCACATACCAAATTTTGTTTTCAAATTTGGTCTGGATAAAATAAACCAAACTAAAATTATCATCCGGAAACCTCAAATATTGAAAATTCTAAGTCGAAAAGAACCATAAGTCAGTAAAAATATTCGGATCGAACCCATATTCAAACTTATCTGTATTTTGTTCTGGAATCTAAGGCCTGAGCAGAATGAGGTCCCCAGAGGGTGAATTTAGTGATGCTAGCCCGGGGTAGCATCACTAAAATCACCCTCTGGGGACCTCATTCTGCAAATGACAGACACACTATTTCAAGGCTTGAGTGTAATCAAGCTTCCACATATAAGTTACAGGTGTTACCAAAAGGGTTTTTATAACTTACCGACACACTTCCTTGTTTCCATGTTCAGCTCATATCCCTCCAGGCAGATACAGATGAAGCTTCCAAATGTATTGGTACACGTTCCTCCCTGACATACTGCAGCCAAGTCCACACACTCATCAATATCTATAAGTAAACAGTTAATCAATAATATATATGCAATTAGAGAGATGAATATCAAAATATACCTCTTATTTTAGTATTGTTTATTCTTGTTTAAATTTTGTTTTGCCAATCATCCTAAATTTTTGTTATTCAGAAATGGTTGCAAAAATGGCCAAAAGAATTTTATTTTTATGTCAATAGCACTAGGTTTTTTTATCTTTGAGTGTTAGAATGTACTTCCTAACTGGTATCTGCCTTAATAATATTATAAATTATTCCACGCCTATTCCTAGAATCACAGTGTTCCTGACTTTGATTCTGATTCCACACAGTGTGGAATCAGACGATGTTGACGTCACACAATGTAAATAGCATTCGCCTCGACCATGAAACCGAAAATATAAAATAAAAGCATCATCATACAAGACAAGCCCTGACTGTTCTGAATAAACTTTGCATGTTAACCAGTATATACCCCCTTAATTTTCCCATGATACTATGACTAATAGAACTGAAAACCATGGGAAAACAAATTTATTTTTATAATTTTTGTTGCAATTTCGGTAAAAAAGTTGTCATCGGGTTCAACTAATGAAATTAGTGTGGTCTTACCTTCCAAAATAAGTGTCAATGAATTAGGTCGAAAGCCTTCTCCTCCTGGGCAGAGGGATTTGTACTGAGCTGAAATATAGAACGTGAAAGCGATTCAGGGTCTGTGTATATTTTTCAGAGAAAATTCAAGGACTTTTTGTCTAGCCCAAATGTCAAGGAAAATTTTGTGTGCAAATAAACTAAGCAAAATAGTTTCCAGTGATTTCTTCTTTTCTATCAGTGTGTGCGTGATTCGTCAACAATACAGGCTACAGGTCGTACCTTTTGTCGGATCATTATGAAATTTGTCATAGCTGTTGACATCAACATTTAGACCGGAACGATTCATTTTGGGGTCATTCGGAAAAAAAACAGCAGCCATCTTGGATTTCAAAATTCAATCCATTAGCTCGGGCTACAGGTCGTACTGTTCGTCTGATCATCACAAAATTTGTCATGGATGTTAATATTGACATGTAGATGGGAACGAGTAATTTTGGGGTCATTCGGCCAAAAAACATGGCGGCCAGTAGCCATCTTGGATTTTACTCTTTGCATGACTAAATCATTTGGCTCGGGCTACAGGTCGTACCTTTGAACGGATCATCATAAAATTTGTCTTGGCTGTTTAAATTGGAATGTAGATGGGAACGAGTCATTTTGGGGTCATTCGGACAAAAAACATGGCTGCCAGTGGCCATCTTGGATTTCAAAATTCAATCCATTAGCACGGGCTATAGGTTGTACTGTTCGTCTGATCATCATGAAATTTGTCATGGATGTTAATAACCAGTATATACCCCCTCCTACCATATGTTAACCATACAGTAATGCCCTAAGTAATCGACTCCTTAATCACAGAAGAATTATGGGTAACTTTTCAGGATTTAGTCGGAAATATGGCTTGTTGCCATTCATCGGAAAGCTCTCACTGAGAGCTTACTGATGAATGGCAACAAGCCATATTTCCGACTAAATCCTGAAAAGTTACCCATAATTCTGCTGTGGTTAAGGAGTCGATTATTTAGGGCGTTACTGTACATGTTAACCAGCGTATAACCCATCCTACCACATTTTTCTAGAAAGTTGGGAAAAATATTCAGCAAACTGTTGTATTAATATTAATTGGACTTGGTTATGTTTCATGTTCTTACTCATACCTGTAACATTTTTAGGACAGACATCACAGAATCCGGGTGTCTCGCCCCATCCCCGTCCAACGGTGCAGCAGCATGTGGGTAACGATACATGAGTGGCGATCTCTCCGCTACACATACCCGAGTCTCGATATTGTGGCACATTCATGTAACATGTACCTTGTCTCTTATCTAATGAAGAATTGGGTGGATAAACATTAATTTGAGCATTTATGTGGGCAGTGATTAATAATAATGGTTTTAGGGCAAAACCACATATGGTTTAAACACATTTTGAATTACTGTAACGTCAAAAATGACAATGATGCCATTTAGGCCGTTGACGTCCCTAGTCACCAGTGCAATTTGCATATGAAATCACATCATGAAAGTAGTACCTATCTAACAAAGATATGTAAAGTTATATAAAGTTAGCTTGACGTAATAAACGTAATGTTTATTAGACAGGCTCTACATACGCAATAGAACTACAGTAATTCTCTAATTAATCGACCCCTTAACCACAGCAGAATTATGGGTAACTGCTGTTGTTAAGGGGTCGATTAATTAGAGCATTACTGTAGTGAACAGTGGATAAAAATAGACAAGCTACCCATATTGTTATGATTCTTAGCAGAACCTCCGTGGGTGCCCAGCATACTTTATAGCAAGCCTGAATCATTTGCAGGCTAGCATCACCAAATTCACCCTCTGGGGACTTCATTCTGCATGGCCTCATCTGCTATGGGAGACATAGACTCAGATTGAAGTTCCCAAATGGTGAATATTTGTGATGAATACACTTTGGGAACCTCGATTGTGCAATGTGTCGTCTGCCAATTTGGGGATATAGAGAAACTAAACTAAAAAAGAAATAGAATCTATGTGAAGAAGTTTCTATAGAAATTTGATAGTAAAGAAACTTTCCAGAGAAGATGTGGCCTAAGCAGAATGAGGTCCTCAGAAGGTGAATCTCAGGTCCGATAAGACTTCACCGAGGATTGATTACGGCTAATGGTAACATTGATATTAGCATAATGCAGACATGCAAGTGTCTGTTTAGGTCAATGGTTACTGTCATCTCACTAAATATATAAGGGGAAATGCACCCCCCCCCCCCCCCCCCCCCCCCCACCGGGCGACCAAATTAGTCAAGTTTTCTGTGCGTCTTGGTCTAACCCTGCTTCAACTTTTCACATTCCAGCATGAGTAGCCTAAGTGTCGGCGCACACAATCCCGATTGTCCCCAATTAATCCGGCTGCCGGATAAATCGGGGACAATCGGGACCGTGTGCGCCTAACTTTGGAGCGTTTTTTTTTCGGATCCGATTTAATTGGACCGATCAAACTGAGTTTGATTTCATCAGAAAAATAAGGGTCGTGACGATGGCATCACGCGTGTTTTGCTTCTCGCATGACCTTCACATGACCAAAACCTCATTCAAAATGTCGGAATAGTTAGCGGCAAACACTATTCAAAATTAAATCAAGAATTCTGATCGATCGACAAGGAACAACGGCTGGTAGACATGTGGGCAGAAGATGAGTGCCTGTATAATAACAAGAGGGCAGCAGCTGTGAAAAGATCTATCACTCTAATTTACGGCTATTGCTCGTGACCTCAATATATTATTAATATATTTATTTAGTTTATTATTAATAAATATTAGTCTTTAGAAACACATATTAAGCTTCAACAGCCTAAAATATCTTCGGTCTGTCTCAATAGAACCATACAAATATGGATATCATTGGAACCGGCTCCTTGACCACATTGTGATAGTTACAGTTATGCCCTGTGCCAATGCATTCTCTTATATATGCGAGTCGACCATAGGTCGCCTCGCATATATAAGAGAATGCATTGGCCTAAAAAAAATCTTTTTTTAACACTTTTTACCATTTTTTCTTACATTCTTTAACAATTTTAAAATTTTTAATGTGTTAAGCCAATGCATTCTCTTATATATGCGAGGCGACCTATGGTCGACTCGCATATATACGAGAATGCATTGGCACAGGGCCCTTCTGTTGGGTAAAGGGTTAATATAAATCACCATGACTAGCTATAGTAATTGGCTAGATAGGCTAACCACACCAGTTGCCATAGTGACCATAGCATGCATATGACAGGAGTGAAAATCCAACAAGTGTGCGCTGACAGCCTCTTTCACACTTTACCTGGTTTGGATTTGAAGGGAAACGTAACTGATAATTAAGGACTGGAACCAGGGACCAGCCTAAATCATATTTTCAGGGCGAAATGACTTCGCCCTACTATCAAAATAAGGCAAAGTGGCCGTTCTATAGGGCGAAGTGAGTCTACAAAACTTAAATTGAACAGTACTACATAGTCCCAGTCTTCTTGTACTAAAACCAGCTAAGATATTGGGATGGCGATTTGCTGTTTTTAGTCCCAGCCCGCTTGCATACCAATCCTATCACACGAGTTACGCCCACAATCTGTGGCGGGAATCTGTGGTGTATTTTACTCGATTTACCTAATGAATCAATACATGATGCTATATACATCGGAAAGAGAGACATATCATGGTCATAATGGTGTATAATAATCTAACTTTCATGTTAAATTACGCATAGAATATTCCGGTTGATTGTCACCAACATCGCTGTTTTTTCTGTTTGTTTACTTAACTGAAAGCCGAACTCAGGTTCCGAAGAACTTCGGCATTGTCCGGTGTTTGTTTTGGCCGAGACGAATTTCGATACAAACAAAATGGCGGCCCCCATGATATTCTAATGGTCATTGTGTTTACACTGTTTTAAACTGTGAGATGGTTATAATTCCCGTAATTTATTTAATGTATTACATTTATATCTTCAATATGTATTTAATCTATGTAATAATTTATTTATTGTCACGTATAATTACGATTACAATGGAGAATTCATCGTGCGTGGTTGATTGAAAATCTACGGAATATTTTCACCGGAAAATGCCGAACGCAGTTCGCAAGGTCAACTGAGTTCGCATACTTTAAAAAATATGTAAACACTGCGGCAAAAGTTTCTTTTCACATTAAATTACCGCTTTCAATTCACAACCGATGTGGGTTTCAGATCAAATAGCATGTCTTCTGCGGAAACTATCCGTTTATTGTAGCAATTGTGATATTTTATTTCATATAATTGTGGTTTTATTTGAGTGGGTCACTAACGATTAACTCATGTCAAAGGAGACCATGGGCCTGGAACTCGGACTAAAGACCGGCACCTCCATCCCAATATCTTAGCCGGTTTTAGTACGAGAAGACTTGGACTAAGTACTACAGTACTACGACAGGAGTCGCTATAGAACGAAAATAGGAGAGATGTAATATGTCAATTAAACTTATGAAACAATGGTTGAAATATGGAGTCTTTATGTTCACTTCATGACCCTAATAACTATTAATAATACCCAAACATAATTGTGAGAGGATAGCAGCATTTTATATCGTAATTGTGGGAGAATGACAAGATTTTATTTCATATTTTTCGGGTTTTTAAAAATGCCAACAATATTTATCAAACCGAAACGAAACGAAATCATGAACACTTTCACTGCGCTCTATTAGTAATCCCGTTTGAAAATTTAATATGCTTCACAAATGAATTTGTTTTAAAATTTCTTTAACCAAACTCCATAGAGGGAGTGATGAACTGACACATTGTGAGAGCTGTGAGTTGTAATCTTCATTGTAAGGTGTGGTAATCACGGTAATCTAAAAATCACAACAACCAGATTAACACTTGAGGCCCGACGATGTTTTCACAGCTGCCAGTAATCAGACTCCGTTGTCAACATGCTTCCAGATTGGAGCAATACAGGTGTTAATTGTTTTACAACACCCTGATAGTGGAGTATTGTGTGCAATCACTGTTGACAGTTGTAAATTATCATAAATTATTCGGGGAATTTTGCCGATTTTCGTCAGTCAACTTTGGAATTTTCAGGGCGACTTGAACTTCGCCCGACTGCAAAAATAAGGCGAAGCGGACGGCGCTAGGGCGAAGAAGTCGCCCACGTCGCCCTCTCGGCTGGTCCCTGACTGGAACGGGACATTTTCAGTTCCAAAGTAATGGAAATGATGACCATTTGTCAAAATATGAACCAAAAATGAGAACACAGCACAGAAATGCAATAAAACTTGAATGAATTAAAGCCATTTTACTCACCGACGCAGCCTGTTCCAGTTGGGTTGAGTTGGTAATGTCGGTGACACTGACAGATATGGGAGCCCTGTGTGTTCACACACGTACCATACTGACAGTTTTCAGGGCTCTCACATTCATCGATATCTAAAAGGAGAAAACAGAAATAATCATTGCAGTATGTCATCTACAGTTATTTTAAGTAAAAACAGAAATGATAAAGATAAGAAAATTTATACAATTTTCTTTGCCTCCTATTTTGGTTTTATAGCCACATCTTCCTTTGCCGAATGTTCTCAGTGTCAAATCATCCAACTCTGGAACCAGCACAGATCCCATCATGAAAGGGGTTAAATAAAACAAAATGCTTCTTACTTCACATTCGGTTTCTGGATCCCAAAAATTTGTCGAAACTTCATAACTTCATAAAAACATCATAAATTGATATTTTTCATTTATGCATATGGTCTTTCCTTGAAAATAGAGACTAAATACCACGTATATGCAAAGAATGTTTTTCCATGTCATACATTTGTTGGAAACAAGCAAAAGAGTTTCATTTTTGATAACATATACAAACACCTACTTACCAGTACAATTGCCACCATTCTCATCAAGTTTGTATCCTTGGTTACATATACACTGGAATACTCCGAACATGTTTTCACAGCGGCCGTTCACACATAGATTCTTAAACATCTGGCATTCGTTGATATCTATGAAATGTAGAAGTATATTATACCTATTATACTAAATACTCATTGATGAGTAGTTAACACTTAGGAAATGTTCAGTTAATAATATCTGAATATAATATTATCTGAACATTTCCTTCCAATAAATAGAACTCCTTCTGTACTTGTATTATCTGTCGTCTGCTTATTTATGCTGAAATCCCCTCCAGATGAATAATAGACCCTTCCAATGTAGATACTTATGACTGAGTGGGATAATCCATATAGCAAAGAAAGGGCTAACTGGGTATTTGCCAAAGCGTAGTTACTTGATTCGTATTCAATTATTTCTCGGAATTTGAAGCTAGTAAGATAAATAAACAAATCTTAATCTCATGCATAGCACACAACATAAATTAATTAATATATTGGTAGTTACATGTCCAAAATCCATACAGAAATGGTTCCTTCAAATCGTATTGAGTAAAAGAGTGCTTATTCAATTCTATTATATACCTCAAGTTCATAAGAGGAACATACGTCTTTTGATTGGACAAAGCGTCATTACGTGTTAGAGAGTAGTTTTGACCATTGTCCAGTGAGTGTACTGTCTCCTGGGCTATAGTCTTTGACCTATTTCCCACAAGGCCAGAATTTTGCGAACTATCGCCTACGTTATAGTCTTCAAACTATTTATCAGCTTGCTGACATCATGGTTGGTACGAGACGTCAATTTTGTCATATATAATCAAACACATATTGACTGCCATGGGTTGGAATACCAAGTGCTCAATGGTGTCTTCCAAGCCTGCAAATAGCGTGTCTGTCATTTGCAGAATGAGGTCCCCAGAGGGTGAATTTAGTGACGCTGCCCGCACAGTGAGCTAGCATCACTAAATGCACCTTCTGTGGACCTCACTCTGCTTAGGCATCATATTCTGGGAAGTATCTATAGTATCAAGTTAACATTATTTTTAGTTACATTTCCCTTCTAGGAAGTTTCTATATCCCCTAATTTGCAGAAGATAAAATTCATAATTGAGGTGCCCAATGGGTGAACATCACCAACTTCAACTGGGGAACTTCAATCTGATCCTAAGTCTGCCATAGCAGTTGAGGGCCGTAGCAGAATGAGGTCCCCAGAGGGTGAATTTGGTGATGCTAGCCCGCTATGCGGGATAGCGTCACTAAATTCACCCTCTGGGGACCTCAATCTGCAAATGAGACACGCTATTTGCAGGCTTGGTGTCTTCTGAATGGCAAGCAAGACTATTGACCTTGGCCTGCTTGCTGTTCAAAAGACACCACCTCAGGAAAACAGTTCTCACTATTCCACCACAAGTCAGTCAATAGGTGTATACTATACCATTTAAAACATCAACGTGCAAGAATGATTACAGAATGAGAAAATAGATAAACACAAGGTAAACAGAAGATAAACAGAAGATAAACACAAGACAAGCACAAGATAAACACAAGATAAACACAAGATAAACACAAGATAAACACAAGATAAACACAAGATAAACACAAGGCAAAAAATGTGAAGCTCCTGGTAACAGGTCTCTCCAATGAAATTTGTTTCTCTTATACCATTTGGATTTTTACTCTGTATTAAACTTTCGCTATATATTTTGCTATGTAAATATATAATTAAATTTACACTATTTTGTGTGTTGTCAGGTTATGTGGTGAATTCAGATCTAGTGGATTCTAAACTATAATTGATCTGAAAGACTTTGCTTTTGGTTTGAGAAGATTGACAGAAAGTTTCACAGACTTTGTGATTTCTGAACATGGATCAATATCAAATCAGGAAATATAGTTTGTCTATTGCTGGCAAATCACCCTCAATGTTCCATAAATCTGCGACCTCATCACAAGTGCTGTATCTGTAACAGGAATTATTCTTCGAAATGACAAAATATGTAGGTTGTTTTTTCTCAAAACTGACATAACTAGAGGTGTGACTGTCCCCCCCGTGTTTTTAAAATACTAAGATGTTTCACATGTCAGTAAACATTTAGTTAAAAAAATAAAATAACAATTCCCATTGCAGGTGCACAACCCTAACCCTAATCTTAAACCTATTGACCGAAAAATGTAGGAATAAAAGCTCGGACAAAATTATGCATGTTGCAAAAATGTTCTAAGTCGAAAAAGGAGAATAACTCCACCAAAAAAAGTCAGACAGACATCATAATCGCAGGTGCACAGGTTCCCATGGTACTAAATATCAGTGCCAAGATTAAAAAACATTGACCTAAAATGTAGGAATAAAAGCTCGGACAAAATTAAGCATGCAAAAAAATTTCTAAGTCAAAAAAGGGGAATAACTCCACCAAAAAATGTCCAACAGACGTCATAATCGCAGGTGCACAGGTTCCCATGGTACTAAATATCTGTGCCAAGTTAAAAAAAAATTGACCTAAAAATGTAGGAATAAAAGCTCAGACAGAATTATACATGTTGCGAAAAATTTCTAAGTCGAAAAAGGGGGGATAACTCCACCAAATAAAGTCTGACAGATATCATAATCGCAGGTGCACAGGTTCCCATGGTGGTTGATGTCTGTGCCAAGTTTCACGGAAATTGATCAAAAAACGACTGAGAAAAACTCCGGACAAATTTGTGTCCACCGACGGTTGGACGACGGACGACGGACGGACGGTACAGCTGACTCCAGTATACCCCCACCTAACTTCATTGCGGGGGGGGGGCGGTATAATTAAATTTGCCCAAATATGATAATGTCAGTCGGCATTAGATAAATACAACAATAACATAGTGTTTTGAGATGTGTTTTATTCATTAGAAGTGTGATTGTTTTGGCAAGGCTCTGCCATTGAGATAACAGACATCTCAAAACACACTATACTATTATCATATACATATTATACCTCTCAATCATTCTTTGAATATTAGCATGATTCCCCCACTGCACAGAGCTGTGATCAGTGGTCTAATGGTTAATACGTCCAACTTATAGCACTATCACATAGTGATATGAGTCCACCTCCAACAGTGGCTTGGTCGGATTAACCCTTTCAGTGCCAAGTCCGATTTTTGATCATTTTTCAAATTTATTGATTATAATAATGTGATACATTGATGGAAAGAGCTCTTAGAGCTCTTAGAGGGTTAAGTGACATGCGACTGTCGAGTCATACATTGTTCAAATCTTGCATCAAGTTCTGATGCTTGAGCAAGGCCGCTTTTACTCTGACTGCTTCACATCACTCATGTGATAAATGAGTACTCAGTGGGGTGTTGATGGATATTGTCAGCATAATATGCTCACATATGCAATGTAGCTTGGATTTAGCCTTCTCAGAGGATGGGCCGATGAATATGTGGGAGGGGAGGTAATTATATGTATAATAATAATAATAATAATAATAATGTATATCATTTATATAGCGCTTAATCCCTGGTGTAGCTCTAAGCGCTTACATTATTACCCCAGCTGTTTTTTATGAGCAATGTCGAGTCTTGTGCCTGCTGCCATTTTACAGGCGCTTCACTAGAGGTACGACGAAGCAAGCACAGTACAAGCGACCTTGCCCAAGGGTCACAACCTGGCACGAGATTTGAAACAGCGTGTGACTATATACAGCACACACTCCGCTTGATCTGGCCAAACCACTGTTGCGGAAATGATAGTCCAATGGCAGGACGCGAACTCATGCCAGTGCGTTGACACCATTAAAAGTCCGACACTCTAACCACTGGGCTACCACTTCCACGATGACGACCATGATGGTGGTTAACCCTTTGAGTGCCAGGTCGATTTTTGTATCAACCCATATACCCTGTGCCAATGCATTCTCTTATATATGCGAGTCGACCATAGGTCGCCTCGCATATATAAGAGAATGCATTGGCCCTAACAATTTTTTTCTTCTTTTTTTTTCACAATATTTTACAATTTTAATATATTTTATTATATTCTTTAACATGCTTATTGTGTAGGTTTATGGCCGATTAGATCGGCCCCTGGCACTCAAAGGGTTAAGTGCTATATCAATCTAATTATTAACATCTATTCATGAAAGTTACATATACTTACCCCTGCATGCTCTGTTGTTGTCGACTGGAGTAAATCCCATGTCACACTCACATCGGAATCCACCAGGATAGTTCTGACACTGTCCGTTATCACAAAGGTCAGGGTTCAATGAGCATTCATCAACATCTGTCAATCAAAGACATTAGGGATCAGTTACAATATTCATGCTACTTCATGTGGCATTCTTATACACAAGATATTGCCAGGCTTTAAGAGTAATGTTCGACAAGTCACATGATATTCAGGACCGGTATATATTAACCCAATTCTGGCTTTTTGAAAAATCTGGGAGGGCAATCAAAGTTTTGATTACATTTTACTCTGATGGTCTGTACATGAGCGAGCTGTTCTGGTGCAGAATTAAAGATCATGAGCCTGTCTCCCACAGGGAGCGTCGCATATATAAGAGAATGCACTGGCTTACAAGGTCAAGGTAAATATTGTTAAGCCAATGTATTATCTTATATATGTGAGGCTCCCTATGAGAGTCTCGCATTTATAAGAGAATGCATCAGCACAGGGTTTTCACAAAATTTCAGGAAGCTGTAGCAACGGAAGGGTTAAGCATAAACTCCAAGCTGTCAGTTGCACAACAAGTGACTGAAACAACCACTCATAATGTTTAGTAATATGATGCAAATTATAACCTCACCTCGACAAGCAGAACCATCCCCACTGAAGCCATCATCACACACACATCTAAAGGTACCAACTTCATTAATGCACATTGCATCTTGGTCACAGCCTCCATTCTCTCTGGCGCATTCATCTAAATCTGTTAAAAGAGAAACAAGAGCATTGTACACCTGTGGTAATTTCAACAATGGGCCATAACTCAGGTGACAATTGGTGGGCAGAACCCAAATTCAAAACTTCACCTGTATTTTGGGCTAGTAAACTCATATAGCAAATTTCATTCCATTCAGTTCAGACTTACTAAAGTTATCATCCGGAAACGAAAATTAAGTCCAAAATACAACAAATAGGGCCATAACTCTGGTGAAAATTGGCAGACGGAACCCAGATTTGAACTTGACCTGTATTGTGTGCTAATAAACCCACATACTAAATTTCACTCCTTTCAGTTAAGACTTACCGTACTGACCCGGCTCAAAGCCCATGTCCGTGTTTAGGCCCACCCATATCTTTTGGCTAAATTCCATGCACAGGGGTATATTCGAGTTTAGGCCCACCCCTAATTTTGTTCAATTTCAGCGGTGGTAAGTAAGTATTTGATATCAGCTTGTAGACAGAAAAAAAGATTGACGAACTCGAGAAATATAATATTTATATTCAAAACGGAAAATTATACTTCGTAGGCAAGCGAGAATATTCAATAAAATAAAATAAAGTGAATCTTAAAATCTTATTTGTTTATTAAGTTATACTTCCCGGGGGAAACAAATCATTAACAGACATCAAATACAAAAGAACCAAGTCGCTAACGGCGTATATATGTAGCTTCAAGTTCAAAAGCCATGCGCGGCTATGCGTGCAAAACGCACAGGTGTCTGTCCAACTACAGTACTGTAAAAACATATTTTTCGCGTTCAGTGACAACGTCGGTATGTTCCTTCATGTAACCAAACACAGAGAACTGGCTGCCTGGTTATGTAAACACACAGTGGGTATAATAATGAAGCAGAAGGGGAACTTGTCATTGAACAACAATGTCTTCCAAACTACGTCAACGTTATGTACTCGAAATCAAAATAAAGGTTATTGACATTAACATTTTTAAGCTGCATTTTGTTCACGTTTTACAGCATAAATTGTTTAGGAGCGATAACTCTATTTATTAAAACACATGCTTTTTAGCAGAAATACAACTGTCTTTTCAGTACTGTTAGTGTTAAATAATTACACTCACTGGCTTTTGTTAATCGTGCAATTAGTCGCTATTGTAACATCCTCTATGTGGACAACGGATCACAAATAAAGCGTCGGGTTTATTAGTTTCCTAATCGGATTAAGTCTGAACATTGATATAAGCTATAGACTACTATACTATAGACTATAGATGTGGGATTTACCCACACTGCTTACAAAATTTAATAGTGTCATTTATGGCGTGAATTATGGGAATGTTGGGCAATAAAACAACATGACAAGTGTTATTATAATATTTTAATATTCACATTTAATTGAAAAATCACTTTCTTAAAGTAACGTATAGGCCTATTTACCTTTACTTAATTTGGAAGCCGGGGATATTCCCCAATACTCGGCTTTCATCTATTTCAATTCATCAGTTTTACCCCGAATTTTGGTTTGCAAAGGGTCATATCCGAGTTTAAGCCCACTAACACCGTTACTTAAATTGTTTTTCTAAAAGTTTGGCGCCCATTAGCATTTGGTTTCAGTTAATTTTAATGTTCATTGGAACGTAAACAATTATTCTCTAACAGAAATCACGGCAGATACAAAAACTAAACGTCATTTAGAATGACATCTCAAACCCTGTGTACCCTTCAGCACATTTTAAAAACCTGTGTACCATTCAGCACTTGCATGGCTTGCATGGTTCACACTGTCAGTGGTCAGACTCGCCAATTATTTTTGGAAAATGGCCAAAAAAAAATTATTCGGCCAAAAAGTTTCATGGATAAATTCAATAATCGTCTCTAAATTTATCGTCAGATCTCTGTGAAACCCTTAAATCGTTAACAGGTAATCAGCAGTTGCTCGTCCCTTATATGACAATTTATCTAAAGTTACACATGCTTACTCATCACAACAATGATAATGATTAGCTGCCAGAACGGCGTACTTTCATAATCGAGTGACAATACTTTACTACTTTGAGGTTTCATAGTTTACATTATATAGCAACTACTGATCTATTTCAACTTCACACCTGGTCTAGGCTGATTCCTGATATTGGTCACTATAATTTTGACTAAAACATATGCAGTCGACTTACAAAAGAAAAATAAACATGGGGCATCTCTGTGTCACTAATTAAGAAACTGCTTGTAGGACAATGCGAAGTGGAGTCCTACAATCAGTTTCTTAGCCGTCAAATTATACTGTACACACTGATGTACTGTGTATTTAACTCTTAATTGTGCATTTGGTTCAAATTACCTTAACACAGAAGGGTTCTGTTTGTACGGTTGAAGGCATAAAATTACTAGTAGCTATGCTGTCATCAAAATTGGTCACGGCAATAAGCAATGCCATGGGAAACACCGTGGCAACATGTGGAAACTATAATGCCACATCATTAAATTTGTAATGGGACATTTTTCTTAATTTTGAGGGCTGCCTATGGGGTTTAATTTCAACTATTACCTCTGCATATAGAGCCATCTCCTGAGAATCCTTCCTCACAGACACACTTGAATGACCCGGGAGTATTGAAACATTCAGCTTTCCCATCACAGTTAGCTGTTTCAATCGCACACTCATCGTCATCTACAAGGAAACATTGAAATAAAGCAACAAGTCAAATTAAGCCTGAAGCTAGCATGATTTACTGAATTAGTGTGTCTGTCATTTGCAGAATGAGGTCCCCAGAGGGCCATTATAGTGACGCTATCCAACACGGTGGGCTAGCATCACCTGTTTGCAAGTTTAGATGTCTGACTATTGTAATTGGTAACAATGTTCAAGCATGCACTAGATATATGACGAATGTTACTTCAATCTATCAAACATGTGATGGTGATACATGATTGAGTGATTTTGGAATCTATCAATAATCTTTTTACAGACATCTTTTAGGGAAAATATTGGCCACAGGGAACTGAAATTAGACCCTGAACTAGCCAAAGCAGAGGTTGAATGCTTTGTTGGCGTGTGGTCCAGAAATAAAAAAAAAACTGCATGCCATGCTTTTCAAAATATTTTGGTCTGGGAAATTGGCTTTGCATGGTCTAACAATAAGAAGATGGCTTTGATGGGAGAGTTTGGTGTTTGATATGAAATTACCTGTACATCCCCTGGAGCTGTAGCCAGCCTTTACTGAGTATCCATCATCACACATACATCTGTAGGTTCCAGGGATGTTCTGACAGTAACCGTTATTCCCACACAAATTACTGTTCAGTCTGCACTCATCGAGATCTTTAATGAAAAAAACAAATATTGCTTGTTGATTTTTAATTTATCATTGCCCTACATGATATTTCTGGACAATCTGAACTTTTCTAAATTTTGCAAATAATGATGTTCTGACTGATTTGACGACAAAACTAAGACAGTAACCTACACATATTTAAATTTGTGCAGTACTATTTTTCGCGAACCTATGAAATTTTACTGAATCCATGGGAAAATTAAGAGTTTATACAGGTTTATAGGTAATAACTTAATAAGTTGTATGTATTACTTAACTTAATCTATTTAACCCTTTACCCAACAGAAGGGCCCTGTGCCAATGCATTCTCTTATATATGCGAGTCGACCATAGGTCGCCTCGCATATATAAGAGAATGCATTGGCTTAACACATTAAAAATTATAAAATTGTTAAAGAATGTAAGAAAAAATGGTAAAAAGTGTTAAAAAAAGATTTTTTTTAGGCCAATGCATTCTCTTATATATGCGAGGCGACCTATGGTCGACTCGCATATACAAGAGAATGCATTGGCACAGGGCATAACTGTAACTATCACAATGTGGTCAAGGAGCCGGTTCCAATGATACCCATATATGTATGGTTCTATTGAGACAGACCGAAGATATTTTAGGCTGTTGAAGCTTTATTTGGCCGGTTTTGGCTGGTTTGTTGGGTAAAGGGTTGATAAATTTAACGACACGAATAACATAACTCGTACCACGTGATATAAACCACTCAATATATCCATATACAACATTCAGCTGCATTTCTTGTCAGGAAAATGATCACGTTGAACCATGTGGGGTCCAGCATAGCATATCATATAGGTCGCCTCGCATATATAAGAGAATGCATTGGCACAGGGCATAACTGTAACTATCACAATGTGGTCAAGGAGCCGGTTCCAATGATATCCATATTTGTATGGTTCTATTGAGACAGACCGAAGATAGTTTAGGCAGTTGAAGCTTTATTTGGCCGGTTTTGGCCGGTTTGTTGGGTAAAGGGTTAATGACTTTTCTGAATTCAGTGCCCACATATATTACATGGCCAGTGTACTTCTCTCTATCATTCTATTTCATGTTTATTTAAATTAACTATTGGACCAAGAATGGCAGAAATTCCCACAATCACAACCTAATAATTAACAGATATTTTATTCATTTATACATTGTGATGGTCTACCTGCCTTCAAGAATAATTTAGAATTAAAACTGCCATCGGATACAGACCTTTACAAAATTGTTTTTGTCAGTTTTAAAAAGTTTGCAAATTTTAAACTGAGTGACAAATAGTACTGAGTAAATTTAAATACGAGTAAGTAACCAGAGTAATTGTCCATCCAAAATTATTGTAACCTAGTGACTTCATATAATGTAGAGTTCAGATAATACATACATTGTATTAAAATTTGATTACAGAAAATAACACTAGGGCATTCAGATGGTTGCGAAGCATTTATTATAGTATATCTGTTAACACTCGCAACGGGAAGATTTTTTTTTCAAAGCTAGCTTCCACATAAGGCATAACAAATTCCTTATATGACGTTTCTTGTTTTCAATAGACAAAAAGATAGCAGCTGTCTCGAAGTGAAGAAAAATGGACTTGTATTTATGTCAATAAATTGTTAGTTCCTGGGATCTGACAGGTTTGACATTATCGTAGAATTAATTTATTACAGACAGATCAATTTTCAATATCGCATATATAGAGGATATGAAATGAGTGTTTCTCTCATATGATATTTATGAAACGAGTCTAAGAAAACTGAAAATTCGTGACGAGTTTCATAAATATCATATGAGAGAAACACGAATTACATATTCTATTTATCATATGACACCTATAAATTGATTATGATGTCCAAAACGCACACAAATCACTAAATAGCTATATGACATCAGCAGCAAAAGGTTAATGTGACGTCACTTCATTGCACCGGAAGCCCAATTACACCTGGTGAACTAGCAGAAATAATATGCACGCGAAGATATAGTGCGCTATTCTGTTCTCAGTTTGTGACATTATATTGTATGTTTATTAGATAAATACGAATTACATATTCTATTTATTGTATAACAATGTCCAAAACTATATATTTCAAGATTATAATTGCGAGAATTTCGGCATCGCGTTGATTCGTGTATTTGATGAGCACGAATTTGACCTGCGTTTAGTCTCGGCCCCCGGCTGCCATTCAGCCAATCAGAACACACTTTTTGTCAACAAACCAATCAAATTATCGGAAGGTGATATGAACTAGTAGTTCATATGAAATTGATTTATGACATAGTAAACGACGTAAATAATGATTGAGTCATATGATAAATCCCAATATCAAACTTATTAGCTGCAATTACTAATCGGAAGCTCTGCCTTATAACGCATAGTATGCAGCCATCTGGACAGTTTATTGCAGACAATGGATCAAGTCAACACAACGTACAGGCCAACTCAATGGATTTGTCTGAACGACATCTCACTTAATCAACAGACAAATCTGTTGATTATTAAACTAAGATATTACAAATGACACGACACTTAGTGCACAGATCACACCAGGTGTGTTTGAGTAGGCCTACTTTGCAAATGCTGTACAAAAATATGACAGTTTAAAATTAGTAATTAGCATGGCAACAGGCTGTTATAGGCATGGGGTTCTTTATCACTCGAATACTGGATGGAATGTGGAATAAAATGGTGACAAAAGGACTGAAGAAAACTAGATTGCCATGGCTGCTTTAATATTGACATATTTATTTTGTACAAACTTAACCCTGTTCAGTGATGACGACAAACATACCTATACAGCTCTTGCCATTGTGTGATGGCTTCAGACACCTACACAGTCACATTAATGTACACACTACACATCAGCAATGGTTTCAGACTACCTGTGCAGAAACATTGGTGTACGTACCTATACAGCTCTTGCCATCAGGAAATGGTTTCAGACCGCTTTTCAGTAACATTAATGTACATACCTATACAGCTCTTGCCATCAGGCGATGGTTTCAGACCACCAGTGCAGTGACATTGATGAGCTCCCGGGATGTTAGTACATCTCCCACCATTACAAATGTTTGGATTCTCCTTACATTCGTCCACATCTAGAAAAGAAGGGAGACAGGTGGTAACTTGGAGGATTAAAGGAGATGGTTTCAGACTACCTGTGCAGGTATCTTCAATATCAAATCATTTGTATTCCACAACCAACCAAGTAAATGTTAAATATGTTGCTCTTTCCATTAACACAAACAGGCAAATGATTGCTGTTGGAACTAGTGATGGGCCTGTCCCAGGTGGGACTAAGGTATTTAAGATGTTATTCTAATAAAAAATTGACCGGAAAATGTAGAAATAAATGCTCGGGCAAAATAAAAGCTTGAAAAAGGGTGATAACTCCACAAAAAAAGTCAGACAAACCTCATAATCGCAGGTGCACAGATTCCCATGGTAATAAATATCTGTGCCAATTTTTTATTTTAATTTACCGAAAAATGTAGGAATAAAAGCTCTGACAAAATTGCCTCTACTGATGGAGGGACGACTAGACAGATGGACAGACAGACAAGCTGATTCCAGTATATAACTCCACAACTCATTGCGGGGGGTATAATCAAATGTTTGCGATGCACTTATCCATATATAAAGTTAGAGCCAAATACTGACAAAGATCCCCGGACGTCTTTTGGAGGTAACTTATATTCAGGACTATTATCACTGTCCCTCAATACATGTCCATATTAATAGAATTAATTTGTGGAAAAAATAATATCCAGGGAAAGATTTTGACATTGACATTATTGTTATTGGGTATGATATTGTAGCCCTGAATATATGGGGCGGAATAAGATTAGATTGGCCAATTTCTCCAACTCAAGATTACAAATTCTCCACCAATAATATAATATGAATCGTACGTGACACGTAGTGGAGCAACCACACATGATGTGCCTCAAATTTGCATTTTTTCGGCGACATAAGGCTAAGAATAATTTATGTAACATCATGCAGTGGTCATGCTAACCAACGAAATTGGTCTAAATGATATTAATAGACCTAAATCGCACGTGAATTTTTCGTAAGTTCTGAAGTAGTTGCTATCATTTTTATCGCAATGATTCATTCTCAATTCCACGTTTTTTGCAATCTCCACACGGTTGATAACTGGAAGTCACGTGACAATTTCTCCAAAATCCATACCCGCGATCTTTGAAAAATCACTGATGGATATAGAAAAATATATATGACGTCATTCACCTGCGTCTAAGGTATAAACAATCACCTGGTGGTTGCTATAACCTTGATCAACTTGAAAAAATATCCACAGGACAAACTTGAAAATTTCAGAGTAAACTACAGGCAGGCTGTATGAAAACACAAAGGGGATGAAAGCTAGAAATGCAGTGGGATCAGATTCAATAAATGTTTTTAATATGAGTTTCCAAACCAAGACTGCAAAGTTCACCAGTAGAAGTTAGTGATGTTCATCCATTAGTCACCCAAGCCTTGAAATAGTGTGTCTGTCATTTGCAGAATGAGGTCCCCAGAGGGTGAATTTAGTGATGCTACCCCGCATAGCGGGTTAGCACCACCAAATTCACCCACGGGGGACCTCATTCTGCTTACACCTCAGCAGAATGAGGTTCCCAGAGGGTGAATTTGGTGATGCTAGCCTGCTGTGTGGGATAGTATCACTAAATTTACCCTCTGGGGACCTCACGCTACAAATGACAGACACACTATTTGCACTATTTGGTGGTTTCTACCTGGAAGATGACGATTCAGGGATCAGCTGATGCCAGTAGCAAGGCTTGAAATAGTGTGTCTGTTATTTGCAGAATGAAGTTCTTTGTTCTATGTGGGGTAACATCACTAAATGCACCCTCTGGGGACCTCATTCTGCAAATGACAGACACACTATTTCAAGGCTTGTAGTCACCTCGATTATGCATTTTATCTCCAGCAAATTAGGGGATATATAAACTTTACAGAAGGGAAAAAGTATCTAAATACAATGTTAATTTGAGACTATAGATACTTCCGAGAAGATGAGGCCAAAGCAGAAAAAGGTCCCCAGAGGGTGAATTTGGATGATGCAACCCACTGTGCAGAATAGAATCATTAAAATCACCCTTCAGGGACCTCATTCTGCAAATGACAAACTCACTATTTGCAGGCTTGTTCCAAACAGACTTCCAGCAACATGTTTGTGCTATCTTTGACTGACATGAGAGATGGCTCCAGTAATTACAATAGGCCTGCATTTTAGCCAATCTGATCATCCCAAAAAATTAATAAGCATATGGGTGTGCTTCATTGTATCCAAAGAGTAATATATTATATGTCATTACCCACCATCACAAGATCTGCCATTGATGTCAAGGGTGTATCCAGCCTCACAACTACACAGGAAATCTCCAGGTCCATTGATGCAAATCATTTCACAAACACTCGCTCCATTCTCACACTCATTATAATCTGAGAAGAGATGGAAACAATTATTATTTCATATGTTATATAAAATATATTACAAAAATCCATAATAAATGAATGTCATATAGAAAACATATAATCAATTTCAGTTTCATAATGTAAGTTATTCCTTTTCTGTATGGATAAAAAAACTTCTTTTATAACAGTGCATAAAAAGCCTGCAGCCTCTTGTAGAAAAGGTATGGCCAGGCCTGCGAGCTTCCATGCATATTCATTAATGGGAGGAGCTTACGGTTGTTAGAAGACAAGGCATCTCCATAAAAAGTTTAATTAGTTTTAC
The DNA here is from genome assembly GCA_032622095.1 of Siphonodentalium dalli. Classification (NCBI taxonomy): domain Eukaryota; kingdom Metazoa; phylum Mollusca; class Scaphopoda; order Gadilida; family Siphonodentaliidae; genus Siphonodentalium; species Siphonodentalium dalli. The sequence continues at coordinate 277,678,309 of CP136063.1, forward strand.
AGCGCTGCCGATATACAATAATACACCCGAGTTCATACCTTCTTTATGTCATCAATTGTGAAATATATGACAACTATCATGCAAAAATGAAAAAGACTATTATTAATCAATGATGAATTTCCATCATTATTGCCCAAATTGAACAGTTATTCAGTACAGACTGATTTGACCACAAAAAAGTTGTTTGAAAATAGACAATTTAAAGTGATGTGAAACACTCCGGTAGGTGATCAAATAGAAATGGAGAATAATCTTGTTCAAAGTAGTTATTTTTACAAATATCATATCTAAATTGACAATACACACTGCCATTCTTATATATTAATTAAATGCAGTGACTGCCGATGGCGAAATCATTTTCGTTAGTTTATCGCCGATAGAAGCGTCCCAATTCGAGTAGTAAATATTTACAATTTAGCGTAGTTCAGACAATGTTTTCTATGGAGTGGTATGGTCGATTTGCTTGAGATTTTCGGTGATGTTAGTGGAATGCTACATTGCTCCAGTTGGCATTACACATGAATACTAACTTATCAGTTTCACGCACCTGAACAAGTACATAATATGTCTTTAACACAAAAAGTATGAGATGAGCAGATATAAATATTAGTTACAAAGAATTATCAATGCAGCAAGCGACTGGCTCAGTCACTGATTGGTAGAAAATATCTACTAATAATCACACTTATTTATGACCCAAGCCTTACAGAATGATGTTCCCTCTGGGGACCTCATTATGCTTACACCTCAGCAGAATGAGGTTCCCAGAGGGTGAATTTGGTGATGCTAGCCTGCTATGTGGGGTAGCATCACTAAATTCACCCTCTGGGGACCTCATTCTGCAAATGACAGCCACCCTATTTCAAGGCTTGATAATTTATGACCTTTTCATGCCGTCATTTCCTCACAGTTAATTATTTGAGATTGTTTACATGGTTACCTATACATGCCGTCTTGTCGTCGTTTGACTCAAACCCCTCGCTGCAGACACAGTGGTAACCACCCATGTAGTTCTGACAGATGCCATTGGAGCATACGCTGCTACTGATAGAACACTCATCAATATCTTCAAAGAAACAGAGGACAAATAATTTAGATGTATGACATTTTCCATCAGTTATATTTGTCTCGGGCATTCATGATGAGAGGAAAAACCTCCATTTTTAAAATATGTTTTTTTACTTGAAAAAAAAACACCCATCCTAATACACAAGACATTAATATGTGCCTACTGTTTTATGCAGTTAAACCAATAGATCTTTTTGACCAAAACAGCAAATAAATCATTTCAGAGCCATTTGAAAATATGCCCGAAGATTTCATATTGGGAAATATTTTCTGAGCACTGAAATAGATTTTGATGAAAATTTCCACACAGTGATAAGTGTTTACAAAACATATTGTGGCCACTAAAAATTGCAAACTGAATCGTTCCCAAACCATTTTATGCTTGAATCTTAAATGTTTACATTCACCCAGATTCACCTCCTAAGTAAATTTAGGTTCTTCTTACCTCTGCAAATCTTGCCATCAGGTGTGAGCTCATGGCCGTTGGGACATTCACATCGATGACCTCCGTCTGTGTTTATACATGATCCGCCTCGACATAATGATACATCCACAGCACATTCATCGATGTCTATTCAGGGAAAGAGGAACAGATTCAATGTATTTTTTTATGTTTAAAGAATAATTACAAGTTCTTTGGGCTTCTATATTAGTCCATCTGATTAATTCAAATTCAAATTTGAGTTGGAAGTATTAATTATTTGGAATTTTATAGTAATATTGATGCGACAACATATGACTTTGTGACTAACCAACTCTAAATGTTCAATTCTGTAATTATTCACAATATGTTTGGAACATGAAGGTTTCAGTGGCTAGCTCATATCATGATGTCAGTTTCAAGGGTGGAAGAAAGACTGCGCAAAGAGTTATTTCCACCGAAAAATCACTCAAGTGCATGTAGAAACAAGGGTTAGCGCCGGCTGGAAAATTATTTTGACCATTTTTTTTGCCATTTATGAGTTCTTTTCAGAATAATTGACCAAATTGAACAAGAGCATTGCTAAGGCATGGCAAAATACACCTTTTAGCCATTTTTAATTGTACTACTGCAAAATAAAATGACAATTTGAGCTTACAAAGAATATCTGATAAACCCGCCCCTAATTTCCATGATACTGGGGACCTCATTCTACATGGCCTTATCAGCTGTGGGAGACCTAGACACATGTTTATGTTCCCAGATGATGATGTGCATTCATTCAGGGCACCTCAATACATATACCTTATACATTGTGTCATCTGCAAATTTGGGGATATAGAGAAACTAAACTAAAAAATAAAAATAAACTTTCTAAAGAAACTAAAAACTTGTTATGATAATAAAGATACTTTCCAGAGAAGATGAGGACTAAGCAGAAAGAGGTCCCCAGATGGTAAATTTAGTGATGCTAGCCTGCTGTGCAGGGTAGCATAACTACATTCACCCTCTGGGGACATCATTCTGCAAATGTCCAGGCCTGTAAGAAAGGCCCTGTGCATAGATCGCACTCTACTAACCTGCACACATTTGCTCCAACATGATCGGCTCATATCCATCATCACAGTTGCACTTAAAGGTTCCAGGAATGTTTACGCATTGTCCATTCGCACAGATTCCGAATGATATTCTACATTCATCGATGTCTGAAGAAATGAGAAGTATATACATGAGTTATCTGAATACAGTAAAACCTCTCTAAACCGAACACCCTTCGGATCGGTCCTTCTGTTCGGTTTAGAGAGGTGTTCGGTTTACAGAAAATCGCACAACCATCGGAATATATTGCCGCCGTCAGTAAGAGTTATTGCGACCCGAACACCTCCTTAATGATTAGTTAAACTTTATTCAATAAACTACCAAATAAAATATAAATTGCAATAGATAAAACGTGTTATAATAAGACATATACATATATGTATAGATAAACCAGGAAACACGGAAACGATAAATTTTATGGAGATTCACGGTTTTTAAAAATGTTGGTGACAGTAGATTTGACAGACTTGACGCTGAGCTCTTGTCAGCTTTCGTGTACTGGGGATATGTTGTCTTTAATATTCTGGTCTATATTCAACTCTGAGGTGTCATTTTCCCCCAACGACAATTGTTGTTAAAACAAAGAGTCCACTCCAGCACAATAACTGCCGTAAAAACAACGTGTCATCGCTCTAATTATCTGTGAAGTCACCGTTGTTCAATCAATTTCACCGAGACAAAAGACCGCTAATTAAATTGGTACGCTTATTCAATATTACGAAAGTACATTACCTGTGTGCACATGCATTCGGCTGGTATCGCTTTCGGAATTTATTTAGAATAAGATTAAATATAAATACGGCCGTATCCTGTTATTATCAGCCATTATCATTCATTTTAATTTTTCAACAGATTTGATTAATGTACCAAGAACACTTCATCAGTTTGTAACTAACAGTTGTCACTGACGATGATCGAGGTCACATACAGGTCAACTCAAAAGCGGAAACATTCAAATGTATTTATTCACTTATGGATTAATAAACCAGTCCGGTATTCGGAGTACAGAAGTTTCGGATTACAGAGGTAATCATTAGTGACAATGCACTTGGGTAAATTCAGGACCAAACAATTTGTTTGGAATGGAGAGGGATTCGGATTGTAGAGGGTCCGGTTTGGAGAGGTTTCACTGTAGACATAATTACATCTAAATAAATTAAAATTAAATTTTGAACTCACCACAATCTGAAGGAACTATAGGTGAGACTGTCCAATGGGACTAAGGATACCCACTCAGTAAAATTGAGCTACATTAAGGGTAGCCATATTAAAATATTTGTTTATTGAAAAAACACAAGGAATACAAGCTCAGACAAAATTATGCATGTTGGGAATAATTTCTAAGTTGAAAAAGGGGGATAACGCAACTTTAAAAAGTTGAACCAAGTTCATAATAGCAGGAGCACAGGTTCGCATACAATCTAAGTAAACTACAGACCAACATAAATAGTGGGTCTGATTACTTGTCATAGATTTTCTATTTCCCAAATTGCGGGATTCTACAACAGTTAAACCAATCAGAATTCACTATTAGTGGCACCAGGATTAATGCTTCCAATCGAAATGATTAACATCACGCGATGAAACAGTATTTTGGGGAAGACCGCAAGCACGTTTCGAGAAATGAAAAGTTGGTGGTAATACGATCAACTTAGTATCAGTAAGAATATGAGTGTATGTTAACACAGAGACTGACTCACATATTGGTAAATATCTTTGCCTGTTTAACCCTTTGAGTGCCAGGTCCGATTTTTGTATCAACCCATATACCCTGTGCCAATGCATTCTCTTATATATGCGAGTCGACCATAGGTCGCCTCGCATATATAAGAGAATGCATTGGTTAACAATTTTTTATTTTTTTTTATTTTTACAATTTTTTACAATTTTAATATATTTTATTATATTCATTAACAGACTTATTGTGTAGGTTTAGGGCCGATAATATCGGCCCCTGGCACTCAAAGGGTTAAAACTAATTGACTGAAAAATGTAGGAACACTAGCTCGGACAAAGTTTCATCCACGGATCGACGGACAGATCTTTCGCAGAGGTATGTTTTGAGATACCTCTTACAAATTATTTATACATAATTTTGAGATTTGAATGAGCCATGTCTGTTTAATGTACATTCTTGTTGGCTTTTTACAACTAAAAATTGCTTAGAAACAATATGTGACAATAAATTAGGCAGATATATATAATACAAGATATATATAATACAAGATATATATAATACAAGATATATATAATACAAGATATATATAATACAAGATATATATAATACAAGATATATATAATACAAGATATATATAATACAAGCAAGTAGATGTTAAAGGCCCATTTAATTTTCAAGTCACCAATTATTGCTTTTTTTGTGACTTGATATACGGTTTAAATAAGAATATATGACATAAATTATGATTAAAATACTATAATTCATCACCATTTGGAACATCTGTGTCTCAGAAGGTGCCCATAGAGTAAAAGAAAATAGCTGAAATTATAGAAACATTTCCCCCATTTTGCTCCCAGAATGCAACAGAATTTAAAACTAAGATATAGAGTTATTCGCCGTCAATTGAAAATAATAGACTTTGCAGTACAGTCCAGATTACACAGCACAGAAAACAAGTCGGTACCTCAACAAAAACAACATGTTCACAGTTTGTTACACCGGATAAGTTGATAATGAATGCAATGTTTTGTTTTCAAATGGTATATATTGTATATAATGTGATATGGGGTTAGAAAATTAAGTGGGCCTTTAATTAATTCTGATGCTTCTTACCTGTACAATTTGCTGACAAATCATCCAGTGCAAACCCAGGATTACATATACAGGAATAGCTTCCAATCGTGTTTAGACATCGTCCATTTGCACAAATACCAGGAAACTCAATGCATTCATTGATATCTGAGCAGATTCAATAGAAATGGATATATCAATACACATTTATAATCAATTTTATATTTTAGCTCAAAGTGATCACTAGTTGTTTCCAATTGAGACAGAAAGCGCAGAGACCAGTACCTGACAAATTAATCTGATTTGGCTTGTTTTAACCCTTTACCCAACAAACCGGCCAAATAAAACTTCAACAGCCTAAAATATCTTCGGTATGTCTCAATAGAACCATACAAATATGGATATCATTGGAACCGGCTCCTTGACCACATTGTGATAGTTACAGTTATGCCCTGTGCCAATGCATTCTCTTATATATACGAGTCGACCATAGGTCGCCTCGCATATATAAGAGAATGCATTGGCCTAAAAAAAATCTTTTTTTAACACTTTTTACCATTTTTTCTTACATTCTTTAACAATTCTATAATTTTTAATGTGTTAAGCCAATGCATTCTCTTATATATGCGAGGCGACCTATGGTCGACTCGCATATATAAGAGAATGCATTGGCACAGGGCCCTTCTGTTGGGTAAAGGGTTAAACAGTAATTTAAAAGCAGATGTCATTGTTTGCCAGGCATTTCTCAGAGAATATATAGTAAACAAATACATCAATAGAATCAGTTGTTGTCATTTAGTCACATTAGTAAATGAAAATTATAGTTAAACATGCTGGAATATATCTAAACTTGAGCCAATTTTACTCACGATGTAGGTAGAAATTGTTTCCCACTTTACCCTTTCTGCCCAAGTGAGGGATACGTTTTACAGATAATATAGGCATGGGCACCATAGGTAAAAGATTTTGTGCTGTTCACTACTACTGCATAAATTCATTTCTATAATTCATGACATGGAAATATTTCTTAAAGATAGAGAAAAAAGTAACATAATTGTTCTTACACTATCTCATACATGAAATACACAAAATTATATATCCAAACTACTAACCAATGCCCAGACGATCATCACATAAAACTCTGAAATCATCTGAAAATAAATAAAAAGATCAGTTTTAGCAGTGTAAAATGAACGATGATTTCCCATCAATCATTAATACTAAAATAATTTATTATTTCCCCATCAATCATTAATACTAAAATAATTTCACATCAATCATTAATACTAAAATAATTTCACATCAATCATTAATACTAAAATAATTTCACATCAATCATTAATACTAAATAATTTCGCATCAATCATTAATACTAAAATAATTTCGCATCAATCATTAATACTAAAATATAAATTTCGCATCAATCATTAATACTAAAATAATTTTTAAAGCAATGGTAATCTTCAGGCCTCAATGATTTCACATCAATCATTAATACTAAAATAATTTTTAATGCAATGGTAATCTTCAGGCCTCAAGTTTGACTAAGCCTGTAAATAATGAGTCTATCATTATAATAATGAGGTCCCCAGAGGGTGAATTTAGAGATGCTATCCATCTGGGAACCTCATTCTGCTGGCCTCAACTGCTATGGGAGATCTAGGATCAGATTAAATTCTCCCAGCTGAAGTTGGTGACTATAGATACTTCCCAGAAGATGAGGCCTAAGCAGCATGAGGTTATGCTAGCCAGCAGTGCGAGATAGCACCACTAAATTCACCCTCTGGGTACCTCATTCTGCAAATGACAGACACACTATTTGCAGGCTTGAGTTTGACATAATAATTTCTAACTTTTGTCACATATTGTGATCATAATACAACCAGGCAGATTCAAACACATGGCCTCTAGCAACATTAACTTTAATATTTTACAGTTGGCAGTAAATTGTTGATGTGAGTATTCTGGAAGAGAGTTATTTTTCCCGGGAACTTAATAAAATGGTTAGCTAGTGGTTACTGTTAGCTGCCAAATCTTTCTTTCACCTCTAGCAGAAACTCTGACTAATAGTGCCCAGTTTTGTAATTTATACAGGACCAAAGCATTTAATCAATTGATACAATACAGTAAATCCCTAAATAATCAACTCCTTAACCACAGCAGAATTATGGGTACTTTTCCAGTGACTTTTCAGGATTTATTCGGAAATATGGCATGTTGGCATTCATCGGAAAGCTCTCCGATGAATGGCAACAAGCCATATTTTCGACTAAATCCTGAAAAATTACCCATAATTCTGTTGTGGTTAAGGAGTTGATTACTTAGGGCATTACTGTACCTGTTCCTCTAGCTGGACATGGTGTACATCTGGCTCCCCAGGCTCGACCCAGAGAACAGCAGCAGGTTGATTTAGAATAGAAACCACCCAAATCCTTACTGCACTGGCCGCGATAATGCTGGAGATAGCATGAATCCTTCCTCAAATCTGAAAAAATATCGGAACCGAGTACCAACAAAACGTGCCTAAAAATAGGAAGTTAAAAATATCAAGAACCATGACAAAAGCTGATACATTTTCAGATAATTTTGTGTGAACAAAAAAAATGACAAAAGATATAATGCATGACAAGATTCTGGCATGTGGTCGACACCTGGGAATGGAATCTCGCACCAGTATGCCAAAGTTGATACTTCCCACAAGGGATTAAACATCAAATAATTGTTTTTACAGGCACAAATTCATCATAACAGTTATCACACAATGAAACAAAAGTTTAGAAACACATTACTATTCACAGATAAAAAAGCTCAGTCTAATAAATTCAAGACTCGAACCAGCTTCGCTGGTTTGAGTCTGGTTTTAATCATCATCATCATCATTCGACTTTTGGTTCCGATATACAAAAATTTATTATACAATGGATAGTCTAGCAGTGATTTGAACTCTGTCAGTGAAGTGACATTGACAACTTACAGTAATGCCCTAAGTAATCGACCCCTTAACTACAGTCTAGCAAATTAGCTCTGTGTCACATTATATCCCTATAAATAAATTTTACATGTTATCCATGCAGTATAATGTCGCAGCGCACAAATAGATTTATGAATGACCTTTATATCCGCTGCTTCAAATTGGTGATAACTGTTGAGAATCTTAGAAATAAGTACATCTATTCTTCTTGCTAGGTATTATTGGTCAATGGACGTACGCCTTTACTGTTTAATTAGTTGTGATAATCTCTGATGTTGTGAGAAATTATCAATGTGACAGAAAATTTATTGCTATATTTTTATGTATGTGGCGTATTCCACTGCTGTGTAGGAATTCTGACAATTCTATTGCTTAGCTGACAGATGTTGCGATTGGCAGACACTGACGTAATGCTTGCTGTGATTGGCTGACACTGACGTAATGCTTGCTGTGATTGGCTGACACTGACGTAATGCTTGCTGGTGGTAATGGAAAACCGACCCATTTTCTTCAGACTCTGCGAAGCTTGTTTGAGTCTGGTTTTAATCATCATCATCATCAATCGACTTTTGGTTCCGATATACAAAAATTTATTATACAATGGATAGTCTAGCAGTGATTTGAACTCTGTCAGTGAAGTGACATTGACAACTTACAGTAATGCCCTAAGTAATCGACCCCTTAACCACAGCAGAAGTATGGGTTACTTTTCATGATTTAGTCGGAAATATGGCTTGTTGCCATTCATCGGAAAGCTCTCGGGGAGAGCTTTCTGATGAATGGCAACAAGCCATATTTCCGACTAAATCCTGAAAAGTTACCCATTATTCTGCTGTGGTTAAGGGGTCGATTACTTAGGGCATTACTGTATTCGGGGAGTTTGTTCCAATCAACTACAATGCGTTGTGTGAAGAAGAAGTACTTTCCGAAGTTCTTATTAACGGTTTTCATTTGTAGCTTGAGATTATGTCCTCTCGTATTAGAATATGTTGCTTTCTGGAAAAGTTCATCTGTGTTAACGTTATAATGATTATGTAAGTACTAAAATGTCTCTATTAAATCATTTTGCAGACACCTGTACTTTACGGACAATAAGTTCAGTTGAACGAGTCAATCTCTGTATTTCAGGTACCTGAGCTGAGGTACCAGTCTGTTTGCATGATGCTGCACTTTCTCTGAAGCGGTGCAATTATATTTCAAATGATAGTCCCATGCCGGGTTGCAATATTCAAGAATTGGTCTCACCATGCTCATATAAAGACGCCTAAACGTTTTCGGATCTAACGTAATGAATGTTCTATGTTGGACACCGATCACCCGATATACCTTACTACATATCGAGTTTATATGAATTTCAAATTTAAGTTTGTTATCCACATTAACCCTTTACCCAACAGAACGGCCCTGTGCCAATGCATTCTCTTATATATGCGAGTTGACCATAGGTCGCCTCGCATATATAAGAGAATGCATTGGCTTAACACATATTAAAAATGATCAAATTGTCAAAGAATGTAGAAAAATATTATAAAAATTGTTAAAAAATGTAAGAAAAAATTATAAAATTGTTAAAGATTTTTTTTAGGCCAATGCATTCTCTTATATATGAGAGGCGACCTATGGTCGACTCGCATATATAAGAGAATGCATTGGCACAGGGCATAGCTGTAACCATCACAATGTGGTCAATGAACCGGTTCCAATGATATCCATATTTGTATGGTGTTATTGAGACAGACCGAAGATATTTTAGGCTGTTGAAGCTTTATTTGGGCGTTTTTGGCCGGTTTGTTGGGTAGAGGGTTAATGCCTAGATCCTTTTGGCACATGTGTCATGCTATGTAGTATATATTTTAGTGCCTAACATGATGCTGTTATATCAACAAACTTTATATGGATTCACTGGTTGTTTTTCAAATACTCAATTATATTGTGTGTCTTTCTGTAGACAAGAACAAAGAATCTACCTTAAATTTACTCAAATGGTTCACCATGCATAAAGGATTAACACTTTCTATACTAAAAACTCATTGATGAGTAGTTATCTCTTGGGGAAATGTTCAGATAATAAGTTATTATCTGAGCATTTCCCTCCAATAAAGAGGACTCCTTCTGCACTTTTAAAAAATCTGTTGTCTGCTTATTGTTCCTGAAAACCCCTCCAAATAGAATAGACCATACCAATGCATACTTTTATAACTAGGTGGGTGAATCCATTTAGTATAGACAGGGTTAAAGGTAGGCTACAGGATCTACTATCTAATAAGGTAATCTCACCAACACACTTCCGACCATCCGAGTCCAAGACGAGGCCATCAGGACATGTACACTTATAAGATCCATCAGTGTTGACACAGACCCCGCCTCCAAGACACATGTTCGAGAACAGATCACATTCATTGATATCTGTAATATACAAAGTGACCTCTGACCTTATATGTATGCACAGACTCCCCTTCTCAGATACATGTCTAACCTTTTCATGATGGGAGCTGCGCTGGTGGAGCATTAACGACTCTGTGCCAAAGCATTCCTTATATATGGGAATCTTCCATAGTGAGCCTTGCATATATAAGAGAATGCTCTGATTTACAAGGTCAAGGAAAATATTGTTAAGCAAATGTATTCTCTTATATAAGAAAAGCTCCCTATGGGCAATTCGCATATAAAAGAGAATACATTGGCACATGGTTTTCACAAAATTTCATGAAGCTCCAGTCATGGAAGGTTTAAGCCATAAAAAATAAATCAAATTCACTCATATCTGTTAACCTTTCCATGACTGGAGCTTCCTGAAATTGTGCGAAAACCATATGCAAATGCATTTTCTTATATATGTGAGTCTCCCATAGAGAGCCTCTCATATATAAGATAATACATTAGCCTAACAATATTTACCTTGACATTGTAAGCCAGTGCTCCCTATGGGAGACTCCCATATATAAGAGAAAGCACTGGCACAGGTTCTTGAATGCAGCAATAGTGTAGCTCACGTCATGAAAGGGTTAAAAAGACAGATGTTTGAGAATAAATTACATTTATTGATATCTGTAGAATATGAAGTGAATCGAAATCAAAGAGGGTCTATCTCTCTTCCTAAATACATTTTATATAGTTTCCGATGGTTTCCGGGATATAAAATAACAGATATGAGTCAAAGACACCTGTTTCGGAAAGACTTCTGTAAATTAATATTGATTTTATATCGATGCTTTCTTGAATAATGCGATAATCAAGTGGGAATTGTTTTTGTTACTATTTTAGATTCCGCATGTCACACTCTGAACAAACGCGAGCCGTAAAATGTCCCAAATTGATTGTATGTAAAATATACCCAAAAACTTGAAATAAACAACATTAATTGATAAAATCATTTCCAGACAGTCTTAGATCCATATTTATTATTATATTCCCAGGAAACTATATAAAAATTGTTATAGGAAGACCATCTTTATGACCTTATATGGATGGCAAAGATCAACAGGTTGGAGCCACAAAGGTCCATGAGGGACTGTGAAGACAGGCGGGAACCACTGTAACTACATGTTCATGATCAGGCAAGAATTGGTTTCAAGACCACAAAGGTCGAATACACATGAAAATAATATTGAGTCAGACATAGAGGTCAGAAACAGTCTGCAACCACAAACGGCGTACTCTGATAACCAGACAGATAATAAGACAGGTAGACATTTCAAGGCCTGCTGACCAGACCTGTTTAATGCCTAAAAATCTGTCAGTGAGATTCTGCCCCTTCAGTCAGGGAGATTTGGGTCTTGTCAGGGAGATTACAAAATTGCAGCTAAATAGTAACATTTTCACTATTTCTTCCTTTGAAAAATGGTGGGCAGTGATTTTAAAGTAGTTAAATGTAATTAATCTTCACTTTTCAAAGGATGAAAATATTTTTTGTTGATAATCTATTTCATTCGTGATATCAATGTCTAGCGTTTAAAACATTTAAAACATTTAAAACCAAGAAAATTCTTTGGCCTACGAATCCCTATATTTGGAGTCATATCGGCATCATTTCGATGGACTATCAACAACTTCGTCACTGTCATTTCGGCAGAGTTTCGTCGAATTAAAACACCGGACATTTATAAATTTAACAAAACAACTAGTAAACTAGAATGATTTATTGCAGAAATAAACCCAACCCCAGTATATATAGCGTGTGCATTTATTTACTAACACACCATGCATGGGTGCTTATAGTAATTATTGACCCCCAAGGAAAACAAACTGCCATACATTCAATTAATTTCTTTTGAAAGAGTGCCAGTCATTAGTCGCGACAAAGATGCAGTGTAATAAACGCCAGAGGCTACTCCGGTTATCAATGGAGCATACCTGATCTCGGCAAATCTCGTTCACACGTGGTTTCGAAAACACTTCCGCGTTCTGAAAATTTTGACATTAATTTTTTTGTTGATTTGATTGAAACCGTGAGATTACAAGCTTAATCCGGGAGCGCGGGAGATGAGGCCTCAACCCGGTAGTCTCCCGCACAATCCGGGAGATTAAACAGGTCTGCTGCTGACCACAAGAAGAAGAATTTATAAACAGGCAGATTAATGATTCTCATGAATATAACTCACCAACACACTTGGAACCACCATTCAGCTTGTATCCTCGAGGACATGCCAGGTCACCTGAATAATGAAGAAAAGTGCAACAAACATGTTAGCTTAAACCAATAATTAAATTGACATGGCTCTTTAGAACCACAAAATTATGTATACATAATTTGGCAAGTGGTATGTAAATGTACCAAATCCAAATGCGAATGAAAATAAATATGTACAGCATTGATGTTTCAATCAGAAATGTACTAAGTTTATATTGTGACATATATCAATTAATGCGTGCATAGGTTATGGTGATCTGATTATTTGATAGGTCTTACCTGGCTCAGGACACTTGGTACAAGGCGATCCCCAGGCTTTACCAATGGTTTATAGTCTTACCTGGCTCAGGACACTTGGTACAAGGCGATCCCCAGGCTTTACCAATGGTTTATAGTCTTACCTGGCTCAGGACACTTGGTACAAGGCGATCCCCAGGCTTTACCAATGGTTTATAGTCTTACCTGGCTCAGGACACTTGGTACAAGGCGATCCCCAGGCTTTACCAATGGTTTATAGTCTTACCTGGCTCAGGACACTTGGTACAAGGCGATCCCCAGGCTTTACCAATGGTTTATAGTCTTACCTGGCTCAGGACACTTGGTACAAGGCGATCCCCAGGCTTTACCAATGGTTTATATGTCTTACCTGGCTCAGGACACTTGGTACAAGGCGATCCCCAGGCTTTACCAATGGTTTATAGTCTTACCTGGCTCAGGACACTTGGTACAAGGCGATCTCCAGGCTTTACCAATGGTTTATAGTCTTACCTGGCTCAGGACACTTGGTACAAGGCGATCCCCAGGCTTTACCAATGGTTTATAGTCTTACCTGGCTCAGGACACTTGGTACAAGGCGATCCCCAGGCTTTACCAATGGTTTATAGTCTTACCTGGCTCAGGACACTTGGTACACAGCGATCCCCAGGCTTTACCAATGGTTTATAGTCTTACCTGGCTCAGGACACTTGGTACACAGCGATCCCCAGGCTTTACCAATGGTTTATAGTCTTACCTGGCTCAGGACACTTGGTACAAGGCGATCCCCAGGCTTTACCAATGGTTTATATGTCTTACCTGGCTCAGGACACTTGGTACACAGCGATCCCCAGGCTTTACCAATGGTTTATAGTCTTACCTGGCTCAGGACACTTGGTACAAGGCGATCCCCAGGCTTTACCAATGGTTCCACAGCATTCTGTTTTTGTGGTCAGCATTTTGAGACTATTTTCACAAGTGTCATGCCTTATATCAAGCCAACATGTGCTTCTTTTGTTATCTGTGTGTAAATAATATAAGACGGGATAGTGTTAACCCTTTCATGATGGGAGCTGTGCTGGTGCAGCATTAACCCTTTACCCAACAAACTGGCCAAAACCGGCCAAATAAAGCTTCAACAGCCTAAAATATCTTCGGTCTGTCTCAATAGAACCATACAAATATGGATATCATTGGAACCGGCTCATTGACCACATTGTGATGGTTACAGTTATGCCCTGTGCCAATGCATTCTCTTATATATGCGAGTCGACCATAGGTCGCCTCGCATATATAAGAGAATGCATTGGCCTAAAAAAAAAAAAAAATTAACACTTTTTACCATTTTTTCTTACATTCTTTAACAATTTTATAATTTTTAATGTGTTAAGCCAATGCATTCTCTTATATATGCAAGTCTCTAGTCTCCAGTCTCTACAGTCTACAGCCACATGTAGCTTCATCTAATGAAGTCACTTTTGCTGGAGAAACTCATAGCCCACAGATGTAGTGGCCGGTGAAAATAAAAGGACAATTACTGCCCTGCCTAAGTGGTCATTATCCAATGATTCCGTGGTAAAGATATTCACTTCTCTTGCTCAAGGTTGCATGCTCAACAGAAGGAATCATTTGTTTGGAAAATATTTACTAAGTCCGTTCCGAAATTGTATTTGTATTTAGAAAATTGGTCCTATGAAAAAACTATACTGACTCAGTTCCTCAGGTACGCCTCTGGTCTATAACAGATATAAAGCAATCTGTTATTTTAAGTGTGGTTTCGGGAGTTAGCACACGACCCTATGGACAGAACAGTTCAGGACGGATACTGAGTCCCAAAGGTTGACTGCATGTATAACTGAGTATTTCAAACATTCATGTTATTTTCTCTTTCCATCTCCGGTTTGTTCTGAAATATGTCTGTAGATTAATTCACATCATTTTTTCTTTGTAAAACCAACGTCAAACCCTTTTACATCCAAAAAACGATATTTCACCAAAAAAAATAAAATATAAAAATATACACATTATTACAATATATTATACAAATTTTATACTTATAAACTGAACTAGAAATTATCAACATTTTGACAGTATTCCAGATTCTACAGATACATTAAATTGCTTTATTTGTTCGATGTCTGTCCCATGTGCCTTGTTCATGCAGCTTAAAGAAAAAAGAGAATCATACTTTATAAATATATTTCTTCCACTATGAACTTCCCACTGGCCCTACACTATGTATGAAAATTCTCAAATTGAATCTTCATTAAGAAGCTGGATTTGAGTTAAAAGCACAGAATTCATAGAGCTATATAAATTTACCTAAACATATTCTTCCAGTTGGATCGAGTATAGTCCCAGGCACCACACACTCACATCGAAAACTCCCCGGTGTGTTGATACAGTTACCTCCAGTGCACGACAGTCTGTACAACGTGCACTCATCTACATCTAAATAAAAAAAACAAGCATGCAATTTACTAATGGCTTATGAGCCAAATAGGTACAATGTACAACATGGCTACATCCTCACTTCTATAAGACCAAAATGATCATCCCGCTTAAATGTCCATGACAACCAACATAAAAATGACAAATCAGTATATCACATCAAAATATACCATTTAGTATATTACACACTCTAAATCATTTTACCTGCAGTCGAACATTTATGGTACATGTGAAAGGATAATCTCCAGACTCTTATACCAACAAATGCGAACTCACAAACAAAAGCAGTTCTGTTCATTTTACACTATTGTAAGTGGTAACACTAAAATATTACCTTCACATGTATTTGACTGTAGATTGAGTTGATATCCATCAGGACAAATACAGCGATGGCTGCCCGGAGTGTTCCGACACTGACCTCCATTACAGACATCAGAATCCTGTGAACATTCATTAATATCTGAAATGTAGTGATCAGAGCTGTCGTATGATACGATACGAAACGATTTAATTGCATAAACACCAATAAAGGCAGTATGCTAACAATACAATTCATAATAAAACAATAAACAATTAATAAACAATTATATGTGAACATGGCATGTCTAGCTATATGTATTTTATTGTGTGATGGCAAGCATAATATTCATTCAGAGCGCTTATCAAAGAGCGCCGGACCACATTGCTGAATTTGCTGCTTATTTCAGGGTTATCATTTTTCATTTTAAGATTAAATTTCTGATTGTTTGACATACTTGTAAAATTACTGTGATATCTACCAACAATTTGGAAAATTTCATCACTGAGATCGCAATAGTGTGGACATTCCATAATGAAACGATACTCATTTTCTATATCAGAACCGGTCCTGCATTTAAGGCACAGTCTATTCCCCTCCTTAATTATAGGCTGATGATGTCTACCTTTTTCAATAGCGAGTATGTGATCAGCCCAGCAGCTGAAGTGACGTTAAACTCCAATAAACCAACATTAGGGCTACCATCTCAAATAAATGCAATAAACCAACATTAGAGCTACCATCTCAAATAAATATAATAAACCAACATTAGGGCTACCATCTCAAATAAATATAATAAACCAACATTAGGGCTACCATATCAAATAAATGTAATAAACCGACATTAGGGCTACCATCTCAAATAAATGCAATAAACCAACATTAGGGCTACCATCTCAAATAAATATAATAAACCAACATTAGGGCTACCATATCAAATAAATGTAATAAACCGACATTAGGGCTACCATCTCAAATAAATGCAATAAACCAACATTAGGGCTACCATCTCAAATAAATGTAATAAACCAACATTATGGCTACCATCTCAAATAAATGTAATAAACCAACATTAGGGCTACCATCTCAAATAAATGAAAAAAATAAACCAACATTAGGGCTACCATATCAAATAAATGTAATAAACCGACATTAGGGCTACCATCTCAAATAAATGCAATAAACCAACATTAGGGCTACCATCTCAAATAAATATAATAAACCAACATTAGGGCTACCATCTCAAATAAATGTAATAAACCAACATTAGGGCTACCATCTCAAATAAATGTAATAAACCAACATTAGGGCTACCATATCAAATAAATGTAATAAACCAACATTAGGGCTACCATCTCAAATAAATGTAATAAACCAACATTAGGGCTACCATCTCAAATAAATGCAATAAACCAACATTAGGGCTACCATCTCAAATAAATGCAATAAACCAACATTAGGGCTACCATATCAAATAAATGTAATAAACCAACATTAGGGCTACCATCTCAAATAAATATAATAAACCAACATTATGGCTACCATCTCAAATAAATATAATAAACCAACATTAGGGCTACCATCTCAAATAAATTCAATAAACCAACATTAGAGCTACCATCTCAAATAAATATAATAAACCAACATTATGGCTACCATCTCAAATAAATATAATAAACCAACATTTTGGCTACCATATCAAATAAATGCAATATAAATAAGTTGAGGGAAGTAAATTGTTTTAACCCTTCCACGACTGGAGCTTCCTGAAAGTTTGTGAAAACCCTGTGCCAATGCATTCTCTTATATATGCGAGTCTCCCATAGAGAGCCTCACATATATAAGAGAATACATTGGCCTCACAATAATTACCTTGACCTTGTAAGCCAGTGCATTCCCTTATATATGCGATGCTCCCTATGGGAGACTCACATATATAAGAGAATGGAATGGCACAGGATCTTTAATGCTGCACCAGCACAGATTCTGTAATGAAAGAGTTAAAGAGGAATTCTTTGACAATCCATGCATGTCAATAGTGACATATTCAAGCCTTGAAATAGTGTGCCTGTCATTTGCAGAATGAGGTCCCCAGAGGGTGAATTTAGTGATGCTACCCCGCAAAGTGGGCTAGCATCACCAAATTCACCCTCTGGGAACCTCATTCTGCTGAGTTGTAAGCAGAATGAGGTCCCCAGAGGGTGAATTTGGTGATGCTAGCCCTCTATGCGGGGTTGCATCAATAAATTCACCCTCTGGGGACCTCATTCTGCAAATGACAGACACACTATTTCAAGGCTTGGACATATTGTTCAGTTAAAGGCCCACTTAATTTTCGAATCACCAGATCACATTATATAACACATATTCCATGTTATATACCATGAACCACCAGATCACATTATATACAACATATTCCATGTTATATACCATGAATCACCAGATCACATTATATACAATATATTCCATGTTATATACCATTTGAAAGAGGAAGCTCCAAAACATTGTATTATCAACTGATCCGGTCGGTTAAACTGGGAACATGTTGTTTTTGTCGAGGTACCAAGGTGTGTCCTGTATATAATTTTGATCCGGACTGTACTATAAAGTCTTGGAATGAATCTCTATCATTTGGTGGACAGTCCTAGGCCACAGCTGCCTCGTATTCTGGTGGAATATATATTTTTTGGTTCCTCTTCCAGATGGTATATAATATGGAATAATGTTATCTGGGCATTCAATGGTATATAATATGGAATAATGTTATCTGGGCATTCAATGGTATATAATATGGAATAATGTTATCTGGGCATTCAATGGTATATAATATGGAATAATGTTATCTGGGCATTCAATGGTATATAATATGGAATAATGTTATCTGGGCATTCAATGGTATATAATATGGAATAATGTTATCTGGGCATTCAATGGTATATAATATGGGATAATGTTATCTGGGCATTCAATGGTATATAATATGGAATAATGTTATCTGGGCATTCAATGGTATATAATATGGAATATGTTATCTGGGCATTCAATGGTATATAATATGGAATAATGTTATCTGGGCATTCAATGGTATATAATATGGAATAATGTTATCTGGGCATTCAATGGTATATAATATGGAATAATGTTATCTGGGCATTCAATGGTATATAATATGGAATAATGTTATCTGGGCATTCAATGGTATATAATATGGGATAATGTTATCTGGGCATTCAATGGTATATAATATGGAATAATGTTATCTGGGCATTCAATGGTATATAATATGGGATAATGTTATCTGGGCATTCAATGGTATATAATATGGGATAATGTTATCTGGGCATTCAATGGTATATAATATGGAATAATGTTATCTGGGCATTCAATGGTATATAATATGGGATAATGTTATCTGGGCATTCAATGGTATATAATATGGAATAATGTTATCTGGGCATTCAATGGTATATAATATGGAATAATGTTATCTGGGCATTCAATGGTATATAATATGGAATAATGTTATCTGGGCATTCAATGGTATATAATATGGAATAATGTTATCTGGGCATTCAATGGTATATAATATGGAATAATGTTATCTGGGCATTCAATGGTATATAATATGGAATAATGTTATCTGGGCATTCAATGGTATATAATGTGGAATAATGTTATCTGGGCATTCAATGGTATATAATATGGAATAATGTTATCTGGGCATTCAATGGTATATAATATGGAATAATGTTATCTGGGCATTCAATGGTATATAATATGGGATAATGTTATCTGGGCATTCAATGGTATATAATATGGAATAATGTTATCTGGGCATTCAATGGTATATAATATGGAATAATGTTATCTGGGCATTCAATGGTATATAATATGGAATAATGTTATCTGGGCATTCAATGGTATATAATATGGAATAATGTTATCTGGGCATTCAATGGTATATAATATGGAATAATGTTATCTGGGCATTCAATGGTATATAATATGGAATAATGTTATCTGGGCATTCAATGGTATATAATATGGAATAATGTTATATGGGCATTCAATGGTATATAATATGGAATAATGTTATCTGGGCATTCAATGGTATATAATATGGAATAATGTTATCTGGGCATTCAATGGTATATAATATGGAATAATGTTATCTGGGCATTCAATGGTATATAATATGGAATGTTATCTGGGCATTCAATGGTATATAATATGGAATAATGTTATCTGGGCATTCAATGGTATATAATATGGAATAATGTTATCTGGGCATTCAATGGTATATAATATGGAATAATGTTATCTGGGCATTCAATGGTATATAATATGGAATAATGTTATCTGGGCATTCAATGGTATATAATATGGAATAATGTTATCTGGGCATTCAATGGTATATAATATGGAATAATGTTATCTGGGCATTCGAAAATTAAGTGGGCCTTTAAACCAATCGTATTTGAGAGATGGTAATATTTGATGCAGAAATGTAGTACTGCCATTCTCTGTACAACCGATATGTATATCAGGGGTGTATGCTGGCATGATAGAGGAGAAGCTGAGCATGTTACACACCCCCAATAGATAGAAGGTATTTATTATCTTACCAACACATCGTTTGCCTGTGCTATCCACTTCATATCCATTATTGCAGATACATCTGTAGCCAGCTTTGAGGTTCTCGCATGCTCCATTTTGACATAGCTGAGGCATTATGAGACACTCGTTGATATCTGTTAAGTAGAAGTAGTAACTCAAAGAATATGACATATTAATGACTTGGGACAAAACATACAAGAAAGAAACATGATTGAATAGAAAGAGATTAGCAACCAAAAACTTGAACACACGACCACTTATGTACAGCATGTGTATTAATCTATCTTTGTGTTAACTTTATCCATTTTCAAAATGCTATATTCATTTGATCTCCTGGTAACTCACACTTGTTCGTCTATCCCATTGCAAAATGTAGGTATCTAAATGCATACCTAATATGGCAAATAAATATGCTTAACTCTTTATTTACTAAATACTAATTGAATAGTAGTTCTCTTTGGAAATTTTCTGATAATAAGTATAACTAACAGACATATGCCGTTTATTGAATTTATTATCTGAACATTTCCCACCAATGAACATGAATCCTTCTGCAAATTGTATTATCTTTTTGTCTGTCTGTGCTCAATTTTCCTGAACAACCATCCAAATGAATAGTAGACTATTCCAATGTATACTTTTATAACTGATGGGAGAATCCATTTTGTAAAGAAAGGGTTAAACAAAACCAGAAGAGAAAATGAGATGGAAGAAGCGATCATTGAGAGCGCAGGAATTTTATCACGGCAGCAGCTGACGGCAGCATGTAACGTAGCGACAACATCACTATAAAGTTGCAAATAATCAAAAATATTCCAAATGCATGTTCAGGTTGATATTTTTCACTGAAATGTAATTACTAGTATAAGGAACAAATTTAATTTCATCCCATGATATGATGTACAGTAATGCTCTAGATAATCGACTCCTTAACCACAGCAGAATTATGGGTAACGGAAATATGGCTTGTTGACATTCATCGGAAAGCTCTCGAGGAGAGCTTTCCGATGAATGGCAACAAGCCATATTTCCTACTAAATCCTGAAATGTTACCCATAATTCTGCTGTGGTTAAGGAGTTGATTATTTAGAACATTACTGTACACTTCTTTTTGTGATTTATGTTTGTGGTTAGGCACCACAGTGTAATTCTGTCAGGAAATGAAGATTATTTGTTAAATAATTTACTAACCTTTCCCATTACCATCTATTCCGGGACCATGAGGACAGAGTTTTTTATAATCTGGTGAAGATACTGATGGGCAGTGGTCGCAGGATAATCCCCACGCTACACCCGGAGCGGACATAGAATCCACGGTGCAGCAGCATGTAGACTTGGTCACTACGCGACTAAGAGGATTATGACATCCACCTCTACGAAGGTCAAGGTAACAGAAATCTTTCTGTGTGTCTGCAAGTAATTAATATATAATGATGATTATAACCACTTCATGTAGAAACAACTATTTATTAACCCTTCCATGGATGAAGCTTCCTGAAATTTTGCGAAAACTCTGTGCCTATGCATTCTCTTATATAGGGAGGCTCTCATATATAAGAGAATGCATTGGCCTAACAATATTGACCTTGTAAACCATGCATTGTCCTATATATGCAAGGCTCCCTATGGGAGACTCGAATATACAAGAGAATGCACTGGCACATGATATTTAATGCTGCACCAGCACACAAATTCCTGTCAATTACTTAAAACCCCGAAAAATTATGCTATTAACCTTAAATGTTCTTGTTCTCTTTGCTAGACTAAACTTATTGTTAACGCAAATTATGATGATCACCCAAGTATGTCCTGTTGTCCGGCCTGAGCTCGAATCCAAACAAACATGAAAGGATGAATGAAAAACACACCATTCGTCTATCTCAGCCCTTGTCATCTTTTACAACTGAGGAACACCACGAAATGACGTTCACCTCGACAATGTAATGAGAGACACAAAAACAGGATAATGAAATACAGTAATGCCCTAATTAATTGACTCCTTAACCACAGCAGAATTATGGGTAACTTTTCAGGATTTAGACGGAAATATGGCTTGTTGTCATTCATCGGAAAGCTCTCCCCGCAAGCCATATTTCTGAATAAATCTTGAAAAGTTACCCATAATTCTGCTGTGGTTAAGGAGTCGATTAATTAGGGCATTACTGTAGCATTGACTGATTCCTAGGAAAACATCAGAAATGAACAGCTAGGAGATTTTGGTCGGGCTTGTAACATACACAGAACCACACATATATGTTACTGGCTCATATATATGGAAATCACGTGATCGGGGAAGGATAAAACTCTCGTGCTATACATATGACATCACTCTTATGCCTTTCAATGGTCCCTTGACTTTAATCATGCCACTGCTTTGCTCTGGGCATCATTATTATAGACCAGTATGGACCAACGCCATCTTAAATTACAGTAATGCCCTAAGTAATCGACTCCTTAACCACAGCAGAATTATGGGTAACTTTTCGGGATTAAGTCGGAAATATGGCTTGTTGCCATTCATCAGAAAGCTCTCCCCGAGAGCTTTCTGATGAATGGCAACAAGCCATATTTCCGACTAAATCCTGAAAAGTTACCCATAATTCTGCTGTGGTTAAGGAGTCGATTACTTAGGGCATTACTGTACCAGTCAAAATTCTGACCGGTACTGAAATAGAACAGTACAAGCTGATTGGATGAAGTGATTTGTGTGTTGTGTCCAAAAACCCAAGTTTGACTAGATTCTAGCTGTCGATCTCGGCGGGAATAAATTATCAAAACATATTATTTTGATATCCTACTTCGTATTTGCTGTTGTCTGACCGTCGTTATATTTATATCAATGATGCAAATGACGTCTTCTACTTGAAGATGGAGATGGTCCGTACTGGTCTCTTAAGGGAGGGGGGATGTTACAGAGTGATATCGTCCTAGTGTTTCATCTATAAGCCAGGGATGAGTCTAACTTATGCCATA
This sequence comes from Siphonodentalium dalli, assembly GCA_032622095.1. Classification (NCBI taxonomy): domain Eukaryota; kingdom Metazoa; phylum Mollusca; class Scaphopoda; order Gadilida; family Siphonodentaliidae; genus Siphonodentalium; species Siphonodentalium dalli. The sequence continues at coordinate 277,701,840 of CP136063.1, forward strand.
AATTGATATCCAGGAAGTGCAGTTCTATGTATTTGTGACAGCGGTCTGCAAAGAGTGTTTCACCCACCAACCCAAATGGTAGTCTAAACCTCAGACGTTGGAAATCTGAAGGTCTAAAGCCTGTTCAAAATTTGAAGCATAATAATGCTATAAATTTATTGTTTTTTAATAGAAATTTAATGTAAATTTAATGATTTCCAAGTCTATTGTAGTTTATTTTTTGTTCTCAGTTGATGTCACAAATTCTGTCAATCACTTAAAACCCAGAAAAATTATGCTATTAACCTTAAAATATTCTTGTTCTCCTCGCTGGACTAAACTTAATGTTAATGCAAATTATGATGATCACCCAAGTACGTCCTCTTGTCGGGTCCAAGCTCGAATCCGAACACACATCATAAATACTCACCCAAACATGTCCTCTTGTCAGGTCCAAGCTCGATTCCGAACAAACATCATAAATACTCACCCAAACATGTCCTCTTGTCGGGTCCAATCTCGAATCCGAACACACATCATAAATACTCACCCAAACTCGAATCCGAACACACATCATAAATACTCACCCAAACATGTCCTCTTGTCGGGACCAAGCTCGAATCCGAACACACAATCACATCGGAAGCTGCCCTGGTTGTTGATACACTGACCGTTGATGCAGATGTCCTCATTTTCTTCACACTCATTTATGTCTAAAAATAACAAAGCGCATTTATAGATATTTCCAACCACAAAGGCTTGTCATTACAATACAAAAGCACCATTGATGAGTAGTTATCCCATCGGAAATGTTCAGATAATAAGCTCAACAAACAATCATAGGTCATTATGTGAACAATTATAATAGTTTTATTTACTCAGACACAATATGTGCAACATGAGATGAGAATAAGATAAATAACATGGCTAAATTAACTCAATATACAGAAAACAACACACATATAAGCATCAACCATCATCACCTCCATCGTCGTCATCCCTATTGGTATAGTATCATCGACAGTGTCGTCGTCTACGTCATTATAATCATCATTATATTTATCATAATCAAAATCACTATCATCACCTTCATCATCATCATCATTATCATCATCATCACCATTGTCTTCATCGAGCTGTATAATACTACTTGCTGTGCTCGGTTAGCTTAAGGCCCTTATTAATGAACATTGATAGGTTCCGCAATGTGTTAATATCGGTTTTGTTTAATAAAGCATAACACAATTCTTTGGACACAACTTTTCGATAACATTCTGGTAAATATTTAATTCTAAGTTCACAAAGATTATGGCATTTCATCAGGAAGTGATACTCGTCCCCTTGTTCCACTTTGCAAATGCTACATAAGGCATCGTTGGTAGCCACTGCTTGTTTACGCTTTCCTTTTTTCCATCGAGTCACTTCTACAGCCAGTCTATGATTTGCTGTCCTCAGTCGCTGTATATGAATACTAAATGAAAAGTCCAAAGTGTAACATTTGGAAAAAGACGGTTTATCTTTCAAGTGGGTATAAAATTCTCCTCTTGATTCCCTGCAATAAATAGGAGTCCTTCTGTACTTTTATATTCTGTTGTCTGATGCTTCCCCAAAACCTTCCAGTTGAATAATAGACCATTCCGATGTACACTATTTTAACTGATGGTGGTAGAGATAATTGCCCAGACAGACAAAAAGCCAACATTTCCAGATAAACAAAGATGAATAACTCAAGAACTGAAAACCCGCACAAAATTATTGAATACTCCATTGAATGACCTCATAGTAGTGTACATCCATACGAAATTCATTGAGATCTGAGCACTACTGTTCAAGTTATGACCTGAACAGACATAGGGCAGACAAGTAGTAGTGAACATCCATACAAAAAACCTGAACCAACGGATGGATATACGGATGCAGGGATGGTCGGACAGACAGATGCAATACAGTATACCCTCCTCCCTTTATAATAAGTTAATTTGGGCCAATTTAGCATTTTGTTTGTATCATAAGCGGAAAGTTTAAATGTTTAATACTAGAGCTCAACCGAGAGAGCCATATGATGTTTGGGATCAATTGTTTTTAACCCTTTGAGTGCCAGGTCCGATTTTTGTATCAACCCATATACCCTGTGCCAATGCATTCTCTTATATATGCGAGTCGCCTCGCATATATAAGAGAATGCATTGGCCTAACAATTTTTCATCATTTGTTATTATTTTTTACAATTTTAATAATTTTTTCTTATATTCTTTAACTCTTTCAGTATTTTGTAGGTTTCGTGTCAGGGAATCTTATGTTTTTCATGGGCATCAAAATTATTACTATGAATACTTGTTGATAGTTTTGAGTTATAACATGCCCCTAAGGTTTTATCCAGTTTGTTTTTAAATTCGCTATGGCATGCTTAAGCATACCAAAAAAAATTCAAACCAAATTTTTTTTATTTTATTTTTTTTTAATTTTTAGGGCCGATTTTACAGACCGTAAATTAGAGCCGATGAGATCGGCCCCTGGTACTGAAAGGGTTAAATGAAATTAAGAAAAGTTGGATAACTACCATCCAGAGGTCACCCAAAAGATTCATATGAAGTTTTGAAAGAAAATAAAATCAGATGAAAAATGTTTGTTGTAAGGCAAAGAATAAACTACAAGATGGCTGCCAGCGTCCTGTTTTTTTTATTGAAATTCATTCCATTTCAATAGCTCTCATCTCGAGATCACTCTTAACACTTTCAGTGCCAGGGGCCGATCTCATCGGCCCTAATTTACGGTCTGTAAAATCGGCCCTAAAAAAAAAAAAAACACAAATTTAAAAATTTAAATTTAAAAACAAACTGGATAAAACCTCAGGAGCATGTTATAACTCAAAACTATCACCAAGTATTCATAGTAATAATTTTGATGCCCATGAAAAACGTAAGATGCCCTGGCACTAAACCTACAAAATAAGTCGGTTAAAGAATATAAGAAAAAATTATTAAAATTGTAAAAAATTGTAAAAAATAATAACAAATGATGAAAAATTGTTAGGCCAATGCATTTATGTCCTAAAAATTGTAAGAAACATTTATTTAAAAAAAATGATAAAAAATTGTTAGGCCAATGCATTCTCTTATATATGCGAGGCGACCTATGGTCGACTCGCATATATAAGAGAATGCATTGGCACAGGGTATATGGGTTGATACAAAAATCGGACCTGGCACTGAAAGGGTTAAGATCCATTTCAAGTTTAGTGACGATCAGATGAGGGATGTGGTCTGTAGGCCAGGTGTACCAAAGGATTTAGTCATGCAAAGAGTAAAATACAAGATGGCTGCCTGTGGCCATGTTTTTAACGAATTTCTTGAAAATCAATGGCTCCCATCTATAGACCACACTGAAGATCCATATGAAGTTTGTGACGATCTGGTGAGGTATGTGGTCTGTAGAATGTGCCAAACAAAATTGCTGACGAATCACAGACCCCAACTAATGGCAATGGTTTTATAGGTTAAACAGTACAGGTAAGTGGTTGCCTGACAAGGTGACACATCTGCCCTTGTCAATGAAAATCATACCTAGCATTCTGGAATGACAATAACAAGTCAGAATAGAGCACTGGCTGACGGACCTTACAGCTTTCCATTTGTCAACATAAGTATAGTGAAAGAAATAATGGCTTACAACCTATCCGTCATATAATTTCCCTACACAATGAAGATGGTACATAAATGTGTGGATGTCAAAAGAAAGGTGAGGATGTCTGACAGGCATAAAGAAGACTCGAGGCTATCTATGATTATGACAAAGGTCCTGACTTATCGCAGACAAATTGCTCCTCGTTCTTAGGACATGAATTATGAGGTGGAAGCTGGATCCTGTAGCTAGCTGTTTAACCCTTTGAGTGCCAGGTCCGATTTTTGTATCAACCCATATACCCTGTGCCAATGCATTCTCTTATATAAGAGAATGCATTGACCTAACAATTTTTCATCATTTGTTATTATTTTTTACAATTTTTTACAATTTTAATAATTTTTTCTTATATTCTTTAACAGACTTATTTTGTAGGTTTAGTGCCAGGGAATCTTACGTTTTTCATGGTCATCAAACTTATTACTATGAATACTTGGTGATAGTTTTGAGTTATAACATGCCCCTAAGGACTTATCCAGTTTGTTTTTAAATTCGCTATAGCATGCTTAAGCATACCCAAAAGAAATTCAACCCAAAAAAATCTTTATTTTTTATTTTTTATTTTTTTTAGGGCCGATTTTACAGACCGTAAATTAGGGCCGATGAGATCGGCCCCTGGCACTGAAAGGGTTAATGGAATTTTGAAAATAGTTTCATAACACACCCCACAAAAACAAGATTTTATTTTATACCAAAAGTAGAATTCAGACATTTTTTTGAAATTACTCCCAATGAGTTAAAAAGAAGACAAAATGTGACCCGCCATATCAAATCCAGTCGTAAGTCGGGATTTTTTTACCCTGTGCCAATGCATTCTCTTATATATGTGAGTCGACCATGTCGCCTCGCATATATAAGAGAATGCATTGGCCTAACAATTTTAATAATTTTTTCTTGTATCCGTTAACAATTTTATAATTTCACCCATACAGAGCCCCAGACAAACATGAGCAGACGACACTCTTCTATATGTTTCTATATATGTGTTGGGCTCCCTGCAGGGTAATGGATGTTTTTTATTTTATGTCCTAAAAATTGTAAGAAACATTTATTTTAAAAAAATGATAAAAAATTGTTAGGCCAATGCATTCTCTTATATATGCGAGGCGACCTATGGTCGACTCGCATATATAAGAGAATGCATTGGCACAGGGTAAACAAATCCCGACTTACGACTGGATTTTATATGGCGAATCACAAATGGTTTTGATAAGATCATCATCAGTTGCAGGTTGCTGACCATGTACCATGCTAAGCGTATGTCACATATGTTTCGACTCAATAGCTCAAACTTGATTATAATGGTCACATAAATTCAGAAAAGGAATTTTCAAGCCAGCGTAGACCTTGCATTATAATAGCCTGTCTGAAAACTTTGTTCAATAAGAAACAGTCCCTCTGATCCCAAATAATAATTTCAATAAAAGATCTCCAATGAGTTATGTTGCGATATAAGATTATATGAAATGAGTTTGATAAATTTGATCAATTTGATCAATCAAATTTATCAAACGAGTTTCATAAAATCTTATATTCCAACATAAAGAGTTGAAGATCTTGTATATCACAAGAAAAAAAATAGAGCTTTATGCCTTTTTAACAAATCAAAATCCTTAAAAGAAGCTGCAAAATGCACACATTTACAGCATTGTCTGAGAAGCTACACAACATTGCGCGCTCTGGGGCTTGTTACAGAAAATGTAGTCCCCCAATTTGCCTCATTGTTTTTGTGTCTATTTTTGTTAGTGCAACAAAGTTGGACAAGAATTTAACTTTAATGAACAAAGGAATCATTTTTGCATTGGCTGGTGTTGGTGTCATGCACAGCATTTTGAAATAGTGTTAATCCGCTTGAATCAATGTAAAGACGAGCAGTCATTTTGTTGACGCGATGCCAGGTGATATGTAACTAGTACGATAGAGAAATATGTAATGGCTTTTTTAATGATATAATAGGGGTTTCATGTAATATAGCAAGATATAAATTTAAAAGTAGATAACATAACTCACCTATGCATATTTCACCATTAGTTGATAATCGAAATCCAATATTACACACACACTTGAAACTGCCATCCATATTTATACAGCTGCCATGGGTACACATCCCTGTAGTCTTACACTCATCATAATCTACAGATATATAAAATAAAATTAATTCTGATTAAACGCAGTCTATAGTGTTTCAAAAGTCATGTTTCTGAACGAATAAAAGAAATTAGCAACACAATTTACACAAGTGAGAATAAGTTATTATAAGTCCACACAAAGTTTATTATCAGTCTGTGTCTCGGAAACTTTTTTTTTCAAAATGGGCAGGCAGGCAGGTTTTTATATTTATTATGCGACTATCGTTTTTCTTTCCCCAATACCTCTATAGTAAAGCCATCATTTCCCGACCATCAGATCAGCTACAGTTTGATCCGATGTCATACCACCCTTCTCTATCTCGCATACTGCGCATGTCCGTAAAAGCCAGACGATTTAATATACAAAAATATTTCCTTCGTTATTCTTGTTACTAATGGCCTGCATGTGGTTTTATTTCATAATTAAATGTGCCTTTTTAAAATAAAAAATCATGTAATATAAGACCATACACACAAAATAGTTTGTTTCTCAGGGATCGCCGCCTCCCGAAAAAACCCTGCGCTACCCCTTATTTATTGGCAGCTGCAGATAATAAATAAATAAATACTGCATATCCCAAACCGCCCCAGACCGATAACTTAGTCTTGAAACTTTACGCAAACTGCACATCTATCCGGACTGCAAATCCATCCGGACTTTACATTCAAAAACAAGGGCGGATAATTCTGACGGACTTCCTGTTTAAAATAATAACAAAATGGCGACTTTGATGAACATTTCTATCGTGCAGAATGCATCGGAAGGCAAATGGACAATTATATCAGTCAACAGATCAAAAACTGTTCGTCAAATGGCTGGTTATTTCATGTCCACGAAAGATATTGATGATGATTTTGACCTGGTTGTTTCAAAAACGAAAACAGGGGACTTTGACACAGTTGCAGGAGACATCATCATCGTCATGTTTTCTGATGTCACGCAATTTTTCGGACGATATTTTCAAATTCGAGTGACCAAAGAAGAAATCGGAAGAACTAGTAATCAGTGCTGATGACATGTTGCAAGGAGGTGGTGTTGCCCAGTAAGACAAATGTGAAAAACAAACGTGACGAATTGTGCAGTTAATTCATTCAATCATTGACTGGTTAGGTGAAAACAAAGTGAAAGTGGGCTTCCAAACGGATAGCGTTGACAGTGTGGGTCGGCAGTGTGTGGCTATTGTATGTAATGCACTCTGGTTTGTGGATCAGCACTATTTCAAACTTCAAGATTTTTTATGAAAGTCTGTGATTAATTAGAAAATAAACCTTTTATTTCATAAATTATTGTTGTGATTTTATATTATCAATTCATGTGTAGTCCAGTGTAACTCCTTCCAATAAAGCTTGATCTGGTTGGTGGTCACCCTGAGTTATACATCAAATTTCACCGATGTAGTTTCCACATCATCATGAGTGAATAACTCAAACTGTTTCCTCTATGCAACTTTATTACAAATCTAGATTATTAAGGGGATATATGATGGTCAGCTGTCCTGTTTCACTATAGTGTCCATATCCAGTATTATTCCTTAATATGGGACTCCGATAAATATTATATATATAAATACCTGCCTCACCACAAAATTAATTTGAAAAAAATAATAAATATAAATAACTGCCTCCCTCATCACTTTGAAAAAAAAAATCCCTGAGAAACAAACTATTAAGTTTATATGGCCTAATAAACCTGTTATCGATGCAGTGAATTGATCTGGGTAAACTTCGCATCACGTCTCGTCAAAGAGGTCGGATTGCTGGATCAAACTCGACGCCTGACCTCTTCAACTCGACGTGATACTTCGCCCAGATTAATTCACTGCAGCGATAATATCTCCATCGTTATTCTTGTTACTAATGGCCTGCATGTGGTTTCATTTCATAATTAAATGTGCCTTTTTAAAATAAAAAATCATGTAATATAATAAACTCGACGCCTGACCTCTTCAACTCGACGTGATACACTCGCCCAGATCAATTCACTGCAGCGATAACATGTATTTATCTTTAACCTACAAAATTACTCAGGAGGCAGGTTTTTATTTCCTCTCTTTATGACCAATATTTCCCAACAGGCGAGTGTTTTATGTGTATACTCACGAATTATCAAAAACATTGTTTGGTTTGAATAATGAATTTTCATGATTAAGTGTTAATACAATTTCAATTTCAATGGTCCGATGAACAACACAAGTACATGCTGTCATGCAGATTATATAAACTAAACTGATAACTGTTTTTTATCAGAAATAACAAAGGGAAATATAAAATACATGTTGAAATTTGTCAGATTTATGGCCAGTAAAGGACAGAGATTGTGAACATCGTGTTGATTTATGGTCAGTAGAGGACAGAGATTGTGAACATCGCATTGATTTATGGTCAGTAGAGGACAGAGATTGTGAACATCATGTTGATTTATGGCCAGTAGAGGACAGAGATTGTGAATATCGCATTGTGAAACCGATCAGCAGGATGATTTATGATATTTATTTTTGGTGGGCCATAATAGCACCCAGCAGGCCATACTTTTATGATATTTATTTTTGGTGGGCCATAATAGCACCCAGCAGGCCATACTTTTATGATATTTATTTTTGGTGGGCCATAATAGCACCCAGCAGGCCATACTTTTATGATATTTATTTTTGGTGGGCCATAATAGCACCCAGCAGGCCATACTTTTATGATATTTATTTTTGGTGGGCCATAATAGCACCCAGCAGGCCATAGCATGCAGCTATCTCAGAAACAGAACATTATTTTTGTTTGGCCTAAATATCAAATATGAGAACAATGGAATAAAAATATTTACGCAGCATATCAAGGTGTGTCGACTGCCTATAGATAGAAATACCTAGATGGCCAGCCTGGATAAACCCTTGAATGACCTCATTCAGATTTGAGGCTATCTCAGCTCATCCAGACCATGTAGGAACCTTGTTAATTATATGTTTGATCTCTCCTCCTAAGCACAAAATTAAAGATGCATAATCTGATCAAGTGCCAATTTATTAGTATTTATTTGGTTTCGGGATAAAACATATTTGATTCGAGTTGAGGAACCCACCTATCAAAGCTCAGAGTTATAATAGATATTGATTTTTGAAATCTATTATTTTTTACCATTGAGAATTAATAGTGGCCCAGTATAAAGTCGACGAGCCGATGGTCTCAGACCAAATTGCAGACAAAGATGGATAACTCTAAAATCAAGAGGCTATGTGTTGATAATAAGGCCAAATATCATAGAACAACATGTTAATAAATAACACGTTTCGGGCAATTATATACTATGGTTGACAGTGGTTAGCATTATTTTGGGGCAATTAATCGATTGTGATCAATGAAGCAGTATTTCTAAAAATGTTGTTGTTGTTGGAATCTGATTATATGGGGACCATCGAATTGGACTGAGTACCTTTAATAATGACCTTTAATCACTTTCATGCCTAATTACAAACCAATTAAACAAAAGTACCACTTTTTTTCACTACCTGCACAATAGGCGCCATCTGGTGAGAGTTTGTATCCAGGGTCGCAGAGACATCTATAACTCCCATCTGTATTCTCACAGTGACCATTCAGACACAGCTTCCCATTTTCTGAGCATTCATTGATGTCTGAAATATAATCACAAATTTTAATCAAACAGTGCAATATATCAGTTCCCCTCGAAACCTTCAAGATTCAACTTGACTTCAAATCTGTAATCGTTATTTATTCCAATTTGAAATAGTTGTCGGATTCATTCCTATTAAAATCTCTCAAACGGAAGTACCCCTTGCTAAAACCCACATTCACAAAATGTATGCTTTCATGTTAGTTTTACCTCAAAAATGCCAAAATATACACAGAAGGCAATCCAATCTACATGACTGACAAGTCACACCATAATATACCGGTCTGCGAGTATGATTTGGAATTACAAATATTGACAGTTATGATCAGTATTTCAGGTGACAAAACCTAGCAAACATAATCCACATTTTATATAGAACATGTTTGAACTTTTCACACTTACCGAAACATACATCAAAATCTGGAGAATTTGATCAGACTGGATCACATTTACATGTACAGTAATGCTCTAAATAATTGACCCCTTAACCATAGCAGAATTATGGGTAATTTTTCAGGATTTAGTCGGAAATATGGCTTGTTGCCATTCATCGGAAAGCTCTCCCTGAGGTGTGGTTAACCCTTTACCCAACAGAACGGCCCTGTGCCAATGCATTCTCTTATATATGCGAGTCGACCATAGGTCGCCTCGCATATATAAGAGAATGCATTGGCTTAACACATTAAAAATTATAAAATTGTTAAAGAATGTAAGAAAAAATGGTAAAAAGTGTTAAAAAAATTTTTTTTAGGCCAATGCATTCTCTTATATATGCGAGGCGACCTATGGTCGACTCGCATATATAAGAGAATGCATTGGCACAGGGCATAACTGTAACTATCACAATGTGGTCAAGGAGCCGGTTCCAATGATATCCATATTTGTATGGTTCTATTGAGACAGACCGAAGATATTTTAGGCTGTTGAATCTTTATTTGGCCGGTTTTGGCCGGTTTGTTGGGTAAAGGGTTAAGGGATCGATTATTTAGAGCATTACTGTATAGCAGCATTCCATATTGATATCAACACTGTTTGGAAACTTCATACTTACCAAAACATACTTGCTGATCTGGAGACTGTTTATAACCTGGACTACACTGACATTTATAGGAACCATCCATATTAATACAGATACCATTCGGACACATGCCTCCTTTATCACATTCATTCATATCTACAAAAATAAAAAACACAAAAATAAGAAAACGTTAAGCCTTTACCCAACAAACCGGCCAAAACCGGCCAAATAAAGCTTCAACAGCCTAAAATATCTTCGGTCTGTCTCAATAGAACCTTACAAATATGGATATCATTGGAACCGGCTCCTTGACCACATTGTGATAGTTACAGTTAGCCCTGTGCCAATGCATTCTCTTATATATGCGAGTCGACCATAGGTCGCCTCGCATATATAAGAGAATGCATTGGCCTAAAAAAAATCTTTTTTTAACACTTTTTACCATTTTTTCTTACATTCTTTAACAATTTAATAATTTTTAATGTGTTAAGCCAATGCATTCTCTTATATATGCGAGGCGACCTATGGTCGACTCGCATATATAAGAGAATGCATTGGCACAGGGCCCTTCTGTTGGGTAAAGGGTTAAGCCTCTACGAACAACATCTTTGATTTGTTGGAGAGATGTGTTGTAATTCCCAAGCTGAGATTTTAAGAGAAAAATATTACTTATTCCGGCTACCTACGTGAAAAGTAAAAAATATAATGACCTCTCAAATGTAATTAAATTTGTTCATCTTCCTCAAAGTTAACTGTTCTTATTCTATATAACAATCGAGTGTGAATTATATGAGTCTTCATTAAAGCAGATTCGTTCAATGAGTAGTCATGGACTCTTCATTATCGGGCGGGTTCGCTCATGGGCAAGTAGTCATGGACCCTTCATTATCGGGTGGGTTTTTTCCACAGGTGGGTACTGGTAGTCACAGACCCTTCATTAACGGGCAAGCTCCCATCATTATCTACTTTAGAAACTTTTTCTGATGAAATGTCTTGCCTGAATTTATACAATATGTGCATCTAGCCCTTCATGCTTTTAATAGAAATGAGATAGTATGAAAATCAAACAGTAAAACATGACGTCATTTCGACAAACGTCATAGAAATAGTGTCTACTTGTGTGCAAATGTAGGGGACCATGTTCGATCTCATGTTTTCTTTGACCAATTGGTGTGAAAGTTAGTGAGCCATCTTTAAAAACACAATGTAGGCCATGGTCCAAATTTGGGCTACATTGGACACATGGTTGAAAAGTTATTAATGCATCAAAAGTGTGACCGAGTTACACACACAGACGACGGGTTTTTATATATATAGACTAGGGGATTTCCAATAAAAAATGATAGGTAAATACATGTTCCTTGTTACTTTCTGGTGTTTGCAAATCCTAAAAACACAGCTATAAATTAATAAATAAAAATATATAATCTACCTGAGCAGTAAGTCTTGTCATCAGATAAGTCGTACCCCGGAGGACACTGGCATTCATATGAACCAATTTTGTTGACACATTTTCCATTCAAACAGATACCTGACTGTGAACACTCGTCTTCATCTGTGAAACAAAAACAACGAAAATGATGATCACACTCACAAATTGTGCATAATTGGTAGATGTATAGCATTTATGTTACAGCTGAAATGCACGTAAGATAGAAGATTTATATCAATCAAACTACAAGACCAGAAACTTACAATTATTGTTTATTTTTATTCTAAATTATTAAAATTATCACTATATCTGGAATGAAAAGTTGATTTTCTTGTTCCATATCAAGTCTTATATAGTGTGCCTGTCATTGCTTAGGCCTCATCTTCTCTGGAAAGTCTCTTTATTATCAAATTTCTATAGAAACTTTTTCACATAGATTATATTTCCATTTTAGTTTAGTTTCTCTATATCCCCAAATTGGCAGACGACACATTGAATAAACGAGATTCCCAATGGGTGCACATCACAATATGCACCATTTGGGAACATCAATCTGAGCCTATGTCTCCCATTGCAGATGAGGGCATGCATAATGAGGCTCCCGGAGGGTGAATTTAGTGATGCTAACCCACTATGTGGGATAGCGTCACTAAATTCACCCTTTGGGACCTCATCCTGCAAATGACAGGCACCGTATACTCAGGCTTGGTTCCATATAATGATTGAGAAAAAAAATGGCATCATCTTCAAAAGTTGAATATCTCTAAGCTTTGTAGGGCCCCAAAAGAAATTATTGAGATTTACTCACCTATACACTGCCCAGTTGGATGTAGACTATACCCATCATTACATTCACATTCATAAGAGCGAGGTGTATCGACGCATCTCCCGTTCGAACATAACCCAGGATACTTTGTACACTCATCAACAAGCTCTGTGATTGGCTCACTATCAAGGCACAATCTTTTATGACCACCTGTTAGAGAGGATAATAAAGAGAAAGTTAGGGCTTCACGCTATGACAAACAAATTATCGGTACGATATCCAAATAATTATCACGATACTGGTATATATCGTTAATCCAAATTAATGGTGTCTTAAAATGTTTGTATTCATGACAAAATGGTGAACAGCGTTAGTAGTTTGAGTATACTCGTGTACTTAACATTTTCATATTACATGTGTACTTCCGATTGTAATTGAATGTAATAACTAAATGATAATTCTACGTAAACTAATGTTTGTTAAAACAGCGTTTGAATGAACTAACATACAACACTAATAACAAAGTGACTAACAATATGAACATAATTTGAAAGAGATATTGTTCGTGGATTGGAGCAATTTGATTGGCCGAGGGGTGTGAATCAGTTTATAATTACTTGTAACACCTTTAGCGGACTCTTTGTCTAGCCACTGGGTGACAGTCGCAGCAGTTTGCACATTATGACATGGTTACTTAGAATAGTCCTCCTCATAACTTTGCTCAGTTAAACGACCATTTTGATTTAAACTTCACAAAAATTTCAAAATATATCGTCGACCATGATAATTTCGTTTTAGGTCGATACGATATGGTAATTAAAAAATATATCAATATGATATCAATATACCGTGAAGCCCTAGAGAATGTCTATGTAAATGAAATTGTAATTTTCACAAATGTTAGTGCAGCTGAGTGTGAACTATGAAATTTGACGGATAAGTCACACCTTTTTGACCCATAATTGAATTTCCCTGAACAGTGACCTGGTCAGATTAAGTGATTTGTGACTTTAGAGTTTATATATGCTGTTCAAATCTCATGTCAAATTGTGACCCGTGAGCAAGGTCACTTGTACTGTTATGGCTTCATCGTACCTAGATGCGAAATAGGTACCTGGCATGTTGGGCAAGCGTAAGTTTGTGTACATGAGTGTGTGCATGTCTCACCGCTCTAGTGGAGCACTGACGCGTTATGCAGTAGGTCCCTAGATTTGCGTAGGTCCCTCAATTCGCGTAGGTCCCCATAGTAATGCAATAGTACATGCTTTATTGACTGATAAGATGGATTGATACCGCTAAATGATCATATTAAACGTTACTTTGCATGTTTTTTTAAAATTAATTTCCCAAATCTGATGGGTTTGTTTGCTTAGTGATACTTAGAGGATGAAGCCTGACTAAAATTACATGATTTCTGATCCGGAAAATAAGAGGATTATCTTACTGGCTTCGGGATAAGATATTAATTGGAGGATATATTTTTACATTTATTTATGTGGCTTTTGGAGCGGAAAATAAGAGGATTATCAGATTTCTCGATTCATCAGTATAGGATCTGCATGGGTGAGTGGGCACGGATGCGATAAATAGGAGAATTTTTCATAGTTTATTGAATATCAAAACATGCAACAAACTACTACTGGGGACCTACGCGAACTGAGGGACCTACACCAGGACCTACGCAAATCTAGGGACCTACTGCATAATGCAGTACCCTAGTGGAGCGCCTGTAAAATGGCAGCACACATGTGACCCGCCATATCAAATCCAGTCGTAAGTCGGGATTTTTTTACCCTGTGCCAATGCATTCTCTTATATATGCGAGTCGACCATAGGGCGCCTCGCATATACATGTATAAGAGAATGCATTGGCCTAACAATTTTTTATCATTTTTTTTAAATAAATGTTTCTTACAATTTTTAGGACATAAAATAAAAAACATCCATTACCCTGCAGGGAGCCCCACACATATATAGAAACATATAGAAGAGTGTCGTCTGCTCATGTTTGTCTGGGGCTCTGTATGGGTGAAATTATAAAATTGTTAAAGAATACAAGAAAAAATTGTTAGGCCAATGCATTCTCTTATATATGCGAGTCGACCATAATCGCATATATAAGAGAATTCATTGGCACAGGGTAAAAAAATCCCGACTTACAACTGGAATTGATATGGCGGGTCACACATTAGACTCAGCATGGCTCAACAACTGAGGTAATAATGTAACTGTTCACTCATGTGATTACGCCTCGGAGATGGAATTACCTGAACTTGGCTGTGGACAGAGTTGGCAGAATCTAGCGTCACCCCATCCCTGACCAATGGACAAACAGCAGCAATCCTTGAATGAAAGCTTCCTAGTCAAGGGACTCTGACACTGGTTGTCTCCAGGACGAATCGTCTGGTAACAAGATTTTTTCTGGATGGCTAGAAACAAACATCAGATACTTGGTACTTATGTTATAATGCATACATGGTTTGAACACTGTTCTTAGTGATGTTCCGATTATCAGTATTTGATATCGGATCGGGCCGATATATGTGGTATCGGAAAAATTATCGGTATCGGCAAAATTTAGTCTCCCGGCCGATATCAACAACCGATAAATGTCACGTGTTATTGTCATGCTTGTACGCTTTGTTATGTAAACAAACATCAAAAACATTACGGAACCGTTTGTTTATAGATAAATACTTGGAACTACCGGATCGTCCAATGAAAATGTTCCGTTGCGCTGTAGTATTTTCTCCTAACCTATATATGATAATACATACCAAATAAGGAATTTACTATGAGTAGTATTTACTATGAGTAGTATTTACTATGAGTAGTATTGTGAGTTGTAAGTTGCAGACGCACCAAATTAGGGGTTATACAACCGATGTATAATGTGCACGAATCTAAATAAGGAAATGATGCAATGTCGTAACTATGCTTATAAACAATCCACTGTGCTTTTGCGAGAAACTGAACAACACTCTACCTGTATTTTCTCAAACACAAAGTGAGTTTTGTGAATAATATCGCATTCATATCATCATTATGCTATACTATTAGTATATTCTTGAGGAAATTATAATAATTTGATGAATGTTATTTATAAATTATAACCTACAACAAATATTGAGGAGATCTTTTGAATGCAATGGAATGTTAAAAGGTTTTGTCAGAAATTTCTTCTGTTTCTCCCAAACTTTTTTCAAATACAAGACTTATCCATATCGGTATCTGTATCGGGTCGGCCGATAATTCTATCGAAAATATTGACTATCGGCTTTTACTAACAACCCCCATAACGTTACATCACTGCATTTTCTATATTCCACAAGGGGTATACAGTAATGCCCTAAATAATCGACTTCTTAACCACAGCAGAATTATGGGTAATTTTTCAGGATTTAGTCGGAAATATGAGTCGATTACTTAGGGCATTACTGTACATTTAGTAGATATGAGTGGACAAAACACACTAAGTATACATCTTCCTCTCTGTTTTTCTATCAGAAAAAAGTGAATTTCACAAGACACAAGCAGTGCATACACTACAAAGCAAAACATTCCCACAAATGGTGATCTCGAGCAAGACTTCCTCTGGAGGGGGCATAATAACGATCCCGCTCGGCACACTAGCACCGAGCTTGGGTCGTGTGTATATGTAACAGGCGGGCATACGTACTTGTGACGTCACACATAATTTACAGTATACTGTGTAGGCGAACTTTTTACCGACATAACTATTTCATGAAAAAATCACGTGACTTCCGGCAGTGGTTTCACAAAATCGCGGAAACAGCAATGAAACGAATTTGCTACTTCACAACTTCCGATATGTGGCAATGGACAACTGAAGTATTTATTTATTTATAAACAGTAAGTTGTTATTAATATGTCCTGCAAAGGTTCATATTAGATCAGTTTCATTTGTTAGCATTTAATAAATGAAGGCAGTTACGCGTCATGACGACAAAACGTCATTTGTCTCTGCGGGCCAGAATCCAGACATGACTGAATGTGTCATGTCGTCTTCGCTTAATCGCAGCGACGTACATTGTAGTCTATAGCATTCATTATATACATTACAATATAGAGGCTTTTATTATCAGGCCAATAGGCTATATTAAGGCATATATAATTATCGAAGTCCACTGGCATCCAAAATGATCTACACTATTAATCAAGCATTCGCGTCGCTGACATGCGTATAGGCCTAATAGGCCTAGCATATAGGCCTAATAGGCCTAGCATATAGGCCTAATAGGCCTATATATGCATATAGTTCCATGACTATTTGCATAATCCTTCGCATTGTCCGTCTTCTTACTATTATGCCGGGGTCGTTCTATATATGCCTTGCATATTATCATATTAAACTATGTAAACTTACGAATACACTTTGACTTATCTGGCAGGAGTTCATAGCCCGGACTACAGGAGCAGAAATAACTGCCCTCTGTGTTGATGCATCTGCCGTTCTCACAAATACCAGCAATCGTTCTACATTCATCGATATCTGTTTTAGAAAGAAATATTGGCATGTCAATAATAATGAATATTAATTTGGAGTTTTGTTAACCCTTTACCCAACAGAAGGGCCCTGTGCCAATGCATTCTCTTATATATGCGAGTCGACCATAGGTCGCCTCACATATATAAGAGAATGCATTGGCTTACCACATTAAAAATTATAAAATTGTTAAAGAATGTAAGAAAAAATGGTAAAAAGTGCTAAAAAAAGATTTTTTTTAGGCCAATGCATTCTCTTATATATGCGAGGCGACCTATGGTCGACTCGCATATATAAGAGAATGCATTGGCACAGGGCATAACTGTAACTATCACAATGTGGTCAAGGAGCCGGTTCCAATGATATCCATATTTGTATGGTTCTATTGAGACAGACCGAAGATATTTTAGGCTGTTGAAGCTTTATTTGGCCGGTTTTGGCCGGTTTGTTGGGTAAAGGGTTAAGCTAATAAAGGTATAGGGCTGGAGTGGCAGAAATTCATCAGAACAGAATCATTTGAAATTAAGTAAAATTCAAATACCAGTATTGCTATGACTTCCAAATTAGATCAAATCAGTGTCTCTGCGGATTCTCAGGCCATCTTATAGATGAGACTACAATAATAACAACAGTAAGAGAGTATATTAACCCTGGTGCAGCATTAAAGATCCTGTGCCAGTGCATAGGGAGTCTCGCATATATAAGAGAATGCACTGGCTTGCAAGGGCAAGGTATATATTGTTAGGCCAATGTATTATATATATATGTGAGGCTCCCTATGGGAGACTCGATTAAATAAGAGAATACATTGGCACAGGGTTTTCGCAAAATTTCAGGAAGTTCCAGTCATGGAATGGTTAACTTTCTTCTCAACAGAACACTAGCTTTTATTTATTGTGGAGCTCGCTATCTCAATGGTTAAGAGTCTTCAACTTGTAGTCACTGTCAACACAGTGGTATGAGTTCAAAGGTCACGGGCAGACTGCTGAGTTTCATAAAGTAATTGACTCCTTATGGGTAACTTTTCAGGATTTAGTAAGAAATATGGCTTGATGCAATTCATCGGAAAGCTCTCACTGAGAACTTTCCGATGAATGGCAACACAAGCCATATTTCCGACTAAATCCTGAAAAGTTACCAATAATTCTGCTGTGGTTAAGGAGTCGATTACAGTGGCTAGGTTTTGATTGTTATGCAGAATGTGACTGTAGAATCATACCTTGTTGCTTGTTGTGACCCTATAGCAAGGTCACTCATACTGTGACGGCTTCGCAACAATCATTGGATCAAATTTTCTTCCAACCAGGGCATATATCTCATCTGATTTTGCGAGAATCTATACATACTTTTTCACGAGAATCCAGGGTAATTTGCGAGAATATTTACAAGAATCTAGATTTGGATTCTCGCCGAAATATAAGCCCTGCCAACTGTCTATGATAAATATAAGCCCTGCCAACTGTCTATGATAAATATAAGCCCTGCCAACTGTCTATGATAAATTCAACTGTCTATGATAAATTCAACTGTCTATGATAAATTCAACTGTCTATGATAAATTCAACTGTCTATGATAAATTCAACTGTCTATGATAAATTCAACTGTCTATGATAAATTCAACTGTCTATGATAAATTCAACTGTCTATGATAAATTCAACTGTCTATGATAAATTCAACTGTCTATGATAAATTCAACTGTCTATGATAAATTCAACTGTCTATGATAAATTCAACTGTCTATGATAAATTCAACTGTCTATGATAAATTCAACTGTCTATGATAAATTCAACTGTCTATGATAAATTCAACTGTCTATGATAAATTCAAATATCATTCAGGTCATCATCCAACAACAAAATAATCAGAAAATTCTAAGGTAAAAAGGGCCATAACTCCGTCAGAAATGTTAGGACTGGACCCAAATTCAAACTCGATCAGGACTTTCTCATATGAAGAACATATACTAAGTTTCATAAAATTTGTTTCAACTATTATTCAAGTTATCCGGAGAAAAAATTTTCAGATGAACATACATATGGACACCAGTCGTTTTTTAGAGTCCCCGAAAAAAAACATTCAGAGAACAAAAAGAAAACCAAGAAATCAAGTCATACCTTCACAGACGCCTGAGGATGGATTTTGTTGCTGCCCTTTCTTGCATTCACATCGATATGAGCCGATTGTGTTGATACATTGTCCACCGACACATAGTCCTGGTATAGCTTTACATTCATCTATATCTATCAGATAAAAAATAGAAAAACCATTAAGAGAAAATAGCCCTTTGAAAACATATAAGTCTACCGCTATTAAAGGATCAGTATTAGTATATTAACAAAACAATTGCCAACAAGTAAATGTATCACTCAACATGAATGTATCAACGTTTTCACTTTAGTACTATTAATGAATTGGGATACTCCTGTGTTAAATTAACATGGATCATTCGAACCTTCAAATTATGTCTACATAATTTGGACATGGACGGATGGATAAGATAGGTTGATAAATACACAAAATATCGGTCAATAGGCTTTGCATAGTCTGAAACAACTTAACCAAAGTCATTGCAATTTTAAATTTTTCACCCAGAAATGAGACAATGCTCTTTATTGTCACCATATCAGGAATAAAAAAAAACGCTCTTTATTTTCCTGGCTGAAGAAAAATCAGGACACGACTTCCAATTGTTTAAAAAAAAAAATGTCTTTTGCAGCATCTAAAATCAGTATACATGGAAGAGTATTTAACATATTTATCGACTGACTGCGAATCCGTAAACCAGATCTGGGTGTAATAGAAGTAAGCAAATTTCAAACAGTCATGGGGTTTTAAGCTCAGCTAGAAATTTGTCTAATATTAATCTCACAAGACACCACATCTAACAACTAGAGATGAACTGATATTTAGCATCTTTGATTATTGGGTAATCATAATACCTTGACACTTCCTTAAATTAACATTAGGTAGATATCCACTTCGACATGGCCTTCGATGGGCGGGACATCGTTCACACGGTGATCCCCATGCTTCTCCAACTGTGGCGCAGCATAAATTTTTAGTGCATACGACGCCCGTTAACTGGCCGCGGCACATGTTTTCTGAAACTTGCGTAAAACATGGCCCTGTTCTGTAGTCTGTCAAGAAAGCAATAACGAAGATTATAGATAATGTCAATGACACTGTAGCTCAACATGGCATGGACATGATATGTATATGGTCTGTCATGCATAATATTAATGGATGCATTTATATACTGCACTTCTCTAATTAGTTTAATATTGATAATCATATATATAACTAATATTTGAAGGATATGAGACTGAGCCTTCAAATTGTGTGTCTCTCATTTGCAGAATGAGGTCCCCAGAGGGTGAATTCAGTGATGCTATCATGCAGAGTGCGCTACCATCACCAAATTCACCATCTGGGGACCTCATTCTGCTTAGGCCTCACCTTCTGGGAAGTATCTATAGAGTCAAATTAATGTTGTTTTTAGTTACTTTTTCCCCTTTTGTGAAATTTCTTCTATATCCCCTAATTTGCAGAAGATATATCTCCTAATTGGGAGAAGATAAATTGCATAATCGGAGTGACTAATGGGAGAACATCACCAACTTCAATTGAGAACTTCAATCGGATCCTAGGTCTCCCATAGCAGTTGCGGTCCACAGAGGGTAAATTTTACAACGCTAGCCCGTGACCCGCCATATCAAACCCTGTGCCAATGCATTCTCTTATATATGCGAGTCGACCGTAGGTCGCCTCGCATATATAAGAGAATGCATTGGCCTAACAATTTTTTACAATTTTAATAATTTTTTCTTTAACAATTTTATAATTTCACCCACACAGAGCCCCATACAAACATGAGCAGACGACACTCTTCTATATATGAGTGGGGCTCCCTGCAGGGTAATGGATGTTTTTTATTTTATGTCCTAAAAATTGTAAGAAACATTTATTTAAAAAACATGATAAAAAATTGTTAGGCCAATGCATTCTCTTATATATGCGAGGCGACCTTTGTCTGGGGCTCTGTATGGGTGAAATTATAAAATTGTTAAAGAATACAAGAAAACATTATTAAAATTGTAAAAAATTGTTAGGCCAATGCATTCTCTTATATATGCGAGGCGACCTATGGTCGACTCGCATATATAAGAGAATGCATTGGCACAGTGCAGTTCTGTTGGGTAAAGGGTTAAAGAAATATGGTCTATTACGACATGAACAGCAGTTAAGTTCCCATCTATAAGTACATGAATCAGACTAACCTTGTTCACATTTCTTGCCAGTGAACCCGTACGAACATGCACATCGGTTAGGCTGAACACATCGACCACCATTCTGACAACCCCTATGTCCACAGCTGGCTAGAAAATAAATCATTAGTATTAAGTGAAAGTTCAAACAACATGATTCAATCGTAAGTTGAGGAATCAGGCACAACAAAACCATGGATAGTCAGTTCACACGACTGCAATGTCATCACATATGAGGATATCATTAGCCATGGTTAACCCTTTACCCAACAGAACGGCCCTGTGCCAATGCATTCTCTTATATATGCGAGTCGACCATAGGTTGCCTCGCATATATAAGAGAATGCATTGGCTTAACACATTAAAAATTATAAAATTGTTAAAGAATGTAATAAAAAATGGTAAAAAGTGTTAAAAAAATATTTTTTTTAGGCCAATGCATTCTCTTATATATGCGAGGCGACCTATGGTCAACTCGCATATATAAGAGAATGCATTGGCACAGGGCATAACTGTAACTATCACAATGCGGTCAAGGAGCCGGTTCCAATGATATCCATATTTGTATGGTTCTATTGAGACAGACCGAAGATATTTTAGGCTGTTGAAGCTTTATTTGGCCGGTTTTGGCCGGTTTGTTGGGTAAATGGTTAACCATGTGATTGACTCCAGTACAATCTTTCCATCCATGAGTTTTACATACACACGACTCTAATTCTGTCGCAAGTGGAGGTAACCAAGGATACACCATGATTTCACAGCTGAAATCAAAAAGTGCTTGATATTCATTCTATACTCACAATCTTGTCATAAGCATGTGCAGTCCAACTACCGATTAGTACTCACAATGGAAAACTTCCCATTTATGATTAAATCTTGGTCGTCTGAAAGTTCACTAAGTATTCCTAGGGAATACCATTTGGGTCATAAACAGATGTACTCAGGTGTACTATATCAGAATATCTCAAATCTCATACATCCAATTATGAAAGTTTTTTTAAAGGTTAGCCAATCTAATGATACATATGGTAGGGATTCTTGGATAAAATTCTTGGCATAAAAAGTTTTGTGATTTCACTCTGTGGCTCTTTGTCAAATAATAGTGATTGTGGAGAAATTTATCCAACAGTTATAGTGTCAACACTATTGTTGGGCACCAGAGAGTACATGTTTGATACTAGTTTTATATCTGGTGGCCTGGTGTTTCCTCAGCACACACTCCCACAGCCCAACTCTCCTTGGCAGCAGACACAAAGTTAAGGGTGTTTTTTGTAATTTTTTCCCTTCTCTGCCATGTGCACGTCTCCCACCGAACTACTGTCCTCGGTTTAGCAGGGTGTCTTATGCCCCCTTATTAGAGAGCTCAGAGTGAGTAACCCATTGATTTGTGCATTGTTAATCCATTACCTAACAGAACGGCCCTGTGCCAATGCATTCTCTTATATATGCGAGTCGACCATAGGTCGCCTCGCACATATAAGAGAATGCATTAGCTTAACACATATTAAAAATGATAAAATTGTCAAAGAATGTAGAAAAAAATTCTAAAATTGTTAAAGAATGTAAGAAAAAATGGTAAAAAGTGTTAAAAAAAGGATTTTTTTTTAGGCCAATGCATTCTCTTATATATGCGAGGCGACCTATGGTCGACTCGCATATATAAGAGAATGCATTGGCACAGGGCATAACTGTAACCATCACAATGTGGTCAATGAACCGGTTCCAATGATATCCATATTTGTATGGTGTTATTGAGACAGACCGAAGATATTTTAGGCTGTTGAAGCTTTATTTGGCCGTTTTTGGCCGGTTTGTTGGGTAAAGGGTTAATCCATTACCTGCATTTTCCCCATTGCACATCTCCCACTGAGTTGCTGTTTTTTGTGAGTTTACTGTGCCTGTCATTTGCAGGATGAGGTCCCTCTGGGGACCTTATTCTGCATTGCTTCATCTGCTATGGGAGACATAGACTCAGATTGAAGTTTGATATGGCGGGTCACAAATGACAGGCACACTAAACTCAGACTTGTATTTTGCTATTTGCGTATTGTTTATATATTTTTTTGCAGAGCACAGTGCGGGGTTAATCACTTTAAATGTGCACTACTTTAGTCTCTAACCATATGGCCCTACTTGCGCAATCCCATGTATTTCTGAAAACTAAAGATTTCTCTTTCATTTCAGCCATATGGCATTTTTACACCCACAATCCTATATCTGATTAAGAGATAATTCAAATTCACCTTGGAAAATAAGTTAATTTAGGCTTATCTAAAGAATATTCCATCTCCATCTATTCTGCGAGTTATTTGTTACATCTCTTTACATCTGTCAACCAGAGGTGAAATATATTTGTTGGATCAGAATATTGGACTTAGTCTCAATTACTCCACCTGTATGTGCATGGGTTTGGATTGCCACCAGAGGTATTACAAAAAATCTTTTAATTAAACTTATTGTAAATATGAAAGTGTCAATGACACTGTAGCTCAACTTAGGTAGGGGAATAATTTAATGGTCGACAGTAAATGGAGGAATAGGAAAAGTGCTAATTGAAATGTCTAAGTAAGACTAGATGTACATGTCAATATCAACATTCATAACAGGTTTCATAATGATCGGATCAGGGATGTGGTGATTATGGTGTGCCAAAGGATTTATTGATGCAAAGAGTAAATTCTAAAATGGCCACCGACAGCCATGTTTTTTTTCCGAATTACCCCAAAATGACTTGTTCCCATCTACAGCCTTTACAAATCTCATAATGATCTGATCAAAGGTATGACCTGTAGCCTGTGCCAATGGATTTAGTCATGCAAAGAGTAAAATCCAAGATGGCTGCTGGCGGCCATGTTTTTCGGCTGAACGACCCCAAAATGACTCGTTTCCCATCTACATGTCATTGTTAACATACATGACAAATTTCATGAAGTTCCGACCAAAGCTACGACCTGTAGCCCGCAACCAAAGGATTTATTCATGCAAAGAGTAAAATCCAATATGGCTGCTGGCGGACATGTTTTTTAGCCAAACGACCCCAAAATGACTCGTTCCCATCTACATGTTAATATTAACATCCATGATAAATATCAGACAAACAGTACGACCTGTAGCCCGTGCCAATGGATTGAATTTTGAAATCCAAGATGGCTGCCAGCGGCCATGTTTTTTGGCCGTATGACCCCAAAATGACTCGTTCCCATATCCATGTCAATATCAATATTCATGACAAATTTCATAAAGGTCAGACCAAAGGTACGACCTGTAACCTGCGCCAAAGGATTTAGTCATGCAAAGAGTAAAATCCAAGATGGCTGCTGGCGGCCATGTTTTTTGGCCGAACGACCCCAAAATCACTCGTTCCCATCTACATGTCATTGTTAACATCCATGACAAATTTCATGAAGTTCTGACCAAAGCTGCAACCTGTAGCCCGCGCCAAAGAATTTAGTCATGCAAAGAGTAAAATCCAAGATGTTTTTTGGCCGAATGACCCCAAAATGACTCGTTCCCATCTACATGTCAATGTCAACATTCATGACAAAAATCATAAAGATCTGACCATAGGTACGACCTGTAGCCCGCGCCAAAGGATTTAGTCATGCAAAGAGTAAAATCCATGATGGCTGCTGGCGGCCATGTTTTTTGGCCGAACAACCCCAAAATCACTCGTTCCCATCTACATGTCATTGTTAACATCCATGACAAATTTCATGAAGTTCTGACCAAAGCTACAACCTGTAGCCCGCGCCAAAGAATTTAGTCATGCAAAGAGTAAAATCCAAGATGGCTGCTGGCGGCCATGTTTTTTGGCTGAACGACCCCAAAATCACTCGTTCCCATCTACATGTCAATATTAACATCCATGACAAATTTCATGATGATCAGACGAACAGCACGACCTGTAGCCCGCGCCAATGGATTGAATTTTGAAATCCAAAATGGCCACCAGCGGCCATGTTTTTTGGCCGAATGACCCCAAAATCACTCGTTCCCATCTACATGTCAATGTCAACATTCATGACAAAATTCATAAAGATCAGACCATAGGTACGACCTGTAGCCCGCGCCAAAGGATTTAGTCATGCAAAGAGTAAAATCCATGATGGCTGCTGGCGGCCATGTTTTTTGGCTGAACAACCCCAAAATCACTCGTTCCCATCTACATGTCAATATTAACATCCATGACAAATTTCATGATGATCAGACGAACAGCACGACCTGTAGCCCGCGCCAATGGATTGAATTTTGAAATCCAAAATGGCCACCAGCGGCCATGTTTTTTGGCCGAATGACCCCAAAATCACTCGTTCCCATCTACATGTCAATGTCAACATTCATGACAAAATTCATAAAGATCAGACCATAGGTACGACCTGTAGCCCGCGCCAAAGGATTTAGTCATGCAAAGAGTAAAATTCATGATGGCTGCTGGCGGCCATGTTTTTTGGCCGAACAACCCCAAAATCACTCGTTCCCATCGACATGTCATTGTTAACTTCCATGACAAATTTCATGAAGTTCTGATCAAAACTACGACCTGTAGCCTGCGGCAAAGGATTTAGTCATGCAAAGAGTAAAATCCAAGATGGCTGCCAGCGGCCATGTTTTTTGGCCGTATGACCCCAAAATGACTCGTTCCCATCTACATGTTAATATTAACATCCATGACAAATTTCATAATGATCATACGAACAGTACGACCTGTAGCCTGCGCCAATGGATTGAATTTTGAAATCCAAAATGGCCACCAGTGGCCATGTTTTTTGGCCGAATGACCCCAAAATGACTCGTTCCCATCTACATGCCAATGTCAACATTCATGACAAATTTCATAAAGATCAGACCAAAGGTACGACCTGTAGCCCGCGCCAAAGGATTTAGTCATGCAAAGAGTAAAATCCAAGATGGCTGCTGGCGGCCATGTTTTTTGGCCGAACAACCCCAAAATCACTCGTTCCCATCTACATGTCATTGTTAACATCCATGACAAATTTTATGAAGTTCCAATCAAAACTACGACCTGTAGCCTGCGCCAAATGATTTAGTCATGCAAAGAGTAAAATCCAAGATGGCTGCTGACGGCCATGTTTTTTGGTCCGAACGACCCCAAAATGACTCGTTCCCATCTACATGTCAATATTAACATCCATGACAAATTTCATGATGATCAAAAGAACAGTACGACCTGTAGCCCGCGCCAATGGATTGAATTTTGAAATCCAAGATGGCCACCAGCGGCCATGTTTTTTGGCCGAATGACCCCAAAATGACTCGTTCCCATCTACATGTCAATGTCAACATTCATGCAAAATTTCATAAAGATCAGACCAAAGGTAAGACCTGTAGCCCGCGCCAAAGGAAATTGTTGACGGACACACGGACACACGGACACACGGACGACGGACGCCAAGCCATGGCAATAGCTCAAACTTACAAAAGTAAGTTGAGCTAATAAGTAATGGATGTTGATTTTGTTGCATTCCATGGAGTATAAATACAAGTTGGTATGACATTTTTATGGTTTCACATCCCACATATGCCAATCAACATCGAACATTTTGAACTGAAAAAAGAAGAGAGCTAGAATTCTTTGTAAAATCAACTTACGAACTTCACATCTGGAACCAGTGTATCCTGGTTGACATCTACATCTTGACCTTTGACACACTCCACGGTTGCGGCATCTCACTCCGCAAGATGAACCTAAAATTACATAGGATATTTCTAGTTCTGGTGTACACTATAATATAAACAAGAGCTACACAGCTGGGAGTGGCAAAATACAACCGGTGTGCTTTTATGAAATGTACACAAACAAACAATGGCAGTGACACTAAATTGTAGTATTGGTCGAAAAGAGCCATAAGTCAGTAAAAAATATTTGGACCGAACCCTCGAACATGACCTGTATTTTTGTCTGGAAAACTCACATACCAAATTTGGTTCCGATAAAATGGCCTAAAAAAAGTTATCATCCAGAAACCTCAAAAACTGAAAATTCTAATACGAAAAGAGACGAACCCATAATCGAACTTGACTGTATTTTGGACTAGAAAACTCACATTCCAAATTTTATTCCGATGAAATAAACCAAACTAAAGTTATCATCCGGAAACATCAAAGATTGAAAATTCTAAGTCGAAAAGAGCCATAAGTCTGCATAAGTCAGTAAAAAATATTCAGATCAAACCCATATTCGAACTTGACCTGTATTTTGATCTGGAAAACTCACATACCAAATTTGGTTCCGATAAAATGGCCTATCAAAAAGTTATCATCCAGAAACCTCCAATACTGAAATTTCTAATACGAAAAGAGCTGAACCCATAATCGAACTTGACTGTATTTTGGACTGGAAAACTCACATTCCAAATTTGGTTCCAATAAAATAAACCAAACTAAAGTTATCATCCGGAAACATCAAAGATTGAAAATTCTAAGTCGAAAAGAGCCATAACTCAGTAAAAAATATTCAGATCAAACCCATATTCGAACTTGACCTGTATTTTGGTCTGGAAAACTCACATACCAAATTTGGTTCCAATAAAATAAACCAACTATAGTTATAGTTTGGAAACCTCAAATATTGAAATTTCTAAGTCGAAAAGAGCCATAAGTCAGTAAAAAATAATCGGAATGAACCCAAATTCAAACTTTACCTGTAATTTGGTCTGGAAAACTCATATACAAAATTTAGTTCCGATAAAATAAACAAAACTAAAGTTAAAAGTTATCATCCGAAAACCAAAAGTGCTAACTGATGGACGGATGGCTGGACAGACAGATGGACGGCTAGACAAACGGATTGACAGACCAATCACATAATACGGCTGTATTTTCAAATGGTCATATAAAAACTAATGGTAACATTACTAACATACTACAGGAAACAAAAGTAATAATATAATTTTCTATAGAATTTCCAAAAATATTAATGCGTATCTAATAGAAGATAAGATAAGTTCAGGCCGGGGGGAATGACATAAACTAGGAAATTTTCAATGAAAATTCTACAAAATTTAATTATTATCTCTTTCACATAAAGTACATGCTTCATTATCACCAATTATAGTTTTTCTCAGTCATAATCAACGATAAATGAGAATATATGTTGGGGTAAAAAACTTTCATGTGGGGGGAGGGGATAAACTGGGTTATTTTCAACCAAAAAATTCTGAACTGTAATGCCTCTGCTGAAGAAAAAACATGCTACCTTGTCACCAATGAAGGTTTTTCTGAGTCACATATTCACGTTAAGGTGACAAAAACTCAGACAGGGGAGGGAGATGATCAGGCAGAGAGAGAGAGAGAGAGATAAACTAGATAAAACCTTTTTCAGATTAATTAAATTTCTCATTTTCAAGAAGTGCATTTGTATCAGAATTGTTTTTAATTGGTCATCTGAAGATCCCTATTAGTCCAGGAGATATTGGTAGACCTCTGCACCCCCCCCCCCCCCCCCCAGGACTCAACTTCACCCCACTAATTTTCTTTCTTAATGTCTCCACTAATTTTTTTTCGGTTGTTAACAAGAAAAAAAAGTGGCTGCAGAGACTCCAGACAAGATGGCGTCCATCATGGCGGCCATTTTTTTATTTGCACCAGGTCTCTTTGATCGCCATTATAGTAAAGATCATGTCACATGCGGTCTTGATTTCCGTTCGATTCGTTACTGTAATATACAACCCTTACAAATTAGCCAAAAATCTGACACAAAAATCCAATATGGCGGCCAAGATGGCCGCCGAAATGTGAAAATTTGCTTCTTTTTTTTTACTTTTCACCGCCTTTCGTCTGTCTCTGTGGGAAAAAATACCGGTATAATCCGTTCAAAGCCAAATCGACGCTAATAACGCAATGTCTGTTTCGAATCAATGAATGTTATTGCTATCATAACACAACCCATGCGTATATATGTGCAGGAGATACTCGAGCTAGGATTCCTCTTATACCTGAGTTGAGAAATATTCACCCAAATCCAAGATGGCGGCCAAAATGGCCACCAGAAATAGAAAAATTGCCGAAAATCGCTGATTTTAACATCAGTGAGAGTTATTGTCACGACAACTCCACACCTGCTTAATATTGTGAGTTGGGAACACTGAGGCGAAGAACTGTACTTATATCACATCCAAATAAAAGTTCCCCAAATCCACAATGGCGCCCACAATGGTGGACAAATTTTGAAAAATCACCGAAATTCCCTCATTTTCACATCATTGAGCATTATGGTCGAGAAAACTCCACACATGCTGACAGTTGAGTTGGAAATACTGAGGTGAAGTAATTACCTTGCATCTGATGAAGGAAATTGTTTTCCAAATCGAAGATGGCGGCCAAAATGGCGTCCAAAATTTGAAAACACGCTTACATCCCTTCACTTTCTTAGTATGGGCGTTATTGTTACGCGAATTCTACCCACAATTACATGTTCACATGGAACATTGATATGAAGTATTCATTTGAGTTTGGCCAACTCTCACAGTCAAGATGGCTGCCAAACTGGCGGCCAGAAATTGAAAAGAAGTCGAAATTGTCACATACTAATTTCAACTTTTTGTCATAATATCAATATGGATTGGACGAAACGGTACATAAGCCGTCTATTATTTCCAACATAGGTCGTCGCCTTCTGGAAGGATGAAAAACCACAATCATCGCGATGTGGCATTTCAAAATCCATTCTCCACTAAGCGCCCATAATGGCCGTAACCATATATGGGTGCGCCAAATAGTCATATTATGACTTCCAAGAATCAAAACAACAGTACCTGAGCTTATTCTGATTTGCCACATTCAGCATTATCTGGACCAGCATCCGTCTCTTCGTCCCATTAATCTATCTCGCTCACACCAACACAGTTTTCTTCACTTCTTGGTAGAAGGGTCCCACTAATCGGAATGTTTCAAACAACACATATGTCGTGTTTGTCTCGAAAGCTGGGAATTCTTATCCTTATTCTTGGTGAACTTCATTCGTGGTAGCTTATGGAATAATTCAGATGCTACATATGCGATCTGAGCGTCATCTTGCATGATAAACTAGAAAGGTATGCGGTCGGTGCATATACTAGCTTCCAGAAGTACCTCTCTATCTGCGTATTTTTCAGAATTGGTTACCTATGTGGATAACTAAATGTACATCTGGTGATCTTCCCATCCAGCCACTTCTCAATATACATGTAGTATAATCAGAGAAGAGGTGGCAGCAGTTGGGGTGGATGGTGGGCAGTCAGGATAGGACAGCTCCATTATTTCTATGGGATAAACAGGTGTAAAGGCAACACACTGATATAAAACACTGGAAAGTGGAAATTTACAAGAACAGAAGGTGGCGAACAAGATCATTTGATCGTTTCGAGCACCTTGGGTGCTTGCATACCAAATCCCAAGTGGATCAGTCATAAGATGCATTGTGGATTGTACTGTCTTGAGTCGCCTCAAGTGGCAAAGTTGTTGTTATTGCCTATAACTTATTTAATTACATATCTTTAACTCACATTTTTACTCATATTTAATTGTCAGTGAAATACCAAAGCTCAATATTTATTTTCGGACAGTACATAATTATTTGTTTTGTAGTTTCTAAATTAATTAATGACACAAACACACACAAAACTGACAACATATTCATTTGGCCTACATGTTTATATGACCATGAATAGCAAATGTGGTGTACTCATTTCATTGCAATGCATGTGCAGCACTTACCAGTGCCAAATCTGATTGACATATACATGTATCAAATTAATATAATTCGTTTGTGAGCTAGTCCACTTATCGCTTTATTTGTTGATCACGATTCAAGCAATTTAGATTACATTTGTATTCAACATATACATCAAGAAAGAAGCAACGACAAAACTGGGACTTGCAATTACTTTCATTTTGCTCTGATCCAGAAAAAAAAGGTAAACGTTACTACCACGGATGTCGCAAATGACAGTGAGTGTTGGGTGTATCTAGAGCCCGAAGCCGCCATCACACGCAGCAGCTGCCAGCCATATTGGCCACAAGCCGCCGCCAGCCATGGGGGTCTGGGAGTTGAAAAATCAATAATTTGTTAATATTTTACAGTGCTCAGTTTGGGTGTATTTTATTCTGTTTTTTATTGGCAGCAGCCGATCTGCAACTTGACATATTCCTCCGATGCGTTTCCACTGTCCGTCAGAAAAAATGAATTAAATCGGAAATTACCGTCAGAACTTGCCACAAATTGCACATGATCTCCAACACATATTCATTCTCAAGAATCAACAGGATTTTGGGAGATCAAGTGCATCTGTGGCTTTTGCCACGACGATAAACAGCAACTGACCCGTTACTGCCTGTGACCCGTTACTGTCTGAATGACTGTATCTATCAAAATATAAAATTAAAATTAAATTCAAGGTGAAATTTACTCTAGAGCAGAATTGGAAACTGGCCACTATTAAAAAGGGTTAAAAAAAAAAGTTTACTCATTTAAGATAATCCCCTTGTACTCATGAGTCATATACCAAACATATATTAAATCCGTTGATAACAGTTCGAAAAAAAAAACCAGCCTCCCAGGACAACTTTTTTGGGACGGACAGATGGACAGACGGACGGAACCCATTGCTATATCCCCGCCGATTTTTTTTCGAGAAGGTGGATAACAAGTTCATTACAAGTATAATAACAACTTTGTTGTCTCTTAGTCTGAGTATCTGAGACTATCTCAGTACAAAAAGCCGCGTTTTCAACTTACGATTTTTCTTCACCTTCCGCAGTGGACTTCTTTCTAGCGCTCTGACCAAGGCTTGGTGTACAAATAACACTCCGGTCGTGGCCGACGCAAGCGTTCGGCACGCTCACCCAGCGTCACGACACCATCTCACGAGGGAAACATACCAGGACAAAATTGGTCATTATTAGTTGTAAAGTTTCGTCAATCGAACAACTTGAACTGTGATTTTGTGAATTTATCAACAGTGTGGTAATTTGGGGTATATATACCGGTATGTTGGAAAATTTCACAATAAGGGAATGGGGTGGAAATGGATTTACTGGAAATTCGGTCTGATTCTTGAAAGGGGTGGGATACCAATAATCAGAGGGCCTATCAAAATAACAGTGGCCATTGAGAAACTTGTGGGTAAAGTTGTTTTGCCAAATATTCACACAGGCAAGTATGCAACTTGAGACAAGATATATAATAGCGTATATATACCTACTTCTGCTACCGCAATGAGGTCTATGTTTTCCGTCTGAACATCGACAGAGATCAGGTCTGACGCACACTCCGGCTCCGCAGCTCAGACGACATATTGCTGCAACAGAGATATGACCATGACGCAGATCTAAGGACATTTATAGGCCCACTTAATTTGTGAATGCCCACATCACATTATATACAACATATTCCATAGTATGTACCATTTGGGAAACGGAACCAAATATATATTTATATATATTCTATACTGGACTCAGCTGTGGCCTAAGAGTGTCCACCAAGTGAATATATATGTTATTATACGGTACATTGTTCCGTGTTACACTGAAATTGTGATGTCAATGTCCCATTTTATTATTGTTTCAAATTGTACAAGTATAGTAGTTAACTCTCAATCATCGAAAT
Source organism: Siphonodentalium dalli (assembly GCA_032622095.1). Classification (NCBI taxonomy): domain Eukaryota; kingdom Metazoa; phylum Mollusca; class Scaphopoda; order Gadilida; family Siphonodentaliidae; genus Siphonodentalium; species Siphonodentalium dalli. The sequence goes on from CP136063.1 coordinate 277,734,847, forward strand.
CATAACTGGCTTTATTTGGTATACTGTGTATACAGTATATCACCCAAATTCACTGCATGTGAAGGCGCCTGTGATTGGCAAATAAAGATATTCTAATCTGTTCTATATTCCCAGAGACCGAAGCTCCTGCGTGTTGACTGGTGTTTCTGACGCAATATGTTCTTGTCTTTTATGCCCCTGACTATATATATAGACTACACTCAGTGAGAGTTCAGAGAAGAGACACGTCAGCTTTTTAAATTTCTGAACAGCAAACCGGCATTTAAAGTGACCTGTATAAGAATGTGTATATATATGGAAGCTATACGATAAAACGCGGGATTTACTTTTACAAACAACGCTTCGTGTTGGAAATGACGAACAATTATATACCTGTATATGTATTTAATACATGTATACAGGTATATAATTGTACGTCATTTCAAACACGAAGCGTCTTTTGTATATACATGTATTTAATACATTATATACAGGTAAATAATTGTTAGTCATTTCCAACAAGAATCGTCTTTTGTTGTATTCCTCTATTGCTGATGTGGTAAAAATAAACCCCGCGTTTTAAATAAGTTATCTGGTGCTTTATATAGCTACATGCAAATGAGATAATTTTGAGTGTGAAGTGTATATATCTGAATCTGTCTGAAAATTGGGTTCTTCGTTATTAGTTTTTTTTTTTTTTTTTTAAACATATTTTATTGTAATATAATATTACACAAGGGATCGGGGCACACGTTTTAACAACTTAAATCCGCCCCTCTCCCATATACATTTTAACAAATACAAAGTAGATGACGAACATAACATATATACAGGATGATGTATGGTGTGGTTGTGATTGCTGTCAGTCCTATCCTGCTTTTGAAATTTCATCTGAGGTAGTCAACATTTGTAACGCAAAGGAGGATCTCGCCTATATTTGTTAGCGGAGGGGGCCTAATTAAAGCGTTTCGTTGATGAAATGTATGAATAAACAAAATGGAAAAGAATTTCATTGCGTCGATTCGATTCTGATGATATCCCTGTGAGTAAGGCTCGAGGAAATGTTAGATATTATAAATTGGTGGGCTGCAATCTTATTGAAGAGTTCGCATCTTTCGGTAGCATACAGGGGGCACTCAAAGAAATAATGAAAGGCATCTTCGACTTCGTATCCACATGTGCATTTAGAGGTATCAGAGATAAAATTGTTATTAGTTATTGAGACTTACGCTTCAAACATCGATGGTGACCATGTGATCTGGACCAGCCAGGACAGCAATTTCTTCTAGACCCTGAGCCGCAGATATGAGGTCTGAAAAACAAAACATAAATTCCAAGTCTCTCGGATACGTATTCTTTGTGTCACATCTCAACTATATAAATTCTTATATATACTCAAACATCCATAATTAGTTCCTTTTCTACTTTTAGTTCCGTTTCTACTGTACATCCATGTCTCCGCAATTTACATCAATTTCTACCGTAAAGCTCATGGTTTCAGTTGCACAGTGTATATATACGTATAGATTAGCTTAACCCCTTCTATACTAAATGGATTTCTCCCACTGAGTTATAAAAGTGTACATTGGAATGGTACATTATTCATTTGGATGGACCATTTTCAAGAACGGTAAGGATTTCGACCGATTTGACGGCATGGGTGGGTGGCCGGCCCCAAATACCACCTAGAAACACCCCGACCCCACACCCATCACCCCGGGGTGCCACCCCGAGGGGGTGAATATGGGGTATGGACCATTTTCGAGAACGGTAAAGATTTCGACCGATTTGACGGCATGGGTGGGTGGCCGGCCCCAAATACCACCTAGAAACACCCGACCCCCCACCCATCACCCCGGGGGTGCCACCCCGAGGGGGTGAAAATGGGGTATGGACCATTTTCGAGAAAGGTAAAGATTTCGACCGTTTTGACGGCATGGGTGGGTGGCCGGCCCCGAATACCACCTAGAAACACCCCGACCCCCCCCCCACCCATCACCCCGGGGGTGCCACCCCGAGGGGGTGAAAATGGGGTATGGACCATTTTCGAGAACGGTAAGGATTTCGACCGATTTGACGGCATGGGTGGGTGGCCGGCCCCAAATACCACCTAGAAACACCCGACCCCCCACCCATCACCCCCGGGGGTGCCACCCCGAGGGGGTGAAAATGGGGATATGGACCATTTTCGAGAACGGTAAGGATTTCGACCGATTTGACGGCATGGGTGGGTGGCCGGCCCCAAATACCACCTAGAAACACAACTACCCCCACCCATCACCCCGGGGGTGCCACCCCGAGGGGGTGAAAATGGGGTATGGACCATTTTCGAGAACGGTAAGAATTTCGACCGATTTGACGGCATGGGTGGGTGGCCGGCCCCAAATACCACCTAGAAACACCCGACCCCCCACCCATCACCCCCGGGGGTGCCACCCCGAGGGGGAGAAAATGGGGTATGGACCATTTTCGAGCACGGTAAGGATTTCGACCGATTTGACGGCGTGGGTGGGTGGCCGGCCCCAAATACCACCTAGAAACACAACTACCCCCACCCATCACCCCCGGGGGTGCCACCCCGAGGGGGTTAAAATGGGGTATGGACCATTTTAGAGAACGGTAAGGATACCCCATTTTCACCCCAATCGGGTGGCACCCCCCGGGGGTGATGGTGGGGGTCGGGGTGTTTCTAGGTGGTATTTGGGGCCGGCCACCCACCCATGCCGTCAAATCGGTCGAAATGCTTACCGTTCTCGAAAATGGTCCATACCCCATTTTCACCCCGGGGGTGATGGGTGGGAGTCGGGGTGTTTATAGGTGGTATTTGGGGCCGGCCACCCACCCATGACGTCAAATCGGTCGAAATCCTTACCGTTCTCAAAAATGGTCAATACCCCATGTTCACCCCCTCGGGGTGGCACCCCGGGGGTGATGGGTGTGGGGTCGGGGTGTTTCTAGGTGGTATTTGGGGCCGGCCACCCACCCATGCCGTCAAATCGGTCGAAATCTTTATCGTTCTCGAAAATGGTCCATACCCCATGTTCACCCCCTCGGGGTGGCATCCCGGGGGTGATGGGTGTGGGGTCGGGTGTTTCTAGGTGGTATTTGGGGCCGGCCACCCACCCATGCGGTCAAATCGGTCGAAATCCTTACCGTTCTTGAAAATGGTCCATACCCCATTTTCACCCCTTCGGGGTGGCACCCCCAGGGGTGATGGGTGGGGGTCGGGGTGTTTCTAGGTGGTATTTGGGGCCGGCCACCCACCCATGCCGTCAAATCGGTCAAAATCCTTACCGTTCTCGAAAAGGTCCATACCCCATTTTCACCCCCTCGTGGTGGCATCCCCGGGGGTGATTGGTGGGGGGCTCGGGGTTTTTATAGGTGGTATTTGGGGCCGGCATCCACCCATGCCGTCAAATCGGAAGAAATCCTTACCTTTCTCGAAAATGGTCCATACCCCATTTTCACCCCCTCGGGGTGGCACCCCCGGGGGTGATGGGTGGGGGGTCGGGGTGTTTCTAGGTGGTATTTGGGGCCGGCCACCCACCCATGCCGTCAAATCGGTCGAAATCTTTACCGTTCTCGAAAATGGTCCATACCCCATGTTCACCCCCTCGGGGTGGCACCCCGGGGATGATGGGTGTGGGGTCGGGGTGTTTCTAGGTGGTATTTGGGGCCGGCCACCCACCCATGCCGTCAAATCGGTCGAAATCCTTACCGTTCTTGAAAATGGTCCATACCCCATTTTCACCCCTTCGGGTGGCACCCCCCAGGGGTGATGGGTGGGGGTCGGTGTGTTTCTAGGTGGTATTTGGGGCCGGCCACCCACCCATGCCGTCAAATCGGTCGAAATCCTTACCGTTCTCGAAAAGGTCCATACCCCATTTTCACCCCCTCGGGGTGGCATCCCCGGGGGTGATTGGTGGGGGGGTCGGGGTGTTTCTAGGTGGTATTTGGGGCCGGCATCCACCCATGCCGTCAAATCGGTAGAAATCCTTACCGTTCTCGAAAATGGTCCATACCCCATTTTCACCCCCTCGGGATGGCACCCCCGGGGGTGATGGGTGGGGGGTCGGGTGTTTCTAGGTGGTATTTGGGGCCGGCCACCCACCCATGCCGTCAAATCGGAAGAAATCCTTACCTTTCTCGAAAATGGTCCATACCCCATTTTCACCCCCTCGGGGTGGCACCCCCGGGGGTGATGGGTGGGGGGTCGGGGTGTTTCTAGGTGGTATTTGGGGCCGGCCACACACCCATGCCGTCAAATCGGTCGAAATCTTTACCGTTCTCGAAAATGGTCCATACCCCATGTTCACCCCCTCGGGGTGGCACCCCGGGGATGATGGGTGTGGGGTCGGGGTGTTTCTAGGTGGTATTTGGGGCCGGCCACCCACCCATGCCGTCAAATCGGTCGAAATCCTTACCGTTCTTGAAAATGGTCCATACCCCATTTTCACCCCTTCGGGTGGCACCCCCCAGGGGTGATGGGTGGGGGTCGGTGTGTTTCTAGGTGGTATTTGGGGCCGGCCACCCACCCATGCCGTCAAATCGGTCGAAATCCTTACCGTTCTCGAAAAGGTCCATACCCCATTTTCACCCCCTCGGGGTGGCATCCCCGGGGGTGATTGGTGGGGGGTCGGGGTGTTTCTAGGTGGTATTTGGGGCCGGCATCCACCCATGCCGTCAAATCGGTAGAAATCCTTACCGTTCTCGAAAATGGTCCATACCCCATTTTCACCCCCTCGGGATGGCACCCCCGGGGGTGATGGGTGGGGGGTCGGGTGTTTCTAGGTGGTATTTGGGGCCGGCCACCCACCCATGCCGTCAAATCGGTCGAAAGCGACATTTTTTAAAATAAGAAATAAGGAATAGGGAATAAGTTCCAAATGTCATGTTCGTTGAAAATTGTCATGTATCGATCGAAATGGCACATTGAGACATGTTCCTCAACTCAGACCAAGTTGAAAATCTGTCCCGATTTTCGCCCATGTCGATGTCAAACCCGTGCCAACCTCGTCTATATATTCCCGGATATTCAACTACATATCGTTATTGTTTTGTTGATGTGCATGTATAACGTAATTGTTGTTGAACGGAAATGTCTTTATTCAAATGTGCAACGTTGATATACTCGACTGAGAAAGCTGCGTCATTCATGTTATCTGTGCACCTGTATATGATGTATGGCAACATAAAACTTTTTTTTATTTATTTCCGGAGTGCACCAGTCCTCGCTGGATAATGCTTATCTGTGAAGTTCTTCGTACATTCATATAATCTTAGATCATCCAGTTGTTATCAAGTTATGTGAAACATTCATATATCGCAGCCAGTTTAACATGTCAGTTAAATACGTAATAATTCACGGATGTCAGCAAAATGTAAGGCATACACCCTCCACAAATGTAGTATCTGCAACCGAGATACATGCATGCACATCGGGTCATATATGCACACAAGCTGCAAAACAGTGTTCAGTCACTTCGCCACACTGGTCTGACCACTACCAGCATACATGATCATGAATGCCACCAAAATGACTCGTTCGCATCTACATGTCGATGTCAACAGATATTGTCCCAACTCAAAATTGCATGCGTGTCTCTGACGTTTGTGAGCCGATATATCGCAATATATAAACATCGAATTAATTACCCAGGAGAAATTCCATAATTGTAAGCGACGCAAAGCAAAATTGCCCACAAATTCACTTAAATCGCGAACTTTCGAATTGGGACCTTCACCAACTGCAGTGAAGTACATTATTACGGAACAAATAATATATAACTAAGAAATATAATCTCCGCGTTATTTTTTCGACTTTATAAGGTTCCCTGTCAAAACTTCAAAAAGTCCCAAGGTTTTGTGCTGGTGGAATATGATCTTTATGGGCGTTAGCCAGAGTATAGTGATTCATGGCATGATCTACGTGTATCCTAAACCTGATTATCCAGGCAAATACTATCTCCTATTCCTCTTTGCACTCCCTGTCACGAACATGAATGATTTCATTTTTCCCCCTGGAATATCAACATAATGATTACCATATAAATATGGCCCGTTAAAGTCAAATGAAAGTAAGCGTTCTTTCAAACCAAGTTAACATATCTCAACTTCGTGAATAGAACGACTTGGAGTGTATACAGTAACCCGCAGGATTCAATGTGTCACAATTGAGGTCAGAGTGAGTAGAAAAGGGTGTCAGTTTTCCTCACATTAAGACATCAAGAGATCGTCTTGCGACGCTGATTGTGAAAACCTTATATAGAGTGGTGGAATTGATTTCAAAATTTACTGCCGACGTAACCGCAATAAATATGTAACAGTCTGTACACACACAATAAAACCAAATATTTGCGGCATTTAATACGCTCAATTGCTCTTGTGACTTGTTTAGACGATTAGACAACCGCAGTGAATATTCCGGTGTGGTTCACTGAATTGGGCGATGATGATGATAGGTACTATAGATGGAACGATCCGTACCCATGTCCTTGATGTGATGGTTTAACCCTATCGATACTAAATACTCATATCGCACCAATCAGGGACCTGGCTAGCGGGTCTTCTTTGTTTGGGAGGGGGTGTCCACGTTGGAATTTCCAACTGCACCCCCCCCCCCCCATGCACCCTTTGGACCTTGGTCCCAAATTCGTGTAATACTAATTGCACCCCTTGGCTTTCTGAACTGGCGTCTCACAATCTTGGTTTTAGTATGTTTTAATGAATATTAATCTTTGACTGACTTCCGAGGAGTGGAGAGGACCAACTGATTTCCAACTGATGGCCATTTGAGTCCAAGACTTTTACCAAAAAAACACGAAAATATATCACTGTTTGTATAAAAACAACAAATTCCCATTATAATAATTCGTTAGAAAATCGAACTACGAGAACACTTTCAACCTATATTGTTTCTATGAAATTTCCAACTATACTGTTGTGTCAGGGATGAAATTTGCATATTGAAATGTTTTATCAAAGTTGGGGGTGGCACACCTCCCCCAACCCCGAGTCGCCACGTCCTTGTCACCAATGGATATGTATTATTTGTAACTGAACCTGGCTACCATGTTCTGAAAGGTACATACATTATATCGATAACCCGAATTGTTCCTGGCACGTATCGACCCTGTCTCTATCCGGCCTCATATAGGCAAAATATACCCGCCAATTGTCAGGCAATTCGCACAATAAGTTCAATAAACGACTTATGTTCGTGTGCTGAAAATTTCCTAAGGGAATTAATCTTCATTGAGTATTTAGTGTAGAAAGGGTTACTTAAAGTGGCGCAACCGTTGTATTACAAGTGAGGCAGAAAGCCTGGTCAGGTTATACTACGTTTTCAACTTTTCGGTTGACCAGTCTATCGCGCGAAATTCGACAACAACTGTCTAAATTTCTAGTTCAATGAAGTAAAAGTACATTTCAATGAGTGATTTTCGTGTCAAAGTTGATATAATCCTTATATAAAAAAAACATTCTGGTAAATTTAAGCCTGGTAAACCATGGTTTACCATGCTCTACTCTGGTAAAGTCATGTTTATAACGATATATTCTGGTAAAGCCATGTCAAAACCCATGTACAAATGACATACCCTTGTAGATTCCGAGTAAAGGCATGGTAAAGTCAGGTTTACAATGATATACTCTGGCAAAAGCCATATAAAAGCTATATCAAATGGACACACCCTTGTAAATTCAAAGTAAATCATGGTAAAATCAGGTTAACAATGATAAACTCTGGTAAAAGCCATGTACGCTCATGTAAAAAGACATACCCTTGTAAATTCCATGCAAGCAAAGGCATGGTGCACCCGATCACTTTACTCTTGTAAAATGCTGGTGAAACAGGACATACATGGGTAACAAATAAAGAACATACTGTAGTAAATAACTTCTTCTGAAGAGAAAAAAACGCCCTTTAAAAGCGCTCTTTAAATGTTTGTATTAATTTGTTTTTCTGAATACATCCGTTATTTAGTCAATATAGATTTACTTCTTCGAGGAAAGAAAGCTCTCTTTTCAAAAAAAACGCTTTACTTCAAAAGTCGCCAGTTACTTCAAAACGTGGCGCGATACAACCATGGTTCTTTTTATATGGATTGGTTCCAGTCAGAGATGGATTTTGTGAAGAACTGAGCTCTACATTCTCTATTATTAATGTTATATGGCAGCTAATAACACATACACTTTGATTTTTAATGAGGTGAGGTAATGTCATAAAATAATATACCAGTGATACAAGGGGAATGGTAGTATGAATCTTAGTCCTATTTCTAGACTAAAGTCTGGTATGTTCAGACTTACATTACCGATCCTACAAAAGTATTTCAATCAGGGACAAGCATTTAGGTGGGTTTGGGTTTTTCTATATTTAAGTCCAAAACAGAAACAACTCTGCAAGGTTGAGTCCAACCAATCTCAAAAAAATTGCTGGTACATAGGCTCCCATGTTAGTTAATGTTTGTTATGTAATGGTAATGCAGCAGGATTTACCAGAGTATAATGTAAATGGGGTATATCATGCCTTTACTTGGAATTTACAAGGGTGTGTACTTTTTACACGGACTTTACATGGCTTTTATCAGAGTATATCATTGTCTACCTGACTGTACCATACTTCACCAGCGTAGAGCCATGTAAACCACGGTTTACCTGGCTTTGTCAGAATAATTTTACACGGATATGAGCGATAGCTCTATTACACAATAGCACGTTTCTCAGCTGATGTGTTTTCTGTCTCTTTCGTGAGAATAAATCATATTTTGTTCGTTAATCAGAGGAAAACAATTGTACCCGATGTCACACTAAAAGTTAACAGAATGGGACAAGAACATTCTTATCAATGAATAGGCTAAACCCAGAAGAGTTTAACACCTTATGCAGTAACATGTGTATTCATATAGCCTGAAATCTGTTAAAGTTTCTGAAAGCGCACATCGGTACTACCGTGGTAACCTTACCCTAATGTCGAGGTAAATTACCCTGGTATAATTACTCTAGTAGAATCAGCGATGTATATATGGTATTTACGTCCATGGTAGAATCATGCATACATGCATACTTACATCCGGCCGGTATAATACCTTATTGAATTACATGGGTGGGAACATATTACTAGAGTAAAAATACACGTGTGCGTATAATATGGTGACCATTCACTAGATGAATTTTACCGGAGTAAAATGACCTGGTTTCAATCATCGTGGTAGTATACAACAGAATACCAGAGTGTTTTTTACCATGGTTTACCATAGTGTTTTTTTTTTTTGTAAGGGATACTGCTTAGTGAATGAAAATTGCTATCTAGCTGTCGTCTGTCATTGTTTTAGGACTCTCGTGTCTGTTTATTTGCGCGCACTCAATGTCTGTTGTTTAATAGACTGGTTCCTGGTCAACGCTCCCAAAATCTGAAAACGAAGTAACTTGGCGGTAGCGGGGTAATGTCGCAAGAGCTATACTCGTCCTTGACCTCAATAAATGGTATACTCGTAGGGCGCGCATCTATAATCTCAAATCGACTCCATTCCACCCGCATGTACAATTTGACTTATATATCAAGATGTTCCACCCACTTTGGTGTTCTAGAAACCACCCGAAAAAGACCCGTTAATTAGTTGAATATAACTGACTGCAAATTCTGAGGTGAAGGTCGAGTATAGCTCTTGCGACATTACCCCAAACTCCAGGCAGAGGTATCTCCCATCGCTCCGCTGGGATACCACTGCCATAAGGACATTTGGTAAGGATTTCTTACGTGTTCTTAGTTCTTATGATTAAAATTGTCGATGGATGCATTCCCACATGTAATGATATGTAAATATTCTCACAGGCTAAATTTTCTATTCGGTTCAACCTACCGTATTGTATATGTAAATCATCAACATAGCCCTCTTGTGTCCCTGTGTGTGGTCTGGTTTAAAGTGATGTGAAACACTCCGGTTTGGTGATCAAATAGAATGTCTGGCTCAGTTCTTATTGTTCTTATGAATACCGAAAGAATTTCCATTATTGCAAACTTTTGGTGGTCAAAATAAGATAATATAATTCCGACGATATGTCAAAATAGATGTATCGGTCCGCAAAGTACCATCCTTGTGGCAGTGCTATATCGCAGTGATAACGTAGAGGGCGCTGCATGGAGTTTGACATTACCCCTCTACCTAACCTGACCCCCTCCAGCACCAGTGCATGGGATCAGAATGAGGAAATGTTGAATTGGATGGATCACGGAATGGAAGTACAAACGCTGGTACCAAACCTACAGAATGGAACAGAGTATGCAATGGTTGCTGTCGGTTGTCACGCAAAGTAGGTGGTCCTATTGCGGATCTAAACCCATGATACAGGCATATGTCAATTACCCCTGGTTAATTGGTCCTGCTAATTAATTATGATGCTGGTGGGTCCTGTCGAATTGCTATGATGCTGGTACAGAGCAAATCGATGTTGTTAACAACAAATACCGTTATATTTTCTGAAGTTGTAATTTTTGCGTTGTTGTATGGCTAATCCGAACGATTTGAGAAAAAGCCAGTGTCTGTGTGAAACATTCAGGAACACAAATGTTCTTAAACTTTGTTAACCCTTTACCCAACAGAAGGGCACTGTGCCAATGCATTCTCTTATATATGCGAGTCGACCATAGGTCGCCTCGCATATATAAGAGAATGCATTGGCTTAACACATTAAAAATTATAAAATTGTTAAAGAATGTAAGAAAAAATGGTAAAAAGTGTTAAAAAAAGATTTTTTTTAGGCCAATGCATTCTCTTATATATGGTCGACTCGCATATATAAGAGAATGCATTGGCACAGGGCATAACTATAACCATCACAGTGTGGTCAATGAGCCGGTTCCAATGATATCCATATTTGTATGGTTTTATTGAGACAGACCCAAGATATTTTAGGCTGTTGAAGCTTTATTTGGCCGGTTTTGGCCGGTTTGTTGGGTAAAGGGTTAATAATGGTGGCTTGGTGGTTGCAAAACGATAGGAGTAGCCATCTCATCTGAATTATGACAGGCCTGGCACAGCCATTATCAAAATAGTTCACAATATACTATATTACATGTACATAGCGTTGAATGTTTATGCATATAGTGGCTCTTCATAGATTTGTTCAAACGAGCCAAAATACATCGAGTTTAGATAAAATAACGGCACTTTTCGATCGCGTTGTACTACCAGCATCATGGCAATTCAGCAGGGCCCATCAGCATCATAGCAAATTAGCAGGATGGAAGAAAATACCTTTCTGCAGCAATATAACTAGCGTCGGCAAGCTAGTAGGGATAACTTCCATATGCAAGTGGGAATGGGTACAGATGCTTGGAGAATGTAATGAAGGGTACCGGCCTTGCTTCCGCGTTGACAAGTTGTAATGGGCAAACAGAGCCCCATGCAGAGGTGTCCTCTCTTAGAAATCTGACGACCTGGTTACTGGATTCTCAAAAAATTTAATATTTAGAATTAATATGCTAGTGTCTACTATCGGGTTGGCCATGATAATTTCCATGATATATAGTCTGAACTGACACAAGAGAGGACGGCAATTTCCACACCAAATCTAACACTGCCATTTTGTGTATAATGTTGAGCACACTTCAATACATTATGGGAGGCCTGCTTACCCGTTAATTTTTTTTCTGGTGAGTGACCCCTTCAGCCCAACTAGACATAATCATTGGTTTAACTTTCAGCAATAAGACCGATTTAGCTATAACTACTTGTTAAAAGATACACAATAAACAGAGTTATCATTCAAATTTTTTCAGTTGTACCTACCCTGTGGGTTGAATGTTTCTTGAATATTTAGCATCGCGTTGTGTACTTCTGCTTCTTGATCGTCGAGATTCACAAAAACACAAGAGGAAAGTTAAAACGACACACTGAACAATATATCCATTGTTTGAGCACACTTTAAATAGTCGCATCTTGAATAAATATTCCAACTAAACTTCGCACCTGGACACAGTGGGACCAGCACAAACACATTAGACCACAGAGTATACCGCCGACTTCTTACTAAAGATCCACTTGGCAAAGAAGTGAGCACATAGCTGGCGACATTTCAATTATCTTTCTAAAATACCAACATCTTGCAGAAGTGAAACTCCGCCGAAAAAACTTCGTTTAGGAAATTATTATGCACTTGAATCGAGTGTAAGAGGCGACTAATTGTTACGGGTGCACTGCGGATCTCAAGCTGCAAGACTATACACACACTCCGCTGCTTTTAGAGCGCTTTTTGAAATATACGCCAAGTTTCCCTTTACCCCGAACACGATTTAAACGGTGTTTGTTTTAATCTTAACAACACTGTTTTAGGATTGAGAGTGAAGCCATTGGATATTTTATGTGGTATTTTCTGTGTTTACCTGGCGATCGCGTTAAATGGATAGCTTTTGAATGAAGTGGTAATTTAGGTAAGAATTTGGCACTCTGGGTCGTGCTTTTCATCGCCCGCGATAACAAAAGGATTATCCAAGTTTAAAACACTAAGTCTCGGCAGTCAAAACGCAAACATTGTAGTAACAATTAGTTCGAATCCAGATTTTGTTAGACTTTTTGTGTCAGCCAGCTGGCGTTTACTTTTTTCGGTTACCTGTACATGCAATGATTGCACCCTTTTATTGGGGCAATCGATAATATTTTATAACACTAAAATGGCAGTCGTGTGACAACTTTATGTGTTTTTCAATCTGTTTTATTCGTCAATTCAAAAGAAAACAAATATGATTTTATCCTAACAAAAATGTGTTTTATTGCACATTTAAATATGTATGGGAATTCATCTCACAACAGTCATGACTCTATAATAACAGTATAGAAAGGTAAAATACATTTTAGAATTCGCATGGGAACCCAATAATATATCTTGACGAAGGCCGAGCAATGTGGTCATGGCAGTAGAAATGTAACAGCGTTTGCGTCATCGGCTCATTGCGTACCAATTTTGATAACTAAATACTTATTGGCGGATAGTTATTTGATTCCCATTGATTCATTTGTAGGGACGTTCGGATTTTTTTTTTAGAAAAGTAAAATTGAATTATGGGAGCCATCATTGAATCAATCTTTGCTTCCAACAGTCTACATGTTGTTAACACATCTAGTTTAATTTGATAAACACAATAATAACCAGTAAATTCAAAGTCTAAAATGAGCATAACTCTGTTTTAAATAATTAGACCTGACCAACATACCAAACACCAAATATGAAAGAAATCAGATAACTATAACTTTAATTAACATCCTACATAACACAAAAATAAGAAACATAGTTTAAGTCAACAAAAAAGGGGCATAACTCTGACAATTTTCATCGAACTAAACCCATATTCGAACTAATAAATAACTATAACATGAGCTATCACCCAAACAACAAACTAATCGACTAATTCTAAATCGAAAAGGGGCATAACTCCGAAATGGTCGAACCGAACTCAAATTCGAACATGACCGGCACTTAGTTTCCATATGAAGACCACATACCATGCAAGTTTCGTAAAATTCTGTCAAATATTTTTTACAAATTATTATCCGGAGAACGAACGTCTCGGACAGAACATTGTCCACCGAAGGAAAACATAAGCGAGCACACTGAGACGTGGCCATATTGGATCCATCCAGCCCCTCCCCCATTCCGCGTGTTAAGTGCTACAAGTCAAAGTTTTGGAGGTGAATTCCATATATGGAGTTTAGAAAATTCATGAATTCCATATATGGAATGCACCTCCAGAACTATGACCTGCCAGTGTAGCACTTAAAACGCGAACGGGGGCTGGATGGATCCAATATGGCCGCGACTAGCTCAGTTACAAGACTTATTAAAATAGCTAGTGTACACATACAATGAACCCAATGTCCATGATGGCATCGCCTGTTATATACAATCTTAACATAATACCTATAACATATCATTCCACTGTACATAACTGTATAAATGAGTGGAAATAAACAAAGGGGACCTGGCCTCGGATCATGCATCCAAACCAAATTTGATTTCATTTGCTCATTCAGTTCTGGAGAAGATGTTTAAATAATTGTTGACGGACGGACAGATGGACGGACAGATGGACGAACAGATGGATGGACGGACGATGAGTGATGACTTTAACCCCACCGGAGACTTTGTTTTTGTGAACTTAAAACGTCTACGATTTTGGATTTTCCAGATAAAAGGTTAATAAAAATATACACTCGACACTGACTAAATGGCAAAGTCGTCTCTTTTTCCATGCAGACAGAACTAGTTACGGGTTCTGCAGAGCTCTCGAGTGTGTTTCACAAAGGATGGTGCAGTCAAATAGAGATTAGCAATCTTAACCATCTAATTAATTCAAACTGAACTACAAAGGAAACCGTAATAAAGTGCAACTAAAATGACTGATCTATTTTATGTGAGTCTGTTGATACCGACAGCCTAACAACCAAACCAACTCAATTTGTTCGTTAAAATATGTGGCCACCCCTGGGCCACCGGGAAATATATAACTAGAGGTGAATGTCCTAATTAAAGCGGCACATAGAGTTGAGCTAGGCCTAATATTAAACCTAGTAATAGTGTTTTTTTCCATTCTGCGGCGGAAAATAGGTTAATAAATACATGAAATAACATAATCTAACAAAAGCATCACTAGGGTGTGGCAAAATACGCCCGTGCATGGTAATTTCAACAAAGGGCCATAACCCAAACTCGAACTTGACCTGTATTTTTAAAATTGGGCTAGTACTGTAAACTCACATAATTATACAGGTATTTAAAGGTACTCAATCCGATAACACTCCTCTCAATTACTATTTCAATGGCTTCGGGGGTCAAAAATATTTGATTCGAGTCGAGGAAGTCACCCATCAAAGCTCAGATTTGTTAGATATCGATTTTAGAAATCTATTATTTTTCATTATCGGGAATACTTTCTGGCCCAGAACTCAGTCAAAATTACGTTATTATTACCAGTTGATTTTAGAGTTATCCATCCTTGTCTGTTTGAAAGTGTTTTGGTGTACACATCTTGAGCAGGTTATGAAATTGACGGCAATTATTAGTACTCATCTCGAGAATATAAAAAATTTCAAAAATCAATATCTAATAACTCTGAGCTTTGTTTGATGGGTTCCTCGACTCGAATCAAATATTTTTTACCCCCAAAGCCAAAGAAATAGTAATATAGGACCCTCTGATCGGATTGTTGTTGTTGGAATCTGTTGAGATGGGGACCCTCTGTTCGGATTGAGTACCTTTAATTCAATTCAGTTTAAACTTAATAAAGTTATCATCCGGCAATGAAAAAAGGGAATGGAAATTTTAAGACACACGTCGGAGGGACTTCTCGACCAATAACATAATATGTCCCATTTTTTTTAAATGGGCGTATAAAAACATGTTTTCCAATGCATATAAAAACGGTACCTGTAAAGTATGTAATAAAAATAAAGAAGACAATTTCTAGGTTTAATTTGAGATTTGAATACCTGAACACTATGTGTCAATAATAGGACTATGGTCATACACATATGAACACTATGTGTCAATAATAGGACTAGGTGCCTAAATACCTGAACACTATGTGCCAACAATAGGACTAGGTGTAGTCCAACAAATTAGACTATTCGGATTAATACATATTTTAATATTTGGACATTTACGATTGTATTACTCCTTCTAAATGGTCCATAAATGTCCAAATATTAAAATTCCAATTAATCCGAAAGTCTAATTTGTTGGACTAGACTAGGTGCCTAAATACCTGAACACTATGTGCAAATAATAGGACTAGGGGCATGACCTGAATGCTATGTGCCAATGCTAGGACTAGGGGCATGACCTGAATGCTATGTGCCAATACTAGAACTAGGGGCATGACCATTTACCCATCTGTGTACTTTAAACTCAAGTGGGGCACTCATGCTCATGTCATCTTTTTTTATACCCATAGACGCGACTTACACGATTCCCATTTAATTTTTGTTGGGCTATTCTGTTACATGTAATATTACAAAGCAACAAATACAGTAATGCCCTAATTTATTCGGAAATATGGCTTGTTGCCATTCATCGGAAAGCTCTCGGGGCCATATTTCCGACTAAATCCTGAAAAGTTACCCATAATTATCCTGTGGTTAAGAAGTCGATTAATTAGGGCATTACTGTAGCATAATATTACACTTATTATATGAACATCCCTACTAATGAATAAATTAATTGGAATGTTTCTCTCCCTGTCACTTGCTATATTATCTGAACAATGCCAAATTGCAAAAGATATCTATCAATAGTATAAATTTTAAATGTATGGCAGGTGCACATAATCATTGTGGATTGTGCAGAGTTCAAAATAATGCAATGATTTGACATTAACTGCAAAAATGACAATTTGAGAAAAATAATGGCATCATCAGCTGGCGTCATCACTGTTTTCCTTCCAACACCAGCAGGAAAATTAAGCAGGATTGAACAATATCGCCGACTAGAGGAACATGATGAGTATATGTTATGGGGAAGGCATATTAGATACTATATATTATATAGTTGAACAGGTTGAGTAGGTGTTATGGGAAAGATGTATTAGATACTATATATTATATATTTGAACAGGCTGTTTAGATGTTATGGGAAAGGTGTAATATATACATGTAGTTGAACAGGTTGAGTAGATGTTGTGGGAAAGGCATATTATATACTATATTTTATATAGTTGAAATGGTTGGGTAGATGTTATGGGAAAGGCATATTATTAATTATATACAATATATTATATAGTTGAACAGGCTGTTTAGATATGAGAAAGGTGTAATATATTGCTGAACAGGTTGAGTAGATGTTATGGGAAAGGCATATTATATACTATATATTATATAGTTGAAGAGGCTGTTTAGATATTATGAGAAAGGCATATTATATACAATATATTATATAGTTGAACAGGCTGTTTAGATATTATGAGAAAGGTGTAATATTTAGTTG
Organism: Siphonodentalium dalli; assembly: GCA_032622095.1. Classification (NCBI taxonomy): domain Eukaryota; kingdom Metazoa; phylum Mollusca; class Scaphopoda; order Gadilida; family Siphonodentaliidae; genus Siphonodentalium; species Siphonodentalium dalli. The sequence continues at coordinate 277,751,803 of CP136063.1, forward strand.
AAATGGTTGAGTAGATGTTATGGGAAAGGCATATTATATACAATATATTATATGGTTGAACAGGCTGTTTAGATATTTGGGAAAGGCGTAATATATAGTTGAACAGTTTGGGAAAGGCACATTATAATACCCTATATTATATAGTTGAACATTAGTTCGTATGTGATACAACTCAAATAAAATCATATAGCCCTTATTTTATAGTGGTTTCAAAGGGGTTAATTTACAGCAGGGTCGCCTCAATAGTGACTTTAACCCTTTACCCAACAGAACGGCCCTGTGCCAATGCATTCTCTTATATATGCGAGTCGACCATAGGTCGCCTCGCATATATAAGAGAATGCATTGGCTTAACACATTAAAAATTATAAAATTGTTAAAGAATGTAAGAAAAAATGGTAAAAAGTGTTAAAAAAAGATTTTTTTTAGGCCAATGCATTCTCTTATATATGCGAGGCGACCTATGGTCGACTCGCATATATAAGAGAATGCATTGGCACATGGCATAACTGTAACTATCACAATGTGGTCAAGGAGCCGATTCCAATGATATCCATATTTGTATGGTTCTATTGAGACAGACCGAAGATATTTTAGGCTGTTGAAGCTTTATTTGGCCGGTTTTGGCCGGTTTGTTGGGTAAAGGGTTAAGACAGAATAGTGGTGCAAACAAAAACAAAAATTTTACCCTGTGCCAATGCATTCTCTTATATATGCGAGTCGACCATAGGTCGCCTCGCATATATAAGAGAATGCATTGGCCTAACAATTTTTTATCATTTTTTAAAAATAAATGTTTCTTACAATTTTTAGGACATAAAATAAAAAACATCCATTACCCTGCAGGGGGCCCCCCACATATATAGAAGCATATAGAAGAGTGTCGTCTGCTCATGTTTGTCTGGGGCTCTGTATGGGTGAAATTATAAAAGGGTTAAAATCAGAAAGCTTTATTCATACATAACATAGATATGGTAGTCTCAGATTTCACACATAGAAGGGATCCACACCTCTCCCATTTGTGAGGAATAGAGATGTTTGTTCTATTGAAGTATCCAAGCAAGTGACATTGATACCCGAGAATGTACCCGAGACAGACAACCCTGCTATTGTTGAGCCTGTACATTTAGTCAGTCCCGCACGTAATACTATTATTAATGTGGCGTGCGTACCATAACTGACATCTCCACCATTTATTATACACTAAGTTTGTTAAAATGCCACAAAGCTATGTTCATGCACTGTTTAGCAATAAATGGTGCAACGGTCATAAAGAAATCAAAATTAGAGGGTTTTTTTTAAATGTTCTCATGGGAAGTAAATTTTTGAAAGGCATTCTATAGGATTTAACCCTATATATACCATTCACTCATTGACAATTGGTTCCCTTAGGAAATGTTCAGATAATAAATATTATCTGAACATTTCCCATCAGTTAAAAGGAATTGTTTTGTACTTGTACAGTAATGTCTAAATAATTGACCCCTAAACCACAGCAGAATTATGGGAAATATTTCAGGATTTAATTGGAAATACGACTTGCTGCCATTCATTGGAAAGCGCTCGGTGAGAGCTTTCCGATGAATGGGAACAAGCCATATTTCCAACTGAATCCTGAAAATTTTCCCATAATTCTGCTGTGGTTAACCCTTTACCCAACAAACTGGCCAAAACCGGCCAAATAAAGCTTCAACAGCCTAAAATATCTTCGGTCTGTCTCAATAGAACCATACAAATATGGATATCATTGGAATCGGCTCCTTGACCACATTGTGATAGTTACAGTTATGCCCTGTGCCAATGCATTCTCTTATATATGCGAGTGGACCATAGGTCGCCTCGCATATATAAGAGAATGCATTGGCCTAAAAAAAAATCTTTTTTTAACACTTTTTACCATTTTTTCTTACATTCTTTAACAATTTTATAATTTTTAATGTGTTAAGCCAATGCATTCTCTTATATATGCGAGGCGACCTATGGTCGACTCGCATATATAAGAGAATGCATTGGCACAGGGCCGTTCTGTTGGGTAAAGGGTTAATGTATGTCTTTGTCTGTCTTGTGTCTGCTTATTTCCTGAACATCCCTTAGATGAACAGTAGACCATTATGAAGTATACTTTTATAATAATCTATTTATAAAGAAAGGATTAAGGTGGTGGTGTTGCGATGTCTGCATTGAATAAAATCTGTATATGTGCACATCCGCTTATGAACGAGGTTGGAAGATATTATAAGGCAATAAAAGATTATGATGAATGTTTTTGTCCAAATAGCAAAAAAAAGTTAAATACGAAGAACATTTTATTCAAGAATGTACACTATACAATAGCTTGAGGGAAACTTATGAATCTATATCTATAATATCAAATGAATCTATTTTAAATCCAATAACATATTGGACAAAACATATTTGTGATTTTATTAAACATGCCTTTGAATTACGAAAGAAGAAAGTAGATAAGGACACTTAAACTAATATGAGCCCATTCTTGTCAGATAGTAATTATGTATGACTACATACAGCTACATGTATATTATATTTGTTTTGCTCCATATATATGTTCAAAATTTATTTATTTGTCTGTATTTAAATAATGCAAACTTGTTTTAACATGGGCTTTTTCCAATAAATATTGATTGATACTTAAACATTGATAGACCCTATGTCGTTTGTTGAACTTATTATCTGAACATCCCCCCCAATTAATAGTAATTCTTCTGCAGTTGTATTATCCTTTCATTCCTCTGTCAGTTTTTTTTTCTGAACACTCCTTCAATTAATAATAGATCATTCCAATTTATCATTTTATAACTGAATGGGATAATCCATTTAGTATAGAAAGGGTCAAGGAAAAATATAAAGCTCTTTCCATCAATGTATCACATTATTATAATCAATAAATTTGAAAAATTATCAAGGAAATATGGGTTGATACAAAAATCGGACTTGGCACTGAAAGGGTTAAATGTAAACGAGTGCCATCAAATCTTTCAAAGTTTCCATCTCTGAGAAATTTAATAATTCTGAGAAGGTGGAAAAACTGGTCATCTTAACCCTTTGAGTGCCAGGTCCGATTTTTGTATCAACCCATATACCCTGTGCCAATGCATTCTCTTATATATGCGAGTCGACCATAGGTCGCCTCGCATATATAAGAGAATGCATTGGCCTAACAATTTTTCATCATTTGTTATTATTTTTTACAATTATTTACAAGTTTAATAATTTTTTCTTATATTCTTTAACAGACTCATGGGCATCAAAATTATTACTATGAATACTTGGTGATAGTTTTGAGTTATAACATGCCCCTAAGGTTTTATCCAGTTTGTTTTTAAATTCGCTATAGCATGCTTAAGCATACCCAAAAAAATTCAACCCAAAACAAACAAAAATCTAAAAAAAGAAAATAATTATTTATTTTTTTTTTTTAGGGCCAATTTTACAGACCGTAAATTAGGGCCGATGAGATCGGCCCCTGGCACTCAAAGGGTTAAAGGCACAGATAGTGTTGGAACAATTTGTTTAACATTATCATTTAACCCTTTCTATACTACGTACTCATTGACGATTAGTTTCCTTTGGAAATGTTCAAATAATTCATGTGTAGACCTTATCATTTGAACATTTCCCTCCAATAAATTGGCCTTCTTCTGTACTTGTATTATCTGTTATTTTTCCTGAAAACCACTCCAGATGAATAATAGATCATTCCAATATGAACTTTTATAACTGAGGGGGGAGAATCCTATTTGGTAAAGTAATGCTCTAAATAATCGACACCTTAACCACAGCAGAATTATGGGTAAATTTTCAGGATTTAGTTGAAAATATGACTTGTTGCCATTCATCAGAAAGCACTCCCCATTATGGCCATTTACCAGTGGAAAAAACAAATCAGGAATATCACGAAAACCATAAAACTGACTCAGTTGAGATGCTATATTCATTCAGAATCATGGAACATAATACATGGTTTGAAACTTTGAGATATATTTGTTCTGATGCACCAATCACTGAGTTCCAGTTAGGAATAATGGCCGACTGATAGTGTGCTGAAGTGGTCCATACTCAGTATGGATGTAAAGCACACATCATGACACTTTACGTGCTTAGTCATTTCTGGTGTATAGCAGCCAAGAGGTTAACTAACATAACTGTAACCAAGAGTTTCAAATTTAAGAAAAAGATGTCCCCTTGTTTAGAATATATATGATAAAAGGCCGCTCGGCCACAGTGTCCCCCGAACCGGTGGCTTCATTTGGAGCGGAGGCTTTGTAGAAGTATACTATATGGATAAGACACTTGTGCATTGTCTCATTACTGACATGCATACAAATAACCAAATCTTAAAAAAACTCTTAAAGTCAAAATATAACCTCAAATTGGCACAAAATGAAGAAAATTACAAGAAAAATTGAATTTTTCTAAGTCAAAAAGCCCATAACTCTGAGAAAAATCATCGGATCAAACTCAAATTCGAACTTGACCTGTATCTTGATATGACTGATCCACATAAAAAAGGTATTTGCAATTAAAGGATCCAAACTTGAGATATCATCCGGAAACCGAAAAAGTGAGAAATTGTCTAAGTAAAAAAAGTTGAAAAAGGGCCACAACTCTCGCAAAAATGGGCGGAGCATACCTATATTCGAACTTGACCTGTACATAGGGCTGATAAACTCACATACCAAATTTGGTTCAGATATTCAGATATGATCACATAAACTGAAGTTATCATCCGGAAACCAGAAAATTATCAGTTTCTAAGTAAAAAAAGGGCCATAACTCTCGCAAAAATGGGCGGAGCAAACCCATATTCGAACTTGACCTGTATTTTGGTCTGATAAACTCACCTATGAAATTTGCTTTTGATCTAATAACCGAAACTAAAGTTATCATCCGGAAACCATTTCCGGACGGACACACGGACGGACACCGGCTATTTTAAAATTTTCGGGGGACAAAAATGTCAATGACACTGAAGCTCAACTTGGAGAGGCGCCTTCTTAACAAATTTTTGAAAAAATTGATGGCTCTCATCTAAAGGTCACCCCGAAGATCCATATGGAGTTTGGTGATAATCGGATGAGGGAGGTGGCATGTAGGGTGTTCTGAAACATTTTGTCATGCAAAGTGTAAAATTCAAGATGGCCACTGGCAACCATGTTTTCCAATGAAATTCAGAAAAGTTATGATGGCTCCAATCTAGTGGTCACCCAAAAAATCCATATGAAGTTTGGTGATGAACGGATGAGGGATGTCATCTGTAGGGGATGCGAAAGGAATTACTTATGCAAAGTGTAAAATCCAAGATAGCTGCCAGCAGCCATGTTTTTCATCGAAAATTTTTCATATTCAATAGCTCTCATCTAGATGTGATCCTAAACATGCCCATAATAGTTAAAAAAAACAATTCCAATAATTGTGGGCTGCAGGGTGTGCCCATGGATTGTAATTTGAAATCCAAGAGCCAATTATATTTCAATTTTTTTCCAATAATTGTGGGCTGCAGGTGTGCCGATGGATTCTAATTTGAAATCCAAGATGGCTGCTGGTAGCCATGTTTTTTAATGAATTTAGGAATAAATCAATGGCTACGATCTAGATTGATTGATTGGGGTTTATTGTCGCTTTAGCAACTAAGGCCATATCATGACATTGCCAGTTTTAGTGGTGGAGGAAATCCGCACACTTGCGACTAATCTAACAGTGATTTCAATGGCTGATAGACTCGTCAACCATGTGCGGCAAACCACCAGATAACGATTTCGAGTTACAAAGTCCACGATGGAAACATGTGTATTTGAACCCTTATCGCCAGCGCTGGAGGGCGAAACGGATTGAAGTGGTACCCCTAACCGATTGAGCCACCGAGGCCCCCGCTTCGATCTAGAGGTTACCCCGAAGATCCATATGAAGTTTGGTGATGGTTGGATGAGGGAGGTGGCCTGAAGGGTATACCAAAGGATTTAATCATACAAAGAGTAAAATCCAAGATGGTCGCTGGTGGCCATGTTTTTTCAAGGAAATTCAGAAAAAAATTGATGGCTCCAATGCTGAACATTTGATTGAAGTTACGAATAAGTGCCATTTTAAGAGGAAAAATATTAAATTTAACTAGAGGTGTGACTGTCCCAATGGCACTAAGGCATACAGTGCACATGGGTCAAGTAAAAATAACTGTGATAACTCAACTAAATTACAGTAATGCCCTAATTAATCGACTCCTTTAAACACAGCAGAATTATGGGTAACTTTTCAGGATTTAGCCGGAAATATGGCTTGTTGCCATTCATTGGAAAGCTCTCCCCCTTACTGTACTTCTAACCAACCTCAGATGCACAGGAAACGAAGGTGTACAGGAGGGGTGGAATTACAATTACCAATGTGCTTAGACTCCCAAACTTGCAGACATGGGTCTGACAATTTGCATGGGTCTGACAAGGTGAGTTATACGACACAGTTGAAAGGTAAACACACTTATCATGCAAGTTTGGTTCGAAAATATGGGTAAGGCAAAAGTGACAGGGCTCACCAGGAGTCAGTCATGTTCACAGTTTGACAAAGTTGGATGCGTGGTATGTTTGGTAAGGTTCCCATGCAATTAACACTATGATTGGTAGGTAATTAACCCTTTCATGATGGGAGCTGCATTGGCGTAGCATTAAACATTCTGTGTCAGTGCATTCTCTTATATATGTGAATCTCCCATATATAAGAGAATGAACTGGCTTACAAGGTCAAGGTAAATATTGTCAGGCCAATGTATTTTCTTATATATGCGAGGCTCCCTATGGGAGACATGCATAAATAATAGAATGCATTGGCACAGGGTTTTAGCAAAATTACAGGATGCTCCAGTCATGGAAGGGTTAACACTTGTATGTTCCGTGCTATTCAAACCTTGAAATAGTGTGTCTGTCATTTGCAGAATGAGGTCCCCAGAGGGTGAATTTAGTGATATTAGCCCACTATGCGGGGTAGCATCACCAAATTCACCCTCTGGGGACCTCATTCTGTTGAGGTGTAAGCAGAATGAGGTCCCCAGAGGGTGAATTTGGTGATGCTAGCCCACTATGCGGGGTAGCATCACTAAATTCACCCTCTGGGGACCTCATTCTGCAAATGACAGACACACTATTTCAAGGCTTGATGCTATTGTGCTCTAACTTTGTTATATTAACCCTTTACCCAACAAACCGGCCAAATAAGGCTTCAACAGCCTAAAATATCTTCGGTCTGTCTCAATAGAACCATACAAATATGGATATCATTGGAATCGGCTCCTTGACCACATTGTGATAGTTACAGTTATGCCCTGTGCCAATGCATTCTCTTATATATGCGAGTCGACCATAGGTCGCCTCGCATATATAAGAGAATGCATTGGCCTAAAAAAAAAACTTTTTTTAACACTTTTTACCATTTTTTCTTACATTCTTTAGCAATTTTATAATTTTTAATGTGTTAAGCCAATGCATTCTCTTATATATGCGAGGCGACCTATGGTCGACTCGCATATATAAGAGAATGCATTGGCACATGGCCCTTCTGTTGGGTAAAGGGTTAACTTAGAATTTGTCCCTTTATTTGACACCGATCAATCGAGTGCAACACTACCTGCATGGCCATCATGATTGCAGTTATTTCGTATTTGAAGCAAGGAATTTTGTTACATCTTTTCTGAAAACCATATATCTTAGATTATCTATGTTGTCACCTTTGTGTTTATGCATATTTTGTGTTATGTTATTCAACAGAAAATAAGACTACAGTGAGAAGTCATACTAACTTAAACTCTTTCATGATGGGAGCTGCGCTGGTGCAGCATGAAAGATCCTGTACAAATGCATTCTCTTATATATGTGAGTCTCCCATAGGAAGCCTTGCATATATAAGAGAATGAATTGGCTTACAAGGTCAAGGTAACTATTGTTAGGCCAATGTATGTCAGGGAACTCACATATATAAGAGAATGCACTGGCACAGGGTTTTCGCAAAATTTCAGGAAGCTCCATCATGAAAGGGTTAAATTATCTGAGTCAGCTATCGATCTTGAACCCAATGACTGACATCGAATTGAAACTCGAATATTCGCATTGATACCCAGTTGGATTCCAAACCCCTGATGGTGTTGACGGTTACATCGAGAAAATGAAACTGAGACTTGCTTTGCTATGATTGTATATGTATCTAATATACTGATTCATATAACATACAGATGTCAGATATAACATTATGTGATACGAGAAACAAAACAGAACACAACTGTCATGAAATGGTCAGTTCATATGTCAAAGAATTGTTGTGACAGTTGTATTAAACATAACAATGGACCAAATATTAGTAGAATTGTACCAGTACTGATTCACTGAGGCCTATTTTGGCAATATGGTGGAACTGGAACGTGTAGCAAACAAGAGAAGAATAGCCAATTCCAATTTAATAATAATAATAATAATAATAATTGTACTTATAAAGCTTCAATTATTACCCCTGCTTTTGAGTAATGCCGAGTCTTGTGCCTGCTGCCATTTTACAGGCGCTTCACTAGAGCGGCTTACAGTAATGCCCTAAGTAATCGACTCCTAACCACAGCAGAATTATGGGTAACTTTTCAGGATTTAGTCAGAAATATGGCTTGTTGCCATTCATCGGAAAGCTCTCTTCTACAAATTAAGGGAATTAGAAATTGAACATATTGGAAGAATTAACTCAAAACAATGTTAATTTGAGACTATAGATACTTCCCAGAAGATGAGGACTGAGTAGAATGAGGTCCCCAGAGGTTGAATTTAGTAATGATAGCCCGCTGTGTGGGGTAGTGTCACTAAATTCACCCTCTGGGGACCTCATTCTGCAAATGACAGACACATTATTTCAAGGCTTGAATGGGATGAGAGATCTAGAACACACAAAATGGTTTAGGTGACCTTACAGTAATGCCCTAAATAATCGACTCCTTAACCACAGAAGAATTATGGGTATTTTTTCAGGATTTAGTCGGAATTATGGCTTGCTGCCATTCATCGGAAAGCTCCCAGTGAGAGCTGTCCGATGAATGGTAACAAGCCATATTTCTGACTAAATCCTGAAAAGTTACCCTTAATTCTGCTGTGGTTAAGGAGTCAATTATTTAGGGCATTACTGTACATGCTTATTATTAAGACCCATGTCACACAATTAAATGACCAAGTCATGACAGTCGAAGAACACATCAGAAAACATTACCAAATATTCATCGCAACATTATCACTCAAATCAACAACATAAATGTGGAATAGCGGCCAGTGGGCACAGATACACTAAGCCATTCAGTGGAATAAACATCAGCAAACTGATGCCACAATATTTTCAAATACACTCCCTTAGGTGTCAGTCTTCAACTTAGGGAAATTTAATTTGCATCTCCCCTTTTGGAGAGATTGTTTCTGAATGAACAAAAGTCAGGATATGGTGTGTCTGATATTTGCAGAATGAGGTCCCCAGAGGGTGAATTCAGTGATGCTATCGCACACAGCGGGCTAGAATCACCAAAATTCACCCTCTGGGAACCTCATTCTGCTTAGGCCCTCCCTTTCAATCCATAAGATTTGAAACTTTCAGAAATTACAATCATATTAGTGATCATAACCATTTTCATATCTTTTAGTTTTAAATTTCTGTAATAACAGTGTAATAACGAGATTATTTCAACAATTTTATTGTATTTTCATGCTTGAAATTTCCAATATTCATGATTTAGACATTTAAATCTCACATTTTTTTTGGGTCATCATTTGGGAGGGGGTGAGAGATAAAGGCTCACCATTAGAGTGGAGGCAGGTACAAAGGAGGGAGGTTATATGCCTACACCATGTGTTTGTAATCGATAGTGACATTGATTTCACTTGGTTCCTTGTTTAACCCTTTCAGTGCCAGGGGCCAATCTCATCGGCCTTAATTTACGGTCTGTAATATCGGCCCTAAAAAAATTGGGTTGAATTTTTTTTGGGTATGCTTAAGCATGCTATAGCAAATTTTAAAACAAACTGGATAAAACCTTAGGGGCATGTTATAACTCAAAACTATCACCAAGTATTCATATTAATAATTTAGATGCCCATGAAAAACGTAAGATTCCCTGGCACAAAATAAGTCTGTTAAAGAATATAAGAAAAAATTATTAAAATTGTAAAAAAATTGTAAAAAATAATAACAAATGATGAAAAATTGTTAGGCCAATGCATTCTCTTATATATGTGAGGCGACATATTGTCGACTCACATATATAAGAGAATGCATTGGCACAGGGTATATGGGTTGAAACAAAAATCGGACTTGGCACTGAAAGGGTTAACAAGGCATGTAAGTTATTATATTAACTCTGTTCAGTCACACATTTCAAGATTGCCATTCAACTGACAAAGAGGCATAACTCTATTTTATCACATTTTAACAGATCTCAATTATGAAGCATTCTCAGTTACCTTCTGTTAGATTTATAATAGGTTGATTTTGGTTATTTTGGCCCACTGACCATGCATAGTCTATACAAGTGAAAAAGCTCCACTGTCACCCCTCAAAAAATTATCAAAATACAGGCGATATTATATATTGGGAGACATTTAAAACAAAATTATGTGCAATTGAGGCCAGACTGAGTCAGTTATTTGGGCTTGCCAATCGATTGATAAATTACAAATGTAAACTTCAGCAATATGTAATTAGCAGAGACATGACGATAGGGGATAGGGGATAGATGTCTAACCCCCCCCCCCCCCCCCAACTTTGGTAAAAAATGTCAACAGTTGGAAATTTCATGGTTGACACAACATTAATTTTACACCACTTTTTACACCACATATAGGTTGAAATTGTTCACATTGTTTGATTGTCCAACAAGTAATTAGTGGGGAATTAGTTGTTTTTAGATCAACAGCAAATTGATAAATTTTGGTCAAATTTTGGCCTGGAATGGCCATCAATTGGAAATTTTAAAACATTAAAGGAGGTGTCAGGTTGGAAATATCCAAAAGTTGGAAAGCTTGAGGTACCAGTTGGATAGTTCTAACCCAAGGGGCAAATGGAATTATGCAAACCTGGGACTGGTCTAGTTCAAGAGGGGATGGGGGAGGGTGGGTTGCGGTTAAAAATTTCAAGGTGACACCATTCCCTAACAAAGACCTTCTAGCCATGTCCCTGATAACTATTCAAGGTTTTATGCCACAACCTACATTACCATAAGTAAAATGGAGGTGTAAGAATTATCCTTACTTTTGTGAATATTTCATCATTAACACTTTGAGTGCCAGGTCCGATTTTTGTATCAACCCATATACCCTGTGCCAATGCATTCTCTTATATATGCGAGTCGACCATAGACTTATTGTGTAGGTTTAGGGCCGATAATATCAGCCCCTGGCACTCAAAGGGTTAAAATTGCAGAAATTAGTTTTTTTTGAGAGGTTGAAGTATCTCAAAATTAGTATTATATATCACTGGAACATACATGTATTGCACTGGTGGGCAGTTTTGGTATAATTAATCTCTTATAAATAGAGCTCCAGCCATTGGAGTGTCTTTGATGTGGCCCACCCTTCTGAGATAAACTCCTCCCATTGGTGATTTGAGAGGTGACACGCCTGCACCCTTCATGTCTATTGGCAATGTTTCTAATTGAAGCTCTTCCCACTCAGGCCCACTGGGTACCGATATTTCTTGCTGGGTGACAGTGGAAACCAAGCCTGCAAATAGTATGTCTGTCATTTGCAGATTGAGGTACCCAGAGGGTGAATTTAGTGACGCTATCATACATGGTGGGCTAGCATCACCCAATTCACCCTCTGGGGATCTCATTCTGCTTAAGCCTCATCTGCTGGGAAGTATCTATAGTCGCAAATTAACATTGTTTTTAGTTACATTTTCTCTTCTATTCAGTTTACATATCCCCCAAATTTGCAGAAGATAAATTGCATAATCGAGGTGACTAATGGGTGAACATTAGCAACTTCAACTGGGGAACTTCAATCTTATCGCAGGTCTTCCATAGCAGTTGAGGCCTAAGCAGAATGACGTCCCCAGAAGGTGAATTTGGTGATGCAAGCCCGCATAGCATCACTAAATTCACCCACTGGGAACCTCATTCTGCAAATGACAAGATACAATATGTGCAGGCTTGGTGGATACTCACGGCATAAAACAAAGAAATCACAGAGGGTTAACCCATCACACCCTGTCAACAAATGAGTTTATGGTACATATTTACATAACAAAACCATAACATTCATAGAGAGCTTAAGATATTACACACCTATCGTGGTGCATGATGTATAAATCAAATTGATAAACGATATGAATGACATATGACGTATAGATTATAGGATGCTAAATATTTGTGTAGAAACTACTGGAAACTGTGATTAGCATATATTATGACATAAGACCTTCCAACAAATGTGTGTTTTAAACAATGTTTTTATCTATGATATCTCAAAAATGTTTTTTTCATATCCAGTTCTACAACTAAAATTTCTTCTTGTCGTGACTTCCAAACAAAAGAAAAAAATATTATAAGAACAGTGAATTGTTTCCCCTCCCAGGAAGTTTACTTGATTACCTGTGTAACTATAGCTGGTTGTCTAATTTTCATAATGTTTGCAGAGTTATCCATCCTGGATAGTGCATTTTTACTATTCAGCTCTAAATTAAACATTCAGCAGATGTTAGTTGATAAGCATCTCCTCACCTGATATACGTACCCTACAATTAACCCTTTGAGTGCCAGGGGCCGATCTTATCGGCCCTAAACCTACAAAATAAGTCTGTTAAAGAATATAAGAATAAATTATTAAAATTGTAAAAAATTGTTAAAAAAAAAAAAAAATTGTTAGGCCAATGCATTCTCTTATATATGCGAGGCGACCTATGGTCGACTCGCATATATAAGAGAATGCATTGGCACAGGGTATATGGGTTGATACAAAAATCGACCTGGCACTCAAAGGGTTAAGAAACTTAGAGAATAGAAAATATCAATTTGAAAATATTGTCATGGACATACAATGGAGGCAAGATTCCCAAAGATAAACATGCAGAGCTGGTCTGCACTAAATACGCAAAATATATTTCGCATCCAAAAATCCATTTATGATCCATGCTGTATTGGCAACTATCTCTCTCAGATACTTATTTCACTACTATTCAGTCATCCTGCAAACCCTGCATGCTCCCTTAAATATTATATTGCAATGTGGAATGTAATTTTAATATGTGGCATTTGCAGCCAACTTCATGCACCATGTGACATGGTCCGATTTGACACCTTTATGCACCATGTGACACAGTGCGATTTGACACCTTCATACACCATGTTACAAGGTCCGATTTGACCCAAATATCTCAGATTTTTCTATGACAATTTTCTGCTTACTAGAGAAAAGAAAATGTCACTTGTATCACCCAGTGACTACGAACATCTACAAAATATATAACAATAAGTTATATGTAATTGTAAAAATGTTCACAAAAGCTCATAATTGAGAATGCTATTTAATATCAACCGCTTTTGGTGGATGGAAGCATGGACACTCTATATAAGAGGTGATAATTTTTGCTAGGCTGACATTAAAACAAGTTAAAACTTTCTCTTTAGAAAGTGGATATCTGGTCATTAAAACCTCCTATTAACCCTTTCATGATGGGTTGCTGTGCTGGTGCAGCATTAAATATCTCTTGCTAGTGAATTTGCTTATATATACGAGTCTTCAATAGGGAGCCTGGTATATATAAGAAAATTCACTGGCTAACAAGTTCAAGGTAAATATTGTTAGGCCAATGCATTCTCTTATATATGCGAGGCTCCCTATGGGAGACTCGCATATATAAGAGAATACATTGGCACAGGATTTTCGCAAAAATTTCAGGAAGCTCCAGTCATGGAAGGGTTAATGGGATCATTGGTCTGATCAAATTATTTTCTGGCATAAAAATATACAGACATACAGTAATGCCCTAAGTAATCGACCCCTTAACCACAGCAGAATTATGGGTAACTTTTCAGGATTTAGTCGGAAATATGGCTTGTTGCCATTCATCAGAAAGCTCTCCCCGAGAGCTTTCCGATGAATGGCAACAAGCCATATTTCCGACTAAATCCTGAAAAGTTACCCATAATTCTGCTGTGGTTAAGGGGTCGATTACTTAGGGCATTACTGTACAGTGTCAAATCGGACAGGGCATCTTTAATTTTAAAATATTTACATAGGCAATGTGTGTTACGCTAAATCCTGTTCCATGATTAGTCAACTTAAATTGGGTCATGTAGTTCATAATTGAATAAAACACACCACAACATGATCAGATGTTACAAGTAGTTGACCTAGAAGACTAATTATAGTCGATAGAATAACTCGGCGTGTTTTCTAAGTATGTGGCCATAGGCTTCTTGATCGAGAATATTGGGCTAACTTACAGTTCTGCATGGTGTAATATACAAACTGTTGACATATTTTAGAAGAAAAAAAATTAAGCCGAGTTTATAGAATGAATGAGGAAAAAGCTATATAAATATAAGAAATGAATGCAGTTTATGTGTGTTTTTGAGGGGTATGTCGCTGTGCAATCAAAGTTAACTGCTCATATATATAGTGGGTCTGATTAAATGTGGTAGACATTTTATTTCCCAAACTGTGGGAATTCAGAACTCACTACAAGTAGCAACACGATAAAAGTGTCCAAACGAAGTGATTAATGTAACACAATGTGACATAATTTGGGGGAAAGCCTATATGCTTCCAGGAAATGACATTTCGACGAGACAACGATAGAATCAGTATGTCAGTATGACTCTGGGTCTATGTTTACACAGACTAATTGCTGTGGCTGGTGAAGTATAGTTAGTGTGAACCAAGTGTGATTATAGCGTGTCTGTCATTTTGCAGAATAAGGACCCCAGAGGGTGAATTTAGTGACGTTATCCCACAAATGGTTAGCATCATTAAATTCACCCCCTGGGGACCTCATTCTGCTTAGGCCTCATCTTCTCTGGACAGTTTCTTTATTATCAAATTTCTATTGAATCTTCGATTCTATTACTTTTTTAGTTTAGTTTCTCTATATCCTAAAATTGGCAGACGACACATTCCATAATTGAGGTTCCCAATGGATGTACATCACAATATTCACCATTTGAGGCCATGTAGAATGAGGTCCCCAGAGGGTGAAATTGGTGATGCTAGCCCACTATGCGGGATGGCGTCACTAAATTTACCCTTTGAGGACCTCATTCTGCAAATAACAGGCACACTAAACTCAGGCTTGGTTTGAACCGCGGTTCACATGATGTACCCAATGGCTACAGTGCTATACCCTTCAATAAAAAAAACTCATTCATTTCTTAAATAATTAGAAGACACCGCGTCCTTTCAATTTATAATTGATAACTGGAAACTTGCTAGTTTCTTGATTCCCATTCACTCATTTGCAGGGATGTTCAGATGATAAGTTCACCAAAGAGGCTTGCTTAACCCTTTCAGTGCCAGGTCCGATTTTTGTATCAACCCATATACCCTGTGCCAATGCATTCTCTTATATATGCGAGTCGACCATAGGTCGCCTCGCATATATAAGAGAATGCATTGGCCTAACAATTTTTCATCAT
Source organism: Siphonodentalium dalli (assembly GCA_032622095.1). Lineage (NCBI taxonomy): Eukaryota > Metazoa > Mollusca > Scaphopoda > Gadilida > Siphonodentaliidae > Siphonodentalium > Siphonodentalium dalli. The sequence continues at coordinate 277,767,452 of CP136063.1, forward strand.
TTGTTATTATTTATTACAATTTTATTTACAGACCGTAAATTAGGGCCGATGAGATCGGCCCCTGTCACTGAAAGGGTTAAGTCATCAAGCCATCCCAGAAAATGTAAGACCAGATATCCATTCCAGTGAATATTTAAAAACTGACTGGGAGAATACATTAGACACTTCTGTGCACCCAATATGCTCCTTAATAATGTCTGATGGAATCTCTGTTAATGAAAAACTAAATTATTGAAATAAGTTTGTGATAACAGAATCAGATCTTGAAATGATTAATATTAAATCACATGAATTAGGAATATGGATGAAATGATCAGAATATTAAATATAAATATAATTCTTAATTGTCACTGCAGCGATAAATTTCTTAATTTCTTATCAATAGCGTTTTACTCTTTATTTCTTTAGTGCCAAGGTTTGTCAGTTCAGGCCTAATAATAATATAGCTGGACAGCTGAGTTACAGGTAAGCTAATATTTTAAGGGCCATCTTGGGCCTGGCACTAAAAGAGTCAAAAAGATTTCATTATTTACAATGAGACAAGCTTATATACCGCAATATAATATCTTTAGCTGGAAGAACTACTACAATCACTTTATGAAATGTGTTTGCATATATTTGTTTTTATCCATTATAACATCTGCAGCAAAATATAAAGTGCTAACACAAGTTAAATGTTGTGTGACACTTGCCTTGTCATAATATGCAATGCATCAAGCAGTGCAAGATTGATAACTTTCATGTTTTTTTTTGCTGATATTCAGAAAAGGATAAATATTTTAACCCTTTCTGTCCTAAATACTCATTAAAATCATTCCCTTAGGAAATGTTCAGATAATAAGTTCAATGTTGTTTGTTGAACTTATTATCTGAACATTTCCCACCAAAGAATATGAATCCTCCTGCGCTTGTGTTTTCTTTTTGTCTCTGTCAACTGAAACCTGAAAACACCCTCCAAATGAATAATAGACCATTCCAATGTATACTTTTATAACTGGGTGGAAGAATCCATTTAGTAAAGAAAGGGTTAAATGATATATCCAGTCTGTTAGTCAGAGCTGGATCAAAGTTAGAATGCAAAAAGATTCAGTCTTCAGACCTATTATATGCCTGTTCCTAGAATTACAGTGCTCTTGCTGTGTCATATTTACAAAGTTGTATGACAGTCATACATATTCCGTTGATGTCACACAACGTATATGACATTTGCCGTAACAATGAAAAAACGGAACTTTAAAATAAAAGCATCATCACACATGACAAAACAAGCCCTGTATTTGCCTCTTTAAACCTTGTATGTCTATTTTTTATAATAAACAGATTCTAGGGGATATGTAATAAACGTAGAACGACATGTGTGTTAATGGGCTTGTCGATGGCTGTGCAGTCCTCGAAATTGACCACAGCAGTAAGCAATGCTGTGGTAACATGTGTAATCTAACAGGCAACATCACAAAATTTGCCGTGGGACATTTTTCCTAATTTCGAGGGCTCTCTGTGCCACTTACTCTATCCTTCCGGCTGGCACTCGTGCCATATCAACAAATCCATTAACATGCTCATGTCGTCGTTCTGTTTATTTATAGCAAATGCCTGAGTCAGCTGAAATGTCTCAAGGCGGCAACAACTATAAATTTTCGCAGACTTGGATTCAACCCTGAAAATATGTGTCTTTCATTTGCAGAATGAGGTACCCAGTGGGTAAATTTAGTGACACTATCCCGCAGAGCAGGCTAGCATCACCAAACTCACCCCCCTGGGACCTCATTCTGCTTAGGCCTCAACTGCTATGGGAAACATATGATCAGATTGAAAATCCCCAGTTGAAGTTGGTGATGTTCACCCATTAGTCACCTTGATTATGCAATTTATCATCCATTAGTATTTTTGTTAAAATATTCATCTTGTTTTGTATTGGGAATAAATATTGTTTACTTCAAATTAGGGGATATAGAAACATCCCAGAAGGAAAAAAGTAACTAAAAACAATGTTAATTTGAGACTATAGATACTTTACTGAAGATCAGGTCTAAGCAGAATGAGGTCCCTTGAGGGTGAATTTGGTGAGGCTTGCCCAGTGTGCGGGATAACGTCACTAAATTCACCCTCTGGGGACCTCATTCTGCAAATGCATGGCACCATATTTTGAGGCCTATGCATGCATGGCTTTTAGTGATGTCGACCGTGATATGTTCCAGAATAAGATTATTTTGTAGGACCTGGGGAGTCCCCAGGTCCTACAAAATAATCTTATTCCAGAACATATCACGGAATTCTCATTGTATCACAAGAACAAGCCTTGAAATAGGGTGTCTGTCATTTGCAGAATGAGGTCCCCAGAGGGTGAATTTAGTGATGCTACCCCGCATAGCGGGCTAGCATCACCAAATTCATCCTCTGGGGACCTCATTCTGCTTACACCTCAGCAGAATGAGGTCCCCAGAGGGTGAATTTGGTGATGCTAACCCGCTATGCGGGGTAGCATCACTAAATTCACCCGCTGGGGACCTCATTCTGCAAATGACAGACACACTATATCCAGGTATGCTTGAATTACTCATTCTGATTTGTGGCTAGAAATAATAATTAATGATGGAATGATTGCCATAACAATTTAACTCAGGCTATTGAAACAAAAAACTGTGTTCTCAGTCCCTACATGAGAGGCGAGTATTATCGGAATATAATGAACTATCTAATCTGGTATGCATACAATAGGTTAATCAAATATGCGGAATAATGTTGATTCATTGCAATTGGTATGGCATGTTTTCATACATTGTTTTGCAGACATTTTTGCACTACTGTCCAATTACTATTGGGAGAGAAAATTGTCTGACTGTTGATTATATGAATAACCATGAAAATCCTAGTAAAAATATGTAAATATTGTCTGAGAACACAGTTGTTAAATTTTAATGGCCTGACATGATGCCTTGGGGAAATCATGGATTTGCCCTGAAATTATATATGACAATAATTTAGCTATTTAACTAATATTACTTGTGATTAGTGATTGTAATATTAACATACTTTATTTAACTTTTTACATACATGGCAAGGAGAGATCTAATTTGATATAATGCTGTGTTATAACAACTGGTTACTGCCCACATAATGCTGTGTTATAACCAGTTGCCCGGTTACTGCCCACATAAACACCTAGTGAATAAAATAGGTTGCTGCAGTGTAAAGATAACATATAGTCGGTTCTGGAAAATCTCATTTATGGCTTTTGCAGACGGCATCACGAGCATTGCGAGCTGCCAGTCATACGCGATTTCTGTTTCTGATGCTGAATTAGAACAGACGTATTATCAATGATACATTTACATGGCATGCATTGCAGGCATCATGAATTCATGATGAAAGCATCAAACGCAAGAATAGAATAAGACCTAATTCAATGTGGCATGCAGGGTGTTTATTACGAGACCTAATTCAATGTGGCATGCAGGGTGTTTATTCAGAAGTTTCCATAATTTTCAACTACAGACAGTAACATTGATGCTGGAAATGTATCTAACCTGTCTGGGCTGTTCGAGTAAACCTTGTGGTCGGTTCCAAATGAACTTCCTATTGAAAAGATTTAATATGGACCTACATTGTTGGCACATTTACAAAATAATACTCATATAAGTCGATTACTTTGAGCATTACTGTACCTGTCATTGTGACAGAATCTAATACAGTTATTGATCAATTACAGATATGCAAAAATCGGAGCCTTTGTTTTATCTAGTTGTTGAAATGATTAGGGAATTTCCTCGACAACTGCCCCTAGACATGGACTAGTAGTCAACACCATACAATCGTAGACAGGACGATATAATCAATAATTCCCAGAGTATTTTTTTTTATTATTAATTTTAGGAGAACAAGCTCCTGATAGTTCATCAACTGACGTCAATTGTTAATTTATATAAAACTTCATATGTAGCAATATTCATATGCAGCAATAGGTGGAGTGTGTATGACAATTTTTATGCTAATTCTGTTAATATAAAGCATGCAGCCATGATTATAAATTCTCATTTTATATATCTTTCATCAAAAATAGGGCGGTTAGTCGACGGATAATATTGTAATCAATATGCAAAATTTGTGTCAACATCAACTAGTCAATTAATCATTTCAGCACTAGTTCTATCAAAACAGTCGAGATTAATATAGAAATATGAAGCTATTTGACCTGCTAACAACATTCAAAATCAGGCCTGCATCTTTGACGCCATATAACTAGATAAATAGAGATAATGGGTTTGTAACTTCCAAACCGATATAATTTGAGCAAGAAATGAAATTTGTTCACCAATTCCTAAATGTAAAAAAAATGTCTGCAATATAAGAGGTGAATGGTGAAGTCTGGTCTACACAAGTTGGTATATACATATTTGCTCACAAAATTTACACTACGATATTATAAACATTGCAATACTTGGTACGAAAGCCCTATTCTTATAACAATTTTGTCACATTTTGCTAATTGATTAACACAAATTTAATAAATACTAGGACTTCAAAACCAACAATTAACTATCACATTAGACTTCTGCACTCTCAACGGACATTAGACCGTTAACTATAATTAACCCGATATCATAAGCAGATGACCTATAAGTTCGCGCTCTGAATTCTCATCAGACACCATGGGTCATATTCACAGAGTCGAGGTTCACCAGCAAGGGTATCTGTGGTTGCGTTAAGCTTTTCTGTTTGGTGATTTGGTAATACAATATCGATCATGCATGTCGCTACCACAGCCAGCAAAGACCGCAGATACCGTCGCTGTTATACCTCTATGAAATAAACCACTTAGTTTAGATGTGATCTGTATGCAATGATTTTAAAACAGACTGAGAGCACTGTCACGTCATGTTCACAAATTATATTTGTATTCCCCGTTTTGGTGGGGAGTGAGAATATCAACCCGAAAAACATGAAGCCATAGTTTGGTGCAGAAAGGTATACGCTTGCTCACCGTTACTGAATGCCCAAAAGGCCAGATACGAAAATTTTCAAGGTCATGCCAGCAATTACTCAAAAAATCACTAGATCTCACTAAAAGCCTTACACCCGTTAACCCTTTACCCAACAAACCGGCCAAAAACGCCCAAATAAAGCTTCAACAGCATAAAATATCTTCGGTCTGTCTCAATAACACCATACAAATATGGATATCATTGGAACCGGTTCATTGAGCACATTGTGATGGTTACAGTTATGCCCTGTGTCAATGCATTCTCTTATATATGCGAGTCGACCATAGGTCGCCTCGCATATATAAGAGAATACATTGGCCTAAAACAATTCTTTTTTAACACTTTTTACCATTTTTTCTTACATTCTTTAACAATTTTATAATTTTTTCTTACATTTTTTAACAATTTTTATAATATTTTTCTACATTCTTTGACAATTTTATCATTTTTAATATGTTAGGCCAATGCATTCTCTTATATATGCGAGGCGACCTATGGTCGACTCGCATATATAAGAGAATACATTGGCACAGGGCCGTTCTGTTGGGTAAAGGGTTAATAGTTAATGAGTAGCTGTTCATTAAACCCAGATATAGACTGGTGCATCGTGATTCAGGAAGCCATGATACATACACCGATACCAACATAAAAATATTGTTTAATCACGTTGTATATTAAAATCTGTGTGTGCCTACAATATAGGCCACATAATCACAGTTCTTTTTAATTTAATCATGTTGCCAGGTGCTATTCCCATGCAGAAACGAGAAACACACTCGCATACAGCTTTGTGCAAAACGATTGACCCATATAATATATCTTTGTTGCATGCCCTGTTGACCTACTTAATACATAAGGTAGTACATCTCAGTAAAGCATGCACATGCTTAATTGCTGCTTAAAACGACAATATAATCATGGAGCAGTATTTGACAACTTGTATAGCCTTGATACTTTCCAAAACATTGGTACAGTTGATATTAGTAGGATCGCATTATTGTTCCGCCTACCGCACAGGATATATATATAAAAAATAATATTATTACCGGTATTAATGATAACTAAACAACATTTGCAGACGTACGTGCCAAAAATCTAACCATTTTATTGTTTTTTAGATATAAGAGAGACCTTAAAATGGTTGGATTTGAATCGTGAATGACGATGCAAGAGAAATAAAAGGTCGCAGACCACATGTCCCCCGACTCGAGTGGTAAACTTCATGATTGGATTTGTTTGTAGGATACTATTTGCAACAATGTTATACAGTATATAGATGTTGCAAACCACCGCAAAATTTCTTGGACAAAACAACCCGATGAACAAATGCATGCAAACACGAAAAAAATGATATTTTTGTATTAGCTATATAGATGTTGCAAATCACCAACATGTTAGGAACAATATCCCAGAGTTTCAAATCTCTACATTTAAAACTGTAGGAGGAGTTGATTACACCATGAAGGTACCCAATCTCATCCAAAAGGCAAAAATGTTCAAAATTTTCTAAGTCGAAAACCCCCCAAAAATATGGAAAAAATGATATTTTTGATTAGCTATATAGATGTTGCAAATCACCAACATGTTAGGAACAATATCCCAGAGTTTCAAATCTCTACATTTAAAACTGTAGGAGGAGTTGATTACACCATGAAGGTACCCAATCTCATCCAAAAGGCAAAAATGTTCCAAATTTTCTAAGTCGAAAACACCCCCAAAAATATGGAAAATATTATATTTTTGATTAGCTTTATAGATGTTGCAAATCACCAACATGTTAGGAACAATATCCCAGAGTTTCAAATCTCTACGTTTAAAACTGTAGGAGGAGTTGATTACACCATGAAGGTACCCAATCTCGGACGCACGGACACACGGACGCACGGACGCACGGACGCACGGACGGACGGACGAGGGTCATTTCTATAGTCCTCCGACGGAAACGTCGGGGGACAATAACTCTAAATTTAGTCAATCCCCCAAAGAAAAATTTGCACCGTCTCAAAAACACAGGCTATTAAAAATCGGCACCTTGTGTGTTATATAACCCCAGGCATGTTCAAAGGGCAACCCTCGGACATGTTTATATAACATGCTACTGTGCTATATATCTATTATACATTATAGAGACATTGTCCTATGTATGCGAGTCTCCCACAGGGAGCCTCGCATATATAAGAGAATGCATTGGCCTAACAATATGTACCTTGATCTTGTAAGCCAGTGCATTATCTTATATATGCAAGGCAATGACCGTGCACTAAATCCATGTATTAAATAGGAACAAGTCATACTGGTGTGTGCAAGAAGATCAATCCATAGTGGCACCTGTAGATTGGCCACAAACCGTTCATTGCTTGGCGTGAACTAATGACTGGTAATAGGTTTTCATTTGAAAAAAAAAGCATCTCATGGCAAGTAGTTGGTTCAGTGATAAATAAGCCAATTATTTATATAATGACGCAGTTAACAAAGACTAATTATAGTCATTGTTTCACTACTAGAATACTGCTGATAAAAGTTATCAATATTTGGGTTACAATCAGACTGTATGAAAAAATTGTGCTCATAACATGATGTTGAGAAAATTGTCATCAGGTTGAGAAAGCAATGTTAGGACAGTCAGGTCGACATGTGAAGTTTGCTTAGATGCAACCAAAATAGCTGCAGTTCAGAATGCAGTTAAAGTTAAGACTTTAAAAAGAAAACTATATAAACCCTTTCATGACGGGAGCAGCACTGGTGCAGCATTAAAGATTGTGTGCCAGTACATTATTTTATATATGCGAGTCTCCCATATGGAGCCTCGCATATATAAGAGAATGCCCAGCATATAAGGTCAAGGTAAATACTGCGAGGCTCCCAAATGGGATATTCGCACATAGAAGAGAATGCATTTGGCACAGGGTTTTCACAAAATTTCAAGGAGCTCCAGTCATGGAAGGGCTAATATGGAAGAAGCTAAAATGAAGCAAAATTTCCTGATTTTCTTCTGACCCTAAATTCTGGAAAAAAGTATCCATAAACCAAATGATGAAATAAATAGCGAAAAGCAGAAGTTCATAAATGAAAGATAGCTTGAAATGTGCATGGTTTTGTGTTGTTTGAAATGTTTTTCACAATGAATTATCAATACATATTAAAGGATTGTAAGTTATCAGTTCATATGATTGGGTTGAGGGAATTAATCATGGTCCAGTAATTTGAGAGATGAGGGTTTTACAGCACCTAACCATAGAGGTACCTGGATTGGTATATACAGGATCACAGACAGCAGACACACACCATCCATAACCCTGCCAAAACCACTCCCTAATAGCCTGTTTTTGTAGAATATTAGCAAAATGGGAAACATCTAGTATCCATCTAGTATCCATCTAGTATCCATCTAGTATCCAGACAGTTCTTAACCCTTTCCATACTAAATGGATTCTCTCACTAAGTTATAAAAGTATAAATTGGAATCATTCATTTTGAGGGGTGTCCAGAAAAAAGAAAGCACTATCGAGTTACCCATTGGCCGGTGCTTTCAGTGTTTTTTGTGTTCAGCATCTGTTTATCAGAGTTGTGTATTATAATTGGAAAATATAGCTTTTTCTCGATTGGGGGTGTTGGAATATTAAGAATCGGTTCACACGTTCAATACTCATTGATGAGTAATTCCCTAGGAAATTTTTAGCTAATAAGTCCAACAAATTTGTTGAACTTATTGTCTGAACATTTCCCACGAATTAATAGAAATATTTCAGCACATTATTATCTTTTTGTCTGTCAGTCGTCTGCTTATATTACATTGAAATCCCTCCAAATGAATAATAAACCATTCCAATGTATACTTTTATAACTTAATGGGAGAATCCATTTAGAAAAGAAAGGGTTAAAATCTTGCACTAAATGCAGAAATACCCGGACAAGACACTTTGTTCATAATTGTCATGGACTATTCAAGTACTAAACAAGTTTTTTTTACCCTGTGCCAATGCATTCTCTTATATATGCGAGTCGACCATAGGTCGCCTCGCATATATAAGAGAATGCATTGGACTAACAATTTTTTACAATTTTAATAATTTGTTCTTGTAATCTTTAACAATTTAATAACTTCACCCATACAGAGCCCCAGACAAACATGAGCAGACGACACTCTTCTATATATGTGTGGGGCTCCCTGCAAGGTAATGGATGTTTTTTATTTTATGTCCTAAAAATTGTAAGAAACATTTATTTTAAAAAAATGATAAAAAATTGTTAGGCCAATGCATTCTCTTATATATGCGAGGCGACCTATGGTCGACTTGCATATATAAGAGAATGCATTGGCCCAGGGTAAAAAAACTGGCTATTAACCCTTTAACTGATTTGTTCTGATCTACAGTTGGAAGTTGATAGTTTGCATAAGTGCATGAATTTCTGTGTTCATGATGTGTTTTGAGATAATATATTAAAATTATTGTTGTCGGAGCTTTCAACGTATACCAAAAAATCTTTGACCAGTAGATGATCGGCCAAAGTCTCTATGACACAGATATTTATGGAGTCGTGAGCTAGATTTAGATGCCTGGTTATGGAAAAGTTACTTAAGTTTCAACTATAATACTGAATGACAGACAAACTATAATGGTTTCCATGTCACTGTCATGAAGTGTTAGGGCTATATGGGAGGGGTTTTAGGGAGATTACGCATGGTGTGCGTATTGCCTGCATACAGGATAACTTAATGTCTGTTATTATGATAGGCCAGCTCCTTCAGTGAGGGAGATCCACAAGAATTTTTACGTAGTTAACAGGAAAAAATCCTTCTCGTCCATCAACTGAGCCTTCGTACCAGTTCTCATCTATCCGCGTCGTCAGGATTATTTTATCTCCTTCTTTAAACCCTAATTCACCCTCGTTTTCAGGATCAAAATCATATAATGCTTCACAGCATGCCGCCTTTTTATTGGATCCTGTAAATAAAGATATTTCCACAGCTGTCAATCAAATAATTATTAGATGATATTTTTAGGCCCCTGTGAAGTGGATTTTTTATTGAATCGAATTTCGAACTGAATAGCTCTAAAAAAATATGAAAACAAATAAAATATTCCATAATCTTGCTGGCCGAAATGATAAGATAAAGATATGTTTCCCCTTTTCCTCTGTTTGTCAGAATTATCTATTAATAAAACAAGTTGTCAACTTGTCATCGACAATTAAAGATATAATTTCTTCAAAATATAACAGACAATTAGGAAAATACAATTTGCATGTGTGGTAAATAAAAACTTCCGACATCACTAGTGTGGAATTCTACATCGACTCAAAATGCAGAATAGGAGATGGACCATTGCAGAATTACACTATCACGACTTTAAAACTATAAAACAGGGATTTGATAAAAGGGTTTGACCTGCACTTTCGCGAACGACATTACAACTGCCACTGCAAGTCAAAACTCAGCAAACACATCAAATAATGAAAATATAATGCATTTAATAACGTGTATGAGCAATCATGTGACGTACCGTTCAACGGAATTGTGTAAGTTTCTTCCAGTCGATCACCAATCAAATGTACCACAGAATAATTATAACTTAACTGGTATTTTCACGGTCAGGATTAGAACTTAAATTTAACTTAAAATGACAGAATGGGAGGGAATAGTTGTGAATGTCTAAATATTACCGATAAATGAATTACGTTCGCATTCACTGGTTTGATGTATTCAAAATTACAATTCGTTGTTTCAAAATAAAATAAAATAAAATAAAATAGACTATCGAGGTCGAATCAAATAACAAAATGAATATCGAATATTCACAGGGGCCTAGATATTTTCTACCAATCAGCGACTGAGTCTGTCACTTGCTGCAATGAAAATTCTTTCTTCACCCTAATTTTTATATCTGTGCATACACTCAGTGTTAAATTGCCTATTTTAAAACACATATGTTGTTGTCAAATCATAATGTACTAAAATTTTATTCTGTGCAGCAATGTTGAAATTCATCGGTGATTATAACACTATTTTTCATTTTGCGTGACATCCATATTTTTCACAATAAAAGACAAAAAGAATGTATATACAGTAATGCCCTAAATATTCTGCATTACTGTATAGACGGCTACTGTGAAACTAATTAAACATTTCTGAAGCCTAGCAACTGTAAGCTCCTCCCACTAATGAAAATGTGTGGTAACCTCCGGATGAGAAGGAGTTAGACACATTTATTATAAAACCATTAATTTTCTCCTAAACTCCAATAGTATACAAAAGGAGTTAATAAATCATGTTGTCTATGCAGCAGATAATAAGTTCAACAAACAACTTATGGTAATTTGGTTACTTATTATCTGAACATTTCCTGAGGGAATGAGTATTTAGTAAAGAACGGTTTCTCTAGTGTTCCATATAAATGTGCATGCACATTTATTAATTGCATTAAAAATTTCCATCCTCCACGTTGCTTATTTGGGTCTAATTTGGATCTGCGCATTTATTATATTTACTCCCTCTGCTGGAAACTTGAGTGTTTTCTTGACAAATACACAATTTGCATGGCTAGTATTGTTACAAAACGCATGATGTCAAATTTACCTGGATTAATCTGGATTATAAAGCATGGAATTTTACTCCTAAGATGTCATGTCTGTTTATGTTTTGACAACTGTACTAAAGAGAGACACAGAACAGGCACAACCAACCCAGACTGGATATGATGCGCCCTTGCGGAAACGCCGGTGTATGTTGATGCACATTCCATGCAATTTCTCTATCCCATAATTGCATCAACAGTTATAATGGTTTCGGATCTGCACGTTTATTAAATTTTATCAGGATTTTCACCCTGCACATTTATTTGGGACTGTAGGTTTATTTGGGACTGCACATTTATTTGGGATTGCACGTTTATTTTGGAGTAAATTTATTTGGAACACGTTTATTTTGGACTGCACATTTATTTGGGACTGCATGTTTATTTGGGACTCCACCTTTATTTGCGTGTTTGCACGTTTATTTTGGACAGCACGTTAATTTGGGACAGCACGTTTATTTGGAACACTGGAGTAAAGTAAAGAGAAATGAGAAATTGACTTGGGGTGGCCTTACCGTATGATGATGGTTCTGAGTTAAAGTTGTAACTTCCAGAACTATTATCGAATGATACTGGTGAACCACTGCGGTAACTTCCCACTGTTGTTTTAGGAATGTGTTCACTCCTCGGCCGACTCGCCGCTTGTTCTCGTCTGAAAATACAATGGTGATCAAATAAAAATCATCTTTGAACACTTTAACAATTACTGTGAATGGCTTTGAATTTGTGGCTTCTCACAGAAAGGCCATTTCATGGGGACGTGTATTTGTGGATTGGGATAGTTAACCCTTCCATGATTGGAGCTTCCTGAAATTTTGAGTAAATCCTGTGCCAATACATTATCTTATATATATATATGTGAGTCTCCCACAGCGAGCCTCGCATATATAAGAGAATACAATGACATAAGTGAATGCACTGGCACAGGATCTTTAATGCTGTACCAGAGCAGCTACCCTCATGAAAGTGATAATTATATAATGCACCTAAACATGTTCGACAATACTGGGTATTATGCGAACTCCCGTTTAAAACTATGAGGCGGCATCAATGTGCCGCATAGGCCCTACCCAGACTTGTTTACTTTGAAAATCAGAAATAGGGAGATTCACCTTCATAAATAGGGAGATTTGGATAAAAATAGAGAGATTTTATCTTCGATGGTAAATTACTAAAACATCACGTATAGAAAGGAATTTATGGGCTACTATAAATAAAGAATAAGTTATTATGATTATATATGATTTTATTTTATATTATATTACAACATTATATATGATTTTATTTTATATTATATTACAACATTAATAAAATAAATTAACAATGTTCATCACATTCACAGCTTACTTCTCACATTCTGAAGAATGCTCTTTCACATAAGATTTGAGGGCTGATTTTGAAAGTTTTAGCACATCCTGCGATGGCTGGTAATTAAAGCAATCACCATTGTTGTTGATCTTACAGGCTAGCAGAGCACACAATGTATCGTTGTTTAACTCTGATCTAAAGCTTGTCTGTATCTTTTTGCAAATTGAGAAAACATGATTCGCTGTCAGCATTACTGTTTGGAATAGATAACACCGTTTTAACAACTAGTCCTAGGTGTGGAAATCTCAACTGCCCTGTGCTAGTAACTTTGGTCAATATAGTCATCCAATAAATCCTCCACTGGAACGGTGAGAGATTTCACTGCCTTCACGATACACAAGTTAGCAAGGTGACATTTGCATCCCATATTAATAATATTCGGCTGAACCTCTTTTATTCTTGACATCACAGAGTTGTTTTTTCCCATCATCACGCTACAGTTGTCACTGGTAAACGAAACAACAGAATTCCAACTTATATTACGGGTCTTCAATGCAAGGTCTAATGCTTTAAATATTGAATTAGCATTGCCGATATTGCATATTGGCATGTCCAGGAAACGAGTCACAGAACGACCAACCTTTTCATCTGCATACCGAACTAGAATAACCAGCTGCTTTTCTGAACCATAATCATTTGCTTCGTCGATCAGAATGTTCGACAACACCCTGGTTCAACGTTGGAGCGAGTGCCCGCTTTGTAATCATAGTTGATTTAAGTCTTCCACATGCATATTTGTCGGCAATTTTACTATCAGGAAACATCTTTTTACAAAGTTTTGTGAAGTGATCGGCAACAGAGAATTGTAGGTTATGTTCAGCAATGAAATTAGTGAACATCACTTCCGGACATATTGTTTGTTGGTTGATATCTTCTCTGGCAGATGTGAAAAAACTTTTGACGGTCTGGTTGGTTTTGTTGACTTTTAACTGACTTTCTTGTTGTGTTGTCTTACTATGCTTGAGTAGATCGTTTCTCCTGCCATGAGCGATGGATATGTGAGTTCCACAAAATACACACAACGCAAACGTCGGTCCTCAGTCACTGGATCTCACCCATGGCATTTCAACTTTCCAGACGTCACGGAACTTTGAATCATATTTTCGTTTTTTAATTGGCGTATCGGACGAATCTAACTTACGCTTTTTGGTCGGAGTTTCAGACATTGTGAACAGAGAGATTTAGACGTAAATGGTAGTAAATAAGTGATTTGTTATGACGAAAGAAAATGTGTTTCGTTATATAGTCACACATAAGCTTGTAAGGAAATCCGCCGTTTATGATATTGACAAATACAGCTCAGTTTCCACTTACTCTTTCGTCACTTTCACAAAAGAATCAAAGCCGACATGAATACCAGTGTCGCTGGTAGGATTAGTCTAAATTGATTTATTGCACCCGCATGGCTTCATTGCGTGTGGTCAGCCGCTAGCTAATTGATTTTTGCGCCTGTTTTAGTCGCCACAGGGACAGCCTATTAATCACTGTAAATTATTTTTTTATTCTGGTATAGACATTTGAAATCGGGAGATTCTGTTTCCGGATCGGGAGCGCGGGAAAAGACGATTAAAATCGGGAGTCTCCCGCGAAAATCGGGAGGGTAAACAAGTCTGGCCCTACCTATATACAGATTCCTTAGTCCGAGGGTTCGATTGCATTAATCAGAGCTAGGGCTCGTTAATCAGATGGTTTGATAGTTTTAGTTCTATGATTCAGATGTGCAAGGGTCTGTTTGATAGTGACGAACAAAACCTCGACTACATGTAACTATAATGTTCACGCTATCCGACTACATGTAACTATAATGTTCACGCTATCCCAATTTTGGGCAGTGCATTGTTTTGAGGGTTTCAGGGTTCATACAGGATTGTCACAATTTGATTCATGGACTTTATCAGTCGAATTCAAGGACTCATCTCAAATAATAGATAATAATTCCAGCAGGTTATATTAAGAGAATTCACTGGCACCGGATCATTAATGGTGTACCAGCGCAGCTCCCGTCATGAAAGGGATAATTATCTTCAACAATACTGGGTATTACGACAGCTTTGGGTAGTCATTGGTGCCTTTATGGGATCATTCAGTCAGTGCGTAATTATTAGCTATTTTGGCCATTTCGACTGGTGTAGCTTCCTCAGCCTTCCTGCAATGTTTTTACTACCCCAGGCCAAAACCGACAAGAATACAGCTTTATATTCATTACATACGCCAAACACAAGCCTCCGACTCTTGTAAATTGTGGTATCCTTACTCAACCTGCTTGAGTGTAGTAATTTCTAACCCAAACCCCAAAAAGACTAAGAGTAGAAAAAAAAAATTTGCAATCAGCACTTCTTTTAATTCCTCCGTGTTAAATGGGCTATACTAAATTTTTGTGTAATAATAGTTCTCAAGCACCAAGAAGGCCAGAATATCATGGTATTAGCTGTAATTCAATATAACCTCCCAGAATATCATGGTATTAGCTGTAATTCAATATAACCTCCCAGAATATCATGGTATTAGCTGTAATTCAATATAACCTCCCAGAATATCATGGTATTAGCTGTAATTCAATATAACCTCCCAGAATATCATGGTATTAGCTGTAATTCAATATAACCTCCCAGAATATCATGGTATTAGCTGTAATTCAATATAACCTCCCAGAATATCATGGTATTAGCTGTAATTCAATATAACCTCCCAGAATAACATGGTATTAGCTGTAATTCAATATAACCTCCCAGAATATCATGGTATTAGCTGTAATTCAATATAACCTCCCAGAATATCATGGTATTAGCTGTAATTCAATATAACCTCCCAGAATATCATGGTATTAGCTGTAATTCAATATAACCTCCCAGAATATCATGGTATTAGCTGTAATTCAATATAACCTCCCAGAATATCATGGTATTAGCTGTAATTCAATATAACCTCCCAGAATATCATGGTATTAGCTGTAATTCAATATAACCTCCCAGAATATCATGGTATTAGCTGTAATTCAATATAACCTCCCAGAATAACATGGTATTAGCTGTAATTCAATATAACCTCCCAGAATATCATGGTATTAGCTGTAATTCAATATAACCTCCCAGAATATCATGGTATTAGCTGTAATTCAATATAACCTCCCAGAATATCATGGTATTAGCTGTAATTCAATATAACCTCCCAGAATAACATGGTATTAGCTGTAATTCAATATAACCTCCCATAAATTCCCTTGTACATGAATGAGAAGCAGCTTTTCTTTTTGCAGCACTAGCATATACTGTTAATATTATAAAGTTATTATACAATGTTGTGTACAGTATGTGTTTTTCATGTACGAGTCCAGGTTGTGGTGAAAAGTCATATTGGACGAGACACGCCAGTGACTTTTCACCACAACCTAGACGAGTACAAGAAAAACTCATAATGTACACAACATTGTATAATGACATTTTTATTATCCATCTGTTTGTTTATCCAAATTTTGGAAATAAAACTTTGTGGTTATTTTTGGTATTTGTCGGCACTTAATTCTCTATAAAAGCCTGTACCGTATATTGATCATCAGAAAGCATGATTTGGAAAAGTAAACAAGGAAGTGAGAAAAAAATTCAATGCGGAAGTGAAACGTCTCCTAAAATCCATCAATGTTGCGCGCGCATCACAATTTCACCGATTCATTTCGCAATAGAGTTAATTCGTGACGTCACGGAGTCCAATATGAGAAGTCATATTGTACAGTCGGGAGTCCAATATGACATTTGGGAGTCCAATATGACTTTTTCCAGGACTATCACGTGGCGGCTTTTGCCCAATCGGAAATGGTGTTAGTTAAGGGGTGGATAATAATATATCATCTTTCGCCTCTATTACCGACTTATTTCACCATTACGTCTAAATTGATAGGTTTCATGGATTGTCTATGAGAATCCTGGATTGCCATTGGGAAAACCTCCAAAATACAACTCATTTCTCCTGCATGTCGCCACAAAAAGAATATCCAATTTCCGTTGGTAAAATAGACAGATGCACTGTGATTGCAGGATGACAACTTTAAATGATTTTCACAAAGCCATAATGGGTCATGATGTGTGAAAATGCTGTATAAAAATGGACACTTCACAGGTGTCCGCAGATTTATTGAAGTGAAAATGACTGACATGACTGTGTACAATGTCCAGACAATAGAAGTGGGAAAACTCTATATTTTTAACAGGATATGTGTTCTTCAGTTATGAAGACCACAAAAGGTATAGCCTTGGTCAGCAGCCCTTGACCTTTGCAACTCATCTGTTCAACGCGTTATTTTATATAACATACATGTATCTCACATTAGCTGTATAAACTCTGTTTTCATTAGTTTTATTCAGGTATATATATTTATAAAATAAACACAATAGAAACTCATACTATTACATAATCTTTATCATAAATATCAAATAAAAAGATGAAAATCAATTAAAATTGTTTTATTTAACATGACTCATGACCATATTTGGGCATACCTCCTCCAAAAATCTCCCAGATGGCCATTTTCAAACTTAACAGGTCTGATGTACAGGTATTACATTGAATATAACATTGCTTTTATATTCTTACCTGATATGATCAAAATAAAAAGATACAAATTCAGACCCCTTTATTATTTTTTCCCCCCTCTACTAATAATGTGAACTGTTGAAAATTACCAGACAAGCTGGAACCATGGTCTTCACTAAGAATAAAGCGTGTATCAGAAAAAAAGTCATTTAGAGGAATCCAGTATATAGAATCAGAGTCCTGCTGGATTACGTCAACATGTATTTGGGGGAAACTCAACAAATTGTTAGATAACGAACTTACTTTTCTTCTATATTTTCCAGCAAACTTGAGAGCACATCTATGCATTGTTTGTGGTATTCAGCCTGTGATTCTACAAATGAAGCTAACTGGGCTATTTGTTCAATCTAAAAAAAACATACAAATGAATTAATATTCAGCCTGCGACTCTATGGTTGAACCTAACTAGGCTATTTGTTAAATTTAAAGACATATTATGGACTCGTTCGGGTGTATGAAACTGATAAATTAGTACTCATGTGCAATGCCAACTGGGGGAATGTAGCATTATACTAACATTGCCCACAATCTCAAAGAAATCGACCATACAACTTCATAGAAAACACCGTCTGAACTACGCTCAATTGTAAATATTTACATCTCGATTCGGGACGCAACAATCAGCGATAAACTAACGCAAAAGATTTTGCCATCGATACTCATTGCATCGATATTATCATTTAATAAATATATAAGACTGGTGGTGTGTGTTGTAAATTTGGATTATTATTCATAAAAATAACTACTTCGAGCACAATTATTCTCCATTTCTATTTGATCACCCAACCTGAGTGTTTCACATCACTTTAAAACAAAGCATATGAATGAATATCAGTTTTGTAATCATAAGATGTCACCCTCAAAATCAAATGATCACCTATTATCAACAGAGATTACGCTCAAAATCAAATGGTCACCTATTATCAACAGAGATTACGCTCAAAATCAATTGATCACCTATTATCAACAGAGATTACGCTCAAAATCAAATGATCACCTATTATCAACAGAGATTACGCTCAAAATCAAATTGTCACCTATTATCAACAGAGTTTACGCTCAAAATCAAATGGTCACCTATTATCAACAGAGATTATGCTCAAAATCAAATGATCACCTATTATCAACAGAGTTTACGCTCAAAATCAAATGATCACCTATTATCAACAGAGTTTACGCTCAAAATCAAATGGTCACCTATTATCAACAGAGATTACGCTCAAAATCAAATGATCACCTATTATCAACAGAGTTTACCCTCAAAATCAAATGATCACCTATTTTCAACAGAGATTACGCTCAAAATCAAATGGTCACCTATTATCAACAGAGATTACGCTCAAAATCAAATGATCACCTATTTTCAACAGAGATTACGCTCAAAATCAAATGGTCACCTATTATCAACAGAGATTACGCTCAAAATCAAATGGTCACCTATTATCAACAGAGATTACGCTCAAAATCAAATGATCACCTATTATCAACAGAGATTACGCTCAAAATCAAATGGTCATCTATTATCAACAGAGATTACGCTCAAAATCAAATGGTCACCTATTATCAACAGAGATTACGCTCAAAATCAAATGATCACCTATTATCAACAGAGATTACGCTCAAAATCAAATGGTCACCTATTATCAACAGAGATTACGCTCAAAATCAAATGGTCACCTATTATCAACAGAGATTACGCTCAAATGGTCACCTATTATCAACAGAGTTTACGCTCAAAATCAAATGGTCACCTATTATCAACAGAGATTACGCTCAAAATCAAATGGTCACCTATTATCAACAGAGATTACGCTCAAAATCAAATGGTCACCTATTATCAACAGAGATTACGCTCAAAATCAAATGATCACCTATTATCAACAGAGATTACGCTCAAAATCAAATGATCACCTATTTTCAACAGAGATTACGCTCAAAATCAAATGGTCACCTATTATCAACAGAGATTACGCTCAAAATCAAATGATCACCTATTATCAACAGAGATTACGCTCAAAATCAAATGGTCACCTATTATCAACAGAGATTACGCTCAAAATCAAATGGTCACCTATTATCAACAGAGATTACGCTCAAAATCAAATGGTCACCTATTATCAACAGAGATTACGCTCAAAATCAAATGATCACCTATTATCAACAGAGATTACGCTCAAAATCAAATGATCACCTATTATCAACAGAGTTTACGCTCAAAATCAAATGATCACCTATTATCAACAGAGATTACGCTCAAAATCAAATGATCACCTATTATCAACAGAGATTACGCTCAAAATCAAATGATCACCTATTATCAACAGAGTTTACGCTCAAAATCAAATGATCACCTATTATCAACAGAGATTACGCTCAAAATCAAATGATCACCTATTATCAACAGAGTTTACGCTCAAAATCAAATGATCACCTATTATCAACAGAGATTACGCTCAAAATCAAATGATCACCTATTATCAACAGAGATTACGCTCAAAATCAAATGATCACCTATTATCAACAGAGATTACGCTCAAAATCAAATGATCACCTATTATCAACAGAGATTACGCTCAAAATCAAATGGTCACCTATTATCAACAGAGATTACGCTCAAAATCAAATGGTCACCTATTATCAACAGAGTTTACGCTCAAAATCAAATGGTCACCTATTATCAACAGAGTTTACGCTCAAAATCAAATGGTCACCTATTATCAACAGAGTTTACGCTCAAAATCAAATGATCACCTATTATCAACAGAGATTACGCTCAAAATCAAATGATCACCTATTATCAACAGAGATTACGCTCAAAATCAAATGATCACCTATTATCAACAGAGATTACACTCAAAATCAAATGGTCACCTATTATCAACAGAGATTACACTCAAAATCAAATGATCACCTATTATCAACAGAGATTAAGCTCAAAATCAAATGGTCACCTATTATCAACAGAGATTACACTCAAAATCAAATGGTCACCTATTATCAACAGAGATTACACTCAAAATCAAATGATCACCTATTATCAACAGAGATTACGCTCAAAATCAAATGGTCACCTATTATCAACAGAGATTACACTCAAAATCAAATGATCACCTATTATCAACAGAGATTAAGCTCAAAATCAAATGGTCACCTATTATCAACAGAGATTACACTCAAAATCAAATGGTCACCTATTATCAACAGAGATTACACTCAAAATCAAATGATCACCTATTATCAACAGAGATTACACTCAAAATCAAATGGTCACCTATTATCAACAGAGTTTACGCTCAAAATCAAATGGTCACCTATTATCAACAGAGTTTACGCTCAAAATCAAATGATCACCTATTATCAACAGAGTTTACGCTCAAAATCAAATGGTCACCTATTATCAACAGAGATTACGCTCAAAATCAAATGGTCACCTATTATCAACAGAGTTTACGCTCAAAATCAAATGATCACCTATTATCAACAGAGATTACGCTCAAAATCAAATGATCACCTATTATCAACAGAGATTACGCTCAAAATCAAATGATCACCTATTATCAACAGAGATTACGCTCAAAATCAAATGATCACCTATTATCAACAGAGATTACGCTCAAAATCAAATGATCACCTATTATCAACAGAGATTACGCTCAAAATCAAATGATCACCTATTATCAACAGAGATTACGCTCAAAATCAAATGATCACCTATTATCAACAGAGATTACGCTCAAAATCAAATGATCACCTATTATCAACAGAGATTACGCTCAAAATCAAATGGTCACCTATTATCAACAGAGTTTACGCTCAAAATCAAATGGTCACCTATTATCAACAGAGATTACACTCAAAATCAAATGGTCACCTATTATCAACAGAGATTACGCTCAAAATCAAATGGTCACCTATTATCAACAGAGATTACGCTCAAAATCAAATGGTCACCTATTATCAACAGAGATTACACTCAAAATCAAATGATCACCTATTATCAACAGAGATTACACTCAAAATCAAATGATCACCTATTATCAACAGAGATTACGCTCAAAATCAAATGGTCACCTATTATCAACAGAGATTACGCTCAAAATCAAATGGTCACCTATTATCAACAGAGATTACGCTCAAAATCAAATGGTCACCTATTATCAACAGAGATTACACTCAAAATCAAATGATCACCTATTATCAACAGAGATTACACTCAAAATCAAATGATCACCTATTATCAACAGAGTTTACGCTCAAAATCAAATGGTCACCTATTATCAACAGAGATTACACTCAAAATCAAATGATCACCTATTATCAACAGAGTTTACGCTCAAAATCAAATGATCACCTATTTATATCAACAGAGTTTACGCTCAAAATCAAATGGTCACCTATTTATATCAACAGAGTTTACGCTTTAGTTGCCCAATAGCGGTGAATAATAAAAAAGTGTTGTTACATATATTTTTTTCATGGTAATAGAATTATTAAAATTCAGAATTATATATATTACTTGACTATTAAGAATGATGTTGACGGAAAATAATTTTAATCTATTTTCTTGAAAACTCTTGGCAAATTATTACTAACTTGGTGTCAAATTAGATGGAAAATCTTTCTGTTTAAAGAAAATCATAGTATATAATGACAGCATTTACTGTAATACCTCATTGTCTAATAGATTATACATAGCAGTTTCTGTGAGATTTTTTGACTCCTCAAATTTCTCGCCAGCCATGTTGAGTTCATCTTCCGTTACCGTAGAGCCTGTAAGCAAAGACAATACATGTACATCAGTGATTTTATAATCTCTACAATTCCCTATCTTATATTAGTGCATGCAGCCAACAAAATAGAGCGTCTTTCAGGGAACTCCAATGTCCTGTAAAATTAATTATCAGAAATTAAAACAACCAGTTAATCATCATACTTGTCATGATTTATCGAAAAAATCGTGGTTAAATAAATTTATACATTCCCCAGATGGGGATATAGAGGTTTTCACTCCAGCTTGAGCATGTGACCGATTCACTTGTGAGCAATATTTCAAATAATCGCGAATCAGTAGTGTTATCCTTTACTGTTGTTAGTATAGTTATGACTATATTTCTCTATTCTGCGGATGATGAAGTAAAAAGGCCGTGATCAGCTTTGATACATCAATTGAAGGTGATTGTGAGAACACTTATTGTTGTAAATGGCAAATTTCTTACATATAATAAAAAAAATATTTAGTGTTTTTGAGTGGATATTGAAAATTATGTCATTCATGAACGAGACAAATGTTTATTTTTGACCGAGCAAGACGTTCTAGAAAATAAACATTTGTCTGGCTCACGAATGACATAATTTTTGGTAACCACTAAATTCTCATTGTATCACAAGAATTATTTTAATATGATCATTATATTAAAGATGTTCTATCTCTTCTTAACAATTTTTATATACTTTCCAGGGGTATAAAATAATAAATACGAATCAAAGACACCATAATACATACAACCTTTCGGAACAGTTTTACAAGCTATTTTATAAACAGAACCTTCAGGCACATTCGGGGTGTAGCAAGAGGGAGAACTCTATCTTGTAACGGTAGCACTCCCCATCAAGAGGGAGAACTCTATCTTGTAACGGTAGCGCTCCCCATCAAGAGGGAGAACTCTATCTTGTAACGGTAGCACTCCCCATCAAGAGGGAGAACTCTATCTTGTAACGGTAGCACTCCCCATCAAGAGGGAGAACTCTATCTTGTAACGGTAGCGCTCCCCATCAAGAGGGAGAACTCTATCTTGTAACGGTTGCGCTCCCCATCAAGAGGGAGAACTCTATATTGTAACGGTAGCACTCCCCATCAAGAGGGAGAACTCTATCTTGTAACGGTAGCGCTCCCCATCAAGAGGGAGAACTCTATCTTGTAACGGTTGCGCTCCCCATCAAGAGGGAGAACTCTATATTGTAACGGTAGCGCTCCCCATCAAGGGAGAGAACTCTATCTTGTTACGGTAGCGCTCCCCATCAAGAGGGAGAACTCTATCTTGTAACGGTTGCGCTCCCTATCAAGAGGGAGAACTCTATCTTGTAACGGTAGCGCTCCCCATCAAGAGGGAGAACTCTATCTTGTAACGGTAGCGCTCCCCATCAAGAGGGAGAACTCTATATTGTAACGGTAGCGCTCCCCATCAAGGGGGAGAACTCTATCTTTTTTACGGTAGCGGTCCCCATCAAGGCAGAATGACATTTCCCTTCAGATATTTTTGGAAGAATAAATGTATTATGCCTTTATCGACATAATATACCCAACCTTCAGTTTTGTCTGTTTTATTCACAGAAAAAGGTATTTATAGTCTTGAAATTTGGTTCTGTTATGTTGTTGTTGTAGTGCATTAGATCAATTAAATATACAGCTATAGGTAAGGCAATGGATGGAACTTCACCTTTTCCAGATTCTGGTGTACATGTAGCTTACATGGTAACTAACATTTGCTATTCATCAATCATTATTTAGCATTGTTTTCTATATGAGTTCACAAACAGGCCTCGAAATATGGTCATTTGCAGAATTAGGTTCCCAGAGGGGGAATTTAGTGATGCTAGCCTGCACAGCGGGCCAGCATCACTAAATTCAACCTCTCAGGACCTCATTCTGCTTAGGTCTCATCTTTATTATTAAATTAACAAGTTTATAGGTATCTTTAGTATCTTTTTGGTTTAGTTTTTCTATATCCTGAAAATGGCAGTTGACACATTGCATAATAGAGGTGCCCAGTGGGTGCACTTCACCATCTTCACCATCTGGGAATTTAAACCTGTGTCTAAGTCTCCCATAGCAGATGAGGCCATGCAGGATGAGGTCCTCTGTGTGGGTAACGTCACTAAATTCACCTTCTGGGGACCTCATTCTGAAAATTACCAGCACCATTTTTGAGGCCTATTTTAAACTGTTTTAGTAATTGGTACTAAATGCTATCAGTCTAACCAACACCAGGTAACCAAGGTTTGGAATCTTATTGACTCAATTACTAGTGATCAGGATCCTTTGCAACAAAGTCTAGTGCTCAGGCATGTACATGTAGAACCCTTTCAGTGCCAAGTCCGATTTTTGTATCAACCCATATTTCCTTGATCATTTTTCAAATTTATTGATTATAATAATGTGATACATTGATGGAAAGAGCTCTCAGAGGGTTAATAACAGGTGTTACAATACTTTTGCTGATGGGGTCATTGTCACATGAAGGTCTCCAGGGTTTTCTTTAGTGGCGGAACGAGGTTCGTAAGGAAGACATCTTTAAGAATTTTCGAGTGAACGCACATGTTCTGTAAGATTCTGGTGCTTTGTTGGATGTTTTTAAGAAGACCCTGTACGTCCTCACGGTTAGATTTAAAACCTAACTCATGTATCTCCCAATCCAATAAATTAAAGTGTTCTATACCTCAACTAGTTTGAAGTATGTTGGTACAGACTGTCGACAAAAGCAAACAAACAATTTTTACAAATTACAAATATAATGATCTTCGTTAATCACCTCATTGGTTTTATTTAGTGAGAGATACACAGGTTGTGTAGACGTTATTCATGGATTGTGCAGGGGAATGTGCCTGAGGCAAACTATGGGCTGGGTGAAAGGGACCCTAAATTCCCAACTAGCAGAAAACCAGGATAAGTCGACGATAGACATAACTCCAGGTGGTAATTACATGGAACAAGCTGAGCGAAGGATGGCAAAGAATCATTTAGATTTTTGTGCAAAAGCTAATGATATTCAATTCTGCATTAGTAGCTCTACATCTAAGATTTAATACACAGAACAAACCAGCATGGTAGGCAACAATAGTAAATTAATATCAGGTTTAATTAAATAACCACACAACAAATGGATGTTGTTTTGTTCACGTTCCAAGTTTTATTGATGCAAGCTGGTTTGACATTTTGTGTTATAGATGCGATTCTCCCATAGAGAGTCTCGCATATATAAGAGAATGCACTGGCTTACAAGGTCAAGGTAAATATTGTTAGGCCAATGTATTCTCTTATATATGCGAGTCTCTCTATGGGAGACTCACATATATAAGAAGATACATTAGAAGATACATTAGGGTTTTCACAAAATATCAGGAAGCTTCAGTCATGGAAGGATTAAAAGAGCAATTAGCGCCCATTTTCAAATAATCACACACCCTCTACATTCACACAATTAGCTCCCATAGGAATCAGTATATTTCGCCATATGGTTTACATGAATGTTTCTGATGTTCATAAACCAATAACTGAAGTTGAACAGAAGTCAACACTTCAGTTATTGTTTGATGAACGAAATGCTCATATCGCTTCGAGTTGATCATGTGCACATGCTACACAGCGTGTTGTTATTGGGAGACTGTTTGAATTTGAAAATATGTTACTTATAATTGTTTTGGTAGTTTTGAAAAGTTGTTCAAATGATTAATGTTCTATTAAAATGTACTGGTATATGATTATAAGGAATGACTTGCAGATTGATTGGGGTCATTGGTTTTGACCAGCAGAGTAAATAAACAAAGTATACATTAATCCCTTTCGGATTCACACACTGATTAACCCTTTGAGTGCCAGGGGCCGATCTCATCGGCCCTAAACCTACAAAATAAGTCTGTTTAAAGAATATAAGAATAAATTATTAAAATTGTAAAAAAAAAAAAAAAAAAAAATTGTTAGGCCAATGCATTGTCTTATATATGCGAGGCGACCTATGGTCGACTCGCATATATAAGAGAATGCATTGGCACAGGGTATATGGGTTGATACAAAAATCAGACCTGGCACTCAAAGGGTTAATTCGGAATCCAATGACCCCAATTGATCTCCAAGTTATTTCTTAATTATATTCTGGTAGCACATTATAACTTGCTTCCGTACAATATGGTAACTATTTAGGGCCTGAGTGTGACATCACATGACATGATTTCAACCAACGAATTACATTCAAGTTCCATGAATGCATGTATGAGTGTAAATATACATACATAGAATAGAGTATCAGATATAAATAACTACCCATGTAAATATAGAAGTGAATAAAATATGAGGTATATTTAACTACCCAGACATACAGTAATGCTCTAATTAATCGACTCAATAACCACAGCAGAATTATGGGTAACTTTTCAGGATTTAGTCGGAAATATGGCTTATTGCCATATGGCTTCATAGGATGATGTCCTAATAATTCAAGAAGAATGTACAGTAATGCCCTAAATAATCTCACCGAGAGCTTTCCGATGAATGGCAACAAGCCATATTTCCGACTAAATCCTGAAAAGTTACCCATAATTCTGCTGTGGTTATGGAGTCGATTAATTAGAGCATCACTGTATATAGAAGCGAGCTACCGAAGGCCATAACCAAGCAAATATAAAAGTAAAGATAATGATACACAGAACGTCCACAATGGTTTCTTGCTTGTTGATGAACAATTCACTGCAATTTCCAGAATATCACTTAGCGGGTGATATGTAGATTATCGCATAGCTTGGGTTTTTTTAATTTATGGAGAAGATGTTGACCGATAGACGGATGGACGGATGACGGACGAGGAGTTATGACTATATCTCCACCAGAGATTTTGTCTAAGATGAGCTAAAAAACCCTTGAAAATGTTTCTCACATTGACATTGGAAGTGCAAGTCATCTCTCTGACAACAACAAATGTACTGGAGATGAAAAATTGTCCAATGACCAACACCAAATGTACTGGAGGTGTATCATTGTCCAATGACCAACAATATATAAAGTACTGATTCAAATGTATATTTCCTGATAGCATGGTGATATAATATGACATAATATAGGACACAAAATGGAAGGATTATACAGGACAAAATATCAAGAGACAGTCCCATGCAGAGTATAAAACCAGGATACACTGGGGGTGCTGACAGTCACACGAGACAACACAAACATGCAGTGTCATTTCAAAATGGAAGTGTTCCAACTTGAGCAGTTTAGTCCATATATGTGACCCGTCATATCAAATCCAGTCGGAAGTCGGGATTTTTTTACCCTGTGTCAATGCATTCTCTTATATATGCGAGTCGACCATAGGTCGCCTCGCATATATAAGAGAATGCATTGGCCTAACAATTTTTTACAATTTTAATAATTTGTTCTTGTATTCTTTAACAATTTTATAATTTCACCCATACAGAGCCCCAGACAAACATGAGCAGACGACACTCTTCTATGTGCTTCTATATATGTGTGGGGCTCCCTGCAGGGTAATGGATGTTTTTTTATTTTATGTCTTAAAAATTGTAAGAAACATTTATTTAAAAAACATGATAAAAAATTGTTAAGCCAATGCATTCTCTTATATATGCAAGGCGACCTATGGTCGACTCGCATATATAAGAGAATGCATTGGCACAGGGTAAAAAAATCCCGACTTCCGACTGGATTTGATATGGCGGGTCACATATAAACATATCATGTGCCATCTTCAAATCACAATAGCAATACCTACAACAAATGGTAACTGGGAGACAGTCTGGTAAGGGTATGTCACTCCTAATCCATATATGACAAGCCTTTTCTTATTTTGTAGAAGATTGTTTGTACATGTGTTATCGGACATGTCTCATTCGAATCTTAAAATTGACATAATTTGGTAAGAGGCATCTCAAAACATACATGTACCTATACATAGAAGATTTCAAAACACACTTGTTGATATTGCGCTGAAAATACGTGTTTTGTTTTTTATTTTTTTTAATAAAATTTATATCGTTTCATTTTGCCAGTTAATTTTTTTCATTAGCGGTAACATAAAAATTGTAACCGTAGACCATGGGATGAAAATCTAGACCTGTTGTTGCTCTGAAATGTTTCCGGAAGTGTATAATTTTGATGGTTAAAACAAAGAGAAAGCAGAAGTTTTTAAATAGTAACATATACATTTTTCTTAACAATCATAACAATAATCCGATTCCAGAATTCCAATGAATACAAATGGCTCAGTTTTTGGTCGGGGTCCGATTTTTGTGTTCAAAGTTGTATTTTTATGACTTTTATGTCTTTCTGGTACATATAATGCTTGTAGAAAGGTACAGCAATGCTCTAATTAATCGACCTCTTAACCAAAGCAGAATTATGGGTAACTTTTCAGGATTTAGTCGGAAATATGGCTTGTTGCCATTCATCGGAAAGCTCTCCCCGAGAGCTTTCCGATGAATGGCAACAAGCCATATTTCCGACTAAATCCTGAAAAGTTACCCATAATTCTGCTTTGGTTAAGAGGTCGATTAATTAGAGCATTGCTGTACTACCACACTGGGAAAAATAAAAAAGGGAATATTATTTGGTGCATTTTGGAGCGCAAACCACCAACTGACTTACTTAGAGTATCCTAAACTATTGTTCAAATTTGCAAAAACAAATCACACATGCGCTGGTGATTTAGCAGTTTTGTACTAAAATAGCTTCTATCCTGTAATTTACATGTCCAAAAGTTTTATGGCAATGATAATTGTTGGAATTTTGGTCCGGAGTACAGTCATATGCACAGCCGTTAGATTCTCAGAAGTCTTTTAGATCCTGAAGATTGGTTGACAGATAATGACAGAACAAAGAAAGACAAGTTTTCTACACATAAAGCATAATACCAAATGAGGGCTTAGCGTTAATTATAATCGCAATTTAGTAAAGCAGCAACATTAAGAGATGGATATTTAAATCTTATAGTAACAGACCCGAACAGACTGGCCCTGAAATTGTGCAGTTACAATACCAGTGTCACACACTTCAGTTCAGTCAATTCTTTTTACAGTAAAATCTCTTGAAATCAGACCCTCCATAAACCAAATCCCTCTCCATACCGAACGAACTGCCCAGTCCCAAATTCACCCAAGTGCATTCTCACTAAGAATTACCTGTGTAAACCAAAACCTCTACATTCCGAACACCAAAAAGTCCATAATGGACCGAATAAATGCATTTTGAACTCCGGATACTGAATATGCATGCATGCCGGATCAGTGTATTCATACCATTGTCTATCGTATACTGGACCTTACTGGTCTATTCAGTTGTATTTTGTTCAAATAATGCCTTCAGCCTTGACAATAACAACCCTTTCAATAATTCACCAGTTGTACATTTAACACCAAAACATTTTTATCCAAGATGATTTAACTAACTCACAGATATCCCACACAGTATTGAATACTTGTACTAATACAGAATCTAAGTTTATAAAACGATCTACAATCTATAAGACATCCAAGAATGAACTTGTTGTATTAGTTACATGTAATACTGTTATCCTAATTACCCATTCAAGAGTAGTCATCCTTAGGAAATGTTCAGATAACAAGGGGTACGCATCTAAGATGCTTTTGTCGAGTTTTTTGGCAGTCGAACCAAACTTCTGCCAATAAGGTGCACAACCCCCGGGAACAAAAGTTGGACGGTGGTATATTATTGCAATAGACCTATATACCAAATATCAATTGAATCCGTTAATATTTCATTGAGTTATCGCACTAACGGTGATAAAATTGTGATTAAAATAGACAAACTAAGACCCATAACTCCGGAATTTTTTTTCGGACAAACCAGGTTTTTGAACTCGTCCAAGATATTGTTGCAGGAGACTCATATACCAAATATTGTTTAAAATCAGTTAATATTTCATCGAGTTATCGCGCTAACGGTGATAAAATTGCTAAAAATAGACAAACTAAGACCCATAACTCCGCGAAAAAAATTTGGACAAACCTGGTTTTCGAACTCGTCCGAGATATTGTTGCAGGACACTCATACACCAAATATTGTTGAGATCGGTTAATATTTCATCGAGTTATCGCGCTAACGGTGATAAAATTGCTAAAAAAATAGACAAACTAAGACCCATAACTCTGGAAAAAAAATTCAGACAAACCTGGTTTTCGAACTCGTCCGAGATATTGTTGCAAGAGTCTCATATACCAAATATTGTTGAAATTGGTTAATATTTGCGTGAGTTATCGCGCTATCGGTGAAAAACTTAACTAAAAACCATCTAAGATGGATAACTCTTGTAAAAAAGTTCGGACGTGACCCATTTTCTACAGGCAGTAAATAGTCATTGGGAGCAACTGCCATACCAAAAATGTTTTTAATCCGTTCACAAATGTCAAAGTTATAAGGCATTCTTTAGGTCTGCCCGCCCGCCCCGCCCGCCAACTGTCCCTCGCCAAACCATAAGTCGAGTTTTTGAAAAACTTGACTAATAAGTTTAATAAACGACTTATTTTCTGAACATCTCGAGGTACTGACCAATCAGGACAAGACTTTTAAGCATCTTTAGGCAGGGTCGTATTACAATAAAAAAGATATTTTATACTTTCAAGCTCATAGAAAGATTTGTATCTTTCTCTAAAGAGAAAGATAAATAAATTTTTCAAAACACTTTGATGAAAAAAATATGAATAACTAGCGGATTGACGGTCATAAATAACAGGTGACATGCAGGAATATCTTGTGCAGAATTAGTATATTATTAGTGCCCCTTCAAGTCATTTAAAATAATTATTAGTCATCTGAGGTAAACAGCGACTATTGCATGACACTCTCCGGATAAAATTACCATCTCTCTTTTAAACTGATAATAAACACTCTTTATTGCCTCTTTAAACAAGTTATTTGAAGTCAATGGCACCTATCCGGTGACATTCCTCTGGTCATGTGAAAATATGTATACCAATTTTCCTAAATATATTCTAAGCTTATAAGGAATGCTCTGTATTGCTAACAAGTGCCCCTTTAAGTCACATAAACTCTTGGCTTTTATATAGTATGAACAAGAGGTGTGCACTCATGTGCTAGCATATCCCCACCATGGCAAATTCAACCCGCATTATCCGTAAACCCAACAAAAAACATTTTTAACTTTAAAGAAAAATTTTGATTAATAATATCGAATTTTCTAAGTCAAAATAAGTCGAAAATGAAGTGTAATGTTAGGAAAAACAGTCCGAGCCAAACCTGAGCTGCATCATGTAGAGAGGGTGTTGTGAGAAGCATGTACCGGTATACCAAAAATTATTGAAATCGGTTCATATTTGTTAAAGTTATTAAGTCGGACAGAATTTTCTAAGTCAAAAAAAGAAAGTCGGACCGCACCGCAATTAGCATCATGCTGAGAGGCGGTCCTAAGGAGATTGCATACAAAACATTATTGAAATCGGTTCATAGTTGTTCGAGTTATGAGGTCGGACGGACGAACGAACACACGGAGGGAGAAAGTGTGACGGACGGCCAGACGGAGGGAGAAAGTGTGACGGACGGACAGACGCAGTCAATCCAGTATACCCCCCATTTTCCTCGAAAGTGGGGGTATAATAATAAGTGACATAGAGGAAAGAAGATTGTATCGATGTATATTCATTGAGGTATATAACTCAGAAAATAATGCTCATCCTAATATTTATGATAGTATAGTCAATTTCCTTCGAAATAAAGTGGCATAACATTTGGGTTCCCTAACCTTGGTACCAATTTCAAAAGATATGAGAATTAGATCAAAATATTAATCCATGAAACGTGTGCTAGAAATAACTATCTTACTAACGCGCCTGTGCATGGAGTCATGTTATATGGAAATAAAATTTAATTGGCATGTCTACAAACTTATTTATTCTGAAGTGAATTTAGCTCTTAGAGACTTTCTGGACTTCATGTTGCCTCTTAGAGGATGCCAAGATTTTAGATTAACCCTTTGAGTGCCAGGGGCCGATCTCATCGGCCCTAAATCTACAAAATTAGTCTGTTAAAGAACATAAGAATAAATTATTAAAATTGTAAAAAATTGTAAAAAAAAATTGTAAAAAAAAAAAAATAACTTCTTAGACCAATGCATTCTCTTATATATGCGAGGCGACCTATGGTCGACTCGCATATATAAGAGAATGCATTGGCACAGGGTATATGGGTTGATACAAAAATCGACCTGGCACTCAAAGGGTTAAGCGGTATGAATGAAACTTTTATAACTGAATGGGGGAATCCATTTAGTATAGACGGGGTTAAAAAAAGGAGTATTTGTGTCTTGATCACTCTTTGTAATGGAGACTTCATGCTTCATGATAGCACAATTTTCTATAAAACCAACACCTTTCTAAACATGAACCAAAAGGTCACACTGATGGGTGTTTGGTTTGGAGAGGTTATACTGTACGAGTGAATTCTGTGTAAATGCTGCGGACAAGCATCAAATTCAACTGATTAATGATCTTCAATAAGTCACAACAAGAAATCTGGCTTCAGGACTAAACTATTTAACCCTTTAACCAACAAACCGGCCAAAATCAGCCAAATAAAGCTTCAACAGCCTAAAATATCATCGGTCTGTCTCAATAGAACCATACAAATATGGATATCATTGGAACCGGCTTCTTGACCACATTGTGATAGTTACAGTTATGCCCTGTGCCAATGCATTATCTTATATATGCGAGTCGACCATAGGTCGCCTCGCATATATAAGAGAATGCATTGGCCTAAAAAAATAATCTTTTTTTACCATTTTTTCTTACATTCTTTAACAATTTTATAATTTTTAATGTGTTAAGCCAATGCATTCTCTTATATATGCGAGGCGACCTATGGTCGACTCGCATATATAAGAGAATGCATTGGCACAGGGCCGTTCTGTTGAGTAAAGGGTTAAGGGCTGACTGGTTTAGCCCTGGAACAAACAGCATTAATAAGTATTCTCATGAGCCTAATATCTTAGCCTCGACCCATCAAGCTTAAATTTTTATAAACATATAAAAGAATTTATTTTCAAATATAGGTACTTTAGGTCTGATTAATGATAGCTTGTAAATTATACATGTATATCACAACACTTCAAATATATATATCTGACTTAAACCCTTTCTATACTTAATACTCATTGATGAGTAGTTATTCCTTAGGAAATGTTCAGATAATAAGTTCAACAAATGACCATAGGTCGTTTGTCAAGACTGCAAATAGCGTGTCTGTCATTTGCAGAATGAGGTCCCGAGAGGATAAATTTAGTGATGCTATCCCGCATAGCGGGCTATGGTAGATCTAGGATCAGATTGAAGTTCCCCAGTTGAAGTTAGTGATGATCACCCATTGGGCACCTCGATTATGGATTTTACCTTCTGCAAATTAGGGGATATAAAAACTTCCCAGATGGGAAAACGTAACTAAAAACAATGTTAATTTGAAACCATAGATACTTCCCAGAAGATGAGGCCTACCGGTAAGCAGAATGAGGTCCCCAGAGGGTGAATTTGTTGATGCTAGCCCACTGTGCGGGATAGCATCACTAAATTCACCCTCTGGGGACCTCATTCTGCAAATGACAGACACGCTATTTGCAGCCTTGTCGTTTGTTGAACTTACTATCTGAACATTTCCCAACAATGAATAGGATTTTTCTGCACTTTCTGTTGTCTGTCGTCTGCTCATATTTCATGAACATCCCTCCCGATGAATAATAGACCATTCCATAGAAACCGTCCAGTAAATAAAGAGTTAATAATACAATATTTAGATACAACTACATGTAAGCTCTCCCCCTCTCTCTGATAAGTACATATACAGTAATGCCCTAAGTAATCGACTCCTTAACCACAGCAGAATTATGGATAACTTTTCAGGATTTAGTCGGAAATTTGGCTTGTTGCCATTCATCGGAAAGCTCTCACCGAGAACTTTCCGATGAATGGCAACAAGCCATATTTCCGACTAAATCCTGAAAAGTTATCCATAATTCTGCTGTGGTTAAGGAGTCGATTACTTAGGGCATTACTGTAACTTCTACCCCGAGCCCCTGTGCACTATTCATGCTATAACTCTACATCTATACTTTTCTGTATTTAGTGAGTATGTACTGGGTCGACTGATGTTCGACACACCCCCCCCCCCCCTCACATATATCAATGAGTCACTGCACTCAAGTCTCAAGGGAGATTTAGGAAAATGCACTATTATCATCATTTCTAATATATTTCATACAATTTAGAGACAAAAATAAATAAATAATTTGAATAGAGGCATGTAAAATTGACAAATAACCAAATGTGTGACTGCTTGACAATTCGTTCAACTTGCAAAATTTCATATTTATTTTATGAATTATTAACGAGAGATGCATTTCAAGTTTGCAGTAATTGAACACCAGTAAGTATATATTAATTAGAAACAAAACAATTGCAGAATCTTCACAATAGGATGGGAGTCTGTAT
The DNA here is from genome assembly GCA_032622095.1 of Siphonodentalium dalli. NCBI lineage: Eukaryota > Metazoa > Mollusca > Scaphopoda > Gadilida > Siphonodentaliidae > Siphonodentalium > Siphonodentalium dalli. The sequence continues at coordinate 277,802,205 of CP136063.1, forward strand.
AATAAGATCGGTGTGCATGCATTCATTACCAGCCTGGTCAACTGGGCACTGTTTTAATGTTCTGATATTGGTGGGTGACCGTGATTAATTTAAAAAAAAGATAGAACAAAGAAATGCTGTTAATAAATATAAACATCAATTTTCTCACATCATTTTTACAGTCGTTGACAAATCCAGATAAAAAAAAACCCTGTTATCTGGATCATTCAAGAACTTAGATGTTTAAAAATATCTTGACAATGTTGGTTGTTGTCAAGAGTGGCTCAGATAGTCTGAAAATAATTTGCACAGCCAGGGTTCGCGCCGATACTTGCCAAATGAAAAAATAATTCACATTTGGCAAAACAAATTTACATTTGGCAAAAGTTTTGACAAAAACAGAGACCTCATATTGGCGGGTGTTTCATGATAATCTACTGAAGTGACAAGAATTTTATACAATTCTGCCAGGATTGACTTCAGTATTTATCCATAGTATGTATCAGTAGACATTTAATGCATGGCCAAAACATCTCCATACTTTGCAGTGGCCATTGTCAATTGTAAATACATAAACTCCTTAATTTCGATCAGATTTCATTTGGCAAGTGCTGAGTGAATTTGGCAAAAATATTTCCATTTGGCAACATATTTTGCAAAAGTATATTTTGGGCCACCGCAGACCCTGGGTGCAGCAATTTTTGAAATATAATCAGATATCTTTGTAGTTAAATAGATTCACCTGGCAGAAAACGACAACAATGACAACAAAAGTGACAACATTAGAAAAATATTCGTACTTTTCTTAACCCTTTCATGATGGGAGCTGTGCTGGTGCAGCATTAAAGATCCTGTGCCAGTGCATTCACTTATATATGCGAGTCTCCCATAGGGAACCTTGCATATATAAGAGAATGCACTGGCTTACAAGGTCAAGGTAAATATTGTAAGGCCAATGTATTTTCTTATATATATATATATGAGGCTCCCTGTGGGAGGCTATATAAGAGAATTCATTGGCAAAGGGTTTAAACAAAATTTCAGAAAGCTCCAGTAATGGAAGGGTTAAAACCATGACATTGTGCTACCAAAATCAAAACTAATCAGCAGAGTCCACCAACATCACAGCATTGTAGCAAGATCAGTTGACCAAGGTAGACAACCACATATCAGCGGATGAGGTCCAATCGCCAGGGAATTCTAGAAAACCTTTCCTCATCTACCATAAAATACTGAATTTATACTCACTGTGATCCCCAGCTTAAAACAGAGAAATACATCATAATCAAGGTACGACTCAGTAATATTAGAGAGCTTTTGAAAAATTATTAATAGCAATTGCAATTGGAGTATATCAGATGTCCATAGCTCTGAATATTTGAAAACATACTCAGCGAGATGTACGAAGCTTGTGTATAAAACACATGGGTATCGAGATATACACAAGCAAAACTCGACAAGACATTGCCGGTGTATCCTCAGGTTGCGTGTTTGGCCGATCAGTCGTCCATATCAGTTTTTTAATAACTCTCCAATAATGAGATTTCAGATGTCAAAACAACTGTTATATAAACATTACTGTTACAGTAGAATAACCGGAGGAATTCGAATGAGTCCAATAAGATACCAAAATTTATCAACACTTGCAGGTAAACAATGAAAAAGGTCAAAGCATTCAAAAGAATCATATTCAGACTAAAGTATTTTAACCCTTTCAGTGCCAAGTCCGATTTTTGTATCAACCCATATTTCCTTGATCATTTTTCAAATTTATTGATTATAATAATGTGATACATTGATGGAAAGAGCTCTTAGAGCTCTTTCCATCAATGTATCACATTATTATAATCAATAAATTTGAAAACTGATCAAGGAAATATGGATTGATACAAAAATCGGACTTGGCACTGAAAGGGTTAACTTACTACACATTTAGCAAATCACTGTAACAGTTTTTTGTAGATAACACTGGATTAAAACACAAAATTTCAATTATTGGAGAACTATCAATAATGAATATAAGCAAAAACTTATCTGTTTCTCCATGTTCTTCTTAGTGGTGATGTTTTTACAGGCTTTAAAATTGTTTGTTCATTTACCCACTGCGAGCGCTTTGGGTCCCTTTAACACCTATTTACAAACAATCTTATCAATGGTCCAAAATTTGACAAGAAAATCAAAACTTTGATGTTCCCATACCCAGAAATGAGAGCACACAAGCCTGCAAATAGCGTGTCTGTCATTTGCAGAATGAGGTCCCCAGAGGGTGAATTTAGTGACGCTACCCCCGCATAGCGGGCTAGCATCACTAAATTCACCCTCTGGGGACCTCATTCTGCTTAGGCCCTCAACTGCTATGGCAGACCTAGGATCAATTTGAAGTTTCCCAGTTGAAGTTGGTGATGTTTACCCATTGGGCGCCTCATTAATGGATTTTATCTTCTGCAAATTAGGGGATATAGAAACTTCCCAGATGGGAAAACGTAACTAAAAACAATGCTAATTTGATACCATAGATCCCCAGAGGGTGAATTTAGTGATGCTAGCCCAGTATGCGGGATAGCGTCACTAAATTCACCCTCTGGGGACCTCATTCTGCAAATGACAGACACGCTATTTGCAGGCTTGAGAGCACGCACTACATGTCACTGAGACGGGAACTTATTTTGCTATGTTAGAATAACTGAAATCTGACAGGGTCACACCACTCCCCAATGATGCTTTGACAACCTTTGAGCATCTAACACATAGTGCACATACATTGATCATGCCATGAATCTCTACTCTGGCTAACACCTCATATTCCACCAGTTAAAAACCTGGGAAATAACGCTGGGATCTGTTCCTTAATAATATACTTCACTGTAGGTGAAGATCCAAACTCAAAATTTCACGATTTAAGTGACTTTGTGAATGATTTTGTTTTGCGTCGCTTACACTTACAGAATTTCTCCTGGGTAATTAATTCAATGTTTATTGCGATATCCATAAAAGTCACAGAAAATCATACAATTTTGAATTGGGACCTTCACCTTCAGTGAAATACATTATAAAGGAAGAGATAATAACTAAGATATATATTCAGTTATTTTTTTTTACTTAATAAGGTTCCTTGTCAAATGTTCAAAATGTTCCCAGGTTTTGTACTGGTGGAATGTGATCCCTACGGGCATTATCCAGAGTAGAGATTTATGGCATGATCTAAGTAATGGTTAGAGCACAAGAATTGTTCTTTACCAGAATCAATCGAGTCGGAGACAAGATTTATTCTGGTAAAGAACAATTCGCGTGCTCTGACCGACTTAGAGCACAATTGATCACACATAATGCAATAAACTGGAAATGTGCCGTGCGCTGGCCGCGATTGGACACAATAGCCGGTTAGCCATGCCCAAAAACGTGGTTAACACGAACTGAATGTGAATAGATATGTCCGAATCAACACGGATTGTTCCCACTTTGAAGCGCCTGTGCGCTTTGTTTGTTATGAGTTGCGGGTGCCTAACAATGGGATAATCATTGAACTATTCCTTCGCCAGCCTTGGGAATTAGTGTACTTTACCAAAAATCAGGGAACGATTGCAACAATGGGATTGTGCTCTAATATATTACAGTGAAAAGTCAACAGGAAAGTCTCTGTGCGATGACAAACTAACATTATAAATAAATCTAAATGTGATGCTATCTGTGTGGACCTACAGTAAGGTCTGTGTTGTGTTTCTAGATATCTCAACAGTGTCTTTTCTCTATAACAATCCTGGGTGGTACTACATGTCTTGAAAAGATGATGCTGGACATTTGCAGAATGAGTCCCCAGAGGGTATATTTAGTGATGCTACCCCCCCCCCGCACAGCAGAATGAGTCCCCAGAGGGTATATTTAGTGATGCTACCCTGCACAGCAGAATGAGTCCCCAGAGGGTATATTTAGTGATGCTATCCCGCACTGCAGAATGAGTCCCCAGAGGGTATATTTAGTGATGCTACCCTGCACAGCAGGCTGGCACCAATAAATTCACCTTCTGGGGACATCATTCTACTTAGGCCTTATCTTCTCTGGAAAGTATCTTTATTATCAAAGTAATGAGTTTTTTAGTTTCTTTAGAAACTTCTTTAGAATGTTTTTTTTCCCTATATATATATTTAGTTCCCCTATATCCCCAAATTGGCAGAAAACACAATGCATAATCAAGGTACCCAATGGGTGCACTTCACCATCTGGGAACGTAAATCTGAGTCTAGGTCTCCCATAGCAAATGTAGCATCACTAAATTCACCCTCTGGGCACCTCATTCTACAAATGTCCAGCACCATATTTTCAAGCTTGGTTACTACATGCTAGGTCAGCGTCTGGACAAGACAAAAGTCTGACTGAGCCATGACCAAACTTGTGTCTCTGAAGTGGTCAAATGTCAATGTTATACAGTTTTCCAAGTGGTGAATTATTAGGCAGTAAATGATTCCAATGGTTGTAATCAGGCTTGAAATATGAGATTACGTATCTGTGGGATAGGACTGCTGGTGTGGACTGTGTGGTACATTTTATATGCTTTTCCCTTCTATTCAGTTTCTATACCCACTAATTTGAAGAAGATAAAATGAATAATCGAGGTGTCTAATGGGTGAACATTGCCAACTTCAACTAGGAAACTTCAATCTGATCATAGGACTCCAATAGCAGTTGAGGCCTATGCAGATTGAGGGTCTAAAGAGTGTGAATTTGGTGATACTAGCCCACCTCTGGGGACCTCATTCTGCAAACGTCAGACACACTATTTCCAGTCATGACCATGTTGATGGTTGCTTTTTACCGTGGTCGTACTCTTGTGTCAGTGTGGTGGGGGTGCTTATATTGAGAATATCAGTATCTTCACCGTGGCCATACTCTTGTGTCAGTGTGGTGGTGGGGAAGCTTATATTGAGAATAACAGTATCTTTACCGTGGCTGTACTCTTGTGTCAGTGTGGTGGTGGGGAAGCTTATATTGAGAATAACAGTATCTTCACCGTGGCCATACTCTTGTGTCAGTGTGGTGGTGGGGAAGCTTATATTGAGAATAACAGTATCTTTACCGTGGCTGTACTCTTGTGTCAGTGTGGTGGTGGCGTGCTTATATTGAGAATATCAGTATCTCAATGGAGGATTTTGCATCTACCACAATATATTCTGTGACAGTTTTGATAATTTGCTAGAGCTGACAGTATGCAATACGTACTCCAAGACAGATCTAAGATATCACATATCAGAGATAAGTACCTTTATCCTTCTTTCTCCTTTTACAATCAAAATCGAGCCTCCTACCAGATAGCTTTTTCCGATGATGCTGAAAATAGATGGTAAATATGAACATTTATTCATAGTACCCAACTGTCCTTGGGTTATGAAAACAAGAATTGTGACCATTGAAATATGACTAAAGATAACACCCAGTAACGTGGGCTACAATTGGGATATTGTTCCCCCTGGTATACTAAAGATAACACCCAGTAACGTGGGCTACAATTGGGATATTGTTCCCCCTTGTATACTAAAGATAACACCCAGTAACATGGGCTACAATTGGGATATTGTTCCCCCTGGTATACTAAAGATAACACCCAGTAGCGTGGGCTACAATTGGGATATTGTTCCCCCTTGTATACTAAAGATAACATCCAGTAATGTGGGCTACAATTGGGATATTGTTCCCCCTTGTATACTAAAGATAACACCCAGTAACGTGGGCTAAAATTGGGATATTGTTCCCCCTTGTATACTAAAGATAACACCCAGTAACGTGGGCTACAATTGGGATAGTGTTCCCCCTTGTATACTAAAGATAACACCCAGTAACGTGGGCTACAATTGGGATATTGTTCCCCCTGGTATACTAAAGATAACACCCAGTAACTTGGGCTACAATTGGGATATTGTTCCCCCTTGTATACTAAAGATAACACCCAGTAACGTGGGCTACAATTGGGATATTGTTCCCCCTGGTATACTAAAGATAACACCCAGTAACGTGGGCTACAATTGGGATATTGTTCCCCCTTGTATACTAAAGATAACACCCAGTAACGTGGGCTACAATTGGGATATTGTTCCCCCTTGTATACTAAAGATAACACCCAGTAACGTGGGCTACAATTGGGATATTGTTCCCCCTTGTATACTAAAGATAACACCCAGTAACTTGGGCTACAATTGGGATATTGTTCCCCCTTGTATACTAAAGATAACACCCAGTAACGTGGGCTACAATTGGGATATTGTTCCCCCTTGTATACTAAAGATAACACCCAGTAACGTGGGCTACAATTGGGATATTGTTCCCCCTTGTATACTAAAGATAACACCCAGTAACGTGGGCTACAATTGGGATATTGTTCCCCCTGGTATACTAAAGATAACACCCAGTAACTTGGGCTATATTTGGGATATTGTTCCCCCTTGTATAGTAAAGATAACACCCAGTAACGTGGGCTACAATTGGGATATTGTCCCCCCTTGTATACTAAAGATAACACCCAGTAACTTGGGCTACAATTGGGATATTGTTCCCCCTGGTATACTAAAGATAACACCCAGTAACGTGGGCTACAATTGGGATATTGTTCCCCCTTGTATACTAAAGATAACACCCAGTAACTTGGGCTACATTTGGGATATTGTTCCCCCTTGTATACTAAAGATAACACCCAGTAACTTGGGCTACATTTGGGATATTGTTCCCCCTTGTATACTAAAGATAACACCCAGTAACTTGGGCTACAATTGGGATATTGTTCCCCCTTGTATACTAAAGATAACACCCAGTAACTTGGGCTACAATTGGGATATTGTTCACCCTTGTATACTAAAGATAACACCCAGTAACGTGGGCTACAATTGGGATATTGTTCCCCCTTGTATACTAAAGATAACACCCAGTAACGTGGGCTACAATTGGGATATTGTTCCCCCTTGTATACTAAAGATAACACCCAGTAACGTAGGGCTACAATTGGGATATTGTTCCCCTTGTATACTAAAGATAACACCCAGTAACGTGGGCTACAATTGGGATATTGTTCCCCCTTGTATACTAAAGATAATCCAAACATGAGCTATAATCGATAACAGATGAAGAGATCAAAATTTGGCACATATGCATTTTTCACTCTATGGGCCATAACTCTGCATAACTTGAATAGTCGAAATCTCTTCTATATGGATATCCTTTCCCACATGCTGGTTTATAAGTATACCAAATATCATTCAAATCTGGCCTATGACGACTGAGATAAGGACTCGAAACGCATGAACAGATGGATGGAACCCATTTTTATATCCCCCGCCAAACTGTTAGAAGGGGATAACAATACCGACCAATCTCATAATGATAAATATCTGAGCCAGATTTGCTGCATACAGTAATGCTCTAAGTAATCGACTTCTTAACCACAGCAGAATTATGGGTAACTTTTCAGGATTTAGTCGGAAATATGGCTTGTTGCCATTCATCAGAAAGCTCTCCCGATAAATGGCAACAAGCCATATTTCCGACTAAGAGCTTTCCGATGAATGGCAACAAGCCATATTTCCGACTAAATCCTGAAAAGTTACCCATAATTCTGCTGTGGTTAAGAAGTCGATTACTTAGAGCATTACTGTATATCCTTCATTCAGGGACCAACCTATAGGGCGACTTGGGAGACATCTTCTCTCTAAAATGTGCCACTTCTCCCTATTTTAGTCTCAGGGAGAAGTTACTTCTCTCTCATATACCAGTATACATATGTCCCAACAGCATATAAAATAAAGTATATTTACTCATTATAATGGTGTTCTTACTCACTATAAAGGTTATATAATTGGGCTCTTGTGTTGCATAATACTTACTGGATCATACAATGGTGATGTTGGGGTGTTGTAAATTGAACTTCAGCAATTGTTACTTGATAACAGTTCACTTCTCCCAATTAACCCTTTACCCAACAAACCGGCCAAAACCGGCCAAATAAAGCTTCAACAGCCTAAAATATCTTCGGTCTGTCTCAATAGAACCATACAAATATGGATATCATTGGAACCGGCTCATTGACCACATTGTGATAGTCACAGTTATGCCCTGTGCCAATGCATTCTCTTATATATGCGAGTCGACCATAGGTCGCCTCGCATATATAAGAGAATGCATTGGCCTAAAAAAAATATTTTTTTAACACTTTTTACCATTTTTTCTTACATTCTTTAACAATTTTATAATTTTTAATGTGTTAAGCCAATGCATTCTCTTATATATGCGAGGCGACCTATGGTCGACTCGCATATATAAGAGAATGCATTGGCACAGGGCCGTTCTGTTGGGTAAAGGGTTAACCAAATGGGAGAAGTGACTTCTGTGAATTTAATGCATATTTTTTACCATAGAATACATGCCACTCATCACTGTCGAGTCTATAAAGAAGATGATAATGTCACAGAGGACTTACATTGACTTCTTTAATATCTTTAGTCTGTAGATGTGTTAGTGGTTCTAGGAAATTCTGTTTGACGGTATCTTCTAAAGAATACTTAATATCGGCTAGCTGTCTGAATGAATCGCCTGCTTCAATCAAGCACTGACCTGAAACAAATAATAATGTCAAGATCACTGTCCAATCGGCTCACGGAATACCAGTGTGAACGTCAGAATACCAGTGTTTTTAAGCGATATAATGGTATCATAATTAGAACTGGACGGCTAAATAACGACACAAAAGACAACGGAAAGGTAAATACGATCAATTTTGCATTTAAAAGCAGAAAAATAGGGTGTACAAACTCGTAGGGGGGGGGGGGAGGGGGGGGGGGGGGGGGGGTGGGTAAAATTTTGCCCTAATCGGTATTCTAGTGCATTTTGTTTAATTCCTGAGCATAACTTGCGGAATCTTTTATAAAATTTCGACAGCGGAATATATGGAAAATACGTGCACATCGAAATCACTGGCGTGTATCAGTTGGAAATACACAAAAATAAATCGAAACGAGGGGCGGTGATCACAGAAAATGGCACGGCGAACTACCAGTGCATGCCAACCAGTGCCACCAGTGCCAAATACATAAAATATTAGGACCTCCATGTGAACCAACATGAGAACCATGAATGAGAACCATCCTGCATAAAATACACACATATAAGAACCATATATGATAATCCCACACATGAGAACCACACTTGAGAATCATACATGAGTACCATGTATGAGAACCATATGAGAACTATCCTACACATGAGAACCAAATATGATAACCATGTGAGAACCATCCCACACATGAGAACCATCCTACACATGAGAACAATATATGAGAACCATTTATGAGAACCATATGAGAACCATCCTACACATGAGAACCATAAATAAGAACCATCCCAAACATGAGAACCATATATGAGAACCATCATACACATAAGAACCATATATGAGAACCATTTATGAGAACCATACATCCCACTCATAATAACCATATATGAAAACCATCATACACATAAGAACCATATATGAGAACCCTTTATGAGAACCATCCTACACATGAGAACCATACATCCCACTCATGATAACCATATATGAAAACCATCATACACATGAGAACCACATGAGAACCATCCCACACATGAGAACCATCCCACACATGAGAACCATACATCCCACTCATGAGAAGCATGTAAGAACCATCCCACACATGAGAACCATATATGAGAACCACATGAGAACCATCCCACACATGAGCACCATATGAGAACCATGTAAGAACCATCCCACACATGAGAACCATATATGAAAACCATCATACACATGAGAACCATATATGAGAACCACATGAGAACCATCCCACACATGAGAACCATCCCACACAAGAGAACCATCCCACACATGAGAACCATCCCATACATGAGCACCATCCCACACATGAGAACCATACATGAGCACCATATGAGAACCATGTAAGAACCATCCCACACATGAGAACCATATATGAAAACCATCATACACATGATAACCATATATGAGAACCACGTGAGAACCATCCCACACATGAGAACCATACATCCCACTCACGAGAACCATGTAAGAACCATCCCACACATGAGAACCATATATGAGAACCATCCCACACATGAGAACCATACATGAGCACCATATGAGAACCATGTAAGAACCATCCCACACATGAGAACCATCCCACACATGAGAACCATCCCACACATGAGAACCATCCCATACATGAGAACCATATGAGAACCATTATCAGCACTACACACTCACCCATACCCGACACAAATTAAACCCCATGGCAACAGCCAATTACAACAAGGCTTCTCCACACACGGACTATATAAAGGCAAGGTAATCCGTACTTTTCACAAACCACATTTGTTCCTGAAAGAGGATTTACAATAATCGAAACACGTTGACCATATAGCAAAGGATTAGTTTTTTACTGGTGTTTTTCCTGGAGAATTAATTTTCTCATATACCTAACCTTAATGTATGGGTACCTCCTCTCCCAATGAGTCAAAGAACAACCTAAAGTATGCCTCAATTTACAAGTTCTGACTTGTATGTGAGTCTTCCGAAGTATGTAATTGATACTTGGCGATATAAATGTAGCATTTTGTGTGTAAACGTGTGATGTTATATCCCGACGTGTGATGTTATATCCCGACGTGTGATGTTATATCCCGACGTGTGATGTTATATCCCGACGTGTGATGTTATATCCCGACGTGTGATGTTATATCCCGACGTGTGATGTTATATCCCGACGTGTGATGTTATATCCCGACGTGTGATGTTATATCCCGACGTATGATGTTATATCCCGAGCACAATTGATTTAGGAGCTCATTTGGCCAAGAACATCTTATCGAGTAAATAGAACTGCGACTTCAATCGCATATGAGCTAATTAGTTGATTAGATAATTAGTGCTATCCGTAGATATTTGTGCAATAATTACAAGACAAACAGGATATTCACGCAAAATGTTCTTATTCAACACCTCATGGTCTTCACAACAAATATACCTCCCACCACCACCCTCAATAATGGCAATATTAGTGAAATATATATGTCGCCCAGTTCATTCCCCACATGTGGCATACCGCCTAGAGTGAGAAACGAACAAAAAAATCAATATTTTCAGATAACCAAAGATGAATAAATCTAGAACGGAATATCTGAACAAAACGAGTGAACACTGCATTGCATGTTCTGATAGCTGTGAACATCCATACCAAATTCTGAGATAAAAAATTGAGATCCGACAACCTATGGTCGAGATATCAGCTTGGATAACAAAGATGAATAACTCTAGAATGGAAAACCCGAACAAAATGATTCAACACTCAATTGAATATACTCATAGTAGTGAATACCCATCCCAAATTTGATTGAGATCCTACAACAAATGGTTGAGATATCTGCCCAAACGGCTAGACAGACAGACAGACGGACAGATGATGGTTTCTTTGGTACATGCTTCTGCACATTTGACTGGTAGAATTTGTTAAAACATGACAGAATTGTGTAGATATTGTCGCAATTACAAGATATAATCCTGACAGATTAAATTTAACTTCTGCTGAGAACTCAACACTGGTGAAAACAGAAAAGTGGTCGAGACCAGAAAGTGCTTGACCAGATTGTGGACCTGACCAATGAGGTCCAGTGACAGCAGTCCGATCTTGTCCGCGGTCCAGTCCACATCTCTAAAATATGGTATCACAGTTAAGTTCACCGATACATGACAGTATTATAATTAATTACCAAACATCGTATCCTCTCCGAGATCTTTGCCGTGTTTTGTCATGTGTTCTCCCAGAATTCCTTCTGGCTGTGGATAGGATACGTTCTTCTGCTGACCTCTGAACTTAGAAAATGAATTCACTACCATCATCTTGGATCTTGAAGCTAAAATATAAAGACGAATAAAGATTATATTGACTGTAAAGATTCAATTTCGAGTGTCAATGTTACAAAACCAACAAGACAGTCAATGACTGTGGGGTCGCTCACCAGACTGCAAAGACTGATAAGACTGGGACTCTGGAGACCACAACAGTCAGAACTTTTCATAATCACTTTAAAAGAAGTAGATATCTAAAGAATAAATCTAAAAAAAAAAATTGGAGTTATGTCCCTGGCCCCGCCCACATTTGACCCAGTGACCTGATTTGACAAATCTGAACCCCAGTCATCCAAGGATCCTTCATACCAAATATGAACCCATATAGCCTGATGGTATTTGAGAAGAAGTCACTTTAAGAATACAATGGAGGGAAAGAGTTATGGCCCTGGCTTCGCAACTATTTCAAGTGAACTCATTTGAACAAATCTGAATGTGAGTCACCTAGGGAACATCCACACCAAATATGAAACCATTCGGTCTTATTGTTCTGAAGAAGATGTTTAAAAGAATTACTATGGTGGGAAAGAGTTATGGCCCTGGCTTCGCAACTATTTGACCCAGTGACCGCATTTGAACAAACCTGAATGAGAATCACCTAGGGAACATCCACACCAAATATGAACCCATTTGGTCTTATGGTTCCAGAAGGACCCTCCATCCCAAAATAAGCTAAATAGTCCAGATGGTTCTTGAGAAGAAATTGTTTTAAGAATTACTATGGAAGGAAAGAGTTATGGCCCTGACTTCTCACCTATTTGACCTGATGAACTCATTTGAACAAATCTGAATGTGAGTCACCTGGGGGACATCCACACCTAAATATATAAACCCATTTGGTCTTTAATATGTATCTGGAGAAGAAAACAATTGATGGACGAATAGAGACATAATGACAGATGGATGGATGGGAGAACAGTCTGACATAGAGATTGACAAATTCAATCCAATATACCCCCCAAGTTTTCTTTGCAAAATCAGGGTATAATGAGTTCAACTGGATACTGGTGGTTAAGAACATAATATTCGAACAGACAAGCCTGAACATAGTGTCTGACATTTGCAGAATGAGGTCCCCAAAGGGTGAATTTAATGACACAATCCTGCAATGCGGGCTAGCATCACCAAATTCACCCTCTGTGGACCTCATTCTGTGTAGGCCTCAACTGCTATGGGAGACATAGCATTAGATTGAAGTTCTCCAGTTAAAGTTGGTGATGTGCACCCATTGGGCACCTCAATTATGCATTTTATATTCACAAATTAGGGGATACAGAAACTAAACAGAAGGGAAAAAGTAAGTAAAAATGTCAATTTAAGTGCCAATATACTTCCCAGAAGATGAGGCCTAAGCAGAATGAGGACCCTGGCTAGTGTATTTGGTGATGCTAGACTGCTGTGCAGGGTAGCATAACTAAATTCACCCCTGGGGACCTCATTCTGCAAATGCCAGACACACTAAATTCAGGTTAGAGAACAATACTTTATTTTAATAACACACACTGGCATGAGTGCTAGCTAAGCATTAGTTCACACCTGTCAGTCTGATAAACATCTTAATTGATGACTGTGTGTGTATTTATATTAACTCTCTCTCTGTCTGTAGCTAATACAATTGACTTAATCTGCTGGTGGGAGAGATCCTGTGAGTTAGGAGATGAGATAGGATGGAATGCTGTTGGTTGGGGGCAGGGTGGGGTTCTGGGTCATGTGGGGGAGGGTGATAATTTATTTTTTGTATGTTAAATTGATCAAGGAGTTCCTGAATTTTTTATTTATTTTTTGGAATTATGGCCCTGGCTCCACCCCTATTTGACCCAGTGACCCAATTTGAACAAATCTGAACCCCAGTCATTCAATGACCCCCCATACCAAATATAAACTAAATCTGCATAATGGTTCTAGACAAGAAGTCGTTATAAGAATTACCAAGGAGGAATATAGTTATGGCCCTGGTTTCGCAACTATTTGACACAGTGACCTCATTTGAACAAATCTGAATGACAGTCACCTAGGGAACATCCACACCAAATATGATCAAAATGCAAAAATGTAATTTTTTGTTTTTAGAGTTATGTCCCTGGCTCTGTCCCTATTTGACCCGGTGACCCAATTTGAACAAATCTGATTCCCAGTCACCCAAGGTCCCTCAGTACCAAATATAAGCTAAATCAACCCAATATTTTTTTTAGAAGAAGTCATTGTAAGAATTACTATGAGTTATGGCCCTGGTTTCTCAACTAATTGACAGGGTGACCTCATTTGAACAAATCTGAACACCAGTCACCCAAGGACCCTCCATACCAAATATTAGCTAAATCGGCACAATGGTTATGGACAAGAAGTTGTTGTAAGAATTACTATGGAGGAATAGAGTTACTATTTGACCCAGTGACCTCATTTGAACAAATCTGAATGAGAGTCACCTAGGGAACATCCACACCAAATATGAACCAATTCGGTATGATGGTTTCAGAGGAGAAGATGTTTAAAAGTTGACGGACGGACGGACGGCTAGACGGCTGGCTAGACGCACGGACGGACGGACGACGGACGAGGAGTGATGACTATAGCTCCACCGGAGACTTCGTCTCAGGTGAGCTAAAAACATAACCCTTGCTTTACTAAATGGATTCTCCCACTCAGTTATAAGACTATACATTGGAATGGTCTATTATTCATTTGGAGGGGTTTTCAGGAAAAATAAGCAGACAACAATAATAGAAGATAATAGAAGTGCAGAATGATTTCTATTCTTTTGAGGTAAATGTTCAGATAATATGTGACCCGCCATATCAAATCCAGTCGTAAGTCAGGATTTTTTTAACCTGTGCCAATGCATTCTCTTATATATGCGAGTCGACCATAGGTCGCCTCGCATATATAAGAGAATGCATTGGCCTAACAATTTTTTACAATTTTAATAATTTTTTCTTGTATTTTTTAACAATTTTATAATTTTACCCACACAGAGCCCCAGACAAACATGAGCAGACGACACTCTTCTATATGCTTCTATATATGTGTGGGGCTCCCTGCAGGGTAATGGATGTTATTTAATTTATGTCCTAAAAATTGTAAGAAACATTTATTTTAAAAAAATGATAAAAAATTGTTAGGCCAATGCATTCTCTTATATATGCGAGGCGACCTATGGTCGACTCGCATATATAAGAGAATGCATTGGCACAGGGTAAAAAAATCCCGACTTACGAATGGATTTGATATGGCGGGTCACATATGTTCAACAAACGACTAGGGCTGCAACGATTCAGACCTTCATGATGTGATACGAATCGCGATTTTACTATCACGACATGATGCATATTTTTGGCAACTGATGGCTGTGATAATAAGATGAAATAATTAAAGACATATTATGTACTTGTTCGGGTGCATGAAATTGATAAGTTAGTAATCAGGCACTATGTCATTGGAGGAATTAAACATTCTACTAACACCGCCGAAAATCTGAAGCAAATCGACCATACCACTCCATTGAAAACATCGTCTGAACTACGCTCAAATGTAAATATTTACTACTCGATTCGGGACGCATCTATCGTCAATAAACTAATGAAAACGATTTCACCATCGAGAGTCACTGCATTTAATTAATAATTAGAATGGTGGTGTGTTTTGTCAATTTAGATATACTATTGTAAAAAAAACTACTTTGAACAAGATTATTTTCCATTTCTATATTTGATCACCCTACCGGAGTGTTTCACATCACTTTAAACATTTTTAGTACTAGTATGTATATTCTCATCAGTATTCACCTGAGAATATTCATGAGTGGAAAAGTTTTGGATCTCTGACTCTTGATAACTCTGAATACATGAATTGTTTTTGCATCAGATCGCACCCTCCCAATACAATGTATCGCATCGAGAAGTTTAAAATGCGATGCATATGAATCGCAATGAATAGTGGCAGCCCTACAAATGACCATTTAAGGGATAACTAATCATCAATGAGTATTTAGTGTGGAAAGAAATTAACGGAGAAATCAGTGTAGCCATAAGATGTTCACCACAAGAAATTAACAGAGGAATCAGTGTAGCCATAAGATGTTCACCACAAGAAATTAACGGAGGAATCAATGTAGCCATAAGATGTTCACCACAAGAAATTAACGGAGGAATCAGTGTAGCCATAAGATGTTCACCACAAGAAATTAACGGAGAAATCAGTGTAGCCATAAGATGTTCACCACAAGAAATTAACAGAGGAATCAGTGTAGCCATAAGATGTTCACCACAAGAAATTAATGGAGGAATCAGTGTAGCCATAAGATGTTCACCACAAGAAATTAACAGAGGAATCAGTGTAGCCATAAGATGTTCACCACAAGAAATTAATGGAGGAATCAGTGTAGCCATAAGATGTTCACCACAAGAAATTAACGGAGGAATCAGTGTAGCCATAAGATGTTCACCACAAGAAATTAACGGAGGAATCAATGTAGCCATAAGATGTTCACCACAAGAAATTAACGGAGAAATCAGTGTAGCCATAAGATGTTCACCACAAGAAATTAACGGAGAAATCAGTGTAGCCATAAGATGTTCACCACAAGAAATTAACGGAGGAATCAGTGTAGCCATAAGATGTTCGCCACAAGAAATTAACAGAGGAATCTGTGTAGCCATAAGATGTTCACCACAAGAAATTAACGGAGAAATCAGTGTAGCCATAAGATGTTCACCACAAGAAATTAACGGAGGAATCAGTGTAGCCATAAGATGTTCACCACAAGAAATTAACGGAGGAATCAGTGTAGCCATAAGATGTTCCCCACAAGAAATTAACGGAGGAATCAATGTAGCCATAAGATGTTCACCACAAGAAATTAACGGAGGAATCAATGTAGCCATAAGATGTTCACCACAAGAAAAGAAAAGTACGCAATCTTCCTAAAACCCAAGAGATGCCAATAGTTGTTGGATAATTTTCACCATCTTGAAAGGTAAAAATGCTGGTTTTCTTGTGCATATCTTATAATTGCAAATAGCAATCAGAAGATCTTGAATTTAAGGGTATAAGTTGATCATTTTTAGTTGAAAGTCCATCATATTTGTTGGTTTTGGGAAAATTATCCCTATTTTCAGACAAACTCTCATGTTGTAGAGTTGGGTCCACATCAAATCGATCCATATCTGATCACAACTTCATAATAACAATTGAATTGGAACTTTAAAATATTTTCAGTCATCCATGGACAAAGTTGACAGAGTAGTCATTCGACTGTCGTGGGTGTATATTTAACGTCTTTCTTTTTATTTACTGTAAAATATTTTTGTTTAATAGCTTGTGTTCCCAATGTATCGCTACTTACTGTATACATCCATCAGTAAGCCAAGGGCCCATGAATTTTTTTACACAAAAACTAGGGACTGGGATTGTCTTCGATGGCCCCCACATGCAAAATCTGAGTTTGCATTCATGTTGATAATTTACTATCATGTTTTATATGAATCATGATGTATATTATTTTATTTAATGAAATAATCTGTTTTGTGTTTTATTATGTTAGAGTAAATATTTGAAATAAGACACAAAGATCATTTTATATATTGTAATACAGCATTTTGAGAAATTAACGTATTTTTGTGAATGAATTTTTGTCATCTTCATTCAGAGTTAACCCTTTACCCAACAAACCGGCCAAATAAAGCTTCAACAGCCTAAAATATCTTTGGTCTGTCTCAATAGAACCATACAAATATGGATATCATTGGAACCGGCTCCTTGACCACATTGTGATAGTTACAGTTATGCCCTGTGCCAATGCATTCTCTTATATATGCGAGTCGACCTATATATATAAGAGAATGCATTGGCCTAAAACAAAACTTTTTTTAACACTTTTTACCATTTTTTCTTACATTCTTTAACAATTTTATAATTTTTAATGTATTAAGCCAATGCATTCTCTTATATATGCGAGGCGACCTATGGTCGACTCGCATATATAAGAGAATGCATTGGCACAGGGCCCTTCTGTTGGGTAAAGGGTTAACCTGACATCAATGTATACCCCACCTCTAAGTTCTAAAATTGGGGATGGGCTTATCTACGTGCTCCACCCCATGACTTTTTTGGGAGCAAAAACATAGACTTCAGCTTATCCTCAGGAATGGGCTTACTGACGGGTGTATGACATTTGTATGTGATGTGACACCACTGTAAACAACTGTATACTATGCAATCACCCACACGAAATAAAGATTATTCCTCAGTAGGTCCAATAAATCAGAGGTGCTGATTGATTCATCAACTAGAAGCCAGTCACCATTATCTTAACACAATAAGATTGAGGAAGCAAGTCTGCAAATAGCGTGTCTGTCATTTGGAGAATGAGGTCCACAGAGGGTGAATTTAGTGATGCTATCCCGCAAAGCAGGCTAGCATCACCAAATTCACCCTCTGGAGACCTCATTCTGCTTATGCCTAATCTTCTGGGAAGTATCTATAGTATTAAATTAACATTGTTTTTAGTTACATTTCCCTTCTAGGTAGTTTCTATATCCCCTAATTTGCAGAAGATAAAATTCATAATTGAGGTGCCCAATGGGTGAACATCACCAACTTCAACTGGGGAACTTCAATCTGATCGTAGGTCTGCCATAGCAGTTGAGGGCCTTAGCAGAATGAGATCCCCAGAGGGTGAATTTATTGATGCTAGCCCGCTATGCGGGGTAGCATCACTAAATTCACCCTCTGGGGGACCTCATTCTGCAAATGACAGACACGCTATTTGCAGGCCTGTGAGGAAGATATCTTAGCCGCGGTCATCCAATATCCTGTCCACTTTGTGTGTCTGCTTGAGCAATATTTAGATTATGGATGGAAATGTAATGGGCTGATGCCCCTCTGAGTCTCACGAATCGGACTCAGAGACCGATGCCCATTCGAGACTCACGATCGGAAACCTGAGACTGATGCCCTCTAGGGACTCACGCATTAGACCCAGGGTGTGCCATGCTGCTTGCCAAGTGAAATAATTATTTTAATTTGGCAAAAATTATTTTCATTTGGCAAGTGATATCTGATTCCACAATAAAGTAGAAACTATTTATCAAGAAATCAAACCATCCATGTTATGAAAGCCTCATGCCAAATGTTCGTACATGGTAACAATTCAAAGATCATTCAAGGTCATTTTGCAAGAATTTTGAAGATATATTAATACATGGACTATATATATGCCTTGAAAAAACTTTTCATTGTGAAATTAAACAAGGAACACTCTTTATTGTTCCATGCACAGAGGATTCTGGGTAAAACAGGCTGAAGCATTATTTATTCGCTTAGTGGACACTTCTACAGATCATTTGTATTTTGGTGGGATATATATTTTTCGTCCTATTTTATGATATAGCTCATGAATATAACTGGTTATTGATGCCTCAAAAAAGAGTGGCATAGACCCCCCTCCCCATGCTCAGTTTGGAGAGGAGAAATACTAAATATTTGTATGGATGGATAATTTTGTTATTTTCTAAATTCAAGAAGGACCATCACTCTGAGGAAATCAATAGACAAAACCCATTGTATCCTTTCCGTCATATTGACCTATCACTAGTCCAAAGATACAGTAATGGCCTAAATAATTGACTCCTTAACCACAGCAGAATTATGGGTAATTTTTCAGGATTTAGTCGAAAATATGGCAGAGAGCTTTCCGGTGAATGGCAACAAGCCATATTTCCGACTAAATCCTTAAAAGTTAGCCATAATTCTGCTGTGGTTAAGGAGTCGATTATTTAGGCCATTACTGTATTCAAATACAACTGTTGGTGCTTGAGTAACAATGCCAATAGTGAAGCACTGATGGAGAATACGGTTATCTCTGACAAAAACAGACATGGACAAAATCAGTTTCCTTCTATCAATCATGGTCTGTTAGCATTCCAAACAACATTCAAATCTGACCATTGTCTCATTGATACTGGAGTTACAATGGAAAATGTATGAAAATTAAATATACTAGTACTTTTAAGTCCAACAAGGGCTCTAACTTCTGATAACAATCATGCCCAGTTATAAAACCATTGTTGATAAAAGCAGACGACAGACAGGAAAAAGATAATACAAGAGCAGAACGATTCATATTAATTGGTGGGGAAATGTTCACATAATAACTACAGTAATGCCCTAATTAATCTAATCGACTCTTTAACCACAGCAGAATTATGGGTAACTTTTCAGGATTTAGTCGGAAATATGGCTTGTTGCCATTCATCGGAAAGCTCTCCCCGAGAGCTTTCCGATGAATGGCAACAAGCCATATTTCCGACTAAATCCTGAAAAGTTACCCATAATTCTGCTGTGATTATGGAGTCGATTAATTAGGGCATTACTATACTACAAAACGACCTTGTTGAACTTATTATCTGAATATTTCCTGGGATAACTAAATTCCCAGGTTATTTGAGTCTATAAAGGAATTACGACATAGGAGAGATGCCATAGTATAGAAGATGATAATGTCACCAGGTCTAGACTTGTGAGTTTCTACTGAAAAATGTGAACAAGAATTGACGTCTCAGCTTCAAGTGCTCAAATAAACATTTATGCGTCAAAGATAAGATATTGGGAAGAAATGAAGCATCGGTAACGGAGGAGGCAGATAATTACTGACGAATAGAGCAATCAATAGCGTAGAATTGACTGGATTTGTGTTGTCTCCCGTCTGTAGAATAAACTATTACAATCCAATGGTAAACAGTGTGAGATAATAGATAGCCGCTTATATGGACCAATGGAAGCATGCAATTAAAAATGTCGAGCTTTGGTAACAGACCTTAACCCTTTCATGCCGGTAGCTACGCTGGTGCAGCATTAAATACCCTGTGCCAGTGCATTCTCTTATATATGCGAGTCTCCCATAGGGAGCCTCTCATATATAAGAGAATGCACTGGTTTACAAGGTCAAAGTAGATATTGCTAGGCCAATGTATTCTCTTATATACGTGAGGCTCCCTTTGGGAGATTCTCATATACATGTACATGTATAACAGAATGCATTGGCACAGGGTTTTTCGCAATATTTCACGAAGCTCCAGTCATGAAAGGGTTAACCCTTTTGTGACTAACTAATTGTTGTCGGGCAGTTCATTTGGGAAACGTTCAGATAATAAGTTCAACAGCCAAATGGCTGAGTAGGAGTCTTCTGCACTGGTATTACCAATACACCCCTCCAAATGAATAATATATCATTCCTCTGTATAACTTTCATAATTGAATGGAAAAACCCATTCATTAATAAAGGGATAAATTGAATATGTCCAGCTTTGGACCAAGACCGTAAACCATTAGTGACTAAATACACATGTACTTGTTGATGAGTACAGTAATGCCCTAAATAATTGACTCCTTAACCACAGCAGAATTATGGGTAATTTTTCAGGATTTATTTGGAAATATGACCTGTTGCCATTCATTGGAAAGCTCTCATAATCCCATAATTCTGCTGTGGTTAAGGAGTCGATTATTTAGGGCATTACTGTAGTTCACTTGGGGAAATGTTCAGATAGTAAGTTCAACAAACGGCCACACATGTAGATAGATATCTGAAGTTATATGAACAGGAATCATACAGTAATGCCCTAAATAATCGACTTCTTAACCACAGCAGAATTATGGGTAACTTTTCAGGATTTAGTCGGAAATATGGCTTGTTGCCATTCATCGGAAAGCTCTCACTGAGAGCTTTCCGATGAAGTGAGAGCTTTCCGATGAATGGCAACAAGCCATATTTCCGACTAAATCCTGAAAAGTTACCCATAATTCTGCTGTGGTTAAGGAGTCGATTATTTAGGGCATTAATGTATGTTTTCTGTTTAACTATGCAATATTAACCAAGTGAACCAATCTCTAATAATTTAACACAATATGCATGTTCAGAGAAATATCGCGGATGCATATTAAACTCCTACTTCATCATCACCCACCCAAAATTCACATCAATTTGTCAATAATAGGGACACCACTGATATTCAAAGATATTCGATTTGAGGGTCCTTATTTGGTATCAACATCAAATCGAATATTCGCAGGGCCCTAAGTTAATCCTTTCTATACTAAATACTCATTGGCGAGTAGATCCCTTCGTAATCATTTGTCACCACAAAAAATATTAATTTTCTGCACTTACATGTATACTATATTTTGTCTGTTTGTTGTCTGCTTTTATTACCTGAACATCCCTCCAGACATACAGTAATGCCCAAAGTAATCGACTCCTTAAACACAGCAAAATTATGGGTAACTTTTCAGGATTTAATCGGAAATATGGCAACAAGCCATATTTCTGACTAAATCCTGAAAAGTTACCCATAATTCTGCTGTGTTTAAGGAGTCGATTACTTAGGGAATTACATGTACTGCATAATAGACTATTCCAATGTATAATATTTTCTTGACTGAATGGGAGAATCCATTTAGAGTATGAAGAGTTAAATTGAATATGTCCTGATTCTGTCCCAGACCTTAATAACATTATTCAGCCGATGTCATCTGGAAACCTGCCACAAAAGAGGATTGGAATGAAAATGAAAAATTCATGATCCAATCTGTCTTAATGAAATGGAGTTTTATATTTTTTTATATGTGGCAGGTGGCTTTGTTGTTTGCGTGTTGGCGTGTATTGCCGCCTTCTTTACCAGTAGTTGTCTGTGTCTGTTCTATATCCTGATATTCGTCACAATGATTTTGGGTTGTCATGGAAACATAATTTTATGGGCATGTCCAATATTATTACATCTTGATTATTCACATTCTGATGTTTGCATGATAACAACAATAAAACAGCTAGCAATTCTGTCTGGGGCCAGCATGAAAAAAAGTCAATAGATTTCTCTTATCTTTCGTGTGAGATTTCATAAGATTTTCTCAATCTTAAGAGCCAAGCTTTTCAGATACTAGTAAAGTTCTAATGACCCTCTGATTGTTATACTATTTTGTAGAACTGAGCACTAATTTAATTTGTGACGAGGCCTCAACTTGATACAAGTATCAACAGATTTGTTACATTCTTGGTATTAGATTTCATATTTAACAATCAACCCATCCAGAAATGTTGGCATTGTGAATAAATCCCATGTAGAGTCGTAATTTAATTTTTTCTCTGAAAAATTCAGTGTGAGTCATGAGAATGTGCACCAATGTGAGCCCTGCATAAACATTAACCCTTTCAGTGCCAGGGGCCGATCTCATCGGCCCTAATTTACGGTCTGTAAAATCGGCCCTTTTTTGGGTATGCTTAAGCATGCTATAGCGAATTTAAAAACAAACTGGATAAAACCTTAGGGGCATGTTATAACTCAAAACTATCACCAAGTATTCATAGTAATAATTTTGATGCCCATGAAAAACGTAAGATTCCCTGCCACTAAACCTACAAAATAAGTTTGTTAAAGAATATAAGAATTTTTTTTTTAAATTGGAAAAAATAATAACAAATGTTGAATTTTTTTTAGGCCAATGCATTCTCTTATATATGCGAGGCGACCTATGGTCGACTCGCATATATAAGAGAATGCATTGGCAAAGGGTAAATGGGTTGATACAAAAATCGGACCTGGCACTGAAAGGGTTAAACAAGGGCATCGTTAAAGGGGGACTGTACATAAATCCGGCCACTTGTGGGACCATCTCATATTATACTCAACATGGTAATAATGATGAAAATGAATTTATGACTGGAGTCATAAATTCATTTTCATTATAATTACCATGTGGTTTGCGTCGTTCATAGATCACACGGGTGAACTAGTATTTTGCATTAATCCATGGCTCAAATTCATTCATTTATTACATATATTCTGTTGAGTATAAAAGGAGGAGGTCCCATAAATGGCTGGATTTAGTGTACACCCACTGTCCCTTAGTGGAAAACCTGAGTGTTTCAAATGTCGTTTTGCAGAAGTCAGGTGTTAAATCAATGAGGTCTGAATTCAGTCTTTTTAGGAATTCAGACCTGATTTACAGTGAGTTGTGTGTATTTCACTTTGAATGAGTTGGATTTAGTGTACATTACCCCTTTATTAACCCTTTGAGTGCCAGGTCGATTTTTGTATCAACCCATATACCCTGTGCCAATGCATTCTCTTATATATGCGAGTCGACCATAGGTCGCCTCGCATATATAAGAGAATGCATTGGCTTAACAAATTTTTTTTTTTAATATATTTTATTATATTCTTTAACAGACTTATTGTGTAGGTTTAGGGCCGATAATATCGGCCCCTGGCACTCAAAGGGTTAAAGGTACCTAATAAAAACAGATGACACATAACTAAAAGTGCAGAAGGAGCCCTTTTTATTGCGGGAAATGTTTAGATAATAAGTTCGACAAACAACCTGGTCATTTGTTGAACTTATTATCTGAACAATTCATATGGAATAACTATACTCATCAATGATGCTTTAGAATAGAAAGGGTAAATATTTAAAATAAACAATGACTAATTTCCTAGAACTTTCCGAGTTTCCCACTGTTGAGATGTATTTAAGCACTGTGTTTGACATGGCGTACATTGGTAGTAAATCATCTCAGGAAATGCCTTTTCTAAATTTTAAAGTGTATTATTGCCATTCTGTGCAATATAAGAGAAGCATGGGACGGAACTTCATCTTCGATAGTGTCCACATTGACCTAGTTCACAGACTGAAGATAAGGAAGTAAACTTGGACTAATTATTTACCAGGATTCGGCTGAAGATATTCCTGTGTTCTCACTATGAGATCGTCAACCAACCGAGCCATGACATCAATTTTCTGAAATATAAGGAGAACGTTCATAGTTCATCAATCAACCTACTCATGACAGCAACACAATTTGGTTGTGAAAAAAATCAACTACATGTATGGCAGCTGCATCAAGGGAAAAAGTTGAGTAGCGAGTCTGTATTTTTTTATTTTGCTCTTAATTTGTCTAAGAAACAATAATCTCATTTTTAGAGCGATGTAAAACACACCATTGCATTGGGGTAATCACATAGAAATGGAGAATAATTTTGGTCAAAGTAGTTATTTTTACAAATATTATAACCAAATTGACAACACATATCGTCATTCTTATGTATTAACCCTTTACCCAACAGAAGGGCCCTGTGCCAATGCATTCTCTTATATATGCGAGTCGACCATAGGTCGCCTCGCATTTATAAGAGAATGCATTGGCTTAACACATTAAAAATTATAAAATTGTTAAAGAATGTAAGAAAAAATGGTAAAAAGTGTTAATAAAAGGTTTTTTTTAGGCCAATGCATTCTCTTATATATGCGAGGCGACCTATGGTCGACTCGCATATATAAGATAATGCATTGGCACAGGGCATAACTGTAACTATCACAATGTGGTCAAGGAGCCGGTTCCAATGATATCCATATTTGTATGGTTCTATTGAGACAGAACGAAGATATTTTAGGCTGTTGAAGCTTTATTTGGCCGGTTGTGGCCGGTTTGTTGGGTAAAGGGTTAATTACATGCAGGGACTCTCGATGGCAGTAAGATCAAGCATGAAATAGTGTGTCTGTCATTTGCAGAATGAGGTCCTCAGAGGTTGAATTTAGTGATGCTGCTCCGCACAGCGGGCTAGCATCACTAAACTGACCATCTACAGACCTCATACTCAAGGCTTGAAATAAGTGGTCGGTCACGGTCAATGACAGTCACCAAAACAGCTTTGACCGACACCATTTGTGTCTGGTCGGACATTTTGTCCAACATCATATTTCTACTCTCATCAGATAAAATATAACTAGATAAGACATTTCTGTAAATTTATTTTTGCTTCTTTGCAAATCTGGATTGGATAGAACAAAACCCTTAGATACGTTAATGTATCGTGTAGTTTCTTATGACTATATCAGATATCGCGTTGTTCTTTAATCGCGTCAGCAACTCGGAAGTTTCGTTTCAAGTGCGGTTTGTAATTATTGGCTTACCGTTCACCTTTTAACACTTCCGTTTTAAAACAAGGTCATTTATACAATTTTTAAAATAAGAATTAAGAAACAACTCCTTGTCTAGCAATACGGCCGTTTATTTAATGAAATGAAATAATGAAACGAGGGTGGGGGTTCACTGGTCGAACAGTAAAAGTAACCACAGTTCACGAATGGATTTCCGAATTGCCAGAGCACAACTTTAAGTTCGGTGGTTGCAATTCGAGACAGACAAGAAGGGGTTTGATGGATCGACAAATTTCTATTATAAACAAAGCATGATTGTAGCAGTAGCACTGAGAGTCACTTTTTAAGGTCACAGAAGATTATTTTACATGGTATTGAAGCATTATTTATCACATAAAAATAAGATATGAGAACAATTGACAGCACATAATTTTGACAGACACCGCCCAGAAAATGACAGCCACCATCCATTTGATGTCTGTCATTTTGACAGGCACCATGTCAATAATTATTTCAAGGCTTGCTCATACTACTTAGGCCTCATCCTCTGGGAAGTCTCAAGATACTTTATCCTTTCTGTTCAGTTTAGCACTATGTCCCCTAATTTTCAGAAGTTAAAATGGATAATTGAGGTGAACATCACCAACTTTAACTGGGGAACTTCAATCTGATCCTAGGTCTCCCATGGGCCATAGCAGTTGAGACCTAAGCAGAATCCCCAAAGGATAAATTTGGTGATGCTAGTTCACCCTCTGCCTCTGGGGACGTCATTCTGCAAATGACAGACACACTATTTCAAGGCTTGATCTTACTGCAATTTTCAAACTAATTATGATGTACAGTAATGCCTTGAGTAATCGACTCTTTAACCCTTTACCCAACAGAAGGGCCCTGTGCCAATGCATTCTCTTATATATGCGAGTCGACCATAGGTCGCCTCGCATATATAAGAGAATGCATTGGCTTAAGACATAAATGGTCTGCAGCAGTGCTCTGGAGTGTTTTGAATCCATTTTTGGACTTAGAGTTTTAATAGGTAGAAGTGAAGCAAGTTTTACAAATATTGCGACTCATTTTTTTTCAATGCAGCGCTGTAGCGGCTGCAGCAGTGCTCTGGAGTGTTTTGAATCCATTTTTGGACTTAGAGTTTTAATAGGTAGAAGTGAAGCATGTTTTACAAATATTGCAACTCATTTTTTTCCAATGCAGCACTGTAGCGGCTGCAGCAGTGCTCTGGAGGGTTTTGAATTCAGTTTTTACTTAAGAGTTTTAACAGGCAGTGCTCTGGAGTTTTTAATTCATTTTTTGACTTGTAAAACATATTAGATTCAATCTTCGGCTGTAAACTTTTTTTCTAATCTGATTTCTTGTAGCGATTGCAGCAGGGAAAAAATGGATACGTCTAATTTTTTGACCACGTTTCTTGCCATATCTAGCTCTCACTGAGGTTTCCAGCCCTGTGTCTGACATCCCGAGAAAGAGTTCAAAGGTCAATTTCATTATTATTAATTGGGATTGGGCAACTCTTTGAATAATTATTCTCAAGGAAAAATGTCATTATTGAATTAAAACAATTTATAACGGCTTTTTAACAATGACTATTTACCGGTATGTCTATAATAGCAATATTTCTTATTACGTAATAGTATACACATGTATGGCCATAGATCATGTCCATGGAGAAACTAATCGATAGATATCAAGACACCTGAGGACATTTAGGTTAACGACACATAGATATACACATTAGTGGTCATGAGTCGGTGACTAACCAGAGTGCATAGAGTAATAGTAATATAGTAATTCTAAGAGCCAACATTCTTCATCAATCAGACAGGAAACCGTATCAGCCATCTACATATCGAACCTAAGTGAAATCAGTGACCGGCCACCTGAGGCTATAGATGAAGAGTGGTAGTGAATTAACGTAATCGAGATAGATGGACAGCCAGGGGCATGGCAATAGGATACTGCGGTACATGTATCTCAATTAGGCTTGATAGAAGTGGGCAGAATTCAGCCTTCCATATTAGACTCGTATAATTTGCCTTTCTGTCTGGAAGACATCACCATCTATTAGATGCAAACGTTAGTGACCAGACATTGATTTAACCCTTTACCTACTAAATACTCAATGATGAGAAGTTTCATTAGGAAATGTTCCGATAGTAAGCTTAACTCTTTCAGTGCCAGGGTCCGATCTCAACGGCCCTAATTTACAGTCTGTAGAGTGCCAGGGGCCGATAAAATCTGGCATTGAAAGAGTTAAAGAATATAAGATAAAATTATTAAAATTGTAAAAAATAATAACAAATGATAAAAAATTGTTAGGCCAATGCATTCTCTTATATATGCGAGGCGACCTATGGTCGACTTGCATATATAAGAGAATGCATTGGCACAGGGTATATGGGTTGATACAAAAATCGGACCTGGCACTCAAAGGGTTAACAAACAGCCACCAACGAAAATTAATCCTTCTGCATTTGTATTATCTTTTTGCCTCTCTGCCATCTGCTTATATTTCTGACCACACCTCCAAATGAATAATAGACCATTACAATGTATATCTATATAACTGTGTGGGAGAATTCATTTAGTAAAGAAAGGGTTATAAGCCAACATTCTCTGCGATTTCTCTCTAGTTTTCACTAAAACCAAACCCTATGATAGTTGGATATACTGGTATAGCAGGTAGAATTTTTTTCAACTTTCAATTCTGAACATCGCAGTTATCATAAATTCATATAATCATTTAATTTCACAATGGCAATGTAAGGAATATATAACCTTAAAACAAGGATTCCAATTTTCAGAAATAGCCAGATTTCCGGATTTCATATCACACTTGAATATTTTTTACTGTCTAAATACAGGGGTCTGCATGTATGTGAGACATCCCGGTTTTGAGAAAGTGTTCATGAAAAATAAGCAGACAGATAATAAATGTGCAGAAGGAATCCTATTTATTGGAGGGAAATGTTCAGATAATAAGTTCAACAAACGACCCATGTTGAACTTATTATCTAAACATTTCCTAAGTGATCTACTCATAAATTAGTAGTCTCCTGGCATCCAAAGAAATAATTAGATGTTATATTGTTCCACCAGCATTGTGTGCATTTCTTTTTTGTTCTAGCCACCAAACATCACGTAGCTGATTAGTGTTTGTGTGGAACTGCATTTACCCTGGATGTATGAAGTGTTCTTGTTGTGATGTTACTCACTGACTGGCAACATCATTTGCTACACAGCAAAAATTGGCACACACAGCAAGATGAGTTATCTTGTAATTATAATATGTTATCTACATGCAACATGTGTTTATTTTTTCTTCAGAATTACAGTTTGGTTGGCGAGAATGCAAGGCTGAATGTGATATTATGATTAAGACACCAGGGACGACAGGTATGCAGGGGCTCCAGCCCCCTTGTCGTTAAAATGCACAATTAATATTAGAAAAATTTCCCTTTTGCAGGTTGAGACACCCCCCCCCCCCAGTGATTCACAATGTCTGACTCTTAGTTATCACTTAAAGGGGTATGACCAGTCTGAAAGTCAGAAATGGGTGAAATTTTACTATTGTCAATAGAAAACTTATTGAGAATATTAAAGTTCCAAATGTTTCAGTCCCCGAGGCAAGAAATACCGGTATCACGAATTTTAATCAGTTAAAAATAATTAATATGACCACTAATGACCAGCCTAAGCTATTTATAATTTACAATATTAGGTACATTTACGTCAGAAAATAATAGTGGACTACAGTAGTTATTAGAAGCACACATAGGTAGTAAAATAGACAGAATGAGTCTATGTTTATGGGACAGTTTCGAGGGGATAAATGTGTGAGAAAGCAGAAGTGACTTCTCTTAATTTAAGACAATCGAGGCTGAAGAATCAATTCCTTTTAGTTGGTAAACATGAGATAGAGATGGCATTTAATTGCATTGACATTATATACTTGATTTGAAACACAAAAACCTCTCTCAGCCCACGTTTACTTCCATATATGGAGAGACAATAATAATGAACTGCTGGCATTTACGCTCACATATCCAACATGAGGTTTATAAAGTACTTTCGATGTAGCAGCAGACACATTTCCCCCTAACAGGCGAAATCAATATGTTCCTCAATGGCTTTAATTCATGGCTGTGCAGACCTAGAGTTTACTAGTTATAAACAATAGCCACCTCTTACAGCCCTAGTGACTGCTCGCCCAAAGCAAGAATTATTCAAACATGATGCATGCGTAAAGAACCAGGGCCCACAGGATGATTTAATTGTATACTCTATAATATCTACGCAGTGTCTGTTACTTTCTCTGCCTGTCTATACCTATCTCATTTGAATATATTTAACACTTTCATGACGGGCGCAAAATTAAAGACCCTGTGCCAATGCATTCTCTTATATATGTGAGTTGACCATAGGTCGCCTGGCATATATAAGAGAATGCATTGGCCTAACAATTTTTTTTTCCATTTTTTATCAATTTATCTTACATTTTTTATATTTTATTTACTCTTTAACAATTTTTATCATATTCTTTAACAATTTTATCTCTTTTTTTTTATCATTTTATCTTACAATCTTTAACAATTTTTATTTTTTTTTTATCATTATTTCTTACACTCTTTAACAATTTTTATCATATTCTTTAACAATTTTATCTTTTTTTTTATATCATTTTATCTTACAATCTTTAACAATTTTTATATTTTTTTTATCATTTTTTCTTACATTTTTTAACAAATAACATAAAATTTGTTAGGCCAATGTATTCTCTTATATATGCGAGGCAACCTATGGTTGACTCACATATAAGAGAATGCATTGGCACAAGGCTTTCTCGAAAATTAAGGAAGCTCCGTCATGAAAGGGTTAATGTTTGGGATTCTGACCTTAAGATGGAAACACTATAGGATTTGTCAGGGCTTCCATTTCAACAAATTCAAATTTATCACTAGATTAATATGGAAGAAAATAAAAAAAAAATTATGTTTTTAATGAAAGAAGTCTCATGTGATTTTAAGATTACTCGATGAATAAGATCGCAGCAGCTTCAGTGTTAGCCCATTCTTTATTAACCCTTTCATGATGGGAGCTGCGTTTTGTGCAGCATTATAGATCCTGTACCAGTGCATTCTCTTATATATGCGAGTCTCCTGCAAGGAGTCTCGCAATATTTAAGACAATGCACTGGCTTACAAGGTCAAGGTTAATAGTATTAAGCCAATGCATTCTCTCTTATATATGCAGGGCTCCTTATGGGAGACTCGCATACATATGAGAATGCATTGACACAAGGTTTCTGCAAAATTTCAGGAAATGATCAGACCATAGGTCGTTTGTTGAACTTATTATCTTTGATTCCTTCTGCACTTGTACATGTATTATCTTTTGTCTGTCTGCCGTCAGTTCATAATTCCTGAATAATTATTCCAGATGAATAATATACCATTTTAATATATAATTTTGAAACTGATTTAGTAAAGAAAGGGTCAACAGACTGAAAATAATTTTCCTTTTGATTTTAACCCTTTCATGACTGGAGCTTCCTGAAATTTTGCGAAAACTCTGTGCCAAAGCATTCTCTTATATATGCGAGTCTCCCATAGGGAGCCTCGCATATATAAGAGAATACATTGACCTAACAATATTAACCTTGACCTTGTAAGCCAGTTCATTCTCTTGTATATGCGAGGCTCACTTCGCCTGTATATAAAGAGAATGCACTGGCAAAGGATTTTTAATGCTGTACCAGCGCAGCTCCCATCATGAAAGGGTTAACAAGTAAGATTACTATGTGTTTTATTAATGTAGCTAGAACATAGTATAGGACTCGGTTATCAGATTCAGATTTGTGTGGTATTTGTAAATTATGTCTTTATAAATATTGCCCAAGTATGGTTGCATGTTATAGCCAAATTAGTCCAAATAGATTCTGATTCTGAAATACTTTAAGAACCTAAGACAGATATTTACCAAAATACAGTAGTTCATATTTGGCATGAAGTATTTTTCTCCTCATTGGAAAACTTTAGGCATAGATCTAATGCTCAGTCAATACTTCAGCACAGAAATACCCTGTGTATATTGTGACAATGGCATGGACATAGCAGTAAAATTTAGCTGTTGTACCTTGTGCTACTATGCACCACACTATTTGTTTAGTCAGGAGGTCGATTGCACTTCTCCACAAATGGAAGAGCACATTCTTTGAAATCAAAGATTTTCTAGAATGCCAATACCGCCCCCAGTTATTCTTCAAATAGACGGAACAATGTCTTGCACAGCAATTAAAACACAACTACCTGTATAAAACAACCCACGTGAATTTGTCTTTCAATATAATAGGCTGTCATATGCTGTCCAGCAATGGTGAAACTGGTTCCCACCAATGAGAATTATTATTCTGCCCTAATTAGGCCTGTAAAGATTCATTGTGAATTCAATGTATTGCGATACACATTCAAACAATATGCATATCGTATCGTGTCATGTGTATCGCGATACAGGAAATAATGTAATTTCTGTGTGAAACAGTGTGAAAAAGAACAAAACCTGTAATATTTTCTCCAGTTTACATGTATTTTATGTGTATTTGACTCAACCGAATTATGGGTAACTTTTCAGGATTTAGTTGGAAATATGGCTTGTTGCCATTCATCGGAAAGCTCTCCCCGAGAGCTTTCCGATGAATGGCAACAAGCCATATTTCCGACTAAATCCTGAAAAGTTACCCATAATTCTGCTGTGGTTAAGGAGGCGATTACTTAGAGCATTACTGTAACAATTAAACTGTATTTGAGTTTAAAATGTACTCTATCTCCAGTTATAAACATGTTGGTTCTGATAATTCAAGTATTATTAATTTGGGAGCACTAATTTAGTGTATCGTGATATATATCATATCGTTGATCATGTATCGTGATTACTATCATATCATGACAAAGTGTATCGTTAATTACAGCCCTTATGCCCGTGTATTATCTGGTTTTATGTCTGTCGTCTGCTTTTATTACCTGAACACCCCTTTAAAGGAATAATAGACCATTGCAATGTATACTCTTATAAGTGAATGGGAGAATCCATTTAGTATAGAAAGGGTTAATCAACAACACAAGCTGGGGAGGGGGGCACTATTGCGTGGTGATGTACAGTAATGCCCTAAATAATCAACTCCTTAACCACAGCAGAATTATGGGTAATTTTTCAGGATTTAGTTGGAAATATAACTGAGAGCTTTCCGATGAATGGCAACAAGCTATATTTCCGACTAAATCCTGAAAAATTACCCATAATTCTGCTGTGGTTAAGGATTCGATTATTTAGGGCATTACTGTACATTCTTCTTGAATTATTAGGACATCATCCTATGAAGCCATACCTGTATAAACACATAAACTAAAATTTCCATATATTAGCCACCCCCTTCCTGGTATGGATTTCTGTATAAAAACATTAATATAGTGGATTAACAGAGGCAGAGAGATGTGACTACCCACTAAAATCTATGGATGGAATACAACCAGCGAGCTCGGAATTAGCTACATGTACCTGTACATGTATGGGAGACCAACACTATATAAAGTCTATCAACTTTATACCTACTAGTGTCTTATCTTCGTCCATCACTGATTCATTAACTTTGAAAACTAAAATAGTCAAATACCACATGTTGATATATACATGCAATGTTGGCCATGTAAATAAGATAAACACATCAAAATTATCTTGTGGCAATGAGGCTTTGCTATTTAAAAACATTTATGTTTTTCAAATCAAGGATTGTATATCTGCATCTGTAGATATTTCAGTGCAGGAACGAATTATGGTTATAGACGCACTGGTCCAGGCGCTACCACAGTCGAGTAACATTATAACCATGTGGTGATTCCATAGTGTTCTTTAATATGCACACACCAAGGTGTGTACACGGGTCAGCCGTTAATGTCTGTGCCCGATCAGCGTACTGCACCCACGACAACAAAACTGGACAAATGTTGTAATGAGGGGGGGGGGGGGGGGGGGGGGTCGGCAATTAGCATTCGGATCTTTTTTCAGTGATCTCGAATGAGACGTTTCAGCCTGACAAACTTGGTATCAGACCGAGTTCTGATTTTGGTCAGAATACCCTGACCAGGTTGCAATCCCCGGTCCGCTAGAATGAGAGACCACTCCGCTACCTCTCGGCTACTGACTTCCCTTGTAAATGTTCTCCATCATGACAATATTTACACTTTCTGTACTAAGTACTCATTCATGAGTAGTTCCCTTAGGAAATGTTCAGATAATAAGTTCAAAAAATTCAATAGGTCATTTTTTTAAACTTTAATACTATTTGAACATTTACCACAAATGAATATGAATCATACCACTCTTATATTATCTGTTTCTTCTGTCTGTCATCTGCATTTATTATCTGAAAACCCCACAAAATTAATAATAGACCATTTCAATGTGTACTTTTATAACAAGTGGGAGAATCAGTTTAGTACAGAAATGCTTAATGCTGATATTAGGACCAAATTTGGCCAAATTATGTAATGTATGCACTATGGAGCATGAGAAATGCAAAGAGCAACATTAAACAATACATCAGCTAAAAAAAAATGAGGCACATTAATTAACCCTTTCTATACTAAACACTTATTGATGAGTACTTCCCTCAGGAAATGTACATATAATAAGGTCGTTTATTATAATTACATCAACTTTTTACGTCAAAATATATATCACATCCCAACTCCCTCCCAGAAGGCCGAACACTTAAAATTTT
The DNA here is from genome assembly GCA_032622095.1 of Siphonodentalium dalli. Taxonomy (NCBI): domain Eukaryota; kingdom Metazoa; phylum Mollusca; class Scaphopoda; order Gadilida; family Siphonodentaliidae; genus Siphonodentalium; species Siphonodentalium dalli. Next base: position 277,836,812 of record CP136063.1, read on the forward strand.
ATATATTTTATTTTTGCATCATTCGGTATCCTTGAATGTTATTTTAACATAATTGGCTGGTGATGTTGTAGTTTCACACAGCTAGCCCCTCGTAAAAATAATTCTCCCTCCAAATGAATAATCAACCATTCCAATGTATCCTTTTATGGTTTAATGGGAGAATCCATTCAGTATAGAAAGGGTTATTGTGTGGTGAATTATCAGATCAGACATCCTCCTTTGCAATGAACCATTATTAATTATATGACATTTTTGTCCAGAATGGTCTGTTAACGAACTATGTGAATATCGCTTCAATTTGCCCTTAAAACGAGTAATACCATTTTACGACATCACCAATCCGAGTAATATCATTTTACGAATTCACAAATCCGAGTAATATGGTTTTACGAAATGCTGTAAATCTACTTCACTGCTAAATAACATGTAGATATCAATTTTTGTGATGTCACTCATATGAAAGAATTGTCAGTTACAAAGAGCGATTTAATTAATATATAGAATATTACTTGGTTGGCTTGATATTATTGGCCTGATACCAGTCCTCGGTAACCTCATATCAGCCTGAGTCCGAAGACAGATATGAGGTTACCTCGGGTTGATATCGGTCCTAATATCAAATCAACCAAGTAATATCCTCTAAATATTACATACACAAAAATTGTCACAGATTAGCTAAATCGACCACCCGCCTATTACACACCCCAGCTAAGCATGAGAGCTGCCCTGGGGAACAATAAATGATACATCAGCAAAAATGAACCCAATAATTAAGCCTTCATGGTATGGATTTCTGTATAAAAACATTAGTATAGGACGTTAAGAGAGTCAGTGAGTGGAGTATTGGTTGACTGAAGCGACTCTCAGCGTGACCCACTAAAATCCATCGTAAGAACAGAACCACGGGCTCAAAATCAGATTGATTCAAGCTCCTATTGATTTGCGGGGGCATTATATATTGATGCAGTTAGATGGAACATGGGAGCAATGATTTCCCAATTGTAGAAGTTAGAGTGCCACACCACTGATGCTAGCTTCTATAAGATTACTTCAAATTGTCCCTCATCACTTTGAAGAGACGCAGTGGGATTTTTTTAATTATTAGCTGTTTTGGTGTGACATAATAGGCTTTTTGCAAACGATGTTTGCCATGATGTGCAAGTGCTTGAATAGTGGTAATTCACTTTCAAAGGGCTTCTGCTGAGTAAGAGTTTTTTCTGAAAGTGAGATCTACCAGACTCAACAGGGTTCCCACAGAGGCTCAAAATATGGTGCTGGACATTTGCAGAATGAGGTCTCCAGAGGGTGAATTTGGTGACGCTACCCTGCATAGTAGGCTAGCATCACCAAATTCATCCTCTGGGGACGTCATTCTGCATGGCCTCATCTGCTAAAGGAGACCTAGACACAGATTTAAGTTTCAAGAAGGTGAAGATGATGATGTACACCCATTTTTGGACCTCGATCAATCATTAAAAAATTCTTTAGACTTTCTAAAGTTTCTAAAGAAACTAAACAACTAGTTAATTTGACAATAAAGATACTTTCCAGAGAAGATGAGGCCAAAGCAGAATGAGGTCCTCATAGGGTTAGTTTAGTGATGCTACCCTGCTGTGTGAGGTAAGGTCACTAAATTTACCCTCTGGGGGACCTCATTCTGCAAATTTCCAGCACCATATTTTGAGGCCTGTTCAACATGTCAGAACTAATGAAAATAAATGTCATTCTCTGCCAATATCAACAATTTTAATGGAATTTCAAGGCCATTAAATCTAAAATTCAAGATAAATTCTCAGCAATACACTGAGCAATATTGAATTTTTTACTCAAACCCTCAATTAAATAGGTTGAAATGCAATTGGAATCAATTATGTACAACTTTAGTGAGCGCTGCCAATAGATGTGTATCACAAAAATTTAAGGCTGTACAAAGCCCCCATAGCAAGTCACTCTCTTTCTATGACTTCGATTGTCATTTTACAAAGACATGAATAGTACTGTAATGCTCTAATTAATCGACCTCTTAACCACAGCAGAATTATGGGTAACTTTTCAGGATTTAGTCGGAAATATGGCTTGTTGCAACAAACCATATTTCCGACTAAATCCTGAAAAGTTAACCATAATTCTGCTGTGAGTCGATTATTTAGAGCATTACTGTAGTCATTCACTTTCAAAGCTCCTGCTGTGTAACAGTTTTTTAAAGGGAGGTAATTCATAGAAATTTCACATTCAAAGGATGTTTTAAGAGGCATCTGCCAATTATTTAAGGGGGAGGCAGTATCTTAATCCAACCCTTACATTCAAAGCTAATTCAGCAGAATCACTTGATTAGGTGGTTAATTGAGTGGGGTTTAATGTCGCTGTCAGCAACTAAGACCATATCACGACCTTGCCAGTTTTAGTGGTGGAGGAAATCCGCACACTTAAGGCTAATGTAACAGTGATTTCAATGGCTGATAAACTCCACCATGGCAAACCACCAGCCATCAGGCGAGTAGTTAACTGGCAACTCCACCAGATAACGATTTATGAGTTACAAAGTCCCTGATGGAATCATGTGGATTTGAACCCTCATCGCCAGCGCTGGAGGGTGAGATGGCTTGGAGTTGTACCCCTAACTGACTGAGTCACCGAGCCCCCCCCCCCCCCCCCCAACTGACTAGGGTGGAGAAGCCAAGTCCTCTTATCTGATCAATCTAGTGTAAGTGATTTTGAATTTCTGGGAACCCTTACTACTAGTATACTTGAGGTATACATGTAAAATCACAAGAAAGATAAATTATTGCTGACATACATGTACAATGGTAAGTGACTAAAAGCCACCTGGCAGTTTGAGTTCCAAAATACACCTAAATTCATACTTTTGAATTTTTTTCGGTATCGAAAAAGTTGATAAATACCTGAACAACCATTCTACAGGCATTATATGTCACATAAAGATGCATTGAACGTCATACAACTTCAAACACAATGGGCGAGCCCTGTATAAAAACTGTATCATTTACATTCATCGGAATTATGGAATCGGAATCTCTGGAAGAGGTACAGTAATGCTCTAAATAATCGACTCCTTAACCACAGCAGAATTATGGGTAACTTTTCAGGATTTAGTCGGAAATATGGCCTGTTGCCATTCATCGGAAAGCTCTCGCCACAGCAGAATTATGGGTAACTTTTCAGGATTTAGTCGGAAATATGGCTTGTTGCCATTCATCGGAAAGCTTTATTGCATTATCTTAACATTAAACTATTAAAACACTTCATGCACTGTTTTCTCTTTGTTTTAATCATCAAAATTAAACAGTACCAAAAACGGTTCATTGTGAAGAGAGCTCTAGATTTTCTACATCGATATACAAGTGCAATTTTTGTGAGACTGCTCATTAAAACATTTGAACCAGAACAAATGAAATGATCTCAGATTTATTGAAAAATACAAGAAACAAAACATGTACTTTCACAGTTTCAGATCTATTTCAACAAATTTGTTTGGAATCTTCTGCGTTGGTATATATTGAGATACATACATGTAATTCTGGGGTTCGAACAACCCATGTCCATATAATGCATTTATAAAGGCAATTTACTATTTGAATATTTTTAGATAGTTTCTCAAATTGAGTGTGAATCATAGTGGATATTACACCAATGCCAGTTAATAGGTACCATCCCATGTGTGAAATCAGTGGTAACTTCAAACATAATTATATTGCTTAGAAGTTTATCTACTGGGAAAATTATTTAATGGAAAAATAAGAACGCCAATACAATAAGAAATGAAATAGATTACAATTGTTGTTGTGGAGAGATATGAAGGGCCTATTTCCTCAATTGAAAGATGTGACAGATTTATGCTTCAAAGGTCATCAGAATATAATCTACAAATGTCAGTGTTATAACATATAAAAAGTTATAAGCTGCTCAGAATATATGCAACAAATGAATGAATTTGAGCCATGGATAGTGCAAAATACACTCATGTCTTCTATGAACGATGCAAACAACATGGTAATTATAATGAAAATTAAACTATGACTCGTCATTAATTCATTTTAATTATAATTCGTTTGTTGCATATATTCTGTAGAGTATAATAGGAACTGGTCCCATAAATGGCCCGATTTTGTGTAGAGTACCCCTTTAAGGTGCATTAAATAGCACAAGAATGATGCAAAAGTTAACTTTGTAGAAATCTTTCAGACACAGCAAATAAGCAATATTTATTTATGTATTCAGGGTTTAGTGCTAGTTTTCGTGAAACCTATTCAGCTTTTGATTTTTATTACATGCTTGTGTTATTGGTGATCCATATTTATAAATTGTATGAAACATATGTTGCATACGCATCTCATTGATGTCAAATCAGGTATATTACACCTCAACCATGAAACCAGAACTATAAAATAAAAGCATCATCACACATGACAAAACAAGCCCTCTATGTGCCTAAATAAACCTTGTAAGCCCGTATTTTTTAATGCACAAATTCTAGGATGGGTGACGTGTATTAACACAGAACGACACATGTGTTAATGGGTTTGTTGATACGGCACTTGTGCCATCGCATCGCAGAAGGATAGAACTCTCGCACCGACACTCGTGCCATATCAACAAATCCATTAACACACGTGTCGTTCTGTGTATAGATTACATAGTGTATAAAGTCAGGATATATCAACTTCAAATTAATATGGTGCTCTGTTTGATAAACAATTTCTAGCCATTTGTTTGATATATATTTCAATCTTATTGATACCAGAACATGCAGTAAACAATTTTAGCTTGTGAAACAGGATTGAATTTGTTTGGTACAGTAATGCCCTAAGTAATCAACCCCTTAACCACAGCAGAATTATGGGTAACTTTTCATGATTTAGACAGAAATAAGGCTTGTTGCCATTCATCGGAAAGCTCTCCCGAGAGCTTTCCAATGAATGGCAACAAGCCATATTTCCGACTAATTCCTGAAAAGTTACCCATAATTCTGCTGTGGTTAAGGAGTCGATTAATTAGAGCTTTACTGTATATAAGCATACTTGCCGGTACTTAACCCTTTCTTTACTAAATGGATTCTCCCCCTCAGTTATAAAATTATACATTGGAATGGTCTATTATTCATCTGGAGGGGTTTTCAGTAAGAACAAGCAGACACCAGATTATAAAAGTGCAGAAGAAGCCATATTTATTGGAGTAAAATGTTCAGATAATAAGTTCAACAAACAACCTATACTTGAGTGTAGGGTCAAAACTGCACTAAAAACGTTCTGCCATATTCACACCACACCAAAAAACTCAAACTTAGCTTCTGTGCCATTGGCTATATTACTAGTATAGAGAAAAGATGTGCTGTATTTTTTTCTGTTGTAAAAAAAAAAACAGAAAACGTTATTGACCAATCAAAGCCCACTAGCCCAGTGTCTATTTTATTCTCTCTAACAGTTTCCTCCCGGCTCCCGCATCCACCGGAGCATCTCAAATTCCACCAGAAGGTGCTCCAAACCATATTTACACCATTAACTTTCCGGTGTGACTCTTCAGTCTGGCATATGCATTTGACCTCCATGTTTTTGCTACCATTACTCATACATTGTATATTGTTTTTATTTATATGGCTGGTTGCTCTCGGAAGTTATCATAACATTAAACATATGTTTTATATTCTCCTAAATAAAAGCCAACATCATGTTGAATAGCCAACACTAGCAACACATGTCATGTATTTCTTAGACTTATGTTATTATCCAAATACATGTAATCCCAATAAATAAGAATTTAGAGATCTCAGAATGTCATACACTTAAAGAAGATGAACAATGAACCTAATGAACCAATAATATAACGGACAGAGATATTGAGTATATACAGTAATGCTCTAAGTAATCGACTCCTTAACCACAGCAGAATTATGGGTAACTTTTCAGGATTTAGTCGGAAATATGGCTTGATGCCATTCATTGGAAAGCTCTCGGCGAGAGCTTTCCGATGAATGGCAACAAGCCATATTTCCGACTAAATCCTGAAAAGTTATCCATAATTCTGCTGTGGTTAAGGAGTCGATTACTTAGGGCATTACTGTATATAGCTGAGTATATAACTATAAATGTAATCAAACAGCCTTCAGAGTTTGGGGGCATGATTAAATTTCATTTATAAATCATCTGAGTTGTTTCCCTCTTCTTTAACCCTTTGAGTGCCAGGTCCGATTTTTGTATCAACCCATATACCCTGTGCCAATGCATTCTCTTATATATGCGAGTCGACCATAGGTCGCCTCGCATATATAAGAGAATGCATTGGCTTAACAATTTTTATTTTTATTTATTTATTTATTTTTTTATTTTTTACAATTTTAATATATTTTATTATATTCTTTAACAGACTTATTGTGTAGGTTTAGGGCCGATAATATCGGCCCCTGGCACTCAAAGTGTTAAGTTTAACCATGAAAAAAAAAACAGCTTCCTCGATACAGCGCAATGTCTTAGTCAAGCAGTCTCTTCAAATATTATCATATCAAATGCAAGTCTGAATTTACTGTGTCTGACATTTGAAGAATGAGGTCCCCAGAGGGTGAATTTAGTTATGCTACCCCACACCGTGGGCTGGCATCACCAAATTCACCCTCAGGGGAACTCATTCTGCTTAGGCCTCAACTGCTATGGGAGACCAGGGATCAGATTGAAGTTCCCCAGTTGAAGTTGGTGATGTTTACCCATTAGTCACTTCGATTATGCATTTTATCTTCCTAAAATTACATGATGGGGATATAGAAACTCAATAGATGGGGAAAAAGTAACTAAAAGCAATGTTATTTTGAGACTATAGATACTTCCCAGAAGATGAGACCTAAGCAGAGTGAGGTCCACAGAGGGTGAATTTGGTTACACTAGCCCGCTGTGCAGGATAGCGTAACTAAATTTACTCTCTGTGGACCTCATTCTGCAAATGTCAGACACACTAAATTCAGACTTGATCAAATGTGGCTCCCATTAATCAACATGAGCGTGTGATGAATGCTGTGATGAAGGTGACAAATGTAAGGTAGGTATGTACTCTATACACCAGTGTCAACAGCTTCCTTACACCTCACTTAACATACACCAAAGCTGGAGGTGAGATGACTAGTTACAACCTATTCATCAAAGGGAAAAAAATAAGATACAATCAGAACCAAAATAAAATGCATGTTGTCACGAGGATGCATACTACAGTAGATGCATTTGAGCAGGCCTAAAAATATATATAGCGCTGGACATATGCAGAATGAGGTCCACAGAGGGTGAATTTAGTGATGCTACCCCGCACAGCAGTCTAGCATACCAAATTCATCCTCTGGGGACCTCACTCTGCATGACTTCATCTGCTATAGGTGACCTAAACACAGATTCAAGATTTGATTAACACCCAATGGTGACAACTACGGTACTGTACATGTAGCTATCAGCGAAAATCCAAGGACCCTCCTCCCCCTTATTAAATCTTTTGGGCTCCATCCCCATGTTATCTGCCTCTTCCAAGCATGACCCTTTCAATACTGAATGGATTCCCTTATAAAAGTATACATTAGAATGGTTTATTATTCAACTGGAGGGGTGTTCAGGAAAACTGAGCAGACGACAGACATAAGAAATGACAGCAGAAATGCAGAACAATTCGTATTCAATGAAGGGAAATTTCAAATAATAAATTCAACAAACGACCGATGAAACTTATTATCTGAACATTTCCTAAGGAAACTACTCGTCAATGAGTATTTAGTAACGTAAGGGTTAAAAACAATATGGTGAGCATTAGCTCTGTAATATTTCAATAAATTGTGGGGTGATTGAAGGAAAATTTCCACTTGCCAATGGCAAAAATAATTCACATCTGGCAAGAAATATTTTCATTTGTCAATAGTTTTGCAAGTCACTTTTAATTCCGCTAGGTCTGAAAAATATTGGTAAATCAATACTATTCATTTCAGGAAGCGTTTACAAAATAGTTGTAATAGTGGTGTGTTTTAGGTTTAGTCAAAGTTAACACCTCTACCAAGATGGAGTTAATCCGATACAATTACAAATGTAGTATCGATGCGTAGAGGGATTACTAATATGTATTGTGGTGGACATTGCTATTCCTCATTGTTTTGACATGCCGTTCTGATGAAACCACCCTTCTAAATCCTATCGATATCAAAAGTCACACAAACAGCGATAGTCGAAATATGACTCAATGTTGAAGAAACTGAAATTTCTAGAAGAATTTGGCAGAAAATATTTTCATTTTGCGAAAAATTTGGCAAAAGTAATTTTCGGTCCAGCGAGGACCCTGAAAAGTTCATATGACTTATCAACCACTTTGAATGATGCACGCCTAATCAATATACTCTTATTTTATAGAATACAATATGCAGTACTAGTACACTACTGTTTGTACCCAGTATATAGAGATTAGCACCATGGTATTACAATAGATTGATCATTCATTCTGTCAAACAGCTTAGAAAATTTTCTATAAATTTGGCATTTGGCAATTTCTAGAAGAATTTTGCAAAAAATATTTTCATTTTGCAAAAAAATTGGCAAAAGTAATTATCGGTCCAGCGAGGACGCTGAAAAGTTCATATGAACTTTTCGACCACCTTGAATGATGAACGCCTAATAACTTTACTCTTCTTTTTATAGAATACAATATGTAGTACACTACCGTATGTACCCAGTATATAAAGATTAGCACCATGGTATTACAATAGATTGATCAGTCATTCTGTCAAACAGCTTAGAAAAGTTTCTATAAAAAAGCACTCACACACACACCAAATGTTATCATTGTTATAATTACACCCAACTAACATTCCTTTGCCTCTGGTTAAATGATTTTATACCCCTTTGCTAACCCTTTCATGACGGGGGCTGTGCTGATGCAGCATTAAAGACCATGTGTCAGTGCAGTTTCTTTATATGTATACCGTAAGATAATTCACTGGCTTACAATGTATAAATATATTGGCACAGGGTTTTCATAAAATTTCAGGAAGCTCCAGCCATGGAAGGGTTAATATGGGGTGCAGATCTTATTATCTGACATGAAAGCATGAGATAAAAATGGTTATCGTTCCTCATGAATAGAAGTTGAACTTTAATTGATTCATGCTGAATTAATGACAACGCCACTGCCACTCTAACGCCACTGCCACTCTATCGCGTGACACCAACAGCTAATAACAGTCACTGTATTATCTCTGAATATCTCACCTGGTTCTATATTAAGATGAGTAATTCCGTTTGATTATTGTAATGGGTGGTTCATACAGGTACACTTTTGATTGTGATCAAATTCAAGGACTTTTCTCCAAGACTTTGCAAGGTCTTCACGAGCATTTTCATGCACCCATGGCCAGTCAGGTCCCCACATTGAATCCGTCATAATTTTTCAATTGATTGTAAATTCTTTCAATTGTCACAGCATCCATCACTACACATGTAGTGGTACATTATGCGAATTAGAAAAATGTAACACCTCTCTCAACAGGTTGTTAATTTGATTGCATCATTTGGTCTGATGATAAATGTTTACACAGCTAATCCACCTTTCTTGGGAGGCATTAGAAATCTACATGTGGATGATTAGTTTATTGTTATATGATACCCTGACAAGGAGGGACAATTAATAGTAACAATTAACTGCGGCTATGACAATCACACGCTGTGATTACTTGAATCGGGGACCTGCCTAGAAAGTACTAGGGAGACATCTTCTCACTAAAATGTCCCTAATTTTGTCCAAGGGAGAAGTTACCTCTCTCATATACCATTAGGCCAAAAGGAAGAATACCTGAGTTTAGGGTAACATGAGGGAAAAAAACAGGGGCGGGCGGGCGGTATTTCATTTTATTTTATTTTTTCATTTTATTTTTCACGGGAATAGTATTTAAGTATTCGTGCCTTCTAATCGTCTGCCAGTGTCACTCGTATAAAGCTTGGGCAAGTCATTGTCAATTTGTCACACTAATCAATGTCATGGTAGCTTTAATCAGTTTAATGGTGTTACAGAAGTTCAATGACATGTCTACAGCATGATATTAAATGATATTATATATAGAATAAGTGTCTAGTGTTGGAAATTAAACGGTTTATGTTCACGCTGAAGCTCGGATATTACAGGCCAAATCCTACGAGTGGACATATTACTGTTCAATTTCCCACACAAGACACTTATGATATTTTGTTTATCCACCGACTCGAATACTAAGAAATTTTGCGAAATATTCAACTCAGAAGGTAATTTAACAATCTTGAGTTCCTCCATTGGAAATGGCACATACTAGTACATGCGGCAACGCCAACGTGACGTACATAACATAATCAATATGCAAAGCGGTGGTGGCATTCACACCTGTAAAACAAAGTAAGCTCCAAGAACAATATATGTGCATTGATTACCCTATGACTGTTGCATTCGGATCATTGCGACACAGATGTTGATTCATCGGGTCCGGCTTTCTGTAGAACTAATGAATATTTAATGAGAAATAGTTCTACTAGGAAAAAATTAAGTTCTACCAGGCAGATAACACTCCTACTGGGTACATACAGACTCGTGTTACGTCAGGCTTATACATGTAAGTCTCCAACTTAGAGCTTTGGGTCGAGTTCAAAAGTGTCAGAATTATTTTTAATCTGACATTTTATTACTATGTCCTTTTCACGCACGACAACATGTCTGTTCTATAGTTGACAGGCACCATGATGTTTCTATTCTGATTCATATGAACGCATTTGTGAAGTTTAATAGCTAAAACGCAGGATATATCCGCACACGGAAGTGTTTCCTCCATATTCAATCGCCATGTGCAATCAGCAAAATATCCGGTTACTTTCGATTTGCTAGTTAATACATATTCCGGCCCAAGTATCGCGTGTTTTCTGGTTTCCGCTTTCGAGAAATCGGCGAGGTTTGCCAAACAATGACGAGGGAATACGAATATACTAAACAATGGCGGCACTTCCGTTTTTCGTGAATTGACGATATTTGCAAGGAAATGGTTTACTTGTTTAAGCTAATTCGGTAGTCGCTAATTCCTAATTACAAAAAAGTAAAATGAAGTCGGAGAAAATTTTTGAAAAATGATAAAATGGAATTTGGCGGCAGGTTTTGAGTAGGGGCGGGCGGGTTACCCTAAACACAGGTATTCTTCGTGTTGGCCTTATGCATACATGTATGTCCCAACAACATATTTAAAGTACATTTATTTATTATAATGGTGTTCTTACCCACTACGATGTTATTATATAATATGAGATGTTATGTTGCATAATACTTATGGGATCATAGAAGAGTGTAAACTTCAGCCATTGTTACTTCTCCCTGATAACATCATAACAGTCCACTTCTCCCTAATAACCAAACAGGGAGAAGTTACTTCTCCCAATTTGAAACCTCTAGGCTGGCTCCTGATTTGAATGCAGTGTCACATTATGTAATTATACGTCCTGTTCTCGGTGTGCATTTTTTCAATGCTGCCGAATTTAAACACAAAATGTAGCATATTTCAAAGTACATGTAATTCCATTATTTCTCCACGTTATCAAATACACCAGATGTTTTTATTTTATTTTGAAGGCGTCACCACAATTGTTTTTCACATTGTTGCATGGTATTTATCTTATCCATACGATTCCATGCCCAACATATAAAAGTGGTATTTGAAAAGAATTGAGCATTTATTTCAGTCAAAAATTTACAACTCCAGGTACGCAATTTTCACAAAGCTAGTGATCTCAAGGCTCAAATAAATGCCCATTTCCACTTTAATGTGTTTGATGCCAAATTTTGTAAGCATGATTAATGGCACCCAACAAATAAAGAAGCAAAAACTCTTATGCTGAAAAAAATGCACACCAAGAATGGCATGTATACTAGTAACTACTGAGAATGTAATTGAAGTGATTAGAGAGTGTGATGGGACTGGTAAATTCCCATATCTATAATCCATTCCTTGGTAAGTTATACAAACTGTGGAGAGGATTGTAGATGCATTTTTTGTAACTTGAAACAAGGTTGATATATATGTTGATGATAGAAGTAATTCTGCAACATGTAGAGCTATATTCAACTGAACTCTTTGTGGACCGATGGGAGAGTTAATAATAATAATAATAATAATAATATTTATATAGCGCCTATCCCCCGCAAGGGGCCCTAAGCGCTTTACACATTATATAAATACACAAGAAATGCACATGGAACATAATCAATAGATATGTGGAATTATATATAATCAGATTTTGTTAGTTTTCTTTGTGTCGGGGTAGCGTCGTCGGAATATGTGAGTTTTTAAAGCAGATCGAAAATCGGTTAGCAAGCAAGATTGTCGCATTTCATTTGGTAGAGAGTTCCAAATGTCGGGACAGGCTACAGAGAAAGCTCTGTCGCCGACAGTCAAAAGATTTGCACCTTGAGGGCAGAGAAGGGACGATTCACCAGAACGAAGTGTTCGCCGGGGAGTGTATGGATATATCAGACTGTTAATATATTCGGGAAGGGATTCAGAGACAAACATCCGTCGGAAACCAAATGTTGCTATTTTGAATTGTATCCGATCTTTGATAGGTAGCCAGTGAAGGTCGGCGTGCATGGTTGTTACGCTACAGCCTTTCCTTCTTCGGAGTACAATTCTGGCGGCGGTGTCCTGCAAGCGTTGAAGTCTGTTGATTTGCGAATCGGGGAGCCGGAATAATAGTATGTTACAGTAGTCTAGACGACTCATAACAAACGAAGCAACAAGTTTTTTTGCTGCGTCAACAGTGAGATATTTGCGGACCTGGCCAAGTTAAGAGGAAACCACAGCTTCAGATCAAAAGCAGTGCATAAAATTACAGACAACAATCGGGTCGTTCGAGTATGGGTTACGCAAAATAAAAGTCAACTGAACAATGGATGGGTTAACGAACTTAACGTAACTAGCTGGCCTAACATACTCATCTGCACTGAATCATGATGCATAGACATCATCATCAATTATTTGATTCAGTTAAACATTGAATCCAAATCTAGAATGCGCTAATTATTGGTAGTATTGTGGAACACACTTTGAATGAGTTGATAGGAGACATTGTTGACCCGAAAAATACTCCCAAGAACAATTTTATGTGATCAGGTTTATTAAAAAATGTTGCTCAAGTTCTCCAGGCAGACTTGGCCTAAAAAATAGGGTTAACCATTTTTTTTCTGAGTGACCGAACAATGTGTTAACCAAAATGAAACCATGTAACCTGCGTGTACAATGGACGTGTATGTGAATATCAAAATTTTATGCACTGAAAAGGTGTTGTGTATGCAATTTCTTGCAATAATTTCCTGGTAAGATATTGATGAGGAAAACAGGACCGAATCTCCATGCAAAACTTAAGACATCATTTCAGCATTACTTCAAAATATACTAGCATAACAGTTGGGGAACATTTTAATCGACCAGGACATTAAATCACTGACTTGAGGGACACCATCCCTCACGGAGGACTGACAAGCATCAAGAAACGTAAAATGGCAAAAAAATACAAAACTCAATGTCTAGCATAAGACATGGCTTCAACAGACAACATGGATTCTTGGCACACTGCCAGAACATGGACATGAATATACATGTATGTCTTAACCCCTCTATGACTGGAATTTCCTTAAATTTTGCGAAAACCATGTGCCAATGCATTCTCTTATATATGAGAGTCTCCCAGTCTCAAATAGGGAGCCTCGCATGTACCATATAAGAGAATACTAGTACATTGGTCTAACAATATTTACATGTACCTTGACCTTGTAAGCCAGTACATTCTCTTATATATAATATGGGAGAATTACATGTATAAGAGAATACACTGGCATAGGATCTTTAATGCTGCACCAGCGCAGCTCCCATCATGAAATGGTTAATGAGCACCAATTTGCCTAATATTGTTTATTTTGGACATAATTTTTAATAGTTCTGGATGTTTCTTTCTTGCTTGGTACCGACAAGAAGAAAAATTTTCAAACATATTTCTGAAAGAGAATTGTATTTAACGATGGTCTATCTTTTCCCACGGTCCAGAAAAATTTCTATCAATTACTATAAATTTTTATATAAGTTTTTAATTTCTGGACAGTTTTACAGGCTACTTTTAGAACAAAAATCTGGGCGAAAACGTTCAGAGCATACCAAAAGAGTAGAACTCAAATTGTTAGCAGCATTAATCATAGCAAAATGCATTTCAACTACTAGTACGGTATAGATTTGACCACAATCTTACAATCGACATACACCACTTTATTATGCCTTTATAGACAAATAATTCCCCAATCTTCAGATATATTTGTATGTTATTCACAAAATAGCTACATTTGTTTCTGTAGTCTTGAAATTATGATTTATTAAAATTATGTTGTTGTTGTTTTTGTAATTGTGACCCGAAAGAGATAGACAATCTTTAACTAATAATGATTAATACTTACTCTCTCCATCTCAATGAAATCATCATCAAGTTCAGTTCCCTTGGCTCCACCAATTTTTTCACTCATATACTGAAATTATAAGGATTCCTTTATAATGATGACAGACTACTCATCAACGAGTAAAGAAATGGTTTGAAAAAATACTGTGCTAGGGCTATACTTGTACAGTATTTTGATTGACCGTTAACACCACGATGTTTAAAACCATTTTGTCTCAAAATAAGTGTCCTTCTACACTTCGTTGATACAATGTCTAATGCGTTGAATTTGAATATCTTCCATCAACTGAATTCTGCATTATAAAAACAGACCAACTCAACATGGTGCTAAAATTCTCAATGCTATCAAGATGACCATATACCAGTACACGTAGATAAGGATGATATTCAACGCAGTTCCAATTCTTATTCATTGCTTTCGAACCTCCACGATCACATTGCAAAGGCGCTATCACAGAGTTGTAAATGTCTGAAAAACGCATTATATCAGACACTAATTTATATTCAAAATACGGTACCTATACACCGCCCAAAAAAAATAATATTGGATATTATGGACATACATGTATACGTGTATACTCTATCATACTATCTACCGGTGCCTCACTAATTTTATTCACAACGTGGACTTTTTTGCTAGAATATACATGTACCACTATATCCATGGACTATTTATCAAACTTGACGCAGTTCAGTCTATTACCCAGCCAGTCCGTGGAATGGAACCATTCAGGTGTTTGATACTTACTAGTACATTGTACCTGCAAATTAACAGCATTCATAGTTCACAATAGCAGGAGTATAATGAAAGTAGTGCTGAAACGGATATCCGGATATCCCGTTGACAACCGGCTACTGTCGACAACCGGTTGAACTACGATAAACCGGTTAACCGCTATGTATTGCACACACGCGATGCCAACGACAAAAACAAACATATTAGGTTCTTAAACAGCACGAGACTGATAACAGTAGGTTTTAAACACGTGTACTTTATCAATTGTGCTATAATCTTTATCACTCTGAGGAGTATAGTCGAAATTACGTGTATTAAAAATCACAATCTGGTGCGACATAAAAAGTCTTCCATGAATGGCAAGTTACATACATGTACTAGTAGTCTGGCTTTGGCGGCTAAACATCAAAGATGCATGGCTGCATGCCATCATCTATGATGTTCCGATGTCCGGTGAACACGTGCACTGACGCAACTGAGTTGTCGGCAAAGATCAATGCAATCATTTTCAATGGAGTAAGGCCTGGTCATTTGACATCTACTGAAGAAATGCGTAAATCAGATGTCTGGGACACTCAAATCGCCGAAAAATCACATGACCTAATATTCTCCAGTCCCGCAATCGCTATAATGACAATAAAAAGCTGCTGCGATTTGCATGTACTAAAATTTATATAGGTCATGCAATATTCTTCCCAAACGAGAACGACAAGTCGGGCAGCAGTCGCGTCTGCAATGTAAACAGGTCAAGCATGATGCGTCTATTTATAAACACTGCGAGTTGTAGTTCACCTGTGTCACCTGTCAATTTGTCAACACATGGCCGTTTACTGTTCGTGTTTGGTGATTTTCATTCATTTAATACAAGCTATGTCTATGTAAACATTACGTGAATTCGCCATACCGTTAATAAATCAAATTATGATGATATATTGGTTCATATTATGGTGTAAATAATGAGTGTAAAGTCATAGGTTGAAAATAGCGGATATCCGGTTATGATCCGGTTACACGTCACGGTTAACCGGCTACAAAAATAGGTCAACCGTTTCAGCACTAAATGAAAGATAATTGGTGATTACACCAGAGTGCTGTTATAATTTTATTATTACTGGTACAGGTATTATGGAATGCATCATGTACTAGTATGACAGCTCCTCTGTCTCTCATACCATCACTCTCATATTTTGGTATACCAGTATTGCGATAACTGACCCTCAGTGTACATTGGACCAGTACTTGTATATGTATTGAAAATTATTGTTGATGTAGAACATTAGTACACTATAGCAGTGCTGGCCTTATGAAAAATCTGCAGGGGCTAAAATTCGCCCTCGCCAACATACTTTGCAGGGGCTAAAATATTTTGCAGAGGCAATTTCTGTTTTATGGGGTATTTATGTTGTAACATATGAAATACAAGTAAACTGACATATGTCATATTGCATATAACTTATTATGTGGTAAGTGATAATATTTAAATTTAATTAATTTATAATCATATATTAATTGTGAAATTATCAATGAATGTTGTATAACTTATTAATGTTTAATAAAGTACTTTTATAAATGTTATACCATGTCTTGCAAATATGGTATTGTTGTGTTTGTTCCTTTATGCCTGACCCAAGTGACCTATAATGGTTAACCAGAATCAATCAATCATTATAATATATTTATATCATATATTACATGCTGTTATACTGTATAATACATGTATGAGGTGACATCATGATGAGATATTATTGTAAGTTAACCAGAATCAATCATTATGCCATACATATATTGTACATACATGTACATGATATGTTTGTGTTTGTTCCTTTATACCTGAGTGACCAAGTTAGTTACCTAACCAGAATCAATCATTATATCATGCATTTATTTGTTCCATACTTTTATCTATATAATCCATCGGTACATTCGCGGCTTCCGTACATTTGTGAAATTTCGTCCACTTCTATCGCGTCAAAACATACATTATTCCGTACATATCATAAATTAAATCACTTCTATGTTTGTATCATCTCATAACCCATCCGTGCTATGTATAAATCACTCATTTCATGTAATTAATAGCACGATATCGCGATATTTATTCTTTGTTTTCGTCACTTCATTCAACTCATTTGTTTACATGTCAGCGAGCACTGTTGCGCGATTGGCGCATTCCTTCGTAGCCCCACCCATCGCTGTCAACAGCGCTCATCAAACCTTGTAGGTAAGGTATGATTTGCGGGTAGTACTGCACGTTCACAGTTAGGTCATGTAATCGTCAGTCTGTCACTGGTGACGGGTGTGTAGCATGGTTTGACCTAATTAGATATACCGGTGGCAGCCGACTGTTAACATAGCATGTGTCTCCTGCTTCAAATATGCGATGTCGCGTTGCCTTATATGTTTTCAAACGGATAACTCATCAAAATTACTGCAAAAGTATGTTCGGTAGTGAATGTTGCGCGAGCGATATATCGCCCACGCCAAATTGAAATTGCGCGGGCGACGCGCGAGCGATAAAATCACTCGCGCCATATTGCCAGGCCTGCTATAGAGTGGAAGGTTATGGATAAAGTTATTTCCGCAGTCTATTGTTCAGTTTATAATATTATTTATTGAAAATTGGGTAGATGATCAATGATCATACCAGCATCATCTTTATCTGTTCAGCAAATAGATTAGTAGTACGGTATACTCTGGGTCTTGATAATTAATTCAAACTTCATATTAAATCTACTAGTATGGCACTTTTATTTGTTGTATTTGAGCTACCGGGTATATTGATGATTAATAATCTCTGCAAGAATGCTGAGACATCCCAACCAGTCCTGAGTAGATTAGGTAGCAGAGAGAAGGAATCAAGGATTGTGTAGAGAAAGTGAAAGGCTACTAGTACTCTTGGGATCCGAATAAACATAGGAGGTGGAATATTACAGGGGAGAAATTTCTCAAAATTAAATAAGAGTACAGGGATGAAATAATGGGGTCATTTCACCAACATAGTCTTTGTATTGCTCTATAGATAGGAACCAATAGAAGCTGTGTTAACAGGGTCCGTGTCTGATTCTTAATAATCATTTTGCAGCACATCAATTGAGTTGTATTATATGAAAAGCAGCGATTTGAAATTAAATCAAAATTATAGAGACCCAAATAAGCAGCATAGAGCCTGATAGAGGAAGGATTTTTAATTGAAATTTAATAAGAGTACCCATATGTTTGATGTTATTGTTGTTAATGTAGTGCAAACATGAATTGATAATGCTATTTTGCGGAGGATCACCACCATGGCACCATTGACAGGTGGAGGGGATGTGGGATGGGTTAGCTCAGTGAGTGACATGAGTCACTCTTGAGTCTTATGAAGTCTTGTGGTAGTTGTGCTTCACTTCATTACTTTGTGGCTGGGATTATACATTCGATGGCCATGACAACCAAATTTTTAAATGTTCTGGATATGCCATTAGAAAATAATTTTTGAATAAAATGACTCAATCACTTATGACCAACAACATGATACAACAATGGTAACAACTAACATTCAATTCAAAAGTTAAAGTTGTCATTACACTTACAGTTACACATTCATTCACATTGAATGAATTACTGAGTGCTCTGATAAATATTACCAGTATCGGAATCAATATGTCATACATGCAGCCATAGGCTCATTGTATTACAGGACCATGCTATGCCTATGTGAACTTGTTATATTCCACATTCTAAATTCAATTCCGGCTTTGAAAATGAAATCGATTCCGATTCGAAATCGAAGAGGCGTTTGTTTGGTTTTATATTATTATTAAGAAAACAAACAAGTTCAAAGACAAATTTACCTGATTAGCTTTATTTAGCTGCTTCTTAAAACCAGCCAACGACATCCTGAATATGTGAACTTATCAAATGTGGAAACAAATCGACAAAATTGACAGCGAATTGAAATAATTTGACCCCAATTCCGTTCCTCCCACAATCCGGAAGTAATTTAGTAAATTTATGCATGGACCGCAGAAAATGTAGTGATATCAAAAATGTTCAGGCGGAATTGGAAGCGGACTATATGAATGTCTAAACATATCGTGGGGGGGGGGGGGGGGGGTATGCAAGACAGAGTTCAAGCCCTCGCTACGCTGGTCTGGCCAGTTTTATCAGTTAGAATTAATTATGCCTTTATCTAACCAATTGTCAAATGAACATCCATGGACGGAACCAAACGGGACGAAACTTTCTGTTAGAGTTATCCATCTTCATCCGCAATTTTGTCCGAGACCCTCCGTTTGACCACATGTTTCTGGGCCACATATTATTACACATCTCGAGAAATAACAAACTTCAAATATCGATATCTGATCACTCTGAGCTTTGATGGGTGGGATCCTCGACTGGAATCAAATATTTTTTACCCCGAAGCCAAAGAAATAGTAATTTAGGAGCATCTGATCGGAAATGAGTACCTTTTGTTTTAGATCTAGATAGATAGATAAATTTTCAAAGGCTAATAGATGCAAAACAAGTAGACATGTGAGCATAAGCACATACAAAAGAGCAATACAGAGTGTGACATTCATATAGTATAAATACAAAAAAATATATAGATATATAAATTGTACCTAACTACTAAATAGATACCGGTACTCATACCTTTATATATATACAAACATGATAATTAACCCGTGCTATCACACCCGCCTCCCTCAACAGGACTGTCATGTTGCTTTTAAAAGAGATACTAGTAAGATAACTGGAGATTTTAAAGTAGGCCTATACGACATTGAAAGATAGAGATGGAGGTAGAGAGATAGATAGAGAAGTAGAGGAGAAATATACTAATGAATATGCTCGGTCTGAGAAGTCATGCCACCAAGGAGCGCACAGGAAAGCAAACCAAAGCTCGCTTATTTCCACTGTGGTTCTTAATGGTAGCCGACCACATGACTGACCAGACCACAACACAAGTTCTCATAAGGTCATAATATTAATAATTTACAAAGTCAGATTCCTCAGTACCTATAAAATTTTATCAAATAAATTCATATTTTATTAAGTGATTCCAAGTGGTCAAATTACAGTTATGTTCAATACATTTCACATAATTATTCCACAAAGTGATCCCTGTGTAGAAAATTTTCAATTTTGGCCACTTGTCTATGGGAGGCCCTTGTCACACTTATTACTTATTTGCGCTTAAGCGCAAATATTTGGGTTTATGTACAAATAAGGAATACATGGGAATACTATGGGGAAGGGGGGCAAATTCACTTTTTCAAAACCTGTGTACTCTTTTGAACAGCACTTTTTTGGTGAGAGTGCATGACCCCTTCAGCCACAGTTAGCTATACCGATATGGGAGGCCAAATTCACATTTAATAATGCGCTTAAGCGCAATTGATAGCGCTTAAGCGCAAATAATTGCGCTTAAGCGCAAATACCACAGATTGTGCTTAAGCACAAATAAGGCATTTACGCTTTATTAGCCGGAGTACTCAACAGTCAACTGTGACTATGTGTTCAACAATGATAATCCCTAATTACATATTATCAGCATCCCTATATCCAAAGAATTTATGTCTCCTTCCCGGAACTCTAGTAATTTTTTATATGATGTTTTTTAATGTATTTTATCACAGATTTGGGCCATAACTATGGTCATATACCATAGCATGCATGTGGTTTCACTGCGTGAGGGCTTGTTTACCTCATATGGTTTACTTATTTACTTAAATCAGGGAAAAAACCCTATTTTCATATTATCAGCATCCCTGTCCCAAAAATTCTATCGCGAGTAGTCCCAACTAATATATATACAGAAGATAGTATAATGCCATCACGAGTCGCTCCAACCAAAACAGAAGGTAATACTATTGCGAGTCAGCCATTTTCAAGTTGATAAAGAAGTCAGGCTAGCTCCCTACCCATCGATAACCAATGAAAACAAGAGGTGATATGTCAATATGAGTTAAGGTTAAGTTATGGATAAACCTATTTATTACCAGGGGTGTTTAGTTACATATAACCATGAATTTCGCTTAAGCGCAATTGATTGCGCTTAAGCACAATTAATTATTAAATGTGAATTTGGCATCCCATATACCGATACATAAGTTACTAAGTTATCCCAATATTCTATACCTGTGAATTTGAATTATCGCCTGGTATAACACGCCCAGTTATTATATCTGCCGCTGTTAGTCATCTAGGCTGTTAGTCATCTAGACTAACAAGGAGTATAATACGTAACATCGGTTCGTGCTATGGTGTGTTTTACTCGAATATAACACACATGGCCCAAAATTATAGAACAGCTATATATGTTATAGGAATTAGTGTAACACACGTGTACGGGCTATGACAATATTTGCCAATGAACACTTCTAAAGACCAAATCACTTGTATGTATACATGTAATATACAGATATATGCTATCAAATTAAATAAAATATCGTACATTTTAAACCGAGTTAATTGTAACAACAAACTTGAATCGCCTGCGTTTATTATAATTACCAAACATCCATTTTTATTTACACTTGAACTAATTTTATTTACTTGTGTTCGTTCATATAAATTATATTCATTGTGTGTTCGTTGTTTATTCGTAAGACCCTGCACGATAGTTATATGTGCTCACTTAAACAAAGGTCACACACCTCGCCGTGACCTCGGTGTGCAACACCTCGGTGTGCAACCAATACGGTACGTCTATCTTCCAGTTCCTAGTCGTAATTTTTAATTTGCTAGATATTAATTATTTTATTTTATTTTTCAGTTTTATGGATCAAATATAAAAGTATGTTCAATATACATTAATACTAATGAACACGAGTAGATGTTAGATTTATCTGAACAGAACTTTATTGAGTGTGTATTTTATTAGCCAATGACCTGAGATGCAGACATTTTTCCTCATATTGTTTTTCGGACCGATCCTTCGCGCCAAATTCGAAGACTTTGTTGATAGTTTCTTGAGAGAGGAATGACGAAATAAATTGGCATTTTTGAGATCGGAACGTACGGATCCGTAATTAATAAATGCTAATTATGGAGACAGGTATTGTTTCAGTTGATCAGAATAAAAAAGACAGATGAAATATTCATGCACATTACTTTTATTTGCAATAAAAATGTATCATAAATTTTGCATAAGTTGTAAACATCTTAATTTACGAAAAGTTGCAACATTGTCACCGAATAATTGTCGTGATATTTCAGATGATTATGAAGTATAATACCGACAGCCACCCTTTGATTAAAGTTTATATAAAGTTTTGACTCCTTGCGCAGCCACAAGTCAATACATGAGCTAACTGCAAAGGCTAAACAATAATGATGAATGTCAATGTATTGTACTTTCGTGAGCTAAAGTACAAAAGACGAAAAAATACTACTCGGCCATATTGTCATGACCGAAACCCCTGGCCTCTTCCCCTGCCTCCCTGCCTTGGGTTAGGCTAGACCCCGAAGGCACGACAAATAGTTTTCATGGCTGGCTCAACCGATTTTCGTGGCTGGTTAGCTAGCTAAGCCGGCTCAGTCACGACGTTCGTGGCTGACGAAATATGGCGGCTGAGCCGGCTGAGATGTTGTCATTCAGTGTATTCTCGTTTCCGAAATGTTCCTAACCCCCTGTTACCGGTTATAGACGCCGTTTTTTTTAGCGTTTGTGGTGAACCCGTAGAATTCCAGACCACACGTAATCTTTTGATGTTGGGCTTTTCCATTATGGCGAAAATTCACGAAGGACTGGTATGGATATACTATGTAGTTTCCCATCTAATCGGTATAAGTAGTTACATTTGGGACTTCTGTCGACTTCAGATTGCTACCATCACTGCCATCTTGCGATATATGCATGCACCATTGAATGATGAACCCGATAGTAATGATATATAATATTTCAAACTATTTTCTATTCTTATGTGTAATATATATTGACAAATGCCAGCAATGTCCGAGACTGGGTGTTGTCGATCAGTGTTCGCGCTGTCGGTAGCCAAATTAGCCAATGGCTAATCTTTTTCGAATTTGGCTAATAAAAATTTCATTTGGCTAAACTTTTGGCTAAACTTTTTTTGACCCCAAATGGAGACTGAAAGCATGAATTTTTGGCAAGTGGGTTTTCAATTCTGTGATGTGAACGATCTAGTCCGAAAACATCGTAAGTGGGAATATATCGCCGACTGTATAAAGGGAAACCCGATCGCGGACAGTACAAAGGGAAACCCGTCACTCTGCACGAAACAGCAAACAATCATTATTTTACATTTAATCCGCTAATCCCGCATTGTCTGTCTGGTCACTCACGGGACTCCTGCACAATGCATGTGTATGATGACATTGTATTTATGACGGCCAAGGTTTATGAGCACCAAGTGTAAGACAATAGCTTAATCAGCCAAATGTGAATCACGACAGATATTTGTCGTCAATACCGATACATTCAAAATAATATGCATGCTTTTATGACAGATTGCAATTTGATAATGTCGTAACAATATTAAGTTATTAGTTTCCAGATGTCACTTAAATATTTTCGCAAGAATAATTAATATTTAATGATTTAAAAAAAGATATTGATATAAAACAAAAATTTAATGACATTAAGAAGGACAATCCCTGGTTACCCCCCCCCACCCCCCCATAAAGATTAATATTTTTTTAATAAATGATATATATAAAATTATTTCTAGTTCATAAAAATTAGTTAAATTATTGTGTATTTTACCTGTGTCTGTTAGATTTGACGTTTTAGTCATTAATTGTGAACCGACCAGAAAACGATTATTTAATTTGGCCATAGTTTTTTTTAATTTGGCTAAAAAACATTTGGCTAAAGTTTTTTTCATTTGGCTAATAAAATTTTCATTTGGCTAAACTTTTGGCTAAAGTTTTTTTCGGTCCAGCGCGAACACTGTTGTCGATATAAACAATTTATATTTTAACCCTTTCAATACCGAATGGATGCGCCCA
Source organism: Siphonodentalium dalli (assembly GCA_032622095.1). Taxonomy (NCBI): domain Eukaryota; kingdom Metazoa; phylum Mollusca; class Scaphopoda; order Gadilida; family Siphonodentaliidae; genus Siphonodentalium; species Siphonodentalium dalli. The sequence goes on from CP136063.1 coordinate 277,860,986, forward strand.
TTCAGTTATATGAAAGCATGCATTGGTGTAGTCTATTCCACACTAAGGGGCCCGGTGTTCTGATAATATAACAACCATGCCGTGTCCATGCGAGTATATGCCAATATTAGGAAATGTGGTTTAGTTCTTTGCGATTCACAGTACAGTTGTGCTTGACATATAAGCCCATGCACATGGCTCAGCCATTTTACAAGTCTGGTGGCGGAGATTTTTAAATGTGGCTGGCGTTAGAGATAATATGGCTGGCGACGGCTTGTGGCCAATATGGCTGGCGGCGGCGGCGTGCGATGGCGGCTTCGGGCTCTAGGTTAGGCCAAGGAAAATGTTTTATTCAGGAAACTTGATCAACCTTATATTGTTGGTGCCGACCCTATTTATTTTTTGGAAACGGGCCAATTATTTATTTCGCTGATAACAAGAATAAAAACATAAGAACATTTATATATATATAGCATGAACTTGAATGAAAAATTACGATGACTAAATTTGACGAACGAATATGACGGAATGAATATGTATCGGCTGTGTAAGAATCCCACAGTTCTCGGATGCACTTTGCTTATTATTATTATTAAACTGCTTTCTTTTACCATCCTTCCGAACAAAAGCATGGATCGAAAGAAGCTGACTTGATCTACTACTGAAAGGGGCTCCAAGAATATATATTTATATAATATATTGTTATTTATATAGTTATATATTTATAATAAAGCTCATAATAAAATGTTGGACTCCTTACCTTGGTCATGATGTCAGATAATAATTGCACTGCTTATATACTGTATGTGGTCGGCATATGAAAGTGATTATCTATCACATGTTCTGAAGCCATCTCACCCTCTGAAGTGTGAGGTGTGATTAGTCGACTGCTTACTGTGTAAACAACCTGCTTCTATTGTTTTGATAGGATAGGAATGGGGACAATAACGGCTTCTAAGGGTTTCCCACACTCCATGTATATTTATTCTAATAGAAACTTTAATATCCAGAATGTGAAAACAGTTCATTATTGTTATTTATGAATTCGCCGGTTCGTCGTTCAAACCAACTAGTGTGATATACTAACAAACGTGCCTAAAGTAATCTAAATGTCAAAATTGATGGACATATCTCTGAAATATATCATAATCTGAACTTACAAATTAATATATTAATATATATTAACTTATTTACAACTTTAATACAAATGTAATACCCGGTCCAACTCGCCCCTGAAAGCTGGGCCATCTCGCCCCAAAAACTGCCTGGGGTGAGTGGGCCCGGATCCTTTATTTTTCTCGGTTTCCAAAAAAAAATAAAATAATGGACAGTGGCAATATACCATATGCAATTCCCACCTACCGCGCACTGTTTACACTGAGTACTTACGTTTGTTTGCAATAATACTATGACGCATGCAACTACTGGAACTAGTAGTAGTACTGCTTGCATACTTTAATATTGTACTTTATAGTATGAATATAGCTGTGGATCACCTATGTGTCCACCCAACCATCCGTTAACGCAAAAAGATTGGTGTCAAATTAAACATGACATGTCTAAATACTGTCAAAATTCCATACTACGGCACCTTATTCTTCTTCGTCTGTAAGGTGCTACGTGTATACACAATATTGCACCGTGCATGAATCAAGGGTTTAAGGGTTCTGAATATATGCATTACTGGTAAGGATTTGTTTAAGTTATGAGGCTGGGTCACCATCAATTAATGAGTGAAAAACAACCCACTCTGACCAGCTGTTCCAATCTTCAACAGATCTGGGTATGAAGCTGAATTTGTAGGTGTCTGAGTCTGCTCTGGGTCTGATGAAATGTTTCGATTGCATTTTACTTGTAAACCTTTCTGTGGTTGAAGATGATTTATTGGAATATTTGTCGCACCTGTCAGACCCTCAATGAATAAACATAGGCGCAATATTTTTCTCCTCTCCTGCAGTGTCTGAAGTTTTAGAGATTCATCAATTTTGGTCACAAAAAATCTGCTGCCCTGATTTTGGACTTTGGTGATAGTATGAGGATCCCAAATAGAAGAAGAGTATTCCAGAAAGGTCGGATGAAGCCAGTGTAGGCTTGGAGTCTCACCTCTGTTAGGCACATACTTAAATTTCTTTTAAGAAGACCAAGGGTTCTGTTAGGTTTTTAACAAATATAGTCCATGTGCATATTCCACTTAAGATCCTAAATTTTATAGAATCCACCGGTTTTAGGGACGATCCTTCAAGTGTATAGCTGCTTAGAATGGGTTCCTCTATGCGATGCAGGTGCAAGATGTTACATTTTACATACCCCATTCTCTGAGATGGTCGATGTCACATTGGAGCTCCACACAGTCACTTTTGGATTTGATTTAATGGTAACAAACACAATCATCTGCAAAGAGTCTAATATCGGATTAAATTCCTTGCACTATGCTGAGAATAAAAAGGGTCCCAGTACCAGCCCTCATAATTGGCTACGGCAATCAGCCATGCCGAAGCCATTTGCTGAAGCAAACTGGGCCATGGCAAAGGATTGCCGTGGCGGATTGCCGAAGCTAGTGTTGTGCGGTTAACCGAGAAAACAACTCGGTTTCGGTTTTAAAAAATACCGACAGAAACCGACCGACGTGATTCTGCCCCAACCGACATTAGGTTTTTTTTTTGTATGTTTATTGTTCAATTGAATCGACTTGTTAGTTGATAGTGTTGTCAAATAATCGACCTCTCTGATCAATTATATATCATGTCCATTTCGTCTCAGATATGTGTTGTTATAATATCGTATAAGCGTCATTGAGTTTCCAAACGAAACTGAAATGAGGAAGCATGTCGTTGTAAAAATGGGAATGCGAACAAAAAGAAATGTTATATCACGTGGGAAATGGTCCAGTAGGTCGTTTACTTTTGTCACCTTTATTGTCAACTGTGCACTTTATTTGAATTGATGGCGTGTGCTGGACGAAACATTTTGTTCCGTGCGGAAATAAAGTCGGTAGTTAGAACTGCAATTTCTGAAACTTCATTCTCCCGGCTAATCGGTCAATAAAATTTAACTTTTATCTATAACGTTCAACGAAATATTACGAGTTTGAGCCGGCCAATTGCCGTGTATACATGTACGTGCACTTATCAGCGTCTTGTTGATCGCGGCAGTTATTTTTGCGCGTAACGGTATCTCTAACCCACAAACTGAGCGGGAACATCAAACGCGTAATTACGTCACCATTGTCGAGGAACTGGGCACATGTCGCACTTGCTACACCGTAAGTGATTGATTACCATGGCCTTTAAACAATATCGGTACCAATATATAAGTCGCACGGGACTTAATCATCTTGTATGCATGAAACGTCGCTGTATTTGCGTTTCCATTTTATGTTTTGATTTTGGTATGGTGGAAATATTTGTGTATAGTCGTTAAAAAAGTTTGAGTCAGCGTCTGGAAATATGGTCAGTCGGGCACTACTATTTTGTGTTTGCTTAAACTTTATGGTTCAATATATGACTTTTATCTCACATTCTCATTAAAGTTCACGATTTAGCAACAGAGCAAGCTGTTCCCCAACTTATTATGACCCTCTGTAAGACTGTAACTGGTAGTGCCTGTTTTGTCCAGTTGTGTTGGACTAATTGCTATTATGTTAAGTGATTGCTTACTGAAACCGAAACCGAAACCGAGTTTTTTTACCGAAAAAAACCGAAACCGAAACGTAAATTCTAAAACCTCACAACACTAGCCGAAGCCAAACAATTTGAATTAAGAGGGCTGCAGTACGGTCCCCTGAGGGACTCCAGACACCACACGAGAGCAGGAAGACTTACTGCCATTCACAACAATGCACTGTTTTCGGTAACACAGGAATGAGTCGATCCATCGTAGAATGTTGGGGCGGATACCATAGTTGTGAAGTTTTGCTTTCAATAGTTCATGGGGCACTGTGTCAAAAGCTTTTTCGAAGTCCAGAAAGGAGTCAACTTGTTTCCTTTTGTCCAGCATGAAAGCCCAATCGTTGATGACATGAGCAAATCTGACTCGGCAACTGAATTATCTTGTGAGAGCGGGGGGATACCCTGGGAGTCCTTTTTGAGTCTGTTCACATATTTCCAGAATGGTTTGGAATCTGTTTTTATGTTTCCCACCAAGTTAGAGACATAATCATGAGATTTCACAATTTCTTGCACGATTAGTGTATTTCATAGTCGACTGGTCGAGGCCCAAAAGTCGCGTTGCGTCGACTAGTCGGTACCCGATATCAAAACTTTCAAACATAACATGGTACGGAAAATTCATTGTACAGCTATGCTCTCATTAAGCGACCTGTTTAACGAGGTTATGGGCCGGTACTTACCGCGGCGGAGGGCGGTTGACCCGCTGTACTGGGGCGGTAGTTTTACCGTTGGTTACCTCTAGGGCTGCAACATTTCACCGCGGTTTCGGTGAATCGCGATGTTTACCGGCGGTGCGATACGCGGTTCGTTTCGTAATTATTCAGGTATGTTTTCGATCCGCACTTTTTTGTCGCCCAAGCTCTCTGAGGGGACACTTTTCATTGGCTGTAACTGCAATGAAATGATTCCGTATTTTCCTTTTCTGTTAACCAATCAAAATTGTTCTTCCGCTATCGCGAGGGTCTGTTGAATATATTTGACATTTAAAATCATTAACAAATTAACATGTCGGAAGTATCGCATAATAAAGTTCTCAGCCGGTCGGAGACGGGCCTGGCGGGGTAACTCGAAAAATTGTCGGGGCGCTGGCGAAGTTTAAATCGCCGGTGTGGAAGCACTTTGGGTTTCGTGCGTTCAATTTGAAAATCTGATGCCCTAAAGCAGTTTGTTTTCAGTTAATTTTAATTTTCATTGGAACATAAATGAATTATCCTCAAACAGAAATCATGACAGACGCAAAAACTAAAGGTTACTCGGAAGGATATCTCAAAACATGTGCACCCTTCAGCACTTTTTTTGGTGAGAGTGATCCCTTCAGCCTTAGGAATATTTAATTGCCAAATAACTGTACAGGGTGCCGAGATGGTATAACATCAAGTGTGGTCATAACTTCAGTACATCATGGCTGAATAATAGTACACATAATGGCTATTAATGCAACAGAACAATCAAAAGTTGTAAACTGGTTCAATTTTCAGTCTGGAATGTATCGCGATACGTATCGTATCATTGCAGAAAATCGTGATACGTATCGAATCGTGAGGTGGGCGTATCGTTGCAGCCCTAGTTACCACAGGTCACCGCGTTATTGGTGTTCGTTACCGTCGTACACCGCGTTATTTTTTTCGTGACCGCGTTCAATTTACCGCTAACGGCCCTCCATCGCGGTGAGAGAACACGTTGGAAACAAGGCCTCACACGGTGGGTAAATGATTATGAATAACTTTTCTATTGAATGAATACCTGTCAGCTGCACATAATTATGTATACGTAATGAATATAAATAAATAATAATGCAATCGGAGTACATATGGGCAAAGTACATGAACATGTCGGGTTTACAAGTAACACATTACAAATTTTCACATACATCACGTTTAATCTCATGTCATGTACATATATGAAATATTTTTACCAGAAAATCAGATTATTATAATATTTTTAACCACGTCAGCGGTTTTTGAACTCAGTTATAGTTGCTTACGGCGATTATGCAAAGCATTGTGGAGTAATAGTTTTGTTGTTAGCATCTATCTTACATATCATCAAATGATTTACGCACCCGATTCCTATATCGGTTTCCACTCATGAATGCGGATTTTGTTGTTTTGTTTATGTTTCCAAAATCTAAATTTCTTATAAAATGGGAGAAGTAAATCCCCCATTTCTCTGAATTTGGCTGAAACCAGCGGGTACGGTGCATTAGTAATAGTCTGATTTTAGTCATAGAGGCCAGGGCGGCGTTCATTGCAGAAATATTCATATTCGTTCAAATCGCCATCAACGGAAGGAATATTTAAAAATCTATAGTTTTGTTCATATGCCAAACATAATCGGCGCGTAAATAGTATATTGTCGTCAATACGTACGATTGTACGCATGCGTGAAATAGTAAAGCAATTTACAAACATTTGCGCCTCAAGATTTCTTGTCAGTGGGAATAAAATGTATAACTAAGAAAGTGTGGCAATGTCATGCAGCAAAGTTGTTATCGCCAATGTGCGCGACAAAAGACACACGCAAAACACCAAACATTGAAAGACACAACGTTGTCAAATCAGTCTTTGATTTTGTTACATGAACATTCATTGAGGTCGTCGGGCGGCATTGTTTGATGTGAAATTGCAACTTTTAGCGATGGCGTGCACTTGTGGTTCTTGGTGGGTCGCAGTATAAATTATAGTCACATATTCCTATCTAATCGGAAGAAAAACATGAATGGTGTTGGAAAGTTGACCTCTAAATATGTTTGTTTGGTTATATACAGAGGTTAACATTGCAACATAATTATTTTAAGTGATCGAATTTGGTGTGTTTTAGTCCTTGTTAGTTTATTCCTGATATGGTAGCAATAAAGAGCGTTTGTCTCACTTTTGTGCGACAAATATCTATAAATAGCTATTACGTGCGCAACATTTGAAAGATCGAATGAGCCTTCAAGGCCTTGTCTGTTTAAAGCCACGTGGCGGTTTGCTCTCCAAAATACACATAATATTATTCGCAATACCAACATAGATCGATAAATATCTGAACTACATTCTACGAGCATTATGTAAACTAAACGGATGCATTGAGGTAATGAAAATACAAGTGTCCAAAACACAAAACAGCCATTCGCGCGTCACATGTGTAGTTTTACTGAGAGCACCATCAACAAAACACAAATATTTATTTCACCCATTGAGGCCAGTTATAAAAAGAATGACGACATCTTATAAGAGTCCCGTGTCCTATATTAACAAAGTCTGCCAGCTGCAGTATGATGTAATCAGTGACACGTGCTTTTGCACAGAATGTATTTGTTTTCCCTGGATATACGGCAGTTCCACTTTGTGTCTTTTATTTCTAAGACAATAATTCCCTTTATACGAACAACTGGTGTTTCTGATTTGAAGTTAATGAATGTCAATAAAGTTAACAACGATATTTATTCTGGGAACTATTTAAATATTATCGTTCTCATTCAATTTGGGGATCACGTACATCTGAACATTGATATAAACTATAGACTATAGATACGGGATTTACCGAGCTGTCTAAAATGGCCGAAATCATTTGTTCCCTTCCCGATAACCCACACTGCTTACAAATAATGTCATTTATGGGAATTTTGGGCAATAAAACAACGAGACTAAAAGTGTTATAATATTTTAATATTCACATTTAATTGAAAAATTACTTTCTCAAAGTAACTTATACTTACCTTTACTTAATCTGGAAGCCCGGTATATTTCCCGATACTCGGCTTTCATCTATTTCAATATTTAATAATACACTTCACGGTTCACAATCATGGACGGAGAACGGCCGTCCTATTTAGAAAGATTGACGGTCAGACATCGAATCCCGTCATTAACCTCGTTACAAAAACGCTACTGCATAGCGGTAATGTCACCGCGTTTGTGCGGTGCATTACCGCGTGGTACCAACATCCGTTACCGCTTGCAGTGCAGTGGTACCGCGAACGTCGCGGTGGTACCGCGGTACCTGCATGGTAGTGCAACCGCGAATCGGCGGTATGTCGCGGTATTACACCGCGGTATTAACGCATGTACACCTCGTTAAAACAGGTCGCTTACTTTGAGCAGTGCTGTACATGGCGTACACTGATGACTGATGCATTGACGGTCTATTGCATAGCGCATTTCCCTGCATGCGCTATTTGGGAAATAATACAGTAAACATCTTAATATCTATCCAACACACTGAATGTAATTATATAATTAGACATGTGGTGGATAATGATTAGAAACACGATCATTTATACAGGTTTAAAATTTATTATCAGCGTTCGAGATTTCGTTTAGTCACGTGATCACCAATAAACCGATGCCGAGCGGTGTCACTATAAAATGTTAATGTTCCGACTAAATACGCCCTATAGTATAGGCTACGTTGTAGAAAACGATAACCAGTTCTTAATGCCAGTATCATTTACCGGTATATACGGTAGCACCAATGACGTCGCCTTAAGCGACCTTCACACAGCATCGCATCATAACCCGACGATGCGAGATCAATTGAAATATACACAGTGTCCAGATCAAAGCGGTCTCCGACAAACGATAAAGCCGTGTCAATCATTGCCATCATGTCGCAGTGATGTCTTTGACCTCAAACGACGAGTGAGACATTGTCTTGTCAATTTCATTCTTTCAATTAATAGTCGGGTCACCATGTGTGTCTATACTAGTAACACTGTCAATTCCGGGTGCCACCAACCGTTATACTTACTGTAACTTACGCGCAGTTTACACCATTTATGCCGGAATCGATCTTGAAAACGTTATACATGTAACTAATACACTATGTTCCGACTAGTCGACAGTAGAGATGGGCGGTATTGAAATTTTAAGCTTGGTATCGGTATCGGTAAATTTTCGTCGATTTACCGCGGTATCGGTACGGTAATCGGTATTGCTATTAAATTACAAAACCAGAGCAGAAATTCCCGGTAACTCAAGTTTTTAACTGAACAATATACATGAAAATATGCCCACGGATTTACTACATTCGCGACAACAGCTAAATGAGGAACACAATGACCTACACAATTATTCAATTAAGTGATATTCACACATCTCTTTGATCATTTACATGTACACGCAAGCCGTCGCACCGCTTTTGAAAAGAATACGATATTGCATAATTGCATGGCTACAATATATATACGTGTCAATTTCGTCACATTTTCGCGTGTGAATAGAATTGTGAGTAGTAATCAGTGATCACAATTCACAAATCCCAATCAATAGCCGCAACGCCGAAATAAATCTTAGAATTTAATCAATTGATGGATCTGTTCAATTTTTAGAAAGTGAAAGTAGATTTGATTCACTGTATAAATGAAATCGGACCTTATTTCTGTTTATGCCGCTTGCATTGTCGGTGTCTTTGAAGTCGCCAAAGCCACATGCTATATGGACTGCCACCACCTGAGTATTACACAGTGACAGTCAGTGTGGCATTGTCGACGTTACAATGTAGCATTAAGTCACAGCACTGCGTCTTTGATACACTGTGTAGTGTGTATCTATTCTAACAACTGCATTGATTGTTAGGCCCGTAACTAGGTCAGCCATCTGTGAGTGTTTATTCCTTTTGCTCGCTCAAGGCCTGTCAAACTGATGGATTTGTATAATTCTGAGAGTAATTTTAATTAAAGTACCGAATCAAAACTGTTTACTGAGAAACTTTACTCAATACGAAGACACACAAGTTGGGCAACACATGAATAATTTCAGTACCGAAAATTCGGTATTTTTAGTTTTGATTCGGTACGGTAAATCGGTATTACGCTGATACCGATACCGCACGGTAAATACCGAGTACCGCCCATCTCTAGTCGACAGCAAAATTCAGAGTCGACGTTCTGACATTTCAGCGTCGACTACAGCTAGTCGATTAATCGTTTCAACCCTATGCACGATAGATGAAGCTGTTTCCATTTGTTAAACAGCCGAGAACTGTGCATTTGTTTTGGCTCTGGCATGAGTTTTATTATGCCTCCTTATGAGCCGACGAATACTCTGTTACCCATGGTAGTGAAGTCCTTCCCCTTAAAATCTTGCTTGGAATATGTTTCTCAATTTGATTAATTCGGTTGCATAGACTTGTGCTGTTTCTGTGGTGCAACCGAATCGGAGGTACTCGGTGAATTGAAGAAGTTTTAAACTGTTTTGCCCATATGTGATTCCTGCATTAAATAGGGTAACACCGTTATATTCAAACCTTGAACTGACATATGTTAAATGAAATAGGAGCTTGCGTTGCCAGATGAGTATTTCCTTGGACTTTCTCACAAACACGATGTGTGCATGGAATTACCAAATTTGCAAATCGCGATCTTTGTCTTTGATATACATATATTCTTTCCAACATTTTGGACTGTATCAACCCGAAGCCAGGAGAAACATATATTTTTATAGTTTATTTGGACCGGAGAGTTCTATACTGAAAAATGGAAAATACACTTAAAAATGTACTTATATGTACCTGAAAACATAATTTTCACAAAGGATCCATTGCAAACAGCATTGAACTCGCCAATGTCACCTTCTGGGCACGACTTGCCTCCCTTCTGTATAAATTCCTGCCGTTTGTTGATTGCTTCAATTACCTGTAGCCTACTGTTAGAACTTTGGTTCATAGCTGCTGTGATTTGGGTTTCACTGTCAAACTCCATGCAGGGTTTTACCTCACTTGATGGCGCGGCAACATTTTACCCACATTTGGTGGACTTCCCACGTCTACCTGTACAAGACTCGACTAAGTATGTGGCGATGAACCGTCGTTTGCAATACTATTAACTTCAAATGATAATTGTCGAGAGAAAAAAAGGCAGATTAAAAAAAACGTCCATGCGGTCGTCGCGATTAATATATAAGGCCAAAAAAAAAAGATATTATGTTTCCGATAACGGAGTGAAAAAATTAGGGTAGGTAGGTAGGGAATTTTTTATTTTTTTATTTTATTTTGATATTTTTTATCCAGCTGTAGAAATATTGAATTACCTCGACCAAAGTGACATAAAATGCCAACTTGTGTTGTGGGGAAAGTATTACTTGATAAATACAGTGGAAATATACTTTAAGATTGATGAAAGATCAAACTTACTTCATGCTTAAGTATGTTATTTATTATTCACATACCACATTTTCATAAATTTGGCTATAAACTTGGTACGAAATTGATGTCACTAACTTTTATTAGAATTTTACCCATAATACTGCCATTATACCAAACTTGTATTGTGATGACTACATCTTGTATGGAGCCTGGAGGTAGCCAGTACACACAACCTAGCATGCCTGGTTTTTGGAAACAGTAGCTGTATCCCTACTTAAACATATGTGGTGATAACCTCTATACAATTATACATACAAATACACTCACACCATGTCTGTTGATAGTGTTCCTACCGGTACTCTCGGGCTCCAAATAAATGTGCAGGCCCAAATAATAGTGCAGGGGGGGGGGGGATTACATTGAAAGTTAATAACAGTACAGACCCAAATAATTGCACAGGGGAAACTCTTGAGCAAAACATCAACTATATAGTTAATTTTTTTATAGTACATGTAGGTCAAGCATAGGAATCAACATAGTATGTGTCATGTAGTGTTTTATTCAATATTTAAATGTTCACATGTATGCCAAAATGTAATTGAATATGTACATGGATAAAACTATAAGCTCATCAATTTGGTATCAGAATCATATAAAAATCTTGAGTTTGTGCTGATTTCAATTTTCATAGCCTCAAAATTAATAAACTTGCAGACTCAAATAATCACTGTGCAGGGGGGAAACTTCCTAAGAAAATAATAAATGTGAATGCATGTTTATTTGGAATCCATGAGTATGTTCCATAAGTCCCAAGCAAGGCATACAGGTAAAGCAGGCTTGAGATCCACTCTCATGAAATTAAAATTGCAAAATTCATGCCCATCAATCCAAAACCACCTGGGGCTTTTGAGACAACAGTCATTTCATGGTCACTTTTCACAGGCATATGTTAGAAACCATGTGTTTTGCACACTAATGATCATCAATATTTATGAGCATTAGTAGTAAAAACAGTTAAAAAAAAAAAACATTTCTCAAATATCAATAAAAAGATTAGGGTCGGCGGGTTATTTTTAGGGTCGGTCGATGTACGGAAACATAGTATGTTTTTTCTTTGGCCTGAGGCCAGTCTATGTAAACATACACTCAGATTCATACTGATACTGAGTCTATTGCATTCCCATCAACTTTTCATTTCTGAACGGTAGTGGGCTTCCCCCAAATTACGTCACACGGCACTAAATATAAATCTGAAATTAGTTGTGATTGACAGGCGTAAACATGGTCACGTGCCAGTGCCGTCATGGCCGCTTCAACCCTGTGAAGCCGATTCTAAGAATCGGAATTAATAGTTGCAGGGTTTGTGACTTTTCGTTCGGCGGTTGTTTTACTGACAATAAAGGGAAACAGCTAACTTCCGGGATCCAAAATAATATGTACAATAACTAAGACAGATCTTCTTGAAATTATAAAAAAATGTCAATTTATGTGGATCTCTTGGACTCAGAACGAATTATTTTTTAGATTGGCCAGGCGATTTGTCGACCATGTTGTCAAAAAATAACACAAATCAACGGCCACGAATAAAAAATACATGAATGTCGGGACTATTTGCTAAAACAACTCCAGAACTAAAAAAAAGTTAAATGACATAACAAAACGATCTATCAGTTCCCCAGTACCGGCAGTAGTACCACCGCAGCCAAAACGAGCGAAGAGCAACACAATTCTACCACCAACCCCACCGAAACCCTCCCGACCTTACACAGCCGTATTATTAGCTCCAACGATTGGCCAGTTGTACCCTAATTACAGTTGCCTGCAATCCAAATTCCGGTGATTCTTGATTTTAAACTTTCGACCGCTCGTCAACAAACTACTTTATTTGTCGATTTGTGAATTTCTCTTCTGGTATAACATGACGTCATGGATACTATTTTAACAACATTTAGCCACACCTTCGGAATTTCCACACCGAAAGCACGTGACATGTTACTAGTTTTGTATTGGGGCACACATTTCTTGGAGCTAAGTTTTGATTGGCGGTAATTACAAGGAATCCCGGGTTTGGGAAATGAAAACTGAACGAAAGGTCGTCAGACCCACTATTTTTTATATGTGGGTATGTAGTTTACTCCAGACTGGCCTAAGGCCTAAACAAATAATACCTTTGTTTCCGCTAACGAGCTAAAAAAAATTAGGGTAGGTAGGTAGGCTTAACTTTTTTTTTTTCAGTATCTTTAAAAATAACTGTATAATACTTGTCAATAACCCAAACTATGCACTTCTTAGCCCCAATCAGGTTAACCCAGATGACAGGAACTAGAAACTCCAATTCAATCTTACATATGCTTTAATATTTACATATATACTAGTCTATATACTAAGATAGTCTTTGATAATCCTAATATTTCCTATATGGTCTGGCGACAACTGGAGTCAGTCCAGCACCACTGCACTGTTCACATATTGGAGTGACCGTCTTGTGCCGATCTCTTAAGGATGGCTTCACAACACCACCTTCTCCGCATTCAGTGAAGGATCTAGGTATTTTTTGGGGACACCTGTTTTTGGGCAATGATATGCCGAAGGCATAACCTGAAGGCCTGATCGGAGGAATGTTTGGGAAGGGTGACCCCCTGATGATGGTGGGGGTTCTTCCCCTGGAACATTTTTGAAAATCCATTGCATTTAGATCTAATCTAAGGCTCTTTGAGTCAGTATTTTGAATTTTACAGAGAGGTCAATTTTATCAAGTTTCTCAAGCATAACTTTGGAACTTTTTATATATGTATGGATTGGAAATGCTTATAAGTTATTGTCAGATATCTTTTGGTTCTATGGATTATGCTTATCGGAAGCCTTATCCTGCTTGAAATTAAACTTGCTATCATCACTAATTCATAAATAGGCTATTTTATAAAATTCAAGTGAGACACATACCGTACATAATATACTACATGTACATGTAATACAGAAATCCTACATGTACATGTAGTACAGAAACAATGTACATGTATTAAGATAGTAATGACTATACATGTATATGGTACTAATCTCTATGTTAATTTTTCATTTGGTATTATGACATCCCACTTGATAACCAGGTTGATTTGATCAAATTGTTAATGTTCCTGTGCTGTAATTGATTGAAATACTGAAGTCTGAACGCTGAATGATAACATACCGTACCTGAACTCAAATTATTTGAAGTTTTCACAGATGAAAGCTAGATAAAGCCAAACATACTTTACAGTATGATTCCAACTGTTAAACTTAAATCTTTTTGTAAACTTAAATTTCTTATGTCAATATATATAAATATATAAATGTTTTGCATCTTGTTATGATATGAATTGGGACCTAAATTAAAAAAAACAAATTTTTTTAATCCAATTTGTTTTTGTTTTTGTTTTGTTTTTGGTCCATTTTTTTTGTTTTTGCAATGGCAATAAAAAGTTTAGGGTCGGCGGTTTAAAATAGGGTCGGTCGGGTTAGCGGAAACAAACTTATTTTTTGTTTAGGCCTAACCACTAAACGGATTATCAGAACTAAAATCACGCGAATTTTGTACAGTTTGCATGTACATGCTAAATTACAAATTGACATTCGGAATCATCCGTTGTTATAAACTTGAAGATGCAACAACAGTCGCAGGGTAGCCTGATTATGTAGTGCTGGATGCTTCTTGGACAGATGATTCCATAGATGGGTCATTGTCCCAGATGCCTGCGATTTATACGCCATGTTGCATTCATCACACGTGTAACTCCCTGCACTACCTGCAGCTTTATCATGTTTAAAATAAACATGAATAACGGACGACATTTTGTCAAGTGTCAAATAACGCTCCGAAATTGAAAGTAAACTTTAAAAGAAAACCTCGACAAAAAGCATGCCTGGAACACGTGTTGTTTAAATTCTCACCTATATTACATAATGCAGATTCTGAGACGGATAGACTGCGTATAACGTTAGCGGTTGCTCAGTCTCATAGCTATTATTATTCACGCGCGTCGTCGGTCCATCGGTGATCTCCGAGCTTTTGGCTACCATATTCAAAGCTAGAATCCAGGCATATTTAGTAGTCCTATAGTGGCTAATTGCTGGCTATACTTATATTTAATATATATAATCGCATAAGGTGCATATATACATCATTTTCTGTAATTAAATGGCACAAAGTAAAAAACAGCTAAAATCGACGTGTGTACTTGTCCGTAAACAGCCTACTTTTCCATCAGTGTATATTCGAAATTTCGAGTTGGCAATTTCGACTCGAATTTGACTTTCGAATCGAATATTGAATATTCGCAGGACCCTAGTGTCTACCCACATCTACCTGTACAAGACTCGAGTGTCTACCCATGTCTACCTGTACAAGACTATAGTGTCTACCCACATCTACCTGTACAAGACTTTAGTGTCTACCCAGGTCTACCTGCTGGATATTGAGAATTACATGTACATGTAAGAATGAAGATTTAAGAGTTAGTTCTGATAGATTCTTAATGGGGTCAGACCAAGCCTGAGTTTAGTGTGTCTAACATTTGCAGAATGAGGTCCCCAGATGATGAATTTAGTGTCGCTATCCCGCATAGTGGGCTAGCATCACCAAATTCACCATCTGGGGACCTCATTCTGCTTAGGCCTCAACTGCTATGGGAGACCTACATGTAGGATCAGATTGAAGTTCCCCAGTTGAATTAAATTGGTGATGTTCGTCCATTAGTCACCTCGATTATGCAATTTATCTTCTGCAAATTAGGGGATATAGAAATTTCCCAGAAGGGAAAAAGTAACAATGTAAATTAAGACCATTTCCTAGAAGATGAGGCCAAAGCAGAATGAGGTCCCCCAGAGGGTGAATTTGGTGATGCTAACCTGCTGTGCGGATGAAAAACATAACCGCCGGCAGCCATCTTGGATTTTACTCTTTTGACCACATCCTCATCCGATCATCACAAACTTCATATGGATCTTCTGGGTGACCACTAGATGGGAGCTATCAAATTTTTTAGAATTTCATTGGAAAACAGGGCCGTCAGCAGCCATATTGTATGTTATTACATGTATATACATATCTCTTCAATGAGTCTTCATGTTGACATCTAGTATTACTTAAATATTTCAAATTTCTGCATTCCTAATTGCTCCATTGACTGTAACACTTGAAATTATCCCCTCTCCAAGTTGAGCTACAATGTCATGGACACTTTAATTTATTTTCAGATCTAAAGAAGAATTCTGAGATGGAGGTCATCGAGCCACCAACTAAAAAGATGAAGCAAGGTCAGAAAATTATCTTACCTAAACTAGTTGATCCAGAGCAATGAGGGCTTGAACTTGGGCATATCTCCCGGGCTTGAATTTGGGCATCCCTCACGGGCTTGAATTTGAGCATATATATTTAAATTTGTCAGAATTTCAATGCATATGAATGGTGATTCATATATAACTATTAAGTTAATCCATGGAATACTGTAAAACAATTGGCTGTCGCACACTTTGCCAACCGAAATCATCATTTAAACTATCTTACTATTTGTTTAAATGTGATTTATTAGTTGCCAAATAAGTTCTAAGCATGCATCAATGATTATTTCACATTCATATTTTCGTGAATACAATTAATGTTGTTTTGAAAGAAATTGTGTTTTTATTGTTTACGTTTGTGTTCAGTTGCTTATCGAAGTAATTTCCCTTGGTTCATGACGTCATCGCGGTAGCTAGTCATGACAGGGAAGACATTATGAATCAATGAGTATCTATTTTGGAATAATGAGAATAAAATCAGATTTAAAAATTAAATAAAAAATCAAATTCACGTTCCACTCAAAATGTCAGACCAATTGCATCCATACATCCATTTCTAAAATTGAATGCGCAGTGACATTTTGACATTGGCGAGTATAAGTGTACAGCACACCAGTTCATTCAACAATTAGTGATGAACAGATTTACTGGAATGGCATTCGGCATCATTCATTAATCTGTTTACAATCTGCATCGGCAAAAATATCCTGCCGTTATTATGGCATTCCGATTGTTTCCGCTTTCTGTGCATCAAAGCGAGAAAAGGGTAGATCAACATTCAAATGAACTGTTATTTTAGGTGTTGTATATTAAGTATTGGTAACTTGTTAAGTATGGACAGTCTTACATTTAAATAGTACTGCATGGTGGTTAACCCTTTACTAGTGTTGAAACGATTAGTGGTTTTGAGGAATCGACTAGTCGCCAGAGGGAATCGACTACTAGTCGACTAGTCGGACCCCTTCCGAAATTTACCATTTTGTGCCCATATACGTAAATAATTTGCCGTTTGTTTTGAGTTATAACCAACTTTGCATTTTCGACGCAAAGCAAGACGTCAATTAACACTATTTGCCGTGATTATTTGGCTTAATATCACTGAATGTTAATAGGTTATTAATTTGTCCCAGGTATATGATGTATATGATAATCAAATTACCATCCAGTTGATGTATGTATCTAAACGGTGGTGACAAACACAGAAATCGGTGCATTATTATACCCCCCGCAACGGAGTTAGGGGGGGTATACTGGAGTCAGCTTGTCCGTCCGTCCGTCTGTCGTCCGTCGTCCGTCCGTGGACACAAATTTGTCCGGAGTTTTTCTCAGTCTTTTTTTTATCAATTTCCGTGAAACTTGGCACAGACATCAACCACCATGGGAACCTGTGCACCTGCGATTATGACATCTGTCAGACTTTTTTTGGTGGAGTTATCCCCCCTTTTTGACTTAGAAAATTTTCGCAACATGTATACTTTTGTCCGAGCTTTTATTCCTACATTTTTCGGTCAATTTTTTAAAAACGTGGCTCATATATTTAGTACCATGGGAACTTGTGCACCTGCGATTATGACGTCTGTCCGACATGTTTTGGTCGAGTTATCCCCCTTTTTCGACTTAGAAACTTTTTTTGCAACATGCATAATTTTTCCCGAGCTTTTATTCCTACATTTTTCGGTCAATGTTTTTTAATCTTGGCAATGATATTTAGTACCATGGGAACCTGTGCACCTGCGATTATGACGTCTGTCCGACATATTTTGTGTGGAGTTATTCCTCTTTTTCGACTTACATACATAATTTTGTCCAAGCTTTTATTCCTACATTTTTTGGTCACTAGGTTTAAGATTAGGGTTATGGTTGTACACCTGCAATGGGAACTGTTATTTTATTATTTTAACTAAATGTTTACTGACATGTGAAACATCTTAGTATTTTAAAAACAGGGGGGTATCCGTAGTCCCATTGGGACAGTCACACCTCTAGTTCTGTATGTTTTGTGTAAAAATGTTCCTTTAAAATTGATATGGTATGGTCTACCGGCCTGTACCAGTTCTTACTTACAATCGAACATCGTTGTTTTCAAACTTGCCCAGTGTCCAGTGTGCTTGTCACTGATTGACTTCACAAATGTGCATACATGAAGAAATGCAAGATATTTTGAGAAACGAACTTCATATCCGACAGAGTCAAACAAAAGTTACAAAATAAATGTTATAACAGCTGTAACAGCAGGAAATTTGGAAAATATCACACAATTTGACAAATAAACTTTAAAGGTATACTGACATAGTGCTTCAGTAAACAGGTGTTACAGAATTTCTGTTAAATAAATTATGTAACAACTGTTTACTAAAGCACTATATGCCAGTATATTGGACTTGTTAACTTAAAACTTAATAATGTCAGTTCGCAACTCACTTGAGTGAATTGAGTCCTGTACACCTGCAAACGCGTTGACCAGTTATCACTCAGATTAATTCTGTCACGCCGAAATAGACATGGTTGCGATAGGCGCTGATTCTTTGAAGTTCATGATTATCAAAGACGGCCGTCTCAACTTCAAAGAATAAGCTGCTGCGTCGCCGACAAATGCATTGAGTTGAGGTCATTGTGTTTCGCGCTCGTGCATGACACCAAGTACTGAATGCAGTAACCATCGCATCAAAGGGACAACAAAGAAGGCTTTAACAAGCTAATTGTGATTGTGTATTTCGATAGCCTGATTATTGAAATTGTTTGGTAATTCGGTAACGGCAGCTACAGCACTGCTTTCACGATGGCATAATGGTGTTGGGTGTGTCCCGACTAGTCGACTAGCCGATTTCGGGATCGACTAATTTAATAATCGCGTCGATTTCGATTAATCGTTTCAACACTACCCTTTACCCAACAAAACGGCCAAAAACGCCCAAATAAAGCTTCAACAGCCTAAAATATCTTCGGTCTGTCTCAATAACACCATACAAATATGGATATCATTGGAACCGGTTCATCGACCCATTGTGATGGTTACAGTTATGCCCTGTGCCAATGCATTCTCTTATATATGCGAGTCGACCATAGGTTGCCTCGCATATATAAGAGAATGCATTGGCCTAAAAAAAAAAAAAACTTTTTACCATTTTTTCTTACATTCTTTAACAATCTTTATAATATTTTTCTACCATTCTTTGACAATTTTATCATTTTTAATATGTGTTAAGCCAATGCATTCTCTTATATATGCGAGGCGACCTACATGTATGGTCGACTCGCATATATAAGAGAATGCATTGGCACAGGGCCGTTATGTTGGGTAAAGGGTTAATACAATGGATAAACAGTAAAGTGTAATATACATCGGATGACTTGGATATCAATTAAATTATGTACCGAAAATCAACTGCTGACTTCACCGTAAACCTTAAGTCGGGTATTATCTCTACATTTTCAGCTCGGCTACCATTCATGCCTTTAGACCAGAAGCCCAGGCTAAATTCTTCTCAGATATCAGCTAAGAAGAGAAAATTGTCTAACCCAGAATCCCCTAGTGCTAAAACCGCAAGAACTCTGAAGCAATCAGCAGACGATATCAATTTGTGCCAGCCGTGTGAGAATGAAGTGAGCTCCAGTTCCGAGGCAGAAAACATTCCCATGACCCCACTACCTCCTCCCAAGGATATCAGACATACCCTGCATCGCTTTCTAAGATCTCCTGATCCAGTATCATCAACAAACGGTGAGATGATCGATCTTACAAACACCGACAGCATGAAGTCGGAAGATGTGGCGGAGGTGCTAGCTAAAAAATCTGTTGGTGACCAGGAAAACAAAAATCCTGTTGATCTTAACGATCAAGAGAATAAGAATCCAGTTTCCAAGGAAACCGCAGATCCTGCCTCTGTCTCAGACACTCCTATGGAGATGGATGATACAAGGACTGAGCCTCGATCATCTCCTAAAAAGGAAGAGCCCGTGATTAATAATAATAAGCCTGTTACCGTGGAAACAACAATTGCTGCCTCAGAAACTTCATCTTCTGATAAAGACCCAGTAGAATCTATTGAGAAAGAAGACAATGCAGAAGTGAATTCTGAAATAGGTTCAAATGATGGAGATGACGATCTGCGAGAACCAACCAGTGTTAGTTCTAATCAAGAGGACCTTATTGATGTTAATAAGAAAGCTGTTGTAGTGCTACATAAATTAAATCTACCAGACGAGATGTCTGGTCTATCCGAGACTGAGAATGTTTTGGCACAGAGCCGCCCAACAAGTGTATCCAGTGATAAATTAAATCCTGAGACGGAGGACAGTATTGTGGACACGAGTGTCAGTAGTGAGGTGACGGCTGACTCTAGTCTAGCATCACTTGACTGCAGCCAGCTTTCTGACGACGTTAGTGCTAATGAATCCCAGGACGATTGCATTATTTCTGATGCCGGTAGTGCTGCTGATACATCCACAACAAATGTTGATGCTTCAAATCTCCAAAGCCCAGAGGGACATGTGAAGTCCGACACTAAACCAACCAAGGTAAGAGTCTGAAGAAGATGAAACCAAGCCTGCAAATAGTGTGTCTGTCATTTGCAGAATGAGGTCCCCAGAGGGTGAATTTAGTGACGCTATCCCGCACAGCGGGCTAGCATCACTAATTTCACCCTCTGGGGACCTCATTCTGCTAAGGCCCTCAACTGCTATGGCAGACCTAGGATCAGATTGAAGTTCCCCAGTTTAAGTTGGTGATGTTCACCCATTTGGCACCTCAATTATGAATTTTATCTTCTGCAAATTAGGGGATTTAGAAACTTCCTAGAAGGGAAATGTAACTAAAAACAATGTTAATTTGATACCATAGATACTTACCGGAAGATGAGGCCTAAGCAGAATGAGGTCTCCAGAGGGTAAATTTGGTGACGCTAGCCCACTATGCGGGATAGCGTCACTAAATTTACCCTCTGGGGACCTCATTCTGCAAATGACAGACACGCTATTTGCAGGCTTGGATGAAACCCTATTTTTGCCTGTTTAAAAAAAAACGGTTATGTAATTGGGTCCCATCTGTCTGTTCATCTGTCCTTTCATTAACATTTTTGGTTTCAGACAAATAACTCCAGTTTGGATTATTTTATTTGTACCATAGTTGGTATACAGTCCAAGTTCGAATATGTCCAATTACATTTATTTCTACATTAGGCAGAATTTGCCAGTTTTCATAACATTTTGATTTCTGATCGATAACTTCTGTCTGAATCCATTTGAAATTTATTTATAATTTGAGATCACAAAGACTCCAAATTGAAGTTGCCATGTTATGCAAAAATCTTATAACTTACTTCTTTTATCCTGTTTTAGTAACTTGGTTATTTATAGCCTCTATATTTGTAGCCATTGTCAGCTAAGCAGCAGAAGTATATTGAAGAGTTAAAACAGAAAAAAGCTGATCGGCTACAAAAGAGACTTGACGAGAAGACGGAAAGACAAAAACTTAGAGATGAAGATAAGGTAAATTAAATGTTAATTCCTAATATTGATGAGTTGGGTACGTGTTAATTTTAATGTGTGTTCAGTCCCATGTTGCACAAAATGAAATTGAAATTCCAGTGGTGCTCAAAATTATGTTTTCCGAAATGTGTCAGTATCTTAACCCTTTGAGTGCCAGGGGCCGATCTCATCGGCCCTAATTTATGGTCTGTAAAGTACCCTTTTTTCTTTTCTTTTTTGGGTTGAATGTTTTTTTGGGTATGCTTATATAAGCATGCTATAGCGAATTTTAAAACAAAATGGATAAAACCTTAAGGGAATGTTATAATTCAAAACTATCACCAAGTATTCATAGTAATAATTTTGATGCCCATGAAAAACGTAAGATTCCCTGGCAATAAACCTACAAAATAAGCCTGTTAAAGAATATAAGAAAAAAATATTAAAATTGTAAAAAATTGTAAAAAATAAGAACAAATGATGAAAAATTGTTAGGCCAATGCATTCTCTTATATATGCGAGGCGACCTATGGTCGACTCGCATATATAAGAGAATGCATTGGCACAGGGTATATGGGTTGATACAAAAAGCGGACTTGGCACTCAAAGGGTTAAACAGACATGGATCGTTTGAATCCCAAAGAGATATCTCAAAGCATACCTACAAACTAATTTCTCGATATAGCAGGATATAGCGCTAAATATATATTTTTTCGATAAATTTGAGATCGATTTGTTTGTGCCAGTTCAATTTTTTAGTCAGCTGTTTTGGAGCGCAAACCACCATGTGGCTTTAAAGAGTGGAAATTGTATTGTCTTACTAGTCTTGTATTCATGAGTATCTGGGTATTAGGTTTTAGGAATAACTAGGTTATTAGACCACGGTTTCATTGTCAACATTTAATGTGGAAATTCTTAATGAAATGTCAAGATACAAGCAAAATAGCATCCAGGGGCCAACTTGGCGCTGGACCAAATTTTTCTCTTGGCAACTTTTTTGCCAAAATTTCAAAAATATTTGCCAAATTTAATTGAGGGTATAATTGAGGAAATTGAAGGAAATTCACGTTTATTTATCTTTATTGTATACTGTAACTATCCAGACACAGGTAAAATAAGCTAGTAAAGCCAATAAAAAAAAGTTATTTGATTATCAGTCAATTTATTTTTAAATCAATGCGGGCGCGAGGGTTTTATTTTTATATTTTACTGCCCATAGACTGGCATAGTAAGCATGGGTTATTATACCTTCCCAGGTCCAAAAAACTTTGTAATGGATATTAAATAATTTAATCTGATATAAAGAATGATAATTTATGACATTGTACTACCTGTACATCATATAGGGATTACCTAGAATGATATATATATATTGATATGATTTTAATATCGGCACAATCATTTTTAACAACACCAGATATCCGATTCATATAAAAATACGGAGCGTAAATACAATCGAAATGAAAATATAAAATGATCTTACAAACTATCATAGAAAGTCTTGGTTCACTTATTTTATTCCTCAATGGATGTGACATAGGATGAAACTTGGTTTTTGTCTGCATCTCAACCAATAGCACTTGCTGGTAAAGATGAAGGAAATTTGTTGAATTTTATGTATATTTTGATAATAAATACTATGTTTTTGTTTAAATTTAAATGCTACTAGGAACGGAGAAATAAGGAAAAACAATCCAAAAAGGAAGAGCTTGAAAAAGAAAAACGAGAAAAGAGGGAGAAACTGGAATTGGAAAAACAGCAAAAGAAGGAACAAATAGAGAAAGAAAAACAAGATAAAATAGTCATGAAAGAAGAAGAAAAGAAGAAAAAGATGGACGTGATAAAGTGAGTGTGAATCTAAGACATGTTACATTTTGAAAATTGTGAAGTATCTGTATTTCAATTTTTTTTTTTTATGTTAAACCTTCCATGACTGGAGCTTCCTGAAAGTTTGTGAACCCTATGCCAATGTATTCTCTTATATATGCGCGTCTCCCATAGGGAGCCTCACACATATAAGAGAATACATTGGCCTAACTATATTTACCTTGACCTTGTAAGCTAGTGCATTCTCTAATATATGCGAGGCTTCCTATGGGAGACCAGCATATATAGGATAATGCACTGGCACAGGATCTTTTAATACTGCGCCAGTGCAGCTCCAGTCATTAAAGGGTTAACCTTTCTTTTAAAATTACCACCAGTTCTCCTAAATTACAACCAGTTCTAAATTACAACCAGTTCTCCTAAATTACAACCAGTTCTCCTAAATTACTACCAGTTCTCCTAAATTACTACCAGTTCTCCTAAATTACTACCAGTTCTCCTAAATTACAACCAGTTCTCCTAAATTACAACCAGTTCTCCTAAATTACTACCAGTTCTCCTAAATTACAACCAGTTCTCCTAAATTACTACCAGTTCTCCTAAATTACTACCAGTTCTCCTAAATTACTACCAGTTCTCCTAAATTACGACCAGTTCTCCTAAATTACTACCAGTTCTCCTAAATTACTACCTTCCTAATTACTACCAGTTCTCCTAAATTTCTTTTTATCCTAAGATTTGCTCTGAAAAATGCTTTGATATAGCAGTGCCTGTCATTTTCTATTCTCTATTCTATTTTCTATCTCTATTTTTATTCTATTCTCTATTCTATTTTCTATCTCTATTTTTATTCTATTCTCTATTCTATTTTCTATCTCTATTTTTATTCTATTCTTATTTCTATTTTCTATCTGCACAAAGAAGTGAAATAATTCAATTTTTTTGGAATATAAATAGTTGGTTTCTGAGTTCATATTAAAGGGGGAAAACAGCAGGAAAATTTATTAATTTTAGGTACGGGATCGGGACTTGTCATGATATGATACGTATCCCGATACAAGGTTCACGATACGAAAATGTATCTAGATTTCTAGATATCTCATGTGAATATGCTGAGGCCGAGACAAAAATCATCTGTGCTTCTGTTATGGAGCCTTGTTTTGGTATGGTAGGTACTGGTTGGTAGTGAAATAATTTCCTCACATTTTGTATCAAATTTAAGTTTAAGTTTAAATATTTTCTAATCCTCACACAGTAGTCAACTTGTCATTTAGGCCACAACAAAAAACTTGTCTGTGTCCGATTTCTTGAGCAAAAAATCCAGGTAGGCAGGTAGGAATTTTTTTGGGCAATTTTCAATCAAAATCCAAAATCCACCATATTCTAAAAACAAGATAAAAGTTGGTATTCTCAATACCTTTGTGTCCAGTTGTTGAAGTTTCTGACAGTTTTTTATCTGACAATATACCCAGAATATGCACCAGAAAGTTTGGAGTGATCTGAGTTCCAAGAAGGGACACGAAAATGCTATCTCCTGTCACGAGTCCTATGGCTCATGGCACTGTGACACAATGTTGCGTAATACTGTACATGACAACATTGATACTATCGGCATTGCTTGCAAAAATCTTGGCAACTTCCATGCCATCACATTTTCACCTGGCCATGCGACTCTCAGAAAAGAACAGATTTATTCCTGAGATTGGGATTCATCTGCAACCACAAATACATGACATGTAGACATGTATTTAATAGAAGTAAATTGTTTTTGAAAATTCCATCTAAAATTATTGCTGCTTAATGTAAACACAGTAAATACTATATATATATATAATAGAATATCCATATAGTTTGATGAGAAACAAGGTTTATTTTCACGAGTATGATTCAGCAAATGGTGGACCGAGCTTTAACTTTATGGGTATTGTTTTTATCCATCACCAAAGTTTAAAAGTCGTTAACATCTATTACATTTGTTTAAATGCAAGATTTTTGGTTGTAGTTCTGAGCTCGTGACTTGATTATGAAGCTGAAGGATCCGTTCTTGCTTTCTTTTAGCACGTACTAAAATAAAGCCATGGGTTATTTTGCAGCCTTTATCTATATAGTAGATGACAAAAGTGATGGACAAAAAGCAATATAGATGTGTTTTACGTGTCAATTACATGCATTAACCCTTTACCCAACAAACCGGCCAAAACCGGCCAAATAAAGCTTCAACAGCCTAAAATATCTTCGGTCTGTCTCAATAGAACCATACAAATATGGATATCATTGGAACCGGCTCCTTGACCACATTGTGATAGTTACAGTTATGCCCTGTGCCAATGCATTCTCTTATATATGCGAGTCGACCATATATAAGAGAATGCATTGGCCTAAAAAAAATCTTTTTTTAACACTTTTTACCATTTTACTTACAATTTTATAATTTTTAATGTGTTAAGCCAATGCATTCTCTTATATAAGAGAATGCATTGGCACAGGGCCGTTCTGTTGGGTAAAGGGTTAAAAAAAAAAAATTTTTTTAAACCAGTCATGAAACCATGTGCACACAGGAGTTGCCAAATAATAATTTTGGGAGTAATTTTTTAAACATCTCTATTGTTTGGTAAAGAGAGATTGCCATCATCACTATTTAGTTGTGATTTCAACTTAAAATTTCACCCCACCCATCACTATTATTAGGCGTCTAAGAGTACACATTATCTCCCATCCCTAATTAATTTACACATCCTTCTGTTCAGAGGACTGCACATGTTTCTAGTTCTCCTTTATATGAAAGGTAAAAACATGCAAGTGTGAAGTGTGTCAATATTAAATTGTCCATTGATTCATGTTTAACTGTAATTAATCTAATACTGTATGGATATGCTTCTATTTTTCTCATAGTGGTACATTGATTATTTCATCTTTCTGTTGAAAATTAGTCAAAAATATGAAGAGAAACAGAAAAAGGAGGAAGACAGAAAGATAAAGGAAGATGAAAAGCGAAAGGAAGAAGAAGAGAAGGTAATATTATATTTAAGTCCAGGGTTCATACGCTAGTCTGTAGTGATGAACAAATTAACTGGAACGGCAATCGGAATCGGCTGATATTTGGGTAATCTGTTAATAATCAGAATGGGAAAAAGTCCTACTGTTTTCCTTTAAAGCGAGAAAATAGTAATTGAACATTCAAATGAACAGCTGTTTTAGGTAAGTAAGGTAAGGTAAGGTAAGGCCAAATAAAAAAGATTTTTATTTCTCCGACACTTTTTTTTTCAAAGTGATGAGGGAGGCAGATATCTATTTTTATGTATATCCATAACATAGTATGGTACACATAATGTTGATGTCCGGATTGACAACTTGTTGTTCGAAGACACATTATGCATGGTGCGATAACTGAAATATTTTCTATCCGATCTGAACCAAATTTGTTCATGGGTTTCTCAGCCTAAAATACAGATCGAGTTTGAATATGGGCTTGATCATAGTTTTTTTGTTTTTACAGAGTTATGGTCCTTTTTAGCTAAAATTTACTTGTAAAGTTAGGGGTTTGATCATATTTTTTTTTTTAACAGAGTTATGACCCTTTTTAGCTCAACTTTACTTTGTAAAGTTTGAGCTATTGCCATGGCTTGGTATCCGTCGTCCGTGTGTGTGTGTGACTCGTCAACAATTTCCTTTAGCATGGGCTACAGGTCGTACCTTTGGTCGCATCATTATGAAATTTGTCACGGCTGTTGACATTGACATGTAGATGGGAACGAGTCATTTTAGTGTCATTCGGCCAAAAAACATGGCCGCTAGTGGCCATCTTGGAAATTGTTCCCTTTCCAAGTTGAGCTGCAGTGTCATTGCCAGCAGCCATATTGGATTTTACTCTTTGCATGACTAAATCCTTAGGCACGGGCTACAGGTCGTACCTTGGGTCGGATCATTATGAGATTTGTCATGGCTGTTGACATTGACATCTAGATGAGAGCGAGTAATTTTGGGGTCATTCGGCAAAAAAACATGGCCGCCAGTGGCCATCTTGAATTTCAAAATTCAATCCATTAACACGGGCTACAGGTCCTATATTTTGTCGGATCATCATGAAATTAGTCATGGATGTTATCAATGACATGTAAATGGGAATGAGTCTTTTTGGGGTCATTCAGCAAAAAAACATGGCTGCCAGCGGCCATCTTGGAATTCACTCTTTGCATAACTAGGCCTTTCAACTTTCCACATTCCTAATCACTCCATTGACTGTAACACATGAAATTGTTCCCTTTCCAAGTTGTACTGCAGTGTCATTGACACTTTCATTTTAGCTCAAATTTACTTGTAAAGTTTGAGCGATTGCCATGGGTTGGTGTCCATCGTGCGTACGTCCATCCATCCATCAACAATTTCCGTTGGCTTACCCTACAGGCTGCATCCCTCATCCGATCATCACCAAACTTCATATGGATCGTCGGCCTGATCTCAAGATGGGAGCCATCAATTTTTTCCGAAATTCGTTAAAAAACATGGCCGCCAGCAGCTATTTTGAATTTCAAATTTGAATTTGAAATTTTACAGGCATGTTTAGGATCACCTCTAGATGGGTGCTGTCATCTTAGATTTTACTCTTTGGATGACTAAATACTTTGGCTGACCCAACAGACCACATCCCTCATCCGATCATCTCCAAACTTTGTATGGTTGACCTCTAGATGGGAGCCATTTTTCCCGAAATTTGAGCAGCCATCTTGGATTTTACTCTTTGCATAACTAAATCCTTCGGCACACCCTACAGGCCACACCCCTCATCCAATTGTCACCAAACTTCATATGGATCTTCAGGGTGTCTTCGAGATTGGAGCCATCAATTATTTCCAAAATTTGTTCTAAAAAATGGCTGCCAGCAGCCATCTTGGATTTCAAATTGGAATCCCTCCACACACCCTGCAGCCCACATTATTGGTGAAATATGTGTCAAATGAAAATGATTTCATCTAAACAATACAAGACCTTTACTGTAACTTTTTGGCTTGTCTTATTCTTTATCATTCTATTCATTGCTCAGCAACAAATAAAACTCCTTCCCAAGTTGACACTTTCATTTAACTTAGAATTCACGCATGCTGCGATTAACTCAAACATTTTTTATCTGATCTGACTGGAACCTAATTTGGTATGTGAGATTCTCAGCCCAAAATACAGATCAAGTTCAAATATGGGTTTGATCTGATATATTTTAACAGAGTTATGTAAGTCAACTAACCTCATATTTCTATTCTTTCAGTTAAAGAAAAACAAAAAAGTGAAAACCTTCTTCAAAAGCTTTTTTGTAAGCAAAGAAACGTCCCCCGGAAAGGTAAGTTAGATGTGACCCGAGTGGAGAAACGTCCCCCGGAAAGGTAAGTTAGATGTGACCCGAGTGGGTAAGTTAGATGTGACCCGAGTGGAGTCCCCCGTAAAGGTAAGTTAGATGTGACCCGAGTGGAGTATTGCAAATAACCAGCCCTTGGAATTAAAATACAAGGCTGGCTATTTTTCTTATTATGGTTGTTATTCATAGTACACATACGTATTTGATTCACTTGTGAAAAGCATATACTTTTTAGCTCACCTGAGACGAAGTCTCCGGTGGAGCTATAGTCATCACTCCTCGTCCGTCTGTCGTGCCGTCTGTCCGTCCGTCAAGAATCATCTTCTCCTCCTGAACCGTAAGACGTAACGGGTTCATATTTGGTGTGGAT
Source organism: Siphonodentalium dalli (assembly GCA_032622095.1). Taxonomy (NCBI): domain Eukaryota; kingdom Metazoa; phylum Mollusca; class Scaphopoda; order Gadilida; family Siphonodentaliidae; genus Siphonodentalium; species Siphonodentalium dalli. Next base: position 277,890,027 of record CP136063.1, read on the forward strand.
GTTCCCTAGGTGAATCACATTCAGGTTTGTTCAAATGAGGTCACTGGGTGAAATAGTTGTGAAAGCAGGGCCATAACTCTATTCCTCCATAGTAATTCTTACAACGACTTCTATTCCTGAACTATTAGGCCGAATGGGTTCATATTTGGTGTGGATGTTCCCTAGGTGACTCACATTCAGATTTGTTCAAATGAGGTCACCAGGTTGATTAGTTGAGAAACCAGGGCCATAACTCTATTCCTCCATAGTAATTCTTAGAATGACTTCTTCTTTTGAACCATTGAACTGATTTAGCTTATATTTGGTATGGAGGCTCATTGGGTGATTGGGGTTCAGATTTGTTCAAATTGGGTCACTGGGTCAAAAAGGGGCAGAGCCAGGTACATAACTCTAAAAACAAAAATCCACACATAGGCATGAGCTATCCAATACCTAAGTATTTTTTGTCCGATTTTGTTCATATTTGATATGTAGGTTTATAATGACACACCCCTCACCTGTATAGTTTTTGGTATCGATTGGTTAATCAGTTTAGAAAATAATTAACCCTGCACACAAATGCTATCTGATGCATCTAAGTCAAAAAAATTTCTTCTGATCTGCCTCATATTTCTTACCTAGGTCTTTCTTAGCACGTTCTTCATCTGTATGGATTTTGGTATTGTTTAGTTAACCCTTTCCACTCTTGTTTTTAAATATAATTCATCCAAGCCAGGATGACTCAAACACTTTTCATCTGATCGACACCAAATTTGGTATATGAATTTCTGACCCCTAAATACAGATCAAGTTCGAATATGGGTTTGATCCGATATATTTTAACAGAGTTATGACCCTTTATAACTCATCTGGTTGTCATGCAGTATGAAAGCTTTTAAGAGATGACTCCACTGAGCACCCACTGTGTTATTGAATGAGATGATATAGCTACCTGACACCTGATACAATTGGTGCCTTGCAGATGTGTTTATGTATCTGTCAAACTGTCATTACTCTGTATTCCAGTTGAGAAATTATGAACTCTTTGCATCTGCACATGAGCTATCCCATGCTAGCTGTAACCCCTGCACCAACTGTAGTCAGGTCCCTGTCATTAAATTATATTGACTACATGGCAGCATTATAATTGACCTTTCTGTGTCAATAGCACAACATCTCTGAGGTCTGGTCATTAGTCAGGTCCCTGCCATTAAATGATATTGACTACATGGCTATATTATAATTGAGATCTCCACACAGCACAGCTGTGGTAATTTAGGCCAAACTTTTTTATTTTTCTGCTTTATGGATTTTTTTAAACCTTGTTTTGGTAGGGTCGGTCGGAAAAAAAATAAAAATGCTTGAACCATTTTTATTTTTTTGGACATTCGCTAAGGTGGTAATTGTGTCTTTGTAATTCTCTGTCAGTCACTTACAAGTTACAGAGAACAGTTTTCGGATGTATATCACAAATTTCAAATCCAGTACTATTATTTGAAACATAGCTCAGATTATTGAATAATATTGAAAAACTGCAGAAGTAATGAGTTTGTTTTTGTTCAACATTTTAATTATTGAATAAATGGACTCCCCCTTTCAGTTATAATATATACATTGAAAAAGTCCATTATTCATCTGGATGGATGTCATGGAAAAATAAGTAGCCGACAGATAATATATTTGCAGAAGGATTCCTATTAGTTGGTGGGAAATGTTCACATAATAATAAATTTGTTTAGAACTTGTTGAACTTATTATCTGAACATTCCTAAGGAATCTACTTGTCTGGTCAATGAGTATGTTGTACGGCTGGATTTAACGTAGATATAGTAACTCCAACAACAAATTAAAGGGTTAATAAAGTGTATTTAAAATAAAGGCATCAACATAATCATATCACAGCAGTCAGTATTAAAAACCATTAAAGATACTCCATAAAATGAAATCTGCATTTCATTATATATATCTAGAATTGGTGATCCAAAATAGTACGTCCGACCATTTCAAATATTAATTACTGAGTGCCCCCCAGACCACGCTAATTTTCCCGCCAGTCCCAGGTGAGTGCTAATCAGTGTGCAGGTGACACAATCATTCATGCTCGCTCTCACGCGCACACACACTGACACACATTTCAGTTAACCCACAAAAGGCTGAAATAACAAAGCAGGATGCGCGCAAGTATCATGATATATAGAAGATTATATACAACCGCAGTGTACTAAAACAGATAAAAACGGCACCTATAACATTCACCCCCTCCAGGTGAAGAATGGCTCCTGACATTCACTGAAATAAATGAACGATTTAGGTAGGCATTTCCATTTAGAATATCACCATCTTACAATAGTAAATGCTGAAATAAACTGCAAGTCAAAATCTGCAACAGGTAGCTGCAAAAGTGGCAGCATGTATACTAGTACAGGTTATTGCTGAAACTGTACAACCTGATATCAAATGAAGAACACATCACTGATGCCGGGTATCAGATCTGAAATATCTAATAATTACAGCTGGTAACATGTAGAGGAATCTGTAGTACAATTTACAATTTAACATGAGAGGCTGAAATAAAACCTACAAGTCATTTCTGCAATAGGTTCAGTCTCTGCAAAGTTAATATGCTCAAATTAAATTGATTTATCACTAAATCAAATATCTGACATGAAATACTAATGAAGGAATGTGGTTATATAATAGTGGAATAGTATATACAATACTATCTCCAAAGTTGAACCTGGAAAGGAAAATTTCTTACATAGCTGGAACATCAGTCAGTTTTTACACGGCACTGGGTCTTCAGCTGAAATAATCTTACTTGGCCTTTGACCGGAATGAGACAGTATGTATAACAAGTCATTACATAATAAAAAATACACAATAAGATTAAAATATGAGAAAGCAGCACAATACTATCCCATGAGATACCTGGAATTTACAAAGGACATTTCTCATGAACTGGTACCTCAGTAGGTTTTGACCATTACTGGATCTTCAGCTGAAATTCCTACCAGGCCCTCTTTCATACAGATAAGCATGTGTTTTAGAATCTCAAAATAGATTAATAAAATGAATAGCAATGCAGAAATGATCACACAGTTGATGTTAGACAAATACAATTGTATCTGCAACTTGAGGACAGACCCAGGATCCAAGTCGATCTGGGGCCTTCTTGTGCCTAACTGGTCTTTGATGTCTATACTGAAATTGATCATTTATAGGGGTTGAAACTGAAATTCCATCTGTAATGTTGTTAAGTGTGGACTGAGATGCTGGACTACTTTCAAAGTTACCTGGAATATGAGAACTTACATTATAAGGGTGTGTTTCAGAAGTATTACTATTTCTGTGACCTGAAATGTAAGAACGAGAATCCATAGGCGACATATAAGTAGAAGAGTGAATAGGAGAAGACCTCTGAGAAATCTCAGGGATTCCAGAAGGAACAGATTGATGAGGATCCTTATGTATATGAGATTTGGATCTTAAAATAAGACCATTATCTGAATCACTATCTTCACTGCTGGAGCTTACTTCTACATCCTTCTGAACTTTCTTCTTTTTCATCTGCCTAGCTTCTTTAGTCTCTTCAACCACATTGGAAGAAATATAATTAAATGGCAACAGCATATTTCTGTGCAGCATTCGGGACACGCCCCTTCCAGATTCTTGTAAAACCTTATACACAGGAACATCTTCATTTGGAATGTTAATGATCTTGTATGGTTCTGCTTCCCATCTATCTGCTAACTTGTGTTTTCCTTTTATACCAACTTTCCTGACCAACACCCTGTCTCCAACTTCAAGCTTTGCATCTTTGGAACGAATCCTTCCATCATACTTCTCCTTCACATTCTCATTCCGCTTTTCCACTCTGTCGAAGGCTACATTATAAGCAAATTCCATTCTCTTCTTTAACTTCTTGACATAACTATCATGATTTCCAGCAACCTCTTCTTTATCCAATCCAAAAACAGCATCAATAGATAATCTTGGATGCCATCCGAACATGAGAAAGTGAGGTGAATATCCTGTTGCTTCACTTTTTGTAGCATTATAAGCCTGTACAAGAGGTCCAACATAGCTCTTCCAATCAGCTTTTTGTTCTTCCTCCATTGTACCAAGCATCTTGATGAGGGTCTGGTTAAAACGCTCTGCTGATCCATTTCCCATTGGATGATAAGGGGTGGTTCTACTCTTCTTCATTCCCGCAAGTTTGCATAACTCTTTGATAACTTTGCTCTCAAAGTTTCTTCCTTGGTCACTGTGTAGACGTTCTGGGAAACTGTAGAAGCACACAAACTTCTCATATAGGGCCTTTGCAGTGGTGGACGCTGTCTGGTTTTTACATGGAATAGCCTGCGCATAGCGGGTAAAATGGTCAGTAATAACTAACACATTTTCAATCCCACCTTTTGACATCTCAAGACTGAGAAAATCAATACAGACTAATTCCATGGGTCTTGAAGTCTGTATTGGGACTAATTTTCCAGCTGCTTTCACTGGCTTCTTCCGGCGAATACATCTGCCACAGTTCTCTACTCTCGCTTCAGCATCACGAAACATACCTGGCCAGTAGAATCTTTGCTTGGCAAGCCACACTGTCTTATCTTTGCCCTGGTGACCAACATCATCATGAACACCTTGCAATGCTCGATCACGAAAACCATCAGGAACAATGAGCTGCATAACTGGCTCTTCATCATTTTGTGATCTTCGGTAGAGAATACGGTGTTTAATACACAGACTGTTCCATTCTCTAAGATATGTCCGTACAAGGGATGATTCATTCTTCATCTGTTTATCATCAGGCCGTTTACCAAGTTTCACAAAGTGAATAACTCTGGAAATAACAGAGTCCTGGTTCTGCTCACATTCCCAGTCAACGGAATCATGCGCATGATCCAACTCCTCCCCGGCCGAAGGAAGAGCAGGACCAACAGCAACACTTTCCGCTAAAGGGAAGTTCACAGTTGCAGCCTGGCAAACGGCTTTAATGACATCTGTATATAATATGGGCTTCCTGGAGAGTCCATCAGCATCACCGTTGAGTCGTCCAGCTCTATATTCAATCTGAAAATTGTAATTGGCAAGATTGGCAACCCAACGATGACCAGTGGCATCCAACTTGGCAGTTGTTAGAACAGAACATATGTCAGAGGATTGTTATCTGTGACAACCTTGAAAGTATTTCCATACAAGTAGTCATGGAATTTGTCTGTGACAGCCCATTTCAGACACAAGAACTCCAATTTATGGGCTGGATAATTCTTCTCGCTGGGCTTTAAACCACGGCTTGCATATGCGATAACACGCTCTACACCATCCTGTAGCTGGTATAACACAGATCCCAATCCATAACCACTGCTATCTGTATGAACAATAAATGGCAAATTGTAGTCAGCATATGCCAGGATTGGAGGCTGGGTTAATTTCTGTTTGATTTCATCAAATGCTCTCTGGTGAATATCTGTCCAAACCCATGGTGCCGGGGATTTTTTCTTTGTCTTCATCTTGGCCTCAGTGCAATGTCCCTCCAAAAGTTGGTTTAGCGGCTGTACAATGCTGGCATACCCCTTGACGAAGCAACGGTAGTATCCGCAAAATCCAAGCCATTGTCTCATTTGTTTAACATTACAGGGAACTGGCCAATCCTCCAATGCAGAAGTCTTATCTGGGTCTGTGGCTACACCACTGGCACAGATGACGTGTCCAAGATATGTCACTGATGTGCGGAATAGTTCGCACTTATTTGGCTTCAGCTTCAAATTATGCTGTGACAGACGAGAAAATACTGCGTCCAGACGTTCTACGTGCGATGAAAATTCCTGGCTGAAAACCAAAACGTCGTCCAAGAAGATAAGACACTCCTCTAAATGCATATCGCCCATGCATTTCTCCATCAGGCGTTGAAAAGTTGCTGGCCCATTTACCATTCCCTGACCAAGTCGCTCACATTGGTAAAACCCAAGTTTGCCAACAGAAAATGCGGTCTTGTATTTGTCTTCTTCTCTGATGGGACACTGCCAAAAACCATTGCGTAAATCAAGTTTACTGTAAAATCTGGAGCCATGGAGCGATTCTATGATGTCGTCAAACCTTGGCAGCATGTAGGCATCTTTGACGGTCTTTGAATTTAACTGTCTAAAGTCTATACAGAACCGCAAAGAGTTGTCGGCCTTTTTCCGAACGAGCACAACGTTGGATGCATAAGGACTGTCAGATTCTTTAATCACTCCAGCTTCTAACATCTCCTTAATATGCTGTCTGACTTCTTCATAAAGAGCAGGAGGTATCTTCCGATATGGCTGTTTAAATGGAACATCATCGGTGAGTTTGATTTGATGCGTCACTAGGTCAGTAACACCTAAATCCAGAGGACCAGTAGAAAATACATGGCTCCATTTGTATAGCAGAGCATCAACTTCATCTTTCTCTTCTGCTGATAAATTGTCATTGACGTTAACACCAAGGTCCCTCGGAGAATGTCGAACATCAGCAGCAAGAGTTGGTGAGCCCAAAGAATCAACCACCTTTACTTCTTGTATTTGGGCAATAGTTGAATGTGGAGATATCACAAGTGTCTTCGCAGATATATTGCAAAGTTGAACAGGAATACGAGTACTGTTTGCCTTGGAATTTGATTTCATCACTCGTGGACAAACAGTGAACTTGTCATCATCACTGAAACTTTCTGTCACAAAAGCTGAGTCAAGACCACTATCATGTCTGGCAACGCCTTGCACTATCACTGTCTGGTATGGCTCAATCTCCAAGGCAATCTTGTTGGTGGACTTGACTGGAATGGCTGCACATGTGAGGCTGTCAATAGCTATCTTCCATTCTTTTGGAATATCAGAAGAAGAAATTTCAGCCAAGTCCTTGCACATGGCTGAATGATAGGACATCTTGTGTTGTACTCTGTATCTGAAACAATTAGAGCTGGAATAGAAAGAGGACATTCACACAAAAATGGAATGTGTATCACACATTCAATGAATCCATTATATGGAAGAGTAGATCCATCAGCAATGGAAACTCTAAGACCAAGTTTGTTAATGGAGTGAATAACAGGTTTATTTGGCAGTGACTCATAGCAACTACGAGAAACTGTTGTAACCATAGATCCACTATCAATAAGAGCAGTGACCTTCTTTCCCTGGATGAATACATCAGTCTCATTAGATTGACCTACTAATCTATCAATCAAGTTTTGGCCATTTGATTCACCGGCCTCTGGCTGACCAACGACAGAGGCGGTTAGGCTTTTGGCTGTGGCTTATAATTCTGTGATCCATCTTGATGAAATTCTTGATGATTAAATTTGAAACCACGACCACGATCTGGACCTTGATCTGTATTTCCCGAAGTCCAACCGCGCCCTCGTCCACGACCGAAACCTGAACCTCTCTGTGGTGTGTAGTTTCCATGTCCTCGTCCAAATCCAAAGTTAGACTGTGGTGGTGGTTGGGAAACTGCAGTCTGATCGAGGCGCTGCAAAATCAAGTCAAGCTTCTGGTCGATCTTTGTATCCAGTCGCTTCTCCAAATCATCTAGTTTCCTATCAAACTTCTTCTCCATCACATCAAACCTGTCTGGTGGTGTATCAGTCTGCGATGCATGTTGCTGGGCTTTACTTCTCGAGGAACCAGAAATGGAGTGGACGCTATCTCTTTTTCCACTATACGAATTTCTCGCAGCAACATGTCGAAGTCAGAGATATTGTCATATTTATGACGGGTCTGGCTCTTTAACTGCTCGGAATGTAGAGAAGAGAAAAACTTATGCTGGAGCAGGTCATTCTTGGCGTAGCGCTCCATATTCCCACTATCGATTGCAGATTCTAAAATTGATTCTAGTCTGCAACCAAAAGCAGTAACCGACTCACCTGGCTTCTGAGTAGAGTTAAAAAACTCTTGCATTAGCATACCATTTGATGAAACTTCATCAAAATGAGTGTCAAGCTTTAATAAAAGTTGTGAAACCTTGGCATGTTCCCCTAGTGGAATAATAACTTGACGGGCCATTCCCCGAATGGATCTACGAATAGCCTGTAGAAGCCCACTATCTGAGATCTCAGGGTCGCTGGACAAGCAACGGATCTCATATCTCCACTCACGATAAGTGACGTCACCTTTAAGAGGTGGATCGTCTCCTGAAAAACCAGATATCCTGGGTACATAAGTACTTACCTGCTTGAGACAATAAGAAGTGTTCCCAGGGGGAAGTTCATTGTTACCGGGAGTGGCTCCCTGCTTCTTGATTGAATCAAGAAAATTTTGCATGGGAGTTTTCGGCGTAGATGTACTTGGAATAACATTATACTTCCCTGAGGCTTTTAAAGCCTGTATCATTTCCTCTTCAGACATTGAGGAAGTCATCATTTATAATGAACAAACTAATTATAATGTAATTAATTGAATATAATATCTGTTCTAGATTATAAAAAAATCATATAAGGACTAAGGAGAATATAGAATATAGGTATATAACTAAATTTTAGAAATTTACTAAAAATTTCCAAGTCATGCCTGTAGTAAGTAAATATTAACTAAATTTACTAATCACGGAGTAACTGAGACTAAGTCAGCTGAAGAAAAAAAGTAATATCAGCTAAACATGGAGAAAATGTAACGTAATTTCAGACCAAGTTGGCTGCAAAAGCTGAAATGTTTGAAATTCTGACTAAGTCTGATACAAGTACACATGAGCGTAAACTGAAATAGAAATATTCTAAGTCCGACTACGGAGTAATTGCAATCTATCACAGGTAAACAAATGCTGAAAATATTCTAAGTCGAAACTAGTCACCTAATTTCAATAATAAATGCGGACGACACAATAAATTTTCAAAGTCCAAAAAATATATGCTGAAAATATTCTATGTTGAAACAAGTTACCTAATTCCGATGTATAACAACGTCGGACAAATCTGAAAAGTTATAAAGTTGAAACAAGTTGCCTAACTCCGATGTATAACAACTTCGGACAAATCTGAAAAATTTATGAAGTTGAAACAAGTTGCCTAACTCCGATGTATAATAACTGCGGACAAATCTGAAAAGTTGAAGTTGAAACAATTTTCCTATTCTCAAGCTACTGCGGCCTCGGACAATGAATATAAATTTTCATAGACGCAAGCGCAGCTGAAATATAATAACTCAAAACACAATCATGCAATTCTCGAACAAACACACAAGTGCAAGAAAAAGTGCAGGGGTGAGAGCCTAATGCACAAAGATTTTCACACGCCTAGCGACTACTTACACCAAACACACTCACAAGTGCACATACTGAAAAAGGTTAAAGAAAACTGCAAACCCACATAAGAGAAAAGTGGAGCTAAATTACATGAGACCCATGTTAGTTGGTGCGGAAAAAAAACAGACGGCAAAAAATAGCAAAATCCAAAATGGCCCAAAAAATGTGGACAATTTTCTTTTTAATTGAAACCTATATACTATTCCTAATGATAAGTTGGTCAGACGCACAGATCGCTTACCTGAATAACATCAACAATATAGTATATAAAAAATTCCATGAATGGAATTTAGCACCATATAACAAATCACCATACAAATATGAAATGTCACTTTAACCCTTAAGGGTCTGGAGATATAGCAATATAATGACTATTCTAGGGTGGTATTAGTATAGCTCATACAACACAACAAAGGATTAAGGTACAGTGAAGTAACATATGTCAATCTCAAGGTAAATGAAAGTTCTATAAATTGTGACATGTCGCACCTGAGCTAACATGGTTTTCACCTGTCAAATTTACCTGTAATCAACAGGTAAAATATTGAAAAACTAATAAATTGATGTTCTGAATTGAATTTCTGTCTTGTGTTTGAATATTTTCAGCATATTTGAGATATAAGATCTTATATAACCTTTGTTGGCCAATTTCCACAACTTTGGATGGCTGGAAACAATTATCTCAGTCTCAGGTAGACGACTAACAACCAATGGTTATAAGATGAAATATTCACAGATTCTGAGTTTTACCTGTTGTAATGAAATGATTATTATAGTACATTATTGTTACTTTGTGTCCCTGTACATTGTCCTGAAATGTTGTATGGGCCAATATATCTGGATGGGGGTGTCAACTTTTGACCCAGGGCTTCACTTGTCAATCAGCTGACAGTTACCTGTGAACAGGTAACTGAAAGCAATGAAAGTTGCAAATATTATTTCATAACATAAAATTTATATTGAATGTCTCAAAATAATATGTTTTCAGATACATTAATAGATGTATTGTCTTTCACATACTAATAATGTCCCAATTTGTGAGAAACTGTACTAATTACAGCCGTAAATGTCCATTTCCTGGATATAGGTGTGTCCTCCTCAACTTGTGATGAAAACAGATTTGTTTGGTAAACAATTAAGTCTAAAACTTTTATCAGTCAGAAAAAGTTCCAAGAACTCAATTTCTGTTGAATTCTCATCCAAAGAATGCTGAGGACCGGTATTATTCCTGTCAAATCCTGGAATTGCATGATGAACAAGATTTTCAGTCCAGGTATCAGCAGGTGTGACAGGTGTTGATTGTTGAGGTGCGACACCGTGTCCATCGGAGTCGCTATTTTCATCATCGTCAGATTTATTCTCTTCTGAGTCCGATAAACTGTCATCTAAGTCGGAATAATCTGGTATTTCAACCGGAATTATTTTCTTTCTCGGCCGCAAAGATGGCATATTGTATCCGCAGAAACTCAGGTTTACTAAACCAGGTGTATCATGAGAAAAAACATCGAAAAATCACCGATAAAAACGTGCATGGGCGCGGACATTTTGTATGCGTAATACGTCATCATTACCGGGGTGAATACCATACCGGAAGTAGCTGATTCTATTAGAATTACGATGTTTACCGCGGGAGTTTTGAAAACTCGGAATATTCGTATATCGACCTTTAAGGGTTAAGACAGACAATGACATTTATCATAACATGTCGACTGTCATATCACATCAATGGAATAACTATCATAAATACATTTGAATATAATTATAGTCAAGATTATTTAGTGTATATTTCATAGCACCTATAAACTGACAGAAACATTGTCACGGAAATGAAAGTCAACAGTTTCCAACGACGAACAAATCTCAATAAATCGACAAGCGACGGTATCCCAAAGTGTACAGATCGAAGTTCCACATTTTGACGGTCGCGAACGCGAATGGTAGGCCTACGCAACAGTTTTAACGCGAAGCCGGCTATAACGAATACCTCATTCTGTCTCACCAATGCACTGATAGTATTATACACAGTTTAAAACTTGAATAAATAGTTGATTTTCAAGCGACACAAATTGTGTTGACATCTTTTTCACTGATCACTTCAAATCAGGGAAACCCAATTTATTTATAGAAAATGAGATGTGACGTCACTCGCCACCGGTGTCCAAGAAATAAGGTCCGGGCTTCTCAGTCAGTGGGAGGGGGGTGTATGAAAACTTTGCCCTACCTCAATGGTCTCTGATTCCCAATCTCTTGAACACATCGTTACCACGATTCCTTAGAAAACCCGAACATTCTGTGATCTTTAGTCTTTGTGCACAGAATTGAGTATCCGGAGAATCCCAAGTTCACACGTAGCTTGCAACTGTGTAGGTTACACGAACAGCGACACACAAGAGTCCAGATGGTCGATTCCTCCCGCGATGGTGTTAACCCCGTGGTGATTTTCTGCGAAGAAAATCGGGCACCATCTCGTTCTCTGGAATCGCCGCTGGATCACACTTTATTAGTCCCATATCGGGCGCCAAGTTTGTTGTACGGCTGGATTTAACGTAGATATAGTAACTCCAACAACAAATTAAAGGGTTAATAAAGTGTATTTAAAATAAAGGCATCAACATAATCATATCACAGCAGTCAGTATTAAAAACCATTAAAGATACTCCATAAAATGAAATCTGCATTTCATTATATATATCTAGAATTGGTGATCCAAAATAGTACGTCCGACCATTTCAAATATTAATTACTGAGTGCCCCCCAGACCACGCTAATTTTCCCGCCAGTCCCAGGTGAGTGCTAATCAGTGTGCAGGTGACACAATCATTCATGCTCGCTCTCACGCGCACACACACTGACACACATTTCAGTTAACCCACAAAAGGCTGAAATAACAAAGCAGGATGCGCGCAAGTATCATGATATATAGAAGATTATATACAACCGCAGTGTACTAAAACAGATAAAAACGGCACCTATAACAAGTATTTAGTATAGAAAGGGTTAATACGCACATGGGGAATGCTGAGATTAGTGGTAGTGATAAAAAGTGAATGTGTAGTTAACTTGAGCAAACCCACATACTCATTAGCTTGTCATTCCTATCTGAGAAACCTTGTTGGCTGTTATTCATAATTGGTCTTCAGTAATAAAGATCACCATAAATTCCCTGGAATACAAAATGTATTCTAAAGGCCATATAATGTTTTAAAGAGATGTCAAGATTCATAGAAAGCATACAGGTATCTTGGTGGCAGAAGCATATATAAACTCAAGCTGACTTCTCAGTTTTCATCTTGGATGTAGTTAAAAGTAATTAAAGCCAGAGATGTCTATAGTTGGGGGTGTCCTAGGCATCTTTAATCACCAGTGAAATGTGGTTAGATAATTTGTTACTGATAAGCAGAAACAGCTATGGTCGGCTGTGAAAATAAAAATAAAAATTATATTTGTTTTTTATTTCCTTGTCGGGCCACAGAAAACAGGGTCGGCTGATCCGTAAAGCAGTAAAATAAAAAAGTTTGGCCTTAAAAGTAATTAGAGTAGACATCCTCAGGTTTAAAGAGTCAGTATTGTGCAGTACATTTGTCACTGACAAGATAATTAATTAGTCTTGACAACTGGGCTGCAGAATATAAGTGATACAATGCTGCTATTGTTTTGCATTCCCTGGTGGTAAAAATGATATTTACTCAAATATTTGACAGAGAATCATTAATAAGAAGTATTACTTTTGGTTCCAACTGTATGTAAGCCAATGCATGTCAAGTTAAATCTGACATATGTATAAAAATTCTCTGGCCATATGCTAGAGGTCATTAATCCCAATTACATCCAACAATCTATCATATGTATTGATAAAATCTTTCAACAGCAAGCCTGCAAATAGCATGTCTGTCATTTGCAAAATAAGGTCCCCAGAGGGTGAATTTAGTGATGCTATCCTGCATAGCGGGCTAGCATCACCAAATTCACCCTCTGGAGACCTCATTCTGCTTAGGCCTCATCTTCAGGGAAGTATCTCTAGTATCAAATTAAAATTGTTTTTAGTTACATTTCCCTTCTAGGAAGTTTCTATATCCCCTAATTTGCAGAAGATAAAATTCATAATTGAGGTGCCCAATGGGTGAACATCACGAACTTCAACTGGGTGACTTTGACAATCTGATCGTAGGTCTGCCATAGCAGTTGAGGGCCTTAGCAGAATGAGGTTCCCATAGGGTGAATTTAGTGATGCTAGCCCGCTATGCGGGATAACGTCACTAAATTCACCCTCTGGGGACCTCATTCTGCAAATGACAGACACGCTATTTGCAGGCTTGTTCAACAGGACATTTACACTCCCACATCCACCACTTCACTAGAACATATTTGGCGAACTTGAAAAGTGTTCTTTGAAAGAACCACCAGCTCTATTTAGCTCATGGTATTTAATATTGAGGCTCCTGTGGTGATTGTGTTCAATCAAGGTCACCAGGTCAAGTAGGTGCAAGGCTAGCTACATCACTCTTTCTCTCCATAGTAATTCATGATATGTCTTCTATGCAGACTATGCAAGAATCAAATGGCCTATTTTGCTTATATTTGGAATGAAATCACCTTGATTTGTGAAAATGGGATCACAAAGTCAAATAAGGGCAGAGCCAGAGACATAACTATTTCACCACATAGTAATTCTTAAAATATGTTTGCAAGAAATAGTTGCCTCATTTAGCATGGAATGTTCTTGTTTGACTGCAATTCAGATTTTAACAAATAGGGTCACCTGGTTAAATAAGGGCCAAACTAAGGACAGTTTCCCTCTTAATATGCTTCCTTCACAAGGATTATCAGGTCTATTTTACTGATATTTAGTATCAGTATGAAGGGTTCTTTGGTGTCTGGGATTCAAATTTATTCAGATGGGGTCACCAGGTTAAATAGGATGGTACCAGGGACATAACTATATGTCTCTATAGTAATTCTTAAAATGTCTTCTCAAGAGAGGTTGGACTATTTAGCTTATATATAGTATGGAGGATCCTTTAGTGACTGAGATTCAGATTTGTTAAAATGAGGTCAACCTGTCAAGAAATGGCAGGGCTATTGGGAGTTAAACACTTTTGTGTCTAATAAAATCATTGAAATACCAAATTCATTAAAACATCTACCTTGGAACCACCTGACTGATTAATCTGACGTACATGTACGGCATTTTGGGTCCATGGATAATTGGGCTTCAAACATGTCTAAATGGTTTTATAAAAAGGCACTTGTGAGATTGGAAATTTCCAACAATTGAAAAAGTTTGTGTCGGTTGTGAAATTCCAACCCAAGACTTGGGAGTCTGGAGCCCGGTCGGGAGGGGACTTGTTGAGCTGGAGGAGGGGGGTGATCAGTAGTGTACAGTTGGTAATTTCAAGGTGGATGTTCACCAATCTACATACGTGTAGTCTCTCTAGCCACATATCCTGTTTAGATCTACTTCTTTTAAAGTGATTATGAAAAGTTCTGACTGTTGTGGTCTCCAAGTCCCAGTCTTATCAGTCTTTGCAGTCTGGTGAGCGACCCCACAGTCATTGACTGTCTTGTTCTTTTGTAATTGTCCTGCCTGTCACTCGTGCATGACCACATGAGCTCATTCAAACATACAGATGAAAATTATTTAGAATTAATTATTACACTCCAATGGCGATTTCCATTGAAAAGCTGTTAATTAAAAATGGTAATGTCACTAGTGAATTATGTCATTTCTTGTGACGTCATTGACGTTACGTCGCTTACTGATCTAGACTGAATTTTCTATTGTTGATCTGTCTCCACATTGGGACTTTAATGCATTAACTCTGGGTGTTTTAATCATATTTGGCAAACCAAATTGATGCAGAACTTGCCAGAAGGGTAATAAATAGAGTAATCAATTAGTTCAGGGCTGGCGGTCTAGAAAATCCAGGAGGGCTATTAATAGCCCTCCTAGATTTGCCTAGGAGGGCTATAGCCCTCCTCAACTTTTACATTTATGATTTATTTTATCTGAGTAACCCTGCCGTTAGTTTGTCTATTTTTTATGTTTAACTCCATTGAAATTAATTTTGTTATGTGGAAACAAAATGTCCACAGTTGTGAATATCAAATCCCCCACAGTAATTATGGTATGGTGAATATTTAACTATGTTTTATATGTTATGAGAATTAATATGAACCACAAACAAAATGTAAGAGTGTTTATACTCAACAATTTGTCAGTCGGTGTCCAACCCATGCAACGAAATTGGGTGAGATTGTCAATGTTTACAAGCATTCTATTTCTCTATGTTGTGTAATTATACATAAAATACACGATCAAGAACAATATTAAATCCAGTATATTTACACTTGAATACAGTTACAAATGACTGCTTTATTTCTCAAAGTAATCCATATTCCATCACCGATCACAAGTTGGCATGATGATGACCGCTTTAGCAGATTGCTGCTTCCAGCAGTCAAGTCGCTCTGTATAGATTTACTGGGTGTTTGCAATTGGGGACATAGAGAATAGTTTCTGAACTTTAATAATTGAATAACAGTGTAAACAATAATACCTGGAGACATTAGCTCATTCAAGTCATTGTATTAAAAGATTGTCAATCGAAGCAAAATACAATTTTCACTGATAGGAACCGGAAACGGAACCGGAAACGGAAACGGAAAAAAAAGTTGAACTCAATTGACAGAGTGACATTAGTTTGGTTCTCACTATCCACAAATGTGTTGATTTTATCCAGTGAAATATATTGTAAGCTCAATCTTATGAAGAGAAATAATTTATTTTGTTCTTTAAATGTGTGAGAATCGATCAAAAGATCTGATTTACTAAAACAGTTCGTTCCGGAATTTAATGAATCCGCCATATTGCCCAGTTGCCGAGGTCACGCATGTACACACTGTACAATATAATTTACGATTTTGAAGCAGGATATTACTCATAAAACACAATAAAATAACTAAATAAAAAATGTCCTGTTGTAGACGAGGCGGGCTATAAAAAGCCCGCCTTAGAAAATTCTAAGCGGGCTGTAGGCTGGCAGCCCGCCTTGAGATTTCCAGGTCTGTTAGTTCCCAGAATTACGTTAAATAATTGAAATTCATTCGAAGAAAGAGACATTTAGGTTGAAAACTTGTGCACCACAGTGTGTTATTGATATGGATTTAGTCGAGCCTGGAATGAAACATAAATCAATCTTCCAGAGTTGTCAAACAGATGAAGGAAATTTCATGCAATTTGAGGTAAAGAAAGATATGAGGTTGGCTCCTGGGTGCCGGCGACATCTCAAATTGGAAGAAAAAGACGAGCTCTCATCATTCCTTGAAAACCAGGTAAATAAAAAAAAAATCCCGTTCTTAACCCTTTGAGTGCCAGGTCCGATTTTTGTATCGACCCATATACCCTGTGCCAATGCATTCTCTTATATATGCGAGTCGACCATAGGTCGCCTCGCATATATAAGAGAATGCATTGGCTTAACAATTATTATTATTTATTTATTTTTTTTTACAATTTTTTACAATTTTAATATTTTATATTCTTTAACAGACTTATTTTGTAGGTTTAGGGCCGATGAGATCGGCCCGTGGCACTCAAAGGGTTAAAGCCTTGAAAAATAGATTACCATCACACAGCGCTGACAGAGATGGTTCAAACCCAGACAAGCATGGATTTGTGATCCACCCTAAAGAAGGGTAATCAGATTTGTGTATCTGGGCAAGCTTGTATACTGTATAAGTCGGGATTTTTTTTACCCTGTGCCAATGCATTCTCTTATATATGCTAGTCGACCATAGGTCGCCTCGCATATATAAGAGAATGCATTGGCCTAACAATATTTTATCATTGTTTTAAAATAAATGTTTCTTACAATTTTTAGGACATAAAATAAAAAACATCCATTACCCTGCAGGGAGCCCCACACATATATAGAAGCATATAGAAGAGTGTCGTCTGCTCATGTTTGTCTGGGGCTCTGTATGGGTGAAATTATAAAATTGTTAAAGAATACAAGAAAAATTTATTAAAATTGTTAGGCCAATGCATTCTCTTATATATGCGAGGCGACCTATGGTTCAGTTGATTTCCGAGTATCTGTGGTTTCTACATGCAGTGGAGTGATTTCCTTGTGAAATTTACCCTCTGCGTGGTCTTTCTTCAATCTGTAAAACTGACGACGTGATATGGCCTGGCGGCTGAATTAATTAACCCCAATTAACTAACTGTTACAGGACAGTATGCAAAGAGCATGCGATAAGCAAAACACTCAACACCAAAAAGACCCCACCAAGTGATCTTTTGTTAAAACTGTCATCATGTTGTTTACAACATACCAGTAAAGCGCTCGCTAATCGTCGTCACTCAAGATTTCGGTGTTGAATGGGTCACCTTGAATCACTCTCCCAAAAAAATCACCATGGTGTTCAGTGTTTTGCATATCGCACATTCTTTTGTGCTGTATACAAACAAATGCTTGGCTCACACCAAGTATGTTTTGTGGATAATATCGCATTTATACTATTGTTATACTATACTATTAATATATTCTTGAGGAATTTTTACAATTTGGTAACTTTTATTTCTAAATTATAACCTATAACATAGGCCCTCTTGGCTTTAACCTTATCAATTCCAAGTTTTGACCTGTAAACGCCCCCTTTGAACTAAGTTTTTCTGGCAATTTGCTCATGATTCGCTTTGCACAGTGATATTCCAAGCAAATTATTAGGGGAGTGAGGGTATCATCGGGGAGTAATCTTCCTATCAAGATGGATAGTGATCAAGCAAACATCTTTGCATTTGCAAACTCAGAAATAAACCTCCCAAAGGGTAACAAACAGTAAGTGATTTCACTTGATGCAATATACAGAACAGCCATTTATTTTGGGCCGTCTTCTGGGATTTTGGTCCGGAAACAACATGGTTGTCTATGGCAGTTATGGTCATGAATGTCTTAAACAACAGGCATTCATATGAACATTAATTTGCAGACACCTTTGTATTATCTCTGAAAAACACATGAGAAACATCTGGTGTCACATATTTTCGCCTGGTGAATAAATATAGAAGTTTTAACTTTAAAATGTTCACCAGTAACAATTGCTGTGCTAAAGTCTTTGTTGAGAGTATAACATTTACAAAGCTGACTTATGTTCATTATATTTATTACTTTTTATTAAATAGTTTTGCTTTGAATTCGTTTTCTATCTGCTTATTTTATCAGAGCAGTAGAGATGGGCGGTATTGAAATTTCAAGCTCGGTATCGGTATCGGTAAATTTTCGTCGATTTACCGCGGTATCGGTACGGTAATCGGTATTGCTATTAAATTACAAAACCAGAGCAGATATTCCCGGTAAATTGCGGTAATTCAAGTTTTTAACTGAACAATATGCATGTATATATGCCCACGGATTTACTACATTCGTGACAACAGCTAAATGAGGCAACACAATGACCTACACAATTATTCAATTAAGTGATATTCACACATCTGTTTGATGATTTACAAGCACGCCGTCGCATCCCTTTTGAAAAGAATAAGAGATTGCATCATTGCATGGCTACAATATCTATACGTGTCAATTTCGTCACATTTTCGCGAGTGAATATAATTGTGAGTAGTAATCAGTGAGCACAATTCACAACTCCCTATAAATAGCCGCAACGCGAAATAAATCTTAGAATTTAATCAATTGATGGATCTGTTCTATTTTTAGAAAGTGAAAGTAGATTATGATTCACTGTACAAATGAAATTGGACCTTATTTCTGTTAATGCCGCTTGCATTGTGGTGTCTTTGAAGTCGCCAAAGCCACGTGCTATACGGACTGCCACCGCCTGGGCATTACACAGTGACAGTCAGTGTGTCATTGACGACGTTACAATGTAACAATACGTTACATCACAGCTTCTTTGATACACTGTGTATCTATTCTAACAACTGCATTGATTGTTAGGCCCGTAACTAGGTCAACCATCTGTGAGTGTGTATTCCTTTTGCTCGCTCAAGGCCTGTCAAACTGATAACAGGTCACCGACACGGTCAGCTGAGTTCTTATCAAGTGGCTGCTTTTTACCAGTCGGGTTCTTTGTGATGGTCTGATGGATTTGTATAATTCTGAGATTAATTTTAATTAAAGTACCAAATCAAAACTGTTTACTGAGAAACTTTACTCAATACGAAGACACACAAGTTGGCAACACATGAATAATTTCAATACCGAAAAATCGGTATGTTTAGTTTTGATTCGGTACGGTAAATCGGTATTACGCTGATACCGATACCGCGCGGTAAATACCGAGTACCGCCCATCTCTACAGAGCAGTTATATTCAAACAATTTGACTTAATGGTGGTAGACTTCACAGCAAATATCTTCTCATGTTGATGTTTTATTTGTAGGTGGAAGTCAACTATATCAAACATTTGAAGAATGGAGAGAGAAAACCATTGAGAAGCGGCAAGACATGGCCTAAGTATGTACCTCTATATGCAAGAGTACTGTAAAAATTCATCTCTGTGTGTGAACCTCAGACTCTTTAAAAAACCATGATAATCTTTTCAGGTTTAGTTCTCTATAATTCATATTCCGATCCTATTTCTAGGACGATAGGGATTTTATGTTTTTAATACTTGTAATTCTTGTTTCTTTGGGTGTTAATATTATTATTTTATTTAGCCAAAAACTTCTTTCAATATTTTTACATTTCTTAAAAAATTGGGATAGGGAACAGACAGAATAAAAACTTTTATATGGAACATAATCAGTCAGTGAGTGATGTTCCGATCATGAAAAAGCCTTTCGGACCGATTATTTCCGATGATCTGGAGGCACAATCGGCTGATTCCGATATATATGTACGGGATGTTGGACATTTGTTCCCATATACACACTTTGGAACTCCCTGTCGCTGGTCCATTTTCAAAGGCAAATGCACCAAAGAACTATATACATACTTGTCGCAAAACTGCTTCCGCTGACATCAGCTGCACCCTGTCTTTGATAGTTGTTTTAACAAAAGAGATCACAGTCGCTGTCTCAGACTGGTGATGACTGAGTAACGTTATGACCACGTGCGAAGCATGTGCGCGCAGTGTCTTTGAGTTATGATTGCCTATGCTTTTAGCTTTTAGTTCTCGCCAAAGCAGGTGCTGAGGTGATGTCACATGGCGGTCGACAGAAAACTATGTAACTATGTTGTCAACACACTCAGCTATTTAAAGCTTTTGTTGAGTCTGTTTCATGTCCACGTGATTGAACAAATAACTTCATATTCGACAGCTATAATTATATCAGAATATTTGGATGATGCCATATTGTTACAACTGCTTTTTTTGCATGCAATACGCTGACTATAGGCCATATTTTTATTAAAACTTGCAAATTGCACTTATCGGCAAAAGCTGATGTTCAACTGCGAGGTCCGATGTTTATCCGATGGGCTATTATCGACCAATGGCCGATTCTGATTATCGGAACATCACTACAGTCAGCAGTCCTCGAAATTAGCATTACCGCTGATTCAGTGTACAGTAGCTAGGCCCCTGCGATTTATTTGATTCGACCTCGATATTTGATTTGATTTCGATTGAAACATCAGATAATAATTGCGAATACACCAAACCAGTGAACGCGAATGTAATGCATTTATCTAACATTCACATTCACAACTACTGGGAAGTATAAAAATTAGATAAGGCTGATACACTCGCAAGTTATCCCTCACAATCTGTCGTTTTTAGATAACTTTAATAATTGTTCAAATTTACTCTCTTGTTTCGCGACCGAGAATATAAGAGTTAAGTTTAAATTTAATCTGTGGATACTCAATTGGAGATTGGCGGAAAGTTACTTCACAATTCTGTTGAATGGTACATCACGTGACTGCGCATACACACTATTAGATGCATTATCATTTCATTATTTGATTGTGTTTGCTCAGTTTTGACTTGCAGTGACAGTTGTAATGTTGTTCGCGAAAGTGCAGTTTTAAAGCCCTTTAATCAAAGCTCATTTTATAGTTGAGAAAAGTTGTGGTAGCATAATTCTGCAATGGTCCATCTCCTATTCCGCATTTTGAATCGATGTTGAATAATGTCGTAAGTTTTTAGTTACCGTAGTTACCACGCACGAAAATTGTATTTTCATAATTGTTTGTTATATTTTGAAGAAATGATGTCTTTAATTTTCAATCCACCATTCACAAAAAAAGATGGCAATGTGTTTTATTTAATAGATAATTCTGACATATATATATGAAAACGGGAAACATACTCTTTATCTTATCATTTCGGACAGCAAGATTATGAGATATTTGATTCGTTTTCAAATTTTTAATAGCTAATCGGTTCAGAATTCGATTCGATCAAAATCCCACTATTCGCAGGGGCCTAACAGCAGCATCCAGACCTGTTTACTTTTAAAATTGGAAATCTGGAGATTTTTTTCGATAAGAGTATCACGAAAAAAAACTTCATATTTTTCATTTAAATGTCACATAGACTGTTTGTTGCATTTGGTTTGCATCTGCCACAATTAACGGCCTTGACACCGATTACCGAGTGCCTCTAATTTCTAAAATCATTGGGAATAAAATTACGATTTTCCGATTATGGATCACATTTTATTTCGAATAAGGCAATTCAACGATTAAAACTATATAAAATGGTGCTCTCGGATAATTTTGTCGCCAAATATATTCAGTAACATCAGGTAACATCGGTAAATTTAAAGAGAGAGCGTATTGTATTGACATAATTGTTTCAAACTTTGAGGTCTGTTCGACTTCGTGTTCTGTTATTGCGTATATAAAACATGGAATACCACAAAGACGGAAACGCATGATGGCCAGCATCTCATTATTAAATTTCTGGTCCTAGATTATGCTGGCACACATAGACTTGATATACAGATGGAAATAAATTAAGATGCTAGTAGGTAGGCTGCAGACAATTAACTTATTCTTGGATTCTAAATGTAAATTTGGACAACTCAATGAATGTTTATTTGTTAGAAATTTATTGCTCCTTATTCATTATGAGCATACAGTCATTGATTTAGATTAAGTTGGATAGAAATATACAGATGGGGAAATGAATGTGCTCCACATTGAGTCTAAAAAAAATTATGAAAACAAAACAGTTCATGCAAAAATTCACACACAAAAATGCATGTCTTTTGAGTTTTTATGCATATATTCAATTTAAACCTGCCACATTTATGTCTTAGATACTGTTCCACAACAACATATACCGGTAGATATCATGTCATATCGGTCAAGGTAGTTAAATATATCATATAAAAATTTCCCTACCTACCCTGTTTCACCTGTTAGCCAGTCCCTTTAATTTGATCAGTTTGGCCTGTTGGAACAATCATTTCCTTTCAAGTAACCTAACTTTTTATGAAATAAATTCCAGAGAATTTGACGATGATGAAGTTGAATTGATTGTACATGATGAAGAAACCATTAAGAAGGTTACCCACCATACCAAGCTTATGCAGTTCCACGGGAATCACAGGCCACCATACTACGGAACTTGGCGCAAGCGATCTGTATTGATTAATCCTCGCAATCCACTTAAGATGGACAAGGTTTGCCATGATTTTGAGTTTTCTAGACAGGAATTATGTTTCTAACTTTGTTTCTACTTTTCTTCCTTTAATATTATAAATGCAGACTCCAGTGGAGGTTAATAACCGTTATCGTTACACTACACTTTAACCCTTTGAGTGCCAGATCGATTTTTGTATCAACCCATATGCCCTGTGCCAATGCATTCTCTTATATATGCGAGTCGACCATAGGTCGCCTCGCATATATAAGAGAATGCATTGGCCTAACAATTTTTTTTTTTTTTTACAATTTTAATAATTTATTCTTATATTCTTTAACAGACTTATTTTGTAGGTTTAGGGCCGATGATATCGGTCCCTGGCACTGAGGATCAAGGGTTAAGGATCTTCTCCATTGATGCTGACAGTAACTAACCGTTATCATTACTTTACACTTTAAGTATATTCTCAACTGATGTTGATAATATTTAACCGTTATCATTACTTTACACTTTAAGGATCTTCTTGACTTGTGGATAGTAACTAAACTTTATCGTTACTTCACACTTTAAGGATCTCCTCGACTGTTGTTGACAATAACTAATCGTTATTGTACACTTTCAGGATCTTCTCGACTGATGTTGATTGCAACAACAGGTTCTTCTGTACTATAGAGTTGATAGTAACTAAACGTTTTCTTTACTTAACCCTTTACCCAACAGAAGGGCCCTGTGCCAATGCATTCTCTTATATATGCGAGTCGACCATAGGTTGCCTCGCATATACAAGAGAATGCATTGGCTTAACACATTAAAAATTATAAAATTGTTAAAGAATGTAAGAAAAAATGGTAAAAAGTGTTAAAAAAAAGATTTTTTTTTAGGCCAATGCATTCTCTTATATATGCGAGGCGACCTATGGTCGACTCGCATATATAAGAGAATGCATTGGCACAGGGCATAACTGTAACTATCACAATGTGGTCAAGGAGCCGGTTCCAATGATATCCATATTTGTATGGTTCTATTGAGAAAGACTGAAGATATTTTAGGCTGTTGAAGCTTTATTTGGCCGGTTTGTTGGGTAAAGGGTTATGCAATTGCAGGATCTTCTCAACTACAAGGTTGACAGTAACTAACCATTATCGTTACTATACACTTTTAGAATCTTCTTGACTACGAGGTTGATAGCGATGATGAGTGGGAAGAGGAGGATCCTGGAGAAAGTGTCGATACAGATGGGGTAAATATACTTCTACATATATAATATCGCCATTTATTTTCTCAGGTACCATCTCTGTCTTTATAATTATATTATAATATTTTATTATTCCCCCATGACCGTAGGAAATGGTGGGTATACTGGATTACTATGTGTCTGGTTCGTCCAAGCTCATATCTCAACCCCTGGTTGTCCGATATTAATGGAATTTGGTATGGATGTTCACCACCATGAGGACATTCAATGGAGTGTTCAGGAGTATCTCAGCCATGAGTTATAGGATTTTGGAAGTTTGATATGGATGTTCATCATCAGAAGGGCTTTCAATGAAGTGTTAAATGATGTTTGCATTCTCCGTTAGTTAGTTAGTTGGTTACTTGGTTTATCTGGATATATTAATTGTTTGCCCGTCCACCCGTATCTAGGCTATGGGTCAGTCCTTTGATTTTGCAAAATGAAGGCCCACAGTTTATTGTGTCCCTGAATACGGATTTTGGTGCACCGAATGGGAAATATAACTGATGGTCCGATACTTGTACATGTAAACAGGTAAATAATACACTCAAATAACATTGCTTTGCGCTATTTTAATAAAAAAATTAATTTAATGTTCTAGTGTTCATTGTTGGTTACTTCACCAAAAAATTCCTTACTGGAAATTAATAATGGCCCCGAGAACTCGCCTGTTAAACCACACCCACGCATAATAATCAAATCAAACTGACTGATCTGCAAATAATGAGCTAGTTTACAACCAGATCACATAGCAAAACACTCCCGCGTTTGAATTCTTTGTGAACTGTTACTGTGGTGCAATGTCGGCTGTAGGTCAGCTCTCCAAAATCTGTCTATATCAGATTATTCACATACCTTCAAATTCTTTTCTATCTCAAACTTTACTCTCTAATTCTCTCTTCTTCTCCCGCTGATCTCATTAATATGTCTAATACCAACTTCATTATGCCATAAAACTTAATATCGACTTAAAGAGCCCACTACGTGAGTTGACGCGAGACAAAAATAAATAAATGCTAACTGTGAACCAGGGACCAGCCTAGACCTGATTTTCAGGGCGAAGTGACTTCTCCCTGTCACAAAAATGAGGCGAAGTGAGAGTTCTCCAGGGCGAAATGGGTTGGCAAATTGAAATCGGCCACACTGTAGTCGCCTATATAACGAAAATAGGAGATATGTAATATTTAAATTAAAATGATGAAACAATGGTTCAAATGTGGAAACTTTATGTTCAAATCATCACTCTAATAACTATGAATAATGTCCAAACATAATTGTGAGAGAATGGTAGTATTTTATATAATAATTTTGGAAGAACGGCATTTTTACAACCGCTTATGAATACAAAAAAAATAAAAATTACACAATGCTTATGAATACAAAAAAAATGCTAAACGAAGCGAAATCTTGACCATTCTCACTCATTAAAGGTGCCAAACCTGGTTACAGATATTAATATGTTGCAAAAATTAATTTGTTTTCTAAGTTATTCTGGCCTATACATAATTTAACAAAGGGGTGATGATCTGACGTAAGGTTTAGAGTTATAATCTTCAGGTGTGATAATCTCAAAATCACAAGTCACTGTGGACACCTGACGATGTATTCACAGCTGTCTGCAATCAACACTCAGGTGTGAATATGCTCCCAAATACAGATGTTAATAGTAATTATGGTGTTATCTACGACAGTATCAATGGATAACTGGGTTCAATCAATGTTGGCAGTAAATTAGGATAAATATTTTGCCGATTTACGTTGGTCAACTTCGGAAATTTCAGGGCGACTTAAAGCTTTGCCCGGCTGCAAAATTAGGGTGAAATGAGCAAGAATAGGGAGACTTCTTCGCCCACGTCGCCCTCTCGGCTGGTCCCTGCTGTGAACCTCATTGTCTGAAACACATCGGACTTTAATCAAGCACACTCACATTGTGGGTTCAGTCACACCATAAATGGAGACAACACATATAAGCTATCAGCTTGTTGTTAATTCCCTCTATCAGGGTTTCCGCTACTACGGCAGACCGGCCATCCACCAGCCTCATTCCCCTCCCCATCCTTGACATAACATTGGTCACAAAATTGCCACAGACCAACTCAGCAGCCTTTTTACCCAGGACGAGCGATCACTGACACTGAATAAGACATGACCAATTGCGCGGACCACGTGCACAGTTGTCTGCACCATTCTGGGTAACGCTTTGTTGGCGAATGTTTGGTAGTAATCAGCCTCTCGCATTTTAATTTACCGTAGATTTCTGTCTTTTAGACACAACTTTCTCATCCACTATTTCCCCTCAAAATGCGCAATAAACATCAGTAAGTCATTACAGGAGGGCTGAATACTGAGCTACAACCATGAACACAGGTGAGTTTTTGCAGTGCGGACCTTTTACCTCAAAATCAAAGAAAATTTTAATTAAAACTAAAAAAAATATAATATTAATAGTTTAAAATATTATCAGTGTATTTATTCCATATCCAATGAATGCAAAATTTTCCATTATACGATTCCAGCATGTGGTCATCTCCATCTGAGGAATGGCTTTTGAGTTTACACCAACTAGTTTTGATCGGTTCTGTATAAAATACAAAGAAAGCAGAACGTGTGCAAAGCACGTGACATGAGCTCTGACGTAACACGTATTGCTGCTGGAGTACGCTTGATACTGAGTGTGACAATATGTGTCTTTCCAACCCCAGTAATTTCTTTGATGTCGGCTTTTAATATTTCTACCGTTATAAAAGTCATTGTATCCACTGTAGGCCTATGTTGTGGTGCTTACATGCTTTCAGTTCATTAACTTGAAATCAAAGAAAGACGATCTGTTTTAATTTGGTTTCTATACAAAGATTTAATGTTCCTGCTTGTTGTCTTAAGTGCAAGGAAATGGCTATTTTCAGTGATAAACATCAAATTTTTCTCCCGACCATGCGCCGGGTATGTGCTTCCCAAATACGGCCACATTCCCCATCCCCTAGCAGAAACCCTGCCTCTATACCATAACTGTTTTTATACCCCCACTTTCGAAGAAAATGGGGGTATACTGGATTGACTGCATCTGTCGAGCCGTCCGTCCATCGTGCCGTCCGTCACACTTTCTCTGTCCCTGTGTCCGTCCGTCATAACTCGAACTATGAACCGATTTCAATAATTTTTTGTATGCAATCTCCTTGGGACTGCCTCTCCGCATGATGCTAATTGTGGTTCGGTCCGACTTTTGTTTTTTAAGTTGCGCCTCATTTTCGACTTATTTTGACTTAGAAAATTCTGTCCGACTTAATAACTTTAACAAATATGAACCGATTTCAATAATTTTTGGTATACATGCTTATCACAATACCCTCTCTACATGATGCGGCTAGGGATTGGCTCAGACTGTTTTTCGTAATATTACACTTCATTTTCGACTTATTTTGACTTAGAAAATTCTGTCTGACTTAATAACTTTAACAAATATGAACCAATATGAATAATTTTTTCTGTACAAGCTTCTTGTGACACCATATCGATATTATTTGTCCTATTTTTCATTAAAGTTAAAAATCTTTTTTGTTGGGTTTACGGATAATGCGGGTTGAATTTGCCACGGTGGGGGTATGCTAGCACTCGAGTGCACACCTCTTGTTTATATTGTAATTACTTTATGAATTATATGGATTAAATATTGTTTACACACTAACAGGAGGATGAGGATGAAAAGAAGGAAGATGTCGATGATGAAGAAGAGGATGGATGGATGGTTCCTCATGGATACCTATCTGAAGATGAAGGGTGTGAAGATGAACAGGTCAGTCAGAAATCAATAATAAACCATCATAACCAAACACAGCGTCAAACATTTTGTAGTGACATGAGAGATCAGGCCTGAAAATTTGGGGCTGGACATTTGCAGAATATGTACATTAGTTATCGTAATTTCACGTTTATCACTTGTTTATGTAATATGTGAATGATTAATTGACTAACCGTCGACTATAACAGTTGATTAGTCGATTCTGAAAACTCAGCAGTCGTTGCAACCCTAGTACAAATGTTCATATTTTGTCTGTCCGCCAGGGACCAGTCTGGACTTGATTTTCAGAGTGAAGTGACTGTCACAAAAATAAGGCAAAGTAGTCATTCTCTGGGGTGAAATTGGCTTTACAAAGTTAAAATTGACCAGTACAGTAGTCGCCTATATAACGAATATAGGAAATATGTAATATCTAAATTAAAGTGATGAAACAATGGTTCAAATATGAAATCTTTATGTTCAAATCATCACTCTAATAACTATGAATAATCACCAAACACAATTGTGAGAGAATGGTGGAATTTTATATAATAATTTTGGGAGAACAGCATTTTTTAACTGCTTATGAATACAAAAACAAAAACAAATTAAAGAATGCTTATGAATACAAAAAAAAATTGCTGAACAATAAAACGTAAAGAAATCTTGAATATTCTAACTCATTAAAAGTGCCTAAGCTGGGTATAGATATTAATATGTTACACAAATGAATATGTTTTCAAGTTGTTCTGGCCTTTGCAAAACTTTAACAAAGGGGTGATGAACTGACACATTTTTGACGGGTGTTACGATTGGAAACCGGTGGCCGGTGCTATTAAATTTGTATCTATCCTGGCAGCTAATTAATACCGGGCTAAGTTGGCTTGCGTTTCATTGTGTGTAGGTTTCTCGTTTAACGTTGTATTATGACACATTCATCACACCATATCTGGACAATTAGTCCATATTCATACTGAATTAATTACACACATAGTGATAGAGAATACGCAATAGCTGCCGATACCGTTATCTTTGATCGGCCATCGCACAACAATGTTTATTTATTGGCAACACTGTCAATTTCATAACTGGTGTTTGCATAAGAAATTCTACAAAATAGCATGGCTTTTGTTTTAACTTTTAACACTGTCCTTGCCGCTGTTGGTATATTGCATTGTACCATTGTTCTGTTAAAACTAATCGACTTGGGATTCTGGAGTTTACTTTTGGTGAATAATTCATCGACAAATCGTTACAACACTATTCTACTTAGGCTGTATGCCAGTTATGCATTGCGGTATGCATTGGGCAATAAACCAGCTCTTGTTAACCCAATCTAAACATCCCTACATGTTAATAAATTTGAATTCAGATTTCACAGGTTGTTTCTCTGCCCGTCCTCTGCTTATAATCGGAACAAGCAAAATGAAGAATAAACCATTTGAATATACTTTGAGTCTTGTCCTTCATTATATCTGTTTCTCTATCAATATAGGACGAGAATAATCTAGAGGCATTCAAAGCTCGACGAGCGGCAAAAGCTGATGCCTGGGAGAGAGAACTTAAAGAGAAGAAGAAGGTTGCTCTTCCTGTGATTGTGGGATTTAATTGGGTTAATGATTATGCCAAGAAGGAACATGAAGTATTTTTAGACAGATATTCAGTGAGTTCTAATATAATGTCACTATGGCCTGTACAGGTCTATATAAATTGCATTAACGCTAATTAAAGATGAGCTCTATCCTCTCACTTATTTTGGTGATAGGATTCAGCATATAGTGTTTGTATAAAATATGTGTATCTGTAATGTCCACTGACTCGGGACTGAGTGCCGTATAAAATATGTGTATCTGTGAAGTCGACTGACTCGGGACTGAGTGCCGCTATCATACTTACTAAAAGTTGTGTAGCACGCCACTAGGGTGATAAAATTAAAACAGAATAATCTTTCTGCAAGTAGTTTAACCATTTCTCTACTAAATACTCATTGATTAGTAGTTACCACCAAAGAATATGAATCCTTCTACACTACGCATTAGATTTACACATAACCTGAACATCCCTCTAGATGAATAATAGACCATTCCATTGATTAATTTTATAATGGATGGGAGAATCCATTTAGTAAAGAAAGGGTTGATATCAACATAACTTTGACACCCAAACAGGCAGTACACAATGTCATTCTTGTATATGTGAATTATATGGAGCGACTCTCATCGGCTGAATCATCACATTTTGGCCATAAAATTGTCCCATTTCTCCAGCCAAACTATTTGGAAAAGGATGAGTGCTCTATTTAAATTCAACCTATATTTTGGCCAGGTCAATTCAGATGGCGAAGCGCATTAATTTGAAACAAATATCAACTGATTTGTTTGATATTCGGTATATGAGATTTGCTCAACAATATTCTGATCGAGTTTAAAATTCGGCCAGGTACAGACACTTTGGGGGGAGTTGCATTGACTAACTTTGACGAGGCGGTGCACGGGGTTAATATTTGGTACTTTGGGGGGAGTTGCATTGACTAACTTGACGAGGCGGTGCATGGGGGTAATATTTGGTACTTTGGGGGGAGTTGCATTGACTAACTTTGACGAGGCGGTGCACGGTGGTAATATTTGGTATGACGAGGCGGTGCACGGGGGTAATATTTGGTATGACGAGGCCGTGCACGGGGGTAATATTTGGTATGACGAGGCGGTGCACGGGGGTAATATTTGGTATGACGAGGCGGTGCACGGGGGTAATATTTGGTATGACGAGGCGGTGCACGGGGGTAATATTTGGTATGTCGAGGCGGTGCGCGGGGGTAATATTTGGTATGACGAGGCGGTGCACGGGGGTAATATTTTGTATGTCAGACTTACTCTTGTGTATGATAGTATTTTCAATCCAAGCCCATGTTTGGCATAGTGTCCGTATCTCTGATGTGATACATGTGTTTGAACATAGTTACTACAGTAATTCCCAAAGTAATTGACCACTTAGGCCAAACTTTGTTATTTTTCTGCTTTAGGCGTTAGCAATTTTATTAGTTGGTTTACGAACCCGCCGACAACTTTTTTCCCGAAATGCGAAAAAAATTTTTTTTTAATTTTCAATGGAAACACGTTTGTACTTTACCCGTTTTATGTCTAAGTTTCACTCCGGTTCCGATTCCGGACTAATTGATGTTCACACCCTCGGTAGCTGTCGTAAAAGTATAAACAATAGATTTAATAATGCCACTTAAATAACTACTAAGTCACAAACCATGCAACGGATGTGTCCATTTCGATTGCGGGAAAAACTGTATAAACGAGTCCATTGTATACTTTCGGTTTCGTGCATATCCGGCCGTATCTAGTGGAATTCTACGTATTTTTACGTATTTTAAACGAAGTGTCTTTCTAAATGTTGCTGGTCTGAGAATTGTGCAGCTGTAGGCCTATTGTTGGCCATCATTGATGAACAGTAACTGTTCTTAGTAACGGATTAGAGGTACGCATTGTGAACGGAACGTGTACGTTACGTTTCGGGTAAAATTGCAAGACAGTCATTTGTACTTTCGTTTTCACCCATTCATGTCCGGTTGTAACCTTTGTAAATTGGGTTCGTTTTTTACTTATTTTAAACGACGTTTCTGCTTCTATTTCATTACCATTTTATTTAGGTCTATATATTTATAAAATAAACACAGAAAACTAACTATTGAAAAACAAAGAAAAGAAGTAATTTTACGTGTACAGGTGTCATCTTATTTTTTATTGTTCCTGTTGCTTAACAAGCTATAGTGGTTTATTTTATAAATACCCATATTTTCCACTTGCAGATAGACCATCTTTATAAATATTTTTGTTTTAAAACTAATATTTTTATGTTGCTTGACATTGGTCAATAAAGGAAGTCAGTGGCCGAGTGGATAGCGTACTGGTCTCTCGTGCTAAAGGTCCGGCGATCGATTCCCGGTCGGGTATTCTGACAAAAATCCAAACTTGGTCAGATTACCACGTTGTACGACTGAAAAGTCTCATTCGTGATCACACAATATATATCCGAATACAAAACTGACTTCCCTTCACGGCGACATCATGTCCAGGTATGTTGTCGTGAGTGCGGTACGCTGTCGGATCGTGAGCCGACATAAATGGCTGACCCGTGTACATGGGTGACTATGTGCACGTTAAAGAACCCGGCTGTAGGTTAGAGTAGCCCACCAAAGCACCGACCACGATCGAGACCCGGAGCCTGTCTGTAATACCCGAAAGGGGAGTTGACAGGTAATTCTAGATAGATTGGAAGGTATCCAGTCAGTTGTTTTATATTATTATTTAATATATTAAATATTGATATATTTGAAAGTTTAAGTTGAATAAAGTGTTCAGGGTAAATAACATGTCCATTTTAAGTTACAAAATTCCAGTGGTGATGTCGTGTGAAAATTCATACCGGATAGAACAAGCCCGAAGGGAGTTTTTTTTTGGTTTTTTTTCCCCCTCCTCCATCTACATTTTTTTGGGTCCCATGTTCGTAAACCAACTAATTAAATTGGTAAGGTCTTACGGATTTTTTTAACCTTGTTTTGGTAGGGTCGGTCGGAAAAAAAATAAAAATGCTTGAACCATTTTTTTTTTTTTTGACATTCGCTAACGTGTCTTTATAATTCTCTGTCAGTCATTTATAGAGAACAGTTTTCGGATGTATATCACAAAATTCAAATCCAGTACTATTATTTGAAACATAGCTCAGATTATTGAATAATATTGAAAAAATCCAGAAATAAAGAGTTTGTTTTTGTTCAACATTTTAATTATTGAATAAATGGACTCCCCCTTTCAGTTATAATGTATAGATTGAAAAAATCCATTATTCATCTGGATGGATATCATGGAAATATAAGTAGCCGACAGATAATATATTTGCAGAAGGATTCCTATTAGTTGGTGGGAAATGTTCAGATAATAAGTTTAGAACTTGTTGAACTTATTAATTGAACATTTCCTAAGCAATCTACTTGGCTGGTCAATGCGTATATAGTATAGAGAGGGTTAATACACATGGGAATGGTGAGATTAGTGGTAGTGATAAATAGTGAATGTGTAACTTGAGCAAAACCCACATACTCATTAGCTTGTCATTCCTATCTAAGAAACCTTGTAGACTGTTATTGGTCTTCAGTCATATAGATCACCATAAATTCCCAGGAATACAAAATGTATTCTAAAGGCCATTTAAAGTTTTAAAGAAATGTATAGAAAGCATGCAGGTAGAAGCATTTAAACTCAAGGTGGCAGAAGCATATAAACTCTAGCTGACTTCTCAGTTTTCATCATGGATGTAGTTAAAAGTAATTAAAGCCAGAGATATCTGTAGTTGATGGGTCCTATGCATCTTTAATCAGCAGTGAAATGTGGTTAGATAATTTGTTACTGATAGGCAGACACAGCTAAGGTCGGCTGTGAAAATAAAAATAAAAATTATATTTGATTTTTATTTCCTTGTCCTGGCCATAGAAAACAGGGTCGGCGGATCCGTAAAGCAGTAAAATAATAAAGTTTGGCCTTAACCACAGCAGAATTATGGGTAACTTTTCAGGATTTAGTCGGAAATATGGCTTGTTGCCATTCATCGGAAAGCTCTCCGATGAATGGCAACAAGCCATATTTCCGACTAAATCCTGAAATGTTACCCATAATTCTGCTGTGGTTAAGTGGTCAATTACTTTGGGAATTACTGTGATTACAGTAATGAAACGGAAATTTGAATTTGGGGGGGGGGGGGGGGGGGGGGGGGGAAAGCATTATTTCGTACCGATTAAAACTTTTCCTAATAGACTGATCGCAAATAAAAAAGGTTGCACATGCAGGGTTTTGGGACCATGTGTGTGAGCCTGAGAAATTTGTTAAAATACATGGCTGCCAGTGGCCATCTTGTATTTTACTCTTCGCATGACGAAGATCAACGGCACAACCTACAGGCCACATCCCTCATCCGATCATCACCAAACTTCATAAGGATCTTCTGGGTGACCTCTAGATGGGAGCCAATGATATTTTCGGAATTTTGTTTTAAAAAAAAGACTAACAAGATAAAATTGTCCTTTGTACGCTTTTGATATGAACGTTTTCACGCAGATTTTCTGTTCTAAAAATAGCCTTTAAAACTATCCTGTTGATGTGACGAGAAATTCTGGGCAGGTGTCCTCGATATCATTATTTTATAACTTTGTTGGAAGAGATACACCATCTTTAATGTTTTCTCCGCATTTTCAGGTAATCTGCGTTGGTGCTATTAATGTTTTCTCCGCGTTTTCAGGTAATCTGCGTTGGTGCTATTAATGTTTTCTCTGCGTTTTCAGGTAATCTGCGTTGGTGCTATTAATGTTTTTTCCGCGTTTTCAGGTAATCTGCGTTGGTGCTAAGCCAATTAATACAAGCTATAGCCTTAAATTATTGAAAGAGGAACAGGGACATAAAGAGAGTCCAACACACCAAGCTCCGGTCACTCCTGCTAGTAAATCACTGAAACGACCAGTCCCAGAGGAAGGTATGTCTAATAGGCTCATCTGACATATAAAGTAGCAATAATCTTCCCCATACAATAAATGATAGTGTACATTAGTGCTGAAACAATTGGTCATGTTAATAGACAAGTCGGCTATTTGTTATGTTTTCTCTGCATGCCCCTATATAAATATATATAGAGGATCTCACATCAGTTTCTATTTTATACGGAATTTATCAACCGAGTTCACTAAATTCTATTAGAGCCGAGGTTCAAATAGAATTTAGTGGACGAGGTTGATAAATTACGTATAAAATAGAACGAGTTTGAGATACCTTTTATCATATGATCAAATAAATGCGAAGCAACGCGAAGTATTCATCGAAGACAACAATCATAAACTTCAGCAATCACAAGTCATTTAAATAATGGCGTGACGTCATCGCACGCGCTAATATTACACGTGTGTCTTACCAATAATTATGAAGCTGGTTTTGTGGGTTAATTATGTGATAAATAAACATATTATATATGTGGACCCATCACGAATGCCCCAATATGTTTGCAGATCAGTTATCAATCCAATTTCTGCGATAATCATCTTTTGGATTGACTGTCAGTGATCAGACTGGAAGTTTATAATTGAGTGATGTCACTAGTCTGCTTCCTATTTATCAGCAGGTCTGAAAATATGGTGCCGGACATTTGCAAAATGAGGTCCCCAGAGGGTGAATGTAGTGACACTACCTACACAGTGGGCTAGCATCACTAAATGAGGTTCCCAGAGGGTGAATGTAGTGACACTACCTACACAGTGGGCTAGCATCACTAAATGAGGTTCCCAGAGGGTGAATGTAGTGACACTACCTACACAGTGGGCTAGCATCACTAAATTCACCTTCTGGGGACCTTATCTTCTCTGGAAAGTATCTTTATTTATTTTTCTTCTCTATTATCCCCAAATTGGCAGATGACAATGCATAACCGAGGTGCCGACTGGGTGCACATCACAATCTTCACCATTTGGGAACTTAAATCTGAGTCTAGATCTACCATGGCAGATGAGGCCATGCAGAATGATGTCCCAAGATGATGAATATTGTGATGCTAGCCCTCTGTGCGAGGTAGAGCCACTAAATTCACCCTCTCTGGACCTCATTCTGCAAATGTCCAGCACCATATTTTCAGGCTTGGTTATTAAGAGCAATATCTTAGCATCTACAAAATAATTAGGGTAGGTAGGTAGGGAATTTTTTTATTTAAAATTTGTTTTTTTTAATTCTGAATTCCATTGGGTCATTGACAATTCAATCTAGAAAGCTCCACAATTCTGATTATTCAGATTAATTGATATGTTCAATACTAAATATTGTTAATCTTGAATTAATCAGAGCACTAGACTAAAAAAAACGTCTAAATCTTTTTATAGGAGAGGTTTGAAAATGGGTAAGATACCTTTCAATGCCCTTCCCACTGATAATTTTTTTTATCTGTGTCTACAGTCCAATAAAAAGTTTTGCGTAGGCACCTTTTTCTAGGGTAGGTAGGGAAACCCTAAACACAGGTATTTTTTTTTTTGCCTTAAACTCTTTGAGACACACTAATATGAAATGTTTCTTACTTTGAGAATGGGAATGCATCTACAACTTAAACTCTTTGAGACACATTAATATGAAATGTTTCTTACTTTGAGAATGGGAATGCATCTACAACTTAAACTCTTTGAGACGCACTAATATGGAATGTTTCTTACTTTGAGAATGGGAATGCATCTACAACTTAAACTCTTTGAGACGCACTAATATGGAATGTTTCTTACTTTGAGAATGGAATGCATCTACAACTTAAACTCTTTGAGACGCACTAATATGAAATGTTTCTTACTTTGAGAATGGGAATCCTGGAATAACAGAGTGAAGTGACTTCTGTCTGACTATAACGGTAAATTGACAGCTTGAGGGAAGAAATCTTCCCAGGTCTGCCTTCCTGTGATCAGTGCAATTAGTGTTGGTTAAGTGAATAAGATTCCTTCAAATAATTTTGGAGATTTGCTTTCTTCTAACATATTTATTCTTTAATTAGGACAAAAATAAAACAGGGTTTTGATTCTCAGGCATCGCCACATCTAAAAAAAAAATTGCCCTCATTGGACCATATTATTCAGAGTGTTTTAGATTTTTCCCGTAGTTGTAAACCGGTAACACGAAAATAGGAAACATGTATATTGGCCATATGATGGTTATTTGAAGTTTTATTGTCTTATCATCCTGCGGTACATATACAGTCTTTAATAATTAGTCAATGGAATAATTGAATCAAGACATTCTATGATAGTTTGGAAGATCACTTTATCTTTTCGTTCCAACTGCATTTACGTTCCGTATTTTTATATGAATCGGATATGTAGTTCTGCGTGCTAAAAATTATTGTGCAGAGATTAAAATCATATCAATGTATATAATATTATAGTACAATGTTGTAATTTGTCATTCTTTATATCCGGTTCAATTAGTTTATAACCATTACAAAGTTCTCACTTTTCATTTTCTGGACCTGGGAAGGTATAATAACCCATACATACTATTATGGGCAGAAAAAAAAAAAAATATAAAAATAAAACCCTTGCTTCTGCATTGATTTTTCAAAAAATAAATTCCTGAGAATCAAATACCTTATTTTGTTTGGCCTTATGTGGATTATGTTTTATTCTATTAACATCTTTGGTCATTTGAAATTTCAGCTATGACTGATCTGATAAGTCTGGTTCATGGGAGTACAGCTGGAATAAAGAAATTGGTGCGTGAATTCAGAATGTTCTGGAGACAAAAAGTTGGCGGGAGCGCTGTTAATACTGAAGGCTTAGAAACTGATCCACAAACAATTGAAAATAGCCCACGTGTGTCCAAAACTGAAGATTGTGAAATGGAGGTGGATCAGGATAAAGTGTCAAAAACTAAACCAGATGAGATTCAAATGAAGGATGTCTCATCCGGTGACATTGACGATAAAATGAATGAAAGCGTATCAGAAGTTGCTAAAGATAAAGATGATGACATCATCTCAAAAAGACAGCTTGAATTGAAGATAACGGCAATTGCTGTTCGCGAAAAACGGAGCACGTACAATAGAATTTGTTGGTATGTTCATGAGAGCATGCTCAAACAGTATTCTATGGAGGATATCTCCTTGCCGAATACATGGCAATATCTGTCTGAACCAGCAGGTAAAAAACCTCAAGAGGGCAAAAAACCTCAAGAGGTCAAGGTTAAGGAGGAACCAGTGACTCCATCGGGAAGAAATACTCCGAATATCATGTCATTTGTTCAGCCGATATCGCCATCTCAAATTCATGCCAGCATTAAAAAGCCTGAAGTGCAAGTAGCTTCTGCTCCACCAACGCCGACACCATCTGGTCCATCCATATTGGCATTTGCACAGAAATTATCTCCATCTCAGATTCATGCAAAACCGAAGTCTCAGCTCGGAAGTCCTGCGAGTTCGCTTGTAAAACCAGTAGTGGGAAGTCCTGTTGGATCAAGGAAACCCGATACAAAAACGCCGCAGAGTAGCCCTTCTGTAGCAAAGAAACCTGTAGTAAAACCTATAGTAAAAATGTTTAATCAAAAACAATCTGTGCAGGATAAAGCTGGACCAGTGCAGCCTTCAAAACTGGTCAAACGGATTACGCCTGTCCGTGTTGATGGTGGTGAAAATATAATGTCTCCAAAGCCTATTAAACGGATAACTCCTGTCCGCGTTGATGATGGCGTTGACAACCAGTCTCCAAAATTTGTTAAACGGATTACTCCGTTTCGTGTTGAAGACAACCAGTCGCCAAAAGCTGTTAAACGGATAACGCCCATTCGTATTGACGACAAAGATAAATCAAATGATGTAATTTGCCTTCCAGATACCACTCGGCTTGTCACATCTGACATTGTGACCTCTGTCCTGATTCGTGCGGAGAGAAATTCCTTCGGTGATGCTGCAATCTCCAGTTCAACTGGCGTCGATTTAGAGAAATCTGTGACATCGATGTCGTGTGAGGAGAGTGATATTAGTAAATCTATTCATAGTGTTGTATCACATGAATGCAGACACATGGATGAAAGGGAAACTAAAAATATGAAGGATTCTGAGGCATCTAATGACTCGGTGATTGTGCTAGATTAATGCAGGTTAACCCTTTCTGTACTAAATATTCATTAATGAGTAGTTATCCCTTAGGAAATGCTCAGATAATAAGTTCAACTAACGAATGAACTTATTATCTGAACATTTCCCACCAATAAATATGAATCCTTCAGCACTTGTATTATCTTTTCGTCTGACTTTTGTCTGCTAATTTATTCTGAACACCCCTCCAAATGAATAATAGACCATTCCTATGTATAACTTTATAACTGAATGGGAAAATCCATTTAGTATAGAAAGGGTTAATATTAATTGCTTAGGTCATTGACTAACTCTTCCAGTCTGCCTTTAAATTTTCTTCATTTCAGAATAGGGCAATCAGATTTATTCAGCATTCCAGTCATTCTGGAAAATTCCATCCCTTTCCACTGCCAGTCTGAAAAATTCATGAAATTACAAAATTATTCTCGAATTACAATTGAAATTGAAGCATATGGGTTCATTTCCAGTAAAATGTCAACAATATTATGAAAAACTATTAAGACTAATTTAACTGATGCCAAGTTGTCAAGAGAGATTGATTACTGAATTAAGTTCTTTCTTTTGAATATCTACAGTAATGCCCTAAGTAATCGACTCCTTAACCACAGCAGAATTATGGGTAACTTTCAGGATTTGGTCGGAAATATGGCTTGTTGCCATTCATCGGCAAGAGCTTTCCGATAAATGGCAACAAGCCATATTTCCGACTAAATCCTGAAAAATTACCCATAATTCTGCTGTGGTTATGGAGTCGATTAATTAGGGCATTACTATATTTGAAGCCCTGATTAGTCAAGTCTGGAAACATTATAGAATTCTATCATCTTGAGATCTTGGAAAAGTTCTTAAATCCTGGTAAAGATTTGGAAATGCTGTGGAATATTATCCATGGGCAAGTGTATGAACCTGCTCCAATTGTAGCATATTTTAAAAAGTATATTTATATAATTTTACATGAATCTTAGTTTTGTTTCCCTGAAAACATTTTTACTAGAATACACAGTGAGATATAAAATAGGCTTGTAATTACAAAACAGTCAATTATATTGCAAAGATGATTCTATGTTTTATCAGGGATGGGATTTCATACTCTGAAATCAAGAACCAATTGGTTGACTTCTTCGGCAACTTTGTCATATCCCAGTGCAATCTTTATATTGCGAAATGGAGTAAATTTAAAGGCCTGCTCTTGGACCAAAAAGATTGAATTATGATGTGTTGTCAAGTTATTGACAGTTTACAGTGGATAAAATTCATGCCAAATGCTTACAGACTACATGACTAACCAATTGCTTTCATTTCATGTGTGATACATTGCT
Source organism: Siphonodentalium dalli (assembly GCA_032622095.1). Taxonomy (NCBI): domain Eukaryota; kingdom Metazoa; phylum Mollusca; class Scaphopoda; order Gadilida; family Siphonodentaliidae; genus Siphonodentalium; species Siphonodentalium dalli. The sequence goes on from CP136063.1 coordinate 277,929,820, forward strand.
TTCCAAGGTTTATGCTCTCCCAATTATTCTTTTGCCAGATATATACCAAATGAGAATATTTTTTGCTACATATTCTCTTAGAAATTACATACTGCGACATTCTTTAGGGTCGAAATTGAGAGGTTCTGGAACATTTATTGTGAATTCATATTTATTGGTGGGAATTGTTTAGATAATAAATTCAACAAACGTTGTCGTATTATTATCGGCGGAACTACTCATCAATGAGTATTTAGTTTATAAAAGGTTAACCTTAGAAATGATTGGTAGTGACATTGATATAACTTAACCCTTTGAGTGCCAGGGGCCGATCTCATCAGCCCTAATTTACGATGTGTAAAATCGGCCATATTTTTTTTTTTTTTTAGATTTTTTTTTTTTAAGGTTGAATTTTTTTTGGGTATGCTTAAGCATGCTATAGTGAATTTAAAAGCAAACTGGATAAAACCTTAGGGGCATGTTATCACTCAAAACTATCACCAAGTAGTCTTAGTAATAATTTTGATGCCCATGAAAAACGTAAGATTCCCTGGCACCAAACCTACAAAATAAGTCTGTTAAAGAATATAAGACAAAATTACTAAAATTGTAAAAAATTGTAAAAAATAATAACAAATGATGAAAAATTGTTAGGCCAATGCATTCTCTTATATATGCGAGGCGACCTATGGTCGACTCGCATATATAAGAGAATGCATTGGCAAAGGGTGTATGGGTTGATACAAACATCGGACCTGGCACTCAAAGGGTTGTGTGACATTGTGTGACTATTGAACAAATGTGATCAACCAGGACCACGGCCATATTAGCTTTCAAGATCTTTAAGTGAGTTTATTCATTGGTATTAAATCCAGATAAGGCGATATGAGACAGAAACCTGGAAGCTTTGAATCTGACAAATGACCACTCAAGGCCTGGAAAGTGCTTAAATTACCATTAGGGGCCTTAAATTACCATTTGGGGCCTTAAATTAACATTTAGGGCCTTAAATTACAACTAGGGTCCTTAAATTACCAATAGGGGCCTTAAATTACCATTCAGGGCCTTGAATAGTCTTGATTTTTGTGGTATAAAATCGTTATTTTTTTTCTTCGTAAATAAATTTGATATCAAAATAGGCAGCTACTAACATAGTCATTGTTATAAGCGAATTACATGCAGTGACCATTGTTAGCTTAATTATTGCCGTATGGTTATCGCTTGTTCTCTGAAATGGTTCTCTAATGTGTTTTGAATATTTTCGATAATCTTAGCTGATTGCTGCATTCTTCCAGGGCAGATAGTGTTTGGATACTAACTTATCAGATTTATATTCACTGAAGTAAGCCTGTATTATATATGTCTTTAATTTAAGACCTTTGAAAAACAAATTGAATGCGCTTTAATTTGAAATTTTTTATTTCATGAAGAGCCTTGTCATAATGGTCTTCAATCTCATTAGCTCTGACCTGCGGGAACCCTGGTCTTTCTACTGTATAATAAAGGATGAAAACAGTGTCTTACATTTGAAGAATGAGTTCCGCAGAGGATATAATATCCATAGAAGCGGCCTGTGAGCTTGTAAACTAAATTTCATTTTTACCTTAGTGTAATTTATACGTATAGATGTTTTATAGTTCTGGACCATCAATGTATTTGAATACTTCATGTACATATACTATGATATCAAAATATCGAATGTGCAATATTGGGGATCAGATCATGTCTTGACCCTTTCTATACTAAATACTCATGAAATGTTCAGATAATAAGTTTGTTGAACTTATTATCTGAACATTTCCCACAAATGAATAGGATTCCTTCTGCAGTTTCTAATAAACTTTTCTATTGTCTGTTTGCTCACATTTCCTAAACATCCAGGAACATCCCTCCAGATCAATAATAGACCCTTCCAATGTATACTTTTATGACTGATGGGAGAACCCATTTAGTATAGAAAGGGTTAAAGGGGTATACCCAGTTTAAATGTCTGATGTTCATTTGTAATGTCAATTTCAAAGCTCATTGAATAATAAATTATTATGGTTGGCAATTGATTGTTATTTGATGAAATATTTCAGATTATCAAAATTTCAGTATTTAAAAAGCCAAATAAAAAAAGGTGTTTGGTTCTCAGAGACTTTTTTTTTCAAATCTGATGCTCAAGGGAGGTATATGTTATTATTATTTATTTCAAATTATTAGGATGAGGGAGGCAGGTTTTTGTTTATTATTATTTAATTTTAATGATACCGGGTAACCAAACAATCCTTATTCAAATTTCTGATCCATTTGACATGGAAAGCCTTAGGTGGGGGACAATGTACATGCAGTTATGATATTAGATCTGAAATGGGAAAGGATCCAGTCATTCTGACACTATATTCCATTTGGGAAGTAATTTATATATGCAATTAGAAATGATATAGAAAGAGACATATTTTATTATTTATTAATTATTTGGGTCATTATACCCAATGAATTGTTCAAACATTTTTTGTAAAGAGCATGAACGTTCTTCTAATTTATCCACATGATGGTCTATAACCATTAACGAAATTCATGGCAAAAACATACATTGATACCTTCAAACAATCTTCTTTTTTTTTTGTATTTATTAATATTTTTCCCCTTTGATGACAAATATTAAAGTTTCCTATACATTTTCTGCAACATATATTCCCAAGCAGAATTATCAATATTTTTTATTTTGTGGTGACCGGAGGACGTTCCTCATCTCTAGTTTACAGGATTCATAATTTCTCATTTCATTTTCATTATTTTATGGTAAAGAGGCAGGTATCGCTACTGAATGCATAATCTTAATGTTCCAAAAAGACACTTAGTGAAATTACCAATCGTTATTCTGCTTATGCACTCACAATGTATTCAAACTGAAATTCTCAATGAAAGTATGTCTTAACTGTCCATCACTATGGTTACTGTAGGGCAACTGGGAAGTTTTACAATCATGATTTCCATTAATATGAAAATCAGTTTTCCAAAGTTGTAATTTGGAATTTATAAGTTATATATATTTAAATAAATGTAAGATTGAAATCTTTGAAGGACTTGTTTCTTTTATCTCCTATCCCCCATGTGGTTGTTATACCCCATGCTATCTCTTGCCTCCCATGTGGTTATTATACCCCCCATGACCCAGCATGACCGAAGGAAATTACATGTGTCCAGATATCTCAACCACAGGTTGTCGGACCTCAATGAAATTTTGTATGACATTCTGTAGAGTTATCAATTGTTTTGTTCGGCTTTTCCATTCTAGAGTTATTCATCTTAGTTTATCTGGAAAGGCTGATATTTTGTCCGTCTGTCCAAGTATTGCTGCCATGGGTTATAGGATCTTCATGAAATTTGGTATGGATGTTCATTATCATCATCAGGGCTTTCAACGAAGTGCCAAGTGGTGTTTCTCTGTTCTAGAGTGCTTATCTTATTTTATATGGAAATATTTATTTTTTGCACGTCCGCTGAAATGGGTTTTGTTTGCATTCTTCATTCTAGGGTTATTTCTGTTTGTTTATAAATAAATGTTGATATTTTGTCTAACAATGGGTCATCAGATCTCAATGGAGTTATGTGGAGATCGAATGCGGAAATTTTAAATGTCTAAGTAATGCTAGATGTCAACATAAAAGATATATAAAGAAAAATCCAAGATGGCCAACTGGCTCCCATCTAGTGGTCAAGTTTGGGGGATGAGGGATGTGGTCTGTAGGTTAGCTAAAAGGTTTCGTCATGCAAAGAGTAAACTGCAATATGGCAGTCGGTGGTCATGTTTTTTAATGAAATTCAGAATGAAAGTGTCAATGACACTGTAGCTCAACTTAGGGAGGGGAATAATTTAATGGTTGACAAGTTTCATAATGATCGGATCAGGGATGTGGTCTAGGGTGTGCCAAAGGATTTAGTGATGCAAAGACTAAATTCTAAAATGGCCACGGGCGGCCATGTTTTTTTTGCCAAAAGACCCCAAAATGACTCGTTCCCATCTACATGTCAATGTCATGACAAATTTCATGAAGATCAAACAAACAGATCGGTCTATAACCCATGCTAATAGATTTTGTAGAAATATTTAGTCATACAAAGAGTTAAATCCAAAATGGCCATTGGTGGCCATATTTTTTTGCCGAATGACCACAAAATGACTCGTTCCCATCAAGAGGTCACCCTGATGATCCATATGAAGTTTGGTGATGATCAGATCAGTGATGTGGTATGTAGGGTGTGTCAAAGTATTTAGTGATGCAAAGAGTAAAATCCAATATGGCTGCTGGCGGCCATGTTTTTTGGCCTAATCGCCCCAAAATGACGCATTCCCATCTAGAGGTCACCCCGATGATCGATATGAAGTTTGGTGATGATCGGATCAGGGATGTGGTCTGTAGGATGTGTCAAAGGATTTAGTGATGCAGAGAGTAAAATCCAAGATGGCCGCCAGCGGCCATGTTTTTTGTCCGAATTAGCCCAAAATGGCTTGTTCCCATCTACATGTCAATTTCAACATTCATGACAAATTTCATAAAGATCAGACCAAAGATACGACCTGTAGCCCGCGCCAAAGGAAATTGTTGACGCCAACCCATGGCAATAGCTCAAACTTACAAAGTAAGTTGAGCTAAAAATTAGATTACTCCAATCTTGAGGTCATCCCGAAGATCCAATTGATGTTTAGTGACGACTGGACAAGGGATGTGGTCCAGGGTGTGCCAAAGGATTTAGTCATGCAAAGAGTAAAATACAAGATGGCGGCCGGCAACCATGTTTTTCATAAAAAATTCTTCAAATTCGATAGCGCCCATCTAGAGGTGATCCTAAACATTCCTGTAAATTTTCATAATATATGGGTCAGACTTTAGGACACGACTATCAAACTTTTAGTCAACATCAAGCATGATCATCTCACACTCTATCCTGAAAGTCCGGTCATTAAAAGGTTTGACCTAGAATAAATTTGGACAAAGTTGGTTTGTATACCATTTTGAAGAGGAATAAAATTGGAACTCCCTGTCCAAGATGGCCACCAAAATGGGTACCGGAAGTGGAAATTTTTACATTTTTTACTAGTATCTTTAAGATAAGTTTCTGCTGTTTGGAACTGATTGAGAATTGTGACTTTATTTTGTATAATGTATTTTTCCATGGCTCAAGTTCATTCATTTCTTGCATATATACTGTTGAGTATAAAAGGAGATGACCGAAATTAGTGTACAGTCCCCCTTTGGCCAATTATTTGATATACAGCTGTGAAGAATATTTTATTGAGGACATCTCCAGGGGGCGATTCCATTCATTATGCTCGGCTACGAGTAAATTACCCGGGATAAAAGTGAATGGAATGATTTTTAGTGACCGGAGTAATCTAAGAATAACAGTTACAACTGCAAACAAAACATAAATTTTTATGCAGGAAATTTGACAAAACTCACACAGGGATGCATGGCTATAAGAACGTCATGTAAAATTACAAGGAGACGCTGGGAGACGTGTTATTTAATAGAAACATTCATTTAATGATATGCATTTAATAATTATACTATAATAATGCATAACAGTGGAAACACTTGACTGATAACTGTCAATACAGTTTTTCAGCATTTGAAGACATGAAAACCTGCCAAACAGTTCAGCCAGTCATATGGCACATGTCTGATGGGTGGGAACCAGTCACACAGCACATGTCTGATGGGTGGGAACCAGTCATATGGCACATGTCTGATTGGTGGGAACCAGTCATATGGAACATGTCTGATGGGTGGGAACCAGTCTGATGGGTGGGCACCAGTCATATGGCACATTTTGGTTCCATTTGCTTGAGTTAGATCACAGGAAATAGCATCACAATGTTATAAACATTCCTTCTCAACAAAGCAGTCGACTTGGGTTTCCAGTTTTTCATCCATTTTAGAGCATCTAGGCTTTGGGCCGGTATGGCAAGCTCAGGCGACTCTCAATAAAACGGCCATTTTACGCTCAATTAAAACACAATTGCAAGGCTGCTACATTGACTGGTGGCATGCCCGATTGAGAAAAGACAAAAAACTCACATTCTATCGGAGGATGAAACATGATTTTCAAATGGAGACATATTTATCAGTAGAACTAATATTTCAAAATTCACAGTTACGTGTTAGCTCTCACAAATTATCGATTGAAACAGCCCAACATCGAAAACATATCACAAAGTCAAAAGATAAACAATCTGATACATCTACCAACGACCATCGTTGCTGTCCCATCTGTCTTGACGGGACCGAGGACGAACATCATTTCCTCTTTATATGCCCAGCTTACGCCACTATCAGAACAAGTTTTTTCAACGACAAATTTCGGGCATCAATTATTCAATTCTACCAACCGAGGTAGCTTCTGACATTTTCGTGGGTACGTTCGACAGTGAGATAACCACAAGATTCATTACACTCATAACTAACCTTTTCCACGAAAGAGAGAGAGCAATACTTCGAGATTATTCCAATATTGTGCACCAGTCCACCACTTGATTAACGATAACCACAGTGACAGTTATCTATTGTTATATTGTTATTTTTGTTCCTCATATTGTTATTTACTTGTACACTTGTCTTTTGTCATTATTTGTGTAAAGCGTTATGTACCATTGTGGTTTCTTATAACGATTAAATCTTATCTTATCTTATCTTATGGCACATGTCTGATGGGTGGGAACCAGTCATATGGCACATGTCTGATGGGTGGGAACCAGTCACACAGCACATATCTGATGGGTGGGAACCAGTCATATGGCACATGTCTGATGGGTGGGAACCAGTCATATCGCACATGTCTGATGGGTGGGAACCAGTCATATGGCACATGTCTGATGGGTGGGAACCAGTCATATGGCACATGTCTGATGGGTGGGAACCAGTCATATGGCACATGTCTGATTGGTGGGAACCAGTCACACAGCACATGTCTGATGGGTGGGAACCAGGCCTGAGAATATGGTGCCGGACATTTGCAGATTGAGGTCCCCAGAGGGTGAATTTAGTGAAGCTATCCCTCCATGTATTGAGGTCCCCAGAGGGTGAATTTAGTGAAGCTATCCCTCCATGTTTGTACATCAGTTACACTAATCTGTATTGACTGTCAGACACAGGGAGATATCATAAGTTCTGTAGTTCATTTATTCACAGCGGGCCAGCATCACTAAATTCACCCTCTGGGGACCTCATTCTACTTAGACTTATCGGGAAAGTATCTTTATATCAAATTAACAAATAATTTTAGTTTCTTTAGAAACTTCTTCACAAAGTATCTTTTTCCATTGAAGAGTGTCGTCTGCTCATGTTTGTCTGGGGTTCTGTATGGGTGAAATTATAAAATTGTTAAAGAATACAACAACAAATTATTAAAATTGTAAAAAATTGTTAGGCCAATCCCCAAATTGGCAGAAGACACATTCCTTAATCAAGGTGCCCAATGGGTGCACATCACAATATTCACCTTCTGTGAACTGAAATCTGAGTCTAGTTCCCCATAGCAGATGAGGCCATGCAGGAAGGGGACTTCATTCTGAAAATGACCGGCACCATATTTTTGCAGGCCTGGTGAGAACCTCCAAGGCTCCATGTCAGTTTGTATTTCCAGCAATAACAAGCACAGTTCTCTTGGGAAACATACTAAATTCTTCCCAGTTATGTGTACAGTTCTCTCCAGAAAAGGTTAACAGTTCTCTTGAAAAACATACTCAATTCTCAACAGCTATATGTATTGTTCTCTCCCACAAATGCAAACATTTTATCCTCAAGAATGAACACTGTTCTCTGAGCAGAAAAATATAATGCACAGTACCCTCAGAAATGTGGAGTTTGTTCTCCTTTAAATGCATAGCAAGCAGCTGATTGTTGTCTGGTTACCTTCCCTGAATGCGCTGTAAGATGAGGAGTTCTTCACTGATTGCTGTTAAGTTCCAGTCTTGACCAAATGCTTCATAAAACCGGCATGCATGAAGTTCCATTGCCGAACACAAAATCCTCATAAAATCTCAAGTGCTCATTTGAAGCCAACATCCATATCTCAGTCCTCGAAATTGGCCATGGCTATAAATCAATAATAACGAGTCACTGCTGAGTTATCTTCCCTGCATTGCACCAGCTAAAGCTGGACTCGGCACTCTGGAACCTGGCAGATGGGAATTCCCTATTCCTTCTCGGAGCACAAGATTTGAACCAGAATCAGTTGAGGAATTCTAATTTCTTCATATCACTGCATGGCCATCAAAGTATCTATAAGCCTCAAATCTTGCAGCTTTTTTACCCGCAGAATCATAATGCAGAGCTTTGAAGCACGTATCGCAGAAGTACGATGGATTCTGGACACTGAGCATATCGTCATACGTCACCCACCTGGAATTATACATAAAACAGGATGAAATTCATTATAATCCGGGATATAATGCATGAGAAAATAATATAAATGAAAGGATCAAGCGATAATAACAATGGATGTCAGCTGCAGGGTGATAGTTTGCACCCACTAGTTGTTGATGTTGTCAATAACATACCTTAACAGTTTTATATTGGGACAAGAATGTTTATTTTAGGGACCTGCGAACATTTTGTCCGAAGTGATTATCGAAGTGTACACACATTAATATTCCCAAATCAAATCAAACAGTTATATATAGACTGGATAAAGCAAGAAAGTTTATAACTAAGGAGAGTTTTCAAGTGGGGAAAGTTTGGTTTTATAGGGCAGGCTACATTGAGATATAAGCGCATATTTCAATCGGAAATAGTAGTGTCTGGTTGGAACCCGCACTTTAAATAATATATATATGTAGCCTCATTCTCATTGCCAAATGATGATTGCTTGCTATCTCACTATATAAGCTACGGATATACACATACTATTATGCCAACATGTAGTTATAGATGTGTGAATGGGAAGGGAAACGAAACAATACTTTCGGAAACTCATTCTACGTCACAGAACCCCAAACTATTTTATTGTAAATTAAGTAGCTTGCAGGAATGGGACACATCTGTCGTTTTATGTGTATTACCGAGTAAATTTATATTGCATGTGGCACACATATGTTATAGGAGCTTGGTACTTCACCAAAGACCCCCCTTGTGATATACTCTCTTCACCCTAGGGAGGTGAGAGGTTGAAGAGCTCCTGTGGTTTCATAGCTTCCCAGTCAAACCACAATAAAACAGTGACAAACACCTGAAGAGCTTAACCCAAACGAAATCAGTAAACCTACTAAACTATAAACATAGTGAAGCATACCAAATACTTATTATCTAAGTTATCATACTTAACAAGCAATTAACTTACGAGACTCAACTCTACAAACGCTATACTAAGACAGTTAGGCTTCCCTTGCTAAATTTTAATCTTGTAACTAATCACCCCGACTACTTACTATATGACTACACAAATCACACCCGCAAAATCATCCAACGATTTACGGCTCACCACAGACACAAAAGTCGGAACAATCCGACACAGGTGAACCAAACTCGAACAAGGATAATAGGAACGCAAAACGAAGGCGTGTCCTATCACATCCTGCCAGAAAACATGATACACCTCCACACATGGAAACCAATATCCCCCTTCACAAAAGTCCTTTATACAAGGCCAGGAACCATCACCTATCTTTTTAAACTCTTACAACAAGAATCCAACAACACATCAGGGATATACCAAATGCTCACTAAAGCTAGCCAGCAAACACATCTACCACTCACGTCATGTCATATGTCTCAAACGCTGACTCAGACATCGAGCACAATACTCGACTTCGGCGAAACAATATAAAACTGGATGTTCCTACTAAGGACAATATATCCAGAGGGCATGAACAGGTCAGACACCTTATGGTGAATAATATTAATCACAATAAAACAGTGCATGCATAATCCATAATCGAAGCAAGTGGTTGTGAGTTCATGCTTGGGAAACTGGATGAATTACACATTATTCAAGGTTGACCAAATCCTAATGTTTGTTGGCCAGTTCGCGCCTGACTTGTACTTTATCATTAAGCTGTTCAGTAGTATTTTCCATCTACATCTACCAATGTATGAGATATTAATGGAGAATGATAAAACAACACCTCGCATTCACCTTTGGGATAACCAAACAACACCTAGCATTCACCTTTGGGATAATCAAACAACACCTAGCATTCACCTTTGGGATAATCAAACAACACCTAGCATTCACCTTTGGGATAATCAAACATTTTCAAACCAAGAGTTTCTATCCAAGTAGAAATCGAATATTGAACCAACCATCAAATACTGGCAGGACCCTAGTTTATGTAGCAGTTGATTCATGAATCCAGTCGAATGTTGGAAATCTGATGCAACATGAATCAAGCATTCAGACAGACTCATTGGCGTTCTTGTGTTAATGTACTTGCAGAATTTCTATTTTTCAAATCCAATGATTACCTTATAAGGTGAGGAAGTGCATTTAATAAACTTTGTTCCTTTTTACACAAACATTGTATAAAAATTAGCAGTGCATAACGTAATTTGTTTATCTATATTAATATATGTAATAACTCTCATTAGCAGATTCATTCCCATTTGTTCATCAATAATTAATTTGAGACAAGATTTTTACTTTTACATACAGTTATTTCAGATAGTGAAAGAAGCAGATAATATGGGTTGGTGGTCAATTTTGTTTACAGACACGTAGGCCAGAGGTTGTGGGTGGTCCATCAACCACAAACAAAAGTTTTTGCTCAGCTAAACGAGAGGCTGATCACGATCGGCAGATGTTTTACCCATACATACCTTGGCGATAGTGATTAGCTATTTTCATAAATTTTTACAAGACTTTCAACAATTCACAGCTTACTATTATATAGATAATGAATGGTTTGTCGTTGACTATGCCAAAATAGTGGTCCGAGAGGACAAGACATTCATTATTTATTATATTATATCGAACATTGGTGCAAATTCTCACACAATTACTGTGTCTGATTTTGTCACATTTTTATTTACCGTGAATTTTGGAAATCAGTCTCAGATTTTACAATTTACGGCAATCTTTTGACGATGGCAGGGGAGCATAGCTATGTTATTAGTTAGATCTAACAGCATCTCTTCATGCATTTATTTCTATAAATACGTCATTAGCAAAGACATTTCAATGGCGTAATTTTAGAAGTTAACTTGCTAAACTTCGATTAAAACGGAAAAGGAAATTTTAAATGACGTCCACTGGCATTACACAATTAGGACTGGCCACTTGCCAACTAAACAGACAAACTATTAAATACATTGGCTAGATATGATCGGACATTTGTAAGATCATTACAATTCACAAATAAATCTAATGATATACTGATATTGCAACAAGTATCGTACAAGGTATTAGTTTAAGATTGGCCGTATCTTCAGGCGGCAACCCGATTTCACGAAATGAGTTTGTTACTATAAATAGAACAAGCAATCGCAGACGGCGGTATCCCCCGCCGAAATGTGGAGTCGGGGAAGTGCATTCTCAATAATGTTTGCATTCTTTGCCGAAATGTGCAGTTGGGGAAGTGCATTCTCAACAAGAGGTGGGATTTTGTCAAAAAGCCTGGACTGCGAACTCATTTTAGGACTGACATTTGTGGAAATTAGCCATGAGACGTCATCCATTTGCACCAAAAATAATAAACAAAGTCCAATAACTCTGCTGAAAATATCCGGCCGGACCTGGTTTGCGAACACGTTCTAGATACTGGTCATGTGAACTCGTATAACAAAATTCTTTGAAATCCGTTGACATTTGTGGAAATGAGCCCTGTGACATCATCCATTTGCACACAAAATAATAAACAAAGTCCAATAACTCTGGTGAAATTATCCGGCCGGATTTGCGAACTCGTTCTAGATACTAGTCATGTGAACTCATATACCAAAAATCTTTTAAATCTGTTGACATTTGTGGAAATGAGCCCTGTGACATCGTCCATTTGCACACAAAAAAATCAACAAAGTCCAATAACTCTGCTGAAAATATCCGGCCGGACCTGGTTTGCGAACTCATTCTAGATACTGGTCATGTGAACTCATATACCAAAAATCTTTGAAATCCGTTGATATTTGTGGAAATGAGCCCTGTGACGTCGTCCATTTGCACACAAAAAAAATCAACAAAGTCCAATAACTCCGGTAAAAATAAGCGGCCGGACCTGGCTTGCGTACTCATACTAGGTAATGGTCAGGTGAACTCATATCCCACAAATCTTTGAAATCCGTTGACATTTGTACAAGTTATGACTCTTACAAATTTGGGACGGACGGACAGACGGCCAGACAGACAGATGGACAGACGGACGGAACCCATTCCTATATCCCCCGCAAATTTTCAATTTGGTGGGGGATAAAAAGAATAGTAGGCATGTAGGAATCCTACTGGGGTACTATCGTAAAATAGTATAGCAGTGTGCAGCCAATCAGAATTCGAGAAAGTAATGTGAGATATAATATTAATTAATAGTTCCCTAGTGGCATCAGACTTATTGGGCAACTTGCTCATATAAACTCAATAGGAACATGGATATGGCATTCAATTTCAACCTATTAGGTCACTCCAACACAGATACATGTATGTGTTATAGAGTGATAAAGCTAATTATGTCCAACCATAGTCAGACAGATGCACCATAGCTGTTAAAGATATAATAGTTAAAAAATTAAGTAAATAACATCATAATAACTCTATTTATCTACTTCTTACATTGGAGCCTCAATCATAACATATTATGTTGTGTTAGCTGCAAATTATAAGTTACGGGACGCTTAGTGGTCGGATATGGTGTCATGTGAGTCGAAGTGAGATCAATATTAGGCGAGGCCGTAGAATTGCGCTGTGTTATGTAAACAGAAGCACAACTTCTGTAACACGAGCAGGCTCTTGTTTACGTACACCATCGTACGTCTTGACGACAATATACTATTTACGCGCTGATTATGTTTGGAATATGAACAAAACTATATATTATAAGTTACGGGACGCTTAGTGGTCGGATATGGTGTCATGTGAGGCGAAGTGAGATCAATATTAGGCGAGGCCGTAGGCCGAGCCTAATATTGATCTCGCTGAGTATTTATTATGTCAGTGGACAAAATCCAACATATCCATTTAATTAATCATCGCTGTAATTTATTGTAATTTGGTAATATAAATATGACCATTAACTTATGTAACGTCACAGCGACACGTCATAGACGTTGAACGTCAACGCATTGAGTCAATGGCTAATTACCAGACGTAGGACAACTTGTTGAGTTTGATAGTTAATTTATGAGTCTTAGAATTCCTCACATATATCGCATGCATGCTTTGGTACATGGTACTATGTCTTTAAATTCCCAGAAAATGATTTCCGACAGATATCCCCTTTCTTGGCGCCAAAATACACCAAAAATATTCCCGAGGCGACTTAATTTCTGAAAAAACAAGATGGTGGATAAGCACCTAATATTGATTTCATATTAGGTCACCGACCTAATATGTGTTCATATACCGTCACTATATATCAACGCTGATTGGCTAATTGCAAGAGCTGACATAATAATATAAGTTACGGGACGCTTAGTGGTCGGATATGGTGTCATGTGAGGTGAAGTGAGATCGATATTAGGCGAGGCCATAGGCCGAGCCTAATATTGATCTCGCTGAGCCTCACATGACACCATATCCGACCACTAAGCATCCCGTAACGTATTTATTATGTCATTGGACAAAATCCAGCATATTCATTTAATTAATTGTCGCTGTAATTTATTGTAATTTGGTCAGATAAATGTGTCGTCTATGGCCATTAACTTATGTAACGTCACAGCGACGCGTCATAGACGTTGAACATAGTTTGATAGTTAATTTATGAGTCTTTAGAATTCCTCAAATATATCGCATGCAGGTTTTGGTACATGGTACTATGTCTTTAAATTCACAGAAAATGATATCCGACAGATATCCCCTTTCTTGGCGCCAAAATACACCAAAAATATTCCGGAGGCGACTGAGTTTCTGAAAAGCACCTAATATTGATTTCATATATAGGCTCCCTATGGGAGACTTGCATATAAAAGAGAATGCACTGGCACAGGGTTTTCACAAATTTTACCTGGCAGTGATTGTCTGGCATATACAGCAGATTGTTCTCTTCTGGTTGCTCATCTGACACATGTATGGATACTCCTCAATGTTCTGTAAATCTTCAGGATGGAATAACCTGAAACATGGAAAACCTACTGTCAAATGGAAATCATTTGGGGCACTTACATGAGGTGTTATCAGGGTACACGTTTAACCCTTTGAGTGCCACGGGCCGATCTCATCGGCCCTAATTTACGTTCTGTAAAATCGGCCCTAAAAAAAAATAAAAAATAAAAAAAAGCATATTTATTTTTAGATTTTTTTTGGTTGAATTTTTTTTGAGTATGCTTAAGCATGCTATAGGGCATGTTATAACTCAAAACTATCACCAAGTATTCATAGTAATAATTTTGATGCCCATGAAAAACGTAAGATTCCCTGGCCCTAAACCTACAAAATAAGCCTGTTAAAGAATATAAGAAACAATTATTAAAATTGTAAAAAATTGTAAAAAATAATAACAAATGATGAAAAATTGTTAGGCCAATGCATTCTCTTATATATGCGAGGCGACCTATGGTCGACTCGCATATATAAGAGAATGCATTGGCACAGGGTATATGGGTCGATACAAAAATCGGACCTGGCACTCAAAGGGTTAAGCAAATAATTTATTCTTATGCCTTGATTATGTCATTTTCAAAGACTTCATTGGTTGTTCATTGAAGAAATCCTGGCAGCAACCAATTCTTAATAACATTTGTCTCTTCAGTGGATTGTCATTAAACAGTAAATCAATCATCACCCAGCAAAGGTTACATCTATGTATGGGCACCTTTACCCCTTTCTATACTAAACGCTCATTGAGCAGTAGTTATCGCTGATGAAATGTTCAGATAATAAGTTTAACCTTTTCTATACTAAATGCTCATTGAGCAGTAGTTATCGCTGATGAAATGTTCTGATAATAAGTTTAACCCTTTCTATACTAAATGCTCATTGGGCAGTAGTTATCGCTGATGAAATGTTCAGATAATAAGCTTAACCTTTTCTATACTAAATGCTCATTGAGCAGTAGTTATCGCTGATGAAATGTTCTGATAATAAGTTTAACCCTTTCTATACTAAATGCTCATTGAGCAGTAGTTATCGCTGATGAAATGTTCAGATAATAAGTTTAACCCTTTCTATACTAAATGCTCATTGGGCAGTAGTTATCGCTGATGAAATGTTCTGATAATAAGTTTAACCTTTTCTATACTAAACGCTCATTGAGCAGTAGTTATCGCTGAGGAAATGCTCAGATAATAAGAATATTTCCTATCAAAGAATATAATTCCTACTACACTTGTATTAGCTTTTCATCTGTCTGTCGTCTTTTTATCACATGAACATCCTTCAAAATGAATAATAGACTTATCCAATGTATTCTTTCATAACTGCTGGGTTAATCCATTTAGTATAGAAGGGTTAATGTAAGGGGATTAGTTGTCCATCAGACACAATGCCTACCTGTCTCATATGCAATCGGATGAACTCCCTATTAAACCTTTTGATACTAAATGGATTTTCCCATTTAGTTATAAAAGTATACATTGGAATGGTCTATTATTCATTTGGAGGGGTGTTCAGGATATATTATCAGATGACAGTCAGACGAAACGATTATAGAAGTGCTGAACGATTCATTTTCATTGGAGGGAAATGTTCAGATAATAAGTTCAACAAATGACTGTTTCCTGTATAATAATTTTTGCCAAATGGGAATTATTAGTGGCACCTCAAACCCTGAGTGCCATCAGTTAAAATAATTCAATAAAAAATCAGTTGCACGAACCCCAAATTCAAATTGGATCCATCTGTTCTAAGGACAGTATGTTGACATATTGTGGTTTTAGGTCGCTTTCAATATCTCTAGCCACATCACGACAATTTTAATTTTAGAGGTGGATTGAAGATTGATTAGAAGTTAATTTGCATGTAGAAACCACTGTCATCTTGTAAACAACTGGCTGGTTGGTATGGAGGTGGGGAATGTCGGGACTTGCCATTAACTGATTACATGGTCAAGAGCCAACAGACTAAGTGTTGTTCTAGACCGTTTTAATGGGCCGGTCCACCAGGTTTGTGGACCGGGAAGTTTGGGCGCCCAAACTAATTGAATACTATAACACCCGCTACACTAAATCATTTCCTATCATTTGTAGAGATATCTTTGAAAAATAAAGAGAAATTAGGCAGTGAACACGAAGACCACAAATTAAAACTATATCGATCGATGATCACATTATTGCTATGTAACTGTGAGTGAGCGCATGTTCGACAAATCAAAAGTAGATAAGACTTCCGGAATCTGGATTTACCGATACAATTGAATTGCATTAAAATTGGTACGAGAAATGCTATTGTTATCAGCCGAGTGCACCAACCTTAGATCTGAGAATATGACGAGATGTTCACAGTCGCCCTGATGTTGGTATAAGTATGGCTTGCCAAGACGTAAACTCAGATCAGAGAATGTTGTTGCCTCCATCCGCTCTTGCCGATACTTTCCAATATTCTCCTCAGATTTCTCAGCCCAGTCTATAATGTGTCTGAAAAATAGCAAAAAAAATTTAAGTACAAGATGACAGAAACACATGTTTATCATATTTACACACCAGTGGTCTTTTTCATATTTTTTATCATTTACTAGTAGTTAAGTTTAAACCCCATATACTCTCACTTACGTTCAATGGAGTTGAGTCGCTCCCTGTAATAATGCTTTCCACTTAAAGGTACTCCATCCAATCAGAGGGTCCCCATATCATCAAGATACAACAACAATATTTCTTCAAAATACGCTTTAGTTATCAAAATCGATTAATTGCAACAAAATAATGCTAACCACTGTGAACTATGGTATCAAATTTCCCAAAATGTGTTATTTATCAACATTTTTTTCAACAAAATATGGCCGTATTATCACTTGAGCATTCACGAAATTTGGCCATATTACCACTTGTTTTTAGAATTATCCATCTTCATCCACAATTTCGACCGAGACCATTCTTTTGACGGCGTGTTTCTGGGCCACAAACAATTGAAATAACAAACGTTGATATCTGATCACTCTGAGCTTTGATGGGTAGGTTCCTTGATTCGAATCAAATAGTTTTTACCCCCGAAGCCAAAGAAATAGTAGTTTAGGGGTGTTTAATCGGATTGAGTACCTTTAACATTTTACTCAATTGCACCAACATCTTTCTGAATTTTCAGTTGACAGCATCACAATCTATTTTAAGTTTAGCCAAATATACACCCATATCATAAGATTCTCCACAATCAGTGTTCAGTACTTTAATTATACAGGGATTAATCCGGGGCCTTTTTGGGGCCGAATTTCGGCCCCATTCCCAATGCCAGATACCCAGTAAAATTCCCAATATGGTGCGTGATAGATTCCCAAAACGGCGTGTGATATAAAGACATTGATCATCGGCATGGATGTTCGCGGTACGATGTTTCGCGGTACGGAATTTCAGAAGAATTGAGTGAGCGCTAAAGTACGCGGCACCTGATTGGTCGGAAATGTATATTACAGCCAATGCGAGTTCATCTTTAATAATGTAATAAGAATTGCAGAAGATGTCGCACAACAGCAAATATTATAGGAAAAAAATACAACCGGATAAGCGGCCGAATTCAACAACAAATATAATAACAACGTTCTTTAAAAAGAAGAAGGTCGACGATGCGGATTCAGCGCAGCCTCTTGACACTAATGACAGTGTTGTCAAAAGCAAAAATAGTGAAACCGCATCTCACACTCAGTCCTCTGAATCGTCCGATTCCGATGATCATGATATTGATATTGTTTCCGAGGAGGAGTCAGAGTTTGTTTACCTACCGGTACCGGGGATTAAACCAGACGAGAGACTATTCTCGTCAGGAAAATACGAAGTAAAATACAAGTGGCTGTACTTTAGTGTCAGAAAAGAAGGATACATGTGTAAAAATTGTGAATTTTTTAGTGACAAATTTCAAGCCGCAGATAAAGGTGCATTCCATACAAAAGGAGTAAAGTTGGGAACCCATCCTACAAGAAAACTGACAAAACATGAACAGAGTAGAAGACACACTACGTCAATGTTGTCATCTCAGACCCTTACTCAAGTTGATACGAAAGATAAAAAAAGTGTTTTAAGCCAACTATGCGATAGCAGTATTAAAATTGAAGCTAAAAACCGATCAGGTATGACAATATTACTGAAAACAGTTTATTTCATGATCAAGAAAAGCTGGGCACATACTACAAATTTCGAAAACGTCATTGAATTTTGTGCAAAAACTGGAAACGCGGAACTTCAAGAATTTTTGAATAGGATGTCTGACGAAAAAAGTAAACTTTCATATACATCTCCGTTTTCTGTTAAACAATATATACAATGCATGTCAGACTACGTGGAGGAGGACATCCTATGTTCACTGAGGAGAAATAAATTTTTCACATTGTTATGCGACGAAAGTGCGGACGAATCTAATGTGACTCAACTGTGCATCATGGGACGATTTCTTAAGGATGGAGAAGTATGCGACCATTTTCTGGGAATTATCCCAATGCAAAAAACTGATGCAGCAACACTCATGGACTGTTTGCAAAAATTCTTAATGCAAAAGGGGATTAATATTGAGAACACTCGTTTTATAGCCCTTGATGGCACCAATACTATGTCGGGAGAACGGACCGGACTACAGAAACGTTATAGACATTTCTCACCCTTTGCTCAGTATATAAATTGTCGAAATCATCGGTTGGCTCTTGCATTCTCCCATGTGTTGAAAAAGTATAAAAAGCTTCAAGAAGCTGACAATTTGCTTGTAGGCCTGGCAAAGTTTTTCGGTTCAAGTCCCCAGAGAACAGCTGCATTCAATACTGCTCAGGACGTATATTTGTTGAAGGAGCTCAAACTTGTTTGGCCATCTACAACTAGGTGGCTGAGCCATGGAAAGTCCTGTGAAAGAATCATAACACGGTTCCAATGCATTCTTGACACATTGGATGGTATTTATAATGACAAAAAAGACCCAGAAATTTTAGGACTGAGATGCCAGTTAATAGATCCTGAAAATGTTGCTCTGATATGTATCTTAGCTGATATTCTATCTGAAACGAACAAGCTATCTACAATTCTTCAAGCTGACTGGGCAAACTTTACGCAGCTTCCGGCTTACGTGAAAGCAACCACAATATCACTGACTTCCCTGGCAAACGATCTAAGTCTCGGCACCAATTACAAAAACATTAACAAGCTTCTGCAAGATGTCAATCAATCACATTCTATCTTCGAGATTAGGACACGGACACATCAGATCTTTGACCTTAAAACATTTGAGACAGATGTCGTGAAACCAATGATAAAAGAACTCATTTCTGAAATAGAAATGATGACGTCGTCGTCCTCTCTACTGTCATCTTTTGGAATTTTTGATCCAAGAAACCTGCCTAGAAATGAGAAGGAGTTGCCTTTATATGGTTCCACGGAAATTGTGACATTACCTACATTTTATGGTAAACCATGCACAGACACATTCTTGGGCCATGTGACGGAAGTGTTACCAGAGTTTGAAACGGAAGACATTATTTCTAAGTTTGAATCCTTCAAACCTCACATGTTCTCTTTGAGGGATATTCATGAGCGAAATATATCCGAGAAAATCAAGTCTGTTGAAAATAAAATACTATTCACTGTATTGTCTAAATCTAAAAAGAAGGAGGAAGAGCAAAATCTTGCGGATCTGAAAATCAACTTGCCATACAATATCAGGTTCTTGCTCAAAGCTTTTCACAAGGACGAATCTTTTAGATCTTTATTTCCGCAAATGTATTACATTGTTTATCTTGCAAATTTAATACCAACTGGAACTGTCAATGTTGAAAGAGCTTTCAGTTTGATGAGTTTGATTAAAACACCTTTGCGCAATAAAATGGGACAGTGCACATTGGACAGCTTGATGCGTGTATGCAGGGACTCCTCAAACATTGACGACATTGATTGGGAAAAAATTATTGATGCCTATAATTCTATGGGACCTACCCGGAAGATAGCTCTCTGATAAGTGGGTCATTGATATCATAATTATATGTATCATTGTATGATTGTATGTAGTAATATGTGTGGTATTATAGACAATGAATTAAATATTTCAATTATCTCATCAAGCTCATGTAAAAATATAATCCGTGCCTAGCCTGAGTTTCCTCTAGTCATCCATGTTATACTGTCTGGGTGAGGGCTATGGGACAAAGCCCACAGAAAAGGGGTATATTAATTATATGTGGAATTTGGAAATATACATTGAATTTAATTCTATAAATATTATACTTTTAAAAATGTAATAAATCTTTGGCAGAAACTTACAAGTATAGTGGGCTTTCTGAAGCCTTTCATCTACTGTATGCACAACATGTGACAAGCATTTTGCAGAATTTTTGCCATACATTGTCATTGCAAGAAGGCTTCTGAAGCTAGTACTAATGGAAAAATCAGCTTCCCAAATTTGGGCGGCGAAATATACCCACCCCTTTTCTGAAGGCTTCCTCTGTCTCTCAACCAGACGGTATAGCATGCAGGGCCAGCAGAAACTCAGGCTAATCAGATATTTCTGTTTATCTTCTCCCACCCACATTTTTGTCATTGGGTAGGACCATAGTTATAATGATTAATGTACCGTAGATGGAAGTACCGGTACTAGCTTTGAGAAGAATTGTATACCCAGTAGTGAGTACATGTTGGTATAAAAGATGAAAAATTCAAATACAAACAGTTATCTTGTATCAATCAGACTTTAAAAACACAGTTCACTATAAGCAGTCTGCATATTTCAAGTGTTCATGTTCTTGTCCACTTGAAATTCAGACTGCTTAACTTAAGGCTTCTTATTATAGGTGTGTTGTTAAGTTATTAACAGTTGAGTTATAATTATATAATATCAATCAGACTTTAAAAACACAGTTCACTATAACTTAAGGCTTAACTTAAGCCTTAAGTTATAGTGAACTGTGTTTTTAAAGTCTGATTGGTATTATATAATTATAACTCAACTGTTAATAACTTAACAACACACCTATAATAAGGCTATATATACATGTATACAATATTTTTTAAATCGACTTGAGTTCAAGTTTTGTCAATCATGACATGAAATATTTGGAAGTTCAATGATCTGGTCATTGAAATTTCACCAAAACAATTATAGTGATGCTGGTTTCTGATGGTTAAAATTATTTCATGAATTTGAAAAGTTTCTGTTAAAAATAACACTGTATGTTCCCTATACAAGTGTGCTGATTTTGTGATCAGATAAGCCTCAGAATCACTCTCAGGGCCTCCCTATTTCCAAAAAAATTCCGGGGGTGGTCCCCCGTACCCCCCCAAAGGGAAGGGACCGACCCCCTCCCGTACCCTCCCCCACTCGGGCCTACGGCCCTCAGGAGATGCCTGCGGCATCTCATGCTATGTCCCAAAATATTGGAAAAGGCACTTTCCCAATTGCTGTGGATTAATCCCTGAATTATAGCATGTATTATAAATATCTACACAAAAGATCGTGTGGTGCTGTGATGAAATCAATAGCAATCAAAGGGAATTAATGTTTATGTTTTAAGTTCGCTAGCTCACGTTGTGCATTCAATGCAACCTCTGATTGTTCAAAATGTCTTGTGGGATCGTATTGTGTACATATTTCTGAAGACATTAAGAATTTTACCATTAATATTTTTGTTGAACTTATTATCTGAACATTTCCTAATGGAGCTACGGTACTCATCAATGAGTAGTTAGTATATAGAGGATCTACAACGAGTCCCCAGTTTATAGCAGAATTTACAAAAACGAGTCCAGTAAATTAGGTCTAGGCGAGGTCCATACCTAATTTACTGGACAAGTTTTGTAAATTCCGCTATAAACTGGGGACGAGTTATAGATTCTATTTATTAAATGATCCAAAACCTCGATAAAACATACTTAAATCAACAAATGGGTTGTGAAACTAACATCGGCCTCTATAAGGCATGCCATGATGTTTCACATAACTGTGGATTGTTTGCCCGTGTAAAGAAATAGTCCTAGATAAATAAAGACTCATTGACGTATTTAATGGTGTAAATTTAATGAAATAACTTTTCAAACTCTTCATTCATTAGAGTTTGTTGTAAAAATATTGGAAGCCATAGTATTTTGAGACGTAGCATATGGAATATAAATAGACGACAAACCGGAAGTCAAAGGTCACATGGCACTATTTCCTGTTATGCAACGAACGTTTCATATCACAATTTAAAGAATGGGTTTATTGAATGAAATAAGGGTAGGATCGTGTAATAAATAAAACATTAACATCCCCACAGATTAAGAAGAACCATTTAAAAGTAGACTTTTAGAGTTGAATGGGAGGATCTATTCCATAATCTGAGAGCTGGATATTTCCTTTAACTGACTCACTGACTGTAGTCTTTTGCGTCCGCTTCTCGCAAATCATTGTAAAACACGTCTTCTATGTAAAAGAATCCTGACTTGTAGATATCCTAAAAAAAAATTGAAATAGAACTCACTGTTATAATCATGTAGTAGACTGCCAGATAAAACTGTATTCAATGCTCCTGTGGTGGTGATTTTATTCCAATTTTTTAGGGCACTTAGAGTTTACCCACAAGCAGAGTCTCAAGGCTTAGGGATCAGGGAGCACACTGTCGGTGGCCAAAATTGTCAATGGCCGAAGAAAATTTCATTTGGCCAAACTTTTTTACCAAAAAAGTTTCAAGGCTATAATTCGACAATCGCCTCTCAAATTATATCATCAGATCTCCATGAAACCCATAATCCGTTATCAGCAGTTTCTCTCCTGTGTATGAATAACAATTTATCTAAAGTCACGCATGCTTACTTATCAAAACAATGATGATTACATGCTAGAATGGTGTACTTTCTTAATCAAGTGTCAACAATACTGCTTCGATAGATCAACGTTGCCGACGACCTATTCTAGTTTTTGCAGTCCCCGTCCATGTGCATTTCCATCGTCTAACTCGCAATTTTTCAGTTATGTTAGTATGTGTTTCTTTATATTTTTCTTTCAGGGTCTGTTTTCTCGATGATTCCATATATTGGTTTTTCAATTTGGCCAAAGTTTCTGAAAAATTGGCAAAAATAATTCAGAAATGGCTAACAAATTTGACAAAAGAATTTCCAAACCGTGTAAGGGAGTAGAAAAAAATATCTTGGCTGTGGATTATAATTACGCTCTAGCAGCCAAGATCACAGACCAGCCAAGAGGGTAACTTGAGAGACATCTTCTCTCCAAATCGTGGCACTTCTCCAATTCTGGACCAGGCCAGGATCGCCATAGATCTATTGAAGGTAATCAATAATAATAAGCACTCAAAGGATGGGTGTTTCACCGAATGTGATAAGAAAACCTGGCCACTTTCAAGAAACTGGCTAATTGAAAGACTGGCTTCAAAATTGAGCAGTCTTCGCATAGCCAGTTTCTTGAAAATGAGTTATAATATTGCATTCGGTGAAAAAAAAAAATTCTACGATCGATATGCATTGTTACGGAGATGTTTGCCTTCCAACAAATTTATGGCAATAACCCTTGCTTGGTTCGCCATACAGGGCAAGGTTCCATTCGAGTAAATGCAGTGGACCAGATATGAGATATAAAATAAAATTAAAACATCACCCTCCCCTCTGCCCCTATTTTTTTCATGCCTGTTACCAGAAACACAGGTAAAAAAAAATTTGGCTTAAGGCTGGTGGCACTTCACAAACACCGATCACCCAGTTAACACATCAACAAGAGACATTCAGAAGGTTAGAAAACCATTGGGATAATTAACCCCAACATACAACTACATTTATTATGTTCTCAATTCATTAAAAATAACAATACAACCAGATGAATACAATGGGAGAAACAGGTATTATATGAGGGCACCTACTTTTTGACGTTTTTATATCAAGAAGCCTCAATGTGAAAACATGAATATAACGTATGCTGAGGCAACTCCCTCACACAAAAAATACCACTTAACAGTGTTCGCACTGTCGGTAGCCAAATTAGCCAATGGCCAATCTTTTTCGAAATTGGCTAATAACAATTTCATTTGGCTACACTTTTTTTCACCCCAAATGGAAACGGAAAGCATGGAGTCGGAAAGCTAATTAATACAAGACAGTCAAAGACTGTGGGGTCGCTCACCAGACTGCAAAGACTGATAAGACTGGGACTCTTGAGACCATAACAGTCAGAACTTTTCATAATCACTTTAAAAGAAGCGGATCTACACAGGATATGTGGCTAGAGAGGCTTCATGTCGATCAGCGAATATCTACCTTTAAATTACCAATGGAACACTACAGATCCCCCTCCAGCTCAACATATCCCCTCCTGACCGGGCTCCAGATTCCCAAGTCTTAGGTTAGAATTTCACAACTGACGTCTCAAACTTTCTCAATTGTTCGAAATTTCCAATCTCACAAGCACCGTTTTATAAACTATTTAGACATGTTTGACGCCCAATTATCCATGAACCCGAAAACAACATATATATGTCAAGATTAATCAGTCAGGTAGTTCCAAGGTAGATGTTTTAAGTGAAGTCCCCATAGCCCCGTCATTTCTTGACAGGTTGACCTCATGTTAACAAATCTGAATCTCAGTCACTAAAGGATCCTCCATACTATATGTAAGCTAAATAGTCCAACCTCTCTTGAGAAGACATTTTTAAGTATTACTATAGAGACATACAGTTATGTCCCTGGTCCCAGTCTATTTAATCTGGTGACCCCATCTGAATAAATTTGAATCCCAGATACCAAAGAACCCTTCATACTAAATATCAATAAAATAGACCTGATGGTCTGTGTGAAGGAAGCATATTAAGAGGAAAACTTTCCTTTGCTTGACCCCTAGTTGACAAGTTGACCCCATTTAAAACCAATGACCCCATTTGAAAAAACAATCTGAACTCCAGGTCACCCAAGGACTGTTCATACCAAATATGAACCCGTTCAACCTGATGGTACAGCAGAAGAGGTAGTTTTTAAGAATTACTATGGAGAGCAAGAGTTATGGCCCTGCCTTCATAACCATTTGATAGAGTGACCTCATTTAAACAAATATGAATGTAAGTCACCTAGGGAACATCTACACCAAATATGAACCCATTCAGTCTAGAGAAGATGTGAGCTCAAAAATTACATTTCATTGAACAAATCTGTAAATCACCCCCCCCCCCCCCCCCAACACAGTGGCGACATCCCTGCAAGAATATGACATACATCATTTATTTGGATGCCTATTGCCTTAACAAAATTACCATGACCTGGAAAGCCAGTGCATTCTCTTTTATATGGGAGGCTTCCCATGGGAACATATATAAGAGAATGCACAAGCACAGGGTATCACCAGCACAACTCTGGTCATGAAATGGTTAATATTAATAGTAAAAATAAACTTTATCTTTCAAACAGGCAATTTGTATCTGAGATAAACATGGGATAAAATTCCATTCATAAAGCCACTATCAGCAACAAGAATGTCTGGGAGACCTGTTGACATGAAGATAATTAATGATGGCACAAACATTTGCCCAGTGATACCAATGTATTGTGTTACTCCTACAGCTGTGTTCAAAACAAGGATTTACATCCACACCTAAATATTTAAACCCATTTGGTCTTTAATATGTATCTGGAGAAGAAAACAATTGATGGACGGATAGAGACATAATGACAGATGGATGGATGGGAAAACAGTCTGACATAGATACTGACAAATTCAATCCAATATACCCCCCCCCCCCAAGTTTTCTTTTCAGGGTATAATGAGTTCAATTGGATACTGGTGGTTAAGAACATAATATTCGAACAGCCAAGCCTGAACATAGTGTCTGACATTTGCACAATGAGGTCCCATAAGGGTGAATTTAATGACACAATCCTGCAATGCGGGCTAGCATCACCAAATTCACCCTCTGAGGACCTCATTCTGTGTAGGCCTCAACTGCTATGGGAGACATAGCATTAGATTGAAGTTCTCCAGTTAAAGTTGGTGATGTGCACCCACTGGGCACCTCAATTATGCATTTTATATTCACAAATTAGGGGATATAGAAACTAAATAGAAGGGAAAAAGTAAGTAAAAATGTCAATTTAAGTGCCTATATACTTCCCAGAAGATGAGGTTTAAGCAGAATGAGGACCCTGGCTAGTGTATTTGGTGGTGCTAGACTGCTGTGCAGGGTAGCATAACTAAATTCACCCTCTGGGAACCTCATTCTGCAAATGCCAGACACACTAAATTCAGGTTAGAGAACAATAATTTGTTTTTATTTTAATAACACACATTGGCATGAGTGCTGTCTGGTGCATTACATTCACACCTGTCAGCCTGATAAACATCTCAATTGATGCCTGTGTGTGTATTTATATTAACTCTCTCTGTCTGTAGCTAATACTATTGACTTAATATGCTGGTGGGGGAGATCCTGTGAGTTAGGAAATGAGATAGGGTGGAATGCTGTTGATTGGGGGCAGGGTGGGGTTCTGGGTCATGTGGGGGGAGGGTGATAAATTTTTTTGTATGTTAAATTGATCAAGGAGTTCCTGAATTTTTTATTATTTTTTTGGGAATTATGGCCCTGCCTGCACCCGAATTTGACCCAGTGACCCCATTTGAACAAATCTGAACCCCAGTCATTCAATGACCCCACATACCAAATATAAACTAAATCGGCACAATGGTTATAGACAAGAAGTCGTTATAAGAATTACCAAGGAGGAATATAGTTATGGCCCTGGTTTCGCAACTGTTTGACACAGTGACCTCATTTGAACAAATCTGAATGACAGTCACCTAGGGAACATCCACACCAAATATGATCAAAATACAAAAATGTAATTTTTTGGTTTTTATAGTTATGTCCCTGGCTCTGCCCCTAATGACCCAGTGATCCAATTTGAACAAATCTGATTCCCAGTCACCCAAGGTCCCTCAGTACCAAATATAAGCTAAATCGGCCCAATATTTTTGTAGATGAAGTCATTGTAAGAATTACAATGAGTTATGGCCCTGGTTTCTCAACTAATTGACCGGGTGACCTCATTTGAACAAATCTGAACACCAGTCACCCAAGGACCCTCCATACCAAATATTAGCTAAATCGGCACAATGGTTATGGACAAGAAGTTGTTGTAAGAATTACTGTGGAGGAATAGAGTTATGACCCTGGTTTGGCAACTATTTGACCCAGTGACCTCATTTGAACAAATCTGAATGAGAGTCACCTAGGGAACATCCACACCAAATATGAACCAATTTGGTATGATGGTTTCAGAGGAGAAGATGTTTTTAAAAAAGTTGACGGACGGACAGACGGACAGACGGACAGACGGACAGACGGACAGACAGACAGACAGACGGACGGACGGACGACAGACGAGGAGTGATGACTATAGCTCCACCAGAGACTTCGTCTCAGGTGAGCTAAAAAGCGCTCAATAGCTCGACATTCAAGACGAAGTTAGGTGACGAAAGTGAGGAAAGTATTTCGTACTTATGAAATATCGTTCTGTAATGGTGGCGTTGATTGAATTGTGGCGGCTGCACAACGGGGACATTACACAACAGTTTGACATCTGATCAGTATTTTTGTTTTGTAACATTTAACCAGCCTAATCGTCAAAACGCATAAGCTGTATACTGGTTATGCATGGTAACTGATTAAGCCGTCTGTAAGATCAAATACCTAAATGCTTTGTTAATTAGAGAAGAGCAGTTCTTAACTCAATGGTTACATAATGTGTATCATAAAGTGCATCCCGTCCAATAACCTGGCTTCACAGTTAACACCTTACTATAATAAGCAATAGTTAGCGGCCATCATGCCATGGTGTCAATAGTGTCAACGACATAGAGTTATTACAATTAGTTTAGCGGATTTATGTGATTATAATTATATAGAATGTTAGTATCATGTTTGTGAATGGGTATGGTCCGATGTTAAATCCCGCCGTATTCTATATTAATGTTTTATGAATTGATCTGCCTGTATGATATGATGCATACATATGTTCGTATAATATTGTTTTTAAAGTTGTTTTTGTGTTGTTTTAATTATGTTTTTATTCTCAGTAACAAATAAAGTTTAAAACAAATATTTTAGTCATTTATAATTGTGAACCGCCCAGAAAATGAGGATTTAATTTGGCCAAATTTTTTTGTAATTTGGCCAAAAAACATTTGGCTAAAGATTTTTTCATTTGGCTAATAAAATTTTCATTTGGCTAAACTTTTGGTTAAAAGATTTTTCGGTCCAGCTCGAACACAGCCACTTAACCCTTCCATGACTGGAGCTACCTGAAATTTTGCAAAAAAAACCTGTTCAAATGCATACTCTTATATATGCGAGTATCTCATAGGGAGCCTCGCATATATAAGAGAATTCATTGGCCTAACAATAGAGATCCCTATGGGAGACTCGCATATTTTAGAGACTAGAGAAAAAAAATTATCCTGGAGGCTGGAAACCTCAATAAAACAATTGGCCCATTGTGGACAGACCTTCCAATAGGCAACAGGATGATATAGTAATGCCCTAAATAATCGACTCCTTACACATTTCTATCAGTGAGAGCTTTCCAATGAATGGCAAAAAGCCATATTTCCGACTAAATCCTGAAAAATTACCCATAATTCTGCTGTGGGTAAGGAGTCGATTATTTAGGGCATTACTGTAAGTCCCATATAAAACGGGCATTTCTATCAGTTTGTTTCCATTGCAAAATGATGAGCATTAGATATGAAACTGGTTTACACACACATTTACAACATCAATTTACATTTACAACATCAATTTAGAGTTGAACTCAATTAACCCTTCCATGACTGGAGCTTCCAATGTGTCAATGCATTCTCTTATACATGCGTGTGTCCCATAGGGAGCTTCACATATATAAGAGAATGCACTGGCACAGGATATTTAATGCTGTACCAGTACAGCTCCCATCATGAAAGGGTTAATAAACATATTCCATTTGCAAATTCATCCAAACTTTTCTAATAAATAAATATTCAATCTCATTAACTGTCCACGTCTGTCCAGATAGAGTATTCTTATTATAGATTACTTGGAAAATTGTAGAATTTTATTTTTTTAACAATTATCAATACATCCAATAATTTACAGAATTTGAGAAAAAATTTATCTACCTTAGCACAGTAAACAGAATCAAGATCCGGGTTTTCACTGAGTTCTCCAGCAACAGCGAGATCATTTGGACAGCGAATTACATCCCGGAGCTCAGTGAGGAACTGACTACCAAGGACCATGAAGGTGTGATCGGCAATCAACTGCAAAATCAATTCAAAGTTAAGCAAATAGGGTCAAGTTACTACCAGTGGAGCTTTCCACAGCTGTCAATCAAATAATTATTAGCAGATATATACAAATCAGATATATACAAATCAGATATATACAAATCAGCGACTGAGCCCGTCGCTTGCTGCATTGAAAATTCTTTATTCTCCATAATTTTGATATCCGCACATACTTTTAGTGTTAAATTGCCTATTTCCAAACAATATTTTTGTTGTCAAATCATAATGTACTGAAATTTTGATTTGTGCATGATGGAAATTCATCCATTGTTAACACAATTTTTCATTTTGTGTGAACAAGTCAGATATTTCACACTCAAAGACAAAAAGAATGTATGTTTTTGGCCTTGTTTGTAGAGTCAATATCCCAAGCTGTTGTGGGCTGAGAATACTTGGTCTACATTATATAGTAGAATAATCTAGTAAATATGACAAAAGACACTTTACAACGGTACCAACTGTTACATGACAGAGTACCCTAGTACAGTTCCATGGTAGCACAATGTTAAATATCACTCTACCATGGTAGTACCAACTGTAACAGTACAGATATCAATTTAAGATATCAATTTAATGTGGTAGTACCCTAGTACAATGCCATGGTATAGTACCATGGTGGATATCAATTTAACATAGTAGTACCATGGTAGTACCATACTGCCATAGTAGAGTACCCTAGTACAATGCCATGGTATAGTACCATGGTGGATATCAATTTAACATAGTAGTACCATGGTAGTACCATACTGCCATAGTAGAGTACCCTAGTACAATGCCATGGTATAGTACCATGGTGGATATCAATTTAACATAGTAGTACCATGGTAGTACCATACTGCCATAGTCGAGTTCCATGGTACCATGGTAAATATCACTTTACCATGGAATCACCATGTTAGTACGAAGCTGCCATGTAGTACCAAGTATGAAACTGCCATGGCAGTACCATGGTATTACCACGGTAGTACCATGGTAGTATCATGGTACCATGTTGCTTTTATATGAGAGTCTTGATCTCCTCCAATAATTTGAACATTTCTGGGTGTCATGCTATGCGTTCATGCACAAATTTACTAATTTTTTAGTAAAGTCATCCACTGTTGTGGACCAAGAAAACTTGGTCTACATATAGAGTAGAATAATCTAGTCTAATATGACAGAATACACTATACAGCAGCACCAACTGTTACATGGCAGAGTACCCTAGTACAGTTCCATGGTAGCACACTGTTAAATACCACTTTACCATGGTAGTACCAACTGTAACAGTAGAGCCATGGTACACTACCATGGTAGATATCAATGTATCATGGTAGTACAATGTTAGTAATATACTGCCATGGTAGTACCATGGAAATAACACTTTTGTTATACGAATATGTTTTATCATCGTGACCAAATGTTTTACAGCATTCTTAGAAACACACTCGTGACATTCGACTGAGGATTAACCCTTTACCCAACAAACCGGCCAAAACGGGCCAAGTAAAGCTTCAACAGCCTAAAATATCTTCGGTCTGTCTCAATATAACCATACAAATATGGATATCATTGAAACCGGCTCCTTGACCACATTGTTTTTTAACACTTTTTACCATTTTTTCTTACATTCTTTAACAATTTTATAATTTTTAATGTGTTAAGCCAATGCATTCTCTTATATATGCGAGACGACCTATGGTCGACTCGCATATATAAGAGAATGCATTGGCACAGGGCCCTTCTGTTGGGTAAAGGGTTAATCATGTGCACCCTGGAATTACTACATTGTCACATGTACATTGTCTCTTTTCATTTCAACATGAATGATCGGCACTACTTCAAAGTCTAGACTCAAATGTTCGGCAATCATTTGCAACACATGTTGTGTAAATTAGGCTGCATTCAGGAATATATAAAATGTTATAATACCAATTGTTTGTTTATTGCAGAAAACAAAGATCAAATTGAACCAGAACATATATTTTTTATTTTTTATTTTCGTTGTAACAAAACTATTCCGGCAGATGCATATAATTCATGTTGAATCTTCATGTGGCCACAATAAAAGTATAGCTCAATCTTTATATGGTTGTTCCGTTGAAAACACAATTTTACTGAGGAATGTATAGGCCTATGAGTCGGAACATGGGTTATTAAATTACCGTCTTAATTAACTCAATTTCATTATGAGAACAAGCTTACTCTTTTGGAATTCCATAAGCATATTTCTGATACTCATTCCCATGATATATGACATTTGGTCTCTGACATTTCCCAAAAACAGAGAACAGTAGTTCAGGAAATGAGCACATTGACAAATGTCAATCAAAGACCTATGACATCATGATATAAAGTCATGACGTTTTCACTCAAATGGGAAACCTATCTTAAAATGCTGAAAAGTTGATGCCGCATATAGATGCGTCGGTAATATATCGCGTTTGTGGTATATTTTTGCTGAGCAAACTGGAGACCAACTAATTTCATTTTAAGCCAAATGATGAAAACCATTGCATGTCGCATTAAAGCAAAAACATTGCGTGACCAACTGAAATGGTTGGTCAAATTTTCCCAATTTTTTTACCCGTGCCAATGCATTCTCTTATATATGCGAGTCGACCATAGGTCGCCTCGCATATATAAGAGAATGCATTGGCCTAACAATTTTTTACAATTTTAATAATTTTTACTTGTATTCTTTAACAATTTTATAATTTCACCCATACAGAGCCCCATACAAACATGAGCAGACGACACTCTTCTATATGCTTCTATATATGTGTGGGGCTCCCTGCAGGGTAATGGATGTTTTTTTATTTTATGTCCTAAAAATTGTAAGAAACATTTATTTAAAAAAAATTATACAAAATTGTTAGGCCAATGCATTCTCTTATATATGCGAGGCGACCTATGTTCGCATATATAAGAGAATGCATTGGCACAGGGTAAAAAAAAACTTTGGTGGGTTTTACACCTGGACATTAGTTGTAGAACTTAAGCTAAATTTCTGGAAGCAAGCCCTGAAATAGTGTGTCAGTCAATTTCAGAAATGAGGTCCCCAAAGGGTGAATTTAGTGACACTATCCCGCATGGTGGGCTAGCTTCACCAAATTCACCCTCTGGGGACCTCATTCTGCTTAGGTCTCAGCTGCTATGGGAGACGTAGGATCAGATTGAAGTTCCACAGTTGGTGATGTTCTCCCATTAGTCACCTCTGCAAATTAGGTGATATACAATACAAGATAAACAGAAGGGAAAAAGTAACTAAAAACAATGTTAATTTGAAACTTATAGATACTTCCCAGAAGATGAGGCCTTAGCAGAATGAGGTCCCCAGAGATTGAATTTGGGGATGCTAGCCAGCTGTGCAAGGTAACAGCACTAAATTCACCCTCTGGGGACCTCATTCTACAAACTTCAGACACACTATATCAAGGCATGTCTGGAAGCGGAATTATTGGTAAAATATTAAAATCAAAAGTACTACAGTGTATGGTAAGTTTCAAGAAGACACAAAGTTCCAACCAAAATAAGTACCTTGAATCGTTTCACTTGTGATGGTCTGTGTATGGTGACAGTTAGCAATGCGTTGGGAATTTTCACTTGCTGGTCTTCAGGAATGTCTTGGCTTGGTTTTCCCATTGCCTGTCAGATACACATGTAACATGATTCATGAGTCATTTTGAACAATTCCCTAACCAATCAGAGATTTGATCAGGGTCTGTGTTGGACTGAAAATATTATCTGCCAAATTGTTTTAGAAATTGTCAATCAGTTTCTGTTAAGTTTCAACAATCGCTGTTTGAACAACTTTTGATATCCATAGGAAAGCAGTTAGTTAGTAATTATTCTCGCCTCTCTATTGAGGTTTATCAAAAAACAATAAATTAATAACTGAATAATAACATTTTAGAAGGGTTGCCTCTTCAGAAGGACACATCAAAACAAAGAGGATTAACTACGTAAGAAATCACCCCAAGAAAAGCAGTAATCCATCCACCTGTCGCTACTAATGCTATCAGATTAACTGTATCTTGATAGTAGTCCCCTGAAAACCGTTTGAGGTTCGGTTCGATTCGAAACCACCGAGATGATTCGAAACCTTAGACAGGATTCGTTTATATCGAACCTTTTCGTTAGCAAATTTTGCGTACTAGGAATTGGTTATTGATTATATACAGTATATCAATTGGTTTACACACAACTGTGCTAAATCTGAATGATACTATGATTTTATGTTTACATTGTTTACATTGGACATAAATAATTTGATCATTGCTTGGGTGATAATTCGTTGAAGAGGTCTTTTGGCATAATCACTTTATTCTGTTCCCGCTAAACAGTCTGGTCGGACATGTTAAATTCGGGATAATTATTTAGTAAAACTATAAGATTTCTGGTGTTCTATCTCAACCTGTCGTCAAAGTTTGTTTTATTCCCCATATAATTTTACTAATAGACATGTGATTATACCTAAACAACAACAAGACAACAAGTTATGATTATAGATGAATACATAAATACAGAACGAACAAGCTTTTTTGAATTCCGTAAACTGGCTGAAACAGGTATTTCTGGGTAGCACTTCAGTGTCTACAATTGGATTCAACCAATCACAGTGAGGATCAAGAGGGTGTGGTATTTGTTTATCGCCATAAATGATTGACATCACAAAAAAAAAAAAATGATTGTCATAATTATGTTACCGATGTTCTCTGTCTTGTGACTGTGTGAGTGTGACACTTAAATTGCCACAGAGCCACATCTGCATGCTTTGATCTTTGTTGTGTGTTGTCACAGAGTTATAGATTGACGGTCTTGTTACAATTTAGCTGTCTGTTAATAGTCACTGAGTGCCGTCATTACAAAAATAATATGCCGTACAGGTACTTAATTTATTTACAAGAGAAAATTCCCCCTGCTTATTTGGGACCCTACGTTTATCCGATAAAAAATCGTAAGTCACTGGCAAAAACAGAAAATATCAGAACACAAAATGCGTAGATTTTGAAACCAAAGTCGCGGACGAATAAAGAGAATAACCCATCTCCAATATAACTAATTATTTATTATGTATTTATCTTATAGTGCAGATGGTCAATTACTATAATAATGTCCACTAACTGTTCAGATTGTTCACTCTACCACGAGTCTATGACAAACGGTCGGTGTTTGGGTTCGAGGTTGGGTTCGATTCGAAACCGAGACGATGATTCAGTTTCAAGGTTCGGTTCGACCTAAAATCTAAGGTTCGCAGGGCCCTACTTGATTGGTGTTAACTTTTCCTAACCCGTATGATAGATATGCTTTATCCTCTCATCCAAATGAACACAAT
Organism: Siphonodentalium dalli; assembly: GCA_032622095.1. NCBI lineage: Eukaryota > Metazoa > Mollusca > Scaphopoda > Gadilida > Siphonodentaliidae > Siphonodentalium > Siphonodentalium dalli. Next base: position 277,964,648 of record CP136063.1, read on the forward strand.
TAATACAATTATAATGAAAGAGTTTCCTGAAATGACCCAATATTTTTCAACTTTCTTGAGGAACTAAAGAGTGACTTGCAAAAAATTGAAAAGAACACCTATTGTAAATAGCATTTAACCCTTTACCCAACAGAAGGGCCCTGTGCCAATGCATTCTCTTATATATGCGAGTCGACCATAGGTCGCCTCGCATATATAAGAGAATGCATTGGCTTACAACATTAAAAATTATAAAATTGTTAAAGAATGTAAGAAAAAATGGTAAAAAGTGTTAAAAAAAGATTTTTTTTAGGCCAATGCATTCTCTTATATATGCGAGGCGACCTATGGTCGACTCGCATATATAAGAGAATGCATTGGCACAGGGCATAACTGTAACTATCACAATGTGGTCAAGGAGCCGGTTCCAATGATATCCATATTTGTATGGTTCTATTGAGACAGACCGAAGATATTTTAGGCTGTTGAAGCTTTATTTGGCCGGTTTTGGCCGGTTTGTTGGGTAAAGGGTTAATATGGCAACTAAACAGGGAAGCACTCATCTCAGAAGGTAACAAAAAATTAGGACACAGAGAAATAAACTAAACAGTATCTGGGGTGTCATCTCTGTTTGTAGTGTTCGTGATATTAGACGGCTTGTTAAACACTTGTAGTATGCGGAAAAGTTCAGTCCTTAGTAGTACTGTGGTCGATGAAGCAGAATTTGGGGATCAACCTGGTAGATATTGGTATCAAGCTGATTTTGATGTCATTCGACGTGGAAAAGCCTCAGGAACAACATATCAAAAATCCACAAAAATCCGCTATGGGGAAACTTTGTTATCCAAGATGGCGTCCAACATGGTTGTCTATACTACATCAGTTCTCGAAATAAGTCATTATAAGATATATTGTGGCATCGGAATTAAGCCGTTATGCCAGTTTGTGTTAAATTAGAGTGTGGGAGCGAATAGGGTGACAAGGACAGAACATTATACAATCGTGGCCATGAAATGGCTGTCAAAATGGCCGCAACTCCAAGCTATACCACGAAGAAAGCAACATATTGGATAACCACACAGTAGTGACAATACGTATTGGTAATATACAAGTCAGTTGTTAAATATCTTTACAGGTACACACACCATTAAAACACATCTATCTGAAGGATTTAACTGCCGCAAGTCAAACCGTCAATGTTTACGTCTTTAAAGTTTGGGTGTTCTGCTTATCCAAGAACCAACTGTCGGGCAAAAAATAATATTTTTTGGGCGTGCAACACACGAACTAATGTTTCGCCTCACAGTGCATGGTAGTTTCATTCGTCATGATGATTAATTATTGAATGTAACGCCGAAATTTAAGTGCATACTCTAGCAGTATAAATACTAGTTAACTTTCTGGAATTGTCAACACTCCCGGTGATAATAAACCATTCACATATGTCACAATGCTTATTATAATGTAAAGAAACACCTATGTCTTCAACAGATTAGCAGTGCATCTCACCAGACAATTTCTTTTTCAAATTACTTCAGTCGCCACATTACAACTGGAATATGCTACCACGCAACGCACACTATTAATTATCAAGACATTTTTGTTTGAATGTATCTTACCATTACCACCCACGTAATCATGCTAAATATCAGGTGATCATCATTTAAGATGTTATTTCAATGTTGAACATTCACGCAATATTGTTAGTTGGTAATTTACAGGCATAAACGCAGTCTCTGTCACAGAGCAATTAAGCAATTTTGGTCACTTTAGAATGTATTGAAGATAGTCTATGGTACTCATTTGTGTTTTAATAAATTTAGTTCACGGTATACTACCATGCATTCTTAGTTTAAACAATATTTTATTTGAACTAAACAGAACAAAATTACAAACAATAAATACATGACATATAATTATAAAATGTTCAAAAGAGGATTGGGCAACAAGCTTAGGGGCTTTTGTTAAGTCCTATCCATGCATTCTTGTGATAAAAGTGAAATATTTGTGTTTTATCACTTGATCTGAGGCAACTAGGACTACTATTTTGAGACACGGGCAATATGATCTACGCAATTTACCCAAAACTATGATTATCTTTCATACTGTTTTATAGCAATTAATTTTGAAAGGTTTTATGCTGTAGATATCAAAATAAATTATGATCGGTCACATTCGTGAGACTTTCTGCTTCTAGAAAAAGGTCGCAATGTCAATACATCCCTACTAAATCCCATTTAGCTATTTAATTACACATATATCACATGATTCAAGATAAGCAGTACAGATAAAACTGCATTATTTTTCCGTTTCTGGGCACCAAAAGTCCAGATTGAACCAATTCATAAGACCATGATTTCGCTTTCTCTCTCGTGAGATACATTATAGAGAATTCGTAATCTATTGTTTCTTTTATACTCAGCAATCATTCTTCCTTGCATAATTCAAGCGTTTGTTCAATCGTATAGGACTAGCTATTCAATTTTGCACAACATGTAAATTTAATTTGATTTTGTCCATTTTGGCAGCCATTTTGGGAAAGACATTCTGCAGATATGGTTTACGACCAAACACCATTTGTGGATATTTCATTTTTTTTTCCTTCGAATTTGGGATTAATTGGAGCACTTATTGCAGAAATTCAATATTTTCAGATAACAACAGACATTATGGACGCCATCTTGGATCCTGAATTTTCCCATGAGCAGATTTTTGTGGATTTTGAATATGTTGTTCCTGGTGTTTTTCCGTGTCGATTGACAACAAAATCAGCTTGTATTCAATTTCTTCCGGGTTCAACTCTCCCACGACCACCCTATAGTGTTTCAAACTCAGTCTAAATGAGAGAAATTAAGAAAATTAATTTTCAGCCTACCAATTCACACTAATGGCACAAGACCAAATCAAAATGGAACTTTCTTTGGCTTAAAGGTGGTTTATTTTATCCCAGCAAGTTTTATATAGATTCTGGGGTATGAAATGGAGGACACCTCTCCTGTAAAGCCTCTATCAATTAATATCAATTTTATTTAGAACGTCTTATCACATCCACTGGACAGTTTTAGGAGTTATTTTTAGAACTCTGAAATCTGCACGAAAACCTTTAAGGCAGGGAGAACTCTATCTTGTTAGCACCCTTAATCAAGGCAAATTGCATTTCATTTAATAGATTTCACCATGAATTATGATCGAAATAAACTACTTTATTATGCCTTTATAGACAAATAATATACCCAATCATCAGTTTGATCTGTATTTTATTCAAGAATTAGCTATTTGTAGATATAAAAACGGGACTTATAAAAATCATTTTGTTGTTGTAATTGTGGTCCAGACGAAATAAACCATCTTTAACAATTCTTACCAATAATGCATCTTGTATCTTATACTTCATTTGTTTATATATAACTCTTTTGTATGCTGGATCCTTTTCTCTTTTGAGCAGTTCATTTCTGTGATGCCTGCAAGAGTATAGAGCAAGATGTGTTACTTTTTACATGTGTGCAAGCCTTGAAATAGTGTGTCTTGTCTTTGGCAGAATGAGGTCCCCAGAGGACGAACTTAGGGACAATACCCTGCACAGCAGGCTAGCCCCACTATATTCACCCTCTGGGGACCTCATTTGGTTTATGCCTTGTCTTCTGGGAAGTATCTATAGTCTCAAATTAACATTGTTTTTAGTTAATTTTCCCCTTCTGTTCAGTTTCTATATGCCATAAATTTCAGAAGATAAAATGCATAATCGAGGTAACTAATGTGTGAACATCACCAACTTCAACTGTGGAACTTCAATCTGATCATACATCTCACATAGCAGTTGAGGCCTCAGCAGAATGAGGTTCACATATGGTGAAATTGGTGATGCTAGCCTAGCCTAGCATGCAGGATAGCGTCACTAAATTCACACTCTGGGGACCTCATTCTGCAATTGACAGACACACTATTTCAAAACTTACATGTGTAATTCAGAATGGATATTATATAAAATATGAGCTTTAATTTGTCTGAATTTCTGTTTAATTAAAACAGTTGGCCGATGCTGTTAGCCAAATTAATATATACATGCATGTGTTCACAAAATATATCCGTATAAAAACAGGAGTGTTTTTTTCTGCATATTTAGCCATTTTATGTGTGCCTGTGGTTGGCCCTAACCTGCTACAAGGTCTCATTGTGTAATCATGTTCTATTTGGGTTGTTAGATTGGGATTAGTGATTTTTATTTTTTGTTCCGTTTGATGTTGCTCTGACTGGGTCAAATTTGTAATGTTTGAATGATGTCTGAAATTTTCTTTTGACATTTTTTTATTGGAAAATGAACAATTCCCTTCGCTATATGGAACTTACATTGATAAAATTGCTAGTGTTGATCACATGGTAATGTTGTGCAGCCCAATAAGGCAATATTTGTGTTGTGGAACTGATACGGATGACAGATCATCAAAAAATGCAACAGCAAAATACACAGCACATGATTTGTCAATACGAAGTATGGAGCATATCTTGGTTGTGTATATCTCGCATATAACTATGCGTAAAATACACAGGCTAAGGGCATCTGGCTTCAGTGCTTTCAGTTGTCAATGAGAATTTAATTCTTGTTATATTTCCCTTGTTGAAGATGGCAAACTTCATTGATAAATAGACTGAGTATGTCTTGCTTCAATAGTAGGTTAGCAATCAGACCTGAGAATAAGGTGCCTGTCATTTGCAGAATGAGGTACCCAGGGGGTGAATTTAGTGACGCTATCGTGCATAGTGGGCTAACATCACTAATTTCACCTTCTGGAAAGCTTCTTTGTAAAAACATTCTATAGAAAATTCTATTTCTTTCTTAGTTTAGTTTCTCTATGTCCTCAAATTTGAAGACATCACATTGCATAATCGAGGTTCCCAGTACATCACAATATTCACAATCTGGAAACTTCAATCTGAGTCTATGTCTCCTATAGCAGCGAGGCCATGCAGAATGAGATCCCAAGAGGGTTAATGGTGATGCTTATGGGAGGCCCTTTTCACATTTATTAAATATTTGCGCTTAAGCGTAAATCATTTGCGCTTAAGTGCAATTCATTGATTCCCCCCTGAATTAATTTTAAATGGCACAGGCCTAAACACATCACTCAAGTCTATATACCGGTAGGCCCACCATATGAGGGAAGCAATCCCCCAGTAACCCCTAGATCCCTTTTATGACATGGAAATGGTATAGATCTGTGCAGGATATGTCTCATTTATAAAATATACTTGATCTCTGTGATGGAGACACACATTCTTGGGGACAGGGATGCTGATAATATGAAAATAGGTTTTTTTCCCCCTATTTCAAGTCAAATAAGTACACAATATGAAGGAAGCAAGCCCCCCGGTAACCCCTAATTCCCTTTTTATGGCCATGGAAATGGTATATATCTGTGCAGGAGATATCCCTTTAATAAAATATACTAGGGCTCTGGGAGTGAGACACCAATTCCTGGGACACCAGGGACAGATATGCTGATATGCATATGGAAATATGTTTTTTCTTCAACTTCGAGTCTGTATGGGGCTATTACTATGGGCCCATCATAATATACTATGACTCAGTATGAGATGGACTCAATCATTCACAATCAGAGGGAAGTAAGGGAGTGTTAGGTATTTGCGCTTAAGCGCAAATATTTGCGCTTAAGCGCAAATAAATAATAAATGTGAAAAGGGCCTCCCATAGATGCTAGCCTGCTGTGTGGGATAGCATCACTAAATTCACCCTCTGGGCCAAAATTAATAAATTGTTTGTTTGTCCACACCCCTACCCAAAAAAATTCAGGTGGGTAGGTAGGTAGGGATTTTTTTTTTTTGGGCAAGGTGGAATGGCATACAAAGGGTCCCTCCCCTCCATGGTGCAGGCGGAGGATATCAATATTAATAAAATTTACATAGTCAGGGATTAATTTGATAACAAATTAAAAATTAATAGTTGGAAAAACACAACAAGAACAATAAATAATTATGCTGTTCAGTCACAGTTGCTGGAGTTTCTGACCGAAAATGAGCTTCTCAGACAACATACCACTACTTTAAAAAAAATCCAAAAAAAATCTGAATAGCGATCTGAATAAAAGAATTTCAAGTCGGGCGTTAAAATCGAGACGGTCGGGACGAGGACAAACAAATACCTTTTTAATTATGGCCCTGGGGATCTCATTCTGCAAATGACAGCACCATATACTCAGGCCTGTAATGCAAGACTAAGAGATACACTGACCTGACAGATACTAAATCAACACCTTCAGGAATTTTCTGCATCAGAAGAAGAGAATCCAGTTTGGCAGGCTCAGATTTCAAAGTCTCTGTGCTGGAAGAGACAACAATAGATTATATGAGGTCGCACATCTATTCACCTAATAATTTCTGACCTTCACTCCTGTGTTTAATCCCAAAGTAGCAGCCTTGAACTGGAGATTAACAATGAAAACAACTGTCACAATTACACCATTTGCCAGGTATAACCTTCAGCTTCAGTTATAGAATTACGATACAGGAATCCAGATGCCAATCATGTGATGGATATTTTTACAGGAAAAATCACACCAAATTGAGCCCAATAGCACATCCTACCTGTCAATGGGAGACCAAAATATCTGCCTGGTCCGGTCCTACTAAACAATGAACACAAACGAACACAAACGAACACAAACGAACATAAACGAACACAGGTCCAAAAAGCGGAATAGAAGGGTGAAATTTGGTTTGTGGGTGCGTGTGGGTCCACTCTATGTGTATGTGGTGTTATTTCCAACTTTGATCACTTATTTTTTTAGTTATTAGCATTATTTGAATACAAAGCTACTAAACAACGAACACAAACGAACATAAGATTAGCCATATTGCAAAGGTGTTAATTAACTACGGCTTACTCTTTGCACATCTGTGAGTTGTTTTTACTGCAATGTGATTGTCAATTTTGTCACTGATGGCAATAAAACACGGGAAACATCAGAGGTCGGCGTTTTAATGCATATCTAACAAAACATTTGAGTTGCCTTTTTTATCGACCTTATATATCGTCTTGTGAGAATCAGATGGTTCTATCCAACATTAATCATTTTGTTGGGAAATCGATGTTGAAATTTCGAGACGGGAATTACCAAGTAAATCGTTTTCAGTGTGTGTCGTCATGTTTCAAAATGTTAAAGCTAACTAAAATATTATTATATCCGAAGTCTCAGTTCTAGAAACTCGCCAGTTTTATAATAAAAGACACTACGAAAAATGTGTTTAGAGATAGAACCCTTTTGCTTACGAAACCATCGTCTCGCTTCCGGATCAGAGTGCACATGGAGATAGAACTCTCTAGCCTGAATTTTTCCTCCATTTTATGTAGGCCTATGTGGTTAAATTCGACAGCATGCAGTTAATAAAGAAATATGTTGTATTTTCTCTCGCGGTTTGTGAGGGGATGGTGTTAGAGTATATGAGCGAGTGGTCACTATTCTTTGCCATTTTGGGAAACGAATGGTTGTCTCTTTCAATTTAATGGGTAAAAATGCATATATATATATAGGCCTGAAAATGGCGTGACGCGCAGAATAACTTCTCACATTTTCCAGGTTCACAAGCATGGAAATGAACGAAACAATAATTTCCAATCAATCGATTATTTATATTATTCTGTCTTACTGTACCATGTTTGTCAAATGTTTAAATATGTTATTATTTTGATTGGAATAAAATATGTTTACACTAAACATATAATATTATATTTCAACTGTAAAACCTCAAAGGAATAGGAACAAAAAGAGGTTTGGAACTATGTCTCACGCACAGTATCAGACAAGCCTGGGAAAAGGTTAGGTGCACTCTAAACTAGTATTTATTATTTTCCGAAGAAGGAACGAATATTTTCGGTAGATACACGTAACAGAATTTCCCTAATAACCAATTTCACCAAAAATAAAAACATGAAAGCCAGACTGGTTCCATCCTTTGGATTTTCAAAGGAACAACTCAGTTAATAACTAACGTTGAGGTCTTTTGATAATGCTTTGGTTCACCATCTGGTAGACTGCTGGTCGCATTGATTTGTTCTCCAACAACACAATATTCTAAAGATGGTTTCTCGGTTATAGATATTACCGTAGACGGGTACATGAGACATCTATATATAGTTCCATGCCCACAAAATATGATCGATCAACACACGAAAAAGGTCCGAAACATAATACATATACATGTATACGTGTATACATACGTGTGGTCTGAGATATTCTCGCTATACAAATTCAAATCAGAAAACAACTGCGCTTCCGCATTGAAATAGGAAAAAACAGACACAAGTCTGGCGAACTGTCATCTCCATTATAAAACACAACAACCGATCAAACTACATAAATTTTGTTCAACTCCATGTCGCTGCAATTCGATGTCTAAACTACGACGGGACTGACCTTACCTGTAGTATCTTAAGATGGAAGTTGAACAAATTTGATGTGCAACTTTTCGACTGATAAAAATAACGAACATAATATCCTCTATCGAGGAGAAGTGGAAAATCGAACGACGAAATTAAACTTAGAAAGAACCACATGTATGTGTGGCTATGCGCGAAACAATAGTTCGTACTTCGGATCACATTCATACATGAATTCATACATACCGCCGACCTCTGATGTTTCCCGTGTTTTAATTGCCATCAGTGACAAAACTGACAATCACCTTGCAGTAAAAACAACTCACAGATGTGCAATTAACAAGGAGACAGAGTACGCCGTATATAGTTAATTAACACCTTTGCAGTATGGCTAATCTTATGTTCGTTTGTGTTCATTGTTTAGTAGTTTTGTATTTAAATAATGCTAATAACTCAAAAAATAAGTGATCAAAGTTGGAAATAACACCACATACACATAGAGTGGACCCACACGCACCCACAAACCAAATTTCACCCTTCTATTCCGCTTTGGTCTGCCACTGATGGTCGACCCCCAAAAAGAGCTCCATCTGAGATGCTAACCCTGGATCAGGCATGCCAACTTGTCCAAAAAGGCATCTATAATTACTATCGCCGGTCTAAATGAAGTGGGAAGCCCTCAGTGTGTTAACCATGTGGTGTCACAGTGAAGGCACCCATCTTCAGCTCCTCTGGTACGCCAACTTTCTTGGGAGCCAATTGTCATCCAACCACCAGGGCAATTGTGGGCAGCCAGCCACCTTTATATCTCAAAATCTGAAAATGTTATCCCATCAAAAATGAACACTGATCATGAAAGGATGGATCGCACACAGGATATACCAACCACAGCAAGTCCATCACCTTATCATTCTTTAAGAGCTTTCTGGTCTTCCCAGGTTCTTCTCTGGCTGTGGAGATTGTCCAACAAGTGGTGGGATGCCAACCAAGCCTGATCAATCTCAGTGATTCCTTTTTATGTCTCAAGGTACGCCACACTGAGATCCGCCAACGGGTGTTCACATTGGTCACCAATTATCTAGGATTCCCAATATATCGCAAGCGATAATAAGGGTTACCAATGTATGTGGCTGACCGTGAATTCTCTGAGGGATACCTTTTCTCATCCCTATCATCTGCTTATCGGTGGCTGCCCACATCAGTCCAAGGTTGGTGTGACAATCCGGGACCAATTAACTATTAAAACTTATCAAGCCACAACTGCTAATGTATGAAGGTGTCCAACAGAGAGGGTGCCCAAAATGAGAATCGTTCAGGGTGAACACAATATTTGGTCATCAATTAGGTTTACCCAAAATATCGCCAGCCTCTGCGTATGATTTCCCAATGAATTAATTCGTTCGCTGGTCGACAATTAGGGTTTCCATTGAATTGACAGACAATTGTGTGACAATTTGAGAGAGAGAAGGCATTCAAAGACTCTATAAACAGCCAACCATTCCGAGGGATACCAAAATGAGTAAAGGATGCTCACCTGTCTCTATGCTTTGTTTTTTTTCTGTACCGTACTTGGTAATGCCATTAATGGTTTGAACAATTCTGAATACTGATGGCAAAATCTCCCTTGTATACTAGTCGCGACATGCATAAGCCATAACTGACAAATCAGAAAGTGAGACGCCGACAAGTATCAAACTTGAAAGTGCACAAAGATCGGCTTTGATCAGAGCGACTGGTGCTCTGTCTTCTACAAGTACTGTTTCTATGGAAGTGATAACAAACACTACACCTCTAACTCTTATACTAAAAGAAATAGCCGCCACCGAATATCTCCGCATCCTTCGGAAAGCCGACAACTCTCAATTAAAACTAATGTTAAACAATGCCATGCTATTTCCCAACAAAAACACTCCCATGGCAAAACTCTATTCCTTTGGAAAATATCTGTTGGGTAACAAACTCGGCTCTATAGAAAAAGAACCAATATACCTCCCTGAAAGTGACGATTTCTGCACTTACGCCATCTACTCAACTCCTGAAACTGAAACTGTACCAAACTCTAGTAATACATCTCAAGCAGCATCTCTAGACATCGAAAGTAATGATAACTGTAAATTCCTACAGAGCACAGGTGGAAAAGACCTGATTATTTTTACGGACGGATCAGTGCTAAATAATGGTCACAGTGGTTCTGCTGCCGTTATATACACTAGTGGCCTACTCAGCGATCCGGTTATCATAAGTGAACCTGTTCAATCTTCTGATGACAGTCTCAATGCTGAACTTTATGGACTAAGACTGGGTCTAATATATGCCAAATCGTTTGTCAAAACAAAAAAGCTATCTGTAGCAACCATTGTTATCAGTGACTCAAAAAGTGCGTTACAGACAATATACAATCGAGACTATTATAAAGGTCACATAGATCACACTCGTGCATGTAACTCTCTAATAAATGATATTTTCAATGAAACGGGATCCAGGGTTATTCTGAAATGGATGAGAGGTCATACTAACATTACAGTTAATGATTTGGCAGACATTGCAGCAAAAGAAGCAGCTTCTACTGTCCCGCAAGCTTCTTTCACAGACCACTCTAATCTGAACTCTTTCAAAGAACACAAAAATGCAATAAAGGACTCTGTTAAATGTAAGTGGCAAACCTCGTGGGACCTTTGTAAAACTTCCCAGCACACTCAAGAATTGTTTCCAATAACTGGTATGAAGCCTACCAAATTCTCATTCTCTGACAGAGCCACGGAGGTGAAAGTTAACCGACTCAAGTTAGGTCACACTCTCCTAAATGAGCATATGTTCAAAATGAACCTTGAAGCCACACCGAAATGCTCTTGTGGTGAACAAGGAACTATACAACACTACATTCTCAACTGCAGCTTAAACCAAGGGTACAGGGACATTCTGTTTTCTGATCTCACCGAAAGTCCGCAACTCCAGAATTCTATAAATGACAGCGGCATAACAATACAACTTCTCCTCGGACAATGTGAAGGACTGTCAGCAGATACAGAACTTCTTCGACATAAACTTGTTCACAACTTTGTCAGATCTTCAGGCATCAGTGTCTAAACAATGATATTATATATGTATATAACTCTCCCTTACCAGATAGAAGACGTCACACATACAGAGTATAGCACCTAGTGAATACAGCACCAGCAGTTAATGCACCAGTGACATTAATCAGCTACAGATGATTATGATGCCAACAACAACAACAACGACAAGTATCAATTTTCTGCGAAATCTTCCCAGGGACGAAAAAACCATGCATGCCAGAATCTATGGAAAATGAGAAGTGATTACAGAGTGTGACAGACTAGGAAACAATAAAAGAGAAAGAAGAAAACGCTGTCTACCACGAATTTTTTAAATATGAATTTTACCTGCACACGTTCTTCAGTTCTCTTAATATGTCATCGGGAATTGAGAGGTTAACCCCCTCCGGTAATTGATTATCTTCGTCGTTATAATCTGTTGATACCGATCCGGGCCATCGTTTGATGAATTCGCCGACATTTATGACATTTGATATTCTTTCGTCGTATTCCATTATGCGTGTACTCGATTGGCGCTCAGAGATTGAAGATGTCAATGGCACTGTAGCTCGAGAAAGAGAACTGGCAGGGCGATCAATACCCGAGATCAACCAGTCGCGGTCATATTGGATGCACCCAAACCCCGTTCCGCTGTTGAACCCCGTTCCGCTGTTGAAGTGCTACAGGTCAAAGTTCTTGAGGTGCATTCCATATATGGAACTTTTTAACATTAATGATTCCATACGGTCGCGTTGTAAATATAGAAGGCCGATTAATCTACAGCTCCAACGGAGCATGCTTCTTTGGTCCAGTGGTTAAGACGCCTTGTCCGATCACCGAAGTTAAGCAACGTCGAGCCCGGTTAGTACTTGGATGGGGCGACCGGTGGCCTGAGATTTCGGGTGCTGCCAACTTTCGGTGCGATTCCCGCATTCAACCCTTCTCCGTTACACATGTATACTTCTTCTTCTTCCGATTTCAGTCCACCATCAACACTGAGGCTGATGATTATGACTAATTTATTTTGGCAACGACTGGCGATAATTTCTCTTCATGACATGATTAGGGTTTGTGATAATTGATTTGATTTGAATTTTTTGTTTTTTTGTTTTGTTTTGTTTTGTTTTTTTGAATTTGGAGGTCATGATTAGTTGATTGGATTCTTTACTGGGTCGATTGGGTTTTCTGGGACGTCCAGCATGGATATAGTTGGTTCATCATCCTGGTCCTGAACTCATCGACTGGAATGATAGTGACTATTTCTGTTGGTATAGCATTCCATTCTCTTATGGTCGGGGCACAGGGGCCTGTAACGCGCTCCGCTGTCCGCCCCCTTTTGCACTGCCCATATACGCCGCTCTATATACGCGCCTTCTTTGCGTTAATGGAACATTATATAGACAAGGGGCTCAAATCGCACAAATTTAGCCCATTCACCCCAGTAATGATAACGATATATACACGGATGGATCGGCAAAGAATTCATCTTTCAATAAATACCACAAACTCCCATCAGAAACATTCATACACGTTGCATTTGATAAAATTTTAACCACCGAATATTGTCTCCGGAGAGCGTATTTTTTCGATTTGAGGTCCTCATTTTAATATTCATTATGACCTGACCTCGAGGACCTCGATTCTAACACTGAGCGGTGATTGGCTGTTTCTACTCTGTCAGTCATGGAAAGGTCAGGTCACAATGAATATTAAACTTAGGAACTGTGTCACTTGACAAATTTCTTTTTTAAAGTTGGAATTATCGACAGATTTCTCCTCTATTAGAATTGTTTACTGACAATGTGTTGATTTGTATGAGTAAATAAATTATTAGCCGACAATAATTCACTAAGTTCCAGATATTTAGTTGATCGTTTGAACGATTTTTAATGATAGTAAACTGCATGGGTGGTGAATTTCGATACAAATGCGTCCATTGCTGTCTGAGCCGGATCAAATCGAAAAAATACGCTCTCCGGAGACAATATTCGGTGGTTAAAATTTTATCAAATGCAACGTGTATGAATGTTTCTGATGGGAGTTTGTGGTATTTATTGAAAGATGAATTCTTTGCCGATCCATCCGTGTAGATATCGTTATCATTACTGGGGTGAATGGGCTAAATTTGTGCGACTCCCGAGCGATGGTGAAACGTTGAATTTCTACAGAGCCCCTTGTCTATATAATGTTCCATTAACGCGAAGAAGGCGCGTATATAGAGCGGCGTATATGGGCAGTGCAAAGGGGGGGGGGGCGGACAGCGGAGCGCGTTACAGGCCCCTGTGGTCCGGGGAAAGAAAGAAAATTTATGGTAATCGTAGTTGGATTGTGGAATTAGGTAGCCAGCCGCATTAGTGTGCCTGGATTCTCTTGTTCTTTTTGCATATTCATCAATTTTTATTGCAGCATGTTGATGGTGAATTTTGTGCATCATGAATAATCGAGCCTGGTGCCTCCTGGACTGTAAAGAGTGCCATCTCAGATTATCTATCATGTCTGATACGCTGGATGTTCTTCTGTATCTGTTCTATGTCTAGCAGCGCGTCGTTGAACTTTCTCCAATGCATCTACATTCTTGTCTGTATATGGGTCCCATACAGTCGGTGCATATTCCATTAATGGCCTTACTAAAGACTTGTATGCAGTCGCCTTCAGATGATGAGAACTTATCTGTAGATTTCTCTTCAGAAAATTCAGCGCCCTGTTAGCCTTGGCAGCTGGATTGTCTATATGCCATGTTTTTCGCCAAATGACCCCAAAATGACTCGTTCCCATCTAGAGGACGCCCCGATGATCCATATGAAGTTTGGTGATGATCGGATCAGAGATGTGGCCTGTAGGATGTGTCAAAGGATTTAGTGATGCAAAGAGTAAAATCCAAGATGGCCACCAGCGGCCATGTTTTTTAGCCGAATGATCCTAAAATGACTCGTTCCCATCTACATGTAAATGTCAACATTCATGACAAATTTTATGATGATCACACAAACAGTACGGCCTGTAGCTCGTGCCAATGGATTTAATTTTGAAATCTAAGATGGCCACCAGCGGCCATGTTTTTTGGCCGATTGACCCCAAAATGACTCGTTCCCATCTACATGTCAATGTCAACATTCATGACAAATTTCATAAAGATCAGACCAAAGATACGACCTGTAGCCCGCGCTAAAGGAAATTGTTGACGGACACACAGACACACGCACACACGGACAACAAGTCGCCAACCCATGGCAATAGCTCAAACTTACAAAGTAAGTTGAGCTAAAAATGATGATGCAGTTATATGGTCCGCTGTGATTGTGTTTAATATACACATGTATCTTCCGAAATTACCAAGAACTTAAACTGTCATCATATACAAGACTTTTACGAAAATATTTTGTCAGTTTTGAATTCGCGCAGATAGGTGCGCAAATTTAAAGTGCTCGAATTCAATTAAGAATTAAGTTTCTTAAGCTTAAGTGTAATAGCCTCACTCACAATGCCGTTACGCTTAAGTGTAATAGGTTTTCATAGCCTTACTACCTTACATATAATGGTATCATCTAAGGTAGATATATATTGAAAGTTACTACCATCAGTAATTGACTGCATCCATTTCAGCTCCAGGGGAGTTTTGAGATATGGAATTTGAATTACGCTTAAGCGTAATACAAATTCCATTACGCTTAAGCGTAATAGCATTACGCTTAATCGTAATTGCATTACGTAATACATTAGCATAATACAAATTCCATTACACTTAAGCGTAATTGCATTACGCTTAAGCATAATCGCATTACGCTTAAGCGTAATGGCATTACGCTTAAGCGTAATAGCATTATGCTTAATCATAATTGCATTATGCTTAAGCGTAATGGAATTATGCTTAAGAGTAAGGAATTACGCTTAAGCGTAATTGGTTATTAAATGTGAATTTGGTCTCCCATAGAGATTGAGTCCATAATCTATAGAGATGGTCCTTTTAAGTCCTCTGGAAGCTGATTCTGTGACATGAATTTATAACATAACACAGTTAGGCTTCAAGTTGTCTTTGGGTTAATATTCCTCGAAACTATTCCAAGGCACGTAGGTACTTCTAGTTGTTCCGCTCTTCATCTTCGATTATAAAACAGCAGTAATGTGCATATAATTCTGTTTGCTATGGCTAGTTTGCACTTAATTATGTTGTTATTAGGTCATATATAGTCAGTGGTTTGCTCGTCGATTGCATGCAAAGCCAGCATGATTCTCGAACCATAATCGTAACTACAGATATGGCAAAACAACAACTAACAGAAAGAACACAGATTCTAGTGACGTTGTACCCTATTTGTAATTATAATCTGTAGTAGTACATTGTGCAAAATGTGTCAATTATGTTGTCTACACTTGTCAACCTTTTTTTAGCAAATTAATTTTTATTAATTGGATAGCTACTTGTTTCCCATTTTATTATTTGTAGGGATATTCAGCTAATATGTTGAACAAGATTCTTAAACTGTTGAACTTATCATCTGAACATCCCTACACATTAATGAATGGGATATTGGCTCTTAGAGATGTAGATCCAACCCAAGAATCACTGAGCACATATCTTACTCCCATACCTGATAATGCCAGTGATCTTGTTTCTTCCGCAGTTCACCAAACACATAATGATATTATCCCAATGTCAACTTTTTCCAAAACCCGATGATATAAAATATGTGCAGTATCCATGTCCACTGAATACAAGTAACTATATTAACATATTCTATACTCATTGATGAGTAGTTCCCAAAGGAAATGTTGGAATAATAAGTTCAACAAATGATCATTGTTTGTTGAACTTATTATCTGAACATTATCCACTCAAGAATATGAAACCTTCAACACTTGTATTATC
This sequence comes from Siphonodentalium dalli, assembly GCA_032622095.1. Classification (NCBI taxonomy): domain Eukaryota; kingdom Metazoa; phylum Mollusca; class Scaphopoda; order Gadilida; family Siphonodentaliidae; genus Siphonodentalium; species Siphonodentalium dalli. The sequence goes on from CP136063.1 coordinate 277,980,942, forward strand.
TGTTCGTGTTACTGTCATCTACTCATTTGATCTGAACACCCTATAAGGGAGGCAGAATTAACAACAATTATTAGCGCTTAATCTCAATTATTTGCGTTTAAGCGCAATTAAATAATTACGCTTAAGCACAGATATGCTATTTATATAAGAGAATGCATTGGCCTAACAATTTTTTTTTTTAGTTTTTTTTTTTTACAATTTTAATAATTTATTCTTATATTCTTTAACAGACTTATTTTGTAGGTTTAGGGCCGATGAGATCGGCCCCTGGCACTCAAAGGGTTAAGCACATTTTAAGCACAAATCAGGAAACAGGAATCACCATGTTGATATTGGCAGAGTACACTACAAAGTATCATGGGACTTGGAAATTCCAAAATGGGGAAGCCTATTTCATTTTTGAGGGAAGATTATTATTACCACTAGATTTTAGAGTTATCCATCTTTATCTGCAAGACCGTCCGTTTGCCCTCATGCTTCTGGCAAGTTCTGGCCCTCAAACAATAGAAATAGCAAACTTCAAACATCGATATCTAATCACCCAGAGCTTTGATGGGTGGGTTCCTCGACTCGAATCAAATATTGTTTACCCCTGAAGCCAAAGGAATAGTAATTCAGAAGCGTCTGATCGGATTGAGTACCTTTAAGTAAAGAATTGTTTTCCTCAAATTTCAGGGTCTCTCACCAATAAAAAATTACATATTAAAGGGACCCAAGCAACTCGCAGTGGGTAATTATGCAAACAAATAAAAGTCTATAAAATTATCACCATTGAGAATATGGAAAAAGAAATCAACTTTGTTCATTATTATTTATTATTGATAGTTCTTCAACATAATTTTTTTTGCATGTTGACACCATTGTCATGTAAACAAAACCGTTACAGTGATTTGTCAACAAACATCGTTAATCATGCAGTAAGGTTTACATAGCAATGGCCTTGACATGCAAAATTTTATTATTTGAGAGTTATTAGTAATGAAAATAAGAACAAATCAATATATATTTTCATGTATTTGTTGATGATAGTTGTTTCACAGAATTTTATGTTATTTCGCATGAACCCACTAGGAAGACCATAAGTCTCTTTAACCCTTTACCCAACAAACCGGCCAAAAACGGCCAAATACAGCTGCAACAGCCTAAATTATCTTGAGTCTGTCTCAATAAAACCATACAAATATGGATATCATTGGAACCGGCTTATTGACCACATTGTGATGGTTACAGTTATGCCCTGTGCCAATGCATTCTCTTATATATGCGAGTTGACCATAGGTCGCCTCGCATATATAAGAGAATGCATTGGCCTAAAAAAATATTTTTTTTAACACTTTTTACCATTTTTTCTTACATTCTTTAACAATTTTATAATTTTTAATGTGTTAAGCCAATGCATTCTCTTATATATGCGAGGCGACCTATGGTCGACTCGCATATATAAGAGAATGCATTGGCACAGGGCCGTTCTGTTGGGTAAAGGGTTAATATATATTTGTTCATTAATAATATTCCGTTATTGTAACTAATTATTTACAGAAATTACCATGCTATAACCAACACTCGAGCCAGTTAACCCTTTACCCAACAAACCGGCCAAACAGCCTAAAACATCTTCGGCCTGTCTCAATAGAACCATACAAATATGGATATCATTGGAACCGGCTCCTTGACCACATTGTGATAGTTACAGTTATGCCCTGTGCCAATGCATTCTCTTATATATGCGAGTCGACCATAGGTCGCCTCGCATATATAAGAGAATGCATTGGCCTAAAAAAAAACTTTTTACCATTTTTTCTTACATTCTTTAACAATTTTATAATTTTTAATGTGTTAAGCCAATGCATTCTCTTATATATGCGAGGCGACCTATGGTCGACTCGCATATATAAGAGAATGCATTGGCACAGGGCCCTTCTGTTGGGTAAAGGGTTAAAGTCAGACATAAAATATTATTAAAATACTATAATTCATCACCATTAGTTTGGAATGTCTGTGTCTCAGAAGGTGCTAATAGAGTAATAGAAAATAGCTGAAATCATAGAAACATTTCCTCCATCTCGCAACAGAATTCTAACTAAGATATAGTGCTATTCCCCTTCCATTGAAAATTATAAACTTTGCAGTACAATATAGATGAAACTTAAGCACAGAAAACATACAACAAAAACAACATGTCCACAGTTTATTACACTGGATAAGTTGATAATACAATGTTTTGGAGCTTCCTCTTTCAAATGGTATATAATATGGCATATACCTCACATAATATGATCTGGGGATTCAAAAATTAAGTGGGCCTTTTATTCAAGTGTGCTTTAGAAGAGATTCATGACATAACTTTGTCTTTTGCAAAATGTTTTACATGAAAATATTTTTGCCAAATTCTCTCAGAAGTTGCCAAATGATATCGGAAATTGACTCTTTCAGTTCACAGTGGCTACTTCAAAGAATTCCAATATTTATGTCCACGTCATGACCGCACAAAGCTTGTTGATTCAGATCATCAAGTGCTTTACATCTAGAGACTATGCCAAGTTGGCATGAAAGAACAATGGATCAATCCTGAACGCAGCAGTAATATTGTTATCAATTCTTGTCTCTCCAGTGGACCAGTGGTTTATCGTAAATCTATAAACCAATCACCCACCATTATAATTATGGAATGGCTATATCAACTTTCCAGTCGTAAGTTGGGATTTTTTTACCCTGTGCCAATGCATTCTCTTATATATGCGAGTCGACCATAGGTCGCCTCGCATATATAAGAGAATGCATTGGCCTAACAATTTTTTACAATTTTAATAATTTTTTCTTGTATTCTTTAACAATTTTATAATTTCACCCATACAGAGCCCCAGACAAACATGAGCAGACGCCACTCTTCTATATGCTTCTATATATGTGTGGGGCTCCCTGCAGGGTAATGGATGTTTTTTATTTTATGTCCTAAAAATTGTAAGAAACATTTATTTAAAAAAAATGATAAAAAATTGTTAGGCCAATGCATTCTCTTATATATGCGAGGCGACCTATGGTCGACTCGCATATATAAGAGAATGCATTGGCACAGGGTAAAAAATCCTGACTTACGACTGGATTTGATATGGCGGGTCACATATACGCTGGGACTAACATTTTCTATAATCAATACTCATTGAGGAGTAGTTATCCCTTAGGAGATGTTCCGCTAATAAATTTAATATAGTTTGTTGACCTTGTTATCTGTAATTTTCCCTCCAATGGTATGACAAATGGGAGAGTCATTTAGTAGAGAAAGGGTTAACTACCTCTTGATAGAGTTGCTCAAATCCCCTAAAGTACATTTATTAGCCAATGCTATAAAACTGGTATGTGTTGTTCAGTTTGAGTGACATATTCATGACCTGTTCACCCATGAGGGCAATCACACTATAGCTTAGATGCACGTGAACTTGGAGTATTTTGTGAGACCTGGCTGGATTATGGATTTAATCCCCAGTCAGGTGCTACAGGCACAGATCAGTATCCAGTTGGCCCATTGTATCAGCTGGTCTCTCCAAGCTAATATGGGCCGACTGGATGTGATTTTGGAACACCAGGTCGCCCCATCAGAACCCTCTGCTGGCCGTAGCTTGGTCTGGGCTTCCAAGGTCAAGGCACAAACTACCGAGAGGAAGAACTTTCTTAGTAAATAATTTCTACTACCTTGAGGAACTTGCTTGCAACATCTTTTGCCAAATGAAAATAATTTTGACAAATATCACTGGCTAACAGAAATTATGGTAAAAAAAGTGTCAATAAACAAATGTGTTATGATTTTTGAGCATTGAATTTTAATAACAAATATTTGAACATTGAATAATATATTCAATAATAATCAAGAAATATATATTTTTGACAAAAGTAAAAAAGGCAACAAAATAATGAATTCAAGCCTTGAAATAGTGTGTCTGTCATTTGCAGAATGAGGTCCCCAGAGGGTGAATTTAGTGATGCTACCCCGCATAGCGGGCTAGCATCACCAAATTCACCCTCTGGGGACCTCATTCTGCTGAGGTGTAAGCAGAATGAGGTCCCCAGAGGGTGAATTTGGTGTTTCTAGCCCACTATGCGGGGTAGCATCACTAAATTCACCCTCTGGGGACCTCATTCTGCAAATGACAGACACACTATTTCAAGGCTTGATAGTGACAATGTATCACAAGGTGCTCCTGAATAGCTTTTTATATGATTGCACAGATTAATATGATTACGTAAGTTCAGTAATGCCCTAATTAATCGACACCTTAACCACAGCAGAATTATGGGTAACTTTTCAGGATTTAGTCGGAAATATGGCTTGTTGCCATTCATCGGAAAGCTCTCAGGGAGCATCATTATTATTATGCAACAACTCAATTGAATTATTGAAAACTCCTCACCACTGCCCCCTCTTCTAGTATCTCATCAATTTCTGACCCCCCCCTCTACCCTTAATGAAGAGTGGGCGCGAATAAAAAGGGGAGCAAACTTAATAAAAGCCCTTGGGCGTGTTGTTTAATCCCCTTTCCAATCAATCGATCATCTATATTATTCTATTTTACTGTAAAATGTTTGTCAAATGTTTAAATATGTTATTTAATATGACTTTTTCAATTTTGGTGCCCCTCTCCAGCACAACATAATTATATTCCTCATATCAAGGAGATGCCCGTCTATATACAAAAATATCTTTAAAAAAAAAAACAATTTCCCGGCACCCTCCATCCTGACTCTTGATCTCTGACTACAACGGAATTACTTTGACAACAATAATTTACTTCACATATACATCATTACATGTATACCACATAATGACATATTCGAGGAAGTCTGTGTATATGTAAGTTTGGAGGAAATTGATGACAAACATGTTTATTTAAGTAACTCTCCCCAACACCACACTGCATACCCAGGCACTACTCAATACCATCTGGTTTTGATCAAAACCAAAATTGTTTCATATGTGGGACAAAGTTCAGAATTTTTTTTTTTTAAACCAAAAAGTGTATGAGTGTTAAGTGAGACATTCGTCACCTCTGGTTTAAACCTGGTCCATCCAGACCCAAGGCTCTCTGTATCATCCAGAAAATTAATCATACTTGCCTAATACAGACTTCCAAGTTCTATCCACAGCTAAAATCGATAATTACAACAACGAGCATATTTTGATGGGAAATTTATAAGCGAGAAGCGCTCATCCATGTACCTGTAAATTGTGTAGGGATAAATTTTGGTATAAAAAGTGTCAATAAACATTGGTGTTATCATTTTTGAGCAATCAATTTAATAAAAATATTTGAGCATTCAATAATAATATTTTCAATAATAACATTCAAGAAATATATATTCTGACTAAAGTAAAAAAGGCAACGAAACAATGAATAGTGACAGTTTATCACAAGGTGCACCTGAATAGCTATATATATGATTGCACAGATTAATATCAGAAAATCTCAAATAGATTTCGTTTCTAAACATATCTATAAATATGTTTTCAAAACTTATGTATCAAATTCAGAAGCAAAAACCTGATTGGAATGCCAGATATTGAAACATATGTCATATGGAAATATATAAAGGTTGGTAGGCAGTTGGTTTGGTAGCAGATACCACCACCATAGCCTGGGTTAGACGAAACAGTTGTTTGTTCAAACTACTAATACTATATATGCAAAGATTTGGAGTGAAATCATTTAAATTGTCATTCCACCCTTTTACTAGTTCAGATCATGTACTTTTCAAAACAGTTATTCATTTTCACTCAATTTGTATATTTGCTGAGAACGCTGTTCCCAAAATTTCCCTTCTAAAACTATTATTAAAGTCATCTTTTTGACATTTTTATTGTTATATAATATGCTTGATGTGGTCTTCAGATAGTATATATTCCTTCATGTGGTGTACTAGCTGAACAATGAAGTAGTTTTCTGTGTTGGGCCATCTAAACTTTCCACCTCCTGACAGCTCAGGCATGGAAACCCTAACAGTGTAACCAGAGTTGTGCTGTTTGCAATGAACAATAACTCCAATATACAAATAGTGTTGATCATAATCATATGCATAATGCACAAATATACACAGCATATCTCCTTATTTCCTTATTACATCAATTGCAACAGTAGTGGTGGCATTTAAGTCATCTGATATTAATTTCTTATTAAAAGACAAGAAAACATTATTTGTAGCATATAAATGGTCCAGCAGATGAGGGACCCTGCAGCTGACAAATAAAAGAAGTCGCTTTTCAAAAGCTTTCGGCCTTAGGCCTTCTTCAGTTAATATTATTCAGACTAAATCACATGATGGAATTCAGATAAACATACAAATAACAATGGCACTTTGCATAAATATTCTGGTAAATACTGAAATGAGTAAAATTTAGACACCTCAATAAATAGGTATGAGCTTAGATGAAGTCGGAAGTCGGGATTTTTTTTTTTTTACCCTGTGCCAATGCATTCTCTTATATATGCGAGTCGACCATAGGTCGCCTCGCATATATAAGAGAATGCATTGGCCTAACAATTTTTTACAATTTTAATAATTTGTTCTTGTATTCTTTAACAATTTTATAATTTCACCCATACAGAGCCCCAGACAAACATGAGCAGACGACACTCTTCTATGTGCTTCTATATATGTGTGGGGCTCCCTGCAGGGTAATGGTGTTTTTTTATTTTATGTCCTAAAAATTGTAAGAAACATTTATTTAAAAAACATGATAAAAAATTGTTAAGCCAATGCATTCTCTTATATATGCGAGGCGACCTATGGTCGACTCGCATATATAAGAGAATGCATTGGCACAGGGTAAAAAAATGATATACCGAAAAATATTATTCATACAAGTTGTAATTTGTTAGTTGAGTGGCGACATTCCAATAACTTGATATTAACACTGTGAATGTTTTGCAACTGGATGACCTGAAAATATTCTGAATTTAATGGACATTTGAGTTATTTTGTCACTTCTAAAAACTGTTCGAGAGCGAATTTTGTACCCGTACTGACACGCTCACGATCATCTTTATCAGTAACATCAGCAGTTTGTAACAATGGTGCGAATGGAATGTCTGTATGGATCTGTTCTCTGTTCTCACTAATCACTACTCCCCTGGAAGAATATCAAAAATATATATGTTAAAATGTAATCACATCGCTGTGTATCACTACAGCCCTGGACGTTATAAAAAAGAATTATGTCAACACATCCATGATGATGTTCATCCTTAAGTTCACTTTATTATTACATTTCCAGATAAACAAAGATGAGTAACTCTAGAATTGAAAACCAAAACAAAATGACTGAACATTGAATATCATAGTAGTGAATATCCATACCAAATTTCATTGTGATCCGACAACCGGTGGTGGCGATATCTGGTCGGACAGACAAAAGACTAACATTTCCAGATAAAATTTTTTATTATCTCTAGAACCGAAAATCCGAACAAAACGATTGAACAATCCTTTTGAATGTCCTCATAGTAGTGAACATCAGTACCAAATTTCATTGAGATCCGACAACAGGTGGTTGACATATCTGCCTGGACGAACGGACGGACAGAGGATTGGATCGGATGCATGTGTAATCCAGTATACCCATTTTATTTCGGTCATGGGGGTATAATTATGCATACTTCCAGAGCCAACCTAGTAATTTATCCAAATTGATACAGATAATTACGTCATAAACCGATCATCATAGCACACGACAAGTATTGCTGCATGATATTTCTAATAATAATAAACTGCGACATATAAGGTGTGAGCAATGCTTTAACTTTGATTTTGGGGTAGATATTAACAGATTTTTAAAGCAAGGATACACTTTAATATTGTGAAAAGAATACATACATGTATCACTCGACTTCTCATTTTGAAGATATATGACTATGGGGAGATATGTCATGATTTTTTTGTTCAAACAGGAGACCTATCTCAAAACGCCAAAACTTTGACACCGCATATCGGCAGTAAAATTCGCATTTGTAGGATATGTTTCCTGACCCAACCCAAAATATCAAGAGGGAAAGACCAAACAGAGGGTTAATTTCAACGGGGAAATCACTTCACTGCATGTAGAAACCACCAACCATCAGAAACTAACTGAAAAAACTTTACCAGAAATGTGAAACATGTTATCTGCCCTGCGCTTGGATTGCACATCGGCAGTGTTCGAGCTGGACCGAAAAATCTTCTGGCCAAAAAAGTAGCCAAATGAAAGTTTTAGTGACCAAATAAAAAAAAATATGGCCAAATTAAATCCTCATTTTCTGGGCTCACAATTGATGACTAAATTATATTTTTTAAATATATAACTCTCTGACTCTATGTCAGTTCGCTGACACCATGTTCGTCCAACTAATCAAGTAATGATGAGCTGTGTTAGTTATCATTGCTATTTTCGCCGATATAAAACAACTGTTCTGTTACTTATTATTGTGAGGTGTTGAACACAATTGTTGAATTAATAACCTTTAGGGTGTGAAGCCTGGTTGTTATAAGATAGAAGGCAGTTTACAAAACATTATGTAACTGACATGCCATCGCAGGTACATCGAATTATAGGACAATGCATTTACGTATTTCATCTTACAGACAAAATATGAGATAACCAGTTCAGAGATTAAGGTTTTTCACGATTATTAATCGCCTCTGTACAACCATCACCATTCAATCAACACTCCCCTTACCAAATAAATTTTGGTTGTCATCACATGATGTATCCAAAGTAGAAAAACCTGCATGTCCAAAACCAGCAATATTTCGTCGCCTCACTTCGTCGATCTATTCAGCGCTTTTTGAATTAGATTTCTGTCTCCATTTGTGGTGAAAAAAAGGTGGCTATTTGCCACTTTGGCTATCGACAGCGCGAACACTGCACATTGGGATTGGAGCCATCTTTATTTTTGCCAACGCTGGATGAATTATGTACCTCACAATTGGGCCATTTGGGGGGGGGGGGGGGGGGGGGGGGTTGGGGCATAACATACTATAAAATTATAGGAGATCTTGAAGTGTGAATGTAGAAGTTAAATACCTAATTTGTTCTGGCAGATTTTCAGAATTTACTTTCTTTTTTGGATCTTCTTCTGATGCGGAGACAACAGCTTCAATCAGAGACCTGTCGAGCCATGCACTCGCCCCTACCTCATCGGGCTCTAATTTTAGTTGCTCAGTCAGGACATCGGATGTGAGTGTTGGCTGAAGCTTTCCGTGGACATACACCACAATATGATGTCTCTTTGGCAGCCCCACTGACAGCTTGACTGGGAACACTGACTGTGGAGTTTGAAACAGATGTGTGGTTATACCTTTAGAAATTCAAGTAGATTAAATTTTCTCCGAAAAATTAAGAAAATGTTAGTGTACTTTGATTTTCATAGTACAGTGTACAAAATGATGCATTTAACCCTTTACCCAACAAACCGGCCAAAACCGGCCAAATAAAGCTTCAACAGCCTAAAATATCTTCGGTCTGTCTCAATAGAACCATACAAATATGGATATCATTGGAACCGGCTCCTTGACCACATTGTGATAGTTACAGTTATGCCCTGTGCCAATGCATTCTCTTATATATGCGAGTCGACCATAGGTCGCCTCGCATATATAAGAGAATGCATTGGCCTATTTTAACACTTTTTACCATTTTTTATTACATTCTTTAACAATTTTATAATTTTTAATGTGTTAAGCCAATGCATTCTCTTATATATGCGAGGCGACCTATGGTCGACTCGCATATATAAGAGAATGCATTGGCACAGGGCCCTTCTGTTGGGTAAAGGGTTAAGAAAAGTAAAAATATTGTTCAAATACTAGTATTATCACTTTTGTAGTCATTGACAGCAGGTTTCACAGTAGCCAAATTGGGGGTAACACACTTAGATAATAATAAAATAGCACAGGCCCTTAGTATGATGTGAATAAACGATGATGAACTTGACATGTTTTACACTGACAATCAAAAGATTAAACAAGGGTTGTGCGTCAAGGCCATAACTCAGGTAAAAACAAGATGGCTGCCAGTGGCCATGTTTTTTCCCAAAAAATCATTCAGATTCGATAGCTCCCATCTACAGGTGATCCTAAACAAGTCTGTAAAGTTTCAAAACAATTATCCAATAAATGTGGGCTGCAGGGGTGTGCTGATGGATTCATATCTGAAATCAAAGATGGCTGCAAGCGGCCATGTTTTTTTTATAACAAATTTGGGGAAAAAAAGCGAGGTTCACATCTAGAGGTCATCCTGAAGATCCATATGAAGTTTGGTGAAGATTGTGACCAATAAGGTGTGCTAAAGGATATACCGAATATCGTTGAAATCGGTCAAAGTTTGTATGAGTTAGCGAATGATCAAAATCGCTAAAAAATAGACAAACTAAGGCTCATAACTCTTGTATAAAATTTGTTGCAACCATATACCAAATATCAATTAAATCGGTTGACGTTTGTTTGAGTTATCGCGTTAATGGTCTCTACCTGCCAGGACACTCACAGACCGACCTCGCCAAAGCATAAGTCGAGTTTAAAAAAAAAATGTCCATGTCTCTTAGGACCTTAGGGAATCAAATATAAGCAGTCCATACCTCCCAAAGGGCAAGAATTTTCACATCTTCATTTACGAAGTCCTTTTTTGTGAGGTGTAGACCTGTTTCTTCTCTAAGTTCCCTCAAAGCACACTCTACAAACTGTAAGTAAGAAACAGGTATCAAAATATGGTGCTGGACATTAGCAGAACGAGGTAACAAGAGGGTGAATATAGTGACGCTTTCCCGAACGGTGGGATAATGGCACCAAATTCACATATCTACAAACTGTGCAGGGTAAGGTCACTAAATTCATCCTCTGGGGCCCTCATTCTGCACATGTCCAGCATCATTTTTTGAGGCCATGTAGGAATAAGTAATCTGTAAATATGTTAACATTTTATTCAAATTAGCATTAACCCTTTCTTAACCCTTTACCCAACAAACCGGCCAAAACCGGCCAAATAAAGCTTGAACAGCCTAAAATATCTTCGGTCTGTCTCAATAGAACCATACAAATATGGATATCATTGGAATCTGCTCCTTGACCACATTGTGATAGTTACAGTTATGCCCTGTGCCAATGCATTCTCTTATATATGCGAGTCGACCATAGGTCGCCTCGCATATATAAGAGAATGCATTGGCCTATAAAAAATCTTTTTTTAACACTTTTTACCATTTTTTCTTACATTCTTCAACAATTTTATAATATTTAATGTGTTAAGCCAATGCATTCTCTTATATATGCGAGGCGACCTATGGTCGACTCGCATATATAAGAGAATGCATTGGCACAGGGCCCTTCTGTTGGGTAAAGGGTTAACTAAATACTCATTGACGAGTAGTTCTCCTGAGAATAAGTTGCCTGTCATTTGCAGATTGAGGTCCTCAGAGAGTTAATTTAGTGACATTATCCTGCATAGCGTGCTAGCATCACTAGACTCACCCTCTTGGGACCTCATTCTGCTTAGGCCTAATCTTCTCAGGAAAGTTTCTTTATTATCAAATTTCTAAACTTCTTCACTTAGATTCTATTTATTTTCTAGTTTAGTTTCTCTATATCCCCAAATTGCATAATTTTTAGTTTAGTTTCTTTATATCCCCAAATTGCATAATCAAGGTTCCCAATATTTACCATTTGGGAACTTCAATCTGAATTTATGTCTCCCAAAGCAGATGAGGCCATGCAGAGGGTGAATTTGGTGATGCTAACCCAATATGCGAGATAGCGTCACTAAATTCACCCTCTGGGGACCTCATTCCGCCAATGACAGGCACACTAAACTCAGGCTTGGAAATATTCAGATAATAAGTTCAACAAACGGCCATACACAATTTGTTGATCTTAATATTATCTAAACATTTCCCACCAATTAAAGATCTCTTCCAAGAATTTTTTTAGATAGTTTCCTGGGTTTAAATAATAAATATGAAGACCCTTGTCTGGAAACACTTCTATCAATTAATATTGATTTTATTTAGAATTTTCTGGTATAATATAGATACAATCAATATGGGACATTTTACGGCTCGTGTTCATTCAGAGCGTAGCATGCGGGATAACTCTATCTAAAAATTCCAAAAATATTAAAGAAAAAATGTCCCACTTGATTATCGCATTATATAAGAAAATATGGATATAAAATCAATATTAATTAATAGAAGAATTCCAGACAGGTGTCTTCGACTCATATTGATTATTTTATACCCCGGATACTATATAAAACAAATTTAGAAAGAGATAATCCATCTTTGATAGGAATGATTCTGCAATTATGTTATCTATCCATCTGTTTGTTTGCTCATATATTCTAAACATCCCTTCTGATAAATAACAGACCATTCCAATGCATGCTTTTATAACAGGGTGGTAGTATCAATTCAGTAAAGAGAGGGTTCAATACACTTCTGGACAATGATCTTCGTTGAAACTGTGGATGAAACATTTAGAGTCTGATATATTTTAAGGCGGTAACAATTTATTAATTGAGAGTTTTTCGGTGATGGGCAAACAAATTTGTAAGTCACATCGAACTGTCTGTGTACCTGAATTGTGAGCAATTCTTGCAGATGACATTTTGGTGGTGACCTTGGGGGAAAGGGGGGTGGCCCCGGGTGGGGTTGGTTTGTGACAGTGAACTGCCATATACCATCAAGATTGGGTTGAGAATGGAGGATATTTATATAACAATAGCTCATGTTTATTCGAGTTAATATAAGCTAATTAATACATGGCGTATTATGAATGACAAAAGTGTAATGATATTGGTCTTATTATATATAAATTCGGAATGAGATTCTGATCCATGATCTCATGCTCTCAATGTGATCTGATGTGGAGAAACAGAACAATCCATTGTAATGATTAAAATGTTTAACATATGACCTACAGTAATGCCCTAAATAATCGACTTGTTAACCACAGCAGAATTATGGGTAACTTTTCAGGATTTAGTCAGAAATATGGCTTGTTGCCATTCATCGGAAAGCTCTCAGTGAGAGCTTTCCAATGAATGGCAACAAGCCATATTTCTGACTAATTCCTGAAAAGTTACCAATAATTCTGCTGTGGTTAAGGAGTCGATTATTTAGGGCATTACTGTATGTATAGAGGAATCCATAATTAAACAATAACCTTCTGTTTTCTGATCATCACAAAAATCTCCTAGCAAGGTCAAATGATGTCGTCATGATGACATTACTATTGAAAGATTGAAATAATGTTCCACAATGTTGCGTTTTCAATAATAAGTCGCTAATAATATTGTTTAATTTAATTACAGTCCCCAGTCTACCATGGTAATATAAAGATTAAATGACTGTCAATATGTAATACAGCCAGTTGCTTAGTCAAAAAAAAACCATGCATATCAAAAATGGTAGTACATGTGTATGACATTGAACCATCAATGCAAAAAATAATTTAGAATTTAGATGAAAATATGAAAGTTTTACAATAAATATTAGTATAATTCTATCAGACAAGATCATATATCTAAATATCAACATGCAGTTAGCAATACCAAACACCAGGAATTTTCCATATGTACTTACTTTCTCATTTCTTCCAAAATGACCACCTGGAAATTATAATGGCTGACCTAAGAATAACAGTTTACAAATATGAATAACAACATGTAGACTTCGTCTTCAAAATAGAAATAAAAACACTATCTATAAACAAACCTAATCACCATAGAAACAAGGTGTGGTAATAAAATGACTACAGCTGACGTTAAGTGCCAAGTGGTTACAACATCATATGGACCCTAAACAACCTCGGTCAACTAATCCTGGTAAAATGCTGGCATATTTGGTTAATTTACTTGCAGTTTGTATGCAAGGCTGCAAACAGTATGTCTGTCGTTTGCAGAATAAGGTCCCCAGAGGGTGAATTTAGTGACGCTATCCTCAGTATCCTGCACAGCAGGCTAGCATCACCAAATTCACCCTCCGGTGACCTCATTTTGATTAGGCTTCAACTGCTATTGGAGACCTATGATCAGATTAAAGTTCCCGAGTTGAAGTTGGTGATGTTCACCCATTAGTCACCTTGATTATGCATATTATCTTCTGCAAACCAAGGGATAAAGAAACTGAAGAGAATGGAAAAAGTAACTTAAAACAATGTTAATTTGAGACTATTGATACTTCCCAGAAGATGATATCTAAGCAGAATTAGGTCGCCAGAGGGTGAATTAGGTGATGTAGATAACTGTTCGGGATATGGTCACTAAATTCAACCTCTAGAAACCTCATTCTGCAAATGACAGACACACTATTTGCAGGTTTGTATGACACACTAACTATCCAGCGGCAGTTATTAGAAAATGAAGGGTACTAACAGATACATGTCTTTCTATCAATAGATTAAAAGATCCAACTCAGAAATTTTATCTTTTCAAGTAACCACTAGGTGACATGACCTGGTCCTAATTCCAGCGCAAGCATTTATTTTTATTGTCATCTATTTATTTTGTTGGGATATGACATGTCTGTTTATGGCCAGACATAAAATTAATAGCATTGGTACTGTTTGAGTCTGTTTCCTAACATCAGGTATTTTTTATCAACATCAATGTTAAATCAGCAGAACCAACCAAATCACAGCATTCTAGCAGAACCAGTTAATTAAGGATGCCAATAATACTTACTGTTTCATTAGCATCTAAATGGCCACCTGTAAACCATAAAATCAATAAAATATCTGCCATTTTGTTTCAAACCAACTGAAATGAATAGTGACTCTTTTAACCCTTTATTAAATAAATGGATTCCCAATTCAGCTATAAATGTAGTCCAAGTCTTCTCGTACTAAAACCAGCTAAGATATTGGGATGGAGATGCTGGTATTTAGTCCGAGATCGCCGCCATAGGCTTCTTATAACACGAGTTACGCCCAGGGTTTGTGGCGGGAATTCATGGTGTATTTTACTCAATTTACCTCTCAAATCAATACATGATGCTATATACATCGGAAAGAGTGACATCTTATGGTCATAATGGTGTATAATAATCTAACTTTCATGTTAAATTACACATAGAATATTCCGGTTGATTGCTGAAAGCCGAGTGTTCCGAAGAACTTCGGCATGTCCCCGAGTTTGTTTTGGCGGAGACGAATTTTGATACAAACAAGATGGCAGCCGCCATATTTATTCTAATGCTCGTTGTGTTTACACTGTTTTAAACTGTGAGAGGGTTGTAATTCCCGTAATTTATTTAATGTATTACATTTATATCTTCAATATTTACTTAATCTATTTATTTATTTATTTATTGACACACATAATTACAATTACAATGGAGAATTCATCGCAATGTGCGTGGTTAGTCGAAAATCTACGGAATATTTTCACCGGAAAATGCCGAACACAGTTCGCGAGGTCAACTGAGTTCGCATACTTTTAAAAATATGTCAACAATGCGGTAAATGTCTCTTTTCACATTAAATTACCGCTTTCAATTCACAAGTGATGTGGGTTTCAGATCAAATATCATGTCTTCTGCAGAAACAAATCCGTTTATTGTCGCAATTGTGATATTTTATTTCATATAATTGTGGTTTTATTTGAGCGGGTCACTAACACTTAACTCGTGTTATAAGAAGCCTATGGCGGCGATCTCGGACTAAATACCAGCATCTCCATCCCAATATCTTAGCTGGATTTAGTACGAGAAAACTTGGACTACTATAAATGTAAACATCAGAATGGTCTATCATATGTCTGGAGGGATGTTCATGTAATGAAATGAGAGCAGACAGATGGAAAGATAATTCAAGTGCACAAGGATTCATATTCATTGGTGGGAAATGTTCATTGACGAGTAGTTCCAACAGGATCTATGGTAATTTGTTGAACTTTTTATCTGAACATTTCCTTCCAATGAATATGAATCCTTCAGCACTTGTATTATCTTTTCGTCTGTCTGTTGTCTGCTAATTTATTCTGAACACCCCTCCAGATGAATAATAGACCCTTCCTATGTATACTTTTATTACTGAGTGGGAGAATCCATTTAGTATAGATAGTATAACTGAAAACCAAATACTCAACTAGATGATATTTCATTATGATCTATAGCTCAGAACAGATGTGTGATTTGTATAAATTGAAATCATTTTCAGTTGTGAGGAAGTGATATTCCTGATTAGTTAACCATTTCATGACGGGAGCTACACTGGTGCAGCATTAAAGATCCTGTGCCAGTGCATTCTCTTATATATGCGAGGCTCCCTACGGGACACTCGCATATATAAGAGAATGCATTGACACATTGGAATCTCCAGTCATGGAAGGGTTAAATCAACTCTAAATTGATGTTGTAAATGTGTGTGTAATCCAGTTTCATATCTAATGCTCATGATTTTGCAATATAAACAAACTAATAGAAAAATGCCCGTTTTATGTGGGACTTATCATCATGTTGCCTAGTGAAAGGTCTGTCCACATGGGCCAATTTTTGTACTGAGGTTTCCAGCCTCGAGGATAATTTTATTTGAAACATATTTTGCATTGAATGTGATGTCCACTGATATTAATGAAATCAGGTTATTTAGTTATTATAGCTTAATGAGATAATGTCACAGAAATAAATGAAATGAAAATATTTCTATATCACATAAAGGGGACCACAGTTGTGTTGCTAAATGTCTTTCTACGTTGCATTCGTCAAATTAGAACACACTGGAGACAAAGAGTTTGATGCGGGCGAATAGCAAAATACACAGAAAACACTGACGCAGAATTACATCGATGTCCTAATCTGGCGTACCGTGTGATTCGGCTGCAGTTGTTCCGTTAATTTGGACGTTTACAATGATGGTATGGAACGGAGACACTGGAAGTATATAAATTTTCGGTCAGTTTTGGGTTGTGATTGTGCATTGCTTCACCATTCAGTCATTTTAACCCTTTACCCAACAAACCGGCCAAATAAAGATTCAACAGCCTAAAATATCTTCGGTCTGTCTCAATAGAACCATACAAATATGGATATCATTGGAACCGGCTCCTTGACCACATTGTGATAGTTACAGTTATGCCCTGTGCCAATGCATTCTCTTATATATGCGAGTCGACCATAGGTCGCCTCGCATATATAAGAGAATGCATTGGCCTAAAAAAACACTTTTTACCATTTTTTCTTACATTCTTTAACAATTTTATAATTTTTAATGTGTTAAGCCAATGCATTCTCTTATATATGCGAGGCGACCTATGGTCGACTCGCATATATAAGAGAATGCATTGGCACAGGGCCCTTCTGTTGGGTAAAGGGTTAAACAAAAATACACAAATAACCAAAAAAAACCTGAATTCAAAGGAAACATAAGACTAACTGCAGAAAAGGCCAGATGCATTATTCTCCACATTGGTTTGGTTTATTGAGGTTTATCATAGATCAAGTTCAGTTTTGAGGGCAGAGGAAAGAATGGGGAAAGGGTTAATTTACTAAGAATTCACTCCACTGCACATATAAACCACGACTCCTGGGAATTAAGCAATTGAAAAACTTCCCCAGATACATAAATCAGGTTACCTTTGCTTTGTGTGGCTCACAAATGCTATTGCACCATGTACCTAACCAACTGAGCCAACATGGGGGGCCCCTTCAACACTGTACAAGATGCTGTTAAACAATTGCTTTTAAGCATTTTTTGTGTGACTATTAAATAATATCTTCAATAAAACTTTCAATAACCAGTATGACCTGAAAATTAAATGAGAAAGATAGAGTGTAATCGATTGTTGATACTATAAGGAATTTACCTGGAGGCACCCAGATACCAGGGAATGTCCGGAGAGTATGTGCACGCCTTGTCAATAACACCTTATGATCAGCAGACTCTAGAATAATGACCGAACCGACATCTATTCCTCTGTTCAGGATATCCTCTGGGATCTTAGATATATCAGCCTCGGTCATGTTCATTATTGAACAGAACGAAGGTCTCTGTAAGTATCAAAATTCTGTCATATTAATAATAATAATAATACAGTTTATAGCCACGGATCCACGATATGTGCTCTCGTGCTTTACAAAAAAAAAATATATAAAATAAAATATGTATCATACAAATAAAATGTTACCATACAATCAGATTACGTAGTGACGATTTGGCATCTGTGGTTGAGTTATTGACAATCTGTGTGACCGATTGCCCTTTTGAACAAATGACACTTTAAAGCCGCTTTAAATTTATCAATAGGTTGCAGAGCTTTAAGGTGGTCTGGCAATAAATTCCAGAGCCTTGGACTGGCCACAAAAAATGAGTGGTCACTGCATGTTACTAGATTGCCAGGAGTATGTATTAACAAGTTTAACTGTGCAGACCTAAGTTGTCTGGCTGGCTGATAACGTACAATGATATCGGATAGGTAAGATGGTGCCAAGCCATTTAAACGATTAAAATTGTTTTAAAATGAACTCTTTTCTCGACCCAATGCAGTTTATCCAGTACAGTAGTTATATTGTAAAAAAAAAAAATTTGTGACAAGCCTAGCTGCACAATTTTTAATGACGTGGATCTTGTGCAACAAATACTTGTTGCAACCAAGGAGCAGGGAATTGAAATAATTGATGCAGCTGGTTACAAATGCATGGACAAGTTGTCATATATGCCAATTATTGGCTCTATTCACAGTGCTAGATTTTGGGGTGTAGAATAATAATTCTGAGGCAAAGACACCAGCCTCAATGAAAATTATCTTCTTTGTAGTTGTTTATAAAATCAGTGTGAATTATTGGGTCATAGATGTTTATGAGGCAATCTGTTGTCCTTAAAATAGGTTTTATAAATATATGTTTGGGCTGTAAATTGTAACCTGACATAGAGACCCTATATTTACCATCTCAAACATTACAGTATTTAGTGACTCAGCAGCAACGAAAATTTGTATGTGACAAATGGCATAGTCGAGATCTACCTGAGAAAACACATTATTCAGCTCTATTCTAATAAACTTGGTCTCAATCTTTCTGATTATAGAAAAGATTCAAACCTTTATTTTGACCAAGGAACCTTCTTGAGACAGGATGAGTTTATTATCTGCCAACTCAACACACACATGTCCAGTAACATCTTCCATACCGAAAAACCCCATGACACTCTGAAAAGACAAAGAAACATCTTCTCTGCTAAAGAAAACCAAAACACTCTGAGAGAGAGAGACAAGAAACATTCTATTCACTAGAGCTCTTCAGAACTCTCTGAAAGATAGAACAAAATAGGTGGAACTGTCCAAATTGGAATAAGGATACCCGTGCAGTGCAATTGAGATACATTAATGGTAGCCATATTAACATATTTGTTTATTGAAAAAACACAAGGAATAAAAGCTCGGACAAAATTATGCATGTTCTGAAAAAAGGGGTGCACAGGTTCCCCATGAAATTAAAATGCTGTGCAAAGTATAAAAAATTGACATAAAAATGTAGGAAAACAAGCTTGGACAAAGTTATATCCACAGACAGACGGACGGACAGCCAAGCTGATTCCTTATACCCCCATATCTTCGTTACGTGGGTAATAATGGTATAGCATGCTTACTAAATGATATTGATAAGAAACTTTAAATATAAAGTTCATTTCTATACAACTACAATATTAAATTGGACTGGAGCAACATGTAAGACTGTCTCAAAAGCTCCCAATAATATGTTAACATTTACCAATTTTAGGCATGTGACAAATTGACAAATAAAATCGAAATTATTGTTTGATTCGGTCAGCTGATGTTAAATGATATTAAAGTTATCTATAGATAATAACAATTATTGTACAATAGTGGAAATCTTAACCCTTCCATGACTGGAGCTTCCCGAAATTTTACTAACACCCTGTGCCAATGCATTCTCTTATACATTGGCCTAACAATATTTACCTTGACCTTGTATACCAGTGCAATATCTTATACATGTGAGGCTCCAATGGGAAACTCAAATGTATAAGAGAATACACTGGCACAGTGTCTTTAATGCTGCACCAGCGCTGCTCCCGTCATAAAAGGGTTAAAATAAAATATTGCAGGTTCTCATGTTGATTAGTCCTGATACACAAGCGAGAGCTTTCCGATGAATGGCAACAAGCCATATTTCCGACTAAATCCTGAAAAGTTACCCATAATTCTACTTTGGTTAAGAGGTCGATTACTTAGGGCATTACTGTATGTGTTTGATAGGCTGAAATAAATAGCTGGCAATTCTATTACTAAATATCACATCAGTGTCAGCCAACCAGGCCTTGAAATAGCGTGTCTGTCACCCTTTATAGAGCCCCACATAGACTGGAGCAGACGACTCTATAGTGCATGCTTCCATCTGTGTGAGGCTCCCTGTGGGATAAAACTTTAACATTGTTTTTTGAGGTGGATGTTTTACATTACTGATCAAGCCTGCAAATAGCGTGTCTGTCATTTGCAGAATGAGGTCCCCAGAGGGTGAATTTAGTGATGCTACCCCGCATAGCGGGCTAGCATCACCAAATTCACCCTCTGGGAACCTCATTCTGCTGAGGTGTAAGCAGAATGAGGTCCCCAGAGGGTGAATTTGGTGATGCTAGCCCGCTATGCGGGGTAGCATCACTAAATTCACCCTCTGGGGACCTCATTATGCAAATGACAGACACCCTATTTCAAGGCTTGCAGCCAACCACAAATCGCAGCAAGTCTGACACTGACATAAAACAATTCTATGTAACAAGATTCCGTGCTTTTAGTTTCAGACTATTATTACCCCAATGATTGACAGGGGGGGTCATTCTCCCAAAAGCGTATATATTGTGTTCATTTCATTTTTCAGAATTGCTGCTTTGTGTACAATGGACAAAAGTTCTGCCGTTAACTACTTAAATAGTCCAAGTTAACTACTGGTATATAGACCCACATATAAATAGTGGGTCTGATTACTTGTTGTAGACTTTCTAATTCCCGAACTGGGGGATTCCATATCAGTAGCACCAATCAGAGCTCAGTAGCCCCAAGATAAAAGTGTCCAATTGAAGCGAATAACATAATGTGATGTGACGTAATTATAATTTGGGGGAAGCCTGCACGCTTCCAGAAAATGACATTTTGATGAGACTATGATAGACTCTGAGTGCATGTTTACACAGACTTGGCATTCCTTAGAGTATTAAAGTTATGTGAAATACTCTGGCTCAAATAGAATTGGAGAATAATTTTGCTCAAAGTAGTTATTTTTAAGAAAATTAATCAAATTTACAAAACACAGTCATTTTTATATATTAATTATATGCAATGACTTTCAATGGTGAAATCATTTGCGTTGGTTTATCGCTGATAGTTGCGTCCCGAATCGAGATGTAAATATTTACAATTGCGCAAAGTTCAGACGATGTTTTCTATGGAGTGAATGGTCCATTTATTTGAGATTTTCGATGATGTCAGTACAATGGTACATTCCTCCAGTTGACATTTGAAAAAATGTTGTTGTTGTTGTTGGAATATGATGATATGGGGACCATCAAATCAGATTGAGTACCTTTAACGATGACGTAACAACTAAAATTATCCTAAATTATCTCCCTGAAAGGTAAGCCACCACACCTGGCATCTGGATCAAACTTCAATTCTTTGTTTGTTAACAATGGGTGATAAAATGGTTTTGATGGAATATTTGACTGATTTTTCAGGAATAAATAACATGCATTAAACATGACATATTTGGGTCATGGTAGAGGAGTGGTTTTAAATGTAATAATATGAGTTTCTTGGCCATTGCAGTACTATTGGTGGCCCTTCAGAAATGATTAACAGCTCAGTCAGCTCTACATCCCATTAGGGTCCGAAATGAACTTTAACGGGATGATGGGCTGCTAATTATTTCTGTTGGGCCGCTGATAAACTGTAGTACCCTCCAAAATCATGTTATTGTTATATTGGCCATATAGAGAGGAATAGTTGTTGTCCAGGTTCACTGGTATTATGTTTGACAGTTGATTACATACCTGAGTAAATTTTGCAGTTTGAATCTCTTTGCCACTATTTCTCAAGTGAACAACAATTCTCTCAAATGTTGCTGCCTGACTCAAGTTTTCTGGGATTTGGCATTTTACTGGCCCTTTACTCCAACCGTATGTCCTTCGATACATTCAGATTCTTCTACCTAAAAAAAACAATGTGCACAATCAACTTAATAAGACTATAAAAATGAATTACATCTTTGGAATTATCTTTCAAATTTTGGGTGGGTGGGATTTTATTTAATTTTTTTAAATACGCGTAGCTATACAATGATATGATCAGAAACACTTCTTGCTAATATACATATTAAAATTTAGTACTTTTCAAGGTTATGGTGTTGTCAGCAACAATGAAACTAGATTGTTGATTGTCATCATAGTGGTGAACACCCATTACATATTTCATGAAGATCCTGGAAGATCTGACAATTTGTAGTTGAGATATCTGCTAGGAAGGAAAAAAACCCCAACATTTCCAAATAAACAAAGATGATTAACTCTAGAACGGAAAACCCAAACAAAATGATTGAACACTCCATCAAATTTTCTCAAAGTAGTGAACATCCACACCAAATTTCATTGAGATTTGAGATCTGAGCACTACTGTTCAAGTTATGACCTGAACAGACATTGGACGGACAATAAGCCAACATTTCCACATAAACAAAGATGAATAACTCAAGAACGGAAAACCCAAACAAATGATTGAAGACTCCATTAAATTTTCTCAAGTAGTGAACATCCACAGCAAATTTCATTGAGATTTGAGATCTGAGCACTACTGTTCAAGTTATGACCTGAACAGGCATCAGGTGGACAAAAACCAACATTTCTGATTAACAAAGATGAATAACTCTAGAATGGAAAACCCAAACAAAACAATTGAACACCCCGTTGAATATACTCACAGCAGTGAACATCCACACCAAATTTCATTGAGATTTGAGAGCTGACCACTACTGTTCAAGTTATGACCTGAACAGACATTGGACGGACAATAAGCCAACATTTCCAGATAAACAAAGATGAATAACTCAAGAACGGAAAACCCAAAGAAAATGATTGAACACTCCATTAAACTTTCTCAAAGTAGTGAACATCCACAGCAAATTTCATTGAGATTTGACATCTGAGCACTACTGTTCAAGTTATGACATAAACAGGCATCGGGCGGATAAAAATCTGATAAAATGAAACACTATTGAGCCGTAGGGTCACTAAGGGTTGACCAATCTCTTTGCTAAATTGGAATCACTTAAATTCACATAATTATCTTTTTGCCCCGGAAACTGAACTGGAGATACCACATGATGTCACCGGAATCTTAAATTTGAATGAATTTTATTGGTTGCTAATAATTTATTAAACAGTCTAGGTAGCATCTTGAGTAGAAATTAATCGGTGGCCTTTATTCCTTATTTGTGTTTCAGTGCAAATAAATTAATAACCAACAATTTATTTGCGCTTCAGCAAAAATAATTTGCGCTGAAACTCAAATACAAATACCTAACACCTGCTTACTTCCCTTTGAGTCTGAATAAATGAGTCCATCTGATAGTATGAGTGGAGTTTAGGCCAATATATGTTTCAGTGATGTCTTCTGGCCTGAATCAAATTGAGTTTTATATAATACATCAAAATCACAGTTTATTCATTTTTATTTGCACTTAATTTGCGCTTCAGCATAGATGAATCACGCTTAATCATAAATATGATAACAGGCCTTTATATTCCCTTATATTCAAGGGTTTTTTTTATTATTTTAATAATTTTTATTGGGATCTATATGGATATAATCATTTGTAAAATACAAACATTCATTTTGATGATGACATATAACAAAGTATTTTACCTTGCACAATTATCATATCAGCTGTTTAATTGTACAAAAGACAAAGATGATATAATATGTCTATTTTAGTTTTAGGGTTTAAAATAAATTGTAATTATTTCATCTGGGTGAGTTAATATATTCTGGATAAAGAGATTATCATGGTGTGGGCCAGCCAATAATTCATCCAGGTGGGGGGATGGATGAACATATGTGAGTTTCTAATAATAAGTTATAACTTTTGTATGACTCTTGTAGTTTTTCAATTGCTGTCCATCTCTCTTTTAATGAAATTGTTCTCTTTGTTATGATTGGGCCCATGGATTCAACGATCTATAGTGTATGATTTTCTCAATAAGCCCTATTAAAGAAGGCTGGGTCATTTCCAGTTTATAATTATAGATATATACTTTTATACAAAAGTATACACATGCCTAGCACATCTAATTGATCCAAATTGTTTATTCCAAGTATGACATGCCCCAGTTGGTAAAAGTTGAGCCCAAAATATTCCAAAAATTAACACTACAATATAATTTGTGGCATTGCATACCAATGTTTACATTATATGGTACTGAGATACATTGAAATTATTCAATATTGCATGATATCAATAAACAATTATCCTGAAATCCATCTTCTTGGAAATCGAATGAAAGGATTTGATGTTTTTTTTTATCTGAATTTAGAAATTTTACCAACCTACAATACTAAACCATCTTTTGCCCAAATTACACTAATCTAAAGGCCTGACCACAAATGATTTGCAGTTCAGTATAAATAATTGCACTTCAGGATGAATATAAACCTCTATTATTATATTTACATAGCCTCTCTGTGTTACACTTAACCATGTTCGGCGATTGGTCAACTATCAATTAGGTCACCCATTTCATACCCCAATAACACACAGATCGTGACACGACATCACAAAGTGTTGACCTAATCTGACCTAATCGCTAAAAGCGGTCAGCAGAATAATTGGGCGTGCTTTTCAAAGTTTAGCTGAATTGCATTTGCATCTGAAGCCAGTTAAATCAATCACATTATCGTTGATACGTGCTTGAAAATCTTATATTGGGCTGACTTGTGCCTCGTGGGCTAGTATCAAATTCTCGGCAGATTTTATGAACATGAATAAAAATAGCCAGCTTTTTTATGGGAATAAATCATCAAAAAGCTATATACATCCTGATACATCTAAGAAATGAATGTAGTGGGTGTGTGTGTTATTGGGGGATACTCCGCTGTGGTCGCTTGAGCGAAAATATTTGCACTTCAGCTCAAATAAGGATTTAAATGTGAAAAAGGCCTCCCATGCAAGGCCTGACTGAGTCAATTTGAGTTATGGGGAAATCACTGCATATTAAATTTTATTTGAACAAATGATTCGCACTTCAGCACAAATGAAGTAAGTTTCAGTGTAAATATGAAGTATTTGCATTTTGGCGCATATTATTTATGCTGCAGCCTAAAAGATCCTGCACTTCAGCTGGCGCTTCAGCAATAAATAAGGAATAAATTTGCCGTGAAAAAGGCTTCTCATATAATTGCGTTTCACTATCAACGTATTGTATTATGAACGTAAATGATTTATACTTCAGCGTAAAATGATCTGCCCATCAGTGTAAATATTTCCACTTCATTGCAAATATATCCCCTATTATTTGCGCTTTCGCACAATAGATTTGTGCTTCAACTGAAATATGGAATGAATTTGTAAAATGCCTCCCATGCATGGTCTGACTCTCTGAGTCCATTTGAGTAGTTTAGGGGGAATCACTGCATATTAATTTTATTTTGGGCAAATGTTTAACGATTTACACTTCCGCGCAAATGAATTACATTTCAGTCAGTTTCAGTGTAAATATGAAAACGATTTCTAAATACAGACCACAGCGGCAGCTTGTTATTATTCTGAGCAAAAGTGATCAACTAGAAGTTACTAATGATCTGGATTCACAGTTAGGTGAGTCTAGTTTACTTAACCATTGTGACATGTGTAGTCATTGTCTATAAGGTATAAAACACCCCTTTATACTTTATCGGTGTGCATTATATATAATTTATGTATAAAACGTTACGACAATGACCTCATTAGCCCTACTTACCGGCCTATTAAAATTTTACATAAAGTAAGTATATATATCATATAATATTATATGCCTATTAGTAAATACTTACTTAAATTATTATAGGCCTACTAATATTATAATGTAGCTATAAATATAATCTATAGGTGAATTAAGCTAGGACATCTAATTTCAGCTATTGTTGCTGAATTTTCACATTTGCCAGACCTGTTGTTGATGTTGTAGTAACTTGTTGGTGTCTGTGATGATCGACTCAGTGGTTCACATTACATGTTGCTATGATCAAGAGTACATGTATTGATGTAAACACGGTCTGAAACACCAACCAACCTGTTTACCAATTTACTACAACATTCTTACTAATGTCAATTGTTTAGTTGATTTGTATTTATACTTGATAAAACGTTGGGACGGTTAAAGTCATAATGCCATCGTCATATTTTAGTATTTTAATAATTTTATAGATAAACGAGCTGCATCAACTTCATCAAGTAACCAGAAACATGGGAGATAATCTGCAACGTATTAAACCGGAAACGCGTTCCTTTTCAACACACGGGTCGACCACGTTGGATTTTTTGGAAAAGTGTGGCCAACTAAAACTATTTTATAACACCTTTTCTGATGGTTGCACTCAAAGAAGTCCAAAACATGTTTTGGGGTGAGGTTTCATTATAAATTATTTCAAGGTTTCCTGTCCGATTGATCTTATATTTTTTCGCAATTTACAGATTTTAGCTGATGTGTTCGTCCCAGCGATTTACCTCGTTGTTCACAATTTACGACATCAATTTCAAACGGAATAGTCACATGGACAAATATTTATTTTATAATGAACGTACTATATAATAAAAACAGACTAGATTAATATATATTATTTTGATTACATGTAATACAAATTTAAGAGCTTTGTGGACCCAATTTTTCCAAAATTTGATAAGATTAAAATTTAAGGACTTGGCAGCTGGCTAACCCAATTTTCCCCAAATTTTATGGAGTCAAAATAAAGGTTTATGTTCACTTTTATTAGTGATCACAGTAACCAAACCTATTAATGCAACATTTTAAGAGTATAAGTCATGGTGGAGCATGTTAGAAATACTAAATGTGAACTTTATAGAGGTTTTTAAAAATATTTTGTTCGAACCCAAATCCAACAAACTCAAACTTTGAGTCAAAGTCCATATCTAAGAAAAAAATGGGACCTACTATACGCAGCAAGTCCCTGGATATGCAGCAAGTCCCCGGTAAACGCAGCAAGTCCCTGGTAAATGCAGCAAGTCGCTCTAATTTAGGGTGGATTAGTGGAGTGGTTGATGAATTTAATCAGTGTTTTATTATCCATTTGATTTATGATATGTGGCAGTTGATTAGAGTTGTTTGGAAATCTTATAATTATTTAAGATGGGTATTTGTAGATTTTTATATATAAAATAAAATAGTTTTTCTAAGTTTTATTAAGTTGCTATTTCTTTTATTCTACTCACTATTTAATATAATTTAATTAATATGATTTATATTTCTTTGTGATATTCCTGTTTTCACTGCGTAAACACATGTCGGTGATTAATTATCACTGAACAGGTGTTTGTTTTTGGAGGACAAAGGAACTTTCTGGGAGTTTCTCCTTTGAAGCTCATTTGAAGATTTGTTTGTTTTCTTAACCAGACTGAATAATTATCAACCAGTGTTATTTCAAGATTCAGCTCACGTCTGAGATGGCATGTTGTGTATTTAATCAAATGTATACATGTATACGCTGCAACTAAGATTTCAGAAATCATAACCAATCTTAGAATTTATACAATGCGTCTTACTGATCCTCGTTACCCTTGTGGCGTGTGTGGTATTCGATGTTTTAAAGATTGCATCGAATGTACTGGCTGTGAACAATGGACACATTACCAATGTGTTCCGATGACGAAACAACTACGACCCAAAGAAATATAATTATAGAAGAAATGTTCGGCGACAACGGAATAACAACAGCAGATACCGCGTCAGTTTTCGCGTCAGCACAACTACCGGGATTGGCGATGGAGTTATCAAATTGGACCAACAACAATTGTGAATCTCTGAACCATATTCTTAAACAGGCAGTGGACTGCAGGCACTGTTTAGTATAGTTGACGGAGAGTACAAGGAATTGCAACGTAGTTTATTTGGATTCGGACAGTTTACATTAACCAAGGAGTAGAGGTGGGCCGATAATCGGTATCGGTATCTGGCCGATAACTTTGTTATCGGTAACATATCGGTATCGGCAAAATATCACAAACTTGCCGATATAGAAGACGTTGCACAGATTACTACAGAACCGTTACAAATTCGTATGGATGACGGCAAAACGATGTAACAGTAACTTAAAGGTGTCATATTTGTGTATAAACAGGGTATCCGCGGCTCCTTGAATTCCTTGAAACTCCTTGATTTGGAAAATCAATTTTCCAGGGCCCTTGAAACCCTTGAATTGAATGCCCACTCCTTGAAAACCCTGGAATTCTATGTAGCCCTTAAACCCAGGTATATCGATTCATCGGGAGTCAATAAATACAGATAGTTTAGTTCCGAACGCGTTGTTGGTATATGGGAAGTAACCCCATTTTGAATTTCCGCTGGCGGCAATTATCTCGAGTCAATTGTAATTGTGTGACCCCCCCCAATGAAGCATGGGATGTAACTCCATTTCCCGCAAAACACCAATACTCGCGAGTCTATTTCAATTATGTGACCCCCCTATGAAGTATCATAAAATTGAACACGATAAAAAATAGTTCCGAGCTTTTCAAACCCAGGTAGCGTAATTAGTGTATTTTTATTGTATCGGATTGAGGTAATTTGTATATTATACAGACATTCGACATTAGAAACCCGTGTTTTACATAAAAACGTACAAATTAACAAAAACAAAACCGAAACAAAAAAATCACATCCGCTTCCGATGACCTTCATTTCCTGTTTACGAGTATTTTAAATAACATGCCGGTGGTAAATGAAAATACCAGACGCAATGGGGCGCCAAATTCAAATGGGTGGAGGCGGTTGAGAACAACACATATAACGCTAGATGTCAGTTATGCAAGAAAATATTTGACGTCGCAAACATGGGCGAAAGTGCCCTGGTGTCACATGCAAAAAGTTTGAAGCACCAGAAAAATGACATTGAAATCCAGGGGACTGTACCCATTGCCAGTCTTATGCAGCCAGCACCACAAGCAGCCCAAACTGTCAGTGTCACAGCTGTTAGATCACTAGTACAACCGGTAAGATGGATGTGATGGAAACCATTAATACTGCTCCTTTTTAGTTTATTTATGGAATAGCATAGGGGCAGTGATATTCAACTGGTGTCTACTGTCATCACAATTCACACTACATGTATTAGTTAAATGTTCCCATTAATTTAAATTATGGTAATGCAATTACCCATAAAGGCCTAAAAAGCTAAAAATGCTAAAATTATGGTGGAAAACGTGGTATCACATGTATTAAAGTTCAACAGTTGGTTCCTGGAAACTCCTTGAAAATTGTCGGGGCAGTCCTTGAAAATCCTTGAATTGACTACTGGAACCTCCTTGAAACTCCTTGAATTCATTCACCAGAAATGGGCAGATACCCTGATAAAGTACATCATTTTGGATAAAAATCGCTCAGTGGTAGGCCTAAGCACAGGGTTGGTGATTTTTTTGATTTTTTTTAAATAAATCAAAAAAATCGATTTATTTGATTTAAATCGATTTTGTTGATTTATTTCTCTAATTGTTATGAAAATATGCAATTGTGCAACGTCTTTGATAAATGAAGGTTCTAACAGGTGTTGCTTATTATATCCAAGGCTGGATTAATCAAACTTCTATTATTTATTATTTTTTTTATAACTACATGTATCAAGCACAAATATCATGGCAGTACAGATATAGCAACCATGTACTTTAATTGTGCCTACACTAGGTCCATGTGAGTTCCAATGTTGTGATATCTGGATAGGTAGACCTGTGCTTAAAGATTTACTACTAAATTTAGTAAATTTTAGCTGAGAACTGAATATATTTTCAATCACCTTTGCTCCTCGGTGACTTGAGGACATACATGTAATCACACCATATACATATATCAAGTATGGACATTAGACAACTAGAGTAGTTTAGATGGCAGAGTATATGGTAGAATTACTCGGTTGGCATTTACATGTATGGCAATCAGAAAAGGAAAGGAAATTTAATAGTGTAATCATGAGTGCTGAATCTGATTGTAGTTACAAATAAGCGGAACAGGCCGTTGCTGGAGCAGTAATCACGGTACCATGCAGTATGCCTGTTTCTATAGGGTTGACAATTACTGCACATTTTCATATCTATTATCCAATTTTGTATATTGTTTAATCATAATCATGTTATAGTTAACAAAAAACCTTGTTAATATTGCAAGTTCTTGACATTATGCAATCATTAAAAAAAAATTGATTTAAATCAATGATTTTTTTGAAAAAAATCATTGATTTAAATCTTGATTTAAATCAATGATTTAAATCGCTTGATTTAAATCAGCCAACCCTGCCTAAGCATAATTACATGTAATTAATGCAGACATAGTATATCGTTTTATGGATACTTGCAATGGGCTACAGTGTACTGTCAGTGACACAAAAACAAATCGGGATCGCAAACATCTATTAGCACTGAGCAGTGAGCATTATGAGCAATAGGGTACCCTGATTGACAGAGTGAAAGCTCAAATAAACATGTGTTGAATAGTGTCGGGATGAACGGCCTTTGAAATTCAGGCTGAGCAACTTCAATGACCGTGTGTAAAAACTTTCTAATTAGGCCTACAAGCATCACACGTCGCATATATTTTGCGTATAATGCAACACTCAAGTACAAATGCTCATCGAGTCATCATGTTCACAAACATGTCAATTCCATGCTTTCATCACTCAAATGTTTAGCGGCAACATCAAACAGACACGTGCAGTCCATGCCATGAAGTCACACATCCGGTGACTGCATTGTGCTTTGATCATGCACACCGATCATTGGCTTCCAAAAGAGCTCAATTGCGCGCGCACGAGGTGTGAGATGGTCTGCCAAGTTGAGCACGTACCGAGTCGTACTCAGTAACCCCTGCTGATCCGGTCTTAGACTCTGTCGTAATGATGTACATGAATGTACAAATATAGCCCGGAAATAACCGGTATTAATTGTGTTTTGTCTATACTCTATAGAAACCAATTTATGTGGTGTCCCGACATTTAGTGAATTTGAATGGATGTGAATAAGATGATGAACAAATAATCCCTCTGTACACAGGGTCGGGAAAAATTGTCACGTGACCGTGCAGTCTTAGTAAACCTCGACCAAGTTTAGTATAAACAATATTTATTCCTCGATTAATAATAATGTGTACATAATATATTGAACAAATATCCTGCCTAGACACTCATGGTAAATTTTATTTCCGTATCGGTGGGAATTCCCCGATCTGCGAAAGGTAATTAATAATTTAATATTCATGTTTCCAATATAGCATAGCGTCCCGTGACTCCTTATCTATCGATATAATTTGTGGGCGGGGACCAGGCTAATATAGGCATGTTTACAGTTTGATTGACGTGAACACACCAGCAGTAGGCCAATGTACGATTTCACAGGGCGCCAAGAATGAACAAAGACAAAGTTAAACACCTCTGTGATGCCACAAGCTTTGCGACATGAAAAATACTTGATGTATACAACGTTACGTGCTGGCGGCTTAGAACAAAGCGAGCTTTCACTCAACACTGATTGATATCATTCACGGACAATTTAGCCACGCAAGACTCCGTGTTTTTATTTGTAGCATTTATTTCTGACGACTGAATTGGAATTTATTTTCAATGTATATATGACAAAATGTTTGTCCAGATTCCAATGTGTATGCGGAAGTTCTTTGATCGTCAATAAAGACTGCCATTAACTTGAAAGATTTTTAATTTATGCGTGCACAATATTCTGACATTGATGCCGCGTGCAGCCCAAACTTTAAACATAATTATTTCCGTGGGCAATCCTGATGTCATGCCATCGTTCCCCAAGTATATACTTACTGTCGGGAATTCACTTACTAGTAATGTCCAGTATACTTACCATGTTCACAATGTATATATACTTGTAGGCTACAGTACGTGTCGTCCCCGATTTCTATGTCGACATCCGCCGATATATATCCTTACACAGTATACACGGATGTTTCAGTTTACTTAAATTGTATTCATATTATTGGGATATATACAGGTCTGTATAATATATCGGTATCGGTATCTGCCGATAACAAAACGTAATTTATCGGTATCGGCGTTGCCGATAACACCAGTATCGGCCCATCTCTACCAAGGAGTTCGCAAAATTTTATGTTCGCCCGGAAATTTGGAATTCAAAATCATCAGAAGTAAGAGACAAGCATTTTAACAGATTTTTAAGAGAAATAAAGCCAGTCCATGAAAAGATGCTGAGAACAACACACGACCAGAGGACAGGCCAGGACAACGAAAGAGAAAATGAACGGCAAAGACTACCACAATCCCCCATAGCAAAGTTTCCAGGACCGGACAGTGAAATAAAACAACATAGAGATAAAGAAAACAATTTTAATACATGTATCAAAATATTTTTTTATTCACTAAAATCTTCCCAAACGAATGCCTCAATGCCTTAGTTTTTCCCCCTCCTTACTGGCCACATATATATACAATTTATTCTAATAAACTTTTCTTTCAGCTCACTGCTATATGTATATTTATAAAACTGTGCTCTATTTTTCTTTTGTTGATATTCTACTATTCTCATAATGTCGAAATAATAACGCGGGGAATGTATTTCTTTGTTCATACCTGTTGCTTAATGATTTATTCATCGGTACTTGAAGTTCCCAGCTCGATATTTCATTGTTTAGGTGACTTTTGAGACTTGATTCCGCGATAAATATTTATTTTATTCCCTGTCACGAAAATTCAGGCCGTAAGCGGCCACACGCTAAGGCCAAAAAAAGAAGATATTATGTTTCCGATAACGGAGTGAAAAAATTAGGGTAGGTAGGTACAGGGGGGGGGGGGGGGGGGGGTCGGAAAAAAATTTCAGGCACGTATGGCATTTTTTCCCTTTCGATCATTTTTTGTACCCACCCACCCCCACCGCCAATTTTATTTCCGTTTTCGGCAGTTTTTTCCGACCATTTTTTGACACCCACCCCCCCTTTTAACACTAAAACAGAGATTTGCGGGGGGAAATTCACTGTAAACAGCTGTATATGAATTTCTGTGCATACTATTTATCATGGATGTTAACATGGACATGTAAATAGGAATGAGTCATTTTGAGGTCATTCGGCCAAAAAAACATGGCTGCCAGCGGCCATCTTGGATTTCAAAATGTGCAACAAAATACAAGACGATAACTGCCTGCAGTCAGTTTACAGTTAGAATTACATTATTTCTCTCATCCAAAGTGGTTTTGAAGCCCAACTCATTGCCAAAACAATAAAAAACAAGCAGGAAATTTTGTTTTTAGTTGCGGAAAAAATTGCTTGTTGGTGGCTTTGACCACCCACCCACCCCGGCACACGTGCTGGAATTTTTTTTTTCACATTTTTTCACATTTTACATTGAAAGTTAATAACAGTACAGACCCAAATAATAGCACAGGGGAAACTCTTGAGCTTAACATCAACTATAGTTAAATTTTTTATAGTACATGTAGGTCAAGCATAGGAATCAACATAGTATGTGTCATATAGTGTTTTATTCAATATTTAAATGTTCACATGTATGCCATAATGTAATTGAATATGTACATGGATAAAATTATAAGCTCATCAATTTGGTATCAGAATCATATTGAATCTTGATTTCAATTTTCCATAAGTCCCAAACAAGGCATACAGGTGAAGCAGGCATGAGATCCACTCTCATGAAAATTGCATAATTCATGCCCATCAATCCAAAACCCATCTCACACCTGGGGCTTTTGAGACAAGTAATTTCATGGTAACTTTTCACAGGCATATGTTAGAAACCATGTGTTTAACACAATAATGATCATCAATATTTATGAGCATTAGTAGTAAAAATAGAAGAAAAAAAAAACAATATCAATAAAAAGATTAGGGTCGGCGGGTTATTTTTAGGGTCGGTCGATGTACGGAAACATAGCATCTTTTTTTTTGGGCCTAATTCAATTCATTAGCACGGGCTACAGGTCGTACTGTTCGTCTGATCATCATGAAATTTATTATGGATGTTAATATTGACATGTAGATGGGAACGATTAATTTTGGGGTCATTCGGTCAAAAAACATGGCCGCTGGCGGCCATCTTAGATTTTACTCTTTGCATGACTAAATCCTTTAGCACGAGCTACAGGTGGTACCTTTGGTCAGATCATCATGAAATTTGTCATGGATGTTAACAATGATATGTAGATGGGAACGAGTCATTTTGGGGTTATTCGGCCGAAAAACGTGGCCGCCAGCGGCCATCTTTGATTTCCAAATTCAATTCATTAGCACGGGCTACAGGTCGTACTGTTCGTCTGATCATCATGAAATTTGTCATGGATGTTAATATTGACATGTAGATGGGAACGATTAATTTTGGGACCATTCGGCCAAAAAACATGGCCGCCAGCAGCCATCTTGGATTTTACTCTTTGTATGACTAAATCCTTTACCACGGGCTACAGGTCGTACCTTTAGTCTGATCATCATAAAATTTGTCATGGCTGTTGAAATTGGAATGTAGATGGGAACGAATCATTTTGGGGTCATTTGGAAAAAAAACATGGCCGCCAGTGGCCATCTTGGATTTCAAAATTAGTCCATTAGCATGGGCTACAGGTCGTACTGTTCATCTGATCATCATGACATTTATCATGGATGTTAATATTGACATGTAGATGGGAACGATTAATTTTGGGGTCATTCGGTCAAAAAACATGGCCGCTGGCGGCCATCTTAGATTTTACTCTTTGCATGACTAAATCCTTTAGCACGAGCTACATGTCGTACCTTTGGTCAGATCATCATGAAATTTGTCATGGATGTTAACAATGATATGTAGATGGGAACGAGTCATTTCGGGGTCATTCGGCCGAAAAACGTGGCCGCCAGCGGCCATCTTTGATTTCCAAATTCAATTCATTAGCACGGGCTACAGGTCGTACTGTTCGTCTGATCATCATGAAATTTGTCATGGATGTTAATATTGACATGTAGATGGGAACGATTAATTTTGGGATCATTCGGCCAAAAAACATGGCCGCCAGCAGCCATCTTGGATTTTACTCTTTGTATGACTAAATCCTTTACCACGGGCTACAGGTCGTACCTTTAGTCTGATCATCATAAAATTTGTCATGGCTGTTGAAATTGGAATGTAGATGGGAACGAATCATTTTGGGGTCATTCGGAAAAAAAACATGGCCGCCAGTGGCCATCTTGCATTTCAAAATCAGTCCATTAGCATGGGCTACAGGTCGTACTGTTCATCTGATCATCATGACATTTGTTGTGGGTGTTAATATTGACATGTAGATTGGAACGAGTAATTTTGGGGTCATTCGGCCAAAAAAAACATGGCCGCTGGCAGCCATCTTAGATTTTACTCTTTGTATGACTAAATCCTTTAGCACGGGCTACAGGTCGTACCTTTAGTCTGATCATCATAAAAATTGTCATGGCTGTTGAAATTGACATGTAGATGGGAACGAGTCATTTTGGGGTTATTCTGCATTAAAACATGGCTGCCAGCGGCCATTTTGGATTCTACTCTTTGCATGACTAAAGCTATCAAATGTTTCTGAATTGTTGGAAAACATAGCCGCCAGCAACCATCTTAGATTTTACTTTTATATACATGTATATATATATCTTTTCATGTTGATAAACTAGTATTAGACATTCAACTTTCCACATTCCTAATCACTCCATCGACAATAACACATTAAATTATTCCCTTTCCAAGTTGAGCTACAGTGTCATTGACACTTTCATTTTTTAAAACATGAATTAAATGTGTTTTTAGCTCAACTTTACATTGTAAAGTTTGAGCTATTGCCATGGCTTTGTCGTCCGTGTGTGTGTGTGTGCATGGTGCGTCAACAATTTCCTTTAGCACGGGCTACAGGTCGTACCTTTGGTCGGATCATCATAAAATTTGTCATGGCTGTTGAAATTGGAATGTAGATGGGAACGAATCATTTTGGGGTCATTCGGAAAAAAAACATGGCCACCAGCGGCCATCTTGGATTTCAAAATCAGTCCATTAGCATGGGCTACAGGTCGTACTGTTCATCTGATCATCATGACATTTGTCGTGGGTGTTAATATTGACTTGTAGATGGGAACAAGTAATTTTGGGGTCATTCGGCCAAAAAAACATGGCCGCTGGCGGCCATCTTAGATTTTACTCTTTGTATGACTAAATCCTTTAGCACGGGTTACAGGTCGTACCTTTAGTCTGATCATCATGAAATTTGTCATGGCTATTGAAATTGGAATGTAGATGGGAACGAGTCATTTTGGGGTCATTCGGACAAAAAACATGGCTGCCAGCAGCCATCTTGGATTTAAAAATTAAATCCATTAGCACGGGCTACAGGTCGTACCTTTGGTCTGATCATCATGAAATTTGTCATGGATGTTAACATTGACATGTAGATGGGAACGAGTAATTTTGGGGTCATTCGGCCAAAAAACATGGCCGCCGGCAGCCATCTTAGATTTACTCTTTGCATGACTAAATTCTTTGGCACGGCCTACAGGTCGTACCTTTGGTCGGATCATCATAAAATGTGTCATGGATGTTAACAATGACGTGCAGATGAGAACGAGTAATTTTGGGGTCATTCGGCCAAAAAACATGGTCGCCAGCAGCCATCTTGGATTTTACTCTTTGTATGACTAAATCCTTTAGCACGGGCTACAGGTCGTACTTTTAGTCTGATCATCATAAAATTTGTCAAGAATGTTAATAATGACATGTAGATGGGAACGAGTCATTTTGGGGTCAATCGGCCAAAAAACATGGCTGCCAGCAGCCATCTTGGATTTTACTCTTCGCATGACTAAATTCTTTGGCACGGCCTACAGGTCGTACCTTTTGTCGGATCATCATAAGGTACATGTAGGTTCCTCGACTCAAATCAAATATTTTTTACCCACGAAGCCAAAGAAATAGTAGTTTAGGGCTGTTTAATCGGATTGAGTACCTTTAAGATTTATGTTATTGCTGAAGTGAAATTTTACATTAAAGTTTTAATATGCTTTTATTCATCTAGTATTAACTATTATTTGGCTCTAAATTGAGTAGGAATAGAAAGTTTTTAGTTATGAAAAGTCTCCTGAATTTGGGAAATTGGCATATTCAGAAACTTTCAATTATCTACTTTTGAAAATTATTTATTTCAGGTGTTACTCTTGATGGCGGGAAAAGGTACACACAGGTTGTGGATCATCCATTCCACATATCAATGGCAGCTCTTGAACCAAAACATAACAAGAAAGGTAAAGAAACATTTACAAAATATTATTTTATTTTAATGACGATGCAGTTGGTAGATATCTGTCATTAATTTTGTGAGGATGCAGGTATTTATACATAAAATATAAAATTAAATTGCTTTCTAAGCAAAGACAACTATAATGGGTTACTGTTATATACCGAGTTTCACTATGCAAATGTTCAAAAAGAAGTTTTATTTTTATATGACTTCCAGGTTATGGATTTGTCACTCTTTATCTGGTTGATTTCAGGTTTGTCTAGTCTTATATACATCATCATGTATTCTTTGTGATTCAGTCTATAAATAAATGCAAAGGGTTTGACCAGATGCTGTTTTACGACCGAGTCCCATCCTATCTCCAAGTCTTATAACAGGCATTAAGTGTATTTGACCTGCTCACCTAACACCACCAATAAATGTAATCAAATATCTAGTGCTGAAACGGTTTACCTATTTTTGTAGCCGGTTAACCGCGACGTGTAACCGGATCATAACCGGTTATCCGTTATTTTCAACC
The DNA here is from genome assembly GCA_032622095.1 of Siphonodentalium dalli. Taxonomy (NCBI): domain Eukaryota; kingdom Metazoa; phylum Mollusca; class Scaphopoda; order Gadilida; family Siphonodentaliidae; genus Siphonodentalium; species Siphonodentalium dalli. The sequence goes on from CP136063.1 coordinate 278,018,949, forward strand.
TATGACTTTACACTGATTATTTACACCATAATATGTAACAGTATATCAGCATAATTTGATTTATTAACTGTATGTCAAACTCGCGTAATGTTTACACCGACAGAGCTTGTATTAAACGAATGTAAATCACCAAACACGAACGTCACAAAGCCACGTGTTGATAACCTGGCAGATGACACAGTGGACTAAAACTCGAAGTGTTTATAAATGGACGTGTCATGCTTGACCTGTTTGTACTGCAGTTGCGACTGCTACCTGACTTGTTATCGTTCTTATTTTGGGAAGAATATTGTGTGACCTATATACATGTTCGTACATTCAAATATCGGCAGTTTTTTTATTGCCATTATAGCAATCGCGGGACTGGTCGATTATTAAGTCATGTGACTCAGGTATTCTAACTTCTGGGTGTTCTTTGGCGATTTGAGATAGATAGGATGACTGACGACCGATAAACACAATTATGAAGTTTGTGAACTTTATATTATAGTATAGACCGTGAGCGTATGTAAATAGGGTTGGTTCTCAGAGTTTGCATTCTGCCAATTTCTCTTTGAAATATGCCCAGACATCTCATTTACTCATTTCTTGGGTATCCATGATGCTGTCTACAAGTAGTCAGTTGGAGAGTAGATGTCAAATGACCACGCCGTACTGCAGTGAAAACGATTGTATTGATCTTTGCTGATGACCAGTGGCATCAGTGCACATGTTTTACCGGACATAGGAACATCAAAGATGACGTCATACATCTTTGATGTTTTGCCGCCAATGCCAGACTATGTAATCTGCCATTCATGGAAGACTTTCGATCTGGCACCAGATTTTGACGTGTAATTTCGAATGTCTGAGTGATAACGTTTGTAGCAAAATTGATAAAGTACCGTGTTTAAAAGCTATTGCTATGAGTCTATGCCGATTAAGGACATGAATACGTTAGTTTTTATCAGTGGCATTCCATGTGTTGATCGTAGTTCAACCGGTTGCCGACGGTAGCCGGTTGTCAACCGGATATGATATCCGTTTCAGCACTACAAATATCCACAAGTTGTCAATAGAAAGCGGTAATATAATATGACGTCTACCACATTGTTTATATAATTTTTGAAAGATTACGAACTCGTTTGACCTCACAAAGTGAACTCGGCTTATTCCGTTCCGGTGTGTGGAGTTTGTTTCCAATATTAGAAAGAGAAAGTGAAAGAGTAAACAAAATAGCATGGAAATTAAGTTTTAAAAAACATACCACTTACCATTTAAATACCTTCTAACAGCGATAGAATATTGGAATAAAACTACATTGCATACATTCCACATGTTCGTTGTCTGGGGACATTCGATAATTTAAGAGTCTAAATTGTTGTCGGTGAAAATCCAAATGTTGCCAAACAGACTTCGGATGAAGTCTGGTCTTTTTGAAAATGTGAACAAAGCACAATAGAATCATGGTTACTTCTAATTTCATGACATTTTCTATGCCTATTTTAACATAAAGGTTTTAATACAATACATGTACATCATTATGATCGTATTAAATACATCACTCTTTCCAATAATTATCCTTTCATGCTGATATGTAGGATAAAGTTGATTATATTTTATGACAAATCCCGCCACTGTATCTGGACATGAAGTCCATCATAAAAGATTAATGGGAGTGGTCTCGGACGTAAAACAGCATCTCACTATAATGATTTCACTAGCTAGTTACGCATGAGCAAACTTGGACTAACCCTTTCTATACTAAATTGATTCTCCCACGCAGCTATTAAAGTATATATTGGAGTGTTCTATATTCATTTGGAGGGATGTTAAGATAATAAAAGCAGACGACAGACAGAAAAACAGATAACACAAGAGCAGAGGATTCATATTCAGTGGTGGGAAATGTTCAGATAATAAGTACAACAAACAACCTATGTTAGTTGAACTTATTATCTGAACATTTCCTGAGGGAACTACTCATCAATAAGTATTTAGTATAGAAAGGGTTAACCCAGAAGCCAGTGACCGGGTGAAGCCACTTCTCCCTCACATGTGCAGAAAAGTATTCGCCTCAGCTTGATAAATGAAGATCAAAACTTTTCAAAATGTTTTTAAATAGAATAAGAAAATTGTAAATCTTGTCATTTGTTTCAGGAGATGGTGAGAAGTTTTGTTCTGTGATGATCCAACATGAGAAGTCTGAATTTCTCATGTGCTCACTACATCAACAGAAATGCTTCCAACAGACACTAGATCTTAATTTCACAGAGGGCGAAGAAGTCACATTTTTCCTAAGTGGAGAAGGTGAACAATTTTTAATATCAGGATGTCAGCATATTAGTAGTTTGTATTGGAACTTAATTCTCTTTTTGAAGCATGAAAAAAAAAATTAGATAAGGCCAGATAGATAAATAATAGTTTTTTTCAAAGTGATAAGGGAGGCAGATATTTTTATTTATACCCTCCGTAACGAGTTATGTGTGGTATATAGAAACCGGCTTGTCTATCTGCCGGGGGGGGGCGTATGCCTGTCCTTTTGTAGACACAACCTTACCTGAGCTTTTATTCCTACATTTTTTGGTCAATTTGTCTTAAACTTAGCACATATATTTAGTACTATGGGAACCTGTGCAGGTGACTTTTTTTTTAGTTATCCCCCTTTTTTGTCTGAACTTGTTTCCCGGTACTACATTTTTCAGTTAATATTTTTAAAACTTGGCACATATATTTAGTGCCATCGGAACCTGCGATTATTTTGTCAGTCTCATTTAATACAAATTTGCAACACTCAAATCAGTATGTCAGTCTGTCATCTATGCATCAGTCTTACCTTTCCAGAGCATAATTTGAGTGGGTAAAACATTTATTCCACACCCATTGACGTGAGTCACATGTATTCAACAGAATCCCAGCCATTGAATACATATTAGTGTATACCTCTTGTGGAATACAAGCCGGAACTATTCTTGTTGACGTTGTCGCCAAGAAAGATGACGTACATTACTTCGATCATCCGCGTCCGGTGATCCCCCCCTCCATAATTACTGGTTATTTGTCAGACTTAAATCACAATAAAGGTAGCTATAGTAACAATGAAGGTGACATTCATGGATTGAACTTATCTGACTGAACGGTGTAGAATAAATACAGAACACAACTTGCATCATAATTTTGAATCTTTTATCAAACTCGTTGTGACGGCGTAAAGTTATATTTAAATTAAATATACCCTTGCGCCATCCACAACTCATTCGATAAAAGAATCTCGATTAAGATGCAAGTTGTGTTCTGTCTATTTCCGCCACCGGCCGCCATGGGGGGTATCGTTAGTCCCATTTGGGATAGCCCACCTCTAGCTATTATTTATTTCAAATTATTTGTTTGATGAGGCAGGTATTTATATATAACATATATATTTTAGTCTGGGCAAATTAACTAAATACACTAAATATGGGCAATATACTGAATTGGGACTGATCATCACTGACGCCCATCACATTTACCTTTAACTCATACACTCAAATATGTAATAAAAGTTTAATAACCTCTATCTATAAATTATCACAAGCATCAAACTTGATTCACAATGGTTTCTGTTTGTATGCAATATACATATTGTTTTATTATCAGGCATTGTACACCTCACGGGCTACTTGCATGAAGAAGGTCCACCTTGTGACAGTTATGATGAGATGGAAGATGACAGTGAGGACTCTGATTACGATCCACTGAGACCAATTACTTCCAATTCTGATGAGTCCGATTCAGAGGAAGACATTTCTGATGAAGGTACATTTGATCATACCAGTAATTAAAAATGTTCTTCTGCATTGTATGTATATAGTTATTTTTTTATTGAAGATATATAGTTATTTTTTTATTGAAGAAAGAAAAACAAAGAGATATGACAGTAATGTCGCAGTATCCATTCACATGTCTATGTTCAATATTAGTTGGTATAGTCAAATTTTGGTTTTGCATGTTGCGTAATAAAAATAAAACTCATTTGTCATCAGCTGTGGCATAATTCTCCATTTATCAAGAATATATTAGGATATGAAAAGTCCATTTTTTTATGTTATACAGTAATGCCCTAAATAATCGACTCCTTAACCACAGCAGAATTATGGGTAAATTTAGGATTTAGTCGGAAATATGGCATGTTGCCATTCATTGGAAAGCTCTCAGTGACACTAGTGTACATAGCAATAGTTTGGCATTGTGTTTGTTTGAAGTTCTAGTCAATGTGCTTGACAGGTTATAGATTCGTATCTGGAGGCATCCTTAGAATTGGACTGATTTCTGGTTGAATTATTACTGTGTTATTTTAATTTCAGATGTTCCAACGCTGAAGGCAATAAAAGGGGCAGATGACTCTGAAGAGGAATCAGAAGAATCTGATGGCGAGGTTCAGTTCAAAGGTAACTGTCTAACTGGGAATGGGTGCAAGCCTGCAAATAGCGTGTCTGTCATTTGCAGAATGAGGTCCCCAGAGGGTGAATTTAGTGATGCTCTAGCATCACCAAATCACCCTCTGGAGACCTCATTCTGCTTAGGCTTCATCTTCTGGGAATTATCTATAGTATCAAATTAAAATTGTTTTTAGTTACATTTCCCTTCTAGGAAGTTTCTATATCCCCTAATTTGCAGAAGATAAAATTCATAATTGAGGTGCCCAATGTGTGAACATCACCAACTTCAATCTGATCCTAGGTCTGCCATATCAGTTGAGGGCCTAAGCAGAATGAGGTCCCCAGAGGGTGAATTTAGTGATTCTAGCCCGCTATGCAGGATAGCGTCACTAAATTCACCCTCTGGGGACCTCATTCTGCAAATGACAGACTCGCTATTTGCAGGCTTGAATGGGTGAAAACATGCCGGCAGAGAAAAGGATAAAAGTATATTGATCAAGGTTGCATTTATTAGGATCGCAGTTACTGGACATAAATTCAAAAAAATGTTATACTTGAGATTTTACTGTCTGCAATATAAAATAGATCACTAGTATTGACTGCTTTTCGATCGCTTCTGCTCAATTTGGGTGAACGATTGTTGGGGGGGGGGGGACAAAATGTTACTGGGAGTTATTATACCGGAGTATCTAATGAGTGCATGCATGACATTTGCATCATTATTTACTTGAGGATCATAATTGACAGTTTATTAAAGCTCTTTGTTGTCCCCCTAAACATTTTTGGAGGACTATTATAATCCGCATGTCCGTGCATGTCAGGAAGTTCTCCGGGTTGTCAGCATGATAACCTGAGCTATATTCAACAAAATTTCTTTATATTTGCTACGTTTTTCACATTTGAGTAGACACAGGGTTGACTTAGGAATCTAATTTTTGGGTTGTCCGGATGATAACTTATGCAATATTCAACCAAATTTTATGATATTCACTATGTGGTTCAAATTTGTGAAGACATAAGCCAAGTTCGATGTTGGTCATGGCCCGATGATTTTAAACAGAGTTATGCCCAGCCTTTGATTTAGAAATGAAGAAATATTTTTGGAAAAATTATTATACTTGTAATAATATCCCAGGTTACTGTATTGTGCATGAATAGATTATATATGCTATATAATTAACTCCAGTCACAATTTGTCCCCAGCAATCGACCACCCGAATCGAGTGAAATCGATATAAAAAAAGCCTTCACTACTCGTCATTCTTTTATATTAACGATGGTAAAATCTAAAATATTGTGTTTTTGACTTTATTATACAGTAATTGGTCGGATGGAATCAACCACAAATTTCTTTTATAACTCAATTTTTTTTAGCACCACAAATGGTTTATATGTCAGGAAAAAATACAATATGAATAACCATGTAATAATCACACCCTCCCCTTATAAATAATCATGTGATAATCACACCCTCCCCTTATAAATAATCATGTGATAATTACACCCTCCCCTTATAAATTTCAATAATAAAATGGTTTTGACATGAAGTATTCATGTGAGCTTCTAAGATAAGTGGACATCATTATGTTTGTTTTTTCTCAATATTGATTTTTATGCTTGGCCGATGATAGTGCTGCTCTCTTCAAATGTAATTGTGATACACATCACACCTCATTTCATAAAACTGACTAATAAATGCATATGTAAATTCGAAAAGAATAAATATTGACAAAATATCTACCATTTACTGTCACGCTTCCAGCAACTAAGAGGAAACTGCCAATGGACTCGGGTAAAAAGCAGAAGAAACAGAAAGTGATTGATGAAGATGACTCTGACGATGAATCGGACGATGGTTATGTTAACATTTTTGGGGACGACGATGATGATGATGATATTGATGAAGAAGAGGAGGATGATGAGGATGAGAACTCTTTGCTAGCGCAAGTATGTATAGCTACTCTGTGGGATATTTTCCAGCCCTTATTACTGCACACTTATTTGGCTTATTTACTAAGTACTCAATGACTTGTAGGTCCCTTATGAAATGTTCAGATAAGTTCAGTAAACTTTCTAACTTATTATCTCAACATTTCCGCAATAATGAATATGAATCCTTCCACTTGAATGATCTGCTCTGCTCCACTGCATATCGTCTGCTTATATTTCCTGAACATCTTTCCAGATGAATTATAGACAATTCCGAAAGTACACTTTTGTAATTGATGGGGAAAATCTATATAGTAAAGAAAACATTAACCCTTTACCCAACAAACCGGCCAAAACCGGCCAAATAAAGCTTCAACAGCCTAAAATATCTTGGGTCTGTCTCAATAAAACCATACAAATATGGATATCATTGGAACCGGCTCCTTGACCACATTGTGATAGTTACAGTTATACCCTGTGCCAATGCATTCTCTTATATATGCGAGTCGACCATAGGTCGCCTCGCATATATAAGAGAATGCATTGGCCTAAAAAAAAATCTTTTTTTAACACTTTTTACCAATTTTTCTTACATTCTTTAACAATTTTATAATTTTTAATGTGTTAAGCCAATGCATTCTCTTATATATGCGAGGCGACCTATGGTCGACTCGCATATATAAGAGAATGCATTGGCACAGGGCCCTTCTATTGGGTAAAGGGTTAAAGTGCGATAGCTAACAACCGATAACTACTCTCTGGCTGTCAATTTTAGGACTTATTATTTGTTACAAAAGACGTCTGATTTAACCAAAGTGGGTTGCAGGCTGGGGGTTTCAAATTGGGAGAATTCACAGTGACACTTCTCCCTGTTTTGTTAAGTAGACTCTAAGGCCAAAGAAAATTTAATGTTTGGTTTGGGTTACAAGCCGGAAAAAAATATGATCGGTAGGTAGGCCTCAAATTTATTTATTTTTATTTTGACATATTCTTATTATTTTTCATGCGCGTATTTTACTCTCCAAGATTGACATAAAACTACTTTTGATTACTTTTGTATAAATTTTAATATTGCATCATACTTTTAAAACAATGACAAAAACTTTAGGGTAGGGGGTTTAACCCTTTGAGTGCCAGGTCCGATTTTTGTATCAACCCATATACCCTGTGCCAATGCATTCTCTTATATATGCGAGTCGACCATAGGTCGCCTCGCATATATAAGAGAATGCATTGGCCTAACATTTTTTTTTTTTTTTTTTACAATTTTAATAATTTATTCTTATATTCTTTAACAGACTTATTTTGTAGGTTTAGGGCCGATGAGATCGGCCCCTGGCACTCAAAGGGTTAAAATAGGGTTGGTAGGGAAACCCAAACCAGAAATATTTTTGTCTTTGGCCTAATCAGGGAGAAGTAACAATGGCCTATGTTCAGTTTACACCCAATCAGCACCCTTCAGTGTATTGTGACCCGTCAATCAAGGAGCTCATGATGAACCATAGTCTGTCACAACACGGACCAATCAAGGAGCTCATGATGAACCATAGTCTGTCACAACACGGACCAATCAAGGAGCTCATGATGAACCATAGTCTGTCAGGCCTTCGATTATGAGGCGTGCGATCGCGCTCGCGCACCATAGCACGCCTGAAATTAAATCTTGGCGAGTAATTAATCACACTCCTCGGCGATATTCGGCGCACGATTGAAAAAGGGTTTATAATAACGATCAACCTTGTTTGCTGGAGAAGACTGACAGACATGCCGTATACGACGGAAGTAATTGTTTTAAGTTTTGCGCATGCGCTAGAACATTATTATAGTCAGGTGCGTTTAGCGATGTCGTCGCATTCGTATGTAGGTCTGAGTAATTCTCGGCTAGATATTGTTACCAACATGACATATTTAAATTAATCCCACCGTGCACCCCATCACCAATGCAACGTAATTTTGGTACCATGATTGTGTTGCGTTCTAAATGAAGCCGCCCCGATGGGCGGTGAAGATGAATAGAAATTGAAACTTGAGTTCGGGGCAATCAAACATTATTTTTAAAAATATCGATAGAGTTCACACAACAGGAAACTCTCACGTGGTTACATGGTCTCTGACCGCATTTCATAACAACTTACATCCAACGGAAGCATTACGACGCAATTCGAGAATGGAGTTTTAATTACTTCAATGTGGAGAATACATGTGTACAAGATGAATCACAATGGTGATAAAATTGATTTAATTTTGAGTCTTCGTTTGTCATTTTATACCCCCGAAATATCCACCAAAATCACACGCCTGGGTTTCAGGTTAGGCGAGTGACCAACCACACTCCTGCATTTTACAGAATCGAAGGCCTGCTCTGTCACAACAGGGACCAGCCTAGAGGTTTCAAATTAGGAGAAGTCACTTCTCCCTGTTTGGTTATAATGGAAAAGTGGACTGTAATCGGGAAGAATGAACAAGTTCAATTTACAAACCAACATCAACCTCTATAATCCCATAAGTATAATGCAACACAAGAATCCCATTTATATAACCATTATAGTGAGTAACAACATTATAATTAGTATATAAGTATCATGCAACACAAGAATCCCATTTATATAACCATTATAGTGAGTAAGAACACCATTATAATTAGTATATAAGTATCATGCAACACAAGATCCCATTTATAAAACCATTATAGTGAGTAACAACATAATTAGTATATAAGTATCATGCAACACAAGAATCCCATTTATATAACCATTATAGTGAGTAAGAACACCATTATAATTAGTATATAAGTATCATGCAACACAAGATCCCATTTATAAAACCATTATAGTGAGTAACAACACCATTATAATTAGTATATAAGTATAATGCAACACAAGATCCCATTTATAAAACCATTATAGTGAGTAACAACATTATAATTAGTATATAAGTATCATGCAACACAAGATCCCATTTATAAAACCATTATAGTGAGTAACAACATTATAATTAGTATATAAGTATCATGCAACACAAGAATCCCATTTATATAACCATTATAGTGAGTAACAACACCATTATAATTAGTATATAAGTATCACGCAGCACAAAAATCCCATTTATATAACCATTATAGTGAGTAAGAACACCATTATAATTAGTATATAAGTATCATGCAACACAAGAATCCCATTTATATAACCATTATAGTGAGTAAGAACACCATTATAATTAGTATATAAGTATCATGCAACACAAGATCCCATTTATAAAACCATTATAGTGAGTAACAACACCATTATAATTAGTATATAAGTATAATGCAACACAAGATCCCATTTATAAAACCATTATAGTGAGTAACAACATTATAATTAGTATATAAGTATCATGCAGCACAAGAATCCCATTTATATAACCATTATAGTGAGTAAGAACACCATTATAATTAGTATATAAGTATCACGCAGCACAAGAATCCCATTTATAAAACCATTATAGTGAGTAACAACACCAATATACCTTAGATATGCTGTTGGGACAAATGCATTCTGGTGTATTAGAGAGAACTCACTTATACCAGGGTCAAAAACAGGGAGAAGTGGCACATTTTAGGGAGAAGATATCTCCCAAGTCACCCTATAGGCTGGTCCCTGTCTCCCAAGTCACCCTATAGGCTGGTCTCTGCTTTGCGAATTCTACTAAAGTGATACATTGTGTTGCATATCTTTTTTGATGTATAATATTTAATAGTTGAATTTTGATTTATTCCAGGTAGAAGAAAGTGATGAAGAGGAAGAAGAAGAAGAGGAAGAAGAGGAAGGTAATCTATGCTATGCGTGTAGACCACTGTATCCCTTTACTTCTGGCTGAGGTCATGGGTTAGGGAGTTCGATTTTTATATGCCTATTGGGAAAAAAAATTGTATTATGTTATCATTCTGTCCATACATCTGTCCATCCGTTAGCATTTTGGTTTCCAACCATTAACTCCATTTTGGATTATTTGATCATAACTGAGTCTTTCGTAGTCACGTCGAAATGTCTTGTCCTGGAAGATAGATAGATAGATAATTTATTCACAAAATGCTCAATAAACAGAACAACATACACCCTGAAATAAAATTAATAATTGAAATACACAACCTCAAATGAAAATATAAAACTCAACAATGACAATAACTGCAGGCGCTTTGCCTGGGCCGGACATAGCACTATAGCTGTGCTGTCCCAGCAGCATATAACTAAATAATTAAAGTAGGATGTTACTGATTTGGTCAAGAGTAGAATGAATCCCTGAGCCACGCCCGCATGCCGCTGCCACATAGATTGTTGGTCTGTCCCTGGTACTTGAGTCATCTCATCCAAGTGATGAAATGATGAGACCCAGAATCAATTTCAGAATTTTTTTTTGTAGAATAGTGGTTCAGTATGACTATTATTATGAATGAGCATCAAGAAAAGCCTAATGTTCATTCTTGCTATGACCCCCAAATCAAATCCAGTTGTGTAAGTCGGGATTTTTTTACCCTGTGCCAATGCATTCTCTTATATATGCGAGTCGACCATAGGTCGCCTCGCATATATAAGAGAATGCATTGGCCTAACAATTTTTTATCATTTTTTTAAAATAAATGTTTCTTACAATTTTTAGGACATAAAATAAAAAACACCCATTACCCTGCAGGGAGCCCCACACATTTATAGAAGCATATAGAAGAGTGTCGTCTGCTCATGTTTGTCTGGGGCTCTGTATGGGTGAAATTATAAAATTGTTAAAGAATACAAGAAAATATTATTAAAATTGTAACAAATTGTTAGGCCAATGCATTCTCTTATATATGCGAGGCGACCTATGGTCGACTCGCATATATAAGAGAATGCATTGGCACAGGGTAAACAAAATGTGGATACTGTAAAGTAGATGACTCTGGACCAGCGAAAAATATAATGATTTTAAGGCCGAGAATGGGAGAATCTTTTTTGCTTTGTTTAATGAAAAGTTGTCTTGTGCTATTTTTGAGTACAGACTCGATATTTGTCGTTTGACGGATAGATGTTCATCAATGCCTATTAATTTAATCGTTGGTGTTGCCTACATGTTAAACAGCCACCAATGAGAACTGAAAGGAGATAAATTTTGTTGTTAATTTGAAGGCTCCTATGTGAAAACATTTTTTAAAGTAGTCTGTCAAATATATAAAATAACAACCCTTTTGCTGTACTTTGGTTTGTATAAAATTATACCTTTAATATGTGAATGTAAGTTCATCTTTACCTTCTCACTTTATTAACACTTCAATGTTTACTGATTCTCAGCTTTATTTGCACTTATTTATTTATTTTGTATTTTTAGAACAGCCCAAGCCTAAGAAAAAAGGAAAAGACAAGAAAAAAAATGAGAAAAAGGTTAGTCTTGAAGCTTGTTTCGGTTAGATAACATATCTGTTATATTTTGATAGGTCATTGATCACTGAATCCCCTGTCCTTCGCTTAGTATGGTAATAGTTTTAAATTGCTGGAGGAATAAGAAACAAGTAGAGATTCATAAATGAACTAATTAAGGGCTGTAACTCCGCCTATGATAATTAGACCTGGCCAGTTTTCGAACTCGATCAAGACTTGTTTGAGTAAGCCTCATATATCAACAAAATCAGTTGAAATTTGTTCAAGTTATCATGCTAACGCTATCAAAATTAACTAATTAAGGGTTGTAACTCTGCTGTGGTACCACTCATGGAGTCAATGTCACAAGGCATCACATTCATAGACATGCAGCTTTTCAAATTGACCATAAGTGTAGTAAGCTTTTCATTGGCGATCACATTCATAGCCAGTTTTCAATGTAAATTGTTTTATGACACGATATATGACATCACATCACATTTGTGACGAAAATAGCGACTTCTTGTTCCAAAACTTTGTTCTTTTATTAAGAAATAGGAATAGAACTGAGCAGTTTTGCAACATTGATAAAAAATATTTGGTATATAAATAATAAACTACTGTTAATTTATTTCTTCCCCCAGGTTGTTTTTCATTCATCTACCAAAAAATCTGATTAGCCAGCAAGTATCGTTCATTAGTCCCACATGAATATGAAAAGCTGGCTATGAATATCGCCCTTGAAAATCTAGATATACTTGTGACCATTTAAATTCCTTGTGACAGTGACCCCTGACCCCATCGCCAGTATTATTCAAGTTCTGCATTGCTTGCCTTGTAAATGTGTGCTACAGAAAATACAGTATCTTTACAACATTACGATGAGTGACTTACTTGAATTCAGGGACAGCAACAGACACCAAAACAAGAAGCTGTAACACCCGCAGAAACCTCAAGTAAAAAGAAGAAGAAAAAGAAGAAGAAGAAGAAGGCAACAGAAAATGGAGAAGTATGGCAACTAGAAGAAATATACTGGCATTCTGAAATATACTGGCATTCTGAAATATGCTGGCATTCTGAAATATACTGGCATTCTGAAATATACTGGCATTCTGAAATATACTGGCATTTCAGGCATTCTGAAATATACTGGCATTCTGAAATATACTGGCATTCTGAAATAAACTGGCAATCTGAAATATACTGGCAATCTGAAATATACTGGCATTATGAAATTAAAATTTTTGCAACATTCAGTGAACAAATTCCATCACAGTCAAGCCAGTTAAAATGTTTCTGACATTTGCAGAATAATGTCCCCAGAGGGTGAATTTAGTAATGCAATCCCACATGGTGGGCTAGCGTCACCAAATTCAACCTCCAGGGACCTCATTCTGCTTACGCGTCAACTGCTATGGGAGACCTAGACTCAGATTGAAATTCCCCAGTTGAAGTTGGTGATGTTCACCATTAGTCACATTGATTATACATTTTATCTTCTGAAAATTAGGGATATATAGAAACTGAACAGAAGAGGAAAAAGTAACTAGAATCAATGTTAATTTGAGACTATATCGTGGGGTAGAGCAACAAGGTACCATGTCGACTTTTTGATGAAAATTAGTTTTTTTGTTAATTGGGATGCAAATTAATTATACTTTCATGTGTAAAAATACTGGAGATCAATTTGACTAATTAATTAGTCTACTCATTAATTACCACAAGGTACCATCTTGGTTATTGCCAATATGGTTAGAGCAACAAGGTACCATGTGGGTATTGTTGCATGCAACAAGGTGCTATCTTGGATATGGCACCTTGTTGCTGATAAGAAGTAATTAAATTGGTATCAATTTCTACCACTTAAAACTTATAGCACCTGGTTGTTGGCTTGTTAACAGATATCACAACATGTGTTTTTATGTTTACCCATACCATGTATGGTAAACATAGTGTCGTTGTCCGGATTGACCACTCGTCGTTCGTTCGTCCGTCCGTCCGTCCGTCCGTCCGTCTGTCCGTCCGTCTGTCCGTCCGTAGACACTTCACGTGTAATGCGATAACTCAAACATTTTCTATCCAATCAGAAGCAAATTTTGTATATGGGTATATCAGCCCAAAATACAGATCGAGTTCGAATTTGGGTTTGATCCGAGTTTTTGTTACAGTGTTATGGCCCTTTTTCGACTTAGAATTCACACATTCTGCCATAACTCAAACATTTTTTATCTGATTGGAACCAAATTTGGTATGTGAGTTTCACAGCCCAAAATACAGATCTAGTTCGAATATGGGTTTGATCCGATTTATTTTAAAGGAGTTATGACCATTTTTTTTAAATTGAAAAAAAAATTCTATTTAAAAAAAAAAATATTTTTAACTTTTATAATAACAATAAAAAAAATGTCATTGACATTGTCATTTGTTTTCATTTAGATATTGATGATTATGATACAAGTTGATAAAAAGATTTCCAATGTGTCCCTGTAATTTTTTAATTAATTCACCAATTGCATTTGGACTACTTAGCTATTGATAAAGCTATATTATTTTCTGATGTTTCTTATGCCAATGTGCAAATAATCTGATAAAGAAGGCTATGGTATCTAATTTAAAATAAGATTCAACAATAAACATCACATGATATTAACAGTAGACTTGGACATCTGTGCTGCAGAGTTATATCTTCAGATGGTCTGATATCATTATAATTGTTATTGGTTTAATAGAGGTCAGTGTTCAACATAAACAATTCCTGTGATTTTTTGACAGCTGTGCTATATAATTGATATTAATGGGTCAGTGGTGAGGTTGCTTATCTGTATACTAGGACACATTATTATTGTAAACTTAAATTGGACTCTCTTAACCCAAGTATTCCATGTCCAGGTCACACCTACACATTTAACCCACGGACTTGCTGGCTGTGGTGGTTTAGCATTACAGATCCTGTACCAGTGCATTCTCTTATATAAATGCCAGTGACCCATAAATTCCAATAATTTGTGTTATGTACATTTGTCTATAATAGTACATAACAGTATACTCTATAATTCAACACCAAAACTCTCATTTATCCGATCATATTAAATTTTTATCGCCAAGGGATGGGTTAACATCTGCCGATCGTGATCGGCCTCTCGTTGTATAATGATAAGGAAGCCTGTACATATAAAATCTGAGTGTTTGTTGGAATGTAACGGCCATTGTTCACTTAACTAGGAGTTCACTAGGACAATGGAGTATACTACATTCTTTACCTCACACATACTAACTGACTGATTCAGAAGCACTGAAGATAAACACTGGCATTTTTAAAGGTATGTTATTATGGTTTTTATACCCTTTGTCTTGTATATTGTGCACTTCGAATGTATAATGTCCAATTAGCAGTTAATTCCAATCGGTGCTAATGGCTGACAGGTGAACTTAAAGGTATAAAACATGTGATCGCTCAATTTAATTTGGCATTTTATTGAGTGTTTACCCATTTTGTCATACTAGTAATATGCATCTATGTAATAATCAAGTCAATTATTTTAACTTCTGCCTAAATTATGAGACCACCACCTGTAATTTACAGTAAATTTTGACGTCCATGTCAACATTTCTAGTCAATAGCTTGTTTACAATGTATATTTGTGGTAATTTGTCGTGTTGTCCCAAATATTTTCTTTAAATCTATGGTTGTGACCAATGAGATAATTTATTATTTACACTTATTATTTCAGATGTCTGCTCAGTATCAAGGTGATGTGGATTCTGCCTGGTCAAACGTATCAGACTCTGTATTTGACGACCAGATAGATAAATTTGAGATGTCACAGAGGAGCTTGACTTCTACTCTTGATTCGGAAAGTTCGGATGATGTACCATTAGCTCGACTTGCCAAGAGACTCAAAAATAAACAAACCGTTTCATGTACTGACGAGGATACACAGGAGTCATTTAGCGATGACATAGAAATATGCTGTGTACTCATCAGATTATGACTGGTCAAACGTATCAGACTCTGTATTTCACGATTAGATGGATAAACTTGAGATGTCATAGACGAACTTGACTTCTGCTGTTTACTCAGATAGTTTGGATGATGTACCATTAGCTCGACTTGCCAAGAGACCAATGAAAGATGATTTGAAATCATCAGATTCTGACAATGTTATACCTCATGAAAAATCGGAAAAGGTGGGACAGAGTAAAACATTTCGCAAACAGAAGCGTAAATGCATAAAATAAGTAAGGTTTAGTCTAAACTTTAGAGCACAAGAATTGATTTTTACCAGAATCAATCGAGTCAAAGATGAGATATATTCTGGTAAAGAACTATTCGCGTGCTCTGACCGACTAAGAGCACAATTGATCCCACATTATGCAATCAACTGGAAATGTGCTGTTGGGCGTGTTTTGACCAAGACGCACAATCCGTGTGCTGGCCGCGGTTGGACACAATAGCCAGTTAGCCACGCCCAACAACATGATTAACATGAACTAATCGCCATTGAATGTGAATAGATATGTCCAAAACAACACGGACTGGTCCCACTTTGAAGCGCCCGTGCGATTTGTCTGTTATGAGTTGTGTGTGCCTAACAATGGGATAATCACTGAACTATTACTTCACCAGCCTTGGGAATTGGTGTGCTTTACCAAAAATCAGGGAATGATTGCAACAATGGGATTGTGCTCTAAAAATCAATACACACCAAGTAGTTGACTCAAAGATTGCGAAGAAGAAATCAAGTAGAAACTCAAAAATATGTGGTGTGATAGATAAGTATCACCATCATAGCCATGACAATTTGTTAACAAGTAATCACCGCATCCGAGTATCAGTCAGGTCCGATGGAAACTGTTTTATGCATGTCGTTTTGCCACAGCTGAGTAATGATCAACCATCTATTAATGTTGATAGTCTTAGAGAGTCATTGTCTATTCATCTGATGGACGACTACCCACACTATAAACAGTTTGTGGTTACAGAAGATGAATCAGATGAGCGCCAGCTAGAGGACAATTACAATCACGAAATACAAAATCTTAGGAACAATTCAACATGGAAAACAGAAAATAATATAAATATTTTGCATGAAACTTGCATGGTTAACAAATAATTATGCTAATGAATACTAATTGATCTGGTTATCTTTTTTGGCTTCAATTATGTGATGAGATGTTTGCAAAAAATGAATGCAGCAGGTGTCATGTCATGAGATGGAACCTTGTTGCATTCAGAATATTCCAAAACGAGTTATGCAACAAGGTACTATCTTATAAATGACCTTGAATTCACGTATTACCCTTGACCGTTAACCTTCAAAATTTGGTGTAAACTAAAGTCCATCAGGGTCAATAATATGGCAACAAAGACTCAATACGCAGACCAATGGTATTTGTTAATCGATAACTTTAAACTTTGTTTTGCGATTATCTCAGAACTTTAAAAAACCTACATGGTACCTTGTTGCTCTAACCCCACGATATATAGATGAGACCTAAGCAGAATGAGGTCCCCATTGGGTGAATTTGGAAATGATAGCCCGCTGTGCAGGGTAACATCACTAAATTCACCCTCTGGGGACCTCATTCTTCAAATTTGAGACACACTAAATCCAGACTTGATGAGAGTTGTGACCACTTCATATTGATCATGGGATTCATCACGTAGTGGTTTGTCTGTTATGTGGAATCCTGAGTTTATTGTGTCATTTGCAGAATGAGGTCCCCAGAGGGTGAATTTAGTGACCCAATCCTGCATAGTGGGCTAGCATCACTAACTTCACCCTCTGGGGACCTCATTCTGCTAAGGCCTCATCTTTGGAAAATTTCTTTATTATCAAATATCTATTGAAATTTCTTCACATATATTCAATTTTTTTTTTTAGTTTAGTTTCTTTATATCCCCAAATTGGCAGACGACACATTGCATAATCGATGGGTTATCATCACAATATTCAAGCCTTGAAATAGGGTGTCTGTCATTTGCAGAATGAGGTCCCCAGAGGGTGAATTTAGTGATGCTACCCCGCATAGTGGGCTAGCATCACCAAATTCACCCTCTGGGAACCTCATTCTGCTCAGGTGTAAGCAGAATGAGGTCCCTAGAGAGTGAATTTGGTGATGCTAGACCGCTATGCAGGGTAGCATCACTAAATTCACCCTCTGGGGACCTCATTCTGCAAATGACAGACACCCTATTTCAAGGTTTGACAATATTCACCATTTGGTAACTTCAATTTGAGTCTATGCCTCCCAGTCTATGCGGGATAGCATCACTAAATTCACTCTCTGGGGACCTCATTCTGCAAATGATAGCCACACTAAACTCATACTTTGAAGGTTGTTATACAGCTCAGAATGACCCAGCCCTTCTTTTATAACAAGAGGGTGTAACCTTAACATTGCTAGATTATTTACAATTGCAATGATTCTCAAAAGCTAAACTAGCAAACATGGAATGAAAGAGAGTATGTTCATTGTTCAGTGTGTCATCATATATTGTTTTCAAAGAAAACTGGTCAAACATGTGAAACCTGAAAGATACCAATTTTAAAAATAACTCTTCATTTCAGCAAACTCCAGTGTCCACAAGCAAACAGAATAGAGGAAAAGAAGCTCCAGTGTCCACAAGCAAACAGAATAGAGGAAAAGAAACTCCAGTGTCCACAAGCAAACAGAATGGAGGAAAAGCAACAGCTACACCAGCTTCACAGGTATGGGGTACATTCTCGTTTTATTGTCTGGCATTCAATATATCCCTGACATCTATTGTTAAAGTTTAATTTATTCTTTTATCTTAATTTTTTTTTATAAATGAAACTTTTCATTTTTTACTGAAATATCAATTTTCTTTAGCTTTAATTTTACAGTAATTTTCGTTAAATTTAATTTTAAATTATTTTTTTTCTTAACATAGTTAAGTTTTTCTTTTTTCTTAATCTATCTTTACAAAATTGTATTTAATAGTAGTAGGCCTATTGTTTGTATTTTTATAGTTTTATGTGTTTTTATTGTATTTACTTGTAAAGCGCATTGGAACATTATGTAGAATGCGTTTCTTAAATGTTAATAAATAATAATAATAAATAATCTGCAGGTAAAATTTGGGGTATCTTGTGGAAGGATCTCTTAATGAGTCCATGCATAAACAAATATAGTTAAAACATATCATTTCATCACCAGCTATAGTAATGCTCTAAATAATCGACTCCTTAACCATAGCAGAATTATGGGTAATTTTTCAGGATTTAGTCGGAAATATGGCTTGTTGCCATTCATCTGAAAGCTCTCGGCGATGGGCAGTAATGTATGTCATTATCCCCTCTGCACGTTGAGCTACAGTGTCATTGACATTATCATTTATAATAACATGGTTCCTACAGGATCTTCATAGCCTGTAATAGCCAAGCCTTGAAATAGTGTGTCTGTCGTTTGCAGAATGAGGTTCCCAGAGGGTGAATTTAGTGATGCTACCCCGCATAGCGGGCTAGCATCACCAAATTCACCCTCTGGGGACCTCATTCTGCAAATGACAGGCACACTATTTCATAGCCTGTAATAGCCTTCAATGACAAATTACCACCCACGGTCTAATGTTGTCTGGAAATTTCTTAAATGCCATGCAGGGTCATAAATTAATATTGACAAGCAGCAGTTGAGTTGATCTACAATTATAATTGCATTTTCCAGACAAAACAACAAGATAGTCAGAAAAAGCCTAAAAGGATTGTCAGAGCTGGCGGAACGATAACAGAAGACAGTAAAGTTGGACAGGGAGATGAAGCCAAGCCTGGTAAAATGGTATGTGCAAGCCTGCAAATAGCGTGTCTGTCACCCTTTATAGAGCCCCACATTGGCTGGAGCAGACGACACTCTGCAGTGCATGCTTCAATCTGTGTGAGGCTCCCTGTGGGACAAAACTTTAACATTATTTTTTGAGGTGGATGTTTTACATTACTGATCAAGACTGCAAATAGCGTGTCTGTCATTTGCAGAATGAGGTCCCCAGAGGGTGAATTTAGTGATGCTACCCCGCACAGCAGGCTAGCATCACCAAATTCACCCTCTGGGGACCTCATTCTGCTTAGGCCTCATCTTCTGGGAAGTATCTATGGTATCAAATTAACATTGTTTTTAGTTACGTTTTCCCATCTGGGAAGTTTCTATATCCCCTAATTCGCAGAAGATAAAATCCATAATCGAGGCGCCCAATGGGTTAACATCACCAACTTCAACTGAGGCACTTCAATTTGATCCTAGGTCTGCCATAGCAGTTGAGGGCCTAAGCAGAATGAGGTCCTCAGAGGGTGAATATAGTGATGCTAGCCCGCTATGCGGGGGTAGCGTCACTAAATTCACCCTCTGGGGACCTCATTCTGCAAATGACAGACTTGTTAAATATACGAATGGCCTTCGCGATGAGTATTGCTGTTAAAAAAGTTACATCCGTTAATACTGCCATAAACAGAAAGAATATTAAAATATAGACAGATTTTGTTCTTATACCAATCATAAATATTGCACAAATAGCATCTTAACTTTTGTAAAAATTGACACTATATTGTTTATAACATACCGATATAGCGGTCGCTAATCCTCGCCACTTAATATTTTGGTGTTGAATGGGTCACCATGAATCACTCTCCCAAAAAAATTGCCTCAGCATTGAGTGTTTTGCTTATCACACACTCTATACATGTTGTAAAGAAACAAATGCTCGGTTCACACAAAGTGTGTTTTGTGGGTAATATCGCATTCATACTATCATTATACTCTGCTAATAGTATATTTTTGGGGAAATTTATAATTTGGTAACTTTTTATTTCTAAATTATAACCTACAACCAAGGCCATCTGTGCCTTTAAACGCGGAGCTGGACGATATTAAGATTTTTTTGTGTGGATTTTTAGATTAATGATACTCACAATTTATAAAACAAATGAGTTATCAGTTGAAAAAAGCATTAAAATATGGTTACAAAATTAATTCCATTCATCACAGATGAAAACAAAACTTTTCCTCACTAAATTTGGAGTGATTGTGTAGTAAATTCGGTTTGCATAAAACATATACAATGTAATCGATCGAAAAGCAAAGCCTCCCTGCAA
Organism: Siphonodentalium dalli; assembly: GCA_032622095.1. Lineage (NCBI taxonomy): Eukaryota > Metazoa > Mollusca > Scaphopoda > Gadilida > Siphonodentaliidae > Siphonodentalium > Siphonodentalium dalli. Next base: position 278,039,751 of record CP136063.1, read on the forward strand.
TCTATATGGTACACTTGCAGATCAAGTACCTAAGTTTACCAGATTTTCCAATGGATAATTTCAAGGTCATCGCCAACAAAGCCAACGCTGGTCTTGGCAATTTTTTTTATTTGAATATACATTTTTTGCTTTAAAGACACTATCAAATCACAAAATATAAACGCCCCTGCAATGTTTTAGCAGATTTAGAAAACAATTATACCTATTTTCTTTTGATTTTTTAAAACTCCTATTTCCCCCCTATTTTTGAACTAAAACAAATCCGTGAACCAAGTAATAAAAAATAAAAATGCCTAATCACCATTATTAGTGGCAGTTAATAAATTCAGCCATTCTGTGTGATATGGTCACTTCACTTTGAACAGTATTGTGAGATGTCATTTAATTATTACCTCCTTGGGTAAAATCATGGACAATTTTCTAAGGTTGTTTTTGAATTTTTTTTATTACTATCATGTCAGGACATGTGGATAAACCTGCCAGTCTAATCATTGAATGATTTGTTCAAATTATTCATCATGTGATGTTTCTTCCAGGCACATGTCTTTTATTGCGGTAAACTACAGAATGGAACAAAATTTGATCATTGCTTGGAGGGCAAACCTTTCAGATTCAAGCTGGGTAAAGGTGAAGTCATCAAAGGGTGGGACTCGGGTGTTGTAGGTAAGTGTGACATAAATAATCGACTCATTAACCCTTTACCCAACAGAACGGCCCTGTGCCAATGCATTCTCTTATATATGCGAGTCGACCATAGGTCGCCTCGCATATATAAGAGAATGCATTGGCTTAACACATTAAAAATTATAAAATTGTTAAAAAATGTAAGAAAAAATGGTAAAAAGTGTTAAAAAAAGATTTTTTTTAGGCCAATGCATTCTCTTATATATGCGAGGCGACCTATGGTCGACTCGCATATATAAGAGAATGCATTGGCACAGGGCATAACTGTAACTATCACAATGTGGTCAATGAGCCGGTTCCAATGATATCCATATTTGTATGGTTCTATTGAGACAGACCGAAGATATTTTAGGCTGTTGAAGCTTTATTTGGCCGATTTTGGCCGGTTTGTTGGGTAAAGGGTTATCCACAGCAGAATAGTCCACTGAGCAGATTTATATTTCCCCTAGTTGTGTCACCAGCCGATTGTGGTCTTTCCACGTATGATAGTCAGTTCATGCGCATTGTTATTTTGTGACTTTTTCATTAGATCTATTAGTTTGTTATAATAACATCCCGAAACATAATGCAAATGACTCATTTAAATGTTATTGACAATCATATTCGCAATTGCAATGATTTCATGTGAAGGAATTCCAACACTTACCACCATAGTTACACTTACCACCATAGTTACACTTACCACCATAGTTACACTTACCACCATAGTTGGAAATTGTATTACTCCCCTTTGCACCAGAGCATCACATGGATTACTCCCCTTGCATCACAGTATGATGCCGCATCCTGCTGAACATCCCGGTATCGGAGCTAATTCCCGGAAATATTTTCCTCTATAGTATTCACAGTACAAAGCTATCTTATTCTAGTCAGATTTAATTTATCCATAGTACATTTCTATAATCTCCACTGACGAAGAAAACATTTTTAGTGATTACATCAGGGCAGAATGTTGCCACGGGAGAATGCAACATTATAAAATTCCAAATTATCAATGATATCTTCCTCATGGTTCCCGCAGGTCCTAGTATTTCCATGAACACCCTTGAATATGAAAATTAATTTTCAATGCCCTTGAATACCCTTGGCATAATATGTCTTGGTTTCCCGTTCTAAAAAGCAATTGTTCTCAATATATTTAGTTACAACAGTTTTATCATCCCAAATGCCTTGTACTATATCATTTACCAGCTGTGTGAAGTACTTTATACTCATCAGTCTCATGTAATACAAGTACATAACATGTATGCACTTGTTAATTCATTAGTCTATCAGCTGACCCTACTCCTGGAATACCCTTCAATTTCTAGCGGGAGCACCCTTGAAAACCCTTGGATACTCCTGGAATACCCTTGAACAAGACTTGAAATAGGGTGTCTGTCATTTGCAGAATGAGGTCCCCAGAGGGTGAATTTAGTGCTGCTACCCCGCATAGCGGGCTAGCATAACCAAATTCATCCTCTGGGGACCTCATTCTGCTTACACCGCAGCAGAATGAGGTTCCCAGAGGGTGAATTTGGTGATACTAGCCCGCTATGCAGGGTAGCATCACTAAATTCACCCTCTGGGGACCTCATTCTGCAAATGACGACACCCTATTTCAAGGCTTGCCATTGAATTTGACTGGATTAGGCTATTATGCATCGTGAATAAACATGGTCTAAAATATATATTTATTACTATTCAGGGATGAAAGTTGGAGGAAAGAGACGTGTGACAGTGCCTGCTAATCAAGGGTGAGTTAAATTTTATAAATCCCATTTGTAAAATTTATTACAAGTTGAGATATTTGCATGCTAAATGTATGTCAGAGGCCATCTTGGATTTAAAAATTCAATCCATTAGCATGGGCTACAGGCCATACTGTTTGTCTGATCATCATGAAATTTGTCATGGATGTTAATATTGACATGTAGATGGGAACGAGACGCCAGCAGCCATCTTGGATTTTACTCTTTGCATGACTAAATCCTTTGGCATGGGCTACAGGTCATACCTTTGATCGGATAATCATGAAATTTGTCATAGATGATAACAATGACACGTAGATGTGGAGTCATTTTGGGGTGATTTGGCCACAAAAAAAATGGCTGCCAGCAGCCATCTTGGATTTTACTCTTTGCATAACTAAATCCTTTGGCACAGGCTGCAGGTCGTACCTTTGGTCGGATCATCATAAAATTTGTCAGGGATGTTGACATTGACATGTAGACGGGAACGAGCCATTTTGGGGTCATTCGAAAAAAAACATGGCCACCAGCAGCCATCTTTGATTTCAAAATTTAATCCATTAGCACGGGCTACAGGCCGGAGTGTTCGTCTCATGAAATTTGTCATGAATGTTAATATTGACATGTAGATGGGAACGAGTCATTTTGGGGTCATTCAGCCATAAAACATGGCTGCCGACTGCCATCTTGGATTTTAATCTTTGCATGACTAAATCCTTTGGCACGGGCTACAAGTCGTAGATTTGGTCGGATCATTATGAAATTTGTCATGGTTGTTGACATGTAGATGGGAACGAGTCATTTTGGGGTCATTCGGCCATAAAACATGTCCGCTGGCAGCCATCTTGAATTTTACTCTTTGCATGACTAAATCCTTTGGCACACCCCTACAGTCCACTTCCCTCATCCGGTCATCACCAAACTTCATATTAATCTGATATTATCTACTAGATGGAAGCAATCAAATTGTTTTGAAATTCATTGGAAAACATAGCCTCACATCTTGGATTTTACTTTATACATATCTCTTCATGTTGATAATCTAGTATTACTTAGACATTTCAACTTTCTGTATTCCTAATCGCTCCATTGACACATGAAATTATTCCCTTTCAAAGTTGAGCTACAGTGTCATTGACACCTTCATTTCAATATCCTTGGATATATTAGTCAAATCCTCAAGTAGATCACCAGTCATGACAGTGTCACTGTTTAGCGCATTTAACATTCGGATATGATTTCTCTGGCAGTGTTTTAACGGTTTTTAATTGTTTAGACCAGATAAACAAATCAGTTTGTTTCTCAGGAATAGCCTCAACTCCAAAAAACCTGCTCCTCACAGCATATTTATTGGCTGCCATAAATAAGTAAATATATAAACACTGCTTATCCCTATTCATCTTACAGAAGTCCTTAAAGTGATGTGAAACACTTTGGTAAGGTGATCAAATAGAAAATTGAGAATAAACTTGCTCAATTTAGTTATTATTTTTCGATTAATTGACAACAATCACCATCATTCTTATAAATTAATTAAATGCAATGACTCACAATGTCAAAATCATTTGTGTTAGTTTATCACCAATAGTTTTGCATCCCAAATCGAGATGTAAATACAGTAATGCCCTAAATAATCGACTCCTTAACCACAGCAGAATAATGGGTATTTCCGACTAAATCCTGAAAAATTACCCATAATTCTGCTGTGGTTAAGGAGTCGATTATTTAGGGCATTACTGTATGTACAATTGAGCGTAGTTCAGACAATGTTTTCTAGTGAGTGGTATGGTCGATTTCTTTGAAATTTTTGGCGATGGTAGTAGAATGCTACATTCCCCAGTTTGGCATAGCGCTCGAGTACTAACTTTCAACTTCACGTACCACAACAAGTCCATAATAAGTCTTTAAGACAAAAGTTGACAACACACAATGCACCAATGCCTTATTTAAAAAAAAAAATCACCATCTGACAAGTCATCGGTTTTATATATCAAATGGTTTTATAATTTTATAACGAGGCTGAATATCATGGGAATTTGCTTTCATTTGACAATGTATTAATCGTTTCCACTTGTATAGTCTGGCATATATTCATTTGAAAATATTTGCATTTTGCACTGTTTTAATGGTTGCTCATTTTCTTTACAGATATGGTGCCCAAAGGACAGGAAACATTCCTGCAAACAGCACACTTGTGTTTGACATTGAGTTGAAAGCAGTCACCTAGAGCATGTCAAGTTTTATTTCGTCATTCAAAGGAAAGGAAACATACACCCAAACGGCATGCTTGTGTTTGACATGAGCTGAAAGCAGTCATCTGGGACGAGTGATGTTATATTTCATCATTCAGAGGATAGGAAACATCTCTCCAAGCAGCACTCTTATTAACCATTTCAGTGCCAAGTCCGATTTTTGTATCCACCCATATTTCCTTGATCATTTTTCAAATTTATTGATTATAATAATGTGATACATTGATGGAAAGAGCTCTTAGAGCTCTTTCCATCAATGTATCACATTATTATAATCAATAAATTTGTAAAATGATCAAGGAAATATGGGTTGATACAAAAATAGGACTTGGCACTGAAAGGGTTAACAAACTTGAGTTGAAAAACAGTCATCTAGAACATGTGATTATTGTAATGAAGTCATCTGACTTTGAGTTGAAAGATGAGTTGAAAGAAATCAGCCAATACAAGTTTATTCCATCATTCAGAAGAAAGGAACATCCCTACGAACAGTACACTTATGTTTGACATAACATGCAAAGTTTTATTCTGTCATTCAGTTGTCTGACATTGAGTTGTCTCACATTGAGTTGAAAGCAGTCAGCTGGATCAAGTGAAGTTTTATTCCATCATTCAGTCATCTATCATCATATGTGATGTGTAAATAAAACCGTACTTTGAAGGTCTTATTTGAAACATTGTTTTATCACACCCATTGTTATATTTTCAGTATTAAAGGCCACAAAAAAATATTTGTTTTCCTTTTACAGAGCCAAAAAAATTCCAGGTTTAAACAAGAGGTGTGCACTCGAGTGCTAGCATACCCCCACCGTGGCAAATTCAACCCGCATTATCCGTAAACTCAACAAAAAAGATTTTAACTTTAAAGAAAATTCGGACTAATAATATCGATATGGTGTCACAAGAAGCTTGTACAGAAAAAATTATTCAAATCGGTTCATATTTGTTAAAGTTATTAAGTCAGACAGAATTTTCTAAGTCAAAATAAGTCGAAAATGAAGTGAAATATTACGAAAAACAGTCTGAGCCAATCCCTAGCTGCATCACGTAGAGAGGGTATTGTGAGAAGCATGTATACCAAAAATTATTGAAATCGGTTCATATTTGTTAAAGTTATTAAGTCGGACAGAATTTTTCTAAGTCAAAATAAGTCGAAAAAGAGGCGTAACTTGAAAAAAAAAGTCGGACCGAACCGCAATTAGCATCATGCGGAGAGACCGTCTTAAGGAGATTGCATACACAAAATTATTGAAATCGGTTCATAGTTCGAGTTATGAGGTCGGACGGACGGAGCGACTGACGGACGGACACACAGAGGGAGAAAGCCAGACGGACGGACGCAGTCAATCCAGTATACCCCCCAATTTTCTTCGAAAGTGGGGGATATAACAATATGTATCTTTAACCCTTTCATGACGGGAGCTGTGCTGGTGCAGCATTAAAAATCCTGTCCCTAGACTCGCATATAAGAGAATGCACTGGCTGTCAAAGTGAATATTGTCAGGCCAATGTATTTTCTTATATATGCGAGGCTCCCAGATACTCGCAATTATAAGAAAATGCATTGGCACAGGGTTTTCGCAAATTTTCTCCACTTATGTGAAGCCTGTCTTATGTGTTATGCAGGAAAGAACTGAATCCAGCTCAATAAGGTGATTAGCTATATCAAGTTTGACAGGAAATTGGCTCTCAGGTGCCGAGCATTACAAATATTAAAAAGTCTCCCATATTCACCTAGTAGAATAAGAAGTTATTTTGCCATTGGGAGTTCAGACTTCGAAGATGGTGATCTTAGAACTGTTAATTAAGTGAGAGAAGTGTCAGTATTTGGGTGTTCACTCTCGTGGTAACTATCACATGATATGTTTAAGCATGGGTTCCCTGTATATGAACAATATTCAACCTGCTAAAAAGAATCTCCACATTCCTACAAATGCTTGTGTTTTCAGATTTTCATACTGGTGTTAAGACTTGTTTATGCCTGCTTATCAAACAACTTTAACAACAGGCTGTTGAGAATTTTGATGAAACAATTGTCAGATATGTACAAAGTCATTTAATTTCTATTAATCAACATCCCTATACATAACAAATTGAGCTAATAAACATATCTTGGCCCATAAGTTTAAAAGACTTCGTTTATTCTAGTTTTAAATTGCCGATTTCGAGGTGGTATTCTGGTTTAAGTTGCTTCTTTTTTTATGCTGATGTTCTGGAAGATAGATGCTATGCATTAATTGTAATTTTTTATTTCATTCCATCAAATGCAACCTTATTTTCTGGAACTATTGCACAGTCGTGAATAAAATGAAAGTGTCAATGACACTAGCTCAAATAGGAGAGTGGATAATGTTGAACATTACAGTCAATGGAGCGATATGGAATGCGGAAAGTTTTAATAAATGTGAGCCATATCAAGTTTGGGATCAATTGGATAAAAAATGTTGGCTGCAAGGCATGCTGAAATATTTAGTGATGCAAGGAGTAAAATCTAAGTGGGCTGCACATTTTCAAAACATTTCTCCAATAAATGTTGGCTGCAGGTGTAGGGTTTGCTGATGGATTCAAATGTGAAATCCAAGATGGCTGGCTGCCAGCAGCCGTGTTTTTATAATGAAATTTGGAAACATTTGATGACTCCGCTAGTGGTCACCTCAAAGATCCATATGAAGTTGAGTGATCATCGGATGAGGGATGTGCTGAAGGATTGTCATGCTAAGAGTAAAATAAAACATGGCCATGTTTTTTTTCAATGAAATTCAGGGAAAATTTTATGACTAGTGTTATCCAGATGATCCATATGAAGTTTGGATGAAAGATGTGACCTGTGGGGCATGCTAAAAAAAAATGTTGAATGATGCCAACCATGGCAATAGCTCAAACTTGTCCAGTTGAGCTAAAAAGCCTCTTTCCTGCATACAATACACTGGCATATATAAATTTATGTTTGAAAACAGTATGTGGAAGTAAGTTTCTTTGTGTTTATCCCAGTGGGTTTTGAAATGCATTGCCAGTCGAGACTTTTATCACCCATGGCTGGTTGTTGACATGCACTGGCATCACATGTACTTTGTGGGGGCTAACTTAATTTTAGCAAGCCAATATTAAGGAAAATTCATTTTAATAAATATCACAATGTATAAAAACTCTACACTATTCCTGATGGATGAGAAATTGAGTATGCTGGTGCTTCAGAATACTGAAAGAAATTCGTTTAACCACAGCATAGCGGAATATCTCCACAAGTAGAAGTTTTTAGTATTCATGATGTTTTCTGATGCATTAGAATCTTGACGGTAGTGAAGCTGTATTCAGTCACATGCAGCACAATGGTATTTCTCCCTTAGAAGGTTAGACCTGTGTTCGATATTTATGATGCATGTGTTCTCCGTTGCTTTAGAATCTCGACCGGACTGAAGCTGTAATCTCGATCACACGCAGCAGTGGTATTTTTCCTGAGAAGGTTAGACATGTGTTCTCTATTTATGATGCATGTGTTCTCCGGTGCTTTAGAATCTCCACGGGACTGAAGCTGTAATCTCGGTCACACGCAGCACAGTGGTATTTTTTCCTTAGTGGGTTAGATGTGTCTGCTTCTGTATAGTCTGGCATATCAGCCTCCATGTCTAGAAAGGAAATAAGACTACCGTACTATATATACTTATAAATATATATATATATAAAAACCACATGGCGGATTGTCCTCCAAAATATACCAAGTATACTATTTTGAATTTTTTTCCGGTATCGAAATAGGTCGATAAATACCTGAACTACCTATAAACGAGCATTATATGTCACAGAAAGACGTATTGAAGTCATAAAATAGATGACTTCGAACATAATGTTCGGACCTCAAACAAAACTGCCTTTTGTATTCTTTGGCATTCTGGAATCGGAAATGGAATGTCCAGAAAAGATATATTGCATTATCTTAACATGAAACTATTTAAAAACTTAATGCAATGCTTTCTCTTCATAATAATAACAAGAGGTACGCTGTCGCGTGGCATTTGCCCCCGACTGTAGCAATTCGGATTAAGCATGGACGGTATCACCATACCAAATATCAGCTAAATCTGCCCAGCGGTTGCTGAACAATAATGCAAAATGTTTGTACGGACGGACAAAATTGAATTTTCTAAGTAAAAAAAAAAAGGGCCATAACTCTGGTGAAAATGGGCGGACGAAACCCGTGCTATGCATGTAGCTGTTCCCCCATGCTGCTCTATCACCATACCAAATATCAGCTAAATCTGCCCAGCGGTTGCTGAACAATAATGCAAAATGTTTGTACGGACGGACGGAGACGTCGACTATATACCCGCCGACTTCAAGTCGGGGGCATAATAATATGTGATACCATAAACGTTTCAGAGCGATGACAGCTCTAGATTTTCTTCCCGTGGACTACATTTGCAATTTTGACATGACTGCTGATTAAAATATTCAAACCAACACAAACGAAACGATCTTAAATTTACAAAAAAATAGAAGAAACAAAACATATATTTAGTGCTTTATCAAAAAAAAATTGGAAATCTTCTCCATAAGTGACCCGCCATATCATTTCCAGTCGTAAGTCGGGATTTTTTTACCCTGTGCCAATGCATTCTCTTATACATGCGAGTCGACCATAGGTCGCCTCGCATATATAAGACAATGCATTGGCCTAACAATCTTTTATCATTTTTTTTAAATAAATGTTTCTTACAATTTTTAGGACATAAAATAAAAAATATCCATTACCCTGCAGGGAGCCCCACACATATATAGAAGCATATAGAAGAGTGTCATCTGCTCATGTTTGTCTGGGGCTCTGTATGGTTGAAATTATAAAATTGTTAAAGAATACAAGAAACAAGACAGTCAATGACTGTGGGGTCGCTCACCAGACTGCAAAGACTGATAAGACTGGGACTCTGGAGACCAAAACAGTCAGCACTTTTCATAATCACTTTAAAAGAAGTAGATTTAAACAGGATATGTGGCTAGAGAGACTTCAAGTATGTAGATTGGTAAAAATCCACCTTGAAATTGCCAACTGTACACTACTGTACACTTCTGCAAATTAGGGGATATAGAAACTTCCTAGAAGGGAAATGTAACTAACAACAATGTTAATTTGATACTATAGATACTTCCCAGAAGATGAGGCCTAACCAGAATGAGGTCTCCAGAGGGTGAATTTGGTGATGCTATCCCGCTGTGTGGGATAGCATCACTAAATTCACCCTCTGGAGCCTCATTCTGCAAATGACATTAGTCCTGATATGAACAATACATGATAGATTGGGAATTAATGACTTCTAGCAGATCTGCAAGGAATGTTTATAAACATATCAAGATTCTCCAGTTAAAGTTGGTGATGTGCAGTAGTGCACCCATTGGGCACCTCAATTATGCATTTTATTTTCACAAATTAAGGGATATAGAAACTAAACAGAAGGGAAAAAGTAAGTAAAAATGTCAATTTAAGTGCCTATATACTTCACAGAAGATGAGGCCCAAGGCTAGTGTATTTGGTGATGCTAGACTGCTGTGCAGGGTAGCATAACTAAATTCACCCTCTGGGGACCTCATTCTGCAAATGCCAGACACACTAAATTCAGGTTAGAGAGCAATAATTTGTTTTGATTTTTTTTTTAGTAACAAACACTGGCATGAGTGCTAGCTAAGCATTAGTTCACACCTGTCAGCCTGGTAAACATCTGATGTGTGTGTATTTATTTTAACTCTCTCTCTGTCTGTAGCTAATACAATTGACTTAATCTGCTGGTGGGAGAGATCCTGTGAGTTAGGAGATGAGATAGGGTGGAATGCTGTTGGTTGGGGGCAGGGTGGGGTTCTGGGTCATGTGGGGGAGGGTGATATTTATTTTTGTATGTTAAATTGATCAAGGAGTTCCTGAATTTTTTATTATTTTTTTTGGAATTATGGCCCTGGCTCCACCCCTATTTGACCCAGTGACCCCATTTGAACAAATCTGAACCCCAGTCATTCAATGACCCCCCATACCAAATATAAACTAAACCGGCATAATGGTTCTAGACAAGAAGTCGTTATAAGAATTACCAAGGAGGAATATAGTTATGGCCCTGGTTTCGCAACTATTTGACACACTGACCTCATTTGAACAAATCTGAATGACAGTCACCTAGGGAACATCCACACAAAATATGATCAAAATGCAAAAATGTAATTTTTTTGTTTTTAGAGCTATGTCCCTGGCTCTGCCCCTATTTGACCCAGTGACCCAATTTGAACAAATCTGATTCCCAGTCACCCAAGATCCCTCAGTACCAAATATAAGCTAAATCGGCCCAATATTTTTTTTTAGAAAAAGTCATTGTAAGAATTACTATGAGTTATGGCCCTGGTTTCTCAACGAATTGACCGGGTGACCTCATTTGAACAAATCTGAACACCAGTCACCCAAGGACCCTCCATACCAAATATTAGCTAAATCGGCACAATGGTTATGGACCAGAAGTTGTTGTAAGAATTACTATGGAGGAATAGAGTTATGGCCCTGGTTTCGCAACTATTTGACCCAGTGACCTCATTTGAACAAATCTGAATGAGAGTCACATAGGGAACATCCACACCAAATATGAACCAATTCGGTCCAATGGAACTTCAGAAGAAGATGTTCAAAGAATTGTTGACGGACGGACGGACGCCTGGACGGACGGATGGACGGACGACGGACGAGGAGTGATGACTATAGCTCCACCAGAGACTTCGTCTCAGGTGAGCTAAAAATTATTAAAATTGTAAAAAATTGTTAGGCCAATGCATTCTCTTATATATGCGAGGCAACCTATGGTCGACTCGCATATATAAGAGAATGCATTGGCACAGGGTAAAAAAAATCCCGACTTACGACTGGATTTGATATGGCGGGTCACATATGTATGTTTTGAGATACCTCTTACCAAATTATGTATACATACTTTTGGGGTTCGAATGAGCCATGCCCGTTTAACCCTTTCAGTGCCAGGTCCGATTTTTGTATCAACCCATATACCCTGTGCCAATGCATTCTCTTATATATGCGAGTCGACCATAGGTCGCCTCGCATATATAAGAGAATGCATTGGCCTAACAATTTTTCATCATTTGTTATTATTTTTTACAATTTTTTACAATTTTAATAATTTTTTCTTATATTCTTTAAGAGACTTATTTTGTAGGTTTAGTGCCAGGGAATCTTACGTTTTTCATGGGCATCAAAATTATTACTATGAATACTTGGTGATAGTTTTGAGTTATAACATGCCCCTAAGGTGTTATCCAGTTTGTTTTTAAATTCGCTATAGCATGCTTAAGCATACCCCAAAAAAATTCAACAAACAAACAAAATCTAAAAACAAAAACAAAAATTTGTTTTTTAATTTTTAAATTTTTTAGGGCCGATTTTACAGACCGTGAATTAGGGCCGATGAGATCGGCCCCTGGAACTGAAAGGGTTAAAAGCCACAATTGAGACTTCTGAAATCACTTATTCAGATTTGAAGTAATTTTTCCCAGAAATTTCATCCTATACCTGGATTGTTAATCGCAGTCACTGAACTCAGGCATCTTATGTGATTGTTCACCTCAGTGAAATGAAAAGCCTTTGAATTCATATCACTACTTTGGATAAGATCACATATTAAGTAGAGACAGCCATGCCTCTCCAAGTTTACCCAGAGCCAGTGAAAGCCAAGGATTCCTTATGTTGGTATACCATACAGAGCAGCTTTTTTGCACAGTTGATATGAAACGTATACCATCTAAGGGCCAGCAACAAGAATATTAAATTTTAAATTAAACAGACATCCTCCAATTTTAAGGGCCTCGTGATCAGAATATTGTATTAGAACAATGTGTTCAAGGTATGACTAGAGTTGAGACTATCCCAGTGGGACCAAGGATACCCTATGCAGTGCAATTAGGCTTCATTATGGCTAGCCATATTAACATATTTGTTTTTCCAAAACAAAACCCGAGCAGGGTTGGGGTTATCATAATCAAAGTAATTGAATTACAGAATTTGGAGTAATCGCCTGTAATCAGTAATCATAATTTGATTTGATTACAATGGTATGTAATCGCCCCAACACTGAACCCGAGGAATACAAGCTTGGAAAAAATGCATGTTGGGAAAACAAAGGGGGGATAACTCCACTAAAAAATATCAGATGGACCTCATAATCACAGGTTCCCATGTTACTAAATATCCATGCCATGTTTAAAAAAAAAATGACTGAAAAATGTTGGGAAAACATACTCGGACAACCAGATTCCTATTTATATACCCACCCCCCATAACATTAATATGGGGGGCGTAATAATTATAACATGACTATTATCTTATAATATGTGCAAATTCATTAAAGTATGCTTTAGTAGAGATACTGGATGGAATTTTTTGTTTTGCCAGCGTCTATCTCAGCCAATGAGAACAAGAGCATGCTAGGGTGTGGTAAAATATGGCCTTTAATCATTTCAAATTGAACTACCGCAAAATAATTTGAGCTTACAAAGACTATCTGATTTACCCCTAATTTCAATGCTAAAATGTGGCTGTAACTCATGTGAAAATAATTGGCCAGAACCTATATTCAAACTTGGCCTGTAGTTTTAGCTGGGAAACACACATACCAGCTTTGGTTTAAATCAAATAATCCAAACAGGAGTGATCAGTCGGAAACCGAAATGTTATGAAATTGGTCAAATTCTAAGTCGAAAAAGGGCTGTAACTCATGTAGAAATAATTTGATGGAACCCATAGTCAAACTTGGCCTGTATATTTAGCTTTGGTTCAGATCAAATATTCCAAACCGGAGTTATGGATCGGAAACCTAAAATTATAACGGATGGGCGGACAGACTGATTACATAATACAACCATTTTTTTTCAAAAGGGCGAACAAAAATGAAACAGGCTTGCTCAATTTGGATAGATGTATGACCTCACCTTCACCGTGACATTCTGCTTCATGCTGAAGTCTCTCGACAATATTGACGATCATATTTTTATCGCAGTGAGGACAGACCCAGTGTTTCTGTAGGTTGGTTGTGAATTCTCCCCATACACCAGCACTAACGTTGTCTAGAAGGCTGAAATAGGTGAAAAATAAAAATACTCAGATAATGCAAAAGAAGTTATTTTCATAAATTGGATATCCAAAAGGCAGAAAACAGCGTCATTATTATAAACGGATTACACGCAGTGACTATTGTTGGCAGAATAATTGCCCTAATGTTTATGTCCAATAATTTGTCCCGCATAATGTATTAAATATTTACATTTGTGCATAGTTCAAACTTGTTCTCTAAAATGATAGTCGATGTGGTTGGAATTTTCAACAATCTTAGATGATAGCTGATAGCTACATTCTTCCAGCGGAGACAGCGTTTGGTTTTATTCACTGAACAAGTCCATAATTTGTCTTTAACCCTTTCAGTGCCAAGTCCGACTTTTGTATCAACCCATATTTCCTTGATCATTTTTCAAATTTATTGATTATAATAATGTGATACATTGATGGAAAGAGCTCTAGAGCTCTTTCCATCAATGTATCACATTATTATAATCAATAAATTATGGGTTGATACAAAAATCGGACTTGGCACTGAAAGGGTTAATGGCCCTCAAGGTGTTCACAATGTGATTATAAAGTTATTGAAACTTCGACAACTTGTGTGAATGATACCGTATGAGCATATCACCTTATAAACATCTGCTTCTTGAGATGTCCAAATTTTACTCAATACGGTGGTTGCAAGCACATTTTTGCCTAATGTTTCTGTGGTTTTTAATACCAAGAACATTATATAAGGCAACTTGAGTGCCACCATTGATGTTCCAATAATTTAATGAGGAAATGCGCAGCACATACCAACTGATTATAATCTGCATTGTATTTTAAAGTTATTGTTCGATGCTGAAAGCCTAGACATGCCTTACTGTTACAGTTCGTATTAACCAACAATGCTTTCGACGCATGGAATTTCGTCATTGGAGGATTGATGATAATGAAAATTAAAAAAAAATTACTTCCATTTTACTATAGTCTCGGTAATAATCATTTAACAAACTTGTTAAGATTTGGCAGCTGTACCCATCGTGAAAGCCTTCCATAGTTTTACATTTTTTGTTTAAAATAGAAAAATCAAAGATGTTCGATTTCTTCATGTTAAGAAGTCAAAACAAAAAAAACAGTTTTATGAAACTGTTTGAACACATTTTCATTGTTCATAAAAAAGAGAGCAGTTACATAGGGTGCTACACATATTTCATTTAAAATTGCTTTAAAAGAGATTTTAGATTTTCATTTAAATTTATCATAATGTTCTGAAACTATTAACTTTTCAACGTCTAGAGCTTCCTGAAATTTTGCAAAAACACTGCCAATGCATTCTCTTATATATGCGAGTCTCCCATAGGCAGCCTTACATATATAAGTGAATACATTAGCCAAACAATATTTACCTTGACCTTTTAAGTCAGTGCATTCTTTTATATATGTGAGACTCGCATATATAAGAGAATGTGCTGGCACAGGATATTTAATGCTGCACCAGCGCAGCTCCCTTCATGAAAGGTTTAAACTAATTAGTAGTCTTAAGTTTCCTTCGACGTAAACCAGCTAGTGAAATCGGTAAGGAAAATATTGGTTCATGGCGAAGTACGGTCGACTTAGTCTTCTATAGCGGACTTTAAGAGTAAATTTCCATTCATCTAAAATCACCAATGACGGTAATAAAATGTCACAATTGTACGTGAAAGTAATCCAGTTTATTCCATAGAAAATATAATTGTTCTGAACTCCACAAGATTTGACTACTGAAATTAGTAATTTAATGTGAAATGTTTACATTATTTCACAAGAATCCAAACTCATTTAACCTCATGACTTCATAACAGTTGGGGTCTTCTCTGAGCATAAACAAACAAAGATCAAACGTGAGTTATTCCTAATTACATGGCATTCTGTGCATAATTTAACTGCAATGATAGATTATATTAGATTGATTGTTATTTAACTCAACGCCACAATTAAGTGGCGAACAGACATGTCAACCCTCCCGATTTCGGCGGGAGTCTCCTGATATTGGGCACCATCTCCCGGGCTCCCAATCGGGATATGGAATCTCCCGATATCACGCACCCCCGTAAATCAAAATGATAATTATGTTGGAATAAAATTAATAAATTTAAATAAGTTTTATTTTCTTTATTTTCATGTTATGATGGAGGGATAATGCGATGAAAAAAAATCTCCCTATTTCTCCCTATATTGGAAGACTGATCTCACTATTTCATATAATACCAGGTTGACATGTCTGGTGGCGAATACAGAGTACTAATTAACATATATACATATATTTACAAAAGAGCCACTGTTGTCTGGCTTGCCATTTTCATATGGCAGAAGTGTATAGTTGCACTATCAGCATCATCAACATCATCATCACCTTCATCATCATCACCATTATCATCATCATAGTCATTGTCGTCAACATCATCATCCTCGTCATCGCCGCAACCGCCGTCATCATCATCATCATAATCTTCATCATCATCATCGTCATAATCATCGTCATCGTTAGCATGATCATCAAAATCATCATCATCGTCGTCATCATCATCGTCACCATTGTCATCATTATATGACCGTAAGATATCACCATGATAATTATAGCATTTGTATTCATTTGTATGATAAAGTGGATAAAAATTGATAACTACTGCCAGTGGATCTTGGCCAGACCTGTTAAGTTTTGAAAATGTCAATCTGGGGGATTTTTGCGGGAGGTATGCCCAAATATGTTCACGTTCCAAAATCATTTTTATGGTGAAGATTACATAGTTTTATGAGTTTCTATTTGTGTTTATTTTATAAATATATAGACCTAAATAAATTGGTAATGAATGTCCTGTTAGTAATTGTAATAGAGCTGCTGTGAGTGGGAGATACCACCATTTATTGAAAAGAAAGAAGCAGACACTTCGTAAAAATACTCAGAATTCCACCGGACACAACCCGGTATGCACGAAACCGAAAGTACAAAATCGTAATAAACTACAAAATAGACTTGTCTTACAGTTTAACCCACAAAAAGAAATGCACACATTCCACCATTTATTAACAAATGTTAAGAAGCAGAAACTTTGTTTGGCAACCCGGGAGTCTCACGGACAATCCGTGAAACTTAACAACTCTGATCTGGGTCTTAAGTCTGCTAAGAAGAGTAAGACAATCGTACTTTGACATAAACCAGTATTATCTCTACCAACTTCATTAGCTACTTTATGTCGAAGGAAACATGGGACTAACTAATTTAATAGCTGAACATACTTCCAAATGAACAAATGGGAATCAAGTAAATACTCAACATGATCCGGTTATTTAAAGGACTAACTCTTGTAAATTTTATGATATAATTAGTAGGAGATAGAGAAGATGATTAAGATGGATTTCCTTACCAGTTATAGACCATGAAATCATACACCTGTAGTCCTCCTTTGACGGGATGTGGTCGTGTATTCTCTCCAGACTTTATGAAGTTGCTCATTGCCATTTGTTCAGCAATGGCTGCAAATGAACCAAAGACATATTTACATCATTTAAAACAAGTACAACGGTACATGTGGCATATGCCCCCGACATTCAGATTAGACACACTCATCTATCTTCAACAAGTACATGAAAAAATAGATTTACTTTGTTCTTATTTATTTATTAATTACTTAATCATTCTCTAATAATGAGATTCTGCATGTCAAAATCATTGTTATGTAAATGTTGCTGTTGCATTGGCATCTGGCACAGGATTTTCAAAAAAATTCAGGAAGCTCCAGTCATGGAAGGGTTAATATATTGGTTTGGAGGGTTAACCCTTTACCCAACAGAACGGCCCTGTGCCAATGCATTCTCTTATATATGCGAGTCGACCATAGGTCACCTCGCATATATAAGAGAATGCATTGGCTTAACACATTAAAAATTATAAAATTGTTAAAGAATGTAAGAGAAAATGGTAAAAAGTGTTAAAAAAAGATTTTTTTAGGCCAATGCATTCTCTTATATATGCGAGGCGACCTATGGTCAACTCGCATATATAAGAGAATGCATTGGCACAGGGCATAACTGTAACCATAACAATGTGGTCAATGAGCCGGTTCCAATGATATCCATATTTGTATGGTTTTATTGAGACAGACCCAAGATAATTTAGGCTGTTGCAACTTTATTTGGCCGTTTTTGGCCGGTTTGTTGGGTAAAGGGTTAAAATCAGTTACCTGAATTAGGTCCAGCATAGAGATGTTGTTGTTCAGCGGCTAGAACCCTTCTGAGAGAATATAGTACATCGCTGTCAATAAACTCGGAGAGTTTCCGTGCTAACAAATGCTCCAGCTTCTTCGACTGAACACTGACTTTCCTCTCAGAATCAGAAGTACTGAAAGTATCTACAACATAGGTAAAGAATAATTAACTCTTTAATTCCAATTGTTCCATTGAGATATAAATGTATAGATTGGGAACTTCATTTATAGGAAAATCACCAAATTCACCCTCTGGGGACCTCATTCTGCATGGCCTCATCTGCAATGGGAGACCTAGACACAGATTTAAGTTCCCATTGGGCACCTCGATTATGCATTGTGTCGGCTGCCAATTTGGGGATATAGAGAAACTAAACTAATATGAAAATAAAGATATTTTCCAGAGAAGATGCGGCCTAAGCAGAATGAGGTATCCAGAAGGTAAATTTAGTTGTACTAGCACGATGTGCAGGGTAGCGTCACTAAATTCACCTTCTGGGGACCTCATATCCAGCACCATATTCTCAGGCCTGGTGTCAGCATGGATAGAAGGCGAGAATGAGTGCTGATACATTGGGTACAATTCTTTATTAAAATGTAGGACAACACTTAAAGTGATGCTTATCTGGCATCAGGCTAAATAGTTTTATGTTATACAGTAATGCCCTAAATAATCGACTCCTTAACCACAGCAGAAGTATGGGTAATTTTTCAGGATTTAGTCGGAAATATGGCTTGTTGCCATTCATCGGAAAGCACTCACTTAGAACTTTCCGATGAATGGCAACATGCCATATTTTTTACTAAATCCTGAAAAATTACCCATAATTCTGCAGTCGATTATTTAGGGCATTACTGTAGCTTGGATTTGGTGAGATTTTCAATCATAAGAATACAAACCCTCCAGCCTAGATTTGATAAGATTTTGCCAGGTCGTGCGAAGCTGTATAACACTTGACACCACATGCTCCCCGGACTCAGAATCAGGGAACCTGATTTCCAGCCACCCATCACATACCAATCTGTGGAGAATCAAATAAGATTAATATTCATTTATATGAATAGCATGGTGCCAAGCATTCTAGTTACAATTGCATTCTCTTAGATTTTGACAGAAACAATAGAGCGTTACCACATTGCATGCAATATGCTCTCTCCATGCAAATCCGCAAATTAGAAGATGCAACGAGTAACACAAATAATGCACTAGCAGATGTCCAACGAACTGCACAATTTGCCATTGATGCTGCAGCCAGATTAGATACCTGCTCTAAGTTGGCAGTGACATCGATTGTAAATAACATGATGCAAAATATTAGCAAGCATATGGTTGATTTATTTAATCATTTGCACTGACATAAAATGACATTCCAATAAACAACCATGTCAAGGGAATTTCACAATGATCTGTTTCTGTTGCTTTCCATGCAGAATGTGCTATTGTCGCGCAAATCACATAAGTCAGACATATGTATAACATGTTTAATTTATCTGGTGGTGTTCATTGGTAACAAAGCCTGTAATAGGGTGTCTGTCATTTGCAGAATGAGGTCCCCAGAGGGTTAATTTTGTGATGCTATCCCACACAGTGAGCTAGCATCACCAATTTCACCCTCTGGGGACCTCATTCTGTTTAGGATCATCTTCTGGGAAGCATCTATAGTCTCAAATTAACATTGTTTTTAGTTACTTTTTCCCTTCTGGAAAGTTTCTATATCCCCTAATTTGCAGAAGATAAAATGCATAATCGAGGTGCCCAATGGGTGAACATCACCAAATTCAACTGCGGAACATCAATCTACATGATCCTAGATCTCCCATAGCAGTTGAAGCCTAAGCAGAATGAGGTTCCCAGAGGGTAAATTTAGTGATGCCAGCCCACCGTGTAGAATAGCATCACTAAATTCACCCTCTGGGGACCTCATTCAGCAAGTGACAGGCACACTGTTTGCAGGCTGGGTAACATACCTGGTACAGTCGGCATTAGTGTCGATGTTGTTTGAATATAGTGTAGCAGTCTGTAGAGCTGGGATCCTCATTGCGTTCACTAGATAAGGTTTGTTTGTCTCCAGCAAAGACCTACAAGACATTGTTCAAATAGAAATATATACATACCGTCGAATGGACTCCAAACGACTTGCAAAAGCAGTATTTAAATGGGAACTGAGGATAGGTCGGATTGATAGTTGGACGGGTGATATGAGGAAGTTATTCTCTCTTTGTCAACAAATCCACGTGTATGATAATCAACTGATTGTAGATTTAATAATTTGTGAGAAACACCTCAATGATAAAAACCAGGATAAACGGTTGAGTGATGTAGAATGACTCAGGAAGCTAAGACTGTATAAAGATATTAAATGTAGTTATAACAACGAACTGTAGGTAAATATTTTTAACATTTCGAAACATGAACGTTCTGTAATGGCGCCGTTAAGGTGTGGAATACTACCATTGTGTGTTGAAACCGACAGGTGGAAGAGAGAGGATTTGGATGAACGGTTATGAGCATTTTGCCATAGGAACAGTGTTGAGGATGAACTCCATTTCATTTTTTCATGTGGTGCGTACGATGACATCAGAGTTGACTTCTTTGCAAAGATAAATTTCTGTATAAATGGTGTAAATACTCTTAGTTTCATGGCTGGTTATTTAAAGACTTACTTTCCACGTCAGACATCAAAATTTGTACATAAAGCATTTGAGAGGAGACAGTCCATAGTTTCGACACCACGCAATGCAATTTAATGTAAATATTGGACTTAAAGTGACTTATAGGCCTTAACGGCCGGGTGTATTGGACATGTAACATAACTTTTGTACGCATATGTATTCTATTTATACACAGGTCACTATAATAAAATATATTCAATTCAAAATACACCTAATACTGCCTCCGATTTTACCAAAGCGTTATGATATCCACACCCGCTCAGTCAATGTGTTTATAAACCTATAACTTATTGAGGTTATTTATCAAGAACCGCATAACCCATGGAGATTGTCAAACATGATCGATCGGCACCGACCTAATTGAGCGATTAACGTAATATAATATCTACGTGTACATGCATTCAGGTTTTGTTATGACTCTTTTTATTATGTGATAATAACAATGAGGGGAATGCCCGGCTTTTGTCAAAGCTAACGATAGTGCTATTGATAATTAGAACAAATTGAATTGGTAATTTAATTTATTTAATTATCTAAATATGAGTAATGAATGGCAGTTTTAATGTGGTAATGGGTTTTTGACAGCAATAAAAATTCAGCAAACTCAGCGTGAACCCCTTCATCTTCTCTTAGAAAGTTTCTTTATTATAAAATTTCTATAGAAACTTCTTCACATAGATTCTATTTCTTTTTTAGTTTAGTTTCTCTATATCCCCAAATTGGCAGACGACACATTGCATAATCGAGGTTCCCAATGGGTGTAAGTCAGAATATTCACCATTTTGGGAACTTCAATCTGAGTCTATGTCTCCCATAGCAGATGAGGCCATGCAGTATAAGGTCCCCAGAGGGTGAATTTGGTGATGCTAGCCCAATATGCGGGATAGCGTCACTAAATTCACCCTCTGAGGAGTGAGGACCTCATTCTGCAAATTACAGGCGAACTAAACTCAGACTTGTAGTGATTGAGTAAGATTAGATGCTGTGGTTGTTGGTCACATAATTCACATTGCAGTTGATTGAAGTACAAAGAGGTTCACATTATATATGCCCAAATGATCACAGCATCGTCTTCCTCAAGAAAAATACAATTTTATTAATATTTTCAGTGACGGTGTGATGAGGTGAGAGTTACACATAATTAAGTAGTTGATGAGCGTCACATAGAGTTATGGGACTAACACATAAGTAAGTAGTTGATGATATGGAGTTATGGGACTTACACATAAGTAGGCAGCTGATGAGCATGAGATAGATTTATGGGACTTACACATAAGTTGTTGATGAGATAGAGTTATGGGACTTACACTTAAGTAAGCAGCTGATGAGCATGAGATAGAGTTATGGGACTTACACATAAGTAGTTGATGAGCATGAGATAGAGTTATGGGACTTACACATAAGTAAGTAGTTGAAGTGCGTCAGATAGAGTTATGGGACTTGCGCATAAGTAAGTAGTTCAAGTAAGTAGTTGAAGAGTGACAGATAGAGTTATGGGACTTACACATAAGTAAGTAGTTGAAGAGCGTCAGATAGAGTTATGGGACTTACACATAAGTAAGTAGTTGAAGAGCGTGACATAGTTATGGGACTTACACATAAGTAAGTAGATGAAGAGCGTCAGATAGAGTTATGGGACTTACACATAAGTAAGTAGATGAAGAGCGTCAGATAGAGTTATGGGACTTACACATAAGTAAGTTGTTGAAGAGCGTCAGATAGAGTTATGGGACTTACACATAAGTAAGCAGTTGATGTTTGTTGCTCAGCTTCCCTCTGAGTTCTGGCGGACCTTCCTTATCATACAAACTATTGTCGGGCTGTAAGCACTCAGGATTGGTCGAGAATACACAGGTCGGATGCAACACAACGAAAGGCTTGTTCTGAAAGGATATAAAAATAAATTGGAATGGTCTATTCTTTGATTGTTGGGATGATCTATTAATATAAGCAATTGACATGAAGGTTGGTTTGTTTATTTGCAACGCTAACATTTCAGCTGGATATTATCATATAAAATTTCCATAACAAATTCACCATAATATTATAACTAGACACAACACGTACAATCCATTAACAAGTACATTGCATAATTATGCAATTTCCAATTAAGTGATTTGTTGCATTAGATAGATATAAATATACGTTTTCATCAATATCTAATAGTACCTTAAGGAATCTTTTTCAATGCTAATTTAATAAATATTCTCAGTCTTTTCAGAACGCTCATGTTTTCAAGAGAAAGTAGTCCATGGAATTTATTGCAGTTCAGATTATCCCAATAATACTTTGGAATATATAATTTGCTTAAATCTTTCAGCTGGCAATTTATTGTTGGATGTTCGTATTTTCAGTAAGAAGTTAGATAAATGTGTTGGTAAATATACTAGATATCAATTCATTTTAATGAAGTCCTTCATGTTGCTGTAGAATACAGCTCTGGTAGATGAGGATGACTTCAGACTGTCGAAAAAATTACTTCATAATTTTCAATCAGTTGACTTTTTATATATCTTAGCACTGTTTTGCTTAACAATGACTGACTTGACTAAATGTTTTCCATGTTTACTTCGTGAAAAACACACTATGGATTCTATGAGTGTAAGGCTGTTTACAGAATTTAACAGCTTAACATTCGTAAAAATGAATGAATTGGAATCAAACCTTAGTGTGGAACATCTGCTGAGAGTCGGATTTGTAGGAGTTACAATCATCAGCAATAGCCACCTGTGGGTACAGACCACTGCACAGAATAACCTTCAACAAATTGATGTCCCGAAGAGTAAACCGTCGCCTTCTGTTAGTTACTTCCTTCAAGTAATGAAAGAAAAAAAATATAACTTTGTGACACACAGTCAGTAAATCGTAGCAAGTTAAGACTATGTGAACTAAATCAGAAAGTAGATCTTTTACTTCGATTTCAATCTCATTTAATTAAGCTTAATCTGCGTACCTTTACAAATAGGGAATTCTTATACGAGATACCTTCTGATCCAGACACCTAATTATTTTTGCAAATTTTATTAGCAAGACAATTTTTGGCCAATCTATCAATCGCTTTATCAATCTATCAAATTTGGCCTCTTCGGACAATGTGTTTTCGATTGTTGCTAAGGGAAATTACTTCAAATAACAGATCCATACCAATGAATATTATATTGGGAACAGAAGATTATCATAAGAAGCTAACTTCTGATAGTAGAAACAAATTTTGAATGTGGCTGGTAATGTTTAATCTTATAATAAAATAAAATTAACAATTGTGCTTATATAGCGCATATCTCCAATACCAGATGGGCCCTAATCGCTTCACATTATTACCACACTGTTGAGTAATGCCGAGTCTTATGCCTGCTGCCATTTTACAGGTGCAGTATGTTGCTCAATACAGCACACACACTGCTTAATCCACCCAAGCCACTGTTGCGGAGATGATCAACCACATACGGGCATGAACTCATGCCGTGCATTAACACCTTTACAAGTACGACACTCTAAACACTAGGCTACCACTTCCATGATCTTATAAGCTTTACCTGTAGTTTACTAAGGTTGTGTGTCAGCCTGAACTCTATATCTTTGATGTCGCTTCCATCATCCTTTTCCTCATTATCATCACTAATGGCAAAATCCTAAAGAGAAAATCAAAGCCATCGTCAAGATTTTTATTTATCCACACAGCAACTGAACTAGATGACACAGATTTAATGATTATAATAATGGATTCAAGCCTGCAAATAGTGTGTCTGTCATTTGCAGAATAAGGTCCCCAGAGGGTGAATTTAGTGACACTATCCCGCACAGCTGGCTAGCATCACCAAATTCACCCTCTGGGGACCTCATTCTGCTTAGGCCTCATCTTCTGGGAAGTATCTATAGTCTCAAATTAACATTGTTTTTAGTTACTTTTTCCCTTCTATGCATAATCGAGGTGCCCAATGGGTGAAGATCACCAACTTCAACTGCGAAACTTCAATCTGATCCTGGGTCTACCATAGCAGATGAGGGCCTAAGCAGAATGAGGTTCCCAGAGGGTGCAGGATAGCATCACTAAATTAACCCTCTGGGGACCTCATTCTGCAAAAGACAGACATGATATTTGCAGGCTTGAATGGATTGGAATTTCAAACTTGAAAACATTCACCGGGTTTTTACGAGATTATTCTTCCATTAAGTTCAGGATTAGGCTCCTGTGAATACTGGTGAATACTGGATTTTTTATCGAATCCAATAGCTCTCGAAAAAAATTTAAATGATTCGAATATCCAATTCAATATTTCACAATCTTGGACACCAAAATCATAAGATAAAGATATGTTTCTCCATTTTCGTCTGTATGTCTGAATTATGAAGTATCCGAAATTACTATTTGTTGTTTCAATTTCGAATCAAATTTGAGTCGAATATCGAGGTCTAATCAAATAACAAACCAAATATTGAATATTCGCACAGTCTGTTCACGAAGAAGACATTAGAAAGATATATTCATCACTTGTAGGGATGTTCAGATAAAGCAGGTAGGCGACAAACAAGTAAACAGACATGGTTTCCACATATAGGGGGCGGTTGACCTTGTTAGCGGAACAATCCTATAATTAGTGATTGCATGGGAATCTAGTAACACTACCCATAAGAGTGTATGGAGTTATTAAGGAGTTAAGTCGGTAGGGGAAATAACAATTTGGCAGGCATAGATTGCTTACAGTTCTCTTAATCCTTCCATCATCGGAGCTTCCTGAAAGTTTGCGAAAATCCAGTACCAATGCATTCTCTTATATATGCGAGTCTCCCATAGGGAGCCTCACATATATAAGAGAATACATTGTCCTAAGATTGTTTACCTTGACCTTGTAAGCCAATGTATTCTCTTATATATGCGAGGCTACATAAGAGAATACACTGGCACAGGATCTTTAATGCTGCACCAGCATGGCTCCCATCATGAAAGTGTTAATTTCAGCATTTAACCCTTTCTTTACTAAAGACTCATTTATGAGTATTTCCTTTTCGAAAATGTTCACATAATAAGTTCAACAAAATGAAAATAGGTCATTTGTTGAACTCATCTGAACATTTCCAACCAATGAATAGTAACGCTGCTGCACTTGTATTATATTTATGTCTGTATGTTGTCTGCTCATTTTTCCCATAACACCTATCCAAATGAACAATCAGGGTTCGCACTGCCACTTGCCAAATTTGCCAATGGCAAAAATCATTCACATTTGGCAAAAATTATTTTCATTTGGCAAATGTTTTGGCAAGTAACTTTTTAATTCCTTAAGAAAATTGAACAACATTGGATGTCAATACCATTCATTTTCAGGAAACTCTTGCAACATAATTATATTTCGGGAATTTTATAAGGTTTAGATTAAGTTAACACCTATTAAGATGCTGTTAATCGCATAGCATTAGTACCGATGGTTGGAGTGATTACTAGTATTTAATGTGGCGGTGGTGTTTACATAGCTAATCTTGGGCCCTTCTGATGAAGCTACCCATCTACCATTGTATTGTTTGGTGATTGGTTTATTGGTGTATGATAAACGACAATAGAGATGAGGGTATAATTAGCTATTGACTATGTAACTGCCTTTTTAATAATACCAAGTCGTTCAAATAGCGAGTGTCGAAATATAAGACTTAAAGTGGCAGAATATGATACTATCATAAATATTGTCATTTGGCAAAAATAAATTTCGGTCCAGCGCGGACCATGTGAACAATAGACCATTCCAATATATACTATAATATCTGACCTCATCCTCCATCTTGAGTACTTTTCTTTTCTTCGACTCTTTATTCTGCACCCTCTTCAGGTCTCGAAGCCGTTTCCTGTCTCCGTGTTTCCTCCGTCGTTCTTCACTCGATGATGGAACGTGTTCATCCTTCAATTTCTCAAGTAACCCTTGGTCCTGTCAAATAGTCGATAGAAGGTGTCATGTAAGAATTATAAACTGCTCTTTTATTTCCATATCTATGAAACATGTTAATGAAAACACAGGTCTGAATCCTTTGCCATCAGGCCTCAGAATTTAGTGATGCTACCCCCACAAAGTGGGATAGTATCACAAAATTCACCCTCTGGGGACCTTAATATTCTGCTTAGGCCTCATCTTCTCTGGAAAATCTTTATTATCATATTAGTTTCTTCACAAAGATTCTTTTTCTTTTTTAGTTTAGTTTCTCTATATCCCCCAAATTGGCAGGCAACACATTGCATAATCGAGATTAATGATGGGTGCAAATCACAATATTCACCATCTGGAACTTAAATCTGAGTGTATGTCTCCCATAGCAGATGAGGCCATGCAGAATGAGGTCCCCAGAAGGGGATGATAACCCAATGCGTGGGATGGCATCACTAAATTCACCCTCTAGCCCTTTACCCAACAAACCGGCCAAAACCGGCCAAATAAAGCTTCAACAGCCTAAAATATCTTCGGTCTGTCTCAATAGAACCATACAAATATGGATATCATTGGAACCGGCTCCTTGACCACATTGTGATAGTTACAGTTATGCCCTGTGCCAATGCATTCTCTTATATATGCGAGTCGACCATAGGTCGCCTCGCATATATAAGAGAATGCATTGGCCTAAAAAAATATCTTTTTTTAACACTTTTTACCATTTTTTCTTACATTCTTTAACAATTTTATAATTTTTAATGTGTTAAGCCAATGCATTCTCTTATATATGTGAGGCGACCTATGGTCGACTCGCATATATAAGAGAATGCATTGGCACAGGGCCCTTCTGTTGGGTAAAGGGCTAGAGACCTCATTCTACAAATGTCCTCAGGCCTGTTTGCCATCAAGGGTCAGCCTAAGAATTCACTTCTTGAAGATATATTCTGGGGTGAGATCTAAAGAAGATTTCATAATGAAGGATGAAAATATTAACCGAAAAAGGCCAGACCCAGTTGAAGCGGATGAAAATTAATAATTGGTCTCTAATGCTGTACATATTGTTGATAAGGAAAATATTTGCATCACCCTCTAGATCAGTTAAAAAATTCTTGTTCAACTGGTTCATCTGTTGAAAAATTATGACACTCTGAAACTAGTGCATTTAACCTTTTCTATACTAAATACTCATTGATGAGTAATTATCCCTCAGCCATACGTCGTTTGTTGAAATCATTATCTGAACATTTCCCTCCAATAAATAGAACTCCCTCTGCATACTAGTATCTGTCATCTGCTTATTTTTCCTGAACACCTCTCCACATTAATAATAGACCATTCCAATGCATACATTTATAACTGATTGGAAGAATTCATTCAGTATAGAAAGGGTTAAAGACATGACAACAACCAGTGTGCAAGAAAGACAAACCTGCAGGAGCTGCTTGAATTGATTTTTAAGTTTCGTCATCTCATAAAATCTTTGTTCTTCTAATCCTCTTCGTTTACACCATTTCCATGTTCCCATACCATCTGCTTTTACCTAAGGAGGGATGGCAAGAAACTAAATATAATCTTGATTTTAAGCCAACATTTTGTTGAAATTTGACTGTACTGGGTACAAATCCACAGGAATCCAAATATATTATGAACGGCAGCAAACCGCAATTCAACGAATGAAATGATAGTCATCGAGATATTCTCGTACAATTTTCAGGCAAATGTATGAATTAAAATGTTACATTATATGCATACTTGTCCCAGAAATTTATTAGTTTTATTCTATAGTCAGCGGGTACCTTCAGTTGACGCCAGATTTAGATTAAATAATTAAATTAAATTTTTATGATAACATGTTAACTGGAAAGTTTTCAGCAGATATCTTCAACTTGATTTAATTAATTTTTAATATATTATCGATACTAGACAGTTGTTACAAGGAATGTATTGAAATTGGCATACCTTTAAGAAAATGCAATAAATGTTTTCTAGACAGTCGAGAATTATCCTGACTCCAGAACTTCAATGAAAACAAATGGCGTAACGAGAGCTCGGGCCCGAATATTGTGTCTGAAGTGGTATTTTTTAGGACTTAAATGCTTCTTTCAGGAAGATATGTTTGTAGAAAGATATTTCAGATATTTATCAACCTATTTCAGTGCCGGGATAAATTTATATTTAGGTGCTATTGTAATAGTTTGAAAGCAGGATACCTTGAAAATACAAGGAAATAAAAAAAAATTTGGCACCAAATAAGCCACACCATCAAAAGAATTTGGGGCATAGTACATGAAACACATACCTGTATCCACTGATCAAATGCATTCAACAATGTGAATGGGTCTCCGTGGTCAGACTCGAGTGGTTTCCTGGCAGCCTACAATGAAGATAAAACAAGAAGTTCTCGTTCTCGGTCCACAACAGGATATCGGATATCAAATATGCATATATCAGAAGTCCGTTAAATGTCAAAGCAACAAGTTATGTAAGTAAACAAAGCCTAGATTTCCTGAGAATTTTCATTAAACACTACATTAAATGATTGTATCATCACTATACCTTTTTTCCATCACGGAAGATGATACATCATTTTGAAGAAAGATTAATCGCGGACATGGCAGGTGATCAATCACATTCAGGGGTTTTACATGTATGCCCAATTCCTAAGATATATGCCCAGATAAACAGACAGATGGACAAAGTCAATCCAGTATACACCCATGAAAAGTGGGGGTATAATGTATGATATGTGGATTACTTGTATATTACGGATACCCACAGTTGTTTGTGATTACATCATGTATGCCAGGTGAAGGTCACTCCTTCATTTCCGGTAATCGTTTTGGAGAGAAATAAAGATGGTTGAATGGAACAGATAAGTCGTGTTTCATTCCAGACAAGCTCACAATTATTACATAATGATCCTTATCCATTAACGCTTTTGTATCCCTAAAAGTTGCACTTGCAGTTTGAGAATTTATACTCACAATAGCATCATGGTCAGCATGGGCCTTCATTGTGAATGGGGACTGCACACTCATCGCTGATGTTATAGATAACACTGGGTCTATCATCTGTAAAACAAATACAATGTATAACCAAAGATACTATAAACAAGCCTTGAAATAGTGTCTGTCATTTGCAGAATGAGGTCCCCAGAGGGTGAATTTAGTGATGCTACCCCGCATAGCGGGCTAGCATAACCAAATTCACCCTCTGGTGACCTCATTCTGCTTACAACTTAGCAGAATGAGGTTCTCAGAGGGTGAATTTGGTGATGCTAGCCCGCTATGAAGGTAGCATCACTAAATTCACCCTCTGGGGACCTCATTCTGCAAATGACAGGCACCCTATTTCAAGGCTTGACTATAAACTATTAATTCATTGGTAACCATTATTCTTACACTGTCCTTTTGTAAGGTGGAATTACATTTGAAAATAGAACAGGCTCAGTGAAGCAAAACAGCGAGTAAAGGCCGAAAAGTTTGTGTTCATATGCTTAATATGGCACAGGTTAGCGACTTGCAACTGAGGATGATCCTATTGTTTCTATACATCTTTTGACTTTCCAAACTTTTACTTCTTTGATCTTTGAAATTGTAAAGTTTTACATTTTCCTTAAATTACAAATTTTAGGGCTTTTGGTTTTAATTACCCTCTTTCGACCAGTACATTCCAAATTCTTTTCAAAATCCTTTAAGCCGCTCCGGGATCTTGCTCTCCTACTCAAAATTTATGCCAGGAGCACGAGGATGCTGGTGTCTGCATGTGATTGGGACCCTGACCCCATTATATACCCATTCTTTGATATGCTTTGCAGACCCTCTCCTCTTGCTCTTGTCATCCATTCATTTTTGTACCAACAATTATTGTGTGGGTAAATTTATGACGAATATATTTTAAGCCATTATTTCAGCTAAAACCTTCTTTGACATACCAAAAGGCCTTGGCCGACCTGCCAGCGCATTACTCTGACTTTGTCTCTGTCAATCTAGTGTGCTAGGTGTGGGATTGCTAACCCTGACAGTTTGCTACCTGATCAGACACCCACTTACCTTATATGGTTACACATAAAAACAAAATCTAATCATGTTTATATCTGTACATATAAACCCTCATTTCTAATCATGTTTATATCTGTGTCCATATAAACCCTCATTTCTAATCATGTTTATAACATAGGTACATAATATGGACCAGTTGGTTGCATGGCGTATCTGAAAAAAATACTGATCATGCAATATGAATACACTCATTAGTTGATTTTATTAATGACTAAGTAATAATTTAATTTAATCGTCTCAGAGCAATTAACTGGGTAGACATTAAATAAAACAATAGATATATCTTAGCCATGCAATCAGGCCTGAAAATATGGTGCCGGACATTTGCAGAATGAGGTTCCCAGAAAGCGAATTTAGTAACGATACCCTGCACAGAGGGCTAGCATCAGTAAACTCACCTTTTGGGGACCTCATTCTGCTTAGGTCTCATCATCTCGGAAAGTATCTTTATTATCAAATTAAAGTTATCCCCAAATTGGCAGATGACACAATGCATAATCGACATACCCAATGGTGCACAACACTATCTTCACCATCTGGGAACCTAAATCTGAGTCTGTGTCTCCCATAGCAGATGAGGTCATGCAGACAGAGGTCCCCTGAGGATGAATTTTGTGATGCTAGTCTGCTGTGCAGGGAAGTATCAATAAACTCACCCTCTGGGGAGCTCATTCTGCAAATTTCCAGCACCATATTTTCAGGCTTGCTTGCAATATGATTATTGGCTTTCAGAAATTAAAAATAAAAGGCTGCAATACAAGCTGGGCATACAACATGTTTCCTATTGGTCTTAGTAGTACTCACATTGAATAGAGAGCCCATAATTAGCATCTTGCCTATCACAATGTCCACAGGAAGTTTGGATAACATCTCTCCAATGGGAGTTATCTCCTCTGACTGTGTAAGGGCACACTGTTGAAAAAACAAGGCAAATGTATCTGAAAGACTTCTAATGAAGAAGCAATTTTAATTAAAAAGAAGTTGAGATTATACATCACAAATTTCTGGTGAACGGCAATGTATTTTTTCAATATGTTATATGCCATTGCCACATTAATTCCACCAATTGTACTTCTCGCAAGCGCAAGCCTGCAAATAACGTTTCTGTCATTTGCAGAATGAGGTCCCCAGAGGGTGAATTTAGTGATGCTATCCCGCAAAGCGGGCTAGCATCACCAAATTCACCCTCTGGAGACCTCATTCTGCTTAGGGTTCATCTTCTGGGAAGTATCTATAGCATCAAATTAAGATTGTTTTTAGTTACATTTCCCTTCTAGGAAGTTTCTATATCCCCTAATTTGCAGAAGATAAAATTCATAACTGAGGTGCCCAATGGGTGAACATCACCAACTTCAACTGGGGAACTTCAATCTGATCCTAGGTCTGCCATATCAGTTGAGGGCCTAAGCAGAATGAGGTCCCCAGATGGTGTATTTAGTGATGCTAGCCCGCTATGCCGGATAGCGTCACTAAATTCACCCTCTGGGGACCTCATTCTGCATATGACAGACACGCTATTTGCAGGCTTGCACAAGCGATCTGGAATAAAAACTGTATATGCCCTGATTAATTTAACAGGTATAATTTATAAAGACCTGACCTGATTTAGAAAATTCCAACAATCATTGCTTGATTAAAAGCTATATGTAACGCAAATAGTACACAGTTCTCAGCTAAACTACAAGAGTGATGTAACCAATGAGGAACAAAAAAAAAAACTACATTCATTATCGATCATCATTTTGAAGCAAAAGACTATACGCCCTTTAGAAATAAATTATTCAATGATATTTGCTTCCTGTCGACAAGTTCTGTATTTATCGCCTTTCCAAAGTGGTTTACCATACTAAACTAACCTGTTCTTTGAGAAATTCTACAGAATTAGCTACACTGTTGTCCGCTGGCGCTTCCAAAAAAGGAAATCTAAAATTAGACAAAGAAGCAGTGACTCACAGATCAGGATGGAATTAAAATGAATGTAATAATCTATTCAGAATACAGCTTACTAGTATTATAAGTTCAGCATATATATTTTTTTACCCTGCGCCAATGCATTCTCTTATATATGCGAGTCGACCATAGGTCGCCTCGCAGATATAAGAGAATGCATTGGCCTAACAATTTTTTACAATTTTAATAATTTTTTCTTGTATTCTTTAACAATTTTATAATTTCACCCATACAGAGCCCCAGACAAAATTTGAGCAGACAACACTCTTCTATATGCTTCTATATATGTGTGGGGCTCCCTGCAGGGTAATGGATGTTTTTTTATTTTATGTCCTAAAAATTGTCAGAAACATTTATTTTAAAAAAATGATAAAAAATTGTTAGGCCAATGCAATTCTCTTATATATGCGAGGCGACCTATGGTCGACTCGCATATATAAGAGAATGCATTGGCACAGGGTAAAAAAATCCCGACTTATCTATTCAGAATACAGCTTACTAGTATTATAAGTTCAGCATATTACTTTTCACAAAGCATCAGATTATTCAATTATTCAAATTATTCAATTGGAAATTTGTGCAACCGGTGTAACAAATCTTGTCCTCACATCCTGATTGGCTACAATGCCACATTAAAATTACCATGTCTCGCGTCACCCTTGACAGCAGGGTTGAAGAGAACATGCACAAAAATTTGGGGGTATATGAGCATGTGAAACATCGTTAATATATGGATGACCTTTGAACTGAAAGTTTCCACCATTCCTCCAGCACGCCATGTTTGACAACCTGATGCCCGATCCATAGTTCAGCTACTGAATTCATCTTATTGATGTGATTTAATGTCAGGACCGATGAAAACTATACTACGCTTGAGGCTGTAGGCCTATTGTTATGGGGACAATATCATTATCTCCAACAATACCGTGGGGTAAATTGAGATTTCATACCTGGATGTCTTCGTAAAAAAAGTGATAATGACACTGCAGCACATCATTAAGTTATTCTCAGAAAAATATAGTCTGATAGATGCGCACATTCACGATGAGACAGATGGTTGGACTCAGATAATTTCTATAGTTTCATAAATTTGATGTGCGGGACAATCAATGTCTAAAAATTAAAAGAAAACAAGACTAACATCCTTGCATTAGGTATTCCCATGGCAACCATTTGAAGAACCAGTGAATCTAAAGGTACTCTCTGTATCTCAGGTGTGGCATATTCCTGGAATGCTTCATAGTCCGATTCATCATAAAGCCGGTAACAAACACCAGGGCCGGTTCTACCTGGGAAAAGAGAACATCTTAAATTACATGTAAGTTTAATTATCTGACTCATCGCACAACCAGTAATGAATACCCGGAATATATACTATATTGGCTCATTGCCACACAAAATAAACAGATAACATGACATAATAGATGGACTTTACCATCATGTATACTACCTCGGTTATTAAATTCCAAACATTCAAGAATCATTGTTAGTCAATAATGGTGAACACTGGTATAGTTTTTTATGCTGCCTTTTTAATATTAAGGCCATTCTGCGTGTGTGGTGAATGGTAAAATGTTGAAGACATATACGTTGGTGCCACAACTGAAACTCTGAAATGAAAATATCTTAAAATATGACAAGCTAAGAATATTATGTGGGTAAATTTTCAAATAACATCTGATTGGAGATTTGGTCAGACATGTAATAAACATGGAATGATATAAACGTGTTACAGACCAATCTTTATGGCAGAATGATAAGAATCGAGGCCAGATATGTGTTATTGTTAGGTTATCTCAATCATGTAATAAACTAATGGCTAGCCCATGAGTGTTGTACTTTGTATGCATGTATTGCTTGTTAACCCTTTACCCAACAGAACGGCCCTGTGCCAATGCATTCTCTTATATATGCGAGTCGACTTTAGGTCGCCTCGCATATATAAGAGAATGCATTGGCTTAACACATTAAAAATTATAAAATTGTTAAAGAATGTAAGAAAAAATGGTAAAAAGGCCAATGCATTCTCTTATATATGCGAGGCGACCTATGGTCGACTCGCATATATAAGAGAATGCATTGGTACAGGGCATAACTGTAACCATCACAAAGTGGTCAATGAGCCGGTTCCAATGATATCCATATTTGTATGGTTTTATTGAGACAGACCCAAGATAATTTAGGCTGTTGCAGCTTTATTTGGCCGTTTTTGACCGGTTTGTTGGGTAAAGGGTTAAACATACCAGCTCTGCCTTTTCGTTGTTCTGCACTTGCTCTACTGATCCAGAATTCCTGTAATCTTTGCATCTTATATTTAGGATCATGGCTCATTTCTTTGACCTAAAGCAATAAATTGAAGAATTTTAGCATATGATTTAACCATTTATCCCTTTCTTTACTGAATGGATTTATTGTCTGAACATTTCCCAAAAATGAATATGAATCCTTCTGCACTTCATTTATCTTTACACTGTCTGTGATCTGCTCATATTTCATGAACACACCCCCCCCCCCTAAATGAATAACATACCATACTTTAATGAATGAGTGGGAGAATCCATTTAGTGTAGAAAGGGTTAAAGGTACTCAACCCGATAAAACTCCTCTCAATTACTATTTCAATGGCTTCGGGGGTCCAAAATATTTGATTCGAGTCGAGGAAGTCACCCATCAAAGCTCAGATTTATTAGATATCGATTTTAGAAATCTATTATTTTTCATTATCGGGAATACTATCTGGCCCAGAACTCAGTCAAAATTGCGCTAAAATTACCACTTGATTTTAGAGTTATTCATCCTTGTCTGTTTGAATAGATTTGGAGTACACATCCAGAGCAGATTACGGCAGTTATTAGTACTCATCTCGAGAACATAACAAATTTGAAAAATCAATATCTAATAACTCTGAGCTTTGTTTGATGAGTTCCTCGACTCGAATCAAATATTTTTTACCCCCAAAGAAATAGTAATATAGGACCCTCTGATCGGATTGTTGTTGTTGGAATCTGTTGAGATGGGGACCCTCTTTACGGGTTGAGTACCTTTAAGCACTTGGTTTGAAGTAGACCTGGAAGAAACTTTTATATATATCTCACTTCCTTTAACTTTGTAAATAGAGGATATCTAGACTTTTTTGGTTGGATATGGGAATTATCTCATGAGTGATGACATCAAGTATGAGATAATTAGCATATCGAACGAAAAAGTATAGATGTTCTGTTTATTATATTCTCAGCTAAGTTGACCCATGGCTCAACTCGAAATAGGAGTAAAAAGTGCAAATTTGTATATCCAAGCACAGCCATGGTAATGATCTTGTGCATATAATAATAGTTCCATATTTCAGATATATTGGTTGAGGGTTAAATGGGCTAACAAAAATATATTAATTGATCACATATTACAGTTTTTGCAACCTGAAAACTTAGGGACTTTTAGCACAGTCTTCCATCAACAAGAACCAAATCACTTTAATTTTAGCAGGGATGGATGCGAGTGAGATATCGATATCTCACTAAACAGATAACGGTTTGTATATTTGATAGCTTACCATATAATAAATTAGTTTTCTTCGTCGTAAACCAGCTAGTTCGATGTGGAGAAGCGATGTTAACTCATCGAGTACTGAATCACTTTTAATTTTAGTATAGATGGATGTGAGATATCGATTTATCACATAAATTGGCCATAAAAGCAGTTTCATAATTATCGGTAATAGACACGTTTAATATCAGCGCGTGCGATGACGTCACGGCGTTCTTCAAATAACTTGCGATCGCTGTAGTTTATGATTGTTGTTTTCGATGAATATTTCGCGTTGCTTCGGGTTTATTTGATCATGTGATAAAAGGTATCTCACACTCGTCCTATTTTATACGTAATTTATCAACCTCGTCCTCTAAATTCTATTTGAGCCTTGGTAATCATCGGCTCAAATCGAATTTAGTGAACTCGGTTGATAAATTCCGTATAAAATAGAAACTCATGTGAGATCCTCTATATCTCACTGAACAGATAACGGTTTGTATCTGATGCAAAAATACTACTATTTGATAGCTTAGCATATAATAAAGTAGTTTCTCTCTACCCACCTTGCCAGAGTCAATGATAAATCTCACTCCATCGATGGTAACAGAGGTCTCAGCAATGTTGGTTGAGATGATGCATTTCGTGAACTCGGTTGATAAATTCCGTATAAAATAGAAACTCATGTGAGATCCTCTATATCTCACTGAACAGATAACGGTTTGTATCTGATGCAAAAATACTACTATTTGATAGCTTAGCATATAATAAAGTAGTTTCTCTCTACCCACCTTGCCAGAGTCAATGATAAATCTCACTCCATCGATGGTAACAGAGGTCTCAGCAATGTTGGTTGAGATGATGCATTTCCTCACTCCATCAGGAGAAATATCAAACACCTAATGAAGAGAGAACATATTTAGTTGGTCAAAGTGATACAAGATTTGTTTGGTTCGGAATATAATGTTTGGTGTAAAGAAAATAGTCAATAATATCTGGTGCTGTTATTTTCTAATAAGCGAGATCACTGAATCATGGCTGTATTGGATTCATCAGGATCCATTCTGTGGTTTCATACATTCATCCAGCCCTGATTCTGTGGTTTCAGTGATACACTTCAAATTTCTGGAGTAGCATTTCCATACATGGAATTAATGAATAATTCAAAATAAAAGGCCGTCCGGCCACAGTGTCCCCCGAAAAAGTGGCTTCATTGGGGGCATCAGCTTTTCTGAAGAAAATAACAAGGACCCTAAATCCGATACTAAATTTCAGAACAATCCAACCAGTGTCCCCTGAAATGGTACACGGCAAACTCTAGATATTTATTTGTTAATTTGACAGGATTCTAAGTCGTAAAAGGGCCATAACTCCCACAAAAATGGGCAGAGCAAACCCATATTCGAACCTGACCTGTATTTTGGGCTGATAAACTATCATACTAAATTTGGTTCAGATATGATGACACAAACTGAAGTCATCATCCGGAAACCAGAAATTGACAGGATTCCAAGTCGAAAAAGGGCCACAACTCTCGCAAAAATGGGCGGAGCAAACCCATATTCGAACTTGACCTGTATTTTGGTCTGATAAACTCACCTATGAAATTTTCTTTTGATCTAATAACCGAAACTAAAGTTATCATCCAGAAACCATTTCTGGACGCACGCATGGTCGGACGAACGAACGGACACCGGCTATTTTAATAGTCCCCCAGGGGACAACTATATATATGGAAATGCTACTCCAGAACTTTGAAATTTGTGTTTCTTTATATTATTGTTTTAGTTTTGGTTTTCTTGAAGAAAACAAATTTCAGTATTCTCGTTCTGGTCACTCGACGGGATAGTCGCATTAGCGCTCGCTTGTGCTAATTTATTGAGCGACCATGAGTTTTTTTGATTTTTTTTGCATGGTGGACACAATGGATTCTGCTTTAATCCCCACCGAGCTTTTGCATTCACTACAAGGATTCCAGTCGGCCCATTGTTTAAGCTGGTCAATCCATGCTCATGCGAGTCGCTGGATGTGGTTTTGGCTTAACAGATAGCTCCAGAAGAACCCTCTGCTGGCCGTGGCCTGGATGCGGCTAACCAGAACAAGACAAAGACATAGACTACCACTGGGAGAAGACACAAGAATGCCTCAAGATTCTGCAGGGATGCCGACAGGAGGGTCAGGTGGAAACTGGAAGCTGAGAGATGCCCCCTCCCCACCACTTGGCCTTACCTTATCCTGCTCGGATATAGACAAGGCACTGTGTAGAGGCAGTATTATCCATTTCTTCGTCTTCTGTGCATATATCTTAGCTGCCTCAACCACTGTCATAATCTCTGTCATTCCACTGAGAAAAATCAGCACGTCTCCTCGCTCAGTAATTGGATACTGTGGAGAAGACAATCAAGCCTTGAAATAGTGTGTCTGTCATTTGCAGAATGAGGTCCCAGAGTGATGCTACCCCGCATAGCATCACCAAATTCACCCTCTGGGGACCTCAGTCTGCTTACACCTCAGCAGAATGAGGTTCCCAGCAGGTGAATTTGGTGATGCTAGCCCGCTATGCGGGGTAGCATCACTAAATTCACCCTCTGGGGACCTCATTCTGCAAATGACAGACACCCTATTTCAAGGCTTGAAGACAATGTTATGATTTTATGTTCTAGTATTGTTTTAAAGAGCAAAAATACTGACAAAGTATTGACCATAATGAGATAATTCCTGTAAATAGTCTAACTTTTGATGGTAAGAATATTTCATTTGATTTACCTGATGGTCTAACCTTTACCTTGTAGTCTACATTTTTCTTATAATCTATCATAGATAATATTATTAACAATATTATTAAATATTTTCTAATTGCATGTCACAGGTAAGAAAGTAGGCCAGGGCATGGAAGAGTGAAACTCTTCCATGTCTTGGACTGAGAGCATGAATGAGTGAATGTATTTTGTCTCTTTCTTTTGTTATTATTCTTCTTTATAAAAAAAAAATAAAAAAATTAACAAGAGGTTGCACCGACCATACGCGTGCTGGCATTCCCCCATAGTGGCAAATTTGAACCGACAAAGTATGGTTGAGATTTATGCTCGGACGAAGAAAAAATATTCATATAAACAAAGATAAATAACTCTAGAACGGAAAACATGAACAAAACGATTGAACACTTAATTGTTTCCATCATAGTAGTGAACATCCATAACAAGTTTCATTGATATTCATCAATCGGTGGTGGAGATACAAAAAAAAAACAACATTTCCAAATAAATAAAGATGAATAGCTCTGGAACTGAAAACCGGAAAAATAAAAACGATTGAACACTCTATTGATTGGTAGTGAACATCCATACCAAATTTCATTTGTCAACCGGTGGTGGAGATATCTGCTTGGACAGACAAAAAACCATCATTTCCAGATAAACAAAGATGAATAACTCTAGAACGGAAAATCCAGAAAAAACAATTGAATGCTTCCTTGAATGTCCTCATAAAAGTGAACATCCGTACACAATTTCATTCAGATCCGACAACCGGTGATATCTGCCCAGACGGATGGAATGGAACAGACAGATGAATGGAAAAACAGATGGTAAATGTCCGGACGGACAAGGTCAATACAGTCAGGGTTTCCGCCAAGGGGAAATTAATGAGTCCGTATTGGGGAAACACATAACGCGACGGGACGACCATGGTTCGAAAATTTTGTTATTTGACACTGAATAGTAGCCATTTCCTTGCACCTGAGTGTCACACAAAGCAATCCAAAGCTACGTATATTACGCAAGTCGATCATTTTCCGTTGGTGCATTAATTCTGTTGACGGTATCCAGATAATTAATCATGTAATTACGCACGTAAGACTGCCGTCTGATTGAAGACTAATGAGACTATATCAAGCTACAACTTACAGTGTTTAAAAATTTATAACTTACAATAATATTCCGACAGGTATAATGAAACTAAACACTAAAAAGCATCTATCCAATACTACCTAGCTGGGAGAATTGAATTAAGTATTTCCTAGAATTTCAAGTAGCTTCCGTGAAAACGAAACTGATTTTTCCATGTATTCTTTCAATCGTAAAACTATGTGTGCGCTGTGATGTCATATATACTGCAGGGTTTGTCTGCAGGAGATATTTATAGCGGCGAAATACGAATGTTAGTGAAATCATTCAAACTAGGAACGCGTAGCTTGTCAATAGTCTGTATTAGTCAACCAACAGTTAATGACAACCGCTGCTGTAGAGTTTTAGCCAACGTGTCATAAAATATAATTGAGTTTTGGCGGGAAATGGGAACATGTGAGCCATTGTTTGTGTTTGGGGACCCAGGCGGGACAACGAAACTATTATGGACCGTACTTTGACTTTATCTCCATATTGGGTGGGGGTATTTTTTTTGTGTTTATCCTCCATGCATGTTATATGGGTCAAATAAATGGTGTTGTCACTATGAATTCCCGCTATAAAGACTGATTTGGGACAGGTTCCGTATTATAACAGTACGATAGCACGGGATCTCGGAGGTAGATACCTCCTTTGGTAGGAGAACCGCCTGTTGGCGTATGTTGATCCCTACTCTGCCTAACTCAGCAATTCGGCATTCTTTGATCAAATTATGTAATCGTACGATAGCAGGGGATCTCCGAGCATGAGTAGTTTCAACAACAGAAATCCCGTGCGAAGTAATATCCGTACTCAGCAGTCCGACATTCTTTGATGTTACCGCGACATTTATTACGCTGTATATAACGTCACTATTTCAATGCACACCAAACATTACGTTGTAGTTTTGGTGCTTTGATTTCAAAGGGTTACGCTGTACCGGTAAAGTACTATACTCAATTAACCCGTTTTTCACCAGTATTCTGTTCAACCCCGACGAACTCCCGTTGCAGCCGGATTTTTTATGACATATTACTACTGACTTTTGGTACATGTATGAATCAAAAAGATCATCTGCGAGGGGAATGGGTCCGTGGGACTGACCCGCAGCCAGCCTGGTGGAAACCCTGATACAGTATACCCCCCATTCTCCTCGAGAGTTGGGGTATAATAATGTAATAATTAGTAATCATTATTTACCTTGTAGTCTATAGTTTGCATTATCTTCAGGTAAGGAGATGGATCAACTTTCTGTCGACTAGAACTGTCATCCTTTGTGACGGGACAGAAATGCATCTGAATGGGATAAAGTCTACCAGGTACCTGTAAGTACAAACAAAAGTGTTGGAAATTCCAGACCCATTGACGCAGAACACATGCTTAAGCCCAATAAAATGTTAGGAAAATGAACAATATTTTAAATTATGATGACTTGAGTTGTATGTGACAGATAGCAGAAGTTTAACCTTATCCATAGGAGTGAGAGAACAATATTGTTATTGACTTTTCGCACATGAAAATCAGTGTGATAAACTTTTTAACTCTATGCTAAATAGTCATTGAGGAGTAGTTCCTTTAGGAAAATGTTCAGATAATTAGTTGAACTTATTATCCGAACATTTCCCTCCAATGGATATATATTCTTCTGTGCTTCTATTTTCTCCCACCCCCAACATGTTTTAACACAGGCAGCCCGTGTGAGATGGCTGTGTGGGATTTCCCTGTCACACCACATGTGACCAGCCGTCTCACCCTACCCACTTGACTACTTTACCTATTTAATTAAGAGCCGGAACTATTTTAACAAGACGTCATCATGTCTTGTGTCAACTAAAACAATGGTGACCATCAGCTATGCTTCATGTTTCAAATCAACAAATACAGACGAACTCGTGGATGCTAATGAAAATGTAGACTGGTTAAACACAGAGAACCTTCAATATAAGCCCACTTGCAAATGCAGAGTTGGATAAAATGTCTATAAATGTATGTGTGAAGTTGTGAACGCAGTCAATAAATATCAGGCAAATTTCCATAACTAAAGCGAAATGGGGAGAGTAAGAGTAAGCTGGTGGCCACAAAGCCTAATTAAGTTTATGACTCTAATTAACAATCAGAGTGTTGATTATCTCATTGTCCTTTACAATTGGCCTGGCTGTGTGTCTGACTTACTGAGATAGTCTTATTCCCTTAATAATTAAATGATGGATACATGCGTGTTACTAATATACTCTATTATTTTCATTTTATAGCGAAAGCATCAAGATGTCTATGAATCCACAGTCACACAAGCACCATCAGCAAGTGATCAATAACCTACTAGGATCTTTCAGTATGCAAAAACATCGGTCAAGAATGCCAAAGCATTGAAGATAGTTAGCAAAGTTCATAAATCTCTGATATCATTCCAATTTCTAGAAGATCAACCCCGACTACAATCTGCCAATGCAACACGCTGGAATTGCCAGCTATAAATTATGATTCGCTCAGTTCTACGAACACCTATACTGGACTCAGTACATTGGCTGCTCTGTACCAAGTGTGCTTCACTGTGTATTTCATCTTGCTTGTATTAAATTTAAGTTTTGTTATCAAATAGAGTTTATATAAATAAAAAGTGTTCCTACTTCAATGATGTGCTGATATGTAATTGTAATTGTAATTGAATTACATTTCAAAGTAATTGTAATTGTAATTAAATAAATTGTGAAATAGATGTAATGGGAATTGTAATTGTAATTGAAAAATGTTGAAGTAATTGTAATTGTAATTAATTACATTCACAAGTAATTGCCCCAACCCTGGTACCGGTATATGGATTTCCCCATGGTAAACACAGTTTGTCTACTTGTCTATTTAAAGACTTCATATCAATACGCAGGTTTCCCGGAACTCATGGCATGGTGCAATGTTTTGACGTAACCCGTGCAGTGTTCACACAAGCAATGTCGATTTCACTCAAACGTATTAGCCCTGCTTGTGCGTTACAAGTGCTTGTTTTCCAGCATATACCTTTGGTATATACCAAAATCATCCATGATAATCACGAAAATGGCATCAGATTTCTACTGGGATGTACCGTTACGAACCTACTGAAATGTGCCAAAGATTGGTATAAAGTAAAACATCAACTACGAGGCTCTTTGGTTGGGAGAAAAATGACCCATCATGGCCCGAGGTGTGGGTATGGAAAAATCTCACCCTCGTGTCCGGCCCAAATATCCTGCTCCTCCTACACCCCGGATCATGATGGATAATATTAATCTTTTCCCCTATCTGCCATCTGCTTTTATTACCTGAATATACCTCAAAATAAATAATAGACCATTCCAATGTAGACTTTTATAACTGAATGGGAGAATCCATTAAGTTTTGAAAGAGTTAACCCTTTCATGACTGGAGCTTCCTAAAATTTTGCGAAAAACCCTGTGCCAATGCATTCTCTTAATATATGCAAATCTGCAAACATACTATTAACGCGATATTTATGATTGGTATAAGAACAAGGTCTGTCTATATTTTAATATTCTTTCTGTTTATGGCGATTTTAACGGAAGTGGTATTTTAACAGCAATACCCACTGTGAAGGACTTCCATACCTTTAAACCCCAAATTGAATACATGCGGCGTGAGATGTTAACTTGTTAACCCTTTACCCAACAGAAGGGCCCTGTGCCAATACATTCTCTTATATATGCGAGTCGACCATAGGCCAATGCATTCTCTTATATATGCGAGGCGACCTATGGTCGACTCGCATATATAAGAGAATGCATTGGCACAGGGCATAACTGTAACTATCACAATGCGGTCAAGGAGCCGGTTCCAATGATATCCATATTTGTATGGTTCTATTGAGACAGACCGAAGATATTTTAGGCTGTTGAAGCTTTATTTGGCCGGTTTTAGCCGGTTTGTTGGGTAAAGGGTTAAGTGTTGACTCACATTTATCACCGGGCAGTCATCAAAGTAGCTGCTGAACAGCTGGATGTTAATTGTCGCGGACATGAGGATGACCTTCAGATCAGTTCTGTGTTGTAGGAGGCACTTCAGTAATCCGAGGAGAAAATCTGTTTGGATGTGTCTCTCATGAACCTGAATTACAAACAAACATAAAACCTATAATGATCAGCCCTTTCTACACTAAATGGATTCTCCCACTAACTTATAAACATATAAATTGGAACGGTCTATTATTCATTTTGAGGGGTGTGCAGGTAATAAAGGCAGACGACAGACAGAAAAACAGATAATTCATATTCATTGGTGGGAAATGTTCATATAATAAGTTAAAAAAAAACCTAACTTATTATGTGAAAAATTCCTCAGGAACTACTCATCAATGAGTATTTAGTG
Organism: Siphonodentalium dalli; assembly: GCA_032622095.1. NCBI lineage: Eukaryota > Metazoa > Mollusca > Scaphopoda > Gadilida > Siphonodentaliidae > Siphonodentalium > Siphonodentalium dalli. The sequence continues at coordinate 278,084,101 of CP136063.1, forward strand.
TAGAAAGGATTAAGTTCCAAACACACTTGGATAAACTATCAAATACAAGGCATTTTTTCTGACCAAGATTACACCGGTCTTTGCAACAAAAATACCACCCTATTACATAAAATATCAACAACAAAGTTGGTATTGTGATTGGTTTGTGAATAATTAGTGTGCTTTTGTTGGATTAATGGCATTTTAATGCTAAATAACACCATATTTTATTGACTAAGATATAGCAAAAATCAAGTGGTGGGGCCAGACCAATGTTCGCGTTGCCACTTGCCAAATTTGCCAATGGCAAAAATAATTCACATTTGGCAAAAAATATTTTCATTTGGCAAGTCACTTATTAATTCCTCAATAAAGTAGAACAATATCGGTCAATCAATACCATTCATGTTAGGAGACTACAATAGAATTAAATTAGTGGTGTTTTATATGGTTTCTGAATTAACACCTCCATTAAGATGCAGTTAGTCTGATAGCATTAATATCGATTGGGTGGAGGGATTACCCGTATTTAGTGTGATGGTGGTGTTTATATGGCTAATCCTCTTGTGATATTCCCTTCTGATGAAGCAACTCTTCTACCATTTTATTGCTCGGGGATTTGTTTATTGTTAATTATAAATGAACTTCTTTCCTATCGATATCAAACGTCCTTCAAACCGCAAGTGTCGAAACATAACATCAAATCAATGTTGCAGAAAAGGATACTATCGGGGATAACATTTGGCAGATTCTAAAAGAATTTGGCAAAAAATATTTTCATTTGGCAAAAAATTTGGCAAAAGTTAATTTCGGTCCAGCACGGACCCTGGGCCAGACTGAATGCTAGAGCGTTCAAGTTGATTACAAAACTCACATTTACACAAATTTTCCAAGATTGGATTAATTAGCTCTTAACACTTCCATATCTGGAGCTTTAATGTCAAAAGTTGTATTCCGTTATATAGTACACATGATTATTATTCTGCACTATGGGCAATCTTGGAAAGAGTGATGATACAAACCTCGTCTACAACTATCACATTGTACAGTTTGAGATACGGATCGGATGAGATCTGTCGCAGCAACAAGCCTGAAAAACAAAGTATTTTAACAGATTTATACAAAAAATGTCATGTCAATTTTAAGTCCCTGGCCTGTGAATCGTAGATTTAAGGTCGAACCAAATCTTGAAATCGAATCAGCATCTTGGTTTCAAATCGAACTGAACCTCGAAACACGAAATTGATTACCAACCGCACCGTCATGACTGTGGACTATTAAAACATACTTAGTGGCCAAATACTAGTAGTAAAATTAACATATTATTAACATGGATATTTCCAACATGGACCACATGAGCGAATACAAGGGAAATAGGATGGTAAATTCATTTTAAAATATATAACGGATCATTTTATAATGCGTGCACAGTGTACGTCTGCATATCGTGATGGGAACCAAATCTAAGGTTCGATACAACCTGAATCACAGTCAAAGGTTTTTAACCCTTTACCCAACAGAACGGCCCTGTGCCAATGCATTCTCTTATATATCCGAGTCGACCATAGGTCTCCTCGAATATATAAGAGAATGCATTGGCTTAACACATTAAAAATTATAAAATTGTTAAAGAATGTAAGAAAAAATGGTAAAAAGTGTTAAAAAAATATTTTTTTTAGGCCAATGCATTCTCTTATATATGCGAGGCGACCTATGGTCGACTCGCATATATAAGAGAATGCATTGGCACAGGGCATAACTGTAACTATCACAATGTGGTCAAGGAGCCGGTTCCAATGATATCCATATTTGTATGGTTCTATTGAGACAGACCGAAGATATTTTAGGCTGTTGAAGCTTTATTTGGCCGGTTTTGGCCGGTTTGTTGGGTAAAGGTTTTTAATAGTATCGAATCAATGTGGCAGTTTAGAAGCGAATCAAACCTCAAATGGTTTGCAAAGCCCTAGTCAACTTAAAATTCTCAAGGACTAATTAAAGCCTACAACTTCATAAGTCTCGTTCCTGTCTCAGACACTCCTCTCTCTGTTCCATGCAACTCCACAGAGAGACTCTTCCCAGGCTTAAAATCCATAACATTTTATGAGAATCAAAAGATAGCTTACTACAGCGGGTCAGCTGCTTTTACGAGAATCAAAAGATAGCTTACGACAGCGGGTCAGCTGCTTTTACAAGAATCAAAAGATAGCTTACGACAGCGGGTCAGCTGCTTTTACAAGAATCAAAAGATAGCTTACTACAGCGGGTCAGCTGCTTTTACAAGAATCAAAAGACAGCTTACTACAGCGGGTCAGCTGCTTTTACAAGAATCAAAAGATAGCTTACTACAGCGGGTCAGCTGCTTTTACGAGAATCAAAAGATAGCTTACTACAGCGGGTCAGCTGCTTTTACGAGAATCAAAAGATATCTTACTACAGCGGGTCAGCTGCTTTTACGAGAATCAAAAGATAGTTTACTACAGCGGGTCAGCTGCTTTTACAAGAATCAAAAGACAGCTTACTACAGTGGGTCAACTGCTTTTACGAGAATCAAAAGATAGCTTACTACAGCGGGTCAGCTGCTTCCACCATCAGAGTCCAGGAAATTCCACCATCTTTGTGGGCGGAATTCTGCCCACTATTATTTTCGGATACGAAGTCATGTGCTCATGACATAGTAGCTGTACTGCTTTCCTATGTTCGAGTACACCTGGGCGCTGGTTACCTGGGGGATTTCTGGTGACGCTATATATATCAATGACGTAATCCCCAGAACAGGTATGGTGGCACTTACTAGTCGCTACTTGTCGGAGCATTGCACCTTAGAGTAGGAGATGAGAGCTAGGAACGAGTCCAACAATTATGATTGGACAAGCCCTAACAATGCCTTAGTACTTGTATTTCTGTATAAAGATGTAAGTGGGCGAGTCACAAATTTAAGAATTTGGGAAGGGTTAACATTCCACGAGCCCATTATTCCTGAGGAAAATTTACCTAAAAGTGTTTACTGTGTGTCCTTGTTTATCGATCATTTCTCAATGAATGGAGGGTGTTCATTTCAAAGTAAAAAGTGGTCACTTCCCTGCAGTTTTTAATAATACAAGATGCCAAACAATTATTTCCACAGCAGGTAGTTATAATATTTCTTCATACCAGTCAAGCTCTGTTAATACTCCAGGGAACACATTCTAAGCTGGTAATAATCCATGATAACCTTCAGTAAAATATATAATTATTGTAGCCATGATAACAGATGACGCTTACCTTCTGTAAGAAATAAGATTCTTGTAGCCATGGTCTTTGTCTTCTCAAATCTCACCTGATAATTTATCAATACACATGTTAGTGAATATAATTTTTAAAATTAAAATTAGTTTTTCCTCAAGGGAAGCCCGAAACTGAACTATATGGATTATTATCCTCGGCCTTGTGTTATCAGGAGGGTTAAAATTTATTGTCCGTTTATTTGCTTACTCCGGTCAATCAGCGACTCCGGTCAATCAGCGCTCGGATTAATTACGCATGAATGCGTCCCGTGCAAATCCCGCGCTCTTAACAATTCATCTAGCCAGTTTTATTTCCGACTTTTAATAATAAGATTTGCGAGTCGCGGGGTTGGGAATGGCACCGCCATGGGAAGGATCTATGATAGTTCAGTTTCGGGCTTCCCTTGAGGAAAAACTAATTTTATTTTAAAAATTATATTTTTCCGCCAAGGAGAAGCCCTTCAACTGAACTATATGGATTAGAATGCAAGCCCAGGAGGAGGCAACGAGCAATAAATTTAATATTCCAGTTTGACGGGAATGTACTCTTCCAAACAGATTTCATGTAAATGTGATTTAGTCATGAATCAGCTTTGATATGTTATGTGAAAGAGCTCATAAATTCAGATTCCAGCATTGCTCAAGCTTGTACCTCCCACCTTGTCTTTTGGAATAAACATCCCAGGCAGTGCCATACCATACGTGCCAGCTACTAGTAGAAACCGAGCAGTAGAGACTTCTTCTTCTGCTGCTTTTTTCTCGTGTCCTGCGATGAGAGTGATGGCGGTATTTACTATTTATATCTTCCCAAATAGAAAGCGCTATTGACGGTACGCGACAGCGAGTCTTCCTCACACAGAACAGCCTCCAAAGGCTCGGGTGCTATTGTCCCGGAGGATTGGTTGCCCGAATCTCAGAGAACGGCACTCTGCCTGCCACGGTCTGCTGATGCAGGACCAGGGGGCGCGAACTGGTACAGCCCGAGGACTGGTACAGTTGTGCAAAGTTTGTGTAATTCATTGTAACAAGATTTGACACATATCCTGTGATGAAGTTTTTACAAGAGATCGACCCGTGTCGTTTCCGTACGCAAAGCGAGTTCCCTAGGAACGACAGAATCCTTGACCGACAGTGGGAACCACCGTCGTCCCGAGATCCTTGCTCATCGTCGTCAAAGCCATCAGACGCCAGGAGAATTATAGAAACTAGAAAGCATGTCAGGATCGACGCCAGCAACAGAACAGCCTGCATCAGGTTGAGGTAAGGTACTAGAGGGAAGCCCACACTGGGAATGGCTCGAACGAGGAACAATTGCGCTCGCAGTTAGATTTTAAGGTGTTATTTCCCACCCCAAGGCCAAAATGGCGGAAAAAAGGGAAATTGAAAGGATCCATTTGACCAGGGAAAGCCCCCCACCGAATCTCCCAAATGCAGGTGGTCCTGACACGCTGACATAAACGTCGATGATATACCACTAGGATCCCCTGACGGCAGAGGAGCAGGCCTGGACGTATCACTTGGGATGACGTTTCCAGGGGGACAAGACCGACCCTCGTAATGGAGTGGGCCACGGCGCCGTGGGGAAGCGTCAGAAGGCCAGTTGGCTGGTGCGCTTTGTGCGGCACGGGACAACGAGGCTTCCCCACCCAGAACAGTCGCCAAAGGCGCGGGTGCTTGTGTCCTGGAGGATTGGTTGCCCGAATCTCCTGAGGACGGTACCCTGCCTCCCACGGTCTGCAGAAGACGGGGCTTGCAGCATGACCAGGGGGACCGAATGGTTCCTGCCCGAGTTAATATTGGTACGTTTGCTCGAAATGTAAAACCATGGACCAATGGGCCCTCAACCAACTATGACAATATCGCGTATATTCATGAGCAACCCGTACGGCCATCAAAGTCGAATCTCGTTCGACTATAAGCAAGACAAGACATTCTGTTAATTATTAGCAAGCATAATATACAAAACATTTGTTAGTTATTGCAAAACAAGGTTAATAAGGTAAATTCTGTTATTTACTATGGCCACGTGATCTTACCTGCTAGAAATTAAACCGCAGGTAAGATACTGTCTTTTCTCGGCGAAGAGGACGATGAGATCCAATTTCTCCTTGCAAGAACATAGCGGTGTCCTTGCTTACGGTGAGGAGAACGTTTTATACACTTACGGAAAGTCTGCAGATGGTGGAGCAGGCCTGGAATATCCCGAGGGAGTATGATTCCAGGGGGACAAGACCCACTCTCGTAATGGAGTGGGCCACGGACCGTGGGGAAGAGTCAGAAGTATCAGTCCTTCCCAGGAGACAGGAGCAATTGTTCACGCAGCCGTATGCAATTGTAATTTTCTAATTCACGAATATTAAACTGTGCACTGTTCCCTCTTGACAAAATGTGCATGGTCATAGTAATCATTGATTCAATATTAAACTATTGGAAGGTATATATAAAATCGTTCCCATCGCAGTTAAATTATGGGAATGTGAAAGTGCCATGGAACATGCATGTTTTGAGGTCTATCCCACAATGACATTGAATTTGAGAAAAACACAACTGATGATTATACAGGCGCAAGTACATCCGTCTTCTGAATTGCGAGAGCAAATGAGAGCTCGAGCTGCGTTTACATCTGGGAAGAACTGAAGTCTGGTTGGCTGGTGCGCTGTTAGTGGCACATGATGAGTCTTCCCCACCCTAAGGCTCAGGAGCTGTGGCATTCGCCCTTGAAGATTTGTTTTCCAAGATTTGTTTTCCAAATCAACGATGGTAGCACCCCGCCAGTCACTGGTACTGGGCAGTGGTCATGCACAATATAAAGGCTTCTTGCGGAACGGCGCTTTATATGTGTGATGATACAAATGCTTTCATTTGTGTTAATCATTTAGGTTTTCTATTTACCAGATAATCATATGGATATGTAGTAATAGAAGGAGAAGAGCCATGTTTTGGACTCTTTTGAAATTGGCACTGGCAGGCCTGCCGAATGCAAAATAAATCGTAAGCTGTAACGTATTTGTCGGTTGTCTGGTTGTGCTTAGGTACCCATAGGTTACACAAACTGTTATATTCAGTATCACGAGAGCCACATACAACTTTGACGCGACCTAGATTTCACAACCCCCAGGTGAACCGAACCGTCGTTCGCCACCAATACGCAGGCCTGCAGTGGTCGTGCGCAATATAAATAGAAACGCTGTTCATGTAACTGCACTTTATATGTGTGACAATACAAATGCTGTCCTTTCTGTTATTTGCCCGATAATCAATTGGATATGAGGCAATAGAAGGAAAAGAGCCATGTGTTGGTCTCTGATGGAAATTATAGTGGCAGCGGCCCTGCGCAATATAAATGCATTTCCTGTAACTGTGCTTAATACGTGAGTGAAGGCTATTTGACATTTGATCTTTTCTATATGTGGAAATAGAAGGTAGAGAGCCAAGTGATGGACTCTGTTGGAAAGGCTATTGGCAGTGCATCGGGGGCACATGACAATATAAATGCATAGTAGATCACCTTGACTATTCATGGATTGAAAGCGCAGAAGTATGTCGGTATCAGTGAAAATTGACGCCATATTGATATAGTCAGTTCGTATGTCATTGATCCTTTGAGGCACTGATACCCTTGTACTAGTATGGAACAATTATGGCTGGTCATACATGTTTTTAAGCTCACCATTTTGTATCATTTAAATTCGTAATTTGAATGTATCGACAAACACTAATATCTGAGGATAACAGTTCAGATGTTGTCTATTTGTTACAGTGAACACATGGAAATGTCAAACATCAAAATCATCAAAAGTATAAACATTGATTGACTGAAAATTTATTGAGACACTGGCTAGCCAATGAATCATTTCAACACTGCGACCATGCTAGGTCACACGGATATGGTGACTTGCCACAAGTAGGCCAGCCAAAGGCTCGCATCCAAAATTTTTCCAAAGAGATCTGACCACGGACGGAAGTATCCTTGGATATTTAAGCAAACTATAGCTGAAGGTTCAGGCTACTGCATTTGCATATCTGTGCAGTCATGGAACAGGGAAGCCCATTCTGCAAAATACATTGAGTGATTGCAAAGAAACAGACACAATTGTCGCCGAAATAACGTCAGAGTACCGATATGAATTGATGGAGATCGCCAGTCGACAATGGGAACTCAGGCTTCAAGATTCGACGAGAATCACCGAATCGATTCCCGTAATGATTCTCACAAAACTTTACAATTTTCAGTGCCTTATGACTGACATGATTCAGCATTTGATTCTCGTAAAATGAAATGTATTTTGAGCCCTGGAACTTGAAATGAAAATCCTTGGTGCCCAATCTTGTGTCAGATAATCCTAGTCCCCAATCAAACCAGTTGCACGATTCGTAGCAAGCGGACACTGTCAGTAATACTGGACAGGCATGTAAAGAAAGAGACTATTCAAGAGACACAGCATTATTTGAACACAGGCCATATATTAAAAACTATATGTTGTAACAAACATAATCTCATTGTTTCTAACGATTGTTCCGATAATACAATGAGGGAAAGGAAATGGAATCGCAAGAACAGAGTCAGAATTTCAAATAAATATCTTGAAGTCGATGTAACGTTTGCGACGTTCCAAGTATCCAAATACGAGCCCTCATGTTAATAGTAATACATTCGGGCTAGCTAAGATTTGCAAATATTAATCGGTAAGCACAATTAATTATAACGACATGTTGTATATGTACAATGATGTTCTGTGATAATCATTTACCAAATGTCGGTTAAGTTCCAGTCGCTCAACTTCAACTTACAATTAGTTGAGGCAAAAGAAATTTCATTGGATTACAAGTTCTATCTTGTTTATTAATACATGTAAATTATCGCCAAAGGAGACATTTCTGTCCTGGCCAACTTTCTGCGCACTAACAGAGCTGTTGCGTATACGATTAGGTAGTGTACATGAAATGAACGTAGCGAGAAGTCGGCGTCATGAAATATAGTTAGCACGAAATTAGGAGACTTCGCATACCGTACCACGTGGACTCAGAAATCGGACGATTCATGCCACCGTATATGTTGCACAATAAGGCAAGATAGGTTCGCTACAAGTAAACGATGTGCGTCTGTAGTCATTGTCAAATGGCCATCAATGGCGTAGTTCTCAACGTGATTTTGTCGATTCCAATCCCAAAATTTTCGAGATAAAATGTGTCGATAAAAAACACGGAATTTTTATAAATTGCGTTGCGCATACTATGAAACGAAGAGTTTCTGCGCGTACTTAAAAATATTCAACGACCGGGTAAGCAACGGATAAATTGCAAGTTTGTTATCAACAATAAATATTGAGTTGATAAACTCGCAATAGAGAAATACTTCCTTTAGTTAAAACCACGTCTGATAGGTCCAAGGAGAGAAATAAAACTGGCTAGATGAATTGTTAAGAGCTAATCCGAGCGCTGATTGACCGGAGTCGCTGATTGACCGGAGTAAGCAAATAAACGGACAATAAATTTTAACCCTCCTGATAACACAAGGCCGAGGATAATAATCCATATAGTTCAGTTGAAGGGCTTCTCCTTGGCGGAAAAACTTACTACGTACTTAGCTAGTATATGATGGATACAAAACATTTACAAATGAAATAATTAAGTTAGGTTCCAGTGCAAACAATGAGCTAGGTTGTCGCCCGGTTGAAAGCGCATGTGATAGTAAACATATATGTCGCAAAATTTCATCAAGATCCCATAACCCAGATACTCAGGCAGACGGGCAAAAAAAACAAAACATTTCCAGTTAAACAAAAATGAATAAATCCAGAATGAGAATGCGTACACCGTTTGACACATCATTGAAAACCTTATGATGATGAACATCCATACTAAATTTCTACCAAGATCCTATAACACATGCAGGGTTCATACAGGTTCCCAAAAACTAAATTTAAGCACTTTTAAGCACCTTTTTAATGACCTTTTAATGACTTTTCAAGCACGGTGTGGAGACTGCAAGTACCAATGTTGACCAAAGTTTTGTCAGTATGTTCCGTAAAGACCTTGGTTTTAAAATCTTTGAGGAATTCAGATTTACGTTAGGGCCGTCCATTGAAATTTGCAGGAGCTGGGACAGATTTAAGTTGTGTGTGAAGTGTTCAAACTCTTTGAGGCAGTCATCCGCTCGCCCGTGTCCCATAAATGTGGAGTCGAAATAGCTACTAGACACTAGATTTGTAGAGGTATCCATGAATCTGATGTGTATGTCCATTTGTTTGTTTTGTAGGGTTGAATTTAAACTTTCGTCAAACAGGAGGACGTAGGTATCGGCGTCCTTCAGACGTGAAGTCATTTGCTGTCTGAAATATGGCACCAAACCATATTTGGTGAGATATGCTGTTTTGCGATCGCCACATGAAAACGATTTTGCTATGTTGGAGTCGGGAAACATCTTCGCAAACAGTTCTGCGGTGTGTGTCGATCTGTTGTAGCTATAATGTGACTCAACAACTTTCATCGTCCACAAGATTTCAGATTTGACCACTTCCTCTGTTCTCACAAATGGTGTCACTGTTGGGCCTCTGGATGTGGATGAAACTGATGTCGATGTGGAGTTTGTGGACGTTGTGGGCGTGGCATTCGTCGCATTGTTCATAAACACCGAAATGTCATTCGACTTTTGACTCCGGTCGATGTGTCTTTTCGACAAAATGTGGCTTTTCAGGGCCGCCTCGCCCATACCGGCTATTGTGAACGTTTTCGCGCATATTACGCATTTTGCCGAATGAATGTCATGATCGGGCGACAACCACTGCTTATACTTTGTTTGTTTACACTATTCGACATTGAACTTGCACTTTCCCGGCATATTTATTTGTTCAGCCGGTTAAATTTTCTATTAACTTACATGATTGGCTGGTGTAAATTTTCCCTCCAATCAGAGCGAAGCTTACATATGCTTTGCGGAGAGCACACAGTTTCGTACTATTGAAAAATCGTACGTATCGGAAACGATGCTATTTTTAGCGATTACGCGATGTCTCCCTCACTTCCGCCGCAATGTTCCGTTCGATTTTTACGATCATATCGGCGATGTTAACAGTTTTCTAGGTATAAGACCGCCCATGCCTTGTTGTTTATTCCCCAGGCCCGGTCTTATACCAGAATTTAAGCACTTTTAATGACCTGAGTGGTATTAGGGTGAGAATTTAAGCAGTTTTAAGGGCCTTGAAAATAGAAAATCAAATTCAAGCACTTTTAATGACTTTAAGCACCTGTGCGAACCCTATGGTTCAAAGAAACTAAACTTTTCCAGATAAACAAAGATAAATAACTCTAGAAGGGAAAACCCGAACAGAACGATTGAACACTCCTCTGAATGTCGTCATAGAGGTGAACATCCATACCAAATTTCATTAAGATCTGACAACTTGTTGTTGAGATATCTGCTTGGACAGACGGGCGGAGGACAGGACGCATGTAATCCAGTATACCCACCATTTCCTTCGGTCATAGGGGTACATAAAGGATAATGCTGCATAATGGAAGCATTATTCCTACGACAATTCAGATCAAATACATGGATTTCAAATGGAAATGCTGATTTTTATTGAATTTTGAGGTATTCTAGTTATATTGCCCTGTCTTGATTTTGTTCTATGAAGTATCCCAAAGCTATAAATAGAAATAAACAACTTATAAGCGATGTTTCTTCTATATTCATTGATTGTCTCACTCTCGTAGCTATAAATTGCAAAAAATCACCTGATAAGCAACATTTGTTCCATACTCATTGAGCGTCTCATAGCCGACCCTTTTGGACAGAGATATACAGGCTATACGTCTCGGCTGTGTGCAAGCGATCTTCTGATAACCAGCTTCAATGAGATACTGTGGCACCTACAAAACAAAGTGTGTCTTAACCCTTTCTATACTAAATGGATTCTCCCACTCAGTTATAAAAGTATACATTAGAATGGTCCAATTTAAGAAATGGATGTTGTTTGCTTGTGTTCCATAGAGTATGGATGCAAGTTGGTCTGACATTTTGTGTGGAACGCGAACACACATAAAAATGTCAGACCAACTTGCATCCATACTCTATGGATGCAAGTTGGGGTCAGCGCGCGACGACATGTGACGTAATTTCGGCCAACCAACGTCCGGCATTCATGTTCCACAATGCGAATGGATGTTTGAGTGTAAATATATTCATTTGGAGGACTCAAGAGCATTCAGGTAATAAAAGCAGACGACAGACAGAAAAACAGATAATACAGAAGCAGAAAGGTTTATATTTATTAGTGGCAAATGTTCAGAAAATAAGATCAACAACGTTTATTGAACTTATTATCTGAACATTCCTCCATCAGTTATAACTGAGGGATGTTCAGGATATATAAGCAGACGACTGACAGACGACCAGATAATAAAGTGCAGAAACATTCCTATTACTGTGGCACCTACAAAAACTGGAGGTGTTTTCAGGAAAAATAAGCAGACGACAGATAATACAAGTGCAGAAAGAGTCCTATTTATAGTAGGGAAATGTTCGTTTCCTAAGGGATAACTACTCATCAATGAGTATTTAGTAGTGTTCAAACGATTAGTCGACAAATAATCGTCGACGTTGGTTTGTCGGAAAATCGACTCTAACTTCCACAGTCGACTAGTCGGAATACAGTATATAATCTCATCAGCTGGCCTTGACAATGCATGGTTTCACTAAATGTGGGTCAGAAAAGCAGCAAAGATAGCTAGTCTATGTTCAAGAAGCTTTCCAAAGTCCAAACATATGTAATAATGTCGAGCTTGACATAGAACTACGCTGAAACGGCGAAATTGTCATGAAACGGCGACAATTAACTTGCTGAGAAAATTATTCTTTTTATATATATACTCCCTATACCGCGGACGCAAAAATTCGTAGTGCGCATTTTTAACCAACACAGGTAAAGAGGGAGGGGCTTCCACAAAAGTGTTCGTCGATATTAACTGAGTCTAACTCTCCGCTTGCTATGTACGCTTTACGGAAGTTATGGCAACTTACAAAGTAGGCCTATGTACGCATCATCGTATATATAATCATTATAATGTGTGTCACACAGTGTGTGGGTTTTCTTTTGTTTTTTTTTATTTTGATCTGACTCGGAGACTGAGTATCGTTTATTTTCTATACCCTGGCAGGGAAGTATTTATTTGATTTCATGATTAAACAGAAAATCCCTCAATTATTTCCTCAATTATTTATTCTCATTATCATCGTAGATTCGTAGGGAACTTATTTGCGATCGGTGGGTTTCTAGAGCACCGGTTCACGTGATTCAATTCTCCGATCACAGTAGAGTGTAAATATTGTGATGATGGCACGGAATTTGTAATTTTCTTTCACATGTGTTTCATTAGTATAAGGTTGGTGATGTATTTGGCCGACTAGTCGACGTCGACTCGACTTTTGGGGTTCGACTAGTCGACTCCAGAATCCCAGAGTCATTTGAACACTAGTATTTAGTATAGAAAGGTTTAAGTTAATTAAACAATTCACTGCTGAATTAATTTTCCTATTCAATTCTACAACAATACATTGGAATGGTCTAATTTTTATATGTAGGGACAATTTGATAACATACCTTATTGCAATAAAAATAAATCAGCATTTCACAAGTCATTGTTTTTCAATAGCAACTCATGTAAATTGCTTCTAAACAAACCCTGTTTAATAAAGCTTGCTGGCCAGTGCTCATTTACAGGCCAAGGTTATATGAAATTTTAAAGTTGTACATATATTTTCCATGTCTTCATAGGTAATACTGTACACACACAACTTTTATCCGTGCATTTGAAATTATTAAGGGAAATGTGATGGCCAACAGTCTTGATTTGTTATATCGCCTAAATGTAGCACATTTGCTGAATATAGAACTCAAATAGCTATTTTTAGATAAAGTCCTGACTCCCCGCAAACTAAATTTGGTATACATAATAAATACATATATCTACCACCCTCACCACTTTGATATACATAATAAATACATATATCTACCACCCTCGCACTTTGATATACATAATAAATACATATATCTACCACCCTCGCCACTTTGAAAAAAATCCCTGAGAAATGAACTACATGTATTTTGTTTATGTGGAATTACAATTTATAATAAATTTGTTATAAATCTGCAGTAATGCTCTAAGTAATCGACTTCTTAACCACAGCAGAATTATGGGTAACTTTTCAGGATTTAGTCGGAAATATGGCTTGTTGTCATTCATCGGAAAGCTCTCCCGAGAGCTTTCTGATGAATGGCAACAAGCCATATTTCCGACTAAATCCTGAAAAGTTACCCATACTTCTGCTGTGGTTAAGAAGTCGATTACTTAGAGTATTACTGTATGAAGTTATATGTAAATTATCATATGACATTTGACCTACCTGTGTTGATTTTCCACAACCTGTATCACCAGCAACAACAATGAGTGGATGTTCTTTCATTTTGTCAATAATCATATCTTTATATTTATAGATGGGCAGATTATGTTGATCCTGTCGAATTTTCTTCAACTTAGCAAACTACAAATAGGTGGAGTAATTAATATCAATATACTCATATTCTTCAAGTCAGGACATATGTAAATAAACTAATTATTCCATAAAGATTCCACAGGGTACCAGCCTAGAGGGAGGCTTGGGAGAAGTGTGTTACTTCTCCTCAATTTTTGCCTGGGAGAACTGACTTGTGTCTGCTATTCCAGTATGCTTGTTAAATCAAGAAAAAATATGAACCACAGTGTAATTATCAAGAGTGTTTACCAATTGTAAGATTAAAATAATTTGTTTCACCGAATGACACTTATCCGATAACAGAAGGCTGATGCTGGGGGTGTTAAATAATATTGTATTGGTGGTCAGCAATTTTTAACCCGTTCTATACTAAATGGATTCTCCCATTCTGTTACAAAAGTATACATTGGAATGGTCTATTATTCAACTGGAGGGGTGTTCAAGAAATATAAACCGACGACAGACAGAAAAAAAGTGCAACAATGATTAATTAGAAAGATTATATCATTTAACCCTTCCATGATGGGAGCTGCGCTGGTGCAGCATTAAAGATCATGTGCCAATGCATTCTCTTATATATGCGAGTCTTCTATAGGGAGCCTTGCATATATAAGAGAATGCACTGGCTTAAAAGGTCAAGGTAAATATTGTTAGGCCAATATGGATGGATCTTCCACTAAACACACCACACAGACGTCCAATGAAGATTGGGTGAATAATTGTTCTGGGCAACTTTAGCGATAGGTCAAAATATGGTCATGAGTCACAGACTCACAGAAAATGATAAGAAGAGTGGCTCTTACTTTCTGCTTTTGGTGGAAATGTATGAAATGATGGAGGATATCTTGAAATATCTTCGCACGCCGCCTCGTGATTTCTTTATCAATGTCAGCATCTGTAAATACAAAAGTCATAAAAAGTATATGAAGCAAACTTATGTGAATGTTGCAAACATCATCGTCTTCAGCAAACAATACTTAGAGGTAAGTTAAAGGCTGAAACATCATTATATTCAACAACAATATTTAGAGGTAAGTTAATTGATTGATTGATTGTGGTTTAATGTCACTTTCAGCAACTAAGGCCATATCACAACATTGCCAGTTTTAGTGGTGGAAGAAATCTGCACATTTACGGCTAATCTAACAATGATTTCAATGGCTGATAAAGTCGTCAACCATGAGCGGCAAACCACCGTCGAGTAACTGGCAACTCCACCAGATAATGGTTTCGAGTTACAAAGTCCATGATGGAAATATCTGGATTTGAACCCTCATTGCCAGCGCTGGAGGGTGAGAAAGCTGGGAGTTCTTCAACAAACAATATTTAGAGGTAAGTTAAAGGCTGAAACGTCATCTTCAACAAACAATATTTAGAGGTATGGTAAATGCTGATTGTATAATTAGACCTGGGAATAGAAAACTGGTTGAAACAGATGAAAATTAACTATTTGTTTCAATTGGTATACCATTTTGTTAACAAGAGCATGGCTAGGGCATGGAAAAATATGCCTGTGGTAATTCCAACAAGGGGCCATATTAAACTCTGGTGAAAATTGGCAGGCGTAACCAAAATTCAAACTTGACCTGGATTTTGGGCTAGTAAACTCACATGCCAAATTTCATTCCATTCAGTTCTGACTTACATAAGTTATCATCCGGAAACAGTTATTTATTGTACAATTTAGAAAAGATGTGAATGAAGCCACTCTTCATGTTGTCATTCTTGCAAAATAAATATATTTTTAGACCCCGGGAATTCCTCAGAATGCTATTTTTTAAGCCACCCCAGCATTTCTTTCATTGTTGTCACAGTCATTTCCAATGCGCCGAGAAACAATTCTTGTAAGGATTGGTACATCACAAGCATAATTATACATACCTGGTAATCTCCCTTTACGCAGAAAGTGATCAACATCTCTGCTCAGAAGGGAGATATTTATTCTGTGTTTTGTGTCGTAATTCCCTGGTAAATCCAGCTTATTTTTGCCTTTCAGACTGTGATGCTTCTTCTTTTTCCCTGCAAAAACACAACTAATGGTCAGCCAACTGTGGCTTCAAAAACACAACTAATGGTCAGCCAACTGTGGCTTCAAAAACACAACTAATGGTCAGCCAACTGTGGCTTCAAAAACACAACTAATGGTCAGCCAACTGTGGCTTCAAAAACACAACTAATGGTCAGCCAACTGTGGATTCATTGTTGAGAACTGCTGCTATATATCCAGACTGAAATCCAGAGGAAGATGATGTCCTTCAGTCTTTTGAAGCAACTTCTAACCTTCAGTGTTAAGATCAAACCTAGTAATTTATTGCAATTGTGGTGTTCAGGTGAAGAAAATGGCTCCCAAAAATACAAGAAATACTTATATACACACTCTATAGGGCTAAAATAAACTGGTAGAAGTCATAATATTTATCACCTCGGAAGAAAATGAGGCTCCCTTATTTTCTTCGGCATGGAACAATAAAGAGAGAATAACTACAGTTTTTGATTAACCCTTTACCCAACAGAAGGGCCCTGTGCCAATGCATTCTCTTATATATGTGAGTCGACCATAGGTCGCCTCGCATATATAAGAGAATGCATTGGCTTAACACATTAAAAATTATAAAATTGTTAAAGAATGTAAGAAAAAATGATAAAAAGTGTTAAAAAAAGATTTTTTTTAGGCCAATGCATTCTCTTATATATGCGAGGCGACCTATGGTCGACTCGCATATATAAGAGAATGCATTGGCACAGGGTATAACTGTAACTATCACAATGTGGTCAAGGAGCCGATTCCAATGATATCCATATTTGTATGGTTCTATTGAGACAGACCGAAGATATTTTAGGCTGTTGAAGCTTTATTTGGCCGGTTTTGGCCGGTTTGTTGGGTAAAGGGTTAAACACCGAAATATCTCATGAGATGAGGAATGTGGCCTGTAGTGTGTACCAAATGAAATTGATGATGGACACAGGCACGTATGCATGCACGCACAGATGCCAACCCTTCAAGTTGAGCTAAAAACCGAAACATGGCCATTTCTAATATAAATTAGGAATTGCACTTGGCAGCACAAACATGAAAGTAATAAAGTACATATATAAACCCATCATTTTTTATGGGCAATCACCTTGTTTAAATATAAAATCTGTATATTAGTATTTTATATTTTATCATCTTGTTGTAAACACGAACATGGAAAAATTCAGATACTACTATGTCACATCCAAATCATCAACTGGGCCATAAAAAAATGATGTTAGTCACATAAAATTGGAATTAAAGATGCGGCATTAGAATGTTTTCCCTATCAATCAAATTGGTAACTATTGTTATTAATTTTGATTTCAATAATGTAATGTCAAGCAACTGGAAAATAGCACTTGATCTTGTTTCTTTGTGAGTGAATGATTTTCCCAAAATCAAAGGTTTGTTTACATCCACTCCAGTATGTCTTACCTCCACTCCAGTATATCTTACCTCCACTCCTATATGCCTTACCTCCACTCCTATACGCCTTCTTCCTTTGAAACTCCTGATATTTAACAAGAAAAACCCAGAAGTCATCAAAGTCCTTTGATCCTCTGAAGCAAAAATTCATGAAGCATTAAATATTTTCAGAATAAATGACTTAAGTAATGAATTAGAGGTAATTTTTTATTATTTTGGTACACAGATCTACCCTTTCTGAATTAACACAGGATAGGAGCTGGGCTGTCGTCCGGTGTATGGCATTCTCCTTAATGTTGACATCTCCAGATAAATTAAGTAGGATAACTCTAAAATTGAGAATCCAATACACATCCATGGATACCTTTTTCAAAATATACACCAAATTTGATTGAGATTTGAAAACATATGCCAGCCCTGGGAATTGTGGAAAAGATTACTGGGTTATATTTTACCAAGGTCGAAGAAATCGGTCTGAAAACTTATATCACCTAGGCAATTTTGCAACAATATTGCTTTTTACAACTATATATATTGCCATTTCAAATCAATAAGAACCTTACAACCCAGGTATGCTATATTATTATGATTAGGTATGAAAGAAATCATAGACAATACTGTATGCTAAAATCTGATTCACTCAAATTACTCTCATCTAAATTCTTAGTTATTTTGGGGAACATTTTTTCCAGACAACTACTCAAACATATACATGTAAGTACAATTCCCCAACCATCTCTCAAACAGTCACAAACAGCGTCATATAGTTAAAGCCCAGTGCCATGGATGCTATTATAGAACAATCTATGTAAAGAAGAGTGAAATGAAGTCATTTTCAAGCCTTGAAATAGGGTGTCTGTCATTTGCAGAATGAGGTCCCCAGAGGGTGAATTTAGTGATGCTACCCCACTACACTAAATTCACCCTCTGGGGACCTCATTCTGCAAATGACAGACACCCTATTTCAAGGCTTGGTCATTTTGGCTAAAGAGGTTGTATTTGTGATTGACACAATGAAATTTTAATAACCGAATGAACCAATGCAAACTGATTTTGCCTATTTCCTCTAATTCCTAGGGCTGCTAATGCCTGCTATGACTAAGATATTCAAATAGACAAAAATCATTATTTCCAGAAGAAAAGGAAGAATAATTCGAGGACGTTTTAACAGACAATTTAAAATTAGTTTAAAATCCATTGTGGCTCTATAACAAATTTCAATGATATCCGGCAACCTGTGGCTGAGATATCTGCTCTAACATACATGTACATTTGGAAATACATAGGAACGGGTACATGTAATTCATTAACCAATATGTTGACTACTTCAACTTGAGCATATAAATAATATGTCTCCCCATTGACTGTAACAATTCTTTTAGTTTCCATACCTTTTTATGTAATTTTGTTCCCTGAAAAATATCTTTGATAAATCTGATTTGTAGTTGACAAAGTTGAAGTTGAGAACGTCTTCATCAAAATCCTCTTCCGACTCGGATGAATTTTCAGACTGTCTCTCTTTGTGCACCTCTTTGTCAGGATCGCCTTCATTCCCTGAAGATGTGAAGAAGTTTTATGGTAAGCCCTTTGTATATTAAATGGATTCTCCCACTCAATTATAACAGTACACATCGGAATGGTCTATTATTCATATGGAGGGGGTTCAGGAAAAATAAGCAGATGACAGATAATACATGTACAGAATGAGTCCTATTTATAGGTGGGAAATGTTCAGACCTAATGTATTTTGTTGAACTTATTATCTGAACATATTCTAAGGGATAACTACTCGTCAATGAGTATTTAGTACAGAAATTATTAATAACAGAATACTCAGTGATTGATAGCGGTTCAGAAACATTTTGGAATATGACATCGATATAAGCTTGAGTAATAACTGGTTTCATTTTAAATATTCAGATATACATGTACTATCAAGGTAAACTGTTGATTTTGCAAACAGATGTTTCAAATTCTATAGAGAAAGTCAAAAATTATGTTGGGGTACAAAGGTCACAAGAATGAAATGGATCACAATCCTAGTAAAAATGTGATCATCCTCTGTGAAATAGAGAAATGAAACCTCAATGGAAGCCATGTTATTCATTGAAAAGCATTAGTAATTGGACAGAACAATGGAGAAATAAATATACCAATAACACGATAAAAAATTTAAAAAATGAGGGAATAACAACTAATTGTATATTCTAAACAAGCCTGGAAATAGTGCGCCTGACATTTGCAGAATGAGGTCCCCAGAGGGTGAATTTAACAATGCTATCCCACATGGCCGGGCTAGTGTCACCAAATTCACCCTCTGGGAACCTCATTTTTCTTAGGCCTTAACTGCTATGGGAGATCTAGGATCAGATTGAAGTTCCCTAACTGAAGTTGACCCATTAGTCACCTTACGTATTTTATATTCTGCAAAGTAGGGGATATAAAAACTGAACAGAAGGAAAAGAGTAACTAGAAACAATGTTAATTTGAGACGCGGGTGTCCGGTCTCGGCGTTTCGGCGTCGCAGCAGCGGCCCGGTCTCAGCTTAAATGCATTTATAAATATCTATGGGAATTTCTTGATAAAAACAAACTCCTATCCTTTTACCAAGCTGGTTTCATGCGCAATGACTCTACAGTTTTCCAACTTACCAAAATATATGACAATATATGTCGATCACTAGACGACGGAAAAGAGGTCCGGTGTATATTCTGCGACATAAGTAAAGCATTCGATAAAGTCTGGCACCGTGGCCTCTTGAACAAACTGACGAAAATAGGTATAAGAGGAAACTTGTATAACTTAATGAAATCGTATCTTGATTGTAGGCAACAACAAGTTGTCATAAACGGCACACATTCGGAATTACAAGATGTAACAGCCGGTGTCCCACAAGGATCAGTATTAGGCCCTCTTCTGTTTTTAATTTATATTAATGATATAACCGAAAATATACGGTGCAACATTCGTCTATTTGCAGATGATACCTCTCTATTTCTCACTATCGAAGACCCCACTATGACCGCAAAACTAATCAACGATGACCTCGACACTCTCATGTGTTGGGCATCAGAATGGCTTGTAAAATTCAATCCCCTAAAAACTGAAGCTCTCTTAATATCCAGGAAAGAAACACCTGTATACCACCCACCTCTGACCATGGGAGCCGCGACAATTGTTGAGGTTGACAGCCATAAACACCTGGGACTTACTTTCGACAACATGGGCTCATGGGGAATCCACATCAAATCTATGCTTGATAAAGTGTGGAGTCGAGTAAACTTAGTACGTAAACATAGATACAGGCTAAGCAGAGTAACGCTTGAAAAAATACATTACACATTTGTCCGACCAATACTGGAATATGCCTCCCCTGTTTGGGATAACTGCCCTAATTATCTTAGTGATGACATTGAAAAGGTTCAGTACGAAATGGCCCGAATAGTAACAGGTGCAACCATCAGTACGAGTAACGAGCGTCTTTTATCAGAAACTGGCTGGGAACTCCTCTCCTCACGTCATAGAAAACACAAGCTATGTCAATTTTTTTAAATGATACGTGGAACTGCTCCATCAATTTTAAGAAATTATGTACGACCAATCCAGGCAAATAATTCCAGATACAACTTCAGATTTGAACATATAAGACTACCCTCGAATATTAACTATGACTATTATATGGAATCTTTCTTACCATCTGCAATTACTGAATGGAACAAACTGCCGGAAACTACAAAGGGCACCAGAACAATCGAAGATTTCAAAAAGAAACTCAACAGTGACAATATACGTCCACCTGCGTATTTTTATCATAGTAAAAGCCGTAAATCTCATATCCTTCATACCCGGTTAAGACTGAACTGCAGCCACCTGAGTTCTGACCTGACAGACAATCATGTAAAACAATTCCCCTTCTGTTTATGTGGGGAACTCGAGACAACTTACCACTATCTCTTTGAGGCCAGACGGGAACTATATGATTCACTACCCAATGTTGTCCTATCTGAGAATACTCTATTACGGGGATCAAGGGAGCTTAGTCTTCGCGAAAGCAAACAAATATTTAATGCAGTACAGACATATATTATGAAAACAAAAAGATTCCCATGATTTGAACGAGTAACAAATTGCTTTGGATTCCGGTCGCGTTATGCGGCAGCAAGATATTCCCCAGAATATATGTAGCACTAAATGCCTTCCGATAACGATTCCTTTGTATATATATTACTTACTTGCTATTAGCCTGCACATACATGAAACGATTCCACATGAGGGATGCTCCGAAATTCACAGTGAACACCTTTGAAATGGGAATTGTCCTGTTTCGGGTTAGTGCTGCTGAATACGTACTTGTTCTCACGAAATATAGATATTCCACGACATACTTTGATTATGAACACTCGTAGCCGTGTGTGTCTGTTCAATTGATTACTTTTTGACGAATGGAACCAGTTAACAGCCAACGTGATTGACCCCCTCCCATGGCTTCTGACGCATGCAACTTACTATAGGCGAGCATAATTGTAACCACGCAACAACTCAATTATTCCCCACCGCTGTCATCATTTCACGATTCATCTGTCCCCACGTCTTCTGCTCTCTCACCCTCTTGCTCTCTCTCTCTCTCTCTTTCTCTCTCTCTCTCTCTCTCTCTCTATCTCTCTCTCCCTACATCATGCTATTCCTAACACTATATTCTTCCTTTTTCCATCCCTAACTCAAATGTAGTTATATATCTCTCTCTACTCCTCCTAAACCATTATTTCATTCCCTTCCCGTCTGATCGATACCCTCCTTCACTTATTGAGGAAGGGATATGTCGCCAAAGAGGAGAAGACTTCATATAAGCCCTCGGGCTTGTTGTCTGATCCTCATTTCCAAAATTAACTCTTATATGTTGTATATTTATGTCATCTGTGTATTATGTCAATTATTTGGTTTGGAAATAAAAATATGTTTACACTAATTTGAGACTATAGATACTTGCAAGAAGATGAGGCCTAAGCAGAATGAGTTCCTCAGATGGTGAATTTGGCAATCTGGGGACCTCATTCTGCAAATATCAGACACACTATTTCCAGTCTTGCTTCTAAATTTAAGGATGAAGGATACTCATTTTTTGTAAATACTAGACAAACATCAATGTATAGAAAAAAAAAATAAAGATGCATAATCCGAATTAACGCTCCTAAATTACTATTTCTTTGGATTCGGGGGATAAAAATATTTGATTCCAGTTGAGGAACCCATCCATCAAAGCTCAGAGTGATCAGATATCAATTTTTGAAGTTTGTTATTTCTCGAGACGCTCAATTATTTGTGGCCCAGAAACATGTGGACGAAGATGGATAACTCTAAAAACAAGTGACAAAACGGCCATATTTCGTTGAACAAAATTTGATACATAACACTTTTTGGGAAATTTGATACCCTAGTTGACAGTGACTAAAAGCATGTTTTTGTTGCAATTAATCGATTCTGATAACTAAAGTATATTTTGAAGAAATGTTTTTGTTGTATCTTGATAATATGGGGACCCTCTGATCGGATTTAGTACCTTTAACCATGACTAATATTTGATTTTTGGCTAAATAATATCAATGTTGATAATTTTCCTAAAGAACACAGTGCTTTATGCCCAAATTAACAATCTCAAATATCATGTTGCTTATCCATGAGGTACGCATGCTCGGGTGAATTTTTTTTATGTTGACATAATTTGTTTTTCAAAAGCCATTAACCAGGCCTTTAAAGGCCCACTTAATTTTCAAACCCCCAGATCACATTATATAAAATAAATGCCATATTATATACCTTTTGAAGAGGAGGTTCCAAAACATTGTATTACCAACTTATCCGTGTAATAGAGTAATAGACTGTGAACATGTTGTTTGCGTTGAGGTACGACATGTTTTTGGGCTTAAGTTTCATCTAGTTTGAACTGCAAAGTCTATAATTTTCAATGTAAGGGGAATAACTTTATATCTTAGTTTGAATTCTGTTTCATTCTGGGAGTGAGACGGGGGAAATGTTTCTAGGAGTTCAACTATTTTCTATTATTCTTTGGGCACCTTCTGAGACACAGACGCTCCAAATGGTGATGAATTATAGTATTTTATTCATATTTTATGTCATAGATTGTTATTAAAGCCGAATATCAAGGCACTATAAATAAAATAATCAGTGACATTTAAGTGGGCTTTTAACCCTTTACCCAACAAACCGGCCAAAACCGGCCAAATAAAGCTTCAACAGCCTAAAATATCTTCGGTCTGTCTCAATAGAACCATACAAATATGGATATCATTGGAACCGGCTCCTTGACCACATTGTGATAGTTACAGTTATGCCCTGTGCCAATGCATTCTCTTATATATGCGAGTCGACCATAGGTCGCCTCGCATATATAAGACAATGCATTGGCCTAAAAAAATCTTTTTTTAACACTTTTTACCATTTTTTCTTACATTCTTTAACAATTTTATACTTTTTAATGTGTTAAGCCAATGCATTCTCTTATATATGCGAGGCAACCTATGGTCGACTCGCATATATAAGAGAATGCATTGGCACAGGGCCCTTCTGTTGGGTAAAGGGTTAATATCCCCCAAATAAGTGTAGATGAAGGCATGCCTTTGTGTATATGAATAACAATGTGAAACTTCTCATCTGAGCAAGAGGAACATCATTATCAGGTTAATTCTTGAAGCAGGAATTGAGTCTCCAGAAATAAAGATATAGCTTCATTTGATGTTAAAATTCAAAATTCTCTGACACCAGGCTGATTTAACCAGTTCAGGCCACCAGTGTGCCCAATTTAAAGGCCTGACATTAACCAAGGTAAATTAATGACAAACATGGCAGAAACTTTTGCACGGATAACAAATTTGCACTTATTGAGATTCAAACCAGCTTCGATGTCACCCCATGGCTTATAATTACTAGTACAAATTTAGCTGTCAGCAACTTTACAAAACAAGACAGTCAATGACTGTGGGGTCGCTCACCAGACTGCAAAGACTGATAAGACTGGGACTCTGGAGACCACAACAGTCAGAACTTTTCATAATCACTTTAAAAGAAGTAGATCTAAACAGGATATGTGGCTAGAGAGGCTTCATGTATGTAGATCGGTGAATTTCCACCTTGAAATTACCAACTGTACACTACTGATCACCCCCCTCCTCCAGCTCAACAAGTCCCCTCCCGACCGGCTCCAGACTCCCAAGTCTTAGGTTGGAATTTCACAACCGACATCTCAAACTTTCTCAATTGTTGGAAATTTCCAATCTCACAAGCACCTTTTTATAAAACCATTTAGATATGTTTGAAGCCCAATTATCCATGGACCCAAAACATCATACATGTATGTCAGATTAATCAGTCAGGTAGTTCCAAGGTAGATGTTTTAATGAATTTGGTATTTCAATGATTTTATTAGACACAAAAGTGTTAACTCCCCATAGCCCCGTCATTTCTTAACAGGTTGACATCATGTTTACAAATCTGAATCTCAGTCACTAAAGGATCCTCCATACTATATGTAAGCTAAATAGTCCAACCTCTCTTGAGAAGACATTTTAAGAATTACTATAGAGACATACAGTTATGTCCCTGGTCCCACCCTATTTAACCTGGTGACCCCATCTGAATAAATTTGAATCCCAGACACCAAAGAACCCTTCATACTAAATATCAGTAAAATAGACCTGATGGTCCTTGTGAAGGAAGCATATTAAGAGGGAAACTGTCCTTTGCTTGGCCCCTATTTGACCAGGTGACCCCATTTAAAAAAATCTGAATTGCAGTCAAACAAGAACATTCCATGCTAATTAAGCCAACTAGTTCTTGGCTCTTGCAAACATATTTTAAGAATTACTATGTGGTGAAATAGTTATGTCTCTGGCTCTGCCCTTATTCGACTTTGTGATCCCATTTTCACAAATCTGTCACCCAAGGTAATTTCATACCAAATATAAGCAAAATAGGCCATTTGATTCTTGCATAGAAGACATATCATGAATTACTATGGAGAGAAAGAGTAATGTAGCTGGCCTTGCACCTACTTGACCTGGTGACCCTGATTGAACAAATCTGAATCACACATCTCCAAAGGAGCCTCAATATTAAATATGAGCTAAATAGAGCTGGTGGTTCTTTCAAAGAACACTTTTCAAGTTTGCCAAATATGTTCTAGTGAAGTGGTGGATGTGGGAGTGTTAAATGTCCTGTTGAAAGATTTGAACAATACATATGATAGATTGTTGTTGTAATTGGGAATTAATGACCTCTAGCAGATCTCAAGGGAATGTTTATAAAAATGTCAGATTTCACTTGACATGTGTAGGCATACCCCGCATACAGTTAGAGCCAAAGTAGATGCTTCTTATTAATGATTCTCTGTCAAGAATTTGATTAAATATTATTTTTGGGACCAGGGTGGCAGAAGCAGTGAACTTGATTAAAGGGCCAGGGGGCACAATATATATATATATATATATATAATTGACCATGGAGTTAAATAAAATTTTGTCCCTGGCTCCGCCCACATTTGACCCAGTGACCTCATTTGAACAAATCTGAACCCCAGTCACCTAAGGATCCTTCATACCAAATATGAACCTATTTGACCTGATGGTATTTGAGAAGATGTTTAAAAGAATAACTATGGAGGGAAAGAGTTATGGCCCTGGCTTCACAACTATTTGACCCAGTGACCTCATTTGAACAAATATGAATGTGAGTCACCTAGGGAACATCCACACCAAATATGAACCCATTTGGTCTTATGGTTCCAGAGGAGAAGAAGTTTAAAGAATTGTTAACGGACGGACGGACAGATGGACGAACGATGGACGAGGAGTGATGACTATAGCTCCACCGGAGACTTCGTCTCAGGTGAGCTAAAAAAAACTGTATTTACTAGTGATCTCACCGTGCCTCTCTTCAGATCTGTGCTTTCTGTGTTTTTTATGCTTTTTATGTTTATGTTTATGTGATTTTCTATCTCTGCTTGTATGTCTTTCATCTTCAGTGCTACTTGAGGCATCACCTCTTCTTTTTGATCGGTGATGAACTGGCACAGACATGAGCTGCAATAACAAATGTTGTGTCAATATTTGTTTCATCATCATTATCATTTGATTCTCGAAATTACTTGGATGGACTCTTAAGTCCGGTGTTATATAATAAATTATTACATTATTATTATTGTTCCTAGAATTACAGTGTTCCTGCAGTACCACTTACATATCAGTATGCCCCATGTATTCAATATGCATACTGTTTACACCACACAACATAAATGATGTTTGTCTCAACGATGAAACCGGAACTGTAAGTGAAGCATAAAAGTATCAACACACATGACAAACAAGCCCTGTGTGTACCTGAATAAATCCTGCGAGTCTGTTTTTTTTTCAATTCACAGATTCTAGGATGGGTGGTATGTAATAAACACAGAACGACACATGTGTGAATTGGTTTGTCGATATGGCACTTTTGCCATTGCGGAAGGATAGATTTTGAGGCAGCACCTCAAAATTATATCATTCTGCGCTGGCATGCGTGCCATATCAACAAACACATTTAAATACATGTGATGGTCTTTGTATTTATAAAACATGTCACATGTTTGGGTTACAGAACATAAAATAAATATATATGTCTCACTCAATGTCACTGTCATACTTGATATGAGGTCCATAAATAATTTTAAAAGTACACAGATCACTAAAACAGATCTATTTTATAAACACTAGATTCGTTTCTGGGATGTTCAACACTTCCATTGATAATAAACCATTTCACAAAGCTTATTATACTGTAGTGAAACACTCATCTCTTGAATGGAATAGTATCCCATCTCACCAGTTAAAAGAGACAGTACATCGTGTGATTTATGTAAGACTAAATTCCATACTGCTGCCAAACCAGTTTCATAGTGGACAATTTTGTTCAAATTCCTTCAGTCGGCAGTTTACAACTGGAATATGTTACCACGCAATGAACAATATTTGTTTTCAGTTTTGTTTTGTTTTAAAATATCTTACCAATACAACCCACGTACTTGTGCTAAATATCAGTGTTTAAAGCTGTTAATATTTCAGGTTTGCCCATTCACTTAATGTTGGTTTTTTGTATAGCAGATATATGTGTCATTAGGGGGACAGGGTCAACATAGTGATGCGGTTTCAGAAAACATAGTACCTTTCAGTTATATATGGCCTTGGTGAATATAACAAAATAAAATTTCAGGTATACCGTATATACACAGTCTCTGCCACACAGTATGTAGGCAATTTTGGTCAAGTTTAGAATTTATTGAAGATACTATAAGGTACTCCTTTGTGTTGTGATAAATTGCGTTCATACCATACCAACATACATTCTTGTGATAAAGGTGAAATATTTGTGTTTCATTACTTGATTGGAGGAAACTATGACTATATATTTTAAGACACGGACAATAGGAACTACACATTTAACCCAGTACTCTACGAATATCTCTCATACTACCGGTATTCTATAGCAGTGAATTTTGAAAGGTTTGATGTTGTAGATATAATTGTGAGACTGCTCTGAGTACATATAGTCCTGCTTCTAGAAAAGGTCATAAGAATCAGTACATCCCTGCTAAATCCCATTTAACTGTTTAATTACACATATTTCACATGATTCAAGATAAACAGCACAGATAAAACTGCAACCATTCTTCGTCGCACAATTGGAGCATTAGCTATTCGATTTTGCACAAAATGTAAATTTCATTCGAATTTTGTCCATTATGGCAGATTATTGCTGCAACAGTAATTCTACATATATCTTTTATGACTAAACATTGTTTGTGTATATTTCAATTATTACTAATTTGGTACTAATTGGTTAACCTACGACAGAAATTCATCATTTTCCAATAGCGATGGCCATTTTGGATGCCATGGTTAATTGGGAATTTTCCAGATTTTGGAAATGTTGTTATGCAAACCAGTCTGCAAATTTTGAGACCAAAACGGCTTCTTTACCAATTTATTCCAGGTATAACCACCTGACAACCATACTAGAGACATCAAATTCAAAATAAGCAAATGTTGTTTTTTTTCAAAACATCAGCCTCCATTAATGGTTTAACAGGCTTTCCGCCAGGTTTTGGGGAATGGGTCCTGTATCCACTGAGGGGAAAATGCAGTCAATGTTTTCAATGTCGTGGAAACACTAGTGGACCTACTTTTGTTGTATCGGCTAATAGAAGAATCAGAGAGTAGATTTGCTGATCGTTTTGCATCCATTTTCTACCCAAGTTACTATGCCATCAACCTCAATAACTTTAATACCTAGAAAATTTATTAGATAAAAATTAATTGCCATGTTATAGATCACCGGTGGTGAAGGCCTTGCGTTGTTCCCAGTATACGGAAATGAGCCTGTTGAAGTTAAACGACTCACTATTCATGTGTCGGCAGATAGTTCGGATGCATAACGTGCCGGAATATAACACTCAGCAGATAGACGATTAGCAGGTTGGAAGGAATAGAATAAAGGTGCAATGTTTTAGTTCTAAATATCAAGCTAAATTATAATAAACATAGATAAGATGGTTTGAAAAAAATGGAGTGATATATATATTTTACGACATGAAGATAGAATGATTAAATTATCGACGGTCATTTTTTGTAACCTAACCGCAGCAACGTAACCAGCGGACACCAAAGCATGTGATCTAGCGATATCGGGTTTGATCACTTCCTCAGTTCATTTAACTGTGTCTGCAGGTTGGAGCTAGCGTTCAACGTGCAGAGCCGGGTGTGCTCATTCAGAATCGACCCTGCACGTTGAATGTTAGCTCCGGCATACAGACATACTGACATCCAACTTTTAGTGTTAGATCGGTCCGAGTGTGTATTCTCGCTAGAAATCAAATAAAGTTGTAAACTATTTAAATTTCTTAGTACTGTCCCAACAAAATTTAGAAGTAAACATCTTTATACCTTTATACATATGGAATATGTCCTGTGGTATGGCATAAGGGGAAAAATTTGCAGGGAGAATGGGACCCTTAAAGGGACCCCCTGCCCTACTAGCGGAAAGCCTGGGTTTAAACATATTTATTTGTCTAATTTTAGTAACACATGATATATAACACATTTTTTTACAGACAATGGGATTGGAGGACAAGTTCTGACTCACTTATGTGTACCCCCTCCCCCCAATTATTGATATATTCCAAGGTTCCAGACCTACTGTATAAAGCACACTTTTTTGTTTAAAATCCCATTTTACATTACAGTATTGGTGGGCAGTATTACTGTCCCAGGGCAGGTTAACTGTCCAGGGGCCAGTTTGCCAACAGGTGGGTAGTTTGTTTCATGCTGACACTAGTGAGTGAGATCTTTGAAAACTGATAAGTAATTATCAGGCCTCTAAGTAAGATGCAGTCTTGGGAATTCAAATCCTTTGCATCAGATGTAAAAATAAATAGCCATGAGGTATCAGCTCCTTAAAAAACATGGTGAGTCTGGAATACCACACACCACAGCTGACTACAGTAGCATGCCAAAACACAGTAACCAAATCCCAACAATTAAATCTTTATTTACAACAAACACAAGTAAATTTTCCTTCACTTCACAGACAACCGCCATCTTTTATCGATTGAGAACAAGAAATGATGACAGCATGACACATGTACTTAATTACCATATAAGGTATGCATTGTGGCATATATTGTGTTGAATTTGAAAATAAGATTCTTTCTGTAGTGTGCATTAACATATGGTATACAATGTAACGGACGCATCGCAGCCGTCTAACTGCCTTGTTTGTATTCCAATTTCAATGCAACAGATATGTCAGAACACTCATTAAATTTTAAGTACAGAAGGAGATGGCCTATCTACCATCCAAGAACATTATAAAGAGGTTAATCGGCCAACATCATTCTTTCTGAGGTCACCATAATATCCAGTCCTCGAAATTGGCCATGGCAATAAACAATGATGTGGGAAATGCTGTAGCAACTATATGATGTGGAATCAAACAATGTCACGTACCACAATGACAGTTTTTTAAATCTTGTTCTAAATAAATCCAAAATCATATCTGACATTGTGCAGTCCCTTCATGAATTCCATTGTGAAGGAATCACCGAAAACGATGGAAACTCTATGTTCTACCCCTTCATAATGCAGATCGTTCACGTGTCGTGAAACTTAAAGTAGTCTTATATGTCACTCATCATTTTAATGTCGTATCCAAGCGTTGATTGGTTATTTATTTGTGATTAAAATCTAGTTATCTACAATATAATTCCTTTGCGCAGTCAAGATTTGCCTCCAGATATGACATTTCTATGACATTTATTTCCACTCAGCTTCCCACAATGTTAATTTTTAACTCATTTGAAGTATGCACCCCGTCAATTCTACCCCATTAAAAATACTACCAAAGCACCCCATGTTAATAATATACGGGCAATTAGGGCATCCGAACTGGGGGGGTCATAAATCCAGACGTGTATAGGCTTTTTTTTCCATTTTGGCCACTTTCGGGACCCACCAACCCAATTATTAGTACCGTTCAACGAGTCACACAATCGTCATTGTCATGGTCGAACCAGGGCGTTGCCAAATA
The DNA here is from genome assembly GCA_032622095.1 of Siphonodentalium dalli. NCBI lineage: Eukaryota > Metazoa > Mollusca > Scaphopoda > Gadilida > Siphonodentaliidae > Siphonodentalium > Siphonodentalium dalli. Next base: position 278,114,948 of record CP136063.1, read on the forward strand.
TTTGACATTGTTATTGCATTTTCTGTGTCAAGTTTAATCAAATATTGCATCAACAGAGGTACGAATTCGACAAATCCTACATTTATGCTTATCAAAGCTTATGTTGGATGTTAATATGCTCACTGTAAATGTCCCCTTGTAGCTCAAGAAATGACTTTTGCGATCGGCTCAAGGTTTGATCTGATGGTCCCGATTTGACCGAGCCGATTGTGACTCATTTTATGTATAGATCTCATCCCCGTATTTATTCCGTGAGTCAACCTGGTGACCTGCAAAGTCTACTCTATACAATTGACACAAGAAGAAGTCCACTTTTTTGGTCCAAATGCAGTAAAAAAGCCCCTTTTTCTAAGTTTGTCATAAAATATCATGTATATTAAATAGGCCAAACAAAAAAAGTGTTTCAGTTCTCGGGCAATTTTTTTTTCAAATCAATGAGGGAGGGAGGCTTTTATTTTTTTCTGCGCATAGTAATAAGCATGGACAAAGATACCTTCCTCTGTCTAGTAATAACCAGAAAGGTAGAGGGAACTGTTATGCATATAAACTCATTTAGTCTTATATAAAAATGACATTGTACTACCAGTGTATGACTGGGATTACCTAACAATATATAATGCCCCTGACATTAACTACTGTTATTGTTGTCTAAAAACTGATACCTCCCCATTCTAATATGTGATCCTGAATTTAGTCCTGTGCCTTTCAATTGTATAAAGTTACAATTAGTGTAAGTTGTTCACAATGACTAATTGTAAGAAGAGCATGAGGATCAGCTAATCATTTTCTTAATTGTAGTCATCTACTTCATGTTGTAAGCCTGCAATTCACTTTTTAACACATTACATGTTAGAGCTCAATGCACACTAATATTCAACACATATCTGCTATGGACATGTTGATAAAATCAAAAAAAACAAAAAAACAAAAATTTCAAATTTATTTTTTCATAAGTTGCAATAAAAAGGCCTAATGAGCCCTTTTTATTCAATGCGGCGGGGCCTGAGAACCAAAACCTTTTCTTTTTTTTCGGCCATAAGGTCTTGGAATCGTTAAACTGCCATAGCACCATGGTTGTCAAGCTGCTGAATCGTGAAATTGGTCGTGGAATCGTCAAAACAATTGTGTCATGTGAGTATAGGGATCTTCAACCGACACGAGAAATATTCAACTTTATAAAATGACAGCAGTATGTGAAATTCAATGTGGCGAGAGAGTTTCCAGATAGCCACCAGCCATGTCGACCGCCGTCGGTTCAATGTCATCTGCCGACGTTGGCGTGACCGTCGGCTATGACATCGGCATCCGATGTTGGCAGCATATTTATAAGTTAGTTGTGTTCTGTAAACTATTGACATATATAATTATGGTATGGTACCTTTAGTAAAGGTACCATCCCAGACAGCACAACGACGTCGGGTTCCAGACGTTGGCCCAACCGTCGGCCCGACGTCGTTGTGAAATAGAGATGGTCGGCAACAGGTCGGCACCCGACGTTCACTAGATCTCGCCAGAACTGGAGGTCGACATATGGTCGGCTGCCGACGGGAAACTGACCAGTGATATATAAATACCATATTGATGCCCGAAGTCGTATATTAATCTTTGCTACATAAATTCCACCCTTGAAGGTTTATTGCACGTTCCATGCTTTTATAGTAGATTTTGAAGTGATTGTTGTTGTTTTCATACATTGGTCGGTAAAATGTCAGTTGCCGACGGATTGCCGACCGAAAACGTCATTGTCGCTAATATGACGTCGTTGTACGTCTCGTCTGCTGCGTCAATTTGAAAGCTTCGGTCACATTATTTTCGACTTTTAATTCGTTGCTGATTGGAGCCTAACATTATTATTTCTTCTCTGATGTCGAAAATTAATCACAATCGGTGCTAATGATTACGCAGAGAACCATGCGTGCATGGATACATTTCCAGGGCGGAATAATAAAGGTAAGTTTAATATTTTTCCAAAATATATTGCACACTCATGGAAATCATCCGAAGTTCCGGGCTTGATAATAAAGTTGATTGGTACCACTAAATAAAACAGCTTAATATATATAGCCACATTTGTCTCTATTATATAGAGTTTCTCATTGTATCAAACAGATTGTTACGTTTTAGACTTTAATATGTTAACACGCCAACATTTATTTAATGTTGGTCTATTGTCAGCGCAGTCGGCTCCCCGACGTCGGCCCGACGTCGGCAATCGACGGTGTCGTATTTATTAATTATTATCTATTGTTAGGTACATACTTATATGTACCGGTATGTAATGTCTCAAATGTACTTGAATGTCAATTGAAGGTCCAAATTATGTTCTATTTTGTTACATCGCGGCCCAGTTCTGGAGGGATCAACCAATTAGGTCTACACATTATGCTTAACATTAACGTTATATTCGGCCTCTTTATGCCACAGCAAGATTAATATTAGTGATATAATTGAGAACGTTTGGGTCCAGAACTTTCTTCGGCATTAATCAATGAAGAGTTTCTTCAATTTCCTTGTTACGATCTAGTCCTCACATGGTACATGTATAAATAAAGGGCACACATGTGTGAAAATTCAATGTAGATTGAACCTAGTTCTGACATTAACAGGATTGTTGAGGCATATGCAGTAACTGTTGATATGGCGTATGGATCAACATAATGTCACCTTCTTCCAAATCACGTCAACAAAGTTAACGTTAAAAGTTCTAATGAGCCATGTCCATTTAAATTGTTGTAATGTATTCTATTTATATAACCGTTACATGCATATTCCTGGATTGGATATTAGGGCAACAGTCTCTTTTGTTAAAAAAATGCATATTAAAATTTAATATATGCATGATGAAACAAGAAGAGCGTTTAGCAAGCGCTATTTTGAATTGCACGAATAAACTATTGGCAAAAACAATTGTTTCTATTGACATGCCACATCGGTCCTCCCGCCCGTCTGTCCCAGTAGATAACTCGGCCATATATATTAGTATTATAGGTCATCAGATATCTTTAAACATTGAAAGGTATGTTGGCCAGCATTGGGGTCGATCGGGTACTTTCAAGTGTGCAAGTGTGTTTAGTATTTCCCTCTATATCTTTACAGGACCACTGTTGGATATGGTAATAACAGCATAAAACGCCCGTGAATGGAGATGTTGGTGTGTGCATGGGACATAGGTGTAAATGGTTGTCTCAAGGGAGCAATGTCGGTCGTCTTAAAACTTGCTGCATGATGGTGACAAATTAATTGTATGTTAGAAGCAGGATACATGTATCAGAGAATTAAATGGAGACACTGACTCAGTGTATATGAGTGTTAATGATTGCTTCAAATGCGCTTGCTTCAGTGAGTGTGAACAAATTCTCATTTCTTATCGAAATGGCTATGTATCGATCGGAATGGCACATTGAGATGTCCCTCAACTCGGATCAACCTTGAAAATTGGTCCCGATTTTCGCATATATCGGGGTTCAAATCATGACAACCTAATCTAGCCCAGATTGCGATGATCTAGGAATCGTTCACGATACATGTGGGAGATTTCCATGTGCTGCATGGTGTTTGTCATTCTGTACGTTGTTCGCCGAAGAGGAGTATATCACATTACGTATACGTATGTGACATGAGGTGTGAATCCAGAGTCCCTACATGCATGTGAAAAAGCCAACCATGCAGACTGAACTCTCAGTCGAACGATCTATGCGTAGTCTAGCTAGATATATATGATGTGAACTGGAAAGTTAATCTGAATTTCGGAGTATTGGAGCTTCGTGGTACAGAGTTTTGGACCTTCAGGCAATCGAACCCAAGAAGATTAGGCCGGAAAAATCTTAGTACAGGAAACTCTGGGATATAAAATTTCAAATTCAAAATTCCAGACATTATGTCTAAAGCAAGTCTGACGAATTTCACAGAGAACTATATACGTGCGGGCTGATTTATTAGAGACAAGTTAAGCACCATTTCGGACACCGTTGTGTAAATATTTAACACTAATGATCGATCCACTATAAGTATATACATAATAAATACCGTTATACGTGTTTTTGCGTTGATTTTTAACATTAAAAATTGTTGGCAGCTATTTGCGGTCTGGGTCGAATATATACGCAATCCTATCATTTTCCACTTGAATTATCCCTATCAATATCAGTAGCTTTGTTTGATTTGTAATGTATAATTATATCAACACGATTAAACATTGACAATTAGCCATTTTTCTTCTGGCATTTATAACCGTTTCAAAATTTGTTTTGTGACTTCTTGGTTAACCGGAAATTCACAGAGAATTGCAATCGTTTTAGTCTTGTTAGTTTAGTTTGCAATTATAGTATATAGAGCTCAGTAGTTCACATGACCACGAACTTGATCACGCCACAATTATTTACTCCATATCTATGCCCGTGCCGTAGCTATTGAGTAGATATTCATGCATGGCATGATCAAGACCACGAAAAGCTTTCGGCGTCGGCTGCCAACCATTTGCCAATGTCGGCTGCCGACGTCGGACCGACGTCATAGCCGATGGCCACGCCGACCGTCGGGCCGACGTCGGCAGCCAACGTTGGGCCGCCGTCGGCCAGACATTGGGCCGACGTCGGGTGGCTATCTGGGATACCATAATTATATATGTCAATTATTTCATCTGCAGTGTTGCGTCTAGATATGCACCTTCTGGTATATTTATTAGCCCTATAGAAGGCCTGCTCACGATTTTATCACGTCGATGTTGTCATCGGGACACTCTGAATTTTATGAAACATGATTACATATTACTGTCAAAACGTCCCTGAAATCTTACTGGTAAGCCAGCTAATCCGCGATGGCACATCGGTAATTAATTAACAACAAAGGCTGCCATTATGCTGAGGAAAATTAATTATCACCTGTCGCTGATGCACCAAGCAGTACCGGTAAATGACGAAATACCAAGCTGAAGTTTTCGTGATTGACGCACAGTTATCTAGTTTTACACTCACTATGTCATCAAAACTCAAATAAAATCACACCATGACCATGTTGCTTATTTTGTTTTATTTTTTACTCAGCTTGGTTCTGCTTGCAGGTTCAGCTTGGTATTTTGATGTTCTGCGAAACTACCAACGATTTCCTACACGGTACGATTTGACCAAAAAATATGGTATGAAATGACCATATGGTACGAAACGTTCAGGTACGAAACGACCACTGTACGAAATGTCCTGTACCGTTTTAATTTTTATGGACGTCAGTGCGAAAACTTACAAATATCAAACGATTCTATTCATATAGACCAGGGATTAAATTTATTGAACTCGATAATCCGGACTCTAGAATAGAATCAGTGTGGGTGAAAATCTCCTATGAACATCAGTTGTTTGTCCTAGGCAGTGTTTACATTCCTCCAGATAAGGTTAAAGAAATAAGTCTTCTAGATGCCGTGTTCCATAAATTTGATGGAAACAAATTAATTATTCTCGGAGACCTCAACTCTCGTAATAATCTATGGGAACATTTTCCAGATGGCAGTGACAACATTCTTTATAACAATAACTCTGCCAGAATGGGCCGCACCCTCAAAACGATTATCAGCAGTTGTGAACTAACTGTACAAAATAATGGGCGATTCACAAGGATGATCAACGGTCATAACAGCGCTCTCGATATCTGTTTAGTTAGAGGTTTCGATGTAATTAACATGGAATGGTTCGTGGATGATGCAGCTGCAATTCAATCAGACCATTTTGTAACAAGATTTAACCTAACGAATTCTAACATTCCCAACTCCCTGAACCGTGAAATGTGGAACTTTAAAAACTGCGACTGGCTCTCATGGAAAAACGATGTTTCGGCTGCCCTTGAAGAATGGCTCACGGGAATCGACTCTCACTCTGATATAAATGTCACCTACAAAAGTTTCTGCGATTTAATTTTAAATGTCGCAAACAACACTATTGGTAAGAATTCAATAACCAAACATTCCAAACCATGGTGGTCCCCAGAAGTGGAAATAAAGTTAAAACTCTGCCGTAAGCTCAGGCGTAAATGGCAGGCTAAATCTGACCCTCACAACAGACAGATGTATGATGCAGCTTTAAAAGATTTAAGCGACGAAATTGAAACTGCTAAAAAGAACCAAATAAACAAAATGTGTGAAAGGATTTCTAAATCAGACAATAAAGACTTCTGGAAAACAGTTAAATCAGCTCTCTACACTCAACCTGACAACACAATTCAACCCATTCAGCTGAGCAATGGAACAACTTTATTTGAAGACGATAAAATTGCTGATCAATTAAAATATGTCCACATTGATAGGCTTCACGCTAACACATCAAATTTTGATCGTTCTTGGGAAGCAGTAATAAATAAACAAACTGATGACTACATTACTTCTCACAATTTAACTGACGACATTACCAATGCAGAAAATCAAGATATAAGTGAATCGGAAGTGGAAACGTCCATCCATAACATGGACAATTTCTCAGCACCAGGCCCTGATAAAATACACCCAATGATGATAAAAAATGGGGGCGAAACAATGGTTAAAGCTTTAACTGTCATGTTCAACATATTCTGGTCCTCTGGTTCTATCCCCAACAGCTTTAAAGAAGATAATAAAATATACATTAAAAAACCGGGAAAAGATTCATATCACAAAGAGAAAGCCTACAGACCAATAAGTTTAAGTAGTATTGTGGGAAAATTGATGGAACGAGTCATGACAACCCGTCTAATTTGGAAATCAGAGAGCAACAAGTGGCTCGATGATGGTCAATACGCATACAGAAAATATAAAAGTACAACACAAGCCCTTCTTGAAATCACTGAATTCGTTTCTGGCAATCAACAGTCCAACACACATTCAATTCTTACATTCATAGACTTTGAAGGAGCCTTCGATTCTGTTATGCGCAGAGGTGTTGTTTACAAACTCTTGGAGCTAGGTTTGAAAGGTCGCATAATGAAATACATCACAGACTTTCTTTCTAACAGAAAAACAAAGAACATTGTTAATAATTTTCAAAGTGACCTAATTAATACTTCTATTGGAGTCCCGCAGGGTTCGGTCATTAGCCCAATTCTCTTTGTATTGTATATATCAGAGCTAGGCGCAGCCACCAATTGTAAAATTGTCAAATACGCGGATGACGTCACTGTAATCAGTTCTGCGCAATCCCTTAGTAGTGCTGAAGACACAATGAATGACAGTCTGAAATCCATACATCGCTGGTGTAATAAGTGGCACATCTGCATCAATACTGACAAAACTGATTTCATGCATATTCAACCAAAAAACTGTGCAAATCAGGATAGTTCCCTATCAATTCAGCTTGACAAGGGTTATCTAAAACAAGTACCTTCAAAAAAACTTCTTGGTATCACCATAGACAGAGATTTATCATATAAGGAACACGTTGATATAACCATAAGCAAAGCTGCAAGTGCTATGAACAGGATAGGCCAACTCGTAAATCCTACCGGAGTGAGTACGGAGAAAGCCATAAAACTATATAAGGCAGTTGTTATTCCGATCCTAAGTTATGGATTCCCAGTATGGTGCACAATAAATGATTCTCTGTTAAACAAACTTGAAAGTGCACAAAGATCGGCTTTGATCAGAGCGACTGGTGCTCTGTCTTCTACAAGTACTGTTTCTATGGAAGTGATAACAAACACTACACCTCTAACTCTTATACTAAAAGAAATAGCCGCCACCGAATATCTCCGCATCCTTCGGAAAGCCGACAACTCTCAATTAAAACTAATGTTAAACAATGCCATGCTATTTCCCAACAAAAACACTCCCATGGCAAAACTCTATTCCTTTGGAAAATATCTGTTGGGTAACAAACTCGGCTCTATAGAAAAAGAACCAATATACCTCCCTGAAAGTGACGATTTCTGCACTTACGCCATCTACTCAACTGCTGAAACTGAAACTGTACCAAACTCTAATAATACATCTCAAGCAGCATCTCTAGACATCGAAAGTAATGATAACTGTAAATTCCTACAGAGCACAGGTGGAAAAGACCTGATTATTTTTACGGACGGATCAGTGCTAAATAATGGACACAGTGGTTCTGCTGCCGTTATATACACTAGTGGCCTACTCAGCGATCCGGTTATCATAAGTGAACCTGTTCAATCTTCTGATGACAGTCTCAATGCTGAACTTTATGGACTGGGTCTGATATATGCCAAATCGTTTGTCAAAACAAAAAAGCTGTCTGTAGCAACCATTGCTATCAGTGACTCAAAAAGTGCGTTACAGACAATATACAATCGAGACTATTATAAAGGTCACATAGATCACACTCGTGCATGTAACTCTCTAATAAATGATATTTTCAATGAAATGGGATCCAGGGTTATTCTGAAATGGATGAGAGGTCATACTAACATTACGGGTAATGATTTGGCAGACATTGCAGCAAAAGAAGCAGCTTCTACTGTCCCGCAAGCTTCTTTCACAGACCACTCTAATCTGAACTCTTTCAAAGAACACAAAAATGCAATAAAGGACTCTGTTAAATGTAAGTGGCAAACCTGAGACGTACGTGGGACCTTTGTAAAACTTCCCAGCACACTCAAGAATTGTTTCACATAACTGGTATGAAGCCTACCAAATTCTCATTCTCTGACAGAGCCACGGAGGTGATAGTTAACCGACTCAAGTTAGGTCACACTCTCCTAAATGAGCATATGTTCAAAATGAATCTTGTAGCCACACCGAAATGCTCTTGTGGTGAACAAGGAACTATACAACACTACATTCTCAACTGCAGCTTAAACCAAGGGTACAGGGACATTCTGTTTTCTGATCTCACCGAAAGTCCGCAACTCCAGGATTCTATAAATGACAGCGGCATAACAATAAAACTTCTCCTCGGACAATGCGAAGGACTGTCAGCAGATACAGAACTTCTTCGACATAAACTTGTTCACAACTTTGTCAGATCTTCAGGCATCAGTGTCTAAACAATGATATTATATATGTATATAACTCTCCCTTACCAGATAGAAGACGTCACACATACAGAGTATAGCACCTAGTGAATACAGCACCAGCAGTTAATGCGCCAGTGACATTAATCAGCTACAGATGATTATGATGCCAACAACAACAATATCAACAATATTCATATTCATGAGTTATGATTCTTTAGTTATCAATTTTTAGTGATTCTCTGTCAGACAGATCACTTGTATGCGCAAAAAAACTCGACAATAGCCATCTTTGATGCGCAACCCGTCCCTTGTATTTTTATTTTCACACAGTTTTGTTTTGTTTTTTGTAAGTGGCATCTCATATATAAATTTATAAACAAACGCAGAAGGCGCAGATATCTATAATAAATCCAAGGAAAATTCCCGTTTATTTTCACATCGTAACTAGAAAACAAAGGCAACGTGGGGTTGTGCATGTCGTTATGAAATTTAGTCAAAATCGTTGAATTACACAACGCAACAAACTTACTTTCAGCGTGCGCGAAATTAGGCAAGATAAAAACAAAAAACGTACAACACTATTTCGTACCTGAAATATTCTTGTAACGAACAGCGAAGCGTAAACCATTCATATTCTAAATGGATGCTTCCACTCAGTTATAAAAGTATACATTGTAATGATCTATTTTTCATCTGAAGGGATTTTCCACACAAAAAAAACAAGAGATGGACAGTCGCCCGGTAGGTTACATAATATATTGCTTATAGGCCTACTAGTACTAGTAGTAGGTAGTGTGGGCCAACCTATTTCTGAGATACTCAGGCAGATGGACCCGACAGACAAACAAAGATGAATAACTCTAGAACAGAAAACCGACACAAAACGATTGAATGCCCAATTGTATGTCCTCATAGTACTTATTGAACATCCATACCAAATGTCGGTATCCAGCTAACTGGGACCTTGGCTAACTGGGACCTTGGCTAACTGGGACCTCAAGTCAGGCTAACTGGGACCTTGGCTAACTGGGACCTTCTGGCTAACTGGGACCTTGGCTAACTGGGACCTTGGCTAACTGGGACCTTCAGATATATTATTAATCATTTCATTAAAATCAATTTCTATTAAGTCATGAGAAAGTTAAAAACAAATGAAATGTTAACATTTTAGATAAATAACATTAAAAAAACAGTAAAAACACAATAAAAACACTATACAAGTCTGCTGGTTTTGCAGTTCTGTGTAGCACGATGGAGGCTGTATCACTGTATCTGCATGTATATACCCATACTGGTATGCTGTATTTACTCTCTGTCACATGGAACACATTGCCAATGGGATGATGCAAGCTACAATGCTTTTGTTTTCGTATATGGCTGTCATAACGTTGTGATTTATAGTAGTTTGCCCTTCAACTAGTTTTCTCTCATTTTATAGAATATGGATTAACCTTAATATCCAAATCATATATACATGAGTAGTCCCCCCCCCCTGAACGTATACGTATAATCTTGAAGCCACTGTGTGTTGATTTGACTGGAGTCTTAGTTTTGGTTCTTTACAGGCCGAAGTTCTGCTAAAATTTTCAATTGTGGGGGGGGGGGTGGGTTCTTTAGAGCCCTATAGGGGAAGTTCTGCTAAAATTTTCAATTGTTGATGACTGGTCAGTTGTTACAAGTGAACACGTAGTCCAGGCAGATTAGACATGGAAGTGGAAAAGTAAGGAAATAAATCGGGGAAAGCTGATTTTTTTTATATTATTTTGGCCATAACTAATTAATTAATTAATTGATCTACACATGACTGCATTCCCATATGCCTGATGGAGATGCTTCAGAATTTGAACCACTCCGAAAAATCAAGATATCTCAAAAAGCTCAACTCGGATTTTAGGGGACTTTTGCCATGTTGTTCATAAACAAGTTCTTATTGATCCCTGAAAAAAATCAGCTTTCCCCCAATTTTTGCACTAGTGAAACCGTATGTGCCTGGACTAACAAGTAAGCTGACAATGATTAGATCACAAGATCAAATGGACCAACTGATTAAAACAACAATCGCTTTCAAAACAAACTCACACCTTCACTGCGAATGCCATGAGTAACAATCACTTTATTGCATCTAAACTGTGAATGTCCATAATAACCATCACTTTATTGACTTTATTAACAATAAATATTCATAGAAATATATAAGATACAAATAAGATACAAATAAGAAATTAAAATAGTGACCTTCAGTATATAGATTGACAATATATTTTTTTTCATTTTTTTTTATTAAGTCAGGTTGAAACAAATCTAAAACATTTTTGAAGCAATAACATAAATAAAACAAACAATATTCTATTATCAATGTTCTATTCTACTAATATATATTTAATAAATATAACCAAGGTCCCAGTTAGCCAAAGGTCCCAGTTGGCCAAGGTCCCAGTTGGTCATGGTCCCAGTTAGCCAAGGTCCCAGTTAGTCCAAGGTCCCAGTTAGCCAAGGTCCCAGTTAGCTGACATTCCAAATGTCATGCCTTGTATCTATTTTTTTCAGTGCAGGAAAGTGGTACCGGTATTATGATAAACATCATAACTCGGTCAGATACCAATTTTGTTCAACTGAAAAGTCTCATTCGAGATCACTGAATACATATCCGAATGCAAAATGGTGACCCCCCCCCCTTACAACATTGGTATATTATTTCAAAACAGGCGATGCATATTCAACTCTGGGCCTTAACATACATGTATGAAAAATAGGATGTTTCAAGTGTTATCCTGCTCAGTCCGTACTTATATATCCAAATGCGATTTTCTCTTTTCCAAGCCTTTTCGGGTACCATTTTTATATGAGTTTCCGTTGTTATCGAAAGAGACACAATAGCATACTGGTAAACGTTTCTAAGAACTTACCTCTGTAATTTGCGATGCCTGGCCGTGGACAATAGCTGAATTGCTCCTCAATACTATATAGGCATATTAACACTTCCGTTTTAAAGATTAAATTTTGTTAACCACGTTTTTGACCAGTCATGATTTCTGCAGTTAATGTTGGATTTTCAACACACATGCTTCTTACTGAGTTTCATTTGCTTCTTCCTTGAAGGAAATGTGGAGAAGCATTTCTGTTCCAAACAATCTAAAAGGTGTTGGCGTAATTTAACATTTATAAAGAAGTGTTACCAGTTTTCTGGGTTGTACAAAATTCTACCAAAAACGCTAAAGAGAATATACCACATATACCACGGAGTTCGTTTGCTGCTGGACGCTGGGTATGATGATTGATCCATTGATTTGAGCCGCCAACATATTCCTAACAATAGCAATTAACAGCTAATTAGCGACTCGGCTGATTCCAACTACAACTTTTAGTGTGCTGGAGAACGAAAAATGTCGATAAAAGTTGAAATATAAGACTTACAAATTATCTTTTTAGTTTTTTTTATTTGTAATTGGCATAACTTACCACAAACCAAAATTCATCACTATGGGAATTATATTAACGACAATAAACAAAATTGAAAATCCCAACTACACATTTTACTGGACTCGGGCTCGGGCTCGGGCTCGGACTACAACTATTAGTGTGTCCCGTTTATATTTCAGGGCAAAGTTTATGATTAGGCACCCTTGTCCCTTGACCTGTATTGTTGGTGTCATTTGATTGATTTGCCTCAAAAATATTAACTATGTACACACATATTTTTAACTCCGTTCCGTAGATACAGACTATCCAATGTGATAAATCAAATATTTTTCACCCGATCACTCTCAAAATTCACGTGGATCCAGATTAATCATGACACACTTTTCACCTGTATAGATATTGGTATCGACTTGGTCGTTTTAACCCTACCTATAACCATGCTATCCAAAGCAATACTTTATCTGATCAGTCTCATGTTTATACATAAAGTAATTGATGGAAATCCCTCAAAATATCTTTCCAATCGGCTCCACGTTATGTGTACAGGCATATATTAAGTCTGGATCGAGGGGGGTATAATAAGCAGACGCCAGATAGCAGAAGTAAAGAGCGATTCCTATTTATTGCAGGGAAATGTTTGTTGAACTTATTATCTGAACATTTCCTAAGGGATAACTATTCGTCAGTTAGTATGTAGTATATAAAGGGTTAAGCCATTAACAGACTGTGTAGTTGTTGGTCCGAAATTTCCGACTGCAGTTACTTTAACTATTGAAGTTTCAGAGGCCTATTAAAATCAGCATAATATCCATCCACCTTCATTATTTTAGTTCGGATGACCTGATCAGAACCAAACTCCGAGAGATGAAGAATTCTGAGGTGAAATTCTTATTTGTCAATTTTATGCTATTGCAATTTTTTTAACTTGCATTTCTTCATTTGTTTATATTAATTTTATATTTAATTTAATTTAATGTCAGGATTATTACTTAAAAAGAATGGAACCTAGCTAATTTGGGAAATGAAATTTCATGATATGGCAAAGGTAGTGTTTATTTATGATAGTGGATATTTAATTATTTCAGAGTTAACAAGGTCAGGTGGCGTGGAATACTGCAACCTTTTATTCTTTGTGCAACTGTATGAATCGGTTCATCAGACAGTATCCCACAGATGAATGTTATGCTTGTCTGCCGAAACAGTGTATACTTTGATAAAACAGCATGATATTTTTTGGAGAAAATGGAATACTAATATGATGTGAGGTTTTAGAACAGAATTTCAAATGAAGGTATGTGAAACACCCAAGCCTGGATATACCGTTTGACATTTGCAGACTGAGGTCTCCAGAGAGTGAATTTAGTGATGCTATCCTGCACAATGGGCTACCATCACCAATATTTACCCTCTGGGGACCTCATTCTGCTTAGGCCTCATCTTCTGGGAAGTATCTTTAGTCTCAAATTAACATTGCTTTTAGTTACATTTTGCCTTCTGTTCAGTTTCTATATTCCCTAATTTGCAGAAGATAAACTGTATAATCAAGGTGACTAATGGGTGACCATCAAGCAGAATGAGGTCCCTAGAGGATGAATTTGGTGTGCTCGCTGTATGGGATAGCGTCAATAAATGCACCCTCTGGGGACCTAATTCTTCAAATGACAGACACAATATATCCAGACTTGAAAACACAATGTATTTTAAGACTCAAAGAAAGAAGGAAAGACCAGAGGCTGAAGCTCTTTCACAAGATGGCTAAGGGGCAGGTGTCGGCTGTAAACACTCAGTGCTTAATAAAACCAAAAAAGGTGGGCAGAAAAATCCGAGCCAAGAAATTTGCAGAATTCAATGCATCAAATATAGTCTTTAAACAGGAATGTAATAATTCACTGTCCTACAAGCCACTGGTGACAATCTCCGCTGAATACTCAAATTCATTCTTCCCACGGACAATTATTCAGTGGAACACTCTGAACGAGTTGGACGCATGCGAAATCCAAAATAGAACAGCAGCGGACAACTCAACAGTCCCGCAAAGAACATAATTCTCTCTCTCCCGGCATTCTACACATCCGCGAGGATCATACGCCGTACACTATCCAGATCCAGATCCAGACAATACCATACTGAATTATATCAAAATATGAGCACTAAAGAAAACCCTGATGCAAGCCATATGCCCCAATTGTGCTTATTGAGAGATTATGTAGTTTGTACACTCCGATAATGTAACTGATATGTTAAGATCTGACATGTTTTTATTTGAGAATGCCAGATAGTAAATTGGTGTATTCTTATTGAATTTCTAAGATAGAATTAACTTAGTATCACTAAGAAATACAGAAGAAATATATGTAATCATTTTAGAAAGCGAACATTCTAATGTTCTAAATTCCAGACATATTCTAGGCATAATGCTAACCAAGACGGCAAGAACCATGATACATGTACTTATTGACGAATATATGACACAAATATATAATTTTTGTGCTAAAATGGATTTAGGACTCATATTTGTGGAGCACTAAAAATGGTATCCATTGGGGGTTATCCAACTTACACTTGGAATTTCCAATTGCACTGCTCCACTTGAACCAGATAGAAAATTCCAAGTTTTATTTATCGGTAGAAAGAACCATTTGGAAAATTACTATAAAATTTATAAATACAAAAAATAACGTAAATAGTATGTTATTGTCAAGTTTGTATGCTCTGTTATGTAAACAAAAGCCAGGTTCTGTAACATCATTGGCTTTTGTTTATATAACAAAGCATACGATCTTGACAATAACTATTTAAGCGATATTTATGATCGGTAGAAGAACAAAGTCTGTCTATATTTTAATATTCTTTCTGTTTATGGCGATTTTAATGGATGTGAACATTTTAATAGCATACCCACTGTGAAGGCCATCAGTGCCTTTAAATGATGCCCAAGATGGCAGTGCCATTTAATGCAGATCTTTTCAACATAAAATGTATCTAATTAAACATTTTTATAAAACTCAAATGACTTGGCTATCTTAGGTATGATCATTTGACTTCAAATCACTTAGGTATCACAGGTATTAGGCACAATTTTTTTTTTAATTTAATCAATATCTCGAGATTTTGATTAAATTAAAAAAAAAAATTGTGCCTAATACATGTACCTGTGTTAGGTATCACTTGACTGCAAGCTGCTGCTCATACCTGGGATTTTTCTGTTATGTTTGGAAATCTGTGGAATAAACCTCAAGATGAAAACAAATTTCCCAGAAGCAATTTATTATAAATTAGAAGACCAGAAATAAAGGGAAAAGGAAGAGGTCAAAATAACAAAAATATAATTTATACATGACAATATGACTTGAGTTTTATCAAAAGAATTTCAACTTATGAACTAAGCAATGGCCGAACATGTTTTCAAAATTATTTCCGAAATGAAAATGGCATCACAGTATAAAAACCCATTTGCACAGTGGTTAAAGGTACTCAACCCGATAAAACTCCTCTCAATTACTATTTCAATGGCTTCGGGGGTCAAAAATATTTGATTCGAGTCGAGGAAGTCACCCATCAAAGCTCAGATTTGTTAGATATCGATTTTAGAAATCTATTATTTTTCATTATCGGGAATACTATCTGGCCCAGAACTCAGTCAAAATTGCGTTAAAATTACCACTTGATTTTAGAGTTATCCATCCTTGTCTGTTTGAATAGATTTGGAGAACACATCCAGAGCAGATTACGGCAGTTAGTAGTACTCATCTCGAGTTTATAACAAATTTCAACAATCAATATCTAATAACTCTGAGCTTTGTTTGATGGGTTCCTCGACTCGAATCAAATATTTTTTACCCCCAAAGCCAAAGAAATAGTAATATAGGACCCTCCGATCGGATTGTTGTTGTTGGAATCTGTTGAGATGGGGACCCTCTTTACGGGTTGAGTACCTTTAACTATGTGGAATTGGTCATTACCCAAAGGTCTTGGGTACTAAAGTACCTGGTTCACAAAATTGGTATTTTACTACCCATGTTCAAAGAAATTGGATTTATTATGGTACTAAAGTACTAAGGTTGACCAAAGGTCTTCTAGTTGGTGTGACTTGAAGTCATCATTTGGTTCAAACAGTTTCAGGCTAAAGATGCTATCAAATAGATGTATATGTACATAAATTTATTGACTTCTTTCTTCTAAAGCGAACCAAGGACAACGTTGACACCAAGACACTGCACTAAAAACGTTTTTCCGAGTTGAGGGTCACATTAAGACTGCTGATGAGATATTATCAACATGAGTACATGTAGTTGAGTATGCGAACCTGGATAGAGTAACACATATAAAACCATGGGATAACAACTATGTTAGCAATCATTTCCATATTTAGTAAATATTAGTTCTCAATGTAGTACAGTAGTTGAAAGGTGACCATGCATTACTGTCATGAATCGATAGCACTATTTGAATTTATGAACAATATTAATCAAGGCAAAGTGGAGTTATGGATACTGGTGAGTCATGGCATGGTTGGGAATCACGTGGTTTTGAGGTTTGTGAGTACCACACATTAAAAATGGCCGAGACAGGCACAAACGCACAAAACATAATATATGAGGAACTGACGCAAAACATTGCATTTTGACTGTTACGAGCATATTTTAGTTTATTTTTAAAACAAGTTGATAGCTTATTTGTTCCAAAATACTCAGTAGGTTTCTATAACATTCTGACCAAAGTTGCCAGTCATTACATCTAGGAGAATCCTTCGACTGACAACTTTGGTCAGAATGTTAGAGCAAACAACTGAGTTTGGACACAAATAAGGTATCAGCTTGTTTGAAAAATAATATAGAATATGCTCATAGCTGCCAAAATACTGTGTAATAAATGTCCTATCCTATAGTTTGTTACAATTTTATCATTTCTGGTTGCGTATGCAATTTCTCGGCCATTTTGAAACCACTCGAAACCACGTGATTCCCCACTGTGCATGGGTATAGACAAAAATGGCCAACCTAGTATAGTTGAATTGGTCACTCACACTGGTTTTATTTTGTGACTAAAAATTGTGATAAAGTCACCCAGGTTGGGAAAAATTGTAATGAAGTTACCCAAGTTAACCAAATATCGCATAATGAACAGGCTTTCAAAGTGGCTGAGGAAAATATACTATAAATTTTTTCTAAGTTTGTCAATATTGACTGTACATTTATAAATATTGGTACCGTGTGCACTGTACAGTGGTTTTGATCACAAAATAAATCATGCACTTGATAAAAGATATAGGATGGTGCGTTTCAGATTTTGCTGTAAATAAAGAAACCTGTGATAAGAGCACCACCACAGTGGCATAATACACCTGTTATATAATTTTTTTTAATTGTATTTCAGAAAGATTCCATTTATGGAGATGCAAGTTTTTGTTTTTCAGAAATTACAACTGTTCAAAATTTGATCCCATCGATTTATTTTTCCCCCAATGGCAAGGGCCCCTTTCCTAATCAGGGTAAGATAATGCCTGCATGGTTGCATTTTTATCACAAGCATACATAAATGAAAACCATAATGTCCCGCTTTAAAAACGGCCATGTAAAAATATTCAAGATATTTCCATACGGTGTGTCAGTGCGAGTATTAGTATCTATAGCATCCACTCAATAATTATATTTGCAAACTAAATATTAAAAGCAACAAATATTATGGATGGGTCAAAAGACACCAAAATCACACCCATAGTGGGCTTCTCTCAGCTTCTCTCAGATGATCACTAGCTTTTCTAGGGTAATCAAATCCAAGCCTGCAAATAGTGTGTCTGTCATTTGCAGAATGAGGTCCCCAGAAGGTGAATTTAGTGATATCCTGCATGGTCCCCCGAGGGCTAGCATCACTAAATTCACCCACTGGGGTTCTCATTCTGCTTAGGCCTCATCTTCTCTGGAAAGTTTCTTTATTATTAAATTTCTATAGAAACTTCTTCACATAGATTCTATTTCTTTTTTAGTTCATTTTCTCTATATCCCCATATTGGCAGACGATAAATTGCATAATTGAGGTTCCCATTAGGAGTACATCAAACTATTCACCATATGGGAAGTTCAATCTGAGTCTGTCTCCCATAGCAGAATGAGGTCAAAAGAGGGTGAATTTGGTGATGCTAGCCCCCTATGCGGAATAGCATCACTAAATTCACCCTCTGGGGACCTCATTCTGGAAATGACAGGCACACTAAACTCAGGCTTGACTTCCTGATAAGACTTTTAGGACTGATTTGGTTGGTATGGCAATAAAAGAGATAAGTGAAATGCATAAAGGCATCAAATGAAAACTGAATCACTCTCGCTAGTGTATTTGATTATTTTGTCATCATTCAAGTTCAGGGCATGAAATTTCAGACTATCTAGTCTACCATTTATTTCAAGATTTACAGTCCATAGTTCATAAGATTGTCAAGATTATTTCACTTAAAAAACATGTTAGATCCGTATTATAGTGTTTTGTATAACGATTTTGCTAAAAGTCTTTATGATGGCAACCAAATTCATAGCTATCTAGTAAAAGATGGTTAAACTACTCTCGCGACTGATTGATCCTTTACCATAATTTTTCTGAAATTTCATGCCCTGCTATTTCATTGATTAATTGACCAGATAAGTGATCTGAAATCCTATCTGAATGCTGTGTCCATTTTCTTGAACAGTCACAACGTCTTTCTCACTATCAATGTGGAATACAGCTGATTTTCCTATATGAACTTTACCCTTTTCTGGATCGCAAAGGTCTGGAATTGTCCTGCATCCTTTCACAGGATCAGAATATCGTAGAAAGCGAACAAGACCAATGTCCTTTATCTTCGACCTGTTTGTTTTCAACAAGCGGTTTGCAACTTTCTCAACAACATCGCCTTCAAATATTGGCAAGCTGCTCTCAAAAAGGCCATTATAGGGTTGAGGATTCACCAAGGTCAAGGACACGGAAGGATCCGTTCTGAATGTGATAAAAGGATGCCCAGGACAGCACTCTTCTTTGACTTTATCCGTCGCGTTTTCAGAATATTGGATGTCAATACCTTCCAAATCCAGAGAGTTGCACAAGTATTTCATATATTCTTCCAAAATTGCTTTCTCGTCGAAGGCCATTGTTAAATCAAGAGCAGAGAGTCCATGTTTTGTGCAATTTTCCTTAGCAAGCTGAACAAACGGCATCACTTTCTTCATGTATTTCTTCAGCTCTGGCCTTGAGGTCAACTGAGTCGATATCACCTTGTTTTCCGGGAAACCTGCATTTTTGTCATGCAGCTCTTTCAGTGTAGTGAGTACAATGTTCTGCCAAGGTGGGTAGGTCTTGGCCACAAAGATGGTTCCATGAGTTGGACGGCTTGAAAATTTCTTGCCTTTCCCAGGTGTGGTCAGGCTTTTCATTCGAACACGAAAATCATGTGCTGCATCAACTAAATATTCTGACGACTTTATCAGAACTTCATCGATTTCACCAACCGTTGGCCATTTGGCATGCATGATGCTGTTACTCTTTCCCAGAAGTTGCCATATATGGTCACATGTATGTGGACAGATGGGAGCAAGCAGCAGACACTGATGCTCAATGAAGCGGAACACCAGGTCATGATGCATTCCTCCGACCAAACTGAGCTCACGATATTTGTCACGGATCGCCTGGAACTCGTAGAATCCTGACTTTAGTGCTTCCTTGTACATCATTCTTTGGTAATTTGTCTCCGTTTCTCCAATCGCTTTGTACATCTCGTTGATGAAGATCTTGTCGCTGAATGTGTAAGCATCAGGAGAACACGTCCTCATGGTCTCTTTGATGGAAATCATCTCTTTAACCTGATTGTATAGAAATTTATAGTTTAAACTCTAATTTAAATAATATTTAACCCTTTCTATACCAAAGCATCATTGAAGGAAATGTTAAGATAATAAGTTCAACAAATGACCATAGGTAATTCTTTGAATTTATTATCTAAACATTTCCTTCAATAAATAGTGCTACCGGTACTTCTGCACATTTATTTATCTGTTGTCTGCTTTTATCACCTTAACATATCTCCAAATCAATAATAGCCCAATGTACATTTTTTAGGCCAAAGAAAATTAAATATCTGGTTTGGGTTACAAGCCGAAAAAAATAGGGTCGGTAGGTTGGTTTGAAATTTAATTTTTTTTAATTCATATTTTTGACCTATTCTTACGACTTTTCATGTGTGTATTTTACTCTGCAAGATTGACATAAAACTACTTTTGATTATTTTTGTATAAATGTTAATATTACACAATACTTTTACTTCAATCTATTCTGAGATGCTTAAATGCGTTTTATGAAATTTCTGGAGAAAAAATTCAATATATTTTCTTGAAAACCATGAAAAAAACTTAAGGGTAGAGGGTTTAAAATAGGGTCGGTAGGGAAACCCAAACCACAAATATTTTTTTCTTTGGCCTTAACTGACTGGGATAATCCATGTGGTATAGAAAGTGTGTTCATGGTTTCAGATGGATCCAGGGTAATTTTCACCAAGCCTGAATTTAATGTGTCTGACATTTACAGAATGAGGTCCCCAGAGTGTGAATTTAGTGACGCTATCCCACACAGCGGGGTAGCATCACCAAATTTGTGTCTGGCATGCACATTTATTAAATTTCAGATGATTATCCACCCTGCACAAGGCTTATTCCAGTCTGCATGTTTATTTAATTTTGTGTATTGCACTACAAGTAGTAATTTTGGAAGACAGGTCTTGACGGGCCAATTTTGTTTTTTCTCCCAACAAATCTTGATGGGGTGTTGTTTATAAAATCCCGTAAATGTCAATATACTAGTAATATTGTTGACTGGGAGTTGCATGTTTGAGACAAAGTTACAAGACTTTTGAAACACCTGTGGGAACATGGATTTTAAATCTGATAACCACATCCAGCTTGTATAACTACATGGGAATAAGTGGTAACCTGGGGTGTCTCTTTGGTCAATGCTTCAGTAATTAATTTGATAAAAACATGCTTGTCTTTGCTGAATTTCTTGACTGGCCATGTGATGAACTTAAGATATATGGCCGCTCTACTAGTACACGTATAAACGATCTTTGATTCGCTGCACTTAGCTTACCCATGGAAGATCATTGGTATTTACTATTTTATAGGGTGGGAATTTAATTACTGGTATATTAGAAGCAGTAATACCGCAGTAGTACTATACTAGTAGTAGACTGTAGTACCACCTTGAAACAGAACCTGTTTTCAAAAGCATATTAGGACTAGTATGTACTAGTATCCATCCCACTCTATTTGGTCAGGTATCCATTCAACGAAACTGGTAAAGTGCAAGACTGTATTTCGATGAAAATAACCACCCTGCAATTATATTCCATTCTGCACTTATATTAATTCTGGTCGGTTTTTCCACCCTGCACTTATATTCCAGACTGAACTTTTATTCCAGACACGAGAAGAAAGGCGATGTACTAGAAAAAATCAGCAAAAGCCAATTATCTTTTATATAATTTCATGCAATTCTAAAGCAATGACGTAGTCTAGAAGTAAAATGTAAATTATAGACAGGGAACTATTAATCAAAAGAGTTGCGCATCGAAAGATGGTGCTCGTCAGGTTTTTTTTGCCTGTAAGAGTGGATCGGTCTCAAAAGAATTATTGGCGGCCATGTTTTTCACCCCGAAGATCCATTATAAAGTTTGGTGATGATTGGATGAGAAGTGCAACCTGTAAGGTGTGCTAAAGGATTTAGTCATACAAAGAGTAAACAAAATCCAAGATGGCTGCCAGCCACCATGTTTTTTTTATCGAAAACCATTCAAAGTTGATAGCTCCTATCTAGAGGTGATCCTAGACTCATATACCAAATATCGTCAAAATTATGAAAATATAATTTGTTTGAGTTATCCTGCTACTCTTGAGTGCCTAATAAAAGTACAGGGTGGAATATTAGTACAGGTTGGAAAATGTCGCGTAACTGAATAATAGTACAGGGCGGAATAAACGTACAGACTGGAAATATTAGTACCATACATCCCCGCAAAACGCACTATCTGACTGGTTTACTGATGCCATGTGACAGAAATAGTTTTGATGGATAGCCAGGTCTGTGAATATGCAGTGTGCTGATAACTGTTTGTCAACAATCAGAGTTCATTTCTTTATGAATAACACAATTTAAAATTGGTGAATTATTTCCTTTGGTTAATTTAATAAACGTACAGGGCCAAATAACGATCATACAGGTGGGAATTTTACCTCGATTTTAATAATCGTACATGTATGTTTATTAGGCACTCAAGAGTAACAGTCTCGCATCTGTCCAGGACTCCAGATGCCCAGCCACCTACCAACCTTGCCAAAGCATAAGTCAAGTTTTTTTTTTTATTTCGACTAAAATTAATATCAGTCATTGCTCTGAGAATAGGATACAATACATGTGAATTTTGTATCGGGAAAAAATTACAATCGGTATGAAATAATTGCACTACATTTTTCAAACTTGCTCCGAACTGAGATCGGAATATACCCCTTTCTAGATTCAAATTTCCAACTATTGCACGGTGGTCGTGATAAACTGCGACTGCAAACTCATTAAAAAATGTGCTATTAAATTATATTTTATTAAGTAAAATAAATCATATGGAGTCGGTCAACTAACATCTGTTTGGGTTATAATGACCATGGGTAAGTTAACTGATATTAAACCTAGGGCATCGGCAGTTTGGGTGCCCAAACCAGCTACCGGTATGAAAAGATCTCTGGATCCTCCCTAGATCATGCCATGAATCTCTTGACGCGTCAGACAGAGTAGAGATTCATGGCATGATCTAGATCCTCCCCTACCTACCACAGATAGGTTTTCTCTAACCTAAGAAGTTCAACAAGCAGCCCTATTGTAGGAATTGTCAGCTAATAATTTCAACAAGCACCCAAAGCTATTTGTCAAACTTATTATCTGAATATCCTTACAAATGAAGCAATAGTATTGAATACTCAGTTATTTTCTGATAAAAACTATGTTATTACCCATTCCAGGAAGGTGTACAATCTTAGAAGTCCAGCATCTGCAGTCTTCTCCACAAAGTTGGCATCCTCAACAGTATCTCCAGCATCAGCCAAACACAACCTGGTACCATCAGCTGAAAACTTCTCTATAGCATCATGTAAGGTCAAGAAATTTCCAGTTGACTTTGACATCTTATCCGAATTCAACAGTAGATGTCCGTTAGCACGTATTGCTCTTGGCCACATACCGCTCTCCTTTGGCCATATGGCACAGTGACTGTATATGAAGTATGTCAAATGGTTTGGAACAAGATCTTTGCCCGATACACGCAAGTCAACTGGATACCAATGTTGAAACTCATTCTTCAGCTTACTAAGAGCATCCTTTGGTATCTTTGTCTTAGGAAGAGCTGTTACCTGGTTGAAGACATAGTCCCAAACTTCTGGCGTCATTTGGTCGGCTGTAATTCCGAGTGGACTTTTACCACTGCCATTCAGAACACCACCCTGCAGCAGATGAGCAACAGTATAGTAAGCCATATAGATTGTAGAGTCGGACAAGGATTCAATCAGATATTTTGGATCCCAAGGAATTCTTGTTCCCAGTCCATATGTTCTTGAGAGTGCATGCTCATGCAGCCATCCAAGTGTAGCTAAGAAGTTCTTCTTCACATCCTCGCTGTATGTCTCTATCTTACTCAAGGCATCTTTAGCTTGCTTCAGCCAACTTTCTTCACCATAATCCAAATACCATTGGTCACACAGTGCAACAATACACTCATCACCTGATCTGGATACCACATGTTTCTCTGGCTCCATATATTTGACAGCTTCCTTGCTATCGAGGAGCAGCTTCTTTATTACTGCTTTAGCATCTTGTACTTTCTGTCCTTTTTGGTCACCCACAATCATGATACCTTCATAGAAGCCTTTCATATAGACCTTTTCTTTCGCCTCTGTCAACCTTTCCCTCTCATTCGGACTGTTGATCTTCATTTC
Organism: Siphonodentalium dalli; assembly: GCA_032622095.1. Classification (NCBI taxonomy): domain Eukaryota; kingdom Metazoa; phylum Mollusca; class Scaphopoda; order Gadilida; family Siphonodentaliidae; genus Siphonodentalium; species Siphonodentalium dalli. Next base: position 278,139,298 of record CP136063.1, read on the forward strand.
CTCACAAACTGTAACAGCAGCCAAATTTCCTATACCCGGAACATCTATTATCGGGATAGGATCGAAAGGCAAAACATGTTCATCTTTTAGTCCAAACTTTTCCCTGAATGCTTCTTTCTTTTTCAGTTCTCTTAGAGATGCAAAATCATCAGGAGAATCAGATGGTACACTTGTAACAATACCTGTTCCTTTATCCTCTTTGATATTGAGCATAGGGAGAGTATATATGACCTTGTATGGTGACAAAGGAGCAGAAAGTCCACAACCCATTATATCTTGTCCAGTTAACTCAAGGACGACATCCAGTTTCCCATTCTCAGTGGTTAAATCTTGATAAGAAATATTTTTGGCAGCCCTGGCAGTAGATATGAATATTTCACCAGTATTTATTCTGTATGCGACATATTTCATATCTGGCCTAACCCAACAGTTTGTCTGACCATACATAGTTTCTGGTCTCAATGTCGCAGCAACCAAACAGATAGTCTCATCTTGATGTTTCTCAAACAGTTTAGGATATGGTTTCACAACTTTCATCTTTATCAGGGTATATTCTTGCGGAGCAACACCTTCTCCAGATAGTCTGTCATGATCCATGCATGGTTGATCATCTTTTGGTGAGAATATGGTATACCTTTTTCCAAACTTGCACTTTCCTCTTTCATTCATTCTGATGTATTGCCATCTTACAAAAGAATCATAGTATGGGTTGATTTCAGTTGTGACAAATGATCTTCTCCAATCAACCTTCACACCCATTTCTTTCAAGTCACTGATGGCATGGACAGGGAAGTACTTAATCCAGTGCAAAGGATCAGCAAATTTTACAATTTCGTCATCTTTCAAGCCAAAAGATTTCATTATTTGCCACTGGTAAGTCATGCCACCAGACTTCGCAGCTGCTTTGCTTTTCTTACTTCTGGCCTTGTTGGTACTTGCTGGGTCTACATCTTCGACGATTTCTTCTTTTTTAACTTTTTCTTCAACTGGGAACACTGGTGGAAATCCGAAGTCTTCCATTTCTCTTTTCAACTTGTCAGCGCATGCTTTTATTGGCATTCCAGTGCAATGAAATCCAAATGGAAAAAGGCACTGTTTTCCCATCAAACGCTGAAATCCTACGGCAAATTCGCATTTCGTCAAAGAAAATGAATGCCCTAAATGCAATCTACCATTCATGTAAGGATAAGGAAAAGTAACAATGTATTTCTCATTTTTCGACTTTCCCTTTGGTGCATCTTCTTGAAAAATCTGTTCATTCTCCCATTTCTCTTGCATACGCTTCTCGATCTCTCGGATCTCGTTTAGTTTGACCGTGCTTTTGCGTTCCATGATTGCATCCGCGGTAATTCTGTTATTGTGTCTGTGGATCTGTGAGGTGGACGGTCAATGAAATTGGTGACGAAATATTGTGTAAACAAGTTTCGATACTACTGATGATGAAATAGCCGGCAACCAATGTCTCCTAATTTCGCGTATCCACGCGTAACAGGTGCGCGACAATAAAAAAGACGTCACCGGAATGCCAAAATAGTTGTAGCACAAATGAGAGGCAGTGGTGCGAAAGAGGTCATTACGGTAGCCAGTTTGTTTGAGGATAAGTATGAGGATTGTTTTAATATATCACGTACTTGAGGTAGTTTATTCGGCCCAAGGCCCGGATAGCACAGTATAAAGGCTAATGGGCGGAAATTCATTATATATCGGCATCAAAAGGAAAAAACAAAACAATGGAATCCACACATAGCCAATGCGACACAAGAAAGTAAGAAAGCCCGGGCCATTATCATTATCATTGGAAAGTGGCAGGTAAACTCACTGATAAAAAAAATCCATTTAACTTTGAAGACGCAAAATGGCCACTAAAAAGAATCTTAGAAGTACACAATGACAATGCCAATGCAACGACAACTATACGGTGCCGGTACTTAGTTCTAGAACACAACTATATACGACGAAGCCAATGCATCTTATGATCAAGTGCTAAAATTCTACAATTTATAAGTCAACAAAGATCCACAAAGAGCTCAATCACTAGAAGACAACTTGAAACAACACAAAGATGTGATTAATTATATCTGGAAAATTCAACTGCCCAGACATAATTATATTGGGAAAATATGGTGATTAAACACGATTAAACCAGGAGCTGCGGGAAATTATGTACAACAAAAACTGATTGAAATATGTGTTGAACATGGCCTGATGCAGTTGCAGATAGGTCCCATCAGATGAGACAACCTACTATAGATCGTGTCCTCTCAAACAACAAATTCTTGGTCAAGGCAACCAGCATAACACCCGGTATATATATTTCCGACCGTGATATTTTTGTGACGGGCTCCACCACTTGCAAAGCCATACCACCCGAAGAAAGCAATCGAGTGAAGGACCTATACGTATTCAGAAAAGCAAAGTCCAACGAGATCACTGATGACATCACTCAATTAAGCGAGAACACCAGGCAATTAGCTATCTATAGAGCTGACCAAACAACTACAAATGACCCATGGGAAACCTTCAAATCAGGAATAATGAAGTCAGTAGACAAACACACACCCATATTGAGAAGTAGAAAACAAAACCAACTACCATGAATGACAAAGAAGTTTCAGGAACTCACCCATATGAAATGTCGCCTTTACAAACGGGCCAAGACATCAAAGAAACAACAGGATTTAGATAAGTATACAAAGAGTTCCAGAGAGTATCGGTAGGTAGAAAAGCGGATTTGAAAAGAAAAGCATTGAACCATTCTGCATGGTCATACATGAAGTCAAAGATACAAGGAAACATTGGAGTCGCCTCATTTTTCTCCATACCTGTTTTATAAGGTGATGAAAATAAATAATTGAATTGAAGAAAGGAGGCCACATATAGTGGAGGGCTCTGTGGATAAAGCTGGAAAACTCCTTACATGTATATCTTAATTCCGTTGCCATCGCAAACAGGAAATCAATCAACAGTATCTCACTTGTCTATACATTTACTAAATTTGTTTCCCACTTCATGTTTCAAATAATTTCAAATGGGTGGTCTACTTCAATTAAAGACCAATTTCAGCGGGATGTTGTGTTGATTGCATTCACTTGGAACCAAGTCAGAATGATTTTCCAGGCTAAAAGTTAGAGAAAGATTAAATTCATTTGATAAGACATGTGTTTACCTTCCTCAAAGCTCCATTCAATTCACGAAAATGAAGCGATTCCTCCGGGTCCGTGAAGTTAGCACAACATTCAACATTCGTTCAACATTCGTGTGAAGTTGGCACAACATTCAACATTGATGTAAACATATTTTTATTTCCAAATCCAAACAATTGACATAACACACAGATGACATAATTATACAACATATAAGAGTTAATTTTGGAAATGAGGATCAGACAACATTAAACATTCGTTCAACATTCAATTTTTCTTGTACACAAGTTTTTTTAACGTGAATGGATTAAGTGGGTCGATATATATATATAGCACCCCTATCACAATTAGAGTCATCGATACTCATTTTTGAGGATTTTTAATTCCGGTAGATACAGAGAGAGGGGGCACATCATATACGCATGATCGGATCGGGCCCATATTTGTAGGGATGTGTACCCTGATGGTTCTCCATAGGGCACACGCCCATGCAACATGTGTGGTTTTCGCTGGCGAATGTTAAATAGAGAGCACGTACATTCAACATTCGTCCAACATTCCTGTGAAGTTGGCACAACATTCATCATTCATTCAACATTCAACTTTTCTGTACATAATTTGTTTAACGTGAATGCAACACGTGGGCCGTATACACAGCGCCTCTATCAAAATCAGAGTATTCGGTACTTAGATACTCATTTTTGAGGATTTTTAATTCGGGTAGAGATAGAGGGCACATCATATTCCCATGATCTGTTCAACATTCGCCAGCAAAAACCACACTTGCTAGTCGGGGGCTCTATTATGAATTAAAGTACCAGTAGGAGTTTACACATCCCTGCAAATGTGTCCCGGTGATATTATATATATATCGCAACCGACCACATGGCCATCCCTAAGATGTCCATCAACTCAGATCAAGCTTGAAAATCTGTCCCGATTTCCGCCCATGTTGGGATTCGAACCAGTGCCAACATCATGTTATATTCACGACACAGCAATCACATCGGCTTTACGGTGATCGACATCCTTAAAAGGGTAGCCCTTTCATAGAGAGTAAAACACTGTTTGTAAGCTTATCAGTTCAAGTTTGAATATGGGTTCTAATATTGACACAAGCCACAAGGATCTACGTACCATTATATTGGGCAGCACATGCAATGCACTTCCTCTGAAATTGTGTTTGTGACCATAATATTTCTGTTATTGGCGTGTGGATATATCAGATCCATGGGGGCACGGAATCTATGGCAAGCCGTTTTCACATTTTCGATTGATTTGAACTTAAGTCCAATTATTTGGACTTAAGTCCAAATAATTGGACTTAAGTCCAAATAATTGGACTTAAGTCCAAATAATTGGACTTAAGTTCAAATCAATCAAAAATGTGAAAACGGCTTGCCATAGGAATCAGTACAAGTGTCCATTGCTTCGAATGTGCTTGCTTCAGTGAGCGTGAACAAATTCTCATTTCTTAGTTAGGGTATCAACAGCTAGCTAATCGATTTTTCACAACCGGTTAAAAACTTTTATAGGTGCATATTGTGGGAAGAAAAGTAATTCTTTCAACTTGTTTTAATGCGTGTCGTCGAAAAAGCTTTTGGCCAAGATGAGTCACGATCCGCGTGCTTACCCCCCCCCCCCCCCATGCGCCTCTTAATTCAATGTCCACAACTGAACGCGCTATCCCGGGTCAATAAATTAGTTGACTCCCTGCTGAAAGAAATTGTAAGAGTATCCCAATTTATTTCATTTTCAGATATGGCGATCCACCCTGGTATCATTTTCTTAAAAAAATTCAAATCTGGGACATTTTGTTTTATCAGACTTCAAATTTCCTAATTCTTCACTTTTAAATGGAGAATGGACCACCCGCTCCATATCCAAAATTACTGTGACATATACACCAATGACACGGGGGACATGTACCATATTTTTGAAAATACTACTGTTTGTAAAACGGTTAATACATTTTTGTCGTCTATAGAAGATGAATATTATGATGATGAATGTAATGACGATGATTTTGATAAGACTTTTCAGGTCCCAAATCGAATATCACAAGACAAAGGTAAAGTGAACTCTTATGGTTATAAACTATTGGGTTTATGTAAATTTATGACACTATTCATTGTCAATGGGAGGTGTGGTGATGATAAATGTGGAAAATTTACGTCATCTGATCGCACGGTAATATATTATGCACTAGGAACAAAACGCCTTTTGAGCAAAATAGAAAACTTCAAAGTCCACGATCATTGTTCTCTATTCTCCGATATACATGGAGCTATACACTTGGTGATCAAATTTAATTTCCCAAATGGATATATACGAAATAACTTCACCGACGAGAACTCCACTGTTGGTGAACAAATGATAAAAACGAAACGATGGGACCCACAAAAAGGGAGAATGTTACCCAGAAATATTAATTCCGACGACATTACGCTTATTCTTGGTGAACTTTCTGATTTGGAAAACAATAGTTGTTTATCCCAAACAAATATTGATGATATATGCGGGCTTATAACGAGAGCTCTAAACACTGCGGCCGATCGTACATTGGGAACTTATAAACCTCAAAATAAAACGCGGGAAAATATGCGCAAAGACAAAGCCTGGTTTGATGGTGTGTCGAACACTGAGGAATCAATTTAACCATTCAAAGCGTGAGTACAATAAAACAAAATCTATTATAGATAAAGATATAATGAAACAACATTGCGCGAAGTACAGAGGGGTTATGGATAGAACAATTAAAGAAATGCGAGTAAAGCAAGTTTCAGAACTTCGAGATGCAGCTAAGTATTCAGGTAAGTCATTCTGGGACAGACTTGACAAAATGTGTTCCGACAGCCAGACCAAAAAATGCAGAGGAAACGTCACAATAGAACAATTCGAGGAGTACTTTAAGGATTTAAACCTAAACGACTGTAATGATGAATCGGATATTTCCGACTATGTCGATATGGACTTTAACGAACATCACGAGTCGCATCTAAATAGACCTATAACACAAGAAGAGATTTTTAGTGCTGTAAGCAAGCTCAAGAATGGTAAGGCAGTAGGGGCAGACCAAATTTTGAACGAATATATCAAAGAATCGGTCGGTGAAATGATGAGTATTTATGTCGCTTTTTTAATCTCATTCTGAGTAGTGGGCATTTTCCGAAACAATGGGCTGTTGGGATGATAAAACCCATCTTCAAAGGATCCGGGGACCCAAATTTACCTGAATCATATAGAGGAATCACCCTTCTAAGTTGTTTTGCTAAACTGTTTACATCCGTTATTAATAATCGAATATCGTCGTTTGCAGAAGACAATGACCTAGTAGATAAAATTCAGACAGGTTTTCGTAAGGGTCACTCAACAGTAGATAATATATTTATTATACATGCTCTAATAAACGTATACCTACAAAGCGGACGGAAGATTTATTGTACTTTTATTGATTTCCGCAAACCATTTGATACGTATGGAGAGATGCTCTATGGTTGAAACTTATGCAAGCAGATATAAACGGTAAGATACTACAGGTAATACGAAGCATGTACGACAATATAAAATTATGTGTGAAAAATAATAATTCGCAATCAGACTTCTTTATCAGCCAGATTGGTTTATTTCAAGGTGAACCAATGTCACCTCTTTTATTTTCTTTGTTTGTGAACGATATACAAAGTTTTCTGAGCGACTGTGCAATCTCAAACTTGAACTATTTTGATGAGAAATACTTTGAACATATTGGCTGTTTTATAAATATATTGTGTTTATTATATGCAGATGATACCGTGATCCTCTCAGACTCGGAGGACAATATGCATCGTGCACTTTCAGCATTCGCTGATTAATTATGCCGAGGCATGGAATCTGCAAGTTAATACAATGAAAACGAAAACGAAAACGGGGAGATACCCCGTAATGATCGAAATTAAGTGCCGATCAATATCATATTGGTCAAAACTAGTATCGCACGAAGGATCAGAATTAGCTAAAAATGTATTCCTTCTACTCAGGTATCTCAATGATGGTGATGCCATACTACAAAACAAGATTAAATGGATTTCGTTTATCAAAGAAACTCTGCGAGAAGTAAATATGGAAAGTGCGTGGCAGAATCAGTCACCACTATATATAAGCAAGACAGACATGAAACACATGAAAGCGAAATTAATAGAGCAACACACATGTTGCCTCTTCGGCAATCTAAATATGTCTATTTCAAGCCGTGCCATATTTTATGGAAACATAAAGGATTCTGTCAGATTGAGCCGATACTTAGTATATATGCCATCTCATCTAGCTACATATTTACTGAAATTTAGAATAGCCAATCACAGACTACCGATAGAGCAATGCAGATGGAATAAAAGTACATGTAAAGACACGAAATGCCCGTTATGTGGCGAAAATGTATGTGATGAATACCATTTTGTTATTTTGTGTACTGAACTTAACGATCTGCGAGAAACCTATATACCGAAGTATTACTGGGAAAACCCTAACAGAAATAAATTCTACAGACTGCTGTCACTGCTTAACATAAGTATATTGAAAAGAGTGAGCATTTTCTTAAAATTAGCATTTATAAAGTTACCACGAAGCAAGTATTACATTATATTATATATAATGTAAATATTATATGAATTAAACCATTTCAGAAAACATATTCCCAAATGTATTAGCATTATTTGTATTTATTATCAATATCATATAATATGATGAACTCATTTATTGATGTATATGTATGTTGTGTATTGTTTGTATAATGTTGTGTAAATAAGTTGTATGGCATGTTGCAACTTAGATGTTGACTTTGCTAATAAACAATTCAATTCATAAATTTCATTGAGGTTATCACAACACTGATTCGTGTGAACACAATTTATTACGCAATTAGTAAGTAATAGTAACCTATGTCAACACTATTGCGTGGGTGTTTATACAACTTTTTTTATTTATCAAAACACTATCTCATTTATAAATATAAAGATAATATAGATAGCGCTTTTATAGATGCATATATATACATATTGGTCGGTTCATGATTAGGCCTATACGGAATCATATTAGACTTGATAGAATAATGATATGCCCGTTATGAAGATATAAAAAAATTGGAATTGTTTGGACGAAGTGATTACTGCCACTGAAATGAAATGGCAAGCAATGTAATACAAGAAAACCATAGTCAGAAATGGTAACGCCACCAAGATCGTGTTATTAGCCATAAATATAAATAATAATACAATTATTCTATAAACTAGCTTTCAAATTTTATGCGGGAAATTTGCGTACTTCCATATTTCAAGTTTTCCCGTTTCTCGTGGCATACATTACTTTCATCAAACTGTCTTCTTTATTACACAAGCTGATAGGCCCGACTTCACCCGGGCTGTTTCCCATCTGCTTTCCGGTGAAAGGTGCGATTTGACCTTCAATTGACTATTTCGAAAGTCAAGGTCAGGTCAGGGTCATGATTTGTCCAGTCCAAAACACCCCCACCCGTAGAAAACTACCCATAGGTATCATATTTCGTCGAAATCCGTCCGTTTTACCCAACTTGAACTTTAATTAACAATTTTGAAGGTCAAGGTAAGGTCAGAGTCATGATTTGACCCGTCCAAAACACCCCCCCCCCCGACAAAAGTACCCATAGGTATCAAATTTCGTCGAAATCTATCCGTTTTATCCGAGTTGACCTTTGATTGGCCATATTGAAGGTCAAGGTCAGGCCGAGGTCACGATTTGACCCGTTCAAAACTCTCCTCGGACCAAAGTATCCCTAGGTATAAAATTTCGCCGAAATTTGTCCGTTTTACCCAAATTGACCTTGCATTGACAGTTTTAAAGGTCAAGGTCGGGTCGGGGTCACGATTTGACCCGTTCAAAACACTTCCCGGACACAAATACCCATAAGTATCAAATTACGTTGAAATCTATGGAAAGCCGAGGAGGACATGTTGGTTGCTTATTGCTAGATATACGACGCGGTATTTTGAAGGTGTTTCAAACTAGGAGATAGAAGTATTCTGCCTTTCAAATGGTGATGAATTATAGTAGTTTATTCAAATTTTATGGCATAAATTGTTATTAAAACCGTATATACTATAAAAAATTAATGACTCGAAAATTAAGTGGGCCTTTAAACAAAGTCACAATTGCATTTAGGCTCATCTCATACTCGTCCATTCAGCGATATTCTACTGCGCAGTTTGTTATAGCCTCCAGTATTTATTGAGCGTTATACCCCCAACTGTTATAATTCGCCTTTAGCAGGCGTACTCTTGCCTCAGATTATTGAGATATTAGGTCACACATAATCACATTAAATCGCATCGTAACATAGCAATTGTGTGGGCTCCTTGGCGTGAATATGTAATGAGAAATAAGGTCATACGTAATGACATTAAACTCAAGAAAACCCTCGAAAACAAAACAAAATCACATTTAATGTTTTACGTTATTTCCTTCATAAAAAGAATCTTCGTGATAATGAACCCTCTCGTTACTTTAGAATATAGAATTAACCTTAAAATAAAAAAAATCTTTGGAACACAGAACCTTCGGAATAACGAACCTTCGGATTGGTGAACCTTCGGAATAGCGAACATTCAGAGAAATTTCGGAATAGTGGACCTTCGGGATAGTGAACATTCGGAATAGAGACATGCCCCCCAATATTCATATTATATGCCCAGAGTTCAAAGGTATGGACCCATACAATTCTAAACTTGGCCCTTAAAATATTGAACTCCAAATTGGAGCACACACAGAACACCACTTAAGTCAACTGAACCTATGTCATGTCCCAATGCGGGAGGGTCCATATATACCACAACATTCATAGTATATGCCAAGAATTCAAAGGTATGGGCCCACGTAATGACATAAAATCTCAAGAAAACCAGCGAAAACAAAACAAAATCACATTTAATGTTCTAAGTTAAGTTATTTCCTCCTGTATCTGTATCGGTGTGCGCGCATGATCAGTTCGGATGTGAGCGCACACTCCATATAAAGAATCTTTGTGAAAATGAACCCTCTCAAATTAGTCTCAATACTTTAAAATATAGAATTAACCTAAAAATAACAAAAACCTTCGGAATAGAGAACCTTCGGAATAGCGGACCTTCGGGATAGCAAACCTTCATAATAGAAGCATGTCCCCACAATTACACCGGTGACGTAAACACATGTGCCAATCTTAGTTGTACTCTCGTAATTATCGGTACGATGAAACGGTGACGGAATCTGACGAGGTTTGCCGAATGTACAATCACCCAGTGAATTATCGATCGACCATGCGATATCAAAAAACCAAAAGCTTGAAACACCACACTACGGTGGCGTAATAATTATGTTTATATAGGCCCTATTCGTGCTATATAATTATATTATACCGGAAGGCCTAGTACAATATCCTTTTTCAACTTGAACAGGTAAATGAAAAATGTACGATGGTTCAAGTTTCAATGGTTAAGTATTGTGAGAAATCCAATGGTGTAATTTTAAAGTTATCATCTTTAGACATTGGTCTCGGTTGGAATGGAAACTGAAAGGAAGGTAAAAGTAAATGATAGTTTCTTTTTCGTCAAAATAGTTTGAAACAACCTGCATGAATAAATGAATGAATTAATCGTTTTGATGGTGGATTAGAATTATATTTTGTATTATTAAAATAGTGTATATTTTAGCTAAACTGAATTTGTTAGGAGATACAAAGTTGAAAACTAACTACCTATCTATAAGTTTTGTCTGATATTTGCGACGGAAGCGCGTAATTCAATTTTCAAAATGAAAACAAAATCAACATTCTTGATCTAATTTCAACGATTGCACCCGATTTGAGTACTAATTATACCCGAAAGTATTTTTACTATTCAATCATAAGCAATGGAAGAACATATTCAAGTAAAAGACATGTAAGAGTCATAAGATTGACATAAAATTTGATAAATCAATGACAATGATCAGATATTCATATCTTGTCTTGTCTTGTCTTCGTATATCCCTGCGTTTATTTGTCGCAGCACCTCTGATTCGGTTGAGTCAGAGTAATTTTGATTTCTTTAATTTATATTCTCTATATACACTGATTTCATATAATCTGAATTTCATATAATGATTAGGATCGGTAAAGAACTGGAATAATGAAATGGGAATCTTCTACTGACATCTGGTAAGGATTGAGGAGCGGATGCTATGGAGCCTCCCAATATATTGTCTGCTCCACATCTCAATAGAATTTAACGTCAACTGATCCATGTGTAGGTCTAACATCTCCACTATTACTGACATTGAACAGTCCAATATGAGCTGAGTTAGTAGATTAGAATCTGCCAGTATGTTAGTAAGAATAGAGTCAGGGATAATAGATTGCAGTTTTACGATTGCCTTCTCTCTTGCATCAATCATTTGGTCATGCCTGCAGGCTGTTAGAAAGTGCTCCCTTGATTCTTCTCCATCTTTACACAGTTGACACAACGAACTCTCCTTTTGCCGACTGTAAACAGATCTATTTCTCTGGAGTGTATAGGTACCAGTCAGGAGTCTTGCTTTTATTGCTGCCAAATTAACATCATGAACATTGGAGTGTAAACTGACCCATAAGTGATGAGGAGAACCAATCTGTACTGTATCTGGGTTCAAATACTTCAGTGAAGATTTCAACTTCATATCCTCCTTGATCCTCCCTTCCCAAAGCTCATGCACCTTCTTGTCTACCAACTCCTTCCAGGACTTCTTATCAAGTGGGCTTTCCATTACTTCAAAAACTGATGGCAACTCGTACATCCACAAAACCTTTCTTACAGTCACAAACCAGCTAGTAGAGTCCAAATTCTTCATAGCAAGCTGTCTTTCGGCAATGGAGATTTCCACAGAACCCTTGTTATGGATAATACTAGAGAATAGGGACAACATCTTCTTGTGGATAACAGCCTCAATCGGTAGACAGCCAAGCAAAGCATAAACAGCAGCATTAGGAGTCCTGGGTGGTAAATACTGCAACTGTTTCAGCACCTTTCTCTGATAAATTTCTAGCAAATTCAATTCAGTCATACTGTATGTGACACATTCAATCCCGTATAGCATTCTTGGAAGCACATAAACATTCCATAGATTAATAGATACATTTGGAGCCAGACCATTTCTTCCATGTAGACCCGCACCCATCAGCGCATAAACAGTTCTTCGTCCTCTCTGGATTCTCTCATCAACATTTAACTTTCCTCCAATATTTCTTTCCAGCCCAACATGTGTCAACTTATCTTCTGCAACAATCGGTTTTTCTTCAAACATAAATGTCTCCAATGCAGGTATATCTTTTATGTTTAGTGATAAGGCAGCACTCTTCATCGGATTTATCTTGTATCTATTTAAGTGTGAGAAATCTTCCACCTCCTTCAGCATTGCATTCATTTCCGACCCATCATGAGACAAGAGTGCTACATCATCAGCACATGTTGTATGTGGAATCTGAATATGTCCGATCCTCGCACCGTTGTAATGACGTTCAATATTCAGCAGCATTGGATTGTTGAACCTCTTGTAGTGTACAGCTGATAGGACTCCTCCTTGTCTCACTCCCTGTTGTATATCAAATTGATGAGACAGTTCATTCTCCCATTTTACTCTCGTCGTCATGTCCTTATAGATGTTGTTAATCAATAGCCACTCATCTCCCTGTACCTCATCCAGATATAATCTTCTCATCAGATGTGTATGTGGCACAACATCAAAAGCTTTCTGAGTATCAAGCGTAACAAGATGTAATGGTTTCTTTGATTCCTTTGCTTCATTCAGTACTTCTGTGATGATTACACCTGCATTAGTTGCAGACACCCCTTTGGTAAATCCTTTTTGAAGCTTGGATTGCGTCAGGTTTAATTTCTCTGATGATGTTTTGATCAGAATATTTTCAATCACTTTAAGGACAATAGGAGTGACTGTGATGCCTCTGTACTTAGTTGGTAGAATCTTTTCATCTTTCTTATGTACCGGTGTAAGAACTCCAATCTTCAAAATATCTGGGACTTTCTTCTGTTCAAAACATTGATTGATGAAGTCAGTTAAAAACTTGATGACCGGCAGCCCTCCCATTTTGATATGCTCTGCTTGAAGTCCTAGATGATCTTTTGATTTCCCATTCTTCAAACTGCTTATTATCTTTTCAACTTCAATTTCAGAGATTGTCGGTAATGGCATATGTTGATCACTGCAGAGAGATTCAATCGCTAATATGTCCTTGTCAACTTCTTTATCATATGTATCATTGAATAAAGGATCCTCCAATGGAGAAGCCAAACCCGCAAAATACTCTGCCCATCCCTCTCTGATATCTTCACTTGATGATAGCGTCCTTCCATTGACAAATAGTTCCTTAGTGATTGTTGATTTATTTTGTCGCTGTTTATTCACTAATTTGAAGAATAGTGACGAGTTTTCCCCCTTTGCCTGTATAATCTCTTCAATCATCATCTTTCTATTGTTAACAGCCTCCAGTCTTTGAGCACTCCTCAGCAATCTCGAAGTCCTCTTTCTATTCATCAATAATCTATTTGTTGGAGATTTAGGTCGACCCTGCGTCTTCCATTCCCAAAATGCTTTCTTAGACAACTTCACCGCTGCAGCAATCTCTTCTGACCAAACTCGTTCCTTCTTCTTAACCTTGACCATCTCTTTAAACTTCGGAATACTCTTTTTTGCAGCTGTTTTGAGAATTTTGGAGAGATCTTCTATCATTAGACCCATATCAAACAGTGACTGTGATTTCCCACTTTTAAGATGACATCTTACATAGTCCTCATATAGCTGTTGGTTGCAATTCTCCCATTTTATACGGGCTGGTACTTTATTGCATTCTTCTTTTCTCTCACCGGATAAAATCAATTTAATCTTCCCTGTGACTGGAACATGATCAGATGTATTCAATTCACTTCTTTCAGCTATTGCAATATCTATTAGTAATTCCTGGTATGTCTTGTGGATAAAGATGTAGTCAATTTGAGACAAGTCCCTCTCATTTGTGTGGTAAAATGTTGGCCGCAAGCATACGATACTCTTCATTCCAATCTCATCTGCTGCACAATCAAGCTTGACATCTCTCCTGTTATTATCCCTCATCAAAAGAGAAGCGTTCCAATCTCCACAGTAAATTATTATATGGGTATCTCTATATTTCTTCGAAATTTCTGTGACTTCATCTAGATATGATCCAAATCTGTCTTCACTATCAGCATCTCCCCTTGAAGGCATATACACATTAATTAAACAGATCGGTGGTTCTACAGATATTTCCACTACTATAAGATTGGGGGATCCATCTGGCAACATTTTGGTAACAGGAAATTTCTCTCTTTTGAGTAACGTGGCAACACCTCCGTATCCTCTTGGCATCTCTTGCGGTGATATAATGTTATCTTCATCAACTGATTTGGAGTAAGTTGTATGAGAATCCTGAAATTCTTCCAGAAATCCTTGTTGGTATTTATATAGCCAATGTTCTTGAATACATAGGATGTCACATTGATCTAGTAGTTGCTGTGTATATATCTGGTTACTCTTGATGTTTTTTACATTTATTGTCTTGATGGTGATTACATGCTCATTGCTGATTGAAGATGCCGCCATGTCACTTCCGAGGCTCGGCCCCCGCATAAAAAATGCTGTGAGTCTTGACTTCTATCCACTTCATCAACTGCATCTTCTGTTTCATTAATGTTATTTGATGCATTTCTGGTACAAGTTTTCTCCATTATAACAGTCTTCAGAGGGTGCTGTGGGTTGTGACTTCTATTCGTTTCCACATCAGCAATAACTGAAGGCAGATGACTGATTTTATTTGTATCCACATTAGCAATGACTGATGACTGATGTATAGTTTTATTTGTATCTTCATCAGCAATAACTGATGACTGATGACTGGTTGACTGATTTGGTATTTCTTCTTGTGATCTGTAGATATCAGGTTGAGTTTCAGTACTACCGGTACTTGTATATGTTTGCTGTAAGTTGGTGTCCACACCCCTTTTAGATATTTCTATCCCGTTATCTTCGAAGCATCGATCCCTTCTTCTTATGCTGTCCGACTTATTTGTTTCGTTATCAACATAATGGTTCATGTAGTCATTTCGGGTATTTCGCCATGAATTTTGGACAAATCTCTTCCTCCGATTCTGAACTTGTTCCCTTCCATTCAACACTGGGTGCAGTAGCATGTTTCTGTAAGGTCCATTGACAGCATTGTTGACATAATGTGGATTACATGTACTCACATTTGGATGATACAGTTGTTGGCCTTCATAAGAACTTGGAGGTGGATTATTTATACCAGTACCGGTATGTGTATGGAATAGTTGCTGGCTTTCAGATGAAATTGGTGGTGATACATGATGGTTTGTTAATATGGATTTTTTCATTGTCTGGATCTCCTGTTCTTGAATTTTAGATTGAATCTTCATTATGCTTACTTCCATCTCGATGTTCTTCCTTTTCAGCATTTCAAATTCTAGATTACAAGGATGTTGAGACTCCCAGTTACATGTATTATACATGTTTTGCTTGTTACCTGCATAACCTAGAGGTATAAATCCAGGTGGAGGTGTTACTGTGTTAAATGCAGGTCCATCAATTCTTACTTGCTTTTCAGTGGTATCAGGAATTGCAGCCACCTTCATCCTCAGTATTCGGTTGGAGTTATTGAGTTCTTCAATTTTGTTCTCAAGTTTTGAAATTTCTGATCGAGCAAGGGTTAGTTGATGAGATTGTTCACAAAGTTCTTGTTCTCTTAACTGGATCTTCTTTTCTTTCAATGCCAATTTTCGTTCTCTCGATTTCAAATCCTTCTGAGCAGCTGTACTAGTAACCTGATCCTGTTCTTTGCTAGTAGTACATCTATCTTCATCATCATGCTGACTGTCACAAAAGTCTTTGATGTTTGTTTGCGATGACAGATTACATGTAGCTGAATCTGACACATGCTGTATATCATAAACTCCATTTAGAGAAGTTACCATTGATGTTTGTGATGCATCTTCTAATGTTGAGATATTCGTTATGACATTTACATCAGGACCACTTCTTACTGGTAGTTGTGTATCAATGCCTGTGACAGAAGGACCTGAAAATCTGGAAGAGGAACAAGATGGTGCAGCTGGTACTTTCATTTGATCGTCTAAAGTGGAACACCCAGGACATACATAGTTATAGTCCGGAACAGATTCAATTTGTTCAACTGTTGCAACTGAGAGCTTCAGACATTGGTAATGCATCCAATTTGAGCACTGTGGACATAATACAGCATCTTCTTCAGCCGGGTTCAAGCACAAATCACAAACAGCATCTATGACTTCTGATCCTGCAGTTGACGCTGAGGTTTCACATTCGAATGAGTGTTGTTGACTGTCAGCAGTCTCTTCACTTTTACTAGACACACGCCTGTCTATAAGATGCTTACTTCTTGAATCAGATGTTACGTTATCTCGAAATTTCTTTTGTGAAGATTGAGACAGGATATCTTTAAACATGTCATCTATTTCTTCAATCTGGGTCAACTCGAACATACTATATTGTATCAGCGGCAAGTGCTCTTGGTAGAATAAAGAATGAGCCTGTACCCCATTAACAAGCACTGAAGAATTTGTATCATAAATGTTCATGGTATATTTCAGTCTAGAGTTCTCTTCACCTTTTTTCGACTTATTATACACACGTAGTTGATGGTCAACCTTGATCCCCTGTTCATCCACTCCATGAGATGGTTTCAATTCGTATCTTTCGTCTGAACTCAGCACCTCCTTTGAAGCATTCTTGAAAGCTTGCCATAAAGATGAGCTGAGTTGGAGATAATATTGCATACCTGGCTTGACTTGCACATCAAACTTCATACAATTGGCAGTCCTAAACTTCTTTAATAAAGAAGTCTTTTTATTTAAGGTGTAATATCTTCTTGAAGATTTCTCAGCAACAGCCTGGGATGCTTTTGTATCTTCACCATTTTCTTTCGAACTTTGTTTCACATTCACTTGGCCTCTAGTAATCATGTTGATACTTTAGTCTATTTACTCTTATTAATGAGCAAAAGCAGAGCAGGAATTGTGTTAGTAACAGAGCAGATAGAAATACCCTGTTCAGTGGGGTATGTTGAGTCTGAGAGCACAGAAATGAGAATGACTGAGTAGGAGAATCTCAGAATCCAGCCTTCAGTTCAGGTACCAGGTTTGGCAATAAATTCTAAATTGACCCAATTCTTAGCCAATTAATAGCAGAATCCAGTAACAATTGCAGAACACTTCATCAGAATCTCTTTTCGTTCATGTATTAGGTATACCAGAGTAGATTATTCCCATTTCATTGAATTCCAGTTCATCAACAAAAATACCGTTGGCCGTTATTTTCCAAGTCACCAATATTCGAGGTATAATAAAAAATGTCAACACCTGTAATAGGCTAAAAAATACTACTTCACCATAGAAAACCAAAAACAACCAAATCAAGAGGTTCTGCGGTAACCAATTCAAAGTTTGTGTAACTTTTGCTACACCAATACAACTAAAACTTGATTTAAAACGATTTAAATTCTCCGAAAACTAAATTGTGACTTCTCTCTTGTTTACATCTTGAACACCAAGATAAAAAAAAAAACACCTTTTCAATTTCACTGCAAATTAATCTCAAATGCAATTTCACTGTTTTCAGACTTTTATTGTTGTTGCAATTTTCTAAGTTTTTTTGATAATTGTTTTGCCTTTTTCAAGTTTTGACGTTTTTGTTCTTGACGATTTGAACACTGAGATCTGGCCTGGTTTAGATTCTTACTCCCCAACAACCGGAGAATTGGCGAACACGTTCTTGCCAATCTTGGTCTGTTTTTGAACTTAAGGACTTTAAAATTGCTAACCCAATTTCAACCCAAATTTGATGGAGTTAAAATAATGGATTGTGCTCACTTTTATTGGTAATCACAGCAACCAAACCCATGGCTGCACCATTTTAACAGTATAATTAGTGGTGATTATCTCAGAAATACAAAATGTGAACTAAAATTATACTCTAGAGGTTTTTAAAAATATTTTTTTCGAACCCAAATCCAACAAAAACAAAATCAATTTCTAAGAAAAAGATATGGAAATGTGTAGTGAATACTGTGAAGAATGATGAACAATAAAAATATATTAATATTTACCAAGTGTTCTTTGAAAACATTACATAGAACCAGTTGTTAACAAATGCCAGAATTATTTCCCCAACATGGCTATTAAAACTGAGAGCTGGCAGCGATTGGTTAACTATTGACAGTGGTGAGTTGACTGTTCGGGATGCTCGAGTCAAGGTATATGTTAAAGTATATAGTATTTTATTATCATCTCATGACGGCTATCACACACCCAGAATCCCGTTTTTCTCACATCAATTATACTCCAACAAATACTCTGTAGGTACCGCCCATTCATTGCAAGAATACATCAGTCAAACTCAGTTGTACTCTTACTCTAACACCTCCCCCCTTCACACACAAGTTCTCGTATCATTTACACGTGCAAACAACTCGGTCATAATTCTATCGTATATCATTATATGTCATACTAGCTAGGTCACGATCTCACGGGTACCGACTTATATCCAAAACATTAAAAAATTATTACAAAGATTAAACTGATTATAAAGAATACATGTGTAGATACATTATAGCTGATCACAATGTGTTGTTTATATTTCACATAGATTCGATTAAACGTTTGGTGCTTAACACCAGTCTCCCACTTCTGGTTCGACTCAAAGATCCGTTATCGCTGTTTTGATCAGAGTCATTTCCATCAGAGTCACTTCCGTTGTTAGGTATTTTTTGTAAATGTCTGCGGTTTCGCCTCAGAATTCCTTTATTTGTTTTAACAAGATAACTCATACCATGTGTCTCTGGCGTGGATACATTATAGCTGATTTCACCAGGCTCGCTCCAATGTTTATCGTTCGCGGTGCGAATTCGAACTTTGTCACCTGCATGTAATTCGGGCAATGGTGATGCCCCTTTGTCATATGTTCTTTTATAACTTTCCTTGTATTGCTTATCTCGCTCTTGAACTTTTTCAAGAGAAGGCCACATAGGTGTTAATGTTTCTGGTGCACACGGGATGTTTGTGCGAATGTTACGTCCCATAATTAGTTGACAAGGTGTAAATCCAGTTGATTTGAGTGGCGTTGTGCGATAAGCCACCAATGCAGTGAAGATGTCCTTCTGATTTAGTATGTGTTTTGTCAGTTTAACACCACTTTCCGATTCTCCGTTCGATTGAGGGAAATGGGGAGATGATGTAATGAGTTGAATTGATCGGGAATTGATAAAGTCCTTGAATTCTTTCGATGTGAAATAACTGGCGTTGTCTGTTCTTAGTATTTGGGGGTTACCCCAATGAGAAAACATGTTCTGCAGTCGCCCAATTATTTGGCTTGACGACTCGTTGGTTACCATTGCTATTTCCAGGTAACGAGAAATATAGTCAATGACGACGAGATATATCTTGCCTCCCACGTAGCACACATCTGCTCCAATTTTCTGCCATGGTAGGTTCGGTATATATTGTAGAATCTAGCCCGGTCATGAATAATATTCCGTTTCGGAATGAAGTGTGCATCATACTTTGATAATACAATATCGAAAGTATCTTTTTCCCTATTTGTTAAAGTAAACGATTGAAAAATGTTCTCTGCCTCACGTCCCATCGAATAGATCAACGATGAGACTTGCACTTTCCCGCTCTCTGCGTCCAACTTAGAAGCAGTCCTGTAATGGGAAAAACAAGCTTTCCATTCCGACCAAGCTGTAGGACAAGTAAAATCAAACGACTCCGGTGGTTGAAACGGCATAATGCAGCAGATAATAGTCCAATATCGTTCACTTAGGTAAAGTTTACTTCTGACACCATGTTCGGGATGCTCGAGTCAAGGTATATGTTAAAGTATATAGTATTTTATTATCATCTCATGACGGCTATCACACACTCCCAGATTCCCGTTTTTCTCACATCAATTATACTCCAACAAATACTCTGTAGGTACCGCCCATTCATTGCAAGAATACGTCAGTCAAACTCAGTTGTACTCTTACTCTAACATTGACAAAATAATTTCTTAAGCTTCAATTTAGCAGACCACCCTGTAACCACTAAATAGGTCAGCAATCATGGACTAATCCCTTATGGTCCAGTGGCCACAGACTGGCACACAGGCTGATAACAATACCAGCAAGACATATGTCAAGTGCCATCTTCTGGACAGCATTACTGAGAAAGTTAATCTACCATTTGCAAACAAGTGGTTCTGAATATATTTTTCAAAGAATGCTTGGTAAATATGAATATATTTTTATTGTTCATCATTCTTCACAGTGTTCAGCACACATTCCCATATTTTTTTCTTAGATATGGACTTTGTGTTTGTTGGATTTGGGTTCGAA
The DNA here is from genome assembly GCA_032622095.1 of Siphonodentalium dalli. NCBI lineage: Eukaryota > Metazoa > Mollusca > Scaphopoda > Gadilida > Siphonodentaliidae > Siphonodentalium > Siphonodentalium dalli. Next base: position 278,159,899 of record CP136063.1, read on the forward strand.
AAAAATATTTTTAAAAACCTCTATAAAGTTCACATTTAGTATTTCTAACATGCTCCACCATGACTTATACTCTTAAAATGTTGCATTCATGGATTTGGTTACTGTGATCACTAATAAAAGTGAACATTAACCTTCATTTTGACTCCATAAAATTTTGGAAAATTGGTTTAGCAAAGTCCTTAAAAGCGGACATTTCCCAACCCGGACATTTACCCCACCGCTACGGGCAGCCAAATTAACATATACTCAAATATTTGAAGATATCTCCAAATATTTGGAGATATCTCTAATCATTTGGAGATATCTCAAAAATATTTAGAGATATCTCTAAATCATTTGGAGATGTCTTCAAATCATTTGCAGATATCTCTAAATCGATTTGGAGAGCTCTTCAAATCATACCTTAATTATTTAGGACATCAATCCATTTGAAGATATCTCTAAATATTTAGAGATATCTGCTATTATTTAGAGATATCTCTAAATATTTGGAGATATCTTCAAATATTTGGAGATGTATCTCCAAATATTTGAAGATATTTCCAAATATTTGAAGATATCTTCAAATCATTTAGAGATATCTACATATGCATTTAAGGAGAAGTAAATTTGATTTGTCGTACTTATCCATAAATGAATTAGAGATATCTTCAATTCATTTAGAGATATCTCCAATTTATTTAGAGATATCTTAAAAGATTTGGAGATATCTCCAATTGCCCTACTTTATTGTGGATAAGTACTCATTTGAGGAGAAGTGCAAACATTTTTAGAGATATCTCCAATTAATTGGAGATATCTTCAAATGAATTAGAGATATGTCTAAATATTTGGAGATATCTCTAAATATTTGGAGATATCTCTAAATATTTCGATATAGCCTAGCGATTCCTAATTTATTTGAAGTCAATTAAGATCTGACATATCCTCAAATAGGCTCCTTGTATGAAATGTATTTCAACGTGCAATGATGCCTCCCTGCATGCACAGACGTGATATTGAAAACTGCATAAGATAGCTAAATTTTCCAAAGTTCAGTTATTAAGGGAATTAAGAAGACTATTTGACATCAAGCGATATAGTCACTAAAATATAAATGGAGACAACAAATGTCAATATAATTACTAATGTTGTGTCAGGCATGACCTTTCCAACTGCTGTCAGACAGTTTTATAACCAAACTTTGGACCCAGGTTGGGAGTGAGAAACTACATCTACCCATATATCACCACCCCCTCGATCCCAAACCACCGCACGTACCCGCCCTCTATACTGTAGCCACACACGTCCCTAAATTTACTTACCATGGTAATTAATACAACAGTGAGAAAAAAACACATTTATTTGCTTATGACCACGAAATGCCAGCGCCTACGGTACGGGTAGGTCTGCGTACAGTTACAGTAGATACACACATAATTATATTGATTTGACTATTAGCTCATTCCAAGATTTTAAGTTTATAATTTTGTTCTCAAAATAAATTACTTGTAGCTGTATATATATGCAGTTCAATATTGAATTTACACTGGCGCTAGAAATATGTACCAGTATAGATATAATGATAAATGCACTGACTTGATTGATGTGTCAAAAATATCGGATATCAATTTCAACAGTTTCAAGCATTCATTTCCATGATTTTAACGTTGAACTTGAATTTGAGCACCGCAATAAACACGGACAAGAAAGTCAAACTGATACCAATTTTCAATATTTATCCCATAATTTCATTGCCAATATGTTACTAGACCTAATTCATAACTTCATATGTGGTGATATTAATAGCTCAATACAAAGTCTGATTAATAGTACCGGGTATTAAAATTTGCTTCTCTACTTTTCCATGGTTCGTGTTACGTAAACGAAGCGTCATTGACAACTCATTTTGTGTAATTTCGGCATCTAAAAATATCGCACCCAGATGGGTTACACGATGACGTCGCTTCGCATCAAAATCCGCTGTTCAAAAAAAGTTATTCAGGTCAGATGATAGCCCATTTAGGCATTTTAGCTACACAAATACGAGCGGAAAGGCTTGTGTATACGTTATCAGACAATTTATCGCAAAGGAAATGAAGGGGAGAATTTATTATTATAATATTTTAATTATAGATAATTATGTTCATTTCAAATTTGAATTGTGGATATGTCGATTTAGAGATATCTCTAATTCGATTTGGAGATATCTCTAATTCATTTGGAGATATCTCCAATTATTTAGAGATATCTCCAATTATTTAGAGATATCTCCAAATAGTTAGAGATATCTCTAATTCATTTGGAGATATCTCCAATTATTTGGAGATATCTCCAAATGAATTAGAGATATCTTCAAATTGAATTATGGAGAAGTACTTAATTACTGATATGTCCAATTTTGGATATGTCGATTTAGAGATATCTCCAAATATTTAGAGATATCTCCAAATATTTAGAGATATCTCCAAATATTTAGAGATATCTCCAATTATTTAGAGATATCTCCAAATAATTAGAGATATCTCCAAATATTTAGAGATATCTCCAAATCATTTAGAGATATCTCCAAATATTTAGAGATCTTCAAATATTTGGAGATATCTCCAAATATTTGAGTATATGTTAATTTGGCAGCCCATACACCGGGGCATTTACCCATCCGGACATTTACCCACCAGGCCATTTTTCCACCTGGACATTTTACATTTACCCACCCGGACATCTACCCACTCGGACATTTACCCACCAGGGCGGCTAACCTGGGATGCTCGAAAGGGCCAAACCGCCCTCTATCTCATCCCTCAGAACTGTTAATTGGTATCTTTCATGATATTGTGATTTTAGTATGTTTAATTTACTGGCAGTCATGTACCGTTAGCCATCTTGGAATGCACGTTTGAATTCATTGTCACATCCTGCAGCCCTGCCAGCCCACATTTATAAGTTTTTAAATTTATAAAACACTAGCTGATGTGCCCGACTTCGTCTGGGCTATTTAGGGATTTCTTTGTGATCGCCTCCACCTGGGCAGAATATACAGCGTCGGGACAAATTATTGTTCGATCGGTCCAGAAACATGCCTCTATGAGCATATATGAGCATGGTCAAGGTCAAAGACATGGTCGCACATGAAATTGGACCCGACCATATTGTTCTCGGGTTCAAAGCAGGCAAAAATACCAAATTTGAGTCAGATCGGTCGAGTTCCAGAAACATGCCTATATGAGCATATATGAGCGAGGTCAAGGACATGACATGTGAAATTGGACCCACCCATATTGTTCCCGGGATCAAAGTAGGCCCACATACCAAATTTGAGTTGGATTGGTCGAGCAGTTTTTGAGTCTATAGATTACACACATACAAACAGACAGACAGAAGTTCCAAAATATATAATAGACTAGCAGATTAGCCCGCCACTGGCGGGATTGGTCCCATGGCTTTGGTCGATCCATTAAGCTTTGGTCGATCCATTAATTTTGTGTTTCAAGGTAACCCCGTACAGGCACGACATATTCCCCGTCCCGAGTTGACCATACATAACAAATTTCATGTCGATGTAACCGCTGACGACCGAGATATCGCCCAAGGTCATTTGTGGTTACCCGTTTCAAGGTCAAGGTCACCTCAGGTGGACAAACTGACCCGACGAAAATCTCCCCCTTCCCTTGGAAGCCCTAAGTATGAAATTAGATATCCCCAGTTTCCAAAAGCAAAAGATATCAGGTATAACTGGTCAAATATGGACCCTGGTGCCCAATATGTCGCAGCTCAGAAAACACTCGCAGAGCCCTAAAATTTATGAACATAGGATCTCTCATTCAAATCGATTTATGTCGATAAAACTCCTATTTTTCAAAATTGTAAGCTGAGACTTTGTGTGTCTGCGTGTAATACTTATATATTCTTAAAATCACAGAGTCCAACACGTAATTATGTTTTAGATGGAAGAAATTAAATTGTTTCGATGCTAAATTTCCAGCGTCGGCTCTGCGTTGATATTGTAAACAAACTTTTCTCAAGTGTCGTTTTGGTCCAACTATCAGTTTTTCGATGGGGAGAGCTGATCCGAATAATAGCTAAGATGTATTTAGATAGAATTATCGAAAGAATTTGACCGATTACGGTGCATTTTAAGAGAATCGAGTGGAGAAAACTTGGTAACGTTTTGATCAGAAACGCGAATTCTGCCATCACATATTTCTGTATGATGTAGGTGAAGTAACTCTAAAATTTCGGCAAGTATTTAACCCCTCGATTCCAAGGACGGTGTCATGGGGAATGGTGAAGGAGTGCTCGGACGTTCCCAGAAGCGGTGCGATGACACTTCCCGTGGATTTTTACCCTTAGATAGGAAGTTTGGGCTCAATCGGTCGAGCCGTTTTCGAATCTATAAAGGATTTACACACGGAAGTCTCAAAATATATAGTACTAGAAGGTGACCCGACTTCGTCCGGGCTATTAAAAAACCAAATTTCAAGTCGATTGCTCCACCCGTTTCCTAGATCTGGTCTGCGCATGCGCGAAGCTGGTGTCGCACGTGCTCGGCGACCCGATAACATTCGTATCCGGGGCAAGATACATTCACATACCAAATTTAAAGTCAATATCTCAACCCGTTTCCGAGATCTCGTCTGCGCATGCGCGAAGCTGGCGTCGCACGTGCTCGGCGACCCGATAAAATTCGTATCCGGGGCAAGATACATTCACATACCAAATTTCAAGTCGATAGCTACACCCGTTTCCGAGATATATAGCCCAATGTCATTTGCGGATACCTCGGCCGGTGATGAGTTAACGCGACACAGTCAAATGCATCGGCAGGGTGAGAGTTAACGTAATCTAACTTTATGACCTCTGACGACGTCATAGAAATTACGCATTGATTTTATCCTGATAAAAGCATTGTACCACTTGTACCTAATAATTGAGGCAGATAACTAAAACGGATACATACATATTATATATCGTTGGAAAGATGAAGCCACACAGATTCTAACCGTGCAAATTATATGACTGGCAATTTATTATTCGCGCTATATCGAATCGATTTGTGAGCACCGAACTGAAATATATTAGCTCAAAAACGGCGTAAAAATAGATTTGACCTCCGCACGTGAAAAGTTGACCTCGCACGGACAAATAAATATGCCTATGTTCGTCTCCGGCCGAAAACACATCCAAATACCAAATTTCATCGAAATTGGCTTAGTCGTTTTCGAGTCCATCGATTTCAAACACACACACACACACACACACACACACAAACAAACACATACACACACAGATCTTTCAAAATATATAATAGACTAGCAGGTTAGCCCGCCACCGGCGGCTTGTCCGAAACATGACATTTTTTTATATTTTTTAATTTTTTTTAGCTCCACGCGTTTCAATCAGAAAAATTTGTACCCGGTAGCTCCACCCGTTTCCTAGATCTGGTCTGCGCATGCGCGAAGCTGGCATCGCACAGGCTCGGCGACCCGATAAAATTTGTACCCGGCGCAAGATACATTCACATACCAAATTTCAAGTCGATAGCTCCACCCGTTTCCGAGATCTCGACTGCGCATGCGCTGCACGGGCGTCGCACGGGCTCGGCGACCTGATAAAATTTGTACCCGGCGCAAGATACATTCACATAGCAAATTTCAAGTCGATAGCTCCACCCGTTTCCGAGATCTCGTCTGCGCATGCGCGAAGCTGGCGTCGCACGGGATCGGCGACCCGATAAAATTTGTACCCGGCGCAAGATACATTCACATAGCAAATTTCAAGTCGATAGCTCCACCAGTTTCCGAGATCTCGTCTGCGCATGCGCTGCACGGGCGTCGCATGGGCTCGCCAATACGACAACGACCACCGCCTGGTCAAACTACACACACGTACCAAGTTTCGTCCCGATCGGTCATGAATCGTAGATTTGTATGAAGTACACACACATATACGGAAGTCTCAAAATATATAGTACTGAGAGATATGTAAATTAGATAGATTGTATCAAAATATATAGGAGAGATATGTAAATTATCTACACACCATTACTGGTGTTTGTCAAAGTTTAGTGGGGTATATCAATACTCATTCACGATCATATCATTGAGGTCCGGAGGGTGTGGGCTATCTCTCAAATATACGGAAGTCTCAAAATATATAGATATAGATAGACTAGCCGATGAGCCCGACGTTGTCCGGGCTATTCAAAAACCAAATTTCAAGTCGATAACTCCACCCGTTTCCGAGATCTGGTCTGCGCATGCGCGAAGCTGGCGTTGTACGGGCTCGGCGACCCGATAAAATTTGTATCCGGGGCAAGATACATTCACATACCAAATTTCAAGTCGATAGCTCCTCCCGTTTCCGAGATCTGGTCTGCGCATGCGCGAAGCTGGTGTCGCACGGGCTCGGCGACCCGATAAAATTTGTATCCGGGGCAAGATACATTCACATACCAAATTTCAAGTCGATAGCTCCCCCGTTTCCGAGATCTGGTCTGCGCATGTGCGAAGCTGGCGTCGCACCGGCTCGGCGACCCGATAAAATTCGTATCCGGGGCAAGATACATTCACATACCAAATTTCAAGTCGATAGCTCCACCCGTTTCCGAGATCTCGTCTGCGCATGCGCGAAGCGGGCGTCGCACGGGCTCGCCAATACGACAATGTCGACCGCCTGGTCAAACTACACACACGTACCAAGTTTCGTCCCGATCGGTCGAGAATCGTAGATTTGTATAAATGACATACAGACATACAGACAGACAGACAAACAGAGGTCTTCAAAATATATATGAGATAGATGACTGCTGACAGCTATTATAGATTTTACTCTTTACTAAATAATTTGGCATGCCCTACAGCCAACATATTTCATCCGTTTGATCCCAAATTTCATTGGGCTCTTCAGGTTGACCTCTGCTTTTACTGTACAAACGTACTTAAACATTTTAACTTTCCACATTCCTTGCAAGTTGGTTTATGCGACCCGATAAAATTTGTACCCGGCGCAAGATACATTCACATAGCAAATTTCAAGTCGATAGCTCCACCCGTTTCCGAGATCTCATCTGCGCATGCGCGAAGCTGGCGTCGCACAGGCTCGGCGACCCGATAAAATTTGTACCCGGCGCAAGATACATTCACATAGCAAATTTCAAGTCGATAGCTCCACCAGTTTCCGAGATCTCGTCTGCGCATGCGCTGCACGGGCGTCGCATGGGCTCGCCAATACGACAACGACCACCGCCTGGTCAAACTACACACACGTACCAAGTTTCGTCCCGATCGGTCCAGAATCGTAGATTTGTATGAAGTACACACACATATACGGAAGTCTCAAAATATATAGTACTGAGAGATATGTAAATTAGATAGATTGTATCAAAATATATAGGAGAGATATGTAAATTATCTACACACCATTACTGGTGTTTGTCAAAGTTTAGTGGGGTATATCAATACTCATTCACGATCATATCATTGAGGTCCGGAGGGTGTGGGCTATCTCTCAAATATACGGAAGTCTCAAAATATATAGATATAGATAGACTAGCCGATGAGCCCGACGTTGTCCGGGCTATTCAAAAACCAAATTTCAAGTCGATAACTCCACCCGTTTCCGAGATCTGGTCTGCGCATGCGCGAAGCTGGCGTTGTACGGGCTCGGCGACCCGATAAAATTTGTATCCGGGGCAAGATACATTCACATACCAAATTTCAAGTCGATAGCTCCTCCCGTTTCCGAGATCTGGTCTGCGCATGCGCGAAGCTGGTGTCGCACGGGCTCGGCGACCCGATAAAATTTGTATCCGGGGCAAGATACATTCACATACCAAATTTCAAGTCGATAGCTCCCCCGTTTCCGAGATCTGGTCTGCGCATGTGCGAAGCTGGCGTCGCACCGGCTCGGCGACCCGATAAAATTCGTATCCGGGGCAAGATACATTCACATACCAAATTTCAAGTCGATAGCTCCACCCGTTTCCGAGATCTCGTCTGCGCATGCGCGAAGCGGGCGTCGCACGGGCTCGCCAATACGACAATGTCGACCGCCTGGTCAAACTACACACACGTACCAAGTTTCGTCCCGATCGGTCGAGAATCGTAGATTTGTATAAATGACATACAGACATACAGACAGACAGACAAACAGAGGTCTTCAAAATATATATGAGATAGATGACTGCTGACAGCTATTATAGATTTTACTCTTTACTAAATAATTTGGCATGCCCTACAGCCAACATATTTCATCCGTTTGATCCCAAATTTCATTGGGCTCTTCAGGTTGACCTCTGCTTTTACTGTACAAACGTACTTAAACATTTTAACTTTCCACATTCCTTGCAAGTTGGTTTATGCGACCCGATAAAATTTGTACCCGGCGCAAGATACATTCACATAGCAAATTTCAAGTCGATAGCTCCACCCGTTTCCGAGATCTCATCTGCGCATGCGCGAAGCTGGCGTCGCACAGGCTCGGCGACCCGATAAAATTTGTACCCGGCGCAAGATACATTCACATAGCAAATTTCAAGTCGATAGCTCCACCAGTTTCCGAGATCTCGTCTGCGCATGCGCTGCACGGGCGTCGCATGGGCTCGCCAATACGACAACGACCACCGCCTGGTCAAACTACACACACGTACCAAGTTTCGTCCCGATCGGTCCAGAATCGTAGATTTGTATGAAGTACACACACATATACGGAAGTCTCAAAATATATAGTACTGAGAGATATGTAAATTAGATAGATTGTATCAAAATATATAGGAGAGATATGTAAATTATCTACACACCATTACTGGTGTTTGTCAAAGTTTAGTGGGGTATATCAATACTCATTCACGATCATATCATTGAGGTCCGGAGGGTGTGGGCTATCTCTCAAATATACGGAAGTCTCAAAATATATAGATATAGATAGACTAGCCGATGAGCCCGACGTTGTCCGGGCTATTCAAAAACCAAATTTCAAGTCGATAACTCCACCCGTTTCCGAGATCTGGTCTGCGCATGCGCGAAGCTGGCGTTGTACGGGCTCGGCGACCCGATAAAATTCGTATCCGGGGCAAGATACATTCACATACCAAATTTCAAGTCGATAGCTCCTCCCGTTTCCGAGATCTGGTCTGCGCATGCGCGAAGCTGGTGTCGCACGGGCTCGGCGACCCGATAAAATTTGTATCCGGGGCAAGATACATTCACATACCAAATTTCAAGTCGATAGCTCCCCCGTTTCCGAGATCTGGTCTGCGCATGTGCGAAGCTGGCGTCGCACCGGCTCGGCGACCCGATAAAATTCGTATCCGGGGCAAGATACATTCACATACCAAATTTCAAGTCGATAGCTCCACCCGTTTCCGAGATCTCGTCTGCGCATGCGCGAAGCGGGCGTCGCACGGGCTCGCCAATACGACAATGTCGACCGCCTGGTCAAACTACACACACGTACCAAGTTTCGTCCCGATCGGTCGAGAATCGTAGATTTGTATAAATGACATACAGACATACAGACAGACAGACAAACAGAGGTCTTCAAAATATATATGAGATAGATGACTGCTGACAGCTATTATAGATTTTACTCTTTACTAAATAATTTGGCATGCCCTACAGCCAACATATTTCATCCGTTTGATCCCAAATTTCATTGGGCTCTTCAGGTTGACCTCTGCTTTTACTGTACAAACGTACTTAAACATTTTAACTTTCCACATTCCTTGCAAGTTGGTTTAAACAATATTTATTTTCGTCCCAAATAATATATAATTAATGAACATGACACAACTATATATATAAAGACTTGGAGGGAGGAAGAAGATTTAACAATGAGCATTAGATGCTTATATATAGCCATGTCCTCAGAAAAGAATAGTGTTCATAAAATAACTACATATAGTGGTCAGTGAGAAGTGGAAGACAAGATTGAGTTAGACGAGGAAAAACAGAGTATGATGAGATGATTAATGAACTGATGAATTATAGTTTGGAGAGAGAAAAAAAATTAACAATTACATGTATGTTTATAACAATGATCACTTCTCTTATGCATAGCAGTTTATTTTACATAGGAAACGTATATATATGAGTTGAGTGAAGTCACTAGCTTGTCGGAACATTTATATAGCTTTCAGTGCAGCATCGTGGTGCTGTAATTCAGTATTACCACATTGTTAGCAATGTAAAAAAAAATTCTTTGGTGATTATCAAAACCAAGCAGGTTATTGCGAGTCTGAAACAAAAGCTACCAACGAAATCGGTTGGTAGTTAATATACAGTGTTGTGTTGCCTCAGTTTGTTTCCCAAAAATATTAACTTGCAATAGTTATGTTAAAGGTACGGTGTTGCCCCAATGTATTGCCATAATTGCTGACCGAAAAATCTGAGATGTCCAAATATTAAAATATTCATGTGTATTTTATTTTTCAGAGATTGTGTAATGCTAAACAAGAATTTCTTGGCCCAGAAACTTGAGGCACAATTTGATCCCAACAGACTCACAGAAATCACAAGATTTGCTACTAAGGTTAACATCCTAGTATATTAATTAAAATTTAATTATAATTTATAACATATGGCATATATATATATTTGTCAATTTATCAGCATCGCAATACCAACATTGTTATCTTTCCTTATGCTATTTTGGGTTGTCTATGTGATATTTCTGTTTATTGAAACAGTGATTACTCATTCGTTCACTGAACACCTTCGTAGTTTCTACTTTTTCCTCATTCATGAGATATGCATGGAGTGCATGTATAATTTACTTTGCATAATCAACATGTTCTCACTTTATTCATCCCTGGTTTTTGTCATAGTACAGAATGTCACTCTTAGAATTTAACATATGACTTTTTGCAATATTTCACTGGTCTTACTCCAGTGTTCGCGCTGTCGGTAGCCAAATTAGCCAATGGCTAATCTTTTTCAAATTTGGCTAATAAAAATTTCATTTGGCTAAACTTTTGGCTAAACTTTTTTTTACCCCTAATGGAGACGAGACGGAAAGCATAAAGTCGTAAAGCTAATTAATAAAAAGCGCCGAATAGATCGAAGTTAGGTGACGAAAGTATTTCGTACTTATGGTTATTATACGCCGTCGATGACACCGACTACATGTATGTAAACAATCGTCAAAATGCATAAGCTGTATATTGGTTATGTAATTGATTAAGTCGTTTGTAAGATAAATGACCGAAATGCTTTGTTCATTATAGAAAAGCAGTGGTTGCGTAATCTACATCCTGCTTAATAAACTGGCTTCTAATCATAAAACATTTGAATACAATAGATACTCAACCGTTATCACCTTATTAGAACAATCAATAGTTGCGGCTGTCATGGTGTCAACGACATAGAGGATTTAAATTAGCTTAGCGGATTTATGCGGGCTTTTTGCGTATTCTATATTAATGTTTTATGAATTGATCTGCCTGTGTGATATAATGCATACATATGTTCGTATAATATTGTTTTTAAAGTCGTTTTTGTGTTAATTGTTTTAATGCTGAGTAACAAATAAAGTTTAAAGCAAATATTTTAGTCATTAACTTGAACCGCCCAGAAAATGAAGATTTAATTTGGGCAAAAAACATTTGGCTAAAGTTTTTTTCATTTGGCTAATAAATTTTTCATTTTGCTAAACTTTTGGCTAAAATATTTTTCGGTCCAGCGCGAACACTGTCTTACTCACTATATATCATCAGAGACATTTTCGAATAAGGAACTGAAGTCACATTCATCGTATAAGTTTAGTACAAGCTGAAAAGGCGGATTTTTGAAAAGACGGTGGCCATTTTGAAAAAAGTTGGCGGCAGTTTTGAATCAAGTCAACCATTATGATTGGTTCGATAGAACAAATTTCAATCTTCACAGTTTACACTGACCATTCATGCCAAATTTCATGCTTTGCGTCACAATAATGTGAACGATTATGTTACTACTGTTGACACATAATTATATATAGGAAGGCAGAAATTTATCATAAGTGGTATAGCATCAACTTAATGGATATTTTGTTGTGTTTACATGGTTATTTTCACATATCCTTCCAAATAATAAACATCGTTTTTCTCGCATAGAATCGATTAAATTGTGAGAGAACTGACTCGATTAAGAGAGAACCGATCAAGCTATCACAATTCGCAGTTTTCGTCGTTGTTATGACTCGCACAATGGGATTTTCATTGTTTTTACATTTTTTGGGACCATAGATTGATAGAAGAATGGAAAAAATAATTGAATTAATATCACCTAGATGGCTGAAAACTTGTGTTTTAACTTCAAAAACTTGCGATAATGTATAATTTGGATCAAAAGGAACCGTAACAAATCAGTCAAGAACCATCACAAACCCGTGATGACCCAGAATGAAAGAGCTGGGAAGACGAGCATTATTCAGGCCTTTAATTGGACCCATGCTTGAATCTTCCACACGAGAGCATCAGACCAAGCAACAAACTGCACAAATCTAACAACTCCAGATACAGACTATAAGCGGCAACCTTTCATGTTGGGGATTATCGCACCTCTGAAACAATACCTGTCGGTAGACGGGAAGACCCCATAAAATTATCCTAAATGATTAATCTGTATAATTTCTTAATTTCAGAAAAATGAGCAGAAGTTCTACATACAACTAGCTGAGGATAGACAGCATTTCTATAACTGTTTAGAGAATTACCCAGATGGAATTATTAGTGTAGCTGAAGCAGGTAGATAAACAATATGTCTTAGAGAATTACCCAGATGGAATTATTAGTGTAGCTGAAGCAGGTAGATAAACAATCTGTCTTAGGCCTAAGTCAATTTCCTGTTTCTCAGGCCAAAAAAAAACAAACTTATTCCAAGCATAGTGTGCATGTCTGTTGTCGAATGCATTAACCCTTTCTATACTTAATACTCATCAGATGATAAGTTCAACAAACTACCATTTCCCACCAATGAATATGAATTGTTCTTCACCATCTGTTTGTCATATACTTTTATTACCTAAACATCCCTCCAAATGAATAATATACCATTCCAACGTATAATTTTATAGTTGAATGGGGGAATTCATTTAGTGCAGAAAAGGTTAATAATAAAATTTATATCAGTTGCCCATGGCCAATATTACCCAAACTGACGTCCATAAAAGTCAGTTGATAGATTCCATATGTTTATTTCGTCAATAAAGTATCATTGACACATTTTTAACTAAGTTTGCAGATGCAATACAACACGTGTTTAACACATTGAGTGCCGACAACGAGTTATCTCATACTTTTTGCATGTAATAGATTGGGAGACGGCACTCAACATGTTAACTCATGTTTGAACATAGTTATGAATTACAGTAATGAAGTGGAAATTTGAATATGGGGGAAATGGGAATATTTGTATAGAAACGTACCACAATTATTTTGTACCGATAAAAAAAATTGCAGACATATCAAACTCGAATAGAAAGATTGCAATCACAGGATTTCAGTACCATATGGAGTGTGTTTTGCTTGTGTATACTCATATTTCACATATAACCATGTGTAAAATACACAGGCCACTGGCATCGGGCCTCAAGGTTTAATTTGTCACACAATGTCCCTTGACCACTCCCTTCCTAACAAGCCTGGATATAATGTGTCTGACATTTGCAGAATGAGGTCCCCAGAGGGACTAGCATCACCAAATTCACCCTCTGTGAACCTCATTCTTCTTAGGCCTCAACTGCTATTGGAGATATAGGATCAGATTGAAGTTCCCCAGTTGAAGTTGGTGATGTTCACCCATAAGTCACCTCGATTATGCATTTTATCTTCTGCAAATTAAGGGATATAGTCATATATAAACTGTTAGAGGGGAAAAAGTAACTAAAACAATGTTAATTAATGTTATGGATACTTCCCAGAGGATGAGGCCTAAGCAGAATGAAGTCTGAAAATGTCAGACACACTATATCCAGACTTGAGTCAGATAGATCTTTGTCTACGCCATCATGTAACACAGTCTGGTCTATCATGTAACACAGTCTAGTCTACATTGCATTGCTGGTGTCTACGTCATCATGTAACAGTCTGGTCCATCATGTAACACAGTCTGGTCTATCATGTAACACAGTCTGATCTATCGTGTAACACAGTCTGGTCTACAATGCATTGCTGGTGTCTACGCCGTCATGTAACACAGTCTTGTCTCCATTGCATTGTTGGTGTTTATGCCATCATGTAACACAGTCTTGTCTACATTGCATTGCTGGTGTCTACGCCATCATGTAACACAGTCTTGTCTACATTGCATTGCTGGTGTCTACTCCATCATGTAGCACAGTATTGTCTACATTGCATTGCTGGTGTCTACTCCATCATGTAGCACATTCTTGTCTACATTGCATTGCTGGTGTCTACACCATCATGTAGCAGTCTTGTCTACATTGCATTGCTGGTGTCTATGCCATCATGTAACACAGTCTTGTCTACATTGCATTGCTGGTGTCTACTCCATCATGTAACAGTCTTGTCTACATTGCATTGCTGGTGTCTACGCCATCATGTAACACAGTCTTGTCTACAATGCATTGCTGGTGTCTACGCCATCATGTAACACAGTCTTGTCTACATTGCATTGCTGGTGTCTACTCCATCATGTAACACAGTCTTGTCTACATTGCATTGCTGGTGTCTACGCCATCATGTAACACAGTCTTGTCTACAATGCATTGCTGGTGTCTACTCCATCATGTAACACAGTATTGTCTACATTGCATTGCTGGTGTCTACGCCATCATGTAACACAGTCTTGTCTACAATGCATTGTTGGTGTCTACGCCATCATATAACATAGTCTTGTCTACATTGCATTGCTGGTGTCTACTCCATCATGTAACACAGTCTTGTCTACAATGCATTGTTGGTGTCTACGCCATCATATAACATAGTCTTGTCTACATTGCATTGCTGGTGTCTACGCCATCATGTAACACAGTCTGGTCTACATTTCATTGCTGATTTCATGGCATATTTTAAGGTTTTTCCATTTAATTTTGTCTGCAGATCGATCATTGAAACAAAGTGTAAAAAAACTGAAGTCAACAAAGGATGAGATTTCTGATATAATTGTGGAAATAGAGGAATTAGCTGCCACCAATGAGGAAAGTAAGTAATCCATGATTATGTTAATCCTTTATTTACTAAATACTCATTGACGTGTTGTTATCTCATAGGACATGTTCAGATAATAAGTTCAACAAATGACCATAGGTCTGAACATTTTCCTCCAATAAATAGGACTCCTTCTGCACTTGTATTATCTGCCATCTGCTTCATTTTCCTGAAAACCCCTTCAAATAAATAATAGACAATTCCAATGTATACTTTTATAACTGAATGGGAGAATCCATTTAGTATCCAGAATGGATTAAATGAACCGTCTGATTGAATGTTTCAATGTGGTTATGAGATTTTAACCTTCTGAACAATTTAGCATAATTTTTATAGCAATCAAAACCACATTGAATCTGGCTTTGACTTTTTCTTTATATATTAATTCCACTCAAAGAAGTAATATTGTTTTTCAAACTTCCACAAAACTATTGTGTAGATTGGAGTATGAATCGCTCATTTATAATGTCATCTATAAATATAAAAGAATAGGATTTGTCTGTTTGTTTGCAATGTTTCCGCCAGGGGAAAATAAATGAGGTCGTATTTGGAAACACTCAAAGTGATAAAACTCTAAACCATGGTTTGCCCCTTCAGGAGAAAATTTTGAGTTTTATCACTGAGAAGTAGCTATTTCCTTGCACCTGAGACAAGAAGCAGGAATATTGAAGCTTTGTATATAATTCGGCAGATGCTATATTACAGCATTATTTGTTCAATATTTTGATTTAAATTTTTTTTTTTTTTTATTAGTATTTGGTTTAATTGAACAAGGAGTTCAATCTAAAATTTTCAATTTAAATTTAAATTGTTTGTTGTTAAATCAAAATGATTGAACCATCAAAATGTGCGCGAATCTCACAAAGGGGACGCTGTTGAATAAAAGCTCCCAGAGATATCAAAATATGTGCAGGGGTTTCAGGTCCCTTTGTGCATCTGACGCTGAATAAAGGCTCCCTATGGGAGCCTGTTCTAGCTAGCTTTCATATAATTTGCTTGTGTTTTCCAACAAATTATTTTATTTTCTATTAATATTACAAAACAGAATTTTTTAGAACTGACATGATCCTTCATAAGGCTAACATTTCTATCTTAAATAGATGTTGCTATATTAACTGATGAATTTAAACACAATTGAATATTAATTTTTTGAAGGTTATGAGATACTCAAGATTAAAAAGAAATCTCTTCAGGAGAAGCAGAAATTGGCTGAGGTGAAGGTGAGTTACTGTTTGTTTGGTGGAGATGGTCAGTTTAGCCTTTCAAACAGAATACAAGGATCCGGGAACTTTTAAAACAAATTTTATTATATATTACGGCATATGGATCTTCGGAGTGAACACTAGATGGGAGCCTCCTATTTTGACCAAAATTCGTTGAATCTTGGAATATACTTTGTGTATGACTATATCCTTTGGCACAACCTACAGACCATATCCTTCATACGATCATGATCAAACTTTATATGGATCTTCAGCGTGACTTCTTCTTTATCATTCTTTTCATTGCTCAGCAAAACATTAACTCCTACCCAAGTTGAGCTACAGTGTCATTGACACTTTCTTTTTTCTTATTACCTATTTTGTTGACAGCTCTACCCCTTTCTTAGACATAATTCTTCAAAACTATTAAACTAACATCCATAAATTATGATAAGGTGAAACAAGTTTGAGGAAATCCCATCCCAAATTCTAAACCTGATCAAATTTTTTCCCGCCATGTTCAAAATGTGACCATCCATCTTGCGATGTCCATATATATTTCTAGACAGATTTCAGTGGTATGTTTCCAAGGCTGCCAAAAACTCGAGCCTGAAGAATCATGAAGGGAGCTGCACTTGTGCAGCATTAATGATCCTGTGCCAATGCATTATCTTATATATGCGAGTCTTCCATTGGGAGCCTCGCATATATAAGAAAATGCACTAGGTTAAATGGTCAAGGCAATTATTGTTAGGCCATTGTTTTCTCTTATATATGCGAGTCTCCCTTTGGGAAAATCGCATATATAAGGTAATGCATTGGCACAGGGTTTTCGCAAGCTCCAGTCATGACAGGATTAACATTCTTATTGTAGCTTGGAGAACTCAAAGTTATACAGGAGAAGCGTGAAAAGAATGCACAACT
The DNA here is from genome assembly GCA_032622095.1 of Siphonodentalium dalli. Lineage (NCBI taxonomy): Eukaryota > Metazoa > Mollusca > Scaphopoda > Gadilida > Siphonodentaliidae > Siphonodentalium > Siphonodentalium dalli. The sequence goes on from CP136063.1 coordinate 278,177,149, forward strand.
AATTGGTGAAAACTGCTCAAATGGAATTAGCATTGATAAACATAGAGCAGATCAGGTATGTATATCCTAGTTAGGACATTGTAGGATCATGACATGTTTTGAGCTGGAATAATTAAAAAAACTATATTGATTGGTAGTGGAATCTTTATTAAAATCATGAAAAACAAAAGCTAATATTGTGATATATTGCACTCATTGGTTCCTCAAGCGGGCCGCACACGATGCTCACCCCTGTCATATGTTGTACGATCCTTTTCGCTGACCCTTGCCATTTAAATCTGTGTGGAGCACAGTCTGATTTTGGTCGTGTGTCTACTTTCGTTGTCTATTATAATAGAACGATTTCTACTTGCACAAATGATGCCATCAGATTGTACTATCTGATTGTCATGTGATCACTTCGATCATGTTGCTAATAGTTCCAGGTTTGGCCCTATTTTCTCATGGATGCTGTGGGTTATTATTAAAGTTGCAGGTATGTTTATTTATTGGTTGAAATTTAATATGAATTTCCAATAACTATTAATATTACAAGATTTTGTGGTACATGTACTAGTATACCTGATTTCCCCACACAATCAGATATAAGAGTATAGACAACATTGCTGATGGCCACTTTGTTTTCTTTTTGTACTCAGTTGTTATATTGTGGAGGCATGGGTATGACGCCCATGCCTCAATCAATCATGAAACAAAACAGTTGGTCAAAAGCTCTTCAGAGCTTGTGTTTGTATAATGTTTTACCTCCAACTTTAAACCCTTAAATAACTGGAGCTTCATGAAATTTGGAAAAACCCTGTGCCAATGCATTCTCTTATATATTCGAGTCTCCCATAGGGAGCTTCGCATATGTAAGAGAATATTGGCCTAACAATATTTACCTTGGCCTTGTATAACAGGATGCGTGCCTCTCCAAACAGAGTCGAGTATTCAGAGATTAAGTTCTTTATAACAGGATTCGTGCCTCTCCAAACAGAGTCGCGTATTCAGAGAGTAAGTTCTTTATAACAGGATGCGTGCCTCTCCAAACAAAGTAAAGTATTCAGAGAGTAAGTTCTTTATAACAGGATGCGTGCCTCTTCAAACAGAGTCGCGTATTCAGAGAGTAAGTTCTTTATAACAGGATGCGTGCCTCTTCAAACAGAGTCGCGTATTCAGAGAGTAAGTTCTTTATAACAGGATGCGTGCCTCTCCAAACAAAGTAAAGTATTCAGAGAGTAAGTTCTTTATAACAGGATGCGTGCCTCTTCAAACAGAGTCGAGTATTCAGAGAGTAAGTTCTTTATAACAGGATTCGTGCCTCTCCAAACAGAGTCGCGTATTCAGAGAGTAAGTTCTTTATAACAGGATGCGTGCCTCTCCAAACAAAGTAAAGTATTCAGAGAGTAAGTTCTTTATAACAGGATGCGTGCCTCTTCAAACAGAGTCGCGTATTCAGAGAGTAAGTTCTTTATAACAGGATGCGTGCCTTTCCAAACAGAGTCAAGTATTCAGAGAGTAAGTTCTTTATAACAGGATGCGTGCCTCACCAAACAGAGTAAAGTATTCAGAGAGTAAGTTCTTTATAACAGGATGCGTGCCTCTCCAAACAGAGTCGAGTATTCAGAGAGTAAGTTCTTTATAACAGGATGTGTGCCTCTCCAAACAGAGTCGAGTATTCAGAGAGTACGTTCTTTATAACAGGATTCGTGCCTCTCCAAACAGAGTCGAGTATTCAGAGAGTAAGTTCTTTATAACAGGATGCGTGCCTCTCCAAACAGAGTCGAGTATGCAGAGAATAAGTTCTTTATAACAGGATTCGTGCCTCTCCAAACAGAGTCGAGTATTCAGAGAGTAAGTTCTTTATAACAGGATGCATGTTTCTCCAAACAGTCAAGTATTCAGAGAGTAAGTTTTTTATAACAGGATGCGTGCCTCTCCAAACAGTCAAGTATTCAGAGAATAAGTTCTTTATAACAGGATTCGTGCCTCTCCAAACAGAGTCGAGTATTCAGAGAGTAAGTTCTTTATAACAGGATGCATGTTTCTCCAAACAGTCAAGTATTCAGAGAGTAAGTTCTTTATAACAGGATTCGTGCCTCTCCAAACAGAGTCGAGTATTCAGAGAGTAAGTTCTTTATAACAGGATGCATGTTTCTCCAAACAGTCAAGTATTCAGAGAGTAAGTTCTTTATAACAGGATGCGTGCCTCTCCAAACAGAGTCGAGTATTCAGAGAGTAAGTTCTTTATAACAGGATGCGTGCCTCTCCAAACAGAGTCGAGTATTCAGAGAGTAAGTTCTTTATAACAGGATTCGTGCCTCTCCAAACAGAGTCGAGTATTCAAACCCTTAAATAACTGGAGCTTCATGAAATTTGGAAAAACCCTGTGCCAATGCATTCTCTTATATATTCGAGTCTCCCATAGGGAGCTTCGCATATGTAAGAGAATATTGGCCTAACAATATTTACCTTGGCCTTGTAAGCCAAGCTTTCTCTTATGGGAGACTAGCATATATAAGAGAATGCACTGGCACAGGATCTTTAATTCTGCACCAGTGCAGCTTCCGTCATGAACCCCGTCATTAAAGGGTTAATTAAAATTGATCTCATCTTATCTTTTGTCAATGCATCTTGTTCTTGCATACAAAATGTCTCATCACTATGAAATCTATGAAATCTGTGAAACAAATTGAAAATGAAGGCTGCTGGATGACATTCTGTTGTTGTAAAATAAAACTGGTGATAATATTAATAGTTGAATCTGATTGGTTACTTCGCATAATTCGCATGACTCGATCACTGAGAATCAAAACTATTTGAAACTGTTTGGGGCCAAACATGCGCCAAAAAATTGTGCGATTTTCCGTTGCACCAATTATGATTTTGCCCGTAACTGGTGACCGACATCAATCATACAACAAATATCTTGTATGGCCCACTTTAGAATTAAACAAATTCTTCCTGGTTGGAAATAGGTTTTTTTCCATTTGCAAAATGTCCCCAACATTAACTTTTTCTGAGAAATTAAGACACTTACATGATTCCCAATGTTGAAATAAGCCTCTACGTACGAACTTAACTGGAATCACTAAAGACTAGTAGAACTACAAATAATTTTTGCTGTTGAAAATGGCTAAAATATGTGTGGTACTCATTGGCTGTATCAAAGCCTTGTTATTTGTATATATATTTCAAATTGTAAAAGAGTACCTTGTTTCAGCTTGAGTTTCAATGTCATTAATATTGCAGAAAAATAAATTATCAACTTTGGATCAAGCAATTAAAACATGCCATGCAGCTATTGAGAAAGTCAAGCTTGATATAGAACGATTGGGTCAAGCCACGAGTCGGCTTGAAATACAAAAACACAGAAATGCTGACTTCCTGTGTAAGCTGCGAAAGGAACAGGATGCGTGCCGCTCCAAACAAAGTCAAGTATTCAGAGAGTAAGTTCTTTATAACAGGATGCGTGCCTCTCCAAACAGAGTTGCGTATTCAGAGAGTAAGTTCTTTATAACAGGATGCGTGCCTCTCCAAACAGAGTCGAGTATTCAGAGATTAAGTTCTTTATAACAGGATGCGTGCCTCCAAACAGAGTCGAGTATTCAGAGAGTAAGTTCTTTATAACAGGATGCGTGCCTCTCAAAACAGAGTCGCGTATTCAGAGAGTAAGTTCTTTATAACAGGATGCGTGCCTCTCCAAACAGAGTCGAGTATTCAGAGAGTAAGTTCTTTATAACAGGATTCGTGCCTCTCCAAACAGAGTCGAGTATTCAGAGAGTAAGTTCTTTATAACAGGATGCGTGCCTCTCCAAACAGAGTCGAGTATTCAGAGATTAAGTTCTTTATAACAGGATGCGTGCCTCCAAACAGAGTCGAGTATTCAGAGAGTAAGTTCTTTATAACAGGATGCGTGCCTCTCAAAACAGAGTCGCGTATTCAGAGAGTAAGTTCTTTATAACAGGATGCGTGCCTCTCCAAACAGAGTCAAGTATTCAGAGAGTAAGTTCTTTATAACAGGATGCGTGCCTCTCCAAACAGAGTCAAGTATTCAGAGAGTAAGTTCTTTATAACAGGATGCGTGCCTCACCAAACAGAGTAAAGTATTCAGAGTAAGTTCTTTATAACAGGATGCGTGCCTCTCCAAACAGAGTCGAGTATTCAGAGAGTAAGTTCTTTATAACAGGATGCGTGCCTCTCCAAACAGAGTCGAGTATTCAGAGAGTAAGTTCTTTATAACAGGATGCGTGCCTCTCCAAACAGAGTCGAGTATGCAGAGAATAAGTTCTTTATAACAGGATTCGTGCCTCTCCAAACAGAGTCGAGTATTCAGAGAGTAAGTTCTTTATAACAGGATGCATGCCTCTCCAAACAGTCGAGTATTCAGAGAGTAAGTTCTTTATAACAGGATGCGTGCCTCTCCAAACAGTCAAGTATTCAGAGAGTAAGTTCTTTATAACAGGATGCGTGCCTCTCCAAACAGAGTCAAGTATTCAGAGAGTAAGTTCTTTATAACAGGATGAGTGCCTCTCCAAACAGAGTCGAGTATTCAGAGAGTAAGTTCTTTAACCATTTTGTGACTCGAGCTGCGTTGGTGCAGCATTAAACACCCTGTGCCAGTGCCTTCTCTTATATATTTGAGTTTCCCGTAGGGAGCCTCACATATATAAGAGAGTGCACTGGCTTACATGGTCAAGGTAAATATTGTTAGGCCAATGCATTTTCATATATATGCGAGGTTCCCTGGGAGACTCGCATATATAATCTTGCGAATGCTTTTAGGCTTGCCACGATTATTTGATTAATCGACTAACCTTTGACAGGTGCGGTAGTCGACGGTTATTTACTTTTGTCGACTAATCGCCCAATGGGGGAGGTGGGTATGATTGTGTATGTATAAGCAGTGCTATGCACAAATGCCATGCCTGGAAGTAAAAGTTAACACTGTATGTAGCATAAAAGCCTGTTCTCTCGCCACTTCTGATGCGGCTTCGTTTGTCTTTGATGTCGCAACTGACGTTTGGTGGTCATCTTCAAAGAATTTGTGTGCGACACGTTCTCATACCGGTAGTCGTGGCGTGCCATCGGCTTCCTTTGATGTCGTGTTACGGCCTTGTCATTGTTTATAATTTATGTTTAGCTGTCAATTTATGTTCCTGTGGATCAGTAATTAGCAATCATTATAGCCAAAATGGATGACGTGCATCAGACTTCATCTTTTTTTCATTTTTCAAATTTCATACTGTTAAACGGTCACCATTATTCACAAAGTTCGCAGGATATGGAATGTCCATTATGTTCAAAGTTACTAGACAGTTATTCAGTAACGAGTTTGTGTCATCACTTATTAAATAAGTGCTACATAGTACATACATTACATTATCCAACGTGGTAACGTATAGAGACTATTAATTTGTAATTAACAAGCAGCGCACACACACTGAAGCTCACGAAATAAACTAAGTGCCCTATATATGTCAGGTGACGTGATCGATACGCAATGGTATTCTCTGCAAAACTAACTATAGTCTGTTTTCAATATGTATGCGACAATTCCACATGCTTTCAATTGCCACCGCGATGCATGTTCACAGGGAACATTTATTGACTGGACAGATATTATAAAAAATTCTCGTCCCCGGGGATAACCGTTTGCGCAAATTTGAGTTTAGATGGCCAATGGTGGGCGGAGACCTCAGAATATTGACAAGCCTGCTGACTGACAGTTTATAAGTGTGTTCAAACTGGATGTAAAGTAGTCATTGTAATGTCGCATTTATCACTTGTTTACCTGGGTGTAACATAGGCCTCATATATGAACGATTAATCGACTAACCGTCGATTATAATGGTCGATTATGAAATCTCATAGTCGTGGCAACCCTAAATGCTTTGGCATAATTTTTGCAAAATGTCAGGAAGCTCCAGTCATGGAAGGGTTAATTCTCGATGAATTATTTGGCAACAAACAATGATTCTGCCAATGAATGTAGCTGCATATCTATTATATATTTTGGATTTTCTGTCTGTATATATGTGTGTATGTATGTATGTAGGTGTGTTATAGACTCAAAAACTGCTCGACTGATCCGACTTGAATTTGGTATGTTGGCCTACTTTGATCCCGGGAACAATATGGGCGGGTCCAATTTCATGTGCGACCGTGTCCTTGACCTCGACCTCGCTCATATACGCTGATATAGGCATGTTTCTGGACTAGTGATGTACTGATTATCAATAACGGCTATTGGATCTGGCCGATATATGTGGTAATGGCAAGATATCGGTATTGGCAATATTTAATCTCTTGACAGATATCGTCAACCGATACATGTCGCGTCCTTTGTGATACCAATTCAGATATGGTGATATACCCATGATGACAACATTGACATGAGACTTCTGGTACACTCCTGACCCAAATAAACATTTCAAAATGTACCGTAGTTCCATATGCTTAATAATTAAAAGTTAAAACATAAACTGTATACAATTTTAATTACTTGCGAGTGCCAAGTAGCACATGTTGAAAGCGAATAACTGACACCCCTGACGTTTGCGTGAGAATGGAATCTTCCTATGACTGAATCAGACTGATGTACCATTTAATGATTTATTCTTGGGGATGTGAAATTGATTCCCAGCCACGTACGACAGTAAGTTGTCACATTGTTATTATCTTCGCAAGATGGGAGCCTGGCGGCAAGATCAAATGATTCTTTGCATGCATTTGATGTCATCTAGTAAGAATCACTAATAAGCCACGTGTTGACAGATGACACAGTAAACTAAAAATCACAGTGTTTATAAATAGACGAGTCACACTTGACCAGTTTGCATTAAAGTCGCGGCAGTCGCATCTCGCTATACCTCAATATGCAGAAACATTATGTGTTAACAACATTTAACTGCATGTGTTTAAAGTGCTTTTTATTCAAATTGATTGACGTTTTGGTATACGATGACTGAAGATGGAGGAGGTGACTTACTTGTTTGATGGAACCATCCAATCCAATCAGAGTGCTTGATGGATGGGATTTGTATCTGCTGTTATGGGCAAAGAAAATGTTAACAATTTATGCAGGACATAGCAGGTGTTATTAAACGGAAGTTCAACTTCTGAAAAAGATTGAGTTTGGCAAATTGATATTGAGTCATTGACTCAAATGGATTATGGAGTGATTCCGTAAGGGAATCAAACAAATAATGAGGAAATCTTTCCAATGCAACGAAATATTAAATCGTTTTGCCAGGGTTTTTGGGGAATGTAAACTAAACGGTCTTTGCGACCAGTTCTTTGCCGATAATACTTTGCAATTTAAAAGACAATTGATATGGAAATTTGTTCTGTTTCTTCCAAACTTTGTATCGGATTGGCCGATAATTCTGTTGAAAATATCGGCTATCAGCTTTTACCGATAAACCCTGTATCGTTACATCACTATTCTGGACCTCGACCGATCCGACTCAAATTTGGTATGTAGGCCTACTTTAATGGGCTAACTTCATGTGCGACCATGTCCTTGACCTTAACCTCTCTCATTTACGCTCATATAGGCACGTTTCTGGACTGATTGAACAATAGTTTGTCCAGATGCTGTATATTCTGCCCAGACTTGAGGCAATCACAAAGAAATCCCTAAATAGCCCGGTCGAAGTCGGGCACATCAGCTAGTAATTCATATATCTAAATAATTGCATTGTGTGCTACCAATTATGAAAAAATAAATACTTTGGTCAAGATTATTCTCTTTTCCCACTCAGTCATCTCAGCATGTCACTTTAAAAATATTGGATACATGAGATTAGTGATCATGCGCTACACTAATATCAGAAGGAGTGTAGTTATTTCATTTCATATTTATTAGTTCTCGGAAAATGATAACGATATTTATACTACCACAATGGACAGCTGATTTTTCTTCTGATCTTGCTTTCATAATAATGTATCCCTTTGTATACTAAATGGTTTCTGCCATTAAGTTATACAGGTATACATGGCCTATTATTCATTTGGAGGGAATTCAGGATAAATTGGCAGACAACAGTCAGACGAAAAGGTAATATAAGTGCTGAAGGATTGATATTCATTGGTGGGAAATGTTCGGATAATAAGTTCTTGGCCTTGGCCTAACAATTTTTTACAATTTTAATAATTTGTTCTTGTATTTTTTAACAATTTTATAATTTTACCCATACAGAGCCCCAGACAAACATGAGCAGACGACACTCATCTATATGCTTCTATATATGTGTGGGGCTCCCTGCAGGGTAATGGATGTTTTTTATTTTATGTCCTAAAAAATGTAAGAAACATTTATTTAAAAAAAATGAAAAAAAATTGTTAGGCCAATGCATTCTCTTATATATGCGAGGCAACCTATGGTCGACTCGCATATATAAGAGAATGCATTGGCACAGGGTAAAAAAATCCCGACTTACGACTGGATTTGATATGGCGGGTCACATATTGATAATTTTACTGAATAAAATCCTACAATTTTCTAAGCAATCTATCGTATGCATTTTAAGTATTACATCCTTAACTGAAAAATATCGAAATTTCCAACTGTGGATTAATTCTAAATGGTGATTGAGTTTTTAACTTTTCAAAAATAAATTTGCAAATAAATGTATTTTATGAGACTCTCTTTGGGTGATGTGGGAGGTGAGAACAGACTATTTTTGGCTCAACTTTACAATGTAAAGTACCGTAGCTATTGCCATGGGTTGGTGTCCGTCGTGCATCAACAATTTCCTACAGGCTGCATCCCTCATCCGATCTTCACCAAACTTCATATGTAGCTTCAGGGTGACCTATAGATGGGAGCCATCTCATTTTTCCAAATTTAGATGAAAAACATGGCCGTCAGCAGCCATCTTTGATTCAAATTTGAATCCATCGGCACACCCTACAGCTCGTATTTATGGCCGGATCATTTTTAAATTGGGCAGGCACGATGTGATCACCTGTAAATGGGAGCTATCGAATTTGAACGATTTTTGATGAAAAACATGGCCGTCGGCAGCCATCAGAGCTGTTAAGTTTCACGGATTGTCCGTGAGACTCCCGGATTGCCACGGCAATTCCGCAAATACGGATAACCCCCAATTTCTCCCGGATTAATCAAAACCCCACATTCAAAATAAAAAAATTTGAATAGGTATTTGCGGGGGATTCCCCAAATGACTGGGAATTCCTTATTTCCGGTACAATAAATACCCACACATTAACATTCACAGAATGTACCGTTGGTAACTTTTGATTGAAGACTGATCAGTGGTGAACTGTGACTGATATTAATTGATTGGTGAAGTTCTTTATCTATTATATATTTTGGAAGATCTGTTTGTTTGTTTGTGTGTGTGTGTGTAATCGATGAACTCGAAAACGACCGACCCGATTTCGATGAAACTTGGTATGTGGGGGTATTTTCGGGTCAGGACTAACATAGGCCTATTGATTTTCAGATCCGAGGTCAACTTTTCACGTGCCGAGGTCAAATCTGTTTTTACGCTGTGTTACGGGACTTTCATTTGAGTTCGGTGCTTACAAATCGATTCGAAACAGCGCGATTAATAAAATGCCAGTCATAATAATGACACTGTGAGAATCTTTCGTGTTTCCTCTTTCCAACGATATATAATGCGTATGTATCCGTTTTAGTTATCTGCCTCAATTATCAAGAAGAATTGGTACTATCTTCCATCAGGATAAAAACAATGTGTAACTTCTATGACGTCGTTAGAGGTCATAACTTTAGATCACGTTAACGCTTAACCGGCCGATGCATTTGACTGTTTCAGACGTCTTGGCGATATCTCGGGCACCGATGGTAATTTATCTTTACGTTGAAACTTGATAATTAATGAGCGTGTGTATATGAGGCGCGTTTATATACTTGAGTGGAAATCAAATCGGGTTAAACTGGCGGATTTTTACGGACGAAATTTGATGCATAGGGTATCTCGGTATCCGCTGGGCCGATTTCCACCATTTTTGGGGTGTTGGTGTTTGACCCCACCTGACCTTCAAAATGGTCAATTCAAGGTCAAAGCCCGGACGAAGTCGGGTCACCTTCTAGTAACATATATAAAGGGTGTTGATATAGTATACAATATGTTTAATCACAAGTGTGCAGCTGCATTGTAAGGCCCCATTGATGAAAATTTCTAAGTAAGGGATACTATGATTTAAGTTCACTGATAGTGGTATGCGTTCCGAACGGAATGTGTCCATTTCTTTTGCGGGTAAAACTTTTAAAGACGGGTCATTTTGTACTTTCGGTTTCACGCATACATGTCCGGTTGTAACCTGTGTAACTCGGGTTCGTTGTTACTTACTTTAAACAAAGTTTCTGCTTCTTAAAATTTTTTAATAAATGGTGGAATGTGTGCATTTCTGTTGTGGGTTAAACCGTACGATGAGTCCATTTTGTAGTTTACTATCCTTCTTCTTTATCATTCTATTCATTGATCAGCAAAAAATTAACTCCTTCCCAAGTTGAGCTATGGTGTCATTGACACTTTCATTATTTAATTTGGCCTTATTTAGAAATGATAAGAGTTGCACTGATAGTTGAGTTGATCTGATTCTATAGGGAGTTGATCTGATTCTATAGGGAGTTGATCTGATTCTATAGGGAGTTGTTCTGATTCTATAGGGAGAACCAGATCTTGGAATTCCTGGAGAAAATGGGGAGAGTGAAGGCTCAAGTGATTGATGGAAAAAAGATCAAACTGGAGTTCTTGGAAACCGTTCAAGGTTCATCAGGAGACAGGGTCAAGGTCACTGATGCCGCTCCAATGACCGCAGTTATTCAGCTTACACCAGATGATGATGGTCTGCTGAGAATGACAGATGTCAAGGTATGCTTCTTCAATTTAATATGAAGTCCCCCGAAAGTGTAATCAGATCCCCTGCTAGCTAGAAATGATTGTTAATGTTGTTCAATAAATATCGATAGTTCAATATATCAATCTTGTTTGTCTTGTCGGATAGATCTTCATTAAAAAGTAAGTTTGACTAATATTTATCCAATGTATCTAGAATATTTCATAGAACAACCTGGTTCGCCATGGCACCAAAAGTATTAAACTAGACTCATTACTTTTGCGCATTCCCTGCAAGGACCAGCCTAGAGAGATGTCACTTCTCCCTCGAGTCTCGCTCTTTAAGTGTTATTCTTGTGAATTGTTTTGAGAATCTGTAAACGGGTTGCACAGTTCATTTTACAGTGAAAACATGTTCTGGGTGTCACATGGACGTGGTTGTTGTCATTAGAGAAATTTTACCAGATAATTGCTTGGACATTTTCTAATTAATACCAAGTTTGGATATTATAGTTATCAATATAGTATTGGAAAGGCTGGGAGAGCTTGCCTCCTATTAAGTTGTGAACAAATTTTGTTTGGATTCCTTCAAAGGTACTTGGAAGTGGACACAAGTGAAGATATCATAACAAAATGCTGTCATGAAGAATAATGTACAAAAATAAATCAACTTTGTCCTTATTTTCCTCGTCGGTAATTCTTAAACAACTAGGTTTCGCGGTTGAAACCATTGTTGTGAAAACATTACTGCGCCAGTCATTTTATCAACTAACGTCGCAAATGGAGATAATAATTCAAATCTTTCAGTTTTATGTTTATTGATATTTATGTGACTGTCGATGTTTATGCAACAACACAAAACGATAATAAAGTTGATCTCTATTTCTCTTCTGATTTGCAGCACTTTATTACATTTTTTGCTGATTTCCAGGTGCACCCATCCACAATAGATGCACAGCACATCATATCATATGGTGTTAAATATGGTGACATGTCCTTCATTGTTCGCAGCCTACAAGAGCTAGCTGTATCACATCTACCTTTAGCAGCTGAATTAGCTGCTGTACAGGAAAGGTACCAATTCAGTAACCATAGAACTTCCATTTTGATATGCCCGTTAAAAAAAACAAAACATAACATATCATGTTATTGGTCTGTCCGTTTGCTTTTTTCGTTTCCGGATAATAACTTTAGTAAGTTTCAACTGAATGGAATGAAATTTGGTATATGAGTTTACTAGCCCAAAATACACGTCAGGTTAAAATTTGGGTTCCGTCCGCCAATTTTCACCAGAGTTATGGTCCATTTTGTTGGAATTTGCACTCAATTTTCATTTCCGGATGATAACTTTAGTAAGTCCGATTTGAATAGAATGAAATTTGGTATGTCAGTTTACTAGCCCAAAATACAGAGGTCAAGTTCAAATTTGGTTTCCGCCTGCAATTTTTACCATAGTTATGGCCCTTTGTTGGAATTACCACATGTAATGCTCTTGTTTTCTCATCATATCAGATGCCTTTCTATTGACAGATATCTACTTTAAAGTTTTAATGGCATCAACATTTAATCCTTTTATGATTGGAGTGCACTGGTGCAGCATTAAAGATCCTGTGCCAGTGCATTCTCTTATATATACGAGTCTCCCATAGGGAGCCTTGCATATATAAGAGAATGCACTGGCTTACAAGGTCAAGGTAAATATTGTTAGGCCAATGTATTCTCTCATATATGCGAGGCTCTCTATGGGAGACTTGCATATATAGGAGAATGCATTGGCACAGCGTTTTCGCAAAATTTCAGGAAACTCCAGTAAAGAATGGGTTTTATCACTGAAATCAAATTTACAACTTTACAAAAAGAATGTATGTGGTGCTCTGACACCAAATTATATTATTATTAATTGGTATGTAACACTGATATCACAACCAAGCCTGAGTTTAGTGTGCCTGAGTTTAGTGTGCCTGAGTTTAGTGTGCCTGTCATTTGCATAATGATATCCCCAGAGGGTGAATTTATTGACACCCTCCTGCATAGCAGGCTAGCATCACTAAATTCACCCTCTGGGGACCGACCTTATTCTGCTTAGGCCTCGTTTTCTCTGGAAAGTTTCTTTATTATAAAATTTCTATACAAACTTCTTCACATAGATTCTATTTCTTTTTTAGTTTAGTTTCTCTATATCCCCTTCCAGGGTTCGCACAGAAATGAATAGTCTCTGAATTTCGGACATTTGAATGAATAGTCCTTGGATCAAATTTGAACCTGAATATTGAGAAAGTACATAACCCTGTCATTGACTCCTCCCCTACTAGTACACTGTAAAAGCTTTATAAATAAATATCGTTAACTATCCAATTGGTACACATAATTAAGCAGCACAAGTTTACAACAGTTGCGCTTCGTTTCATCCAACATTCGACTACCCTATTGGATCAAAGTTACTTCAGTTTGACAGGAACATTTCCACCAATGACTTGCATCTGGCTAAAGTTTTGTTGGAACATAACTTTTGAACAAACTAACCTAAGTTATAACTCACCGATTTTCAACATAAAGGAGATGACAACTCCGCTGTGCATACAGTTTACGCATTGTTAGTATCAACAAAGACTTTTCCAGAAGTCTCTCTTTGTCTATGTTGGTTTGCCATGTGCACTGCAAATTGTTTGGTAAGGAGAATTTTTAAAAATAATTCTCAGAAAAGTTTTTCGCAGTTACATGACTATTTGAACCAGAATAAAATGATGAAATCATGGGATGATTTAGACTGCATAGTGTTTTCAGTAAAATGCACACGTCCTGAATTTTCTTAAAATCTTAAATATTTACATAATAGAAATGTCGATACGAATAGAGCCCATAGATTAGGAGATGGCAATGTCTGTAGTTTTCTTTAAATCCTTAGGCCATACACACAAAATAGTTTTGTTTCTCAGGGATTTTTTTTTTGAAAGTGATGAGGGAGGCAGTTATTTATATTTATTATTTTTTTCAAATTAATTTTGTGGTGAGGCCAGTGAGGCAGGTATTTATTTATAAAGTATTTACTGGAATCCCATATTAAGCAGTAATACTGACTATGGGCAATATACTGAAGCAGGGAAGCTGACCATCATATATCCCCTTAATAATCTAGATTTGTAATAAAGTTGTATAGAGGAAACAGTTTGAGTTATTCACTCATGGCAGAAGATGTGGAAACTTCATCGGTGAAATTTGATGTAACTCAGGGTGACCACCAGCCAGATCAAGCTTTATTGGAAGGAGTTCCACTGGACTACGCTCGAATTTATAATATTAAATCACAACAATAATTTATGAAATAAAAGGTTTATTTTCTAATTAATCACAGACTTTCATAAAAATCTTGAAGTTTGGAATAGTGCTGATCCACAAACCAGAGTGCATTACATACAATAGCCACACATTGCCGACCCACACTATCAACGCTATCCTTTCGGAAGCCCACTTTGTTTTCACCTATTAACCAGTCAATGAATGAATTGCACAATTCGTCACGTTTGTTTTTCACATTTGTCTTACTGGGCAACACCACCTCCTTGCAACTTGTCATCAGCACCGAGAATACATCAACTACTTCTCCCGAATTCTTCTCTGGTACATCTTCTTTGGTCACTCGAATTTGAAAATATCATCCGAAAAATTGCTGCACTTCAGAAAACATGATCATGATGTCTCCTGCAACTGTGTCAAAGTCCCCTGTTTTCGTTTTTGAAACAACCAGGTCAAAATCATCGTCAATGTCTTTCGCGGACATGAAATCATCAGCCATTTGAGGAACAGTTTTTGATCTATTGACTGATATAATTGTCCATTTGCCTTCCGACGCATTCTGCACGATACAAATGTTCACCAAAGTCGCCATTTTGTTATTATTTTAAACAGGAAGTTTGTCGAATTATCCGCCCTTGTTTGTGAATGTAAAGTCCGGATAGATTTGCAGTTTGCGTAAAGTTTCAAGATGAAGTTATCGGTTTGGGATATGCGGTATTTATATATTTATTATTTACAGATGCCAATAAATGAGGGGTAGCGCAGGATTTTTTTGGGAGGCGTGATCCCTGAGAAACAAACTATTTTGTGTGTATGGCCTTACATTAGTGAAATAAATTATCTTTTATTTGTAGCCATGCTGTAGACTGGATAAGGTCTGAGAATAAACTGCGGATCATTGTTGGTAAAGGTGGCAGAATCGTGTGCACTGTGCTAGTCCCACCAACATACCCAACATCGAAAGATCTACAACTTGTTGAAATCAGGGGTATTCAAGAAAGTGAAGTGGTGTTTACTCAGGTACATACAGTAATGCCCTAAGTAATCGACCCCTTAACCACAGCAGAATTATGGGTAACTTTTCAGGATTTAGTCGGAAATATGGCTTGTTGCCATTCATCGGAAAGCTCTCCCCGAGAGCTTTCTGATGAATGGCAACAAGCCATATTTCATATTACTGTAGTGTGTTCGTGAAGCATTACAGTAAAAAAAACACCCTATGGAGCAAGCCCTTTGTTTGCTTCGTGAGGGTTCTCACAGCAACTTGAATCCAACAAATGAACATTCTAGTCCTGTGAAGTGCTTAACCTTTTCTGTACTAAATGGATTCTCCCACTCAGTTATAAAAGTATACATTGTAATGGTCTATTATTCATCTAAAGGGGTTTTCAGGAAGAATAAGCAGAGTACAGATAAAACAAGTGCAGAAGGTGTTTAATATTTTAGAGAAATGTTCAGAGAATAAGTTCAACAAAAAACCACAAATGATGGTCGTTTGTTGAACTTATTATCTAAACATTTCCTTAGGGATAACTACTCGTCAATGATTGTTTAGTGTAGAAAGGGCAATAGAGAATAAATTAGTTCTTTCCTTATATTTTATACCCAAATTGGCAGCACACGACATCCATACATATGAGTTATATAGAGTGACTCCCATTTGTCAAATTGTCGCCTTTTGTTTGGCGAAAATAATTCGTGCCAAATTAAGAAGTAAATATTTACATTTCTGCTTAGTTTCGACGTGTTTTGTCAGATGGTTTGATCCGTGTGGCTGGTATTTTCGTTAATATTAGTTGAATGCTGCGTTTTTAGCCGTTGCCATGGTTCGGCGTCTGACATGCATCCATCCGTGAACAATTTCCTTTAGCACACCCTGCATTGAGTTGTCAATGGGAACATTGAATAGACGTGATATTCAGCCATGTATATCTATGGTGTAATCTTAAAGGCCCATTTAATTTTCATGTCAACGTATATTTTTATTATAGTGCCTTGATATACAGTTTTAATAACAATCTATGACATAAAATATGATTAAAATACTATAATTCATCGTCATTTGAAACATCTGTGTTTCAGAAGAGTAATAGAAAATAGCTGATATCATAGAAACATTTCCCCCGTCTTGCTCCCAGAATGCAATAGAATTCAAACTAAGATATAGAGTTATTCTCCTTCCATTGAAAATAATACACTTTGCACTACAATCCAGATGAAACTTAAGCACAAACAACATGTCTGTACTTAAAAAAAACCACATTTTCACAGTTTGTTACACCGATAATACAATGTTTTGGAGCTTCCTCTTTCAAATGGTAGATAATATGGCATATATTCTATATAATGTGATCTAGGGGTTCGAAAATTAAATGGGCCTTAAAAATTATTTAGTTGATGTTATTCTGATAAAACATATATTGTGAAAAACAATTTACTGCACTTGATTAGCTTGAATTTATTGTATACATCTCAACTATAAACAATTAGTAATAAATAAAATTCAATTATTAACATTTTAAAACTTGAGATATAAGCTAACTGTCTGTGCCTTTCCATGCATTTTGTTTAACTGTAAATACCGGTATGTTTATTCATTTGATTAGCAATGATTTGTTTGTTTATGTTTTGTGTATTTATATTTTAGGAGATGTGTACAGGCAAGTACCTGAGTGAGCTTGTCAGAAATTTGGAGGAGACATATGGAAGACCATAAGCATATATATATTCCATGTTTATATGTCATCATTTCATAAAATATGTATTCACTGAAAGTAACAATATTGTTTCTTCCCTCTGAACACGGTGGAAATAGCAGGAGCAAATTTTTTGCTGGTTTGGTCCCCAGTGGCTCAATTGTTAGGTGCTTTCGGCCAAGTCTGGAAATATGGGTATCTGTCATTTGCAGAATTAGGTCCTCAGAGGGTGAATTTAGTGATGCTATCCCGCATGGTGGGCTACCATCACCAAATTCACCCTCTGGGAACCTCACCTCAACTGCTATAGGAGATTTAGGATAAGATTGAAGTTTCCCAGTTGAAGTTGGTGATGTTCACCCATTAGTCACCTTGAATGCATTTTATCTGCTGCAAATTAGGGGATATAGAAACTGAACAGAAGGGGGAAAGTAACTAAAACAATGTTAATATGAGATTATAGATACTTCCCACAAGATGAGGCCAAAATAGACTGAGCTGTGTGGGATAGCATCACTAAATTCACCCTCTGGGGACCTCCTTCTGCAAATGACAGACACAATATTTCCAAATCCCAATAACCACAGATTTGTGATCTGTGCAGAGGGACAATATGCCAATATATATGGGCAAGTTTTTTGTTCAATTTTCAACTATTACACAAGGAACTGACATCTTGGTCAGTAGCATTTTAAACCCAGAATACTCCCCTAGGAATCGGGAATTTTGCATCGAATCGAATCCCGATATCGAATATCCTTCCTGATATCGACATCTAATCTCGAATCGAATCAGAGCTCTAGTGATTGACATTGTTTGCCAATTTATATTGTGTCGATACAGATTACAAATATATGCGGCAATTGATCACCGTCACAGGTTGGGATCGAAGCAAATAATTTGCATATAAATGCATGTCTATTTTGAAATGCATACATTCAAAATTTCCTACCTTGGCAACCTTGTGCTTCAATTTCTGTTAGTTCAGGTCATTTGGCATGTGTTATTTAGAAGCACAAAACGAGACCACCAAAGTAACACCGATTCGAAAATATCCGAATCAGCAGACCAATTCGGTGTCGATCTCGAATCGGGGTGCCAAATATTGACATCGAATCGAATATTCATTCGCAGGTCCCTATACCCCCCACGAGTAATACTAACATGCTCAAAATTACTTTTGCATTATTTGTGTGGTCAGGAGTGGTTAATTTCATAGATTTTGTTATTTTAATTTTTCGATTTCATTTGTTTACTTCAATGTGCATGCTTGCTATCCTCCAAATCAGTTCATGGGATTTTGGGGGTGAGCTTATCCATGTCCATGTTATCGACAGTATTCGCACTGCTAGCAGATGTAACTGATATTATGCCTGACCGAGCGTCCGTCTAAACATATATCTTGTAACATGGTAGCCCAAGTTTTCTTCGACATAAATCAGCTGGTGAAATTGGTTTGGGACAATTGGTTTTACGCCGAAGTCCCACATATATACAGTTCAATATATTGAGATTAAGTGTTATTGACACTCACCTAAAAACTCCAAATTACTGTAATAAAATGTCACATTTGTGACAGTAAAGTGGTTTAGTCCATAGAAGACATGATATTTGTTCTGAACATCAATGGAGTTGTCAATTGAAAGCAGTAATTAAATGTGGGAAATATATTTGATCACAATTTTTACATCATTTTAAAGAAAGTGTCAATAACACCATAGCTACATAGCTTTGTTATTCTCCCCAAATCAATCGCATATTTGAATCCAAGTTGCCACTCTATTCCTATATTTAACAATAATCACGAAGCCACTTGGTTGATTGGCTTGACCAATCAATTATCACTAAACTCAGTGCGTTCTCGCCAATAGGTCAACAGTTCATTGTCAAAGCAAAAACTAATTTGAAATATGGGAAAAGAGTGGCGACTTGGATTCAAACATGACATTGATGTGGGTAGATTAACATAATGTCGATACATTGAGCAAAAGCTTCGTTTTTTATTGATAATTATTGATTTTGAAATAGATGGTATATTTTCTCCAGTGCTAAAAAGGGGCTCATCTGTCCGTGCTCACCATGATTTTTGTGTTCAGGGTCTGTTTTCAAAGTTTTGGAACAGTTTATCCTAGAATTGTGTATTATAATTGGAAAATATAGCTTTTACTCAATCGATTGGTGTTGGGATTTTAAGAATCTGTTCAGGCGATGCATTTTTATGTTTACCCATACCATAGTATGGTAAACATAGTGTCGTTGCCCGGATTGACCACTCGTCGTTAGTCCGTCCGTCCGTCTGTCTGTCTGTAGACACTTTACGCATGGTGCAATAACTGAAATATTTTCTATCTGATCGGAACCAAATTTTGTATATGAATTTCTCAGCACCAAATACAGATCGAGTTCGAATATGGGTTCGATCCGAGTTTTTTTTACGGAGTTATGGCCCTTTTTCGACTTAGAATTCATGCGTGCTGCCATAACTCAAAAAAAAATAATCTGATCAGAATCAAATTTGGTATGCGAGTTTCTCGGACCAAAATACAGATCGAGTTTGAATATGGGATTGATCCGATATTTTTTAAAGGAGTTATGGCCCTTTGATATAGAATTTCTGCATATTTTGATAAATCAACCATTTTTCAACTGATAAGAACCAAATTTGGTATGCGAGTTTATCAACTCAAAATACAGATCGAGTTTGAATATGGGTCAGATCCTGTTTTTTATACCAGAATTATGGCCCCTTTTAACTAAGAATTGAACAGATTTGAGATTTGCTTACACTATATAACTGTAGCAGCTTACAATTGTGGTATTAGTATTAGAGAGACTAGAGATAATCTCTATTATTGATACCTGGTAATGAAATCTGATACTCACTGCTGCACTTTAATAGCTATCTTGTTGTTTATTGCATTTCCATAGTGTGTGGACAGTGACTTCTCAGGATTTATCAACTCCACCATAGCTCTCTGGTCTTGCATGGGTTTTGGGATTAATATTAACCCATTCCATTGACACATGATATCTGATAGGCAGATATTAAATTATATCTTTCACTTTGAGCCAGGTTCAGTAAGGATTTATAAAAACATTAGAGGAAATGTCTTATTTTGAAATTCCCTCTATTGCATTTGGGGTGCAGGATAATAATTATGTTGCTTGTATTCTTGAGACTGACTTATTGTGTGGGCTTCTAAATCCATATACATGCATTTATAGACTATTTTGATCAGTTCATTAGTGTGATTAAGATCAACCCCTTGCTATCTCATTTAATAACTCAAATATTTGTCATTGATTATATTATATTTCAAGTCATAGTTTATGATAACACACCCCTAACCTGTACAGAGAGGTTCTTTTGGTTTAATTGCTTTAAAATATTAACAAAATTAACCCACCCATTCCATAGACATACAGTATGCTATCCAATGTAATAAATCTAATATCTTCAATCTCATATCCCTGGTGACCTCTAGTTATCTCATAATTATGCATTAAAGTATGTTATATCCAATCATTATCAATCATATTTTACGTATTTTTTTTAATAGTTTATCTTGAACTGTTATGTATGGTTCTTCTGCCTGACTATCGACTGAGCTCTATAAGACTATATATCTATTTTAAACTGACTAAATAGGTTGGAATCAAATGCCATATCCATGTTCATATGGAAGGTGCCCAATAAGTCTTATGCCACTTGTGAACTTAAAGGTACTCAATCCATTTGATGGTCCCCATATCATCAGATTCCAACAACAGTTTTTTTTTAATTCCGCTTCTGTTATCAGAATCAATTAATTGCCCAAAAATAATGCTAACCACAGTCCACTATAGTATAAAATTGCCCAAAATCTGTTGTTTATCAACATTTTGTACAATGAAATTTTGCTACTTTGTCATTTATCTGACACAAAAAAAACACTTGATTTTAGAGTTATCCATCTTCATCAACTTTCATACGGCCACTAAATATTCCAGGTGGTTAAAGATAATAGATTTAAAAAATTGATATCTGCTTACTCTGAGCTTTGAGGAATGGGTTCCTCGATTTGAATAAAATATTTTTTACCCCCGAAGCCAAATAAAAAGTAACTGAGGGGTGCTTAATCGGATCGAGTAGCTTTAATAGTAAGGTGTGAATTTTTGAAAAGGTTGGTGTAAGGATTTATGAAAATAGCTAATCGTTATCGCCAAGGTATGGGTTAAACATCTGCCGATCGTGATCGGCCTCTCGTTTTAAAGTGGCACACTCGTTTTAAACTATACTAATAAAACTACATATAGGCATTCATTGGTATATAGGGGAAATTTGACCCAGTGAGTGTTATTAAATAGGTCCCGTTCGGCTTAAACTATCTGTCTTAAAAGGGCACTAATAATTATTTTATATATTTATTGGCTAAAGGCAAACGGTTGGACTCTCAGAACTAAAAATTTGCACAAATGGGTAATTTGACCCCAGGAATCTTATTAGATAGGTCATGTTGACCTCAGATGTCTTAAAAGGGCACTAATAATTAATTTAACTAAATAATTCTATACCCAAAATGGTTGCAATCTGGTCGGTAGAAATTTAAATATGGGGATATATTGACACATATAGTGTCATGTGATAGAAGCTGTTGACCTCAGATGACAAAGGGGCAAATATGAGCAATAAAGAGCATTCCTTATCAGCATAGAAGATATGTAGGAGAAATCGTACAGATGGGTCACCTGACCAGGGGAATGTCATGGGATAGGCGCCTTTTGAGCTTGGATGACTTATAGGGTGGATTAATAAATTATATGATCAAGAATGAGTGTTTATTATTTGTTGCACAAAAGTAAAATGTCACGGGATAGATTCTGTTGGCCTGAAGTGATTTAAAGAAGCACTAATAATTGGCAATAAAGAGCGTTTATTATCAACTTAAAAACCCTAGCGACGCCGGTTACCCAAGCTAGTCTTATATATTTTTAGCTCAACTTTACTTTGTAAAGTTTGAGCTATTGCCATGGCTTTGTCGTCCGTGTGTGCGTGATTCGTCAACAATACAGGCTACAGGTCGTCCCTTTGGTCAGATCATTATGAAATTTGTCATAGCTGTTGACATCAACATTTAGACCGGAAAGATTCATTTTGGGGCCATTCGGAAAAAAAAACATGGCCGCCAGCAGCCATCTTGGATTTCAAAATTCAATCCATTAGCACGGGGTACAGGTCGTACTGTTCGTCTGATCATCATGAAATTTGTCGTGGATGTTAATATTGACATGTAGATGGGAACGAGTCATTTTGGGGTCATTCGGCCAAAAAACATGGCCGCCAGCAGCCATCTTGGATTATACTCTTTGGCATGGGCTACAGGTCGTACCTTTGGCCGGATCATTATGAAATTTGTCATGTAGATGGGAACGAGTCATTTTGGGGTCATTCGGACAAAAAACATGGCCACCAGCAGCCATCTTGGATTTTACTCTTTGCATGACTAAATCCTTTGGCATGGGTTACAGGTCGCCGCTTCGGCCGGATCATTATGAAATTTGTTATGGAGGTTGACATTGACATGTAGATGGGAACGAGTCATTTTGGGGTCAATCGGCCAAAAAAATGGCCACCAGCAGCCATCTTGGATTTTACTCTTTGTATGACTAAATCCTTTAGTCTGATCATCATGAAATTTGTCATGGCTGTTGACATTGGGATGTAGATAGGAACGAGTCATTTTAGGGTCATTTGGCCTTAAAACGTGTCCACTGGCAGCCATCTTGGATTTTACTCTTTGCATGACTAAATCCTTTGGCACACCCTACAGTCCACTTCCCTCATCCGATCATCTCCAGACTTCATATTAATCTTGATATTGATCTTACTAGATCTTACTAGAAGGACCCCCTCTATGGGTTTTGTCCATTAACTCTTACCGGAGTTACAGGCTTTGTTTGAATTGGAAATTCTGTGCCGGTATGAACATATCAACTTGAAACTCGGGTGTTAATTATTGTTGGGGGGAAAGGATCCCCACATACCACGGTTTCGTACATTAATTTTTTACCAGAGAGAGTTACGGTCCTTGTTTGGAAAGTTGAGTCTGTACGAACATTTCAGCTTCTAACTCGGGCATGGATCATCAGATTTGGTAAAGCTTTGGTATGGTGATAGCACAGCTTGAGGGAAAAGATACCCACATGCTACAAGTTTTATTCATTCATTTTTACCCGAGTTACAGCCCTTGCTTGGCTTGGAAATTTGTTAATTTGGTGTTTAAAAGAACATTTCTGCTTGTAATTGGGCAAGGATAATTGGATTCAGTTGTACTTTGGTTTAGTGGTTTAGCACAGCTTGGGGGGGGGAAAGGATACCCATATACTACAGCTTTTGTCCATTCATTTTTTACAGCCCTTGACTTGGGAATTTATTAATTTTGTATCCGAATGATAATATCAGCTTGTAACTTGGGCATGGATCATCAAATTTGGTTGTGCTTTGGTGTATTGATAGCCCAGTTTATGAAGCAATGGGATACCCACATCTTGGATTCATAAAATAAAAATTTCCATCCATACAAATATTTACTATTGCCCACTCTCTAAACAGAGCGTCAGGGCATATTTCATGCTTGGTATTGCACTTGTTTATGATAATCAACTGGAGGGACAAGACTAGGGCCCTGTAAATTGGGGGAGTTTTCATTTCAAATAGATTCAGGCAAAATAATCAAAATCGCACTGGAGTGTATCAAAAGTAAAGATATGGAACAACACTTAAATCGGAAGCCGTAACGGAATCAAAAACAGCATACAGATAAGAGATCGTCAATGGATCTTTTATTTTCTAATCATAATAATGTGTCTTCTGTATAGTAAATAGATCATCTACTAATGTGATGTTACCAGAAGCAACATTCGACTCTTTTTCATCATAAATAGAGATGGGTATGAGACTGCGGTAAGTGATGGATGGGGAGTAACTCTGTTTAACGCGAATCCAAACTTTAATTCTCGGCAAATCTCATCAGTCTCTATATGGTATACTGAAAGCTGGCATTTGTGTCATTGTGAACTCCTTGACCTATGGTACTGTATGGAGCGGAGGTGGGCTAGGTTAGTGGAATGAATTTGTTTGTAATTCCCTTGTCACCCGCAATTCCTGAAATCCCACAGTCCCGTCATTCATTATTGAGAGATTGTGAGGTCTACATATATTTATATTTACACTCACACATGCATTCGTATTGTGGAACATGAATGCAGGACGTTGGTCTAAATTACGTCACATGACGTCGCGTGCTGACCCAAACTTGCATCCATTTTTGTGTAGACGCAATTTGCACCGAGCCACGATAATAACGTTGGAAATGGGCGCTTAAAACTCTTTTAATCTGCCAGTTAGCTCGATTAAGTATAAATATAAGTAATGGATGTTGATTTTGAGTGTATTCCACACAAAAAGTCAGACCAACTTGCATCCATACTCTATGGAACGCAAGCAACATCCATTTCTTAAATAGATCTGGGAATGCACATGGGCCCTAGACAAGACTTATTCAGAATTATGCTAGCTATTGTCGGATTGATTTATTTGTCCTTGGGTGTCATTTTAGCAGTCTGTAGAATAGACACTGTGGGAAAGAAAAGTAACATCTCAGTTAACTGAATCAAAAATTTTGTTTGGTCACAACGCAGGTGTTTTGAAATAGCATTTGTCAACATATATAAGAATCAATTTTCTACAAACACCTTAATGTTGGCCTGATTTCATTTGGCAAAAGTAAATTTTGGGCCAGCGCAGATCCTGATTATCGGGGGAGGGGAGGAATAAGATCAAGATAGATTTATCAATCATCAAACATGTTAGGACTTTCTGGCACAGTTCCCGTTTCGTCATCTCGACATTTGGCATGCTGCAGTTCACGTCGAATATCTGGAGCAACAAGTCCATGCGTATGTGCCCGAACAACGTCAAACAAAAGGTCTCTCTGCTCGCTTGAGATGTCTTCCTTATATCGCTGAACGAATGTCAACAAAGCCTGATGCCACAAAACCGGCAATTCTCGCTTATCTGTGATGAATCTAGAAACAGAATAAAATACAATTAACAGGATGTAGAGCTGTTCCCCTTTCATGACAGGAGCTGTGCTGTTGCAGCATTAAAGATCATGTGTCAGTGCATGCTCTTGCATAATAGAGAATTCACGGGCTTACAAAGCCAAGGTAAATATTGTTAGGCCAATGTATTCTCATATATTTGCAAGGTTCCCTATGGGGAAACTCGCATATATAAGATAATGCATTGGCAGAGGGTTTTCACAATATTTCAGGAAGCTCCAGTCATGAAAGAGTTAACGTGAAAATGAAAAGTTTCCCAGGTCTCCGTGAGCTTGATTTTATTTTCAGCTACTTTTTTTTTCTTTGGGAATTTCAGGAAGCTGCAGTAATGAATGGGTTAATCATTTCTGAAGAATAATGCTGAAAGAATTTGATCAATATTCATTGTATAGTGTCAACATTGAAAAAGACAAGTTGTTTTCTTGCATTTTGCGGCTATGAATATAGCATTTATCAAAGTCACCAAAATTTACTACATACACATATCAGCAGAATATATTGTTTGGTTACTGTACTCTATCCTGAAATAAATTAAATGTGAGATGGTCCCAACAGGACTCCAGTCATAAATTCATTTTCATTATAATTACGATGTTGTTTGCATCATTCATGGAGCAGACGAGTGTATTTTTCACTAATCCATGGCTCAAATTCATTCATTTGTTGCATATATTCTTTTGATAATAATAGATGGTCCCATAAATGGCCAGATTTAGTGTACAGAACCCCTCTAAAGGCCCACTTCATTTTCAAACCACCAGATCACACCATATCAAATATATACCATATTATATAATATTTGAAAGAGGAAGCTCCAAACACAGGGGGCAGGAATCTTTTATTATGGATAATTATCCACAATGAAAGTGTCAATGACACTGTAGCTCAACTTGGAAAGGGAATAATTTAATGTATTACAGTCAATGGAGCGATTAGGAATGTGGAAAGTTTAATGTCTAATACTAGTTTATAGACATGAAGAGAAAAGTAAAATCCAAGATGGCTGCTGGTGGCCATGTTTTCGGCCGAATGACCCCAAAATGATTGTATCCCATCTACATGTCATCGTTAACATCCATGACAAATTTTATGACGATCAGACTAAAGGTACGACCTGTAGCCTATGCTAAAGAATTTAGTCATACAAAGAGTAAAATCCAAGATGGCTGCTGGCGGCCATGTTTTTTGGCCGAATGACACCGAAATGACTCGTTCCCATCTACATGTCATTGT
This sequence comes from Siphonodentalium dalli, assembly GCA_032622095.1. Lineage (NCBI taxonomy): Eukaryota > Metazoa > Mollusca > Scaphopoda > Gadilida > Siphonodentaliidae > Siphonodentalium > Siphonodentalium dalli. The sequence continues at coordinate 278,203,289 of CP136063.1, forward strand.
TAACATCCATGACAAATTTTATGATGATCAGACGAACAGTACGACCTGTGGCCCGTGCTAATGGATTAAATTTTGAAATCCAAGATGGCCACTGGCGGCCATGTTTATTGGCCGAATGACCCCAAAATGACTCGTTCCCATCTACATGTCATTATTAACATTCACGACAAATTTTATGATGATCAGACTAAAGGTACGGCCTGTAGCCCGTGCTAAAGGATTTAGTCATACAAAGAGTAAAATCCAAGATGGCTGCTGGCGGCCATGTTTTTTGGCCGATTGACCCCAAAATGAATCGTTCCCATCTACATGTCATTATTAACATTCTTGACAAATTTTATGATGATCAGACTAAAAGTAGGACCTGTAGCCCGTGCTAAAGGATTTAGTCATACAAAGAGTAAAATCCAAGATGGCTGCTGGCGGCTATGTTTTTTGGCCGAATGACCCCAAAATTACTCGTTCCCATCTACATGTCAATATTAACATCCATGACAAATTTGATGATGATCAGACTAAAGGTACGACCTGTAGCCCGTGCTAAAGAATTTAGTCATACAAAGAGTAAAATCCAAGAAGGCTGCTGGCCGCCATGTTTTTTGACCGAATGACCCCAAAATTACTCGTTCCCATCTACATGTCAATATTAACACCAATGACAAATTTCATGATGATCAGACTAAAGGTACGACCTGTGGCCCGGTCTAATGGATTGAATTTTGAAATCCAAGATGGCCGCTGGCGGCCATGTTTTTTGTCCGAATGACCCCAAAATGACTCGTTCCCATCTACATTCCAATTTCAACAGCCATGACAAATTTTATGATGATCGGACTAAAAGTACGACCTGTAGCCCGTGCTAAAGAATTTAGTCATACAAAGAGTAAAATCCAAGATGGCTGCTGGCGGCCATGTTTTTGGGCCGAATGACCCCAAAATTACTCGTTCCCATCTACATGTCAATATTAACATCCATGACAAATTTCATGACGATCAGACAAACAGTACGCCCTGTAGCCCGTGCTAATGGATTGAATTTTGAAATGCAAGATGGCCACTGGCGGCCATGTTTTTTTACCGAATGACCCCAAAATTAATCATTCTGGTCTAAATGTTGATGTCAACAGCTATGACAAATTTCATAATGATCCGACCAAAGGTACGACCTGTAGACTGCATTGTTGACGCCTTACGTACACACGGACACACGGACGACAAAGCCATGGCAATAGCTCAAACTTTACAAAGTAAAGTTGAGCTAATAAAAGATTCCTGCCCCCTGTGGCTCCAAAACATTGTATTTTCAACTTTTTAGATGTAATAAACTGAGCATGTTGTTTTTGTTGAGATACCGACATATGTTCTGTGCTCACGTTTCTACACAGATTCTATTATTTTAAATGGAAGGAGAATAACCCTATATATTTAGATATAGAATTATTCCCCTTCCATTGAAAATAAACTATACTTTGAAATCTGTTGCATTCTGGGAGCCACAACAGATGAATTGTTTTTATGATTTCAGCTATTTTCTATTACTCTATGGGCACCTTCTGAGATAGAGACGTTCCAAATGATTTTAATCATATTTTATGGCATAGATTGTTATTAAAACCGTATATCAAGGCAGGCACTATAAAAAAAATAATCGGTGATTCAAAAATTAATTGGGCCTTTAATCGAAACAAACTATATAAAATACCTGACAAAATGAAAAACGACAGCATCAACAACTCTGTATGGTAAGGCGTATTTTTTATCCAACAGAGTCCTTAAGAAGATACTATTCGCTCCTGTATAGTCCATCTCAGCGACCTTTAGAATAGCAGCAGCTGAATGGAGCATAGGTATGGAACTCTTCGCCATGATGCTCGACATGATGATGGCTTCTCTCAAGGTGCATGTCCCAGACTGCAAAATAAATGATATCATCACTCTCATGATGCTCGACATGATGATGGCTTCTCTCAAGGTGCATGTCCCTGACTGCAAAATAAATAAAAGGTCAACCGACCACAGTGTTCCCCGAAAACGTGGCAAGTCGACGCCGCTTTGTTAAAGAAATTTTAAATGAAAGTGTCAATGACACTGTAGCTCAACTTAGGTAGGGGAATAATTTAATGGTTGACAGTAAATGGAGGAATAGGAAATGTGCTAATTGAAATGTCTAAGTAAGACTAGATGTACATGTCAATATCAACATTCATGACAGGTTTCATAATGATCGGATCAGGGATGTGGTGATTATAGTGTGCCAAAGGATTTATTGATGCAAAGAGTAAATTATAAAATGGCCACCGGCAGCCATGTTTTTTTTCCGAATTGCCCCAAAATGGCCTGTTCCCATTTACAGCCTTTACAAATCTCATAATGATCTGATCAAAGGTACGACCTGTAGCCTGTGCCAATGGATTTAGTCATGCAAAGAGTAAAATCCAAGATGGCTGCTGGCGGCCATGTTTTTCGGCTGAACGACCCCAAAATGACTCGTTTCCCCATCTACATGTCATTGTTAACATCCATGACAAATTTCATGAAGTTCCGACCAAAGCTACGACCTGTAGCCCGGACCAAATGATTTAGTCATGCAAAGAGTAAATTCTAAAATGGCCACCGGCAGCCATGTTTTTTTCCGAATTACCCCAAAATGACCTGTTCCCATCTACAGCCTTTACAAATCTCATAATGATCCGATCAAAGGTACGACCTGTAACCTGTGCCAATGGATTTAGTCATGCAAAGAGTAAAATCCAAGATGGCTGCTGGCGGCCATGTTTTTTGGCCGAACGACCCCAAAATCACTCGTTCCCATCTACATGTCAATATTAATATCCATGACAAATTTCATGATGATCAGACGAACAGCACGACCTGTAGCCCGCGCCAATGGATTGAATTTTGAAATCCAAGATGGCCACCAGCGGCCATATTTTTTGGCCAGATGACCCCAAAATGACTCGTTCCCATCTACATGTCATTGTTAACATCCATGGCAAATTTCATGCAGTTCTGACCAAAGCTACAACCTGTAGCCCGCGCCAAAGAATTTAGTCATACAAAGAGTAAAATCCAAGATGGCTGCTGGCGGCCATGTTTTTTGGCCAAATGACCCCAAAATTACTCGTTCCCATCTACATGTAAATGTTAACATCCATGACAAATTTTATGATGATCAGATAAGCAGTACGACCTGTAGCCCGCGCCAATGGATTGAATTTTGAAATCCAAGATGGCCACTGGCGGCCATCTTTTTTTGTCGAATGACCCCAAAATGACTCGTTCCCATCTACATGTCATTTTTAAAATCCATGACAAATTTCATTAAGATCTGGCCAAAGCTATGACCTGTAGCCCGCGCCAAAGGATTTAGTCATGCAAAGAGTAAAATCTAAGATGGCTGCTGGCGGCCATGTTTTTTGGACGAATGACCCCAAAACGACTCGTTCCCATCTACATGTCACTGTTAACATCCATGACAAATTTCATTAAGATCTGACCAAAGCTATGACCTGTAGCCCGCGCCAAAGGATTTAGTCATGCAAAGAGTAAAATCCAAGATGGCTGCTGGCGGCCATGTTTTTTGGCCAAATAACCCCAAAATGACTCGTTCCCATCTACATGTAAATGTTAACATCCATGGCAAATTTTAAGATGATGAGATAAGCAGTACGACCTGTTTCCCGCGCCAATGGATTGAATTTTGAAATCCAAGATGGCCACTGGCGGCCATGTTTTTTTGCCGAATGACCCCAAAATGACTCGTTCCCATCTACATGTCAATGTCAACATTCATGACAAATATCATAAAGATCAGACCAAAGGTACGACCTGTAGCCCGCGCCAAAGGAAATTGTTGACGGACACACGCATACACGGACGACGGACACCAAACCATGGCAATAGCTCAAACTTACAAAGTAAGTTGAGCTAAAAATGTTGAAATGTTCTAAGTCGAAAGGGTTAATAATTCCGTAAAGAAATAATTTTTCCGTCATCTATATACATGTTGCATATCTCCAATATGTGGGTAAAACAATACTCTGAAGTTTCAAATATCTACGATCAAAACTGTAGGAGTTGATTGCACCATGAAGGTACCCTCATACAGAAAATTATAAAAAATGTTTTTCAAAGTCGAAAGCCCCATAACTCTGGGAAAAATCATTGGATCAAACTCAAATTCGAACTTGACCTGTATTTTGATATGAACGACCCACAAAAAACAGAATTTCCAATTAAACAATCCAAACTTGAGTTATCATCTGGAAACTGTCGAAAAGCCCATAACACTGGGAAAAATCATCGGATCAAACTCAAATTTGAACACAACCTGTATCCTGATATGACTGATCCACATAAAAATGGTAATTAAAGGATCCAAACTTGAGATATCATCCGAAACCGAAAAAGTGAGAAATTTTCTAAGTAAAAAAAAAGATGAAAAAAGGGAAATAACTCCATAAAAGAACATCGGATCAAACCCAGAATTGCAGAGCACCTGTGTTCTTGGTTGAGACACCTACATACCAAGTTTCAATCAAATTGGATGATCATTACTGGAGTTATAACTCCGGACGGACGGACGCAGCTGATTACAATAGTCCTCCGAAAATTTCGGGGGACAATTATATTGTCACTCTCATGATGAAAGTAATCCCTCCTGATTGGCGGATAATGAGACATTAAAGATACTCAGTCAGAATTTCCTATGCCAAACTTTCCGCTATTAATAACTGGCAAATGAAAAATATTTGCAGTCATATCATTTGTTTTTTTTTTATGTGCCTTTGATTCCATAAAAATAAGTTCTCTGTTGATACTGCTGCTAGCCAGAATATCATCATACCAAGCCTTGAAATAGTGTGTCTGTCATTTGCAGATTGAAGTCCCTAGAGGGTGAAGTTAGTGATGCTATCCAGCATTTTATCTTCTGCAAATTAGGGGATATAGAAACTGAACGAAGTAACTAAAAACAAATTTATTTTGAGACTATAGATACTTCCCAGAAGATGAGACCTACACAGAATGAGGTCCCCGGAGGTTGAATTTGGTGATTCTAGCCCAATTCTAGCTTTGTGGAATAGCATCACTAAATTCACCCTCTGGGGACCTCATGCTGCAAATGACATACACACTATTACAAGCTTGCATCATACTGAATTCTTTTGATTTTTTGACAATTATGTATTTATATTAAATGAGGTCATATTGAGGACATGGTAAATTTTTTCGTAATTCTTATTATTATTTTTATTATTATTAACCTATTATAGGAAGAAGTGGTTCAACCCTCTTGGGTCACACACAAGTGCCTTCAGGAAAGATTAGGCTTAGTGTATAACTAGACTATCACCTAACCATCATATAATGAAGGATACTAACCTCACATAGCGGCAGAAGGATGCCCTTAAAGAAAGCAGCTGGTTTGAACAGTGATTTCCTGATAGCCTGAAGATGGAATAAAAACTCCCAATTAATTTAATAAAAAAAACATACACGTGCGATAAAATTCATTAAATCTTGAGAACAAGGGCATATAGATCATGTATGTACCAGCCAACTAAGATTAACTCATGAAAGAACAGGTCGCACGGAGAAGGCTGTGTAGCAACATATCCTCTGCAACGAAGGTTGGGGAGGGGGTGTGTAAAGTCTAAGAATGGCTCCTATTTCTAGATCAAGGTTTCAATTATTGGCCATAATTGGCAAACAAAGAAATCAGGTGGTGTCCCAATTCAATCTCAACCTGTTACATTATTTTGGGTTCAAACAAAATTCTAAGTTTCATATATTCAGTTCATTAGACAGTGTTATCATCCTGAAACAAAACATATGTGATAAAGAGCATCGCTAGGGTGTGGCATAATATGCCTGTGGTAATTCATTGCTAGGGTGTGGCATAATATGCCTGTGGTAATTCATTGCTAGGGTTAGTCCAAGTCTTCTCGTACTAAAACTAGCTAAGATTTTGGGATGGAGATGCTAGTGTTTAGTCCGAGTTCCAGGCCCATGCATTTCTATGACACGACTTAAGCGTTAGTGACCCGCTCAAATAAAACCACAATTATATGAAATAAAATATCACAATTGCTACAATAAACGGATAGTTTCCGCAGAAGACATGCTATTTGATCTGAAACCCACATCGGTTGTGAATTGAAAGCGGTAATTTAATGTGAAAAGAAACTTTTGCCGCAGTGTTTACATATTTTTTAAAGTATGCGAACTCAGTTGACCTTGCGAACTGCGTTCGGCATTTTCCGGTGAAAATATTCCGTAGATTTTCAATCAACCACGCACGATGAATTCTCCATTGTAATCGTAATTATACGTGACAATAAATAAATAAATACATAGATTAAATACATATTGAAGATATAAATGTAATACATTAAATAAATTACGGGAATTATAACCATCTCACAGTTTAAAACAGTGTAAACACAATGACCATTAGAATATCATGGGGGCCGCCATTTTGTTTGTATCGAAATTCGTCTCGGCCAAAACAAACACCGGACAATGCCGAAGTTCTTCGGAACCTGAGTTCGGCTTTCAGTTAAGTAAACAAACAGAAAAAACAACGATGTTTGTGGCAATCAACCGGAATATTCTATGTGTAATTTAACATTAAAGTTAGATTATTATACACCATTATGACCATAAGATGTCACTCTTTCCGATGTATATAGCATCATGTATTGCTTTGTTAGGTAAATCGAGTAAAATACACCACAGATTCCCGCCACAGATCCTGGGCGTAACTCGTGTCATAGAAATGCATGGGCCTGGAACTCGGACTAAACACTAGCATCTCCATCCCAAAATCTTAGCTAGTTTTAGTACGAGAAGACTTGGACTATGCTAGGGTGTGGCATAATATGCCTGTGGTAATTCATTGCTAGGGTGTGGCATAATATGCCTGTGGTAATTCATTGCTAGGGTGTGGCATAATATGCCTGTGGTAATTCATTGCTAGGGTGTGGCATAATATGCCTGTGGTAATTCATTGCTAGGGTGTGGCATAATATGCCTGTGGTAATTCATTGCTAGGGTGTGGCATAATATGCCTGTGGTAATTCATTGCTAGGGTGTGGCATAATATGCCTGTGGTAATTCATTGCTAGGGTGTGGCATAATATGCCTGTGGTAATTCATTGCTAGGGTGTGGCATAATATGCCTGTGGTAATTCATTGCTAGGATGTGGCATAATATGCCTGTGGTAATTCATTGCTAGGGTGTGGCATAATATGCCTGTGATAATTCATTGCTAGGGTGTGGCATAATATGCCTGTGGTAATTCATTGCTAGGGTGTGGCATAATATGCCTGTGGTAATTCATCGCTAGGGTGTGGCATAATATGCCTGTGGTAATTCATCGCTAGGGTGTGGCATAATATGCCTGTGATAATTCATTGCTAGGGTGTGGCATAATATGCCTGTGGTAATTCATTGCTAGGGTGTGGCATAATATGCCTGTGGTAATTCATTGCTAGGGTGTGGCATAATATGCCTGTGGTAATTCATTGCTAGGGTGTGGCATACTATGCATGTGGTAATTCATTGCTAGGGTGTGGCATAATATGCCTGTGGTAATTCATTGCTAGGGTGTGGCATAATATGCCTGTGGTAATTCATTGCTAGGGTGTGGCATAATATGTCTGTGGTAATTCATTGCTAGGGTGTGGCATAATATGCCTGTGGTAATTCATTGCTAGGGTGTGGCATAATATGCCTGTGGTAATTCATTGCTAGGGTGTGGCATAATATGCCTGTGGTAATTCATTGCTAGGGTGTGGCATAATATGCCTGTGGTGATTCATTGCTAGGGTGTGGCATAATATGCCTGTGGTAATTCATTGCTAGGGTGTGGCATAATATGCCTGTGGTAATTCATTGCTAGGGTGTGGCATAATATGCCTGTGGCAATTCATTGCTAGGGTGTGGCATAATATGCCTGTGGTAATTCATTGCTAGGGTGTGGCATAATATGCCTGTGGTAATTCATTGCTAGGGTGTGGCATAATATGCCTGTGGTAATTCATTGCTAGGGTGTGGCATAATATGCCTGTGGTAATTCATTGCTAGGGTGTGGCATAATATGCCTGTGGTAATTCATTGCTAGGGTGTGGCATAATATGTCTGTGGTAATTCATTGCTAGGGTGTGGCATAATATGTCTGTGGTAATTCATTGCTAGGGTGTGGCATAATATGCCTGTGGTAATTCATTGCTAGGGTGTGGCATAATATGCCTGTGGTAATTCATTGCTAGGGTGTGGCATAATATGCCTGTAGTAATTCATTGCTAGGGTGTGGCATAATATGCCTGTGGTAATTCATTGCTAGGGTGTGGCATAATATACCTGTGATAATTCATTGCTAGGGTGTGGCATAATATGCCTGTGGCAATTCATTGCTAGGGTGTGGCATAATATACCTGTGATAATTCATTGCTAGGGTGTGGCATAATATGCCTGTGGTAATTCATTGCTAGGGTGTGGCATAATATACCTGTGATAATTCATTGCTAGGGTGTGGCATAATATACCTGTGATAATTCAGTGCTAGGGTGTGGCATAATATACCTGTGGTAATTCCAACATATTGACCTGTAATTAGGACTAGTAAACTCAAATACCAAATTTCCTTCCATTCAGTTGAGACAAGTTATCATCAGGAATCTAAAAGCGAATGGAAGGATGGCCAGAACAATAACATGACACTTCCCCTTTTTTAAAAAGAAAGCATCACCAAATTCACCCTCTGGGAACCTCATTCTGCTGAGGTGTAAGCAGAATGAGGTCCCCAGAGGGTAAATTTGGTGATGCTAGCCCGCTATGCGGGGTAGCATCACTAAATTCACGCTCTGGGGACCTCATTCTGCAAATGACAGACACACTATTTCAAGGCTTGCCAACTCAGTTACATGCTGAACTTATTACTGATTGAGCAACACTTACCAACCAGAGAGAAAACATATGTATTCTTTAAAGTGATGTGAAACACTCCGGCAGGGTGATCATATATAGAAATGGAAAATAATATTTTTTTACCCAAAATATGTATCTCCTATAATAAATATCTTGGACATTGAATGAACTAATGGTTATATATTTCTTGCTTGCAAGATCATAGAAGTCGTATTAAAAATCGGTACGGATTACCTACAGTACGCGCACTGTCAAACCTAAACAACTTTACCTCTGGACCAATCATGTGAGTCCTTTCGCTATAGAAGCGAATGACAAGTAAGAATTCGATCCTTTTTAATTTCTTCCTCCTGTGTGTTTGATGCTATGGACGCCGCGACCCCGAGGGAGGAGGCATGTCCACCAACCAACTCCAGCGGAGTCTCCAAGTTAATGGAGGATGCAAGAGAAGGTGCCACGTCAGCAGAGGTGCCACGACCATTGAACTTGATAATCGATAGTCAATACGAGATTAGAATCGATGAAGCGTATCTAATAGCAAGGACACATGTGCATAATTTGTATCAGAAACCACCGAGACTGTCCTTCCCATGACAAAAAATACAGTTTAGTTGATTAGAAGCGTGTAATTGCACCGGTAATATAATTGTAAGTTGGGGTTATCTCAAATCAAAGGTCATTGTGTGATATACCCAAGTCCACTGACACTTTCACATGCCCATAAATTAACGGAGATGGGAAATGTGCTAAATATATCTTCACATATTTTAATATTGATGGTGACCAGGTGGACAAGTGCAAATGGTGAATACCCGTGAATAGAAAATTGCGAGAGCAATCGTTACTGTCTCGTGGGAAGGAAAGCCGGTAATTAGTAATGAGCACGATGCGTTACAAATATCTTTGCACGATCGACGATCGTTAACCTGTCCGTTGGATATTAAACTGTAAAACAGGGTATCCAAATATGTCCGGTACTTTTCGACATCAGAAATAAAGAACTCAGATTAATCGCCGCAGAAAGTGGTAATTGAATATCGGCTGTATCAACGTTTCATCGATTATACGATCAATCGTGGCACCCATACCTGTCGGAGGGAAAAAACATTACAAAGTTTTCATCGTAAAAGCATTGAGCCGTATGTTCAATGTAGAGAGAAGAGGCAAGCCACACTGTGGCTATTTTATCTAGCATCCGTGAGGAAAATTATTGTAAAATAATGTAATGTAAAATATTGGAAACAAGAGGTGTGCACTCGAGTGCTAGCATACCCCCACCGTGGCAAATTCAACCCGCATTATCCGTAAACTCAACCAAAAAGATTTTTAACTTTAAAGAAAAATTCGGACTAATAATATCAATATGGTGTCACAAGAAGCTTGTACAGAAAAAATTATTCAAATCGGTTCATATTTGTTAAAGTTATTAAGTCAGACAGAATTTTCTAAGTCAAAATAAGTCGAAAATGAGGTGTAATATTACGAAAAACAGTCTGAGCCAATCCCTAGCCGCATCATGTAGAGAGGGTATTGTGAGAAGCATGTATACCAAAAATTATTGAAATCGGTTCATATTTGTTAAAGTTATTAAGTCGGACAGAATTTTCTAAGTCAAAATAAGTCGAAAAAGAGGCGTAACTTTAAAAAAAAAAGTCGGACCGAACCGCAATTAGCATCATGCGGAGAGACCGTCCTAAGGAGATTGCATACAAAACATTATTGAAATCGGTTCATAGTTGTTCGAGTTATAAGGTCGGACGGACGGACGGACAAACGGAAGGAGAAAACGTGACGGACGGACGCAGTCAATCCAGTATACCCCCAATTTTCTTCGAAAGTGGGGGTATAATTATTAAGTCCAATACATTGGGATAGGATTTTGTCAGGGACCAAAGTCCAAACTGGAGCTTAGTGTAGACGCCAACACAATATTGCATCCAGTGCAGTGTTAAAAGAAACCCTACGAGAACCCGAATGACTCGAAAGAGCATCGGTTTATTGAATATTGTTTTATGCAAAAATTATATTTTTAAAAATATAATATATATTTCCTTAAAGAAAGCCTGAACACTGAACTATATGGATAGATGTCCTGCGTTTGTAAAACCATAGTAGAAAAGGGGTTAACTTTTTTGTGGTCGCCTAAGGTACCTCGCGGTCTTTAGTGGCTTGCTCGTATTAGTCACGCATGCGCAGTCCCAATATAACTGACTGAATACGCCAGTTTATTTTCAACTCAATCAGGAGATTGGCGAGTTGCGGGGTTGGGAATGGCACCGCCATGGGAGGGCCCTATGATAGTTCAGTGTTCAGGCTTTCTTTAAGGAAATATATATTATATTTTTTTAAATATCATATTTCCGCTAAAGGAAGCCGTTCACACTGAACTATATGGATTAGAATGCAAGCCCAGGAGGAGGCACGAGCAATAAAGTTAATAGCCAAATTTTGGAGGGAATGCACTCTTCTAAAACAGATTGTACCTAAATATGAACTCTTTAATGAATCTGTTATGATTAGGTACGTGAAATAACTCATATAATTAGAGTGCTATATTGCCCAAACATGTACCTCCCCCCCTTGTTTTTGTAAGCAACATCCCAGGTGGTGCCATTCAATTCGGAATTGCGAGCGAACCGAGCAATTCTCTGTTCTTCATCCGTCAGTTCTAAGAATCCAGCCGATTTGAGATTCGAGGAGACTAACTCCCTCTCCGCCTTAGCGACATAACGACCTGCACTGGAGGAGGCCCACTCCAAAGATGGCAAGACAACCAACATTAAGAGTTTAACTAACTGCTGTTCACCAATGCAAACGGCAGATAACCTGATGCCCAATCTATGGCACAGGTATCAAATGGAGAGCCCATTAGCCCAAATGGGTTATACAACTATAAGCGAGTCAAGCCATCGGATCAGAGGGAGCCCCCCACCATCGCATGCTGCAGGTGGTCATGCTCAAGCTAATATCCTGGCCAAGCTGGAGGGTGGGGAGAGGTCATATCTATTATATCATTTTATATATCTATATATGCGAAAGATTTGTGTCACCGGGTTTCTGCAATGATATCTTGTGAAACGGTGATACATAGGTACCTCAGCGACATGAGACATGTTCTCTGTGGGGTTGTATATCTATATTTAGTGATACGTTGGATCATGACAGGGAGCTGTGATCTGGCTCCGCCCATTAGATTGATGGGCGCAGCTTTGGAAGGGCCTTCTGACATGGTCTCATGAGGAAAACTTAATATGTATATCCCCCGGATATATATATTATATCATTTTATATATATATATATATACGCAATGTGTATATTGTGATACATAGGTACCTCAGGGACATGTGAACGTGTGATAACTGTTCTAAGGGCAGGACCAGTTCACGCTCCTCCGGTTACGTATCGACGGTTCAACCAATTCGTGGGGATACGTCTGGTGGAGCTGCAGGGGTACTTGGGACCTCCAGGCCATTTGGCCCCCACCAGACGCTAGCGGTTCTGGGCGCTAAAGCTGCCAAAAATCGAGTGCGTACGTATCGACACCGGCTGGATGGCCTTAGGCAGCTTAAGCGTAGGGCAGGGGCCGTACCCATGAGGTAAAGCGCCGAGTCCCCCTGGTCACGATCGAATTAACGACACGGCCTTGCCTGCCACTCCTCCGTGAAGGGATCGGAGAAAAATATCATGGTGATATATAAGTCATCATGAGATCATGTCAGAAGACCCTACTAAAGCTGCGCCCAACAATCCAATGGTCGGAGCCAGAGCAGAGATCCCTGGCACAATCCAATGTATCATTAAAGATATATATATAGCCCCTCAGAGAACATGGCCGAACACCGCAGGTGACCAGAGCATCCGATGAGAAAGCAAACCGCTACTCTCAGGTGCCAAAACAATAGTGTCGGTACGAGTATTAATTTTGGAGAAATTTCCCAACGAGCACCATCCTTTGGAATGGAGACAGACAGCAAAATGTGCAATCACAAGTATTATGTTCAGCCTAAATCCACACACATTACTATTATTAGGCCATCACGACCACTAGCCACCTGAGAGCAGTCCGCGTTCCCAGCGGAATACCCACCGCGATCCGATTCTAAGAAATGAAGGTGCGCCTTCTACAACCGAAATCAGTTCAAATGATGTAAAATGTAGTCAGATGATGAACACAGGTAAATTTTCACGGTCACCATACGGAATATTCAGGTCTGAGCCTCTGCCCCCCCAAACATGCAGCAGAACGACCTAGGTGTGTGATAGGTCAGTTAGTGTGAAGCATGCAGCAAACTAGGGGAAGACCCGCTCTAAAAATGGCTCCCCTAGGAAGGAAACGAATGAAATTATCATCCTCCTAGTAAAGGAAACACATCCCTTTATAATGTTGTTTTATTTTAATTTGAAGGGCCAAGATAGAGAGGAACTCCCCCGACCTAAGTGGTCCCGCTTATGGCATGTTTAAGGAAGAGAGGACAGCATAGACCGAAATGCGCAGTTGGCAGCATGGCTTCAGGCCCTTATGATCAGGCATCTGTGCCATGGGGATGGGATGCCACTCGAACGGGGTGGTCCCCTGCCTGCATCTTAGGAAAGGTCGGTAATGCTGGTCAATGAGCTTCCTCGAAAGCTTAGCTGGACAGCGCAAACGTCTTTGCCTGTTTTATTGTCTATGTGCCAGATAATCAAATTGATATGGGCAATAGAAGTATGAAGAGCCATGCTGATGGCCTCTTGTCGGAAAGACTATTGGCAGTGGTCGTGGGACACATGGCAATATAAATGCTTTCCATGTAAATATGCTTCATTCGTGTGTGAAGCATATTCGCCATATCAACGGTATGAAAGGTCGGGACACGTATATATTTTAAAATTCATTGAGACTCCAACTAGTCCATGAATACCTTCAAAACACCTACCATGCCCTTTATGAACAATGCATGCTGTATTGGATGTACAGCCTGTTCTTGTACCAAGCTCACATTTGATATGGTTACTTGCCATAAATAATGTCTCCCCCCACCTTCCTTGTCTTGGAATACCACTGCTATTATATCGTTATTCATTGGGGAACGTCATCCAGGCACGGTCGCCAGTTATTTCCAGTGGGCCAGTTACATGTACCTGGAGGGGTCAAGTCACCACGACTCTAAATACCTGTCAGGCTGGAATCATTCTCATAATTGAATCAAGAAGGGGAAAGGTTGTTCAAACCAAAGTATCTTCAAATATATTTGTAGATAGTGAAACCATGATTAAACAGCGTCAGAGTGACGATAAGCTTCTTGCCTTACTCTAGAGAATGCAAACCGGAGCACCCATGATTTGTAATTTTGTGTCCCAATTAGAGCCATATCCAGAATCGTAGTAACCCAGCCCCCCCCCCCCCCCCCCCCCCCCCCCCCCCCCCCCCCCCCCCCGCTTCTTTTCGGTAAACCTACACAGGAAGGAAAGCAATTATGTTTGTATTCCGGAAGGAGACACCATTTAGTCGAGAAACAACCCAGCAATTTTGAAAGGATGGGTTAATTTTGGATACAATTCAGAATAATAACGAAAATCTGGAATTGAGACAATAGTGAAACTGACATCACGATTAATTTTAGTGTCATGCTTGCAATCATTAAATGCTAGCAGTTCAAAATTTGACAGTGAAGTTGAAGCACTGTACGAGAATCGAATCATGTACTCAACAGAATTCTGACTCCTGTCAGATGTCAATCCCTGTCTGAAATTAATGACACTTAACGAATCTTGGTACGACAACAGTCATTATTTTTCTGATATTGATAAACTGTAGGCTGATAACTTCAAGCGTCGACCAACACATCGAAATCATAGGAGACATGTGTGACAGTATTAAAACAGAAAACACAAAGTATTTTGTGAAAGCATGTTGTATTGATGAGATCTAGTGACTCCAGTAGTGTTCTGTAACATGCACACACCTCGGTGTGTACATGGGTCAGCCATCAAGTTTTTATTGTCCACACCCGATCGCACAGCGTAGTGCACCCACGACAACATACCTGAACAAGTGTTGTAATGGGGAAAGTCGGCATTTGCATTCGGATTTTATTCAGTAATCTCGAATGGGACTTGTTATAGCACTTGTCCAATATCAATCTCTGTCGATTTATTAAAGTAATAATGACACTACTGTTTTGACATTGATAAACCCAGATCGGCAGATGTAAATTGTAATCAACTTTTAAGTTCAAATGTGACCAACACATCTGTATCAGTTGTATTGAACCATAAAACAACAAAGTATTATAAGAAAGAATGTTGTTCACAACATTATGATAGATAGCGTCAGTAGCGATGGTAATTATTGCTAAATAAATGTCCACGCGTAAATAAATTCCCACGAAATTAGGATACTTCCGGTAGCGAATCACGTGGCATTTATATCTGACAAATTATATCATACCTTATAGGTTCTATAATAATTACATAGATGCATTGCTCACAATAATCTATGCGCCTCGTAAGGCCTTGAAATGGCGGCTGATTATGGCGAAATGTCGATTTTCATATTCAAATTTTTTTTAAGTCCGCCGCCTTTTCGAAAACCCGGACAATTTGTATGTTTGAAGCGAAACGGTCCGTGAATTCGAAACAATAATTCTAAAAACTAACGCGTAGGCGACCAGTAATTATTGTATCGATAAATTGAATTTGTTGTCTAGTTGTTAAACGACAAATTCGAAAAAATACTCCCTTAGACTTCTCGTTCGGTTCGTAGCAGAAAATAAACTGGCGTATTCAGTCAGTTATATTGGGACTGCGCATGCGTGACTAATACGAGCAAGCCACTAAAGACCGCGAGGTACCGTAGGCGACCACAAAAAAGTTAACCCCTTTTCTACTATGGTTTTACAAACGCAGGACATCTATCCATATAGTTCAGTGTGAACGGCTTCCTTTAGCGGAAATAACGATATTTGTGTGAAGTGATTCTCGTAAACAAAACAAAATTGAAATATTTGTTAATGAAATTATCCACCCACAGACCACTGTCATTAATAAGACAGTATTGTAGAATAAAAGATTGTTGAACAATTGTAAAACCGAATTCCGAAAATTGGAAAATATAATTTTTTTAATTAAAATTAGTTTTTCCTCAAGGGAAGCCCGAAACTGAACTATATGGATTAATATCCTTGGCCTTGTGTTATTGTCCGTTTATTGCCTACTCCGGTCAATCAGCGCTCGGATTAGCCCACGCATGAAAGCGTCCCGTGCAAATCCCGCGCTCTAACAATTCATCTAGCCAGTTTCCGACTTTTAATAATAAGATTTGCGAGTCGTGGGGTTGGGAATGGCACCGCCATGGGAGGGATCTATGATAGTTCAGTTTCTGGCTTCCCTTGAGGAAAAACTAATTTTAATTTAAAAAATTATATTTTTCCGCCAAGGAGAAGCCCTTCAACTGAACTATATGGATTAGAATGCAAGCCCAGGAGGAGGCAATGAGCAATAAATTTAATATTCCAGTTTGACGGGAATGTAATCTTCCAAAACAGATTTCATGTAAATGTGATTTAGTCATGAATCAGCTTTGATATGTTATGTGAAAGAGCTCATAAATTCAGATTCCAGCATTGCTCAAGCTTGTACCACCCCCCTTGTCTTTTGGAATAAACATCCCAGGCAGTGCCATACCATACGTGCCAGCTACTAGTAGAAACTGAGCAGTAGAGACTTCTTCTTCTGCTGCTTTTTCTCGTTTCATGCGATGAGAGTGATGTCTGTATTTACTATTTATATCTTCCCAAATAGAAAGCGCTATTGACGGTACGCGACAGCGAGTCTTCCCCACACAGAACAGCCTCCAAAGGCTCGGGTGCTACATGTATTGTCCCGGAGGATTGGTTGCCCGAATCTCAGAGAACGGCACTCTGCCTGCCACGGTCTGCTGATGCAGGACCAGGGGGCGTGAACTGGTACAGCCCGAGGACTGGTACAGTTGTGCAAAGTTTGTGTAATTCATTGTAACAAGATTTGACACATATCCTGTGATGAAGTTTTTTACAAGAGATCGATCCATAAGCAAAGCGAGTTCCCTAGGAACGACAGAATCCTTGACCGACAGTGGGAACCACCGTCGGCCCGAGATCCTTGCTCATCGTCGTCAAAGCCTTCAGACGCCAGGAGAATTATAGAAAGCATGTCAGGATCGACGCCAGCAACAGAACAGCCTGCATCAGGTTGAGGTAAGGTACTACAGGGAAGCCCACACTGGGAATGGCTCGAACGAGGAACAATAGCGCTCGCAGTTAGATTTTAAGGTGTTATTTCCCACCCCAAGGCCAGAATGGCGGAAAAAGGGAAATTGAAAGGATCCATTTGACCAGGGAAAGCCCCCCACCGAATCTCCCAAATGCAGGTGGTCCTGACACGCTGACATAAACGTCGATGACATACCACTAGGATCCCCTGACGGCAGAGGAGCAGGCCTGGACGTATCACTTGGGATGACGTTTCCAGGGGGACAAGACCGACCCTCGTAATGGAGTGGGCCACGGCGCCGTGGGGAAGCGTCAGAAGGCCAGTTGGCTGGTGCGCTTTGTGCGGCACGGGACAACGAGGCTTACCCACCCAGAACAGTCGCCAAAGGCGCGGGTGCTTGTGTCCTGGAGGATTGGTTGCCCAAATCTCCTGAGGACAGCACCCTGCCTCCCACGGTCTGCAGAAGACGGGGCTTGCAGCATGACCAGGGGGGACCGAATGGTTCCTGCCCGAGTTAAGACTGGTACGTTTGCTAAAAATGTTTAACCATGGACCAATGGGCCCTCAACCAACTATGACAATATCGCGTATATTCATGAGCAACCCGCACGGTGTGTGGCCATCAAAGTCGAATCTCGTTCGACTATAAGCAAGACAAGACATTCTGTTAGTTATTAGCAAGCATAATATACAAAACATTTGTTAGTTATTGCAAAACAAGGTTAATAAGGTAAATTCCGTTATTTACTATGGCCACGTGATCTTACCTGCTAGAAATTAAACCGCAGGTAAGATACTGTCTTTTCTCGGCGAAGAGGTGAGGAGAACATTTTATACACTTACGGAAAGTCCACAGATGGTGGAGCAGGCCTGGAATATCCCGAGGGAGTATGATTCCAGGGGGACAAGACCCACTCTCGTAATGGAGTGGGCCACAGACCGTGGGGAAGAGTCAGAAGTCTCAGTCCTTCCCAGGAGACAGGAGCAATTGTTCTCGTAGCCATATGCAATTGTAATTTTCTAATTCACGAATATTAAACTGTGCACTATTCCCTCTTGACAAAATGTGCATGGTCACAGTAATCGTTGATTCAATATTAAACTATTGGAAGGTATATTTAAAACCGTTCCCATCGCAGTTAAATTATGGGAATGTGAAAGTGCCATGGAACATGCATGTTTTGAGGTCTATCCCACAATGACATTGAATTTGAGAAAAACACAACTGATGATTATACAGGCGCAAGTACATCCGTATTCTGAATTGCGAGAGCAAATGAGAGCTCGAGCTGCATTTACATCTGGGAAGAACTGAAGTCTGGTTGGCTGGTGCGCTGTTAGCGGCACATGATGAGTCTTCCCCACCCTAAGGCTCAGGAGCGGTGGTCATGCACAATATAAAGGCTTCTTGCGGAACGGCGCTTTATATGTGTGATGATACAAATGCTTTCATTTGTGTTATTCATTTAGGTTTTCTATTTACCAGATAATCATATGGATATGTAGTAATAGAAGGAGAAGAGCCATGTTTTGGACTCTTTTGAAATTGGCACTGGCAGGCCTGCCGAATGCAAAATAAATCGTAAGCTGTAACGTATTTGTCGGTTGTCTGGTTGTGCTTAGGTACCCATAGGTTACACAAACTGTTATATTCAGTATCACGAGAGCCACATACAACTTTGACGCGACCTAGATTTCACAACCTCCAGGTGAACCGAACCGTCGTTCGCCTCCAATACGCAGGCCTGCAGTGGTCGTGCGCAATATAAATAGAAACGCTGTTCATGTAACTGCACTTTATATGTCTGACAATACAAATGCTGTCCTTTCTGTTATTTGCCCGATAATCAATTGGATATGAGGCAATAGAAGGAAAAGAGCCATGTGTTGGTCTCTGATGGAAATTATAGTGGCAGCGGCCCTGCGCAATATAAATGCATTTCCTGTAACTGTGCTTAATACGTGAGTGAAGGCTATTTGACATTTGATCTTTTCTATATGTGGAAATAGAAGGTAGAGAGCCAAGTGATGGACTCTGTTGGAAAGGCTATTGGCAGTGCATCGGGGGCACATGACAATATAAATGCATAGTAGTTCACCTTGACTATTCACGGATTGAAAGCGCGAAGTATGTCGGTATCAGTGAAAATTGACGCACGCCATATTGATATAGTCAGTTCGTATGTCATTGAGCCTTTGAGGCACTGACACCCTTGTACTAGTATGGAACACTTATGGCTGGCCATACATGTTTTTAAGCTCACCATTTTGTATCATGTTAATTCGTAATTTGAATGTATCGACAAACACTAATGTCTGAGGATAACAGTTCAGATGTTGTCTATTTGTTACAGTGAACACATGGAAATGTGAAACATCAAAATCATCAAAAGTATAAACATTGATTGACTGAAAATTTATTGAGACACTGGCTAGCCAATGAATCATTTCAACACTGCGACCATGCTAGGTCACACGGATATGGTGACTTGCCACAAGTAGGCCAGCCAAAGGCTCTCATCCAAAATATCTCCAAAAAGTTCTGACCATGGACGGAAGTATCCTTGGATATTTAAGCAAACTATAGCTGAAGGTTCAGGCTACTGCACTTGCATATCTGTGTAGTCATGGAACAGGGAAGCCCATTCAGCAAAATACATTGAGTGATTGCAAAGAAACGGACACAATTGTCACCGAAATAACGACAGAGTACCGGTATGAATTGATGGAGATCGCCATTCGACAATGGGAACTCAGGCTTCAAGATTCGACGAGAATCACCGAATCGATTCCCGTAATGATTCTCACAAAACTTTACAATTTGCAGTGCTTTATGACTAACATGATTCATCATTTGATTCTCGTAAAATTAAATGTATTTTGAGCCCTGGAACTTGAAATGAAAATCCTTGGTGCCCAATCTTGTGTCAGATAATCCTAGTCCCCAATCAAACCAGTTGGACGATTCGTAGCAACCGGACACTGTCAGTAATACTGGACAGGCATGTAAAGAATGAGACTATTCAAGAGACACAGCATTATTTGAACACAGGCCATATAATACTATATGTTATAACAAACATAATCTCATTGTTTCTAACGATTGTTCCGATGATACAATGAGGGAAAGAAAATGGAATCGCAAGAACAGGGTAAAAATTTCAAATAAATATCTTGAAGTCGATGTAACGTTCGCGACGTTCCAAGTATCCAAATACGAGCCCTCATGTTAATAGTAATACATTCGGGCTAGCTAAGATTTGCAAATATTAATCGGTAAGCACAATTAATTATAACGACATGTTGTATATGTACAATGATGTTCTGTGATAATCATTATCCAAATGTCGGTTAAGTTCCAGTCGCCCAACTTCAACTTACAATTAGTTGAGGCAAAAGAAATTTCATTGGATTACAAGTTCTATCTTGTTTATGAATACATGTAAATTATCGTCAAAGGAGACATTTCTGTCCTGGCCAACTTTCTGCGCACTAACAGAGCTGGTGCATATACGATGAGGTAGTGTACATGAAATGAACGTAGCAAGAAGTCGGCTTCATGAAATAGAGTTAGCACGAAATTAGGAGACTTCGCATACCGTACCACGTGGACTCCGAAATCGGACGATTCATGCCACCGTATATGTTGCACAATAATGCAATATAGGTTTGCTACAAGTAAACGATGTGCGTCTGTAGTCATTGTCAAAATGGCCATCAATGGCGAAGTTCTCAACGTGATTTTGTCGATTCCAATCCCAAAATTTTCGAGATAAAATGTGTCGATAAAAAACACGAAATTTTTATAAATTGCGTTGCGCATACTATGAAACGAAGAGTTTCTGCACGGACTTAAAAAATATTAAACGACCGGGTAAGCAACGGATAAATTGCAAGTTTGTTATCAACAATAAATATTGAGTTGATAAACTCGCAATAGAGAAATACTTCCTTTAGTTAAAACCACGTCTGATAGGTCCAAGGAGAGAAATAAAACTGGCTAGATGAATTGTTAGAGCGCGGGATTTGCACGGGACGCATTCATGCGTGGGCTAATCCGAGCGCTGATTGACCAGAGTAGGCAATAAACGGACAATAAATTTTAACCCTCATGATAACACAAGGCCGAGGATAATAATCCATATAGTTCAGTTGAAGGGCTTCTCCTTGGCGGAAAAACACGTGCGTAGTGCACGAAATTAGGAAACTGCGCGGTTTCGTTCGCAATATCGTAAAGAGAACGTTCATTAAAAATGAACAGATGAAAGATGCGACGTAGAAGAAATAAAAGGGATCAAATTCTTACTTGTCATTCGCTTCTATAGCGAAAGGACTCACATGATTGGTCCAGAGGTAAAGTTGTTTAGGTTTGACAGTGCGCGTACTGTAGGTAATCCGTACCGATTTTTAATACGACTTCTATGATCTTGCAAGCAAGAAATATATAACCATTAGTTCATTCAGTGTCCAAGATATATTTGAAGGAGATATATTCTTGTTCAAAGTAGTTATTTTTTACAATAGTATATCTAAATTGACAACACACACCGTCATTCTAATTATTAATTATATGCACTAGTGACTCTCGATGGTGAAATCGTTTTCATTAGTTTATTGCCGATAGATGCGTCCCGAATCGAGTAGTAAATATTTACATTTGAGCGTAGTTCAGACAATGTTTTCTATCGAGTGGTATGGTCGATTTGCTTCAGATTTTCGGCGGTGTTAGTAGAATGTTGCATTCCTCCAATTGGCATAGGGTCTGATTACTAACCTATCAGTTTCACGCACCCGAACAAGTACATAATATGTCTTTAAAGCAATAAAGTTCCCATAATTCAGCTATAAGCATTGCAGAAAACTCATATGGGAACCTCTATTTTATATTAAAACATTTTAAAACATATCAATCTCTGATTTCATTGATATTTACTAAATTATGCTTAGGAAACAAATCAGACTGATGGATGGAAGGACAGATGAATCACACCTAGAGTTATAGTTGCCCAAATGAGATGAAACTTATAAATTCTAAGTACCATGAACAGATGGAAGTTGAGTCTTTTAAATTCAGCAATGTCGTCTCTTATTCTCGGCAACAGGACCAAGTTGAAAAACCTGAGAACAGAAAAAGAATTTTAGTAATAATCGTATTTATTAACACTGCTTAATTAACTACTCAAATCCATGGGGAGAAGGACTATCTAAACAAAGTTACGGTGAAGGTTTGCATCTGATTTTGTTTATTTTGCTGAATATGTACTTCATGAATTAGAATTTGCTTTTACAACTTTGACTTTCCAACCCTGGGAATTGAGGAAAATATCCCAAACAATATTCTTGCCAAGGTAGAAGAAATCGGACAAGGCAAAAACTTATTTTACCTAGGCAATTTTGCAACAATATTGTTTTTTTTGCAATAATATCCACGTTTTAAATCAATATTAACCTTGCGACCCAAGTATGCTATTTTATTACAATCAGTTATTAAAGAAATCATAGACAATACTGTATGTTAAAATCTAATTCACTCAAATTACTGTCATCTAAATTCTTAGTTATTTTGGAGAACATTGTTTCCAGACAGAGCTGTTAAGTTTCACAGATTGTCCGTGAGACTCCCGGATAGCCATGGCAATTCTGCAAATATGGATAACCTCCAATTTCTCCCAGATTCAGCAAAACCAGACATTCAAAATAAAAAAAAATTAGGTTATTTTATTTTTCAAATATTAGTGATTTTGTGGGGAGGGACACATTAACATTCACAGCTTTTGATGTTCCCTTTGATTGAAGACTGATCAATGGTGAACTGTGACTGATATTAATTTATTTTCACATTCTGGTGAAGCCACAAGTATAAAGGGTGTTGCTATAGTATACAATACGTATAATTTCTAAGTAATGGATTAGTGGTATGCATTGCGAATGGAATGTGTCCATTTCGTTTGCAGATAAAACTGTAAGACAGGTAAATTTTTACTTTCGGTTTCACGCATTGATGTCCGGTTGTAATCTGTGTAACTCGGGTTCATTTATACTTATTTCAAACGGTTTCTGCTTCCTAAATTTGTTAATAAATGGTGGAATGTGTCCATTTCTTTTAGGGGTTAAACAATAAGACAAGTGCATTTTGTAGTTTATTCCGATTTTGTACTTTCGGTTTTGTGCATATCCGGCTGTATCCGGTGGAATTCTGAGTAGTTTTACTTTGTTTATAAGACGTGTCTGTTTCTTTCTCTTCAATAAATAGTGGTGGTCTCTCAATCAACACAGGTGGAATTATTGTTTTGAACCAAAAATTAGGTGGTCGCGTTTAACAAGTGATCACCCATTGCAGGTGATATATAGAATAAACCAGTCGGTGAACAGGAAATGCGGTTGCAAATTGGAGGTGGCCCCTCCCGCAAAAATCTCCCGGATTGCTATTTTCAAAACTTAACATGTCTGTTTCCAGGCCACTACTCAATATATATGAACAATTCCCCAACTGTCTCACATGCAGTCTCCATATAGTTAATGTCCCACTACCATGGATGCTATTGTAGGACAATTTATATAAAGAAGAGTGAAAGGAAGTCATTTTGGCTAAAGAGGTTGTAATTCTGATTGGCACTATGAAATTTTAGTAACCCAATGAACTTATTTTACTTAGGCAATAGTACTGCCTAGAGCCATAGACTAATTGATATTGCCTCTGCTTTTACCTAGGAATTGCCTGTTGCCTTGCTAGGATAATTTCCAGGGCTGCATTGTCTATTGGATTACTATGACCTTTGTGACAGTTAGTCAGCCATCACAACTTTGTGTTTTTAAGACAAATATTGTATCAATGTGCAGAAAATTTGCAAACCGGCTACTTGTTTCGGCCTTGCTTTTCACATCCAAGATCAATCAACCAAATCCATCAAGAACAAGCCGAGTTTATTGTGCCTGTCATTTGCAGAATGAGGTCCCCATAGGGTGTATTTAATTATGTTATCCCGCATAACAGGCTTCAAACATATAGCGGGCTTGCATCACTAAATTCATCCTCTGGGGACCTCATTCTGCTTAGGCCTCATCTTCTCCGTATAGTTTCTTTATTATCAAATTTCTATAGAAACTTCTTCACATAGATTATATGACTTTTTTAGTTTAGTTTCTCTATATCCCCAAATTGGCAGACGACACATTGCATAATCGAGGTTCCCAATGGGTGTACAATCTTCACCATTTGGGAACTTCAATCTAAGTCTATGTCTCCCATAGCAGATGAGGCCATGCAGAATGAGGTTCCCAGAGGGTGAATTTAGTGATAATAGCCTGCTATGTGGGATAGTGTCACTAAATTCACCCTCTTGGGACCCCATTCTGCAAATGACAGGCACACTGAACTCAGGCTTGATCGAGAACACCTCTGCTTCAACTGTCTATTCACCTTTGTGCCATCTTTGCATTGAGGTTGGATGCGAAAATCCTTGATGCCTGATACATCGCTGCTGCTGACCATCTCTCTGGTTCTGTGATGTATAGAATCTATGGAAACAAGTAATGGAGAATATATAATATAAGTAAAAGTTCGCAGACCCCGAGTCCCACGAAACGAAGTGACTTTTTTTTTAGGACACTGGCTTTTTTAACTCTTTCGCTGCCACCCGCCACCACAGACGTACCCCCCAGTGCCACGCATCCTGTACATATATCCATGTATTTCAGGTATATATGGGTAATACATTATATCTCAAGCAGTTTCTAATATAATTAGTTGAAACTTCACATGTATATAGACATAGGTATACCCTGTCGAATGTCGACGTGGACACGCCCACCAAGGTCACGTGACATTGGCGGCCATCTTGGATTAGTGGCTATTTGCCTGTATATGTACAGTTTGTGTGGGTATGAATGGGTGTGTTGTTTGTTTTCTAATTTTCAACCCAATTATACGATGTCCAACAGTAAGGTACACGGGAGTAACCTATATGAACCCACTTTGGACATAAAATAGGTCACGTGACCTTGGCGTCCATCTTGGATTTATGCAAGTTGCCACCTATATGTAGCAAAATGGGATACCATGGCGCACTTTGTTGAGTTCGTACTTTTGTTGCTTGAATATTCCCCGATAGGTACAATTCCAAATATAGATATATATAATATAACCATACCCATATGTATATATACCTGCAGGGGGACATATGACCCTGCTCCGCCCCTTATAAGTCACGTGATCTTGACGGCCATCTTGAATTTCAGGAAAATTGGGTTTTACGATGATTTATGTGAATTATATGGGTCACGCGGGCGTACGCATGGTCAACTCACCAGCATTATTAATTTAGTTGCCTGTTATCACCACTGGAAAACGACACAATAGACAAGGGTTGTTCAAAACCAGTAAATGTGTATTATAAATAATAGGTATAAGTATCTTATGCGCCGCAGGCGCCCCTCGATCATTAGAGTATAGAGGTTAGTTACCCACCCACCACCCCATCCCGCCACCCATAGTATCTTATGCGCCGCAGGCGCCCCTATAGAGGCTACTGCCCACATAAATAATAGGTATAGGTATCTTATGCGCCGCAGGCTACTGCTCACACAAATAATAGGTATAAGTAACTTATGCGCCACATGCGCCCCTCGATCATTAGAGTATAGAGGTAATAACAATAACTTCTTCAGTCCTGAGTCTTTTGGGAGCAGCTATTTTCGACTGATAACCACGTGCTAATAACAATGACGCAATATTCCGACTCTGACTGTACCTCCATAACGTCAGAAATAGCATGACCTTGAGGACATTGTCGCTTTAAATTGTTCGCGCGCAACAGTACTACAGATAAATACATTGTACACTGTCAAACATGCCGGAAAGAATAGAGTTATATCCCATACATTAGACTACATACCAAATTCGCATTTATGCGCGATTGGCAGCATCTACGAAGTTCGCATTTATGCGCGTTTGGCAGCGAAAGAGTTAAAGAACAAACAAGCCTTGAAATAGGGTGTCCGTCATTTGCAGAAAGAGGTCCCCAGAGGGTGAATAGCGGGCTAGCATCACCAAATTCACCCTCTGGTGACCTCATTCTGCTGAGGTGTAAGCAGAATGAGGTCCCCAGAGGGTGAATTTGGTGATGCTAGCCCGCTATATGCAAATGACAGACACCCTATTTCAAGGCTTGTCTGCTATTAAATTAATCTAATTGTATCACCAAGTTTGCGCGAAACTTGAAACTGGTATCGTATAAAACAATTAAATTCACTGCTAATGCGACGGTGCATCACTTCTCTCCATGACATGTGCCATTCACATGCCAAAGCAATATGAGATATAATACTATGGTATAGGTAGACAAAATAGTCCCAGGCAAAATGTGGCATTTACTGGGGAAACTCATCATTTATGGACAGGTTTGAACATGATTCTGGTATTATGTGATGAGTCTGTGTTGTGTGTTGTGGCTCTCAAAATCCTTATCCGTGTTCTCAAGTACCTCCCTCGTCACTGAAATTTTCTTTTAAAAGCCTCGTCACAAACGTTTTTCAATATTTTCTGTTAGAAATATTGGATATGAACAACGAATATGAATTTTTGTTTGTTTTTGGAGAATGTTTTGCAGATTATGAGAATTTTTTTTTAATAATAGTCTCCCTCCCTCATCTCAAAATTGAGATCTAATAGCCTGAGAACACAGATATTTTATGTTAACCCTTTACCCAACAAAGCGGCCAAATAAAGCTTCAACAGCCTAAAATATCTTCGGTCTGTCTCAATAGAACCATACAAATATGGATATCATTGGAACCGGTTCATTGACCACATTGTGATGGCTACAGTTATGCCCATGGGCGTAGCCAGCATTTTTAAAAGGCGGGTTCGAATATTAACTTGAGGGGCACAGGACCGAGGTGAAAATCTCCGATCGCGCCGCGTGTGAAGGGTGCAGGAGGGGGTGTCAATTTCACGCAGGTGGTGTCCGAGGGGCCTCCCCCCGGAAAAAATAAGCATACACTAAAATTGTATGTTATTGGCTGAAGTGGGCTATATAATATATGGAATTGAACGACAGTCAATCACTCATTGCATATAGCCCATGGTCGTTATATAGATCTATATGCATGCAGAACATGATATGTAAAGCTTGGAATGACCTGCATATTTATTTTCCTATACTATATACATAAACAAACTGTATTTGACTTATTATATATACATGTATACATGTAATCTATAACCCTGACCTATTGCATGCCAACTGGAATTTTTAACAGAGTTTGGGTAGGCCCGCAAACCCCCGGCGCCACGTCCCGCTAATGGACACTCGGGATATTGAACCCTCGGATGTCGCACCCTCAGATTATCGTATCCTTGAACCATCGGACTATTGAACCCTGTGAGTGTCTCAGGACTAGCGCGCTGTACCCCGGCCTGTAATCGAACCATCGGACTAACGTGCTGTTCACACCCTGGGGCTATATCTGATCTATCGAAAATTATACTGGGCATATTCAGTCCCATACATGTACATCAAGGTTTGAATTGACATCCCACCAACTAATAATTTGCTCCTTTTTGGTTGATATGACTGGGACTTCCAAGGAAAACCCTGTTTGGGGGGGGGGACTTCATGTCAAGAAACTGTTCGAACCCTCGAACCACACAGGAACACAACTTGACACCCAAAATTGAACCCTATATATACATGTAGTCATGTACATGTAGTGTTTGCATACAGTGTGACTATTCGCTCATAATTGCCAATAACTGTGAAAACAAGTTTGACATGCACACATTCATACAGCGTCACTTTAATTGAGAGAGAGATATGTAAATTTCACTGAAACATTATACGGACCTCAATTTAATGTGAAATAATATAATCTAGTATAGGCCAATCATGCCTTTGTCGACTGCTTAAGTGACCTCGTCGGCTGATTTCCACGGTTCGTTGGCTCGGGCAACTTCGGGGGTTCATGCATTAACTTAGCGAACCCCCAAGTTGCCCGAGCCAACGACCTGTCGACTGAACCCTGGAAGTCAGGCGACGACGGCACCTCTCTTTTCAAGGGCGGGTTCGTCCGAACCCGTCGAACCCTGGCTGGCTACGCCCATGGTTATGCCCTGTGCCAATGCATTCTCTTATATATGCGAGTCGACCATAGGTCACCTCGCATATATAAGAGAATGCATTGGCCTAAAAAACTCTTTTTACCATTTTTTCTTATAATATTTGCTACATTCTTTCACAATTTGATCATTTTTAATATGTGTTAAGCCAATAAATTCTCATTTATATGAGAGGCGACCTATGGTCGACTCGCATATATAAGAGAATGCATTGGCACAGGGCCATTCTGTTGGGTAAAGGGTTAATGGCCTTCAGATAATGTTTCAAGGGGTACAATACACAGGGATTTCACTGAACTACAAGCCTGTAAATAATGTGTCTGACATTTGCAGAATGAGGTCCCCAGAGGGTGAATTTAGTGACGGTACCCTACACAGCGGGCTAGCATCACCAAATTCACCTTGTGGGAACCTCATTCTGCTATGAGAGACCTAGGATCAGATTGAAGTTCCCCAGTTGAAGTTGGTGATTTTAACCCATTAGTCACCTCGATTATGCATTTTATCTTCTGCAAATTAGGGGATATAGAAACTTACCAGATGGGAAAAGTAACTAAAAACAATATTAATTTGAGACTATAGATACTTCCCAGAAGATGAGGCCTAAGCAGAATGAAGTCCCCAGTGGTTATATTTGGTGTTGCCAGCCCGCTGTGCAGGATAGCGTCACTAAAAATCACCATTTGGGGACCTCATTCTGCATATGACAGAAACACTAATTTGCAAGCTTGCTGAACTACGTAGCACAGTAGCCACTGACCTGCTCCCAGTTCCGGAGAGCTGGAACAACTTTGAAAGCTTTGGGTAGTTTTCCACTTCTGTACTTCTTTAGAATATGTCCAACACTTCTGTACATCTTCACAACTCTTTCATCTAGTTGCTGCATTTGAACGCTGGCATTGTCTGAAAATAGTATTATATGACATGACTTTCCAACCTTCTGATTGGCTGCAAACTGCTGCACTATTTTCAGTAAAATCATAATTATTGACTTCCAAAAGATACTCATAAATTGACAAGTGTTTAACTGAAAATAGCAACAACTCTCTTCTAAAAAATTATAAAAACATGACCAACCTGTGTATATCCATACTACCATATATATTAAAGTATGCCAAGCCATGATAATAGCTCAACTTGATTCAAATCATAATAAAGGGGTACTGTAACTAATTCCGACTATTTATTGGACCATTTCCTATTATACTCACCAGATTATATGCAACAATTGAATTAATTTGAGCCATGGATTAGTGCAAAATACACTCATGTGCTCTATGAACGATGTAAACAACATGATAATTACAATTAAAATGAGTTAATGACTCGAACTGTTAACTCATTTTCATTATAATCACCATGTTGTTTTACAACATTCGTTGAGTGTATTTTGAACTCATCCATGGCTCAAATTCTTTCATTTGTTGCATATATTCTGTTGAGTATAAAAGGAGATGTTCCCATAAATGGCCGGATTTAGTGTAAAGTCCACCTTTAATCTAACATGATTTAAGAAAATTACTATTTCTCACTCTGGAATATATTCTCTCTCAACTTGACCATCCTCCTCAGAAAAAAAATGCAGTGATTTATTAATATATTCTCATCCAATTCATATCGAGTTTATCATACCTGACATTTGACCCTGAATTTCTGTCTGTTTCTCTGTTATTTTCTCCATTATGATGTCTGCTAGAGTCCTCCGAGCCGGCTGCTCTTTATTCATGAAGAGCTCAAGTGCTTTTTCATCCTCTTCGTCCACTTCCTGCACGAGTAATAGTCTTACAATTGATGACATTATTTTGATAAATTAACCCTTTACCCAACAGAAGGGCCCTGTGCCAATGCATTCTCTTATATATGCGAGTCGACCATAGGTCGCCTCGCATATATAAGAGAATGCATTGGCTTAACACATTAAAAATTATAAAATTGTTAAAGAATGTAAGAAAAAATGGTAAAAAGTGTTAAATAAAGATTTTTTTTAGGCCAATGCATTCTCTTATATATGCGAGGCGACCTATGGTCGACTCGCATATATAAGAGAATGCATTGGCACAGGGCATAACTGTAACTATCACAATGTGGTCAAGGAGCCGGTTCCAATAATATCCATATTTGTATGGTTCTATTGAGACAGACCGAAGATATTTTAGGCTGTTGAAGATTTATTTGGCCGGTTTTGGCCGGTTTGTTGGTTAAAGGGTTAAACCCCGAATACTGTAAAATCATTTTAATTTGTGAGGTCTATTATTTATTGATTTCGTGGTTTGATCAGATAATGAAATCAATATCCAGCAAAATATTGAACCAGGCATTGCTTGACAAGTATTGGAGATAACACAATCATTGTATATGTTAATTTTCAACATGTTGTAAAATGGGTGCAAGAAAATAAATAAGATGGGATGAAGCGAAATCATGAATATGAGAATACCTGAGAAAACCATTAAAGGGATACTGTACACTAATCTAGTCATTTATGGGACCATCTCCTTTTATACTCAATATAATATATGTAACAAATGAATGAATTTGAGCCATGGATTCTGGTCATAAACTCATTTTCATTATAATTACCATGATGTTTGCATCATTCATCGAGCACATATCCTGTCGAGTATTAAAGGAGATGGTGCCATAAATGGCCGGATTTAGTGTACAGTACCCCTTTTATATTATATGCAAAAGCAGGTGATATTGGTAAATGTAGTGAACTTGCAATTACTAGTAAGTGTTTTAATGTTGCATATTTATAGCGAAATGCCATCTTACCATCGGGGAGGTATATTATTGTTTTGTATTAGTTATTTTAATAAGTATAACATGATTGTGATTCCGATTTATATTCCGACTCTGGGTCTAAATAGACTGTCTCGTCCTGCATTTAATATCTTATTGGTGTTACCAAACCACATTGCCATAGTTATAAAGTTTTCCATTGAGTGTGGCCTCATACTTTGTGATGGCTAATCGCAAAACTATAGAGCTTGATGATATAGAAAACAATGATGTTTTTGATTTCTTAGAAACCTACCAATCACGTTCAGACGGACAAGAGGGCTCGTGCGATAATCCCATAAATGGATTAGTTCCGACTAAATATTTTTTACCCGAGGAATATAATAATATTGTAGCCAGAACAAAAAGTCAAGTTTCATTGTTTAACTTAAATTGTCAAAGTCTCAATGCCAATTGGGATGCTTTCAACACTTTGATTTACGAACTACAAAATACGAATGACAAATTTGGAGTCATAGGTCTCACTGAAATATTTCGCACCCCTGATAACATTAATTTCTCATTAGTAGGTTATCATCCTCTCATAAAAAAATGTAGACCCGATGATGATGATTCAAGAGGGGGCGTTGGGCTTTTCATTAGAGATGATTTGAACTTTAAAATTCGGGAAGATTTATCAATTTTTTTGCCTCACGTTTTTGAATCACTCTTCATTGAGATATCCGAACATCATAGAAAGCCGTATATTGTTGGAATTATATACAGACCTAACACTCAGCCAAAGGCTGATATAGATAAATTTATCAAAACAATGAAGGAGATAATGACAAAAATTAATTCTGAGCACAAAAAAGGGTTTTTAATGGGTGATTATAATATTGACTTGTTGAAATTCGGATTACACGTGAAAACAAATGAATTTATTAACTCGTTTTTTGCTGATGGGTTTCTACCAACCATTCTTAGACCGACGAGAGTTACCACATATACTGCCACATTGATAGATCAAATACTTACTAATGACCCCTTGATGAGCTTCCAATCGGGTATTGTCATAACCGATGTCAGTGACCATTTTGGTATATTTTATCGGGAAAAGGCAATTCTCCACAGTCATCAACAGTTAGGAACACAATTACAGAGGAGCTTCTGTGATGATAATGTATCATGTTTTAAACGTATATTGTCTTCGACAAATTATGACTCTGTGTTACATGCATCTAGTCCTGATGGGTCGTATGACTCATTCATGAATCTGTTTTTAAAAGGTTATGATGTTGCCTTTCCTCTTAGAGTAGTACAAATCAAACGAAAACACATAAAACTAAAGCCTTGGATGACCGGTGGGCTCCTTAAATCGTCTTTGCACAAAGATAAATTATATAGAAAGAAATTGAAGAACCCCACTGACGGTAATATTGAACTATATAAGGAGTATTGCAGATATTTTAATCGAATTAAAAGATACAGCAAACGGACATACTATGAGAATATTCTGAACTCTTGTAGATCTGACATGAAAAAAACTTGGAACATATTACGCGAAGTCATTCAAAAGAGCAATAAGAAACCTCAATACCCCCACATTTTTGTGATTGAAGGGAAACCTATCCACAATAAACAACAAGTGTCTGAAGAATTTAACAAATTCTTCTCAACAATCGGCGAACGCGAAGCAGATAAAATATCGACTAACTCTAATATGGATTTCTCAAGCTATCTTGGCCAACCTGAAATTAGAAGTATGTTCGTGCGGCCCACCACCGTAGAAGAATTGGGTTATATTGTTAACAAAATGAAGAATAAACAAAGCAAAGATAACAAGGGGATTTCAGCAGGTTTATTGAAACAAATTATTGAGGAAATTTCAATACCTCTATGTCATATAATAAATAATTCATTAGAGGCAGGCATTGTTCCAAAAGAGATGAAAATAGCTAGAGTTATTCCTCTATTTAAATCCAATGAAAGAAATATGATTCAAAATTATCGTCCAATTAGTATTCTTCCCACATTTTCTAAAATCTTAGAGAAAGTGGTATGTAACAGGTTAGTGGAATTTTTCCATGATAAATTCTATAAAGAACAATATGGCTTCCGGAGAGGCCATTCTACAGTTCACCCAATAATCCGACTTCTTAACGACATTGTGATTAATAATGACAAGAAATCAAAAGATTGTACATTAACAACTTTTATTGACTTCTCAAAAGCTTTTGATACCATAAATCACGATATACTATTATCTAAACTTGAATATTATGGAGTTCGAGGCAATATAAAACATTGGTTCGAGAGTTACTTAAGAGATAGAGTGCAATATGTAGATTTAGACGGTTGTGTATCAAGTGAAATCCATATTACAACTGGTGTCCCTCAGGGATCTATCTTAGGCCCTTTACTTTTTCTTATCTATGTGAATGACATGCACCGGAGTACATCATTATCCCTTTTATCATTTGCAGATGATACCACTGTATATGCGTCTCATCATAATTTAGATTTACTTTTTAAGCGCACAAATATTCAACTTGAATTACTCAATCAATGGTGCAAGGCAAACAAACTGTCATTAAATGCCAAGAAAACCAAATATATTTTATTTCAACCAACTGGTGGAAACTATAATTGCACGAAACATACTCTACAGATAAATGGTCAAATAATTGAAAGAATAGGAAGCAACTGCAAAGAAAAATCCTTCAAATTCCTTGGTATTCATCTGGACGAAAATTTAACATTCAACAACCACACGGCTTTAATTGCAACAAGAATGTCTAGAGCTCTATATGCAATTAACAGAGTTAAACACATTCTTCCAGAAAGGAATTTACGACAGTTGTATTACAGTCTAATTCATAGTCACCTAACATATGGCATAGAAATTTGGGGAAATTCGAATACGTTTAATAAATTAATAGTATTGCAGAAAAAGGCAATTCGCATTATACATAATAAAAGATATAACAGCCACACCGATCCACTCTTTAAAAAAAGTAATATACTAAAAGCTCACGATCTTTATAAATTACGCACCTATCAATTCATGAACGATTGGTTCTGCAACCAACTACCTATCTCATTTCAGAACACTTATCGCATATATCACAACCCAACAATGGTAACAAGACAAAGTGGCAAATTAGGTGGAACAAAATCTAGAACATCCTTCACCGAAAACCTCCCTTACCATATCTTCCCGAAACTTTGGAAAGAACTAGATACATCTTTACAGTTAGTTTTACCACGTTCCAAATTTAAACGAGACGTATCTGAAGATATCATAAGCAGCTATCTTGACAGTGTTCTTTGTAAAAACCTACACTGTTTCGACTGTTATCCGTTCATGGATAAATCAACTATATATATGTAAGAATTGTTAAGTGAATCCAACGCATGTACGCCCATTATGTGTGAAGAATACAACTATATCATCAGTCTTATATTATACCAAAATTTATATTATATATCATAATTGAACGATAATTGAACGATATTTTACTGTATTGCCACTTAGGCTATGGAAAAAACTAAACCACAAAAGTATCGTTGTCTACACTACTATAGATAAAAAAAACTTGTATCACCATTATATGCTGTCATTTGGGATCAGAGTCGGAATATAATTATCTAAGTTTGGGAGTGTGCAGGAAGACGACCAGTAGGTCATGCCATCTCCCAGTAATATATACTATATTTTGTTTGATTTTTGTATTATACATTATCATGTTTGTTATATATTACTAAATAAAATTGAATTGAATTGAATTGAGCTCATAGATGGACTGAATTCCAAGATCCCAGTGTTGTCACTTATGGTGCATCTGATTGAGAATTAGAGGGAAAGGAAACCCTCAACTGACAAATGTTTGATAGTTCAATCCAACTCCCACAAAGTATGAGAGCTTTCCGATAAATGGCAACAAGCCATATTCCCGACTAAATCCTGAAAAGTAACCCATAATTCTGCTGTGGTTAAGCAGTCGATTATTTAGGGCATTACTGTAGTTCAAGTACATCAATATTGCTTTGTGTTATTTATGTCTATTTCTAGTTTCCACAATAAACAGTACTGATGTGATGGCAGTGATTCTATGAGAGTTAATGGCATTAAATTTATACAAACCACGTCTTCATAATCATCGTCATCGTTGACATCAGACTCATCCTCCTCCTCGGATTCTGAATCTCCCTTACTCGCACCAAGTCGGACGGTTTTCTTTTGAACAGGCACAGATCTGAAATGGTTCACAATCATATTTTTCTTCACCCGTTAAGAGAAATGAACTTCAAATGATACAGTGAAAGATCAATATAATATTAGCATTTTTGTTTAAATTTTCATCTTGTTTTGGGAATAAATATTGTTTACACCAAATAATCGATTAAAGGTACTCAATCCGAACATAGGGTCCCCATCTCAACAGATTCCAACAACAACAATCCGATCAGAGGGTCCTATATTACTATTTCTTTGGGCGTAAAAAATATTTGATTCGAGTCGAGGAACCCATCAAACAAAGCTCAGAGTTATTAGATATTGATTTTGAAATTTGTTATTTACTCGAGATGAGTACTAATAATTGCCTTCAACTGCCGTAATCTGCTCGGGATGTGTACACCAAAATCTATTCAAACAGACAAGGATGGATAACTCTAAAATCAAGTGGTAATAATAACGCAATTTTGACTGAGTTCTGGGCCAGAAAGTATTCCCGATAATGAAAAATAATAGATTTCTAAAATCGATATCTAACAAATCTGAGCTTTGATGGGTGACTTCCTCGACTCGATTCAAATATTTTTGACCCCCGAAGCCATTGAAATAGTAATTGAGAGGAGTTTTATCGGATTGAGTACCTTTAATTAGTCTGTAGAGTTGTTTTCGGTAGATAATGCATTTCCGGTGAACTATCAGCAATAAAATCGTCTTCGAAGACAGTATATATATATAATAACATTTCTAAATAATAACCATCATTGAGCGTATATACGCTTAAGTTAAAATGATGTGAAACACTCCGCTAGGGTGATCAAATATAAATGGAGAATAATCTTGTTCAAAGTAGATATTTTTACAAATATTATTTATAAATTGACGACACACATAGTCATTCTTGTATATTAATTAAATGCAGTGACTCTCGGCGGTGAAAATCGCTTTTGTTAGTTTATCGCCGATAGATGCGTCCCGAATCTAGTAGTAAATATTTACATTTGAGCGTAGTTCAGACGATGTTTTCTATGGAGTAGTACAATCGATTTGCTTCAGAATTTCGGCGGTGTTAGTGGAATGCTACATTCCTACAATTGGCATAGCGCCTGAATACTAACTTATCAGTTTCACGCACTCGAACAAGTACATAATATGTCTTTAAGTACATTATGGGAGTCAAAAGATCAAATACAAATTGAATTAACTGTGACGAAATACATTAAGCAGACAGCACTGAGTACATGCGCTCTTCTGTTAGTTTAATGATAATTCACGTGATGTTAAGATTTTCCTGCTGAAAATGAATCATGTCACTTCTCACGTGACTTTGTATTTCTGGGTATATAAATAATATTCCAAACAGGATTTAGTGTCATCAGCATATTATAATGGTAGGACTGGATTCAACTCAAGTGATAAATCGATTATCTCATTTATCATTGATGCATGAATTAATCAACAATTAATCGATTAACCCTTTACCCAACAAAACGCCCAGAAAAATAGCCCAAATGAAGCTGCAACAGCCTAAATTATCTTGGGTCTGTCTCAATAGAACCATACAAATATGGATATCATTGGAACCGGCTCATTGATCACATTGTGATAGTTACAGTTATGCCCTGTGCCAATGCATTCTCTTATATATGCGAGTCGACCATAGGTCGCCTCGCATATATAAGAGAATGCATTGGCCTAAACAAAATTCATTTTTTAACACTTTTTACCATTTTTTCTTACATTCTTTAACAATTTTATAATTTTTTCTTACATTTTTCTTACATTTTTATAATATTTTTCTACATTCTTTGACAATTTTATCATTTTTAATATGTGTTAAGCCAATGCATTCTCTTATATATGCGAGGCGACCTATGGTCGACTCGCATATATAAGAGAATGCATTGGCACAGGGCGGTTTTGTTGGGTAAAGGGTTAATAGTTTTAGTTCTGCTGACCTTCCAGATCCGTGTTCATCTTCTAGCTCTTCTTGCTGTATTCTAGCTTGTTCAAGAATCTTCTTTGACAGCTTCTCATCTACATACTGGATTTAAAATGAAATGTCAGATCCAATCTGCTATCAGAATAATATACGGGTTCAACCCTTTCCATACTGAATGGATTATCACATTCAGGAATAAATGTCTATATTGGAATGGCCTATTATCCATTTAGTTTAAACAGTATTTTATTTTCCCTCTATGGAGTCAGGAAATACAAATCTATAATCACAATGTACAAATTTAGAAGGAGAACAAGAGTATTGCTTGGGCCATGGTAATTTCAACAATGGGCCATAACTCAGTTGAAAATTGGTGAGGGGAAGTTGGGGAACCCAAATTTGAACTTGACCTGTATTTTGAGCTAGTAAGCTCACATACCAAATTTCATTCAATTCAGACTTATTAAAGTTATTATCCGGAAACAAAATTTAAGTGCAAATTCCAACAAAATGGCCCATAACTCTCGTAAAAAATTGGCGGTTAGAACCCAAATTTGAACTTGACCTGTATTTTGTGCTAGTAAAACCACATTCTAAATTTAAGCCCATTCAGTTCAGACTGACTAAAGTTATCATCCGGAAACTAAATGAAAGTGTCATTGACACTGTAGCTCAACTTGGAAAGGGAATAATTTCAAGTGTCAGTCAATTGAGTGATTAGGAATGCGGAAAGTTGAAATGTCTAAGTAATACTAGATTATCAACATGAAGAGATATATATATAATAAAATCCAAGATGGCCACTGATGTAAGTTTGGACTGGAATTGCTATCAGTTGAAAAGCTTGAGATATCAGTTGGCAATATTTGCAATGCTTAAGATACCAGCGTGTTAGGGTTGGGACAAAATTCCATTCTTCCTGATTGTTGGGTTTTGGGTCTGGTTCAGGGAGAAGGAGGTGCAATTTCTAAGTTGGGCACCCCCCCCCCATCAACAGCTAGATAAGGACTGTCTTGTCTAACCTTTAAATACTTAGTATGGTATAAGTATATATGGGTCAAATTTTGAACTTCAGTGTATGAGATAGAAAGATAGAAGTCACTTCTTCCTGGGGTAAAAAATAGGGAGAAGTTGTATCTAGGCTGGTCCATGTGCACGGGCCTATGTATCGTTGTTGATTTTTAGCCCTTTTGGGGGAGGGGGGGTCCAACCAATTATAGTTTAAATGGCTGTTTTTATTGGGTCTGTTTGGGTGGGGTGGGGGGGGGGGGGTGGGGGGCTCCTGGAGCCCTCTCTCAATATGTTCCTGCTAATTCTGGTGTAGCCTAAGTTAACTAACACAGAAATGGTCATTGTGTCACCCCCTTTCGTTCAGTTGGGTACACAGCTTTTGAAAACTTTTAGTTTTTATAAAATTTACATTTGAGTACCCAGCTTTATGACTGAAATTGTTTCAAGTCAAATTTTGCCAACTATTTATGTGAAAAGGAAATATCCGGAACTGGGAAATTGACTGGACAAAATTTGGAAAACATTTACTGGTCGAATTTCGTACCTCCACTTCTCTCGTAATGTCATGACCAGTGTAGGTCAACATGACTGTTATCGCAGATTGCTGCTTCCAGGTAGAAGGGTATGCACTATGTTCATGACTGAACTAGTGACGACATTAGGCTGGGTACACTGTCAGATTGGGAGCCTACGTTAAATGGCTGTCCTGTGTGCAACAATGTGCTCATGTTAACTTAAAGATCCCTACCATAGCGAAGAAGTCACAAATTCGACAACAAAAATCCTGGACAAATTGGGTGGTGGATCTACTCGATCCCAGTGCGATTATGGCCACCATTGGCCCCATGCACTGAAAACTCTACAGATATTGGGTCTTAGAAATTGGATTAATAAAGGTACGTATTATATTATGGTATAATAATAACCGTACAGTGGTCAGGTCTGGCTCATGCACAAATCTGACTATACAGTTTTGGTATGAAATTTTCTATTTCTACCAAATACCATTTCTTTTGAAATCCAGTTGGTTATTTCTCAATCTTTTGGTAACAATTTGTGCTGGGGACAATCAGTTTAAAAAAGTGATTTTATGAAGTTTGAAGAAGATTACAAAACTGTCCCAAAGTATGGCCAAAGTAATCATCAAAAGTCCATTTTTGGTGTAAAAAATTATTCCTCATGGAAATATTGAATATTCTCATTCTCATATTAACATATTGAAATCAAACATTAGGTGATAATTATGATCTTTGTACTAATAAAATCTGATGATAAACTGATATAGCTCGATTTATGTGCAAATCGGACTATGTGGGGTACGATTCCATTCATTAAGCTCGGCTACAACGAGTAATGGAATTACAATGGGCAATGAATGGAATGATCGGGCATAAATTCAGCGTATTACTCGGAGTACGCTGGCTACACCTACGGCCGAGGTGGTGTAATCTTGAGCATATTGTAATGTGACGTCACTTTCCACGTAAATGATCGGTTGTCAACTGAGAAAGCACATGGAAAATATGTATGTAATAGACTAAATGAATTTAATTCTTAATAATTTGTCATAAATATGTAATATATAATTCAGAAATATATAACTCCGGTCACCAAAAATCATTCCATTCATTTTTGCCCAGGGTATTTTACCCATTGTAGCCTAGCGTAATGAAAGGAATCGGCCCGCGGTCAGATCTGCACATGAGCCTAGTGATGAGCCGATTGTCAAATAGAGCCTTGCGCCGATTGCCGATTATTTGAGATCACAATCGGCCGATTCAGGTGCCGATTCCGATTATTGTAATAATTATACCAAAATATGTTATATGTGGTATATACAAGCAACAACATCAGTAATATACCAGTATACATAAGTATACGTTTGTGTAAGTATAAAGGTAGGTATGGGTGGACTTGTGAACAAATTCCTGCGTCCTGACAACCAATACACATGTTATATTATGCTATATTTACCTAAGATTTATGTCTATAAGTCGCTACTTGTTGACCCAGTATTTCCCCTCAAAACGTGCACGCGCCTTATACAACTAAGTCAATATAGGGGGTCTGAATTCTGGCTACAATCAGACACAGGTGAGTTTTGGCATTCGCCGCGATGACAACTCAGAAGAGTGCATGACCGTTCACACCAAAACAGGAACAAAATGTTTAATTACAAATAAAAACAATTACATAATATTACTAATTGTTACCAGTGTATTTATCACTATCCAATTAATAAAATACAAGAATTCAACATGAGACCTCCGTCTGAGGAAGAGAATTTTGATGTTATACCACATTATCCTGAACTCAACTGTAGAGACACTGAATACCAAGGATGACGCAACACTTGTTTACTGTCTACATGTTTTTTTTATGTCGGCTTTTAGATAAGAGGTCATTGAGGTCACCGGCTGACCCGGAATCAGTTTGAATACTGGTGATTAGCGGTCACTACGTTGAATAGTAGTTGTTAATTGGTGAACAATGGGAAATGTTGTAAACACACTACACTATATAATATGTCTCGTCGGGATATTTTACATATTTATTTCAATTCATTCGATATATAGTAACTAAAGCGTGGTGAATGCAGTCAACCGCGTAATTATGTGTCAGGTGACCTGTACTTTCGGGGGTTTATACCTGTGTTTGGCAGGACCTGGCTGTATACCATCAAATTTGTGTTTGGTTACACTTTTTCCATGTTTACTGGTCATTTATTCAACAAAA
This sequence comes from Siphonodentalium dalli, assembly GCA_032622095.1. Classification (NCBI taxonomy): domain Eukaryota; kingdom Metazoa; phylum Mollusca; class Scaphopoda; order Gadilida; family Siphonodentaliidae; genus Siphonodentalium; species Siphonodentalium dalli. The sequence continues at coordinate 278,244,217 of CP136063.1, forward strand.
CATCGTTATATTTAACACAGTTTATTGAAGAAAAACAAGCACCATATTATTATTTAGACAATCGGAAATGCAGCCGATGTTGAAACCCGAGTAGTCGAATACCGATTGTCCTCCGATGGGCCACAATCGGCCGATTCCGATTGTCATTCCCGATTATCGGCTCATCACTACATGAGCCAGATGGCAGACCTGGTGGTCAGTTCGGGCACACATCAAAAACGGTCTACATAGCTCGTTTTGTCTACTGTAGCCTGATTGAGCTACGTTTTTAATGTGATTTACACACCTCCGTCGATTACCGCGAAAGAAGCGCATTTCGAATTTTCGGTCAATAGTTGTGTATCACTTTCACGTCCACAAAGAAGCAAAAATCTCAACGACTCACCACAGCTTTAATAACATTTGAGCGACTCAAAATCAATCTGTTTTGGATAATTTACCATGGATTAGAATTGGTAAGAAAGAATCATTAAAATCTGTTGATCAAATGAAAATCTTCATCCAATTTAAGGAAGTCCCGTTCGCAATTGTGTTCGCAAACACTGTTCGTAAGCTATAATCTGATTGGTTGCGTTTATGCCGGGGATTAATGGTACGTTCTTAATGGGATTTCAATATAAAATCTATCTGTTGGAATGTACAGAATGACAAATGGACAACCATATTTGTATAACTGTAATGTTATGCGAGGTGCTTCCAAATTTCAAAGTAGGGTTGTGAATCGTGTTTCCGACTTTCCGTACTTGTCTTCTCTGAATGGCGTTCGCAATACATTTCACAAATAGTCGTCTCCGAATGAAGCTGTTCGCTTTATCCAATCAGGTAAGCCACATAAATTGAACGTTCTTGACCTTCAAAAAGAAATAATCTGCAAAAACAAATGGATATTTCCCTAGTTTTTATGACAAAATCTTATATTTTCGGGAAACACTCTACCAAACGCTAACAGGTCTTAACTAAAACATCGTTAATTGCACCTAAGCCGTGGTGAGTCGTTTTTTGCTTTGTAGACGTGAAAGTGATACACAACTAATGACCGAAAATTTGAAATGCGCTTCTTTCGTGGTACGGCATCTAGACGTTTCGTACCTTGGTTGTTTCGTACAAACATGTTTCGTACACTCTGGTCGATTCGTACCAATATTTTGGTTGTTTCGTACCAATCTTTTTGGTCGTTTCGTACCAATCTTTTTGGTCGTTTCGTACCATCAAAAAAAAATATTGTAATTACTAGTATTGAATGAAAAGATGTCTATTACCATTATTTTATTTCTGTATTAATATATGTGTATATACATGTACAGGGTTTCCGACCAGAGTGTACAAAATGTCTTTGTACGAAACAACCAAGGTACGAAACGTCCACTGCGGTAATCGATGGAGATGTGTAGATCACATTAAAAATGTAGCTCAATCGGGCTACACTAGACAAAACGAGCTACGTAGACCGTTTTTGATGTGTGCCCGACCTGGTGGTACACTGCCACTGGTACTGTGGTAGCACGATTATAGATGACATGCTTACTTCGTCGTCGTCATCGCGCCTATTTTTAGTTTTCTGTCGTCCCGTTTGTCGGACAGAATTGTCCTCTAATATCTGTTCTGTTAATCCTTGGGTTTGACCACCATCTCGACTTCTAGATAACTTCGCCTTTTTGGATTTCCCCATTCTTCAATCTTATTGACATTAAACCGGAAGTAAAACCCACGTGTTTCACTCGAGTATATCAAATTGGCGAACCGGAATGTGAAACGAACAGAATGAGGGGAGGCTGACAGGCGTTTCTTTGAACAATCTGACATGTATCTTCGAACCGTGGGCGAGCGAAAATATCCAGACGCAGCCCTTGGCGTAGCCAGTGATACTAGGAATTTGAGCCTGAAAGCAAAATTTCACCAATTAAAGATACTCAATCCGATTAGATGGTCCCCATATCATCATATTCCAACAACAACAACAACAAAAAACAACAACAACAACAACAACAACGACGACAACAACAACAACAACAATACCTCTTCAGTTATCAGAATTGATTAATTTCCCAAAAATAATTAATGCTAACCACAGTCAACTATAGTATAAAATTTCCCAAAACCTGGTTATTTATCAACATTTTGTTCAACGAAATTTGGCCGGTTTGTCATATATCTGACACACAAAAGCGACTTAATTTTAGAGTTATCCATCTTCATCCGCAATTTGGTCCGAGACTGTCTTCTCGTCGACATTTTACCCGGTCACTAAAAGTACTGGTGGTAAAAAATAATATATTTCAAAAATCGATATCTGATCACTCTGAGCATTGATGGGTGGATTCTTCGACTCAAATCAAATATTTTTACCCCCCCCCCCAAGCAAAAGTAATAATAATTTGCGAGCGTTAATTCGGATTATGCATCTTTAATTATTTAACTACAAAATAATAAAAATAATAATAAAATAATAAGTAGCCTGAGCACAACAAAATAAATTAGTTTCAAATGTTCAATAAAAATAATACGATAATAAAAGAAATTCATCTTTAAAAATACACTACTAAAATAAAAATATAACAAACTAAAAATAATAAGTAGAATAAATAAAATAAAAAGATCAAAACAAAACTAAATAAACAAGCGAACAACTTTTTCAGACGTAAAACAATTATGTCGAGTTTTCATAAACTTAGTACAAAATGAGCTGAGAACTCTGCGAGGAGTGACGATGTGGTACTATGTGGATATAATGTGGTAGAGATGGTCATCAAAGCAAAGATGATCTAGGAAATTAGTAGGGTAATATAAACTATTACATATGAGTCTAGAGCCCCCCCCCCCCCAATTTGGGACGCCGGATTAGTGCATCGGCTTGTTCGGGACGCCGAGCCTGCGTGTGACAGGGTCTGTTTTATTGGGAGGTGTTCGGTGGTCGGGCGGCTATATATATAGTCTCCTGTAATCAACACATGCGTACAGTGTCACTAAAAGTGTTTTACGTGTATGACAATCATCCAAGAAGACCGAGAAGTCAGGCGTAGCCCGTGTATATGGTATGGATGGGATCCTCGGGTTGGATTCCCTACTTTTGATAGGTGTTCTGCATGGTAATCGGTACGTCGGATATTTGTCCCAGGTTTAACTGCCAAATTTAACAGATGTTCCCGAAAAGGTTGCAAGGTACGTTGTTTTTATTTTATTATTAATTCTGTTTTAAATCAGGCCCAATGACAAATTTGGAAGAAACTCTGTCTCATATATACCTCTTGATAATATGAACATTACTTTGAACATCAAATGTGTGAAACTGGCATATATATAGAGCGTGAATGTATATTTGTCTTGCAATGTATTCCGTAAGTTCTTCACTGACACCCAAGATTTATCACTCTCTGTAAACTGGCATTCGGAATTCAGAGGGGTATCTAGAATAAAGATGCATAATCCGAATTAACGCTCCCAAATTACTATTTCTTTGGCTTCGGGTGTAACAAATATTTGATTCGAGTTGAGGAACCCACCCATCAAAGCTCAGAGTGATCAAATCGATTTTTGAAATTTGTTATTTCTCGAGATGTGTACTTATTTGTGGCCAGGAAAACGGTTTCGGTCAAAATTGCGCATGGAGATGGATAACTCTAAAATTAAGTGGTAATATGGCCAAATTGCGTGATAATCAAGTGATAATACGGCCAATATTTCGTTGAACAACATATTGATGAATAACACGTTTTGTGAAACTTTATACCATAGTTGACAGTGGTTAGCATTATTTTGTTGCAATTAATCGATTCTGAAAACTAAAGCGTCTCGGAAAGAGACGAGAGTAAAATAATACCAGAATAAAACAAGAATCAGAAATGGTAAAGCCCTCAAGATCATATTATTAGCCATAAATATAAATTACTAGCAGGTGACCCGACTTCGTTCGGGCTTTGACCTTGAATTTACCATTTTTAAGGTCAAGGTCAGGTCGGAGTCACGATTTGACCCGTCCAAAACACTCCCCGGACAAAATTACCCCTAGGTATCAAATTCTTTATCAACGACACTGCGGATACGAACGCTCTTTAACTATCAACGCGATTAACCCCAAAGTGCCAAGGACGGTCATTTTGGTGACTGGGAGTGGAGAAGGGGTGATCGGAGATTCTCCAAAACGGCGGTAAACACTGCCCGTGGATTTTTAACCTTAGATTGGAAGTTTGAGCTCAATCGGTCCAGCCGTTTTCCCGGTCATAGCTAACAGACAAACAAACAGAAGTCCCAAAATATATATTAGACTAGAAGGTGACCCGACTTCGTCCGGGCTTTGACCTTGAATTGTTCATTTTGAAGGTCAAGGTCAAGTGGGGTAACGATTTGACCAGTCCAAAACACTGCCAGGACAAAAGTACCCGACAAACGTGCCCGTCGAAATCCAACCGGTTCTACCCGATTTGACCTCGAATTGATCATTTTGAAGGTCAAGGTCAGGTCGGGGTCATGACTCGACCCGCCCAAAACACTCAGTGGACAATAGTAACCCCACGTATCACGTCGCACGGGCAAATGAATATGCGTATGAGACTCCCCATACGAAAGTACCCCCACATACCAAGTTTCATCGAAATCCCGTGATATTCGGGCGTTTGACCTTGAAATGACCCGATTTCAATGTCAAGGTCACGTCGCACGGGCAAATTAATAGGCCTATGCCAACCCCCGGTCGAACGTACCCCCACATACCAAGTTTCATCGAAATCCCGTGATATTCGGGCGTTTGACCTTGAAATTACCCGATTTCATGTTCAAGGTCACGTCACACGGGCACATTAATAGGCCTATGCCCGTTCCCGGCCGAAAATACCCCCACATACCAAGTTTCATCGAAATCGGCTCGGTCCTTTTCGAGTTCATCGCGAACACACACACAGACACACAGACAGACAGACAGATCTTCCAAAATATATAATAGATATATATATTCACCCGATTTCAAGGTCAAGGTCACGTCGCACGGGCAAATGAATATGCGTATGAGACTCCCCATACGAAAGTACCCCCACATACCAAGTTTCATCGAAATCCCGTGATATTCGGGCGTTTGACCTTGAAATGACCCGATATCAAGGTCAAGGTCACGTCGCACGGGCAAATTAATAGGCATATGCCAACCCCCGGTCGAACGTACCCCCACATACCAAGTTTCATCGAAATCCCGTGATATTCGGGCGTTTGACCTTGAAATTACCCGATTTCATGGTCAAGGTCACGTCGCTCGGGCAAATTAATAGGCCTATGCCCGTTCCCGGCCGAAAATACCCCCACATACCAAGTTTCATCGAAATCGGTTCGGTCCGGCCTTTTCGAGTTCATCGCGAACACACACACAGACACACAGACAGACAGACAGATCTTCCAAAATATATAATAGATAATATAAAATATATTGGTTACATGAATTCACCGCCTCAGAATTCCGTTAAAACAACTAATCCTTCGAATTATTACAAACAACTACGGCTTATTACTGCAGGTTTCTCATTCACCACACCAGAAAGCTTCTAAATGCGGATAAAAAAATCGGAGGTATTGTGTTCCCGCCAAGAGTGCATGGTCCAGCCATTGTTCATAGCTAAACATCGAAAGCAATTAACGCGGTCATAATTGTTACATACTGCAACTATAAGACATCCAGCGGATACAAACCCCACGAAAACTCGAAATGTGTTGTCCTGCGAGAAATCCCATCTCTATAGCTCAATTTGACACGGCCAGATTAGTCTTCCTACAATATCCATAAACAAGATCATATATTATATACCCATGATTTTAATTATAGAATATAAAATATATTGGTTTCGCGAATGACCAACTCAGAATTCCGTTAAAATAACAATAACAACCAGCACCTAATTAACGAACCGGCGGCCGACTCGGCCGTCTCCGACCACAACCATCAGTGGGCTGCAGAACGAAAAATATCTATAAAAGTTGAAATATAAGACTTACAAATTATCTTTTAAATTTCTTTTATTGGTAATTGACATAGCTTGCCACAAACCAAAAATCAACATTATTGAAATAATAATGTAAAGGACAATAAACGAAATTGAAATTCCCAACTACACCTTTTACCGGTGATCGGCCTCCTGATCGCGCAGTTCGACTTTTAAATAAACCGGAAAAAAAATATTCTATTTATAAAAGTCCCATCGGCCCACATGTTTCTAATATTTGGCCACCAGTATACACGCGGGCGTGCTAATAATCTATTCACTCATGACATCGTATATATACCGATTATAGTAGAGTTAGTTTACTGTCCATATACACTTGCAGATTGTATAGTACGTACTTCTATATGAACCTTTTTATACTATCCATATTCATGTCAAGTAGTTACCCTGTCTAGTGACTCCTATTAATAATTTTGCAATGAAAGTTGGGACCTGACAACTCTCAGCTTTTTGCACTTTGGAAGAAGTGATCGGACTACAGACTTACAATATATTATATAGTTGATAAGTACCGTGCACCATTCAATTTCAAACAGTTACATATTTACAGTTATCAACCCTAGACTAATCAGAGTAACTACTTGACTGGATTACTATACTCAAGTTCTATAATATGTTTTGTTTGTTTTGGTAAAATATACCAGTTTTTTTCTAGTCATACCTCTCGGGGTCCATTGTATGTAAAATGCATGCATTTGGTTTCAATAAATCTATCTATCTGTCTATCGATCTATCTATATTGAAGAAATGTTGTGGTTACTGTATATATAACTTGATGATATGGGGACCGTCTGATCGGATTGAGTACCTTTAATTAAGGAAATACACATGCCGGTAGCGGTCAGGGTATTCCTAGCGGTCAGACATAGCCATCGATGAAGACAAGTTTGAGATGAAAGAATGATTCTATTTTTAGTCTATGACATAATCATAGATGAACATAATGTAGCGAGGGGACTGAACTCTGTTTTGAAGCTTGCTTCCGCATATGGCGTCACGTGAACTTTGATTTGTTTACAATCGCCTTCGGCCTTTTACCAAACGAATGTTGTGCGCCGATGACCGGCGATTAATTTTGGACATTAATTCGTAAATGTGAACATTATAGCTTCCAGACAAATCACTCGTAGATATAATTAACTTATATCAATCTTTTTGACCAAATACATGTAGCCGTATAGGATATTCTTTGTTTGTGAGAAGCATTCAACTTTGGCAGTGGAAAGGTCCCGAACGCCCGCCCCCACCACAGCCTTATATACCGTGGATAGCACGGACTATTTATAGCATATCGGTAATAGTAAAGTAACTGTCGGTCAGGATGTTTATTGTTTTTGAGTTTCTTATCTTTATTCTGCGGTTTATGTTTGCTTACATCAAGAGCATCTTTGGGTTTTTCATTCCGAAGAATCTAAAAGACATATCGGGACAGATCGTAGTGATAACTGGCGGCGGCCATGGCATCGGCCGGGAACTAGCTTACGAGATGTCTGCGAAGGGAGCAACGGTCGTCACCCTGGATGTCAACGAGGTGAGTTCTTAACCTTTACTTTATTAAACAGATTCGGGTAATGGCTACATGCCATTATGATCATGATTCGAACTCCTCGACCTGTGACCTTTGTGGAAACGGTGACGGAATCTGACGAGGTTTGCCGAATGGGCTACATGCAACTAATTATATAGAGTTACGCTTCTTGAATTTGTGTAGGGAAACTCGAGTCAGCATACACAAAATTCTGCACACATAGGTCAATTTACCAGGGGAGTGTCATGGTATAGATGCCCTTGACGTGATATGTGAGGGCACTAATATTAAATTTAACTAAATAATTAATTGTATACCCAAAATGGTTGGAATCTGGTCGTTGAAAATTGATTCGACCACGTGAGTAAAACGACAAGAGATGTGTCATGGGATAGGTGCCGTTGACACCAGACTACTTAAATAGACACTAATAAACAATTATATTTAAATATTTAATAATATACCAAAAATGGTTGGGCCCTGGTCGCTTGGAATTGGTATGCAGGAGTAAATTGACCCGGGGAGTACCATTGTATATGTGCCGTTGACCCTAAAGGGAAACTTAAAATTTATATTATCACATATGAGCAATAAATAGCGTTTTTATCAGCTTATACGATATGTGGAAACATTGGTACACATAGATCATCTGACCAGGGGAATATCATGGGACAGGCGCCTTTGATCTCAGACGACTTAAATAGGGACGAATAAATTATATTAACACAGATGATCAATGAAGAGAATTTATACAAATTGGAACATTGAGGCAATTTGCATGAACCAGGAGCATATGAGTTTTTGAAGTTATGACACGGTAACATACAGTAATGCCCAAAGTAATTGACCACTTAACCACTGCAGAATTATGGGTAATTTTCCAGGATTTAGTCGGAAATATGGCTTGTTGCCATTCACCGGAAAGCTCTCGACGAGAGCTTTCCGATGAATGGCAATAAGCCATATTTCCAACTAAATCCTGAAAAATTACACATAATTCTGCTGTGGTTAAGAGGTCAATTACTTTGGGCATTACTGTAATATTACCCTAAAACTACCATAAACTACATAAATATTTCGTTAAATCAAAACGATGAATATTGATAATGACACAGTAGCTCAGCTCGGATTTCGGTCAATTTGACCTCAAAGCTGGGTGGCCCGCCAAAAATACCCCTAGAAAAAACCCCGGGTAGTCACCGCCCCAGGCCCCTGGAGGAAAATGAAATCTGGACCGTTCTCGAAAATAATCCATATATAGACCCCACGGGCATTTTTGGCGATCCACCCAGCCATGGTATCAAATTGGGCGAAATCCGGACCGTTCTATGGGCCATAATTACCCCCCCTCGGGACCGGTTGACCCCCCCCCCCCCTCGCGGGGGTGGGGTGGGTCATGGGTGGGGTGTCCATAGAAAGTATTTGGGGCGGGTCATGCACCCATCCATATCATAAATATATCTCTATATCATTTTGCACATGGCCAGACTGCCATATCTATATATCGATGATTAAACACTATATATTTATTATATCATATTGGTCATATCATTACATGGTGTGCAGCGGTAAAAGTGCATGTTACCAGTTGAACACTTCCTATACATCATATATAACGAACTTTATATAAACACAAGATGGCAAGTAAAATGCCCCAAATGGATTGGAAACGTGATCCACTGGTAGACTCGTTCAGAGCTTTCAAAGCTCGATTGACATTATGTTTCGAGGACAACGATATCACCGACGCAACAAAGAAGGCAGCGAAGCTTAAAGGGGTACTGTACGCCATTTTCAATAAATTCCCGGTGATAACAACGATCTAATGTCGATAATATATGTGACCCGCCATATCAAATCCAGTCGTAAGTCGGGATTTTTTTTACCCTGTGCCAATGCATTCTCTTATATATGCGAGTCGACCATAGGTCGCCTCGCATATATATAAGAGAATGCATTGGCCTGACAATTTTTTACAATTTTAATAATTTGTTCTTGTATTCTTTAACAATTTTATAATTTCACTCATACAGAGCCCCAGACAAACACGAGCAGACGACACTATTCTATATGCTTCTATATATGTGTGGGGCTCCCTGCAGGATAATGGATGTTTTTTATTTTATGTCCTAAAAATTGTAAGAAACATTTATTTTTAAAAAATGATAAAAAATTGTTAGGCCAATGCATTCTCTTATATATGCGAGGCGACCTATGGTCGACTCGCATATTTAAGAGAATGCATTGGCACAGGGTAAAAAAATCCCGACTTACGACTGGATTTGATATGGCGGGTCACATATATAAAACAAAGTAATTTGAGTCCAAGATGTATTCTATAAACGTTCAAGTTAATAGGTTATCTTAAAATCAAATTTAATAATTTGGTATAAATTAAATTTATGGCTGGAGTCATAAATTAAATTACGAATTTCCGTGTACAAGAAGTAATAAAAATAATTCACGGATAGTGGATTGGGCAAAGCGTGGCACACATGGTCGTGTAAAAAATTATGTTGATAAGGGGCGTAAACTCAAGCCACTCACTGACTAGTGACTATACAGTGACTTAATGAGTATGAGTATATGGTAGTAGTATGTATGCATATAATATAACATTTATTTGATACATTTTCCTGAAAACTGTCCAAAAATTACTCGACAACGGCAATTGGTATTTTCGCATTCCGGCTAATCTGCCATCCGTAACATTACTTCGTACTCAACAGACTTTCAAATATTCTACAACTCAGAAACTAAAGAAACCAACTACAACAATTGGGTATACAGTCCCCCTTTTATATGGCACGAGACGAGTGGTGCTGCTGCTCAGCAGAAAGACCCCACAGACGGTGACAGACCTTAGGTCTTTGCTCGAGCAACAAACCGACGTCATTGTGAACGTGAGCTTCCATGAACATCGCCTCGAATTCTCGAATATGCGCCAATTATCTGAATCCCTCTCAGTATACTTGTGTCCCGTTTGAGGGAAAAATCAACAAAATGCGAGTTTGCAGAAGCTGATCTAAACGAACGCTTGATAGAAATGATCATCATTTCAACTCAGTTTGACGATTTTCGCAAGGATCTTCTGAGTAAACCCAGCAGTTACCCTATCAAAGACGCCATAGATATGGTTTTATAATACGAGACACTCCGGTTATCACAACTATCATTAAAAAACATGTCTGGCCAAAATTCAAACACGAACACATATGGCATATATATACAGTAATGCCTAAAGTAATTGACCACTTAACCACAACAGAATTATGGGTAATTTTTCAGGATTTAGTCGGAAATATGGCTTGTTGCCATTCATCGGAAAGCTCTCAGTAAGTAAACCCAGGTCAAAACTGTGGACTTCATCAAGCCCGGAAATCATGTCCAGGATACCATGACACGTGCGATTCGTAGGCTACTGATCCAAATCACATTGGAAGAAATTCTGTCGAAAATTTCGAGAATCCAAATATCGTGGCAGATCCCAGAAAAGAGATCCGAACCGAGGTTCATCAGGAAACCGAGGTCGAAATTCATCACGGTCACCATCAGGATACCATCGCGATCGCAGACATAACACAACACGAAAAGGTTTCTGTGACCAATGGACAATACTTGATGAAACAAATTTCCTTCATATAACTGAAAATATCTGAAGTGTCGCTGAAGCAAATAGAACTGGAAGAAGTATATCAGACTATATACATCGAACATTCGGGTGTGAAAGGGCAACTTCGTAGTAAAGTAAATCGGAAATTACAAAGGTGGAGAACATCTTCATTTCAAATAAGATGCTACTCCATTTATCGGTCCATCCAGACGTGTATTGATTCATTTGCGAAAGCCTGTTAAAGCGGATGAGATTGAAGCGTTATGTGTTATTTTTAAGGTTACCGACTATACTGAGTGGTCCCCTTCCATCACATACGCAACCAAGAGTGACAGGAGTCAGGCTTTGCCTCGATCCATAAAGGCTTAACCAGGCACTACTGTGGAGTTGTCGAAGAAATCACCCCAGCATTCACCAAGGCTAGCATTTTCACGAAGCTCGATGCCAAATTTGGATACTGGAGCGTGAAATTAGCACCATCACCACAAGAATTGACAACATTTCACACCCCTTTTGGACATTATTGTTATACCAGATTACCTTTTGGACTCAATGTCAGTGAGGACATGATTGTTCCAACGTCACATGGATGCGATTATCGACCAATGTGAAGGCTGTGTTGGAATCAGCGAAGACCTGGTGCTTTTTGAAGAAAATGAGAAACAGCACGATGAACGGTTGATAGATGTATTCAAAATCACCAGGAAAGAGGGCCTAGTGTTAAATTCAATGAAATGTGTCGCGAAAACAGACAATTTTTTCTTCTGTGGACGCCTTTACACTAATAATGGTATATTTTCTGACCCAGAGAAGGTGGAATATATCATCAACATGCCTATACCACAGGACAATCAGGATCTACAATGCTTCCTTGGCATGGTGACATTTCTGTCAGTTCACTTTCCAAAATTCTCTGAGAACACAGCGATCCTCAGAGATCTACTGAAGAAAGAACGTCCGTTCGAAGTGACTACCATCAGCGTGTTCACACTTATTGAATAAAAACTATAGCCACAAGCACTAGTCTTCGATATTTTGACCCAGCATTTAAAACTGTTCTCGATGTAGATGCCCCACAACGGGTCTGGGCGTGGCGGTGGTACAGCACGAACGACCAGTCACATTTTCAAACAAGGCCTTAACTCAAGCACAATCTAAATATAGTAGCATAGAGCGGAAGTGTTTAGCAGTAGTGCATGCGATTCAGCGTTTTCGCCATCTCATATATGTGAAACCGTCTGTAGTTATATCTGACCATAAACCCCTGGAATTGATTTCTCAAAGCTTCTGCATTCGGTACCTCCCAGATTGCAAAGAATGCTTACCAAAGTGCAGGGCTATGAATTTGTAGTAAGATATCGATCAGGCCGTGAATTAGTGCTTTCTGATACACTATTACGCCTTCCTAATAAAGAGGACAAACATGTTGAACTTGACATGCATGTTGGTGTAATCAACTTTGAAGGAATCGACGACACAAGTGTGGATTTGTTGAACCTTTCATCTGATATTCGTGACGAACTGGTCATTGTGTACAGAGTTATCTTCAAGGGAAAGTAAATAGAAATGCCACCGACTCTTCACACGATATATTCTGAACCAGCTACATCGAAGTCACATTGGAATAGAGAAAACGCGGCGACTTGCGCGCTAGTGTGTGTTCTGGTCGCTAATTAACAAGTATATAGAGCTTTTGTGTAAAAGTTGTTATATTGTCAAGAACTACAGCCACAACAAGCTAAAGGGCCACTGATGATGCTCGACCGTTCGAATGCGACTTAGGTTAAGCTAGGTACCAATATGTTCGAGATTAATGGTATAAATTTTCTGTTGACATCTGACTACTTCAGCAGATAACCCACTGTTGGACTTTGAGATTAACGCTCTATATTGCACCCTGTTATTTCCGACGTGGTTTATTGGCGCGACCAATCTTATGTTTGGCATTAATTAAATCTATCGTTGTGACGAGCGGTTGTCAAGTCTATTGATCCCAGATAGTTCTAAACATAACATGGCGTCCTCGACACCGGAATAATGGCAGAATTCAACTTTGCGACGTCTCGATTGATGCCACACCAGCTGGACATTTCAGCGGAACGCGGTGAAAGCCTCACATTGTGGATTCAGCGATGGAAAGATTTCTCGAATTTGTCAAAGTTGGATGGACAGGCAGCCGAGATGCAAATGGCAATATTGCGTTTTTGCTTCACAAACGATACGCTGAAAGTTGCGATGAACCCGAACTTATCAGACGCTAAAAAAGATAAACCACTGGAGGTCATTGAAGCCTTGCGTTTGCATGTATGTGGACAGGTCAACATTGTCATTGAACGCCGGAATTTCATCCTTCGTCGTCAACACAATGGTGAGAGTTTTGTTGACTTTGTAACCGATCTTCGCGAGCTTGCTAAGACTTGTCAATTTTGTGATGTTTGCCAGGAATCTCATTTGCGCGATCGCATCGTTACGGGCATATGTGATGCTGACACGGTAGAAAAATTATTAGCCCAAAAAGATTTGAATCTTGAAAAAGCTGTTGAGTTATGCAGAGCTGAAGAAGCAGCCAAACGCTATTGTAGAGAAATCACGCAGAATGATCATGCTGACATGAGTGCAATTTCCAAATACAAACGTCAACAGAAGTATAGTAGACCAAATAAACAGACCGAACCTAGACCTGAATTTAGTATGAAGAACCAGGATCCTTCTGTGTGTGCACGTTGCACGAAACGCCATTCTGAAGACAGTTTTTGTCCTGCGTCAAACACCAAATGCGCCGTCTGTCTTAGAAAGGGACATTGGGCTAAATCAAAGCTTTGCACGGGATCCAGGGCGCCTCAACATACTAGCCAGCAGATGTCAAGTATACGTTTTGGTCCCCTTCTCGCATCGATTGTTGAGAGACAGTCGCCTACAGTATTTTTGACTGTAGGTGGAGAGATCGCCAACGGATCTGTGATTAGAGCGGTGCCTGACACTGGGGCAGAGGGTTCGGCATGTGGTCTTGATATATTAGAAAGACTAAATATTGATACTGCAAATTTGCGTTCACGTCCTGTACCCAATGCTGGAGTGTGGTTCATTCACTTGCCCAGAAACAGTGCACGTGTTGGACGGGACGAAGGGATTTTATATCTCTTGGTTGGCATCTAAAAAATTAGGCTTCATACCGGCTGATTATCCGGCACAAAGGGTGGATACACATTCTAAAGACGCTGAACTAGAAGATGTCACAAGCGCCCGTATGCATGTGAGCGGATCGTTAACGCATATCGACCATACGGATGGGACATTGGGTGCAAATGTTTCGCCACATGTTTTGCAACATGATACTGAACGGGAAAATTCCATAACCGCCCATACAAATGCGAGTAATGGATTGTTACAGCAGAACGACCACACGGACGCGATTCCGGCTCCATTACAGCCGAACGACCACACGGGTGCGATTCCGGCTCCAACGGTCATTAAGCGAGAAACACCAATTGCACCAATTGTTCGTGACATGGAGGCATCAAGGAGGGGGAACACTTCGGCTAATAATTCACACGATAAGGCGAAAAGTATAACCGACCACATGCGTGCGACATCGACTACTAGCTGCGTATCGCCATCCAGTGAGTTACTTCGTAAGCAGATGATTCACGAATTCCCCACTGTATTTGATGGTACAGTACGGACAATGCCTGATGAAGAATTTCGTATTGAAATAGAAGATAATGCGTCTCCATTCTGTGTTACTGCACCCAGAACGGTTCCATATGCATATAGGGATAAAGTGCAAGAAAAACTAAAATCGATGGTGGGAGATGGAATAATTGTACCAGTAACAGAACCGACACCGTGGTGCGCTCCCATTGTGGTAACACCAAAGAAAAATTCTGATGACATCAGATTGTGTATAGACTTCACGAAGCTGAACAAGTTTGTCAGGCGTGAAAGGTACAGTTATCCGTGTCCACATGAGGCTGTGGCGGACATGGCAGCATCAAATGTTCAATTCTTTGCATCTTTCGATGCCTTGAGCGGCTACTGGCAGTGTCCTTTGGCTGAAGAGTCTCAACGTCTGACGACATTTATCACGCCATTCGGGCGGTTCATGTTTCGCCGTGCACCATTCGGGATTTGTTCAATCTCCGAACATTACAATCGCCGAATGGATGAAGCCCTTGTAGGCATACCGCGATACCGTAGGATTGTCGACGATTTGGTTGCCTATGATGATTGCCATGAAAATCATGTCACACACATTCGACAAATACTTCAGAGATGCCAAGACAAACGTATATCGCTGAACGTTGACAAATTCTTTGTTGGTCAGTCAGAAGTGAATTTCTGTGGATATCGCGTTAGTAGCAGTGGCTACACTGTGAATCCATCTTTAACTGAATCCATTCGTAATTTTCCAAGGCCGCAACACATCACTGATTTGCGATCTTTCTTTTGATTAGCAAATCAACTCGCCAGCTTCACTGACAAGATATCAAAGTATCTTGATCCGTTGCGTTCACTGCTGAAATCGAAGAATAGTTTCATTTGGGACGAAAATCACGAGAACGCGTTCAATGGCGCTAAAACATTCTTATCAACTGCACCAGTCCTATCCTTTTACGACCCGAAGAAACCTACATATGTTCATGTAGATGCCAGTCGATTGAATGGTTTAGGCTTTGTGTTGTTCCAACAGGATCAAACAACGAAAGTATGGCACATGATCCAAGCAGGGTCCCGATTTTTATCAGCTGCTGAATCAAGATACGCGATGATCGAATTGGAATTTTTATCTGCTATGTGGGCCGTTAATAAATGTCGGATTTTTCTTGAAGGATTGCAACACTTTGACATTGTGACCGACCACCGACCATTAATCCCGATAATGAACAGCTACAGTTTAGTAGACATCGAAAATCCGCGGCTCCAAAGATTACGCATGAAGTTGACGCGATACAACTTTACATCCATATGGTCGCCAGGCGAGAAACACAAAGCTGCCGATGCTATGTCGCGCAATCCTACAGCTGACCCAGACAAAAGTGATCAAATTTTGGAACAAAAGGTCGATTACCACATGAGTGCATTGAAGAGTTCCACTCGACTGGACAATATTTGTGATGATTTGAAGTTGCAGCAGGTGAAAGAGGCTTCCCAAAATGATGAGGAATATAACAAACTCCATACTGTTATTGAAAATGGATTTCCAAATGCCAAATCGGATCTGCCGCTGATTATCCGATCATACTGGAACGTGCGTGACCGTTTGTCAGTTGATCAGGGATTTATAGTTTACGGTTCCCACAAACATGCGAAAAAGGATTCTTGAAAACTTGCACGATAGCCACCAAGGAATAGAGCGCACAAAACGGCGTGCGCGTCTAATTGTCTACTGGCCGCGAATAGATAATGATATAGAGAAAACTGTGCGTTCGTGTTCAGCATGTGCAAGAAATCTACCTTCGCATTGTCGGGAACCACTCAAGATGCACACCGACCCTACGCGTGTGTTTGAACACATATGTTCAGATTTGTTCACTACTAATGGGTGCATGTACCTTGTGATCACTGATGTGAAATCAGGTTGGCCGTTGATATTTTCGCTTGGGAAGAACACGACAACTGGCGCTCTCATTGACTCGTTCAGAAGAGCATTCATGGACACCGCTGTCGCGACGACTCTGTATTCTGACAATGGACCTCAGTACACCTCGCATAAATTCGAGAATTTTCTGAATGATTGGGGGATAAAGCACATCACATAGTCTCCGCGATACCCCCAATCTAACTCCCATGCAGAGGCCAGCATGAAAGCCATGAAAAGTCTACTTAGTGCATGTTATTCCGAACGCGACAGAAAACTCGATATGGATAAATGGGCAAAAGGCCTGCTGCAGTGGCGCAATACACCTAAAGCTAATGGACGTTCCCCAGCTCAGGTGGTATTGGGTGTCCCGTTAGAGGTATTATTCCGGCACATAAACGAGCTTTCGCGCCAGAATGGCAGATCGCCATCAACACTGCAGATATCCGCCAGCAAGAAACGCTGGACAAGCTCGAGAGACAATATAATGCATCCGCTAAGAGTTTGCCACCTTTACACACTGGCTCGAAAGTTGCAGTGCAGTCGCATGTGTCTAAAAGATGGGATACCTATGGCACTGTCATTGAAGTCGGGACAAATATGGACTATTTGGTGAAATTACCGTCAGGCCGGGTATGGAGACGAAATCGCCGTTTCTTACGAAACCGTTTTCCGGTTTTGCCACCTCCTATGACCGGACAAGGCAGGTTGATCGAACCAAATTCAACGCTCCCAAATATCGTTCAACCTCGTCGCAGCGAACGTGAAGTTCGCCCTCCAAGACGGCTCATCGAAGAAATGTGATTTGTATACATGTCAAATAAGACTCATATGCATTACTTTTCGTTATACTCATTGCACAAGTATAAGCTGCAATTGACACTTTAATTTCGGAAGGGGAAAGTGGATATACAGTTGGGAAAGGAGACTTAGGACTTCGACTGTGGGAAAGGGAGGTGTTGGACTTTGAGATTAACGCTCTATATTGCACACTGTTATTTCCGACCTGGTTTATTGGCGCGACCAATCTTATGTTTGGCATTAATTAAATCTATCGTTGTGACGAGCGGTTGTCAAGTCTATTGATCCCAGATAGTTCTAAACATAACACCCACCGTGAAACAACTGAATTCTCTATCTGCACGCTCTATTGTTACGGCTACAAAGGAGACATTGAACCTTCTAGGAGACCCAATGTAAATGTTTCGGACAACGGTCCACATTATCTTAGGGAATACGACGAATTCTGCAAAGATTGGGAATTGAGCACATCACCAGTATCTCCAGACATCCACAGGGTAATAGATTAATAGAGCGACAGATGAAATACATCAAACCTATATATCATCAAAAAGTGCATCAAATGAAGTAATGACATAAACTTGGCTTTATTGAATGTAAGTTCAGCTGAACTTATGTTCGGTCGAGCCATTCCTCCAGTTCTCCCAAGCAGACGTGGAACGACATCTGCCGACGGGTACAAAGATCATGTGCGTGACGTGATTGGGGGACAGCGATACTACGGGAATGTACACGCGAAAGGGCTAACGTCGTAATATAATGGACAACCAATTAATGTTCTTGACAGTGAGAAGAAGGCTTGGTTCCCGGCCGTCAGATCTCAACAGAGATACACATCGTCTATCAATGATACTCCTCATTTCATTAACACTGAGATAGAAATACCTAGATCCACAAACGGGGATTCTGAAATCATCTGTTACAAGCTCTGGGAGTCACGTGTGACCACCAGAGAGATATTGGGACCAGTATTACTGACTGTGGTTTCAGTTGACTGGAACGACCATTCATGTGTGAGGTGCTAATGGGAAAATACGTTCGCTCGACGTGAGCCATAGCATATGTATGGTAGTCCTACCATGCGCATGCTACCACATAGAAGTCCCAACAACCCTAAATAAGAACGATGTCTATTTGTTTATTAAAATGTATTGTTGCTATATCATGAATATCAGTCTCAAACAATGACCACAGTTATCTGGAATGAAATGAACAGTATATTAGTTAAACATATGATAATCCTGTATCTACCCTTGAGTCTTTGGCACAGGATAATTTAAATTAAAGTTAAATTAACAAAGACTGGTTTAGTCTGTATCCATCTCAAACGAAAAGTGAATTGTGGTCCATATATGTGAACGTTTAGTGTCCGCACACACGGAATGTTCAGGGACTCATGTCATAGTCCTTTGTCCACTCCGGAGGTCGTCGGTTACGTTGTGGAAGGCATCGGTGTCCCGGCACTTGTAGGTCCAGTCGGAGGTCGCCTGTTATGTTCCGGTCGACTTGGAGTGGTGATATGCATCGGTGTTTCGGCACTTGTAGGTCCAGTCGGAGGCGTCGTTGTCAAATTTGGCAGGGTCCGGATAGTCCGGACTTCGTGATGAGGTTGTTAATGAGCGTGTTGCTGGAGCTGGGTGCGCGACTCGTTGATGTAATACCAAATCATGTTCAATCGCTCGTCTGGGTGGAGGTATTAGCACTGGAGTTTATTTCCGAAGGAATTTCCTATTGCGTAATGTCACTCTTCCCGAACCATCAACCTTAACAACGTATTGGTCGAACTGACGAACCTCTATGATGATGCCCGTTTTGTCCCATTTCAGCGGATGTGTCCCAACTTGGTTCTGAATTCGAACAAAATCGCCTACTACAAGTGGCAGGAGTCGTTTAGTATACTCGGATAGGCGTTCTCCGTCTCGCATGTGACGATTTCGTAGCGCTTCTTCGCGGTTGGACAAGGTTTCACGCCAGGTGTCATGTGGGCAGTATCGTCCAGGTGGAATTGGAATGGTCACGTATTGGGCGACCAAACACACACATTGCTGGAGACAGCTTCGTGTCTCTGTCGGGAGTGTTCCTGTATTGGAGCATGGCGCGTTGGACTGAGTCGGTCGTGAGGTCACCATTTACGGTAGTATTGTCAGTAATTAAGCGGTCATGGTTTTTACTCCTACTCTGCGCGACAATTGCTGTGCGGATACGCGACAGAGGAGAGCCTATGGTGTACGCCCCAGTCTTTCATGAACTGCCTTGTTGTTGCTGAAGTGAACTCTGGTCCGCCATCGGATGACAATTCATCCGGAATTCCGAAAGTTACGAATACGCGCCGCAAACAAGTAATGAGACCAGATGCACCAGAAGTCGACATTTCCACAATTGGCCAGTTGGAATATCGATCGACCACAACCAGATAATTACGCCCCTTGTAGTGGAAGAAATATGCGCAGACACATTGAAATGGGTAGTCTGGTGATGTCAGCGGTGTTGGTGGTGCCATTGGTTGTGATGGGCTCATTCGATTGCAGTGATTACATGTGGCTCTGACAGCTGATATTGCTGGAGTGATACCTGGCCAGAATACTGAAGATTCAGCTATAGAAGTCGTTGACGTGACCCCTTGGTGTGCGGCATGTAGTGCAGCTATAACTTCCTGTCTAAGGGACGGTGTATAATTACACGATCCTTGTAGAGTAGTACCCCATCAACAGTGTAGAGGTCTTCACGAAACTGGAAGTAATCACGCAATGGAGCAGGAAATTCAGGCCTAGAGTCTGGGATGCCAGCTTCGATCAGTCCAATCAGTTTGTGCATGTCGTTGTCACTGGCTGTCGCGGTACGTATCCTGTCCCAAGTCACCGATTTGATCGCAAGCGAGTCAATATCTGACACAGCGGCTGACACGATACATTCCTCTAGGTTGTTGACATTTCTGGTTGGCGAGCGGATTCCAGCGAGGAAAGATGAAGGCAGCACAACATTAACTGCATCGGTGTCGCCAGTGTCATCTGGCAGTCGCAATTTAATGGGGTCGCCAGTGGGATGTCGAGACAATGCATCAGCGGCATGGTGTTTAATTCCTTGAATGTGAACCATTCGAAATCGATATCGGAGAGTCTTCTCTTTTAAGATTCGAAGCCGTGTGTTGGAGATGTCTTCTAAGGATCGATCACCGAATATTTTAAGCAGGGGTTTGTGGTCCACCGCAACGATAAGATCCTTGCACCCTAGTACGAAGTATCTGGCTTTGTCGAGTGCATCGGCGACTGCTAGGGCTTCACCCTCGACTGGTGCGTATCTTGATTCAGCTGCGTGTGTGAACCTACTGCCGATAAGCGTGATTTTCCACACAGTAGGGCAGCAGAAGGGCTCTGAGTTCGGACAATTACAGTGCTTCTGAAGCATCCAGAAGCCAATGCCATCCTTCGACCAATCTGTAGCCAGGCATGTTGGTCTGTTCTTGTCGAAGATCTTGACACCATGTTCTATTTCGCGGACGATCATCGTTTTCGATTCCTCGCATAAGTTGTCGATGTCTTCGTCCCATCTGAATGGTGTTCCTGGTTTCAGAAATTGACGGAATGGTAACATCTTCTCAGTCATGCTGAATGCATATGATACCTGGTTGACTAGGCCGAACCACGAGCGGATGTATGTGATGTTTTTGGGTGCCGGTGTAACAGTTTATCCCCCCCCTGGGTATCTTCCCCCCGGGGGGAAGATACCCCGGGGTATCTTCCCCCCCGCCCTGGGTATCTTCCCCCCCCACTCATATATTTTTTTTCCCTCACTTATTTTATATTATTATGGTAAGAAATGCCGAGAAAACTATTAAAAAAATATATATATATTTTGAAGTTTAACTTAACCCCTCACACAATAGCATAAACATGTCAAAATATTACCTTACGATTTTATCGTTTATTTTGCTTTATATTGTCATGGCGAGAAATTAACTTTATATGAGAACAATTTAATAGAGTAAGAATTTGGGGTGGGGGAAATATCCAGGCCTGAGTATCTCCCCCCTCCCCCCCCCCCCCACCCACCCAGCGGCTATATATGACAAAAATTAAACGTATGATTTTATTGCTTAATTTGATTTATATAGTTATGAAATGGCGAGAAATTAACTTTATATGAGCAGAATTTGGGGTGGGGGGGGAGATACCCAGGCCTGAGTATCTTCCCCCCTCCCACCCAGCACCTACATATGACAAAAATTAAACGTATGATTTTATTGCTTAATTTGCTTTATATAGTTATGAAATGGCGAGATAAACTTATATATATATTTTTTTTAATTCTGCTGCTGGGTGAGGGGGGGGGGGTGGGGGTACTCAGCCCTCTCCCCCACACCAAATTCCTACTCTATCAACTTTGTCATAAAAAGTTCATTTCTGACCATATCATGACTATTTAAAGCAATAAAATCATACGTTTAATTTTTGTCATATGTAGCTGCTGGGTGGGGGGGGGGGGAGATACTCAGGCATGGGTATCCCCCACACCCCAAATTCTTACTCAATAAAATTATTCTCACATAAAGTTAATTTCTCGCCATTTCATGACTATATATAAAGCAAATTAAGCAATAAAATCATGTTTAATTTTTGTCATATGTAGGTGCTGGGTGGGGGGGGGGGAAATACTCAGGCCTGGGTATCTTCCCCCCCACCCCAAATTCTTACTCTATCAAATTTTGCTCATATAAAGTTAATTTCTCGCCATTTCATGACTATATAAAGCAAATTAAGCAATAAAATCATATGTTTAATTTTTGTCATATGTAGGTGCTGGGTGGGGGGAAGATACTCAGGCCTGGGTATCTTCCCCCCCACCCCAAATTCTTACTCTATCAAATTGTTCTCACATAAAGTTAATTTCTCGCCATTTCATGACTATATAAAGCAAATTAAGCAATAAAATCATATGTTTAATTTTTGTCATATATGTAGGTGCTGGGTGGGGGGGGGTGAAGATGCTCAGGCCTGGGTATCTTCCCCCCCCACCCCAAATTCTTACTCTATCAAATTGTTCTCATATAAAGTTAATTTCTCGCCATTTCATGACTATATAAAGCAAATTAAACGATAGAATCATAAGGTAATATTTTGACATATTTATGCTATTATTGGGTTAAGTTAAACTTCAAAATAACCACAATTTTTTTTTTTTAATAGTTTTCTCGGCATTTCTTACCATAATAATATAAAATAAGTGAGGGAAAAAAAATGTACGAGTGTGGGCGGGGAAGATACCCAGGGTGGGGGGAAGATACCCCGGGGTATGTTCCCCCCCGGGGGGAAGATACCCAGGGGGGGGAAGTTATCGTGTTACACCGGGAAGTCCAGGATCGAACGCAGATACTTCATGGAGGGTAGAACATTGTCAGATGTTATCTCAAAGCCTGCAAATTCCACAACATCTCGCCCAAACTCAAATTTTTCAGCATTTAGGATGATGCCGTGTCTACTACACATGTCAAGCCATTCTGCTGCTTGGAAGAAGCTCTCTTCGATTGAATCAGACCAGAGCAATACATCGTCGATGCACTTTGTTTTGTTTGGAAAGTCTGACACTATCTCATCATAACGTCTGGTGTAGCCGTCACCGGAAGCGATATAGCCTTGAGGTGCAGTCTTGTAACGGTATCTTCCCCATGGTGTAATGAAAGTAGTCAGGTGACGGTCTGATTCATGGATTGGAATACTGTGGTATTCGTTCCAGGCTTCGAATACTGTCTTCTTTTTACGTGGGATCGATCTCGCTTGGTGGAATGGTGATGGTTTGTGGTGCGTTTCTCGTGTAGCATGTGCATTAAGTGGTTGAAAGTCCACAGTGCGGCGTGGCATCCCATTCTTCTTAGCGCAAATAACCATTCTGTGGCACCATGTGACCGGTTCGCCCACAGGGACTGGTTCCAGTACTCCTAGCCTTACGTCCTGGTCAAGTCCTGATTTGACTTGATCTCGCCAGTGAAGTGGAACAGGAATAGGCGTGTGGTAAGCAACCGGTGTTGCATTCGAGTTTACCATTAACCGCATAGGTGGTCCATCCATTCGAGGCAGAGGTTGGTGTTCACAGTTGTTGAACGTGCTAGATTTGTAGTGATTCAGGAGGTAGTTGTGCAACTTCTGCCTGTTTTCTTCAGTGGCAGGAAACGGGAGTTTGGTTGGTGGCGGTGGTGGTAGCTGACGTCGTGGGCAGTCACATGACGCTGATGTCCCGTTCATGTTCATAACGTCGGTGTACCCATTTGCATGATTATTCACGGCGTTGGCAGTAGTTGACAGGTTGTGTGTTTCGCCTACCATGGGAAAGGTGGTAGGAATGATACCAAGGTCGATGCATGCCTCCCTGCTGAGAAATAGTTTGTCAGAAGACTCCGTCACATAAGTCATTTGTCTAGTTTCGACATATTGTCCTTGTCCATTAACACCCGACAGTCGAAGTACGGTTGCGCCGATGATCCTGATACCTTTACTGTTGGCTGCGTGCATCTTCATAGTGACAGGAATTAGGTCGGATTGTTGCAGCCCAAGGCGATGAATGACTCTAATGCCAGCTAGGCAACTCTGGCATCCTGTGTCTGCCATTGCCGACAAAAGAGCTGTCTTGGGTCGGAAGGTGGTTGTGAATCCTAGTGCCACGTAGTCTGATGGTAGGACTTTTGCTTTGAGTTCAACGAATGGCTGAGGCTTCGACCTTTTCCTGAACCAAGCGTCCGAAAGTGTGTCGTAAACGTGATGTTCAATGGCGATGGTCTTGTCGTTTTTTCTGTCCTGAGAATCACTCGCGGAACATGACGTATTGAACACTGCACCATCACATTCAACCTTGCTAGAAGCAGCGGGTTTTTGCACTTTCGGCTGGTCCAGCTTGTGATCCCGATCCTGAGAATTACTCGCGGAACATAACGTATCGAAGACTGCACCATCACATTCAACCATGCTGGAAGCAGCGGGTTTTTGCACTTTCGGCTTGTCTTTGCTGCGGCAGACACATTCCATGTTGTGATCCCGAACGCGGGCCAGAGAGTTTTTGCCGTGTCCTCGTTTTCCACAGTATGAACATGGGTCACTTTTGTCCTTCATGTCAGACTGTTTGTTGTGTTTGTACGAGCTACGAGCGGCTTCCACTGCATGGGAATCCAGGAGGCGAGAAGCTGAGCGTTTACCTGCTTCTTTGGCTTCAACAAACTGAAAGACCTCCTCCAGAGTCATATCTTGGTTTTTGTCACCGAGAAGGTCGAGTTGGATCTCCGGGTCAGCGAGTCCACGCGAAAGAACATCACGGAGTATTTCTTCCGTGTAGTTGACTTCATGTGCACATCCTGGGCAGTCCATTAGGAATTTGCACACACTGGCTTGTCCGCGAAGTCGTGCACCGAAACTACGAATTGATTCGTCTCGGTCTTGTCGCATGTTATGCAGCGTCACACGAGCAACCATGGTGTTTTCTTTTCGGACAGCTAGTCTTTTGATGGCGGCGAGGACTTCATTTTCAGTTTTATTTGTCAGGCTGCCGCCAGCTGATCTTGTTAGGTCCTTTCTGAGTGGGTCGTCGCAACATTCTAACAACTGCACAACTTTGTCCTGACCGGTAATTTTGGTGGCTTCGACATATTCTGTCCAGCGTGCTGTGAAGTATGTCCATTCTTCGCTGGTACCTGCTGCAGATATTGTAGGCCTTTTCACTTTCTCCACTTTAGCGATGGCAGCGGATACTGGCACATGCGTTGTACTGTGGGCTGTGATTAGAGCAGCTACTATTACAGCATCAGGGTCCTCTGTTATGTATGCGCAGCCGGCAATTGGACACTGTACTGCAGGCATGGTAGCGTAGTTGTTGGCGAGTCGGTGTTATCGGAGTTGTAGAAACGATTCTGTGGTCATAAATAAGAACGATGTCTATTTGTTTATTAAACTGTATTGTTGCTAGATCATGAATATCAGTCTCAAACAATGACCACATTTATCTGGAATGAAATGAACAGTATATTAGTTAAACATATGATAATCCTGTAAACCCAGCAGGCGACACATTCTTGTCTGCTATATAATTTACCTCAAGTTAGATGTGGTAGTCACACATTTGCTTTTTAGTATGATAGCCTCTTCGTGACGGCAGATCTGACAACTTATCAGGCCAAACCTTGATATTCTATAACCAACGCCAATGGATATAACATTAGTCTATAATTTCACGAATAAACTTTAGTAATTATATTTTTACTTGGCCGAATCATGCTGAAACGTAATTTCTGTCACTTCTAACAATCATGATTCCAGAAAGGAAATACTGAGACCGCTGACCTGATAAAACAGAATGGAAGAAGAGCACATGCGTATGTATGTGATGTCACAATACCCAAGGATGTGAGGGCAGTGGCGCAGAAAATCAAGCTGGAGGTCGGAGAAGTGACGATTCTAATAAACAACGCTGGGGTCCTGAATGGGGCTCCACTACTCGAGTTGCGGAACGAGGATATCAGACGGACGTTCGAGGTCAACACACTCGCTCATTTCTGGGTAAGTATTTTTTTTGTTTATTGGGAGTTTTGGGACTGGGCCCAGGGAGGATTTGAGAGGGGCGGAACCCCTCTCCTACAACCCACTTAGGAATGATTTGATGAGTTATGAAATGGTATGAACATTTTACATAACAGTGGTGAGAAAAAAAGATCTAGACTTATGATTTGTTTTTTGGTTTCTTTTTCTTTCGCTGATGCTGTGTTTCTTCTGTTGTGGTTTGAGAATGTTGTTGTTGTTGTTGCTGTTGTTGTTGTCGTCTCAGGTTGTTAGCCTCGACCGTTGCCATCAATCTGTGGGCTTCTGCCTGAGTCTCCAGCGCACTCTTGATGACCTGATTGACCTCTTCGGTGGTATGGGTGGAGCTGGTGCTGTTGTTAAGTAACATAATGGAGCATATTTATATAGCGCTCGCTTAGCCAAGGCTCTAAGCGCTGTACCAATCACATGTGTTCACGTCTAGGTATATATACGACGAAGCGAACGCCATACAAGTGACATTACTCAAGAGTAACCACTTGTCCCGTGTACAAGTCGCCTTATATGACCAAGCCACTGTTTTTTTTCTTTTAATAATTTTTATTGAGGTCTCCATATATAACATCTCGAGTATACATGAACAAATAAATTATATAATCAGATAAATCAGTGATGTGTCAATTTGTTTATATAGTCCAAGGTGAGTTTATATCTCTCTTTGTTAAATAGTATTTGTGGGGGTAGAATCTAAAAATGTTATTTTATGTCTGGGTTTGTCTCATTTGGGGGATGCCTGGGATCACAATAATTTGGCAAAAGTAGTAGGGGACCACCGGAGAGACCTCAAAACCCCCATCCTAGCCCACACACCACCGGTTCACAGAAATCTTGTAAACCGATTGCGTGATATCATAGGAGGGAGGTAAGAAATTACATTGAGTGGCTTCCAGACACCTTTCCATGCACCTACGCTGTGATATATGATGTAGAATTCAGTTACTATATTTGCTCTATAAATTACCATTTAGGGTTTAACTTTTGAAGCATAAGCGCCTTTTTAAAATCTACAAAAATAGAGTGTTGCTCCAATATGAATATCACGCATTTTTGAGGATTCTTTCTCTGAAATTATCTAGATGAGATATTACATTCTTTATAATAAAACATATGCTTATGATTGTCAGCATATTTACTTGGATGAAATTATTTTCCTTTCCCTTAAAACCTTGGCTGTCCAGATGAGGCTGAGCTCCAATTGGTTTACAGTTTAAAAAGTTTTATGATCTACTGACAAAGTCTGGTCGCGCGCGTTGACTTGAGAAACTTAACTCTTAGTCTGAAATCAGCGTTCAAACACAGAAATAGAAATGTATTGACAAAATACAATTTATTAATGCTATTGAAATTTCACGCTATATTGCCACGGTGTTGCAGCAGTTGTTGTTAGACATCTTATACCTTCTTCTTCTTTTGTGTATAATATATTACACAATAATGCACATCTCGTCAGTAACACGCGAACTCATGTCTTAGAGATTAAATTACAGCATAGCGTGTGGAAACTCAATGGAAACTCATTTACCGCTGTGCTTACAGCGCTACAAGCTATAGCCGGACATTGTAACCACTGGACAATCGAACTTGTAGTGTATATTGTAATATGATGTATAATTGTTATAGAGGGTAATTTGGTGAAAAACTCTTGAATTGAAATCATTATATGCCAAATGAAAATACAAAATTGGTCTCAATGAATAATCATTATTTCGAAATCAGCACTTGTATCAGAACCGGTACTATATTTAGATTTCTCATTCAATGGATTATCGAAACATCTTATACAATAATAATAAGATTTAATTTTCATATGCACCTAATATTCATCAACAATCATGTAGAAATGACAGGCAATGATGGTTATTTTAAATACACATTCACCAGTTACCAAAGTATACCATTAAAACATGCAGGCCTACGGTTATATCACCGACAACCATCCTGTTAGCCATCTTTGATCTACTGCACGTTGCGTTTCTAACATTCTGCTGCACAACAAATAAAAGCCACATGCCACCCATATAAAAATCCCCCTTGGTGCCACCATGGTAAAACACCACGGTAAACCATGGTAAAAAAAACGAGATATTTTGGCCACCCATCGTGGTGTCACCATGGTGGTTTACCATGGTGGTTTTACCGTGGTGGTAATACCGTGGTGGTTTACCGAGGTGTTAACATGGTGGTAAACCACCGTGGTAAACCACCTTGGTAAACCACCATGGTGACACCACTATGGGTGGCCAAAATATCTCGGTTTTCTTTTACCATGGTTTACCATGGTGGTATACTTTGGTTTACCATGGTGTTACCATGATGGTGTACTGTGGTTTACCGTGGTGTTACTATGGTTTACCGTGGTGTTACCATGGTCGTATACTGTGGTTTACCGTGGTGTTACCATGATGGTATACTGAGGTTTACCGTGGTGTTACCATGATGGTATACTGTGGTTTACAGTGGTGTTACCATGATGGTATACTGTGGTTTACCGTGGTGTTACCATGGTTCACAGCGGTGTTACCATGGTGATATACTGTGGTATATCGTGGTGTTACCATGATGGTATACTGTGGTTTACCGTGGTGTTACCATGGTGGTATACTTTGGTTTACCGTGGTGTTACCATGATGGTATACTGTGGTTTACCGTGGTGTTACCATTGTTCACCGCGGTGTTACCATGGTGGTATACTGTGGTATATCGTGATGTTACCATGATGGTATACTGTGGTTTACCGTGGTGTTACCATGGTGGTATACTTTGGTTTACCGTGGTGTTACCATGATGGTATACTGTGGTTTACTGTGGTGTTACCATGGTGGTATACTGTGGTTTACCATGATGCTATACTTTGGTTTAACGTGGTGGATTACACTTGTTAACCATGGTAATTTACTGCAATTTACTGCAATATTGCTACATGTTACCATTTCATGAGATTCCATCCACAGCCATGTAAATTATTAAATGTTCTGTTGTTCGATCTGCACACCGGAGCTTTTAACGCTCTCCGCTATACACCCCACCCACATATTAAGCTCATGTTGAGAATGCATGAGTACGATGGCTAACGTTCTGAAATGCATATCAACTGAATTTTAATCAAGAAAAGTTACTATCGGCTCATCGGGGGTAATGTCGATGGTTGTGATCGATATGAAAATGATTTTTCTTTCAGATGATACCGGATTGCATCGATAACAACCATCGGCATTACTCCCAGTGAGCCGAGTAACTTTTATTTATCAAAATTCAGTTGCTATGCATTTCAGAAAATTCAGCCATCATGCTCCTTCTCTACTGTATGAGGTTTAGCGTATGGTGTGGGTTGGTGTATAGCGGAGCGCGTTACAAGCTCCTGGGGATCAGCATGTTCGTGTTAAATGTAATGAACAATTAAAGATCATTGATAACAGATCTTAGGCTTATTAGAGCAAAGTTGTTAACATTGCGAGTATACACCTTGAGAATGGCAGCAACAATTAGCATTATTATTTATTTGAAAAAACCTGTGTTCTCAGGGAGTTTCGTCGTCACTGAAATTGTCTCTATTGTTTTCAGGACCGAGAAACTCCGTCACGTGACCGCTAATTTCGTCACCAAAATGTCCGAGTAAAACACAATGTCGTCTACTATATGCTTGTCTTTCAGAACTGCGGAGTGGCGCAGAGGACAGTTTGTAGTTTTTGACGTGTATTGCTTATTGCTTAAATTTATAAAATATTCAAGTGTTTGACTGATACCTAAACAAAAATATATGTATTTGGACAATACTCGGATGTGAGCATAATTGTTTTGTGTTTGGGCATCAGTCAAACACCTGAATATTTTATAAGTTTATACAATTATCCATACACGTCAAAATATATAAATATATCAAAGATATCATTTTTCTCGCGAGGCGAATCAGATCAAATGGAAGCACAAGTGTACACAGTGCGGTCGGTCGGTTAATAGATTGATTTTTTTTATTTAAAACCAATAAAATGACATAGCTGTAGCACGTTACTAAAAGCTTGTGATGGATTCAGTATTACTAGTAATGTGTGTCCCAGAATTAGATCCGTATCTCCGAGATTATCCGTCATTTCATAAATATATCTCAACAATATCACAGCGTCAAAAGAATAGCAGACTCCGTAACTGGGCGATATGTCATGCGGCATGGTTCTCAAATCACGTTGCGATGAAAATTGAAGAATAGCTGTAGTACGTTACTAAAATCTTGTGATGGATTCAGTGATAATGTGTGTCCCAGGATTGGATCCGTATCTCCGAGATTATCCGTCATAAATATATCTCAACAAATTTCAATATCACAGCATCACCGGCGTTCCGATCAAAATAATAGCAGACTCCGTAACTGGGCGATATGTCATGGCGACATGGTTCTCAAATCATGTTTCGATGAAAATTGAAGAATATGATCCATCGTTCTTTTTACATGTACTTGTGTGTTGTACTAGTAGCCAACAAACTTGTGACTTATGAGTCACAAACTTGTGACTCATGAGTCATGCATGACTGATCTGTGACGTCATAATTCCGACTAATTCTACATAATTGTATGTCTCGTAAGCAAAGTCACCAGTGGTTGACTCTTGTCAGTCTTGTGAGTTAATTGGACGGTTTATAATTTTGTGAAGTATCTGTCTTTTGAAATTCTCAACATTGTCGTGCATGTCAACACTGGTCAAGTGTAATCCCACTAGCAGTAGCCAGGTAGCACTGAACTAATTGACTCAGCCTGTTTTCGGAGGTTATAACATCTTGTCCCTTTCATATACAAACATAATCCAGACAGTGCTAACAATATTCCAGGTTATTAAGAAGCAAGTTAGGTCCAATTATTTGCTAAAACGATCTAAAACAAGAAAAGTTTACTCGAACAACAAAACGCACATGGGTCGTAAACCGGAAGCACAATTTCGTACTATAAACCTCGTACCATAATGCCTTATTTAAGTTGTTTTTCTTTGGTGTGTTTTTTGCTTGCGTTCTCTCTCCCTCTTTATCTCCCTCTTTCTCTCTCTATCTCTCTGAGGGTGGCCATGAGAAAGATTGGATAGTTGGGTATAGTAGTGATAATTATTTATTTCTTTGATAACAAGAATAAAAACATAAGAACATTAACATGAACTTGAATGAATATGAAAAATTACGATGACTAAATGTGACGAACGGAGTGACGGAATGAATATGATGCATGAATATGACGAACGAATATGACGGAATGAATATGATGAATGAATATGACTCTATTGCATGTAAGGATATACGCACCGCCAATAAACACTGTTAAAATATATTTCGGCCAGTTTGACCGAAGTTGAATTTTACAAAAAGTGAGCATATTATATTATCACTATTGAAACAGGTATTCCACGAAGTACCAGACCAGATATGGACTCCAGGAGGACAATGCGAGCCCATGTAAACCTTCCGGGAAATGAATAACGTATTTGTGTACCGTACATCTTAGATTTTCAAACCAGAGCTGTTTTTCCCCCGAAAAGAGTCATAATTGTGGAAATATCTAAAATACGTAATTGTGAGATGTAAATTGTACATATTGATAAATATTGCCTGTTGTGTTGGAAACAAACAGTACTAAATTATAACATTATAAAAGATGTATTAAAGGTAAACAAAGTCTTCCAAACAACTCCATTCAGTTTATATATTTATTCCATACTAAAACATATTCCTATTAATTATTACATTATATACGTTTGTTCGTTAAAAGTTATAACTGAGATATCATTTATAATAATTAATAATATCCTCACCTCGATCTAGACATTCTTATATTATGGGATACAGCATTACATATACAACTATTGACAATGCAGTAGAATAGTAATGTGCTGTAGTATGTAAACCTGCTACATGTATACTGTGACAAGCTACGTATATTGGTACAATATGGCAGCATGTTATAAACAATTAATGACTCACCATATACCATTGTATATATTGTAAATAATAAATTAATCGAAGCATGTAAATACCATTGTAGATGCACGAGACCCACAACATGGTAAATAGCATTGTGGTTGAAGGTTAAAGTGAAATGTAATAGTGGTACCTTGATTGAAAACTTCACTGGTGCTGTGATACCCCCGTGGTTATACTTGGTGAGACCATGGTTCACCTTGGTAGAAAAACTTTACTGTGCTACCACCGTGGTGATACCTTGGTGATACCTTGGTAGAAAAACTTTACTGTGCTACCACCATGGTGATACCTTGGTCGGGTTTGGTCCCACCATGGTTTTACCTTGGTACAAAAACTTTAGTGTGCTACCACCGTGGTACCACCTTGGTGCCACCATGGTTTCACCTTGGTGCAAAAACTTTACTGTGCTACCACCGTGATAACACCTTGGTACCACCGTGGTGTTTTCACCGTGATGCCACTTTACTGTGCTACCACCATGGTGAACCAAGATGTCACCATGGTGAACCAAGGTGGTACCTTGGTGAAACCATGGTTTCACCAAGGTGACACCAAGGGGGGTTTTTATATGGGCATTAGTCCAGTGATTCTATACTGGTACCCATGCATCACTTGTTAAGTCATCCTGCTATTATGCTGGTGGGTCCCGCTGAATTGATTTGGTGCTGATAGGAAAAACTTATGCACTTTTTGGTTGCTGCAACCTACGGCGGCGTAAAATCGCCACATCCTCTTCAACTATTAACAAGAAAACCATAGTCAGAAATGGTAACGCCACCAAGATTATAGTATTACATATAAATAGAAATTATAAAAAATACATAAAATATTTTGATAACAATTGCGTTTAAACAAGTAATCCTTCAAATTATTACTAACAAAGTAAACGACTGTGGGGTCACTCAACAGATTATAAAGATTTGGGCATAGTATACTGTAAATACTAAAATTTAAATGAAATAATTAAAAGATAAAATTTACAAGTAGTAAAAGTAAATTTTCTCATTTAATTTTTGGTTTTTGTTTAAATAAAGCAATAATTTAAATGTAACATTTGGTTTTTAAAAAATGATATATTTGACCGTGGCTCTTCCAATAATTGCGCGACTGACCTGGTCAATTGTTATTAAGAAGTTGTTTTGAGAATTACTATGGAGGGAAATAGTTATGGCTGTGGCTTCGCAAGTAATTAACTTGGTGACGTTATGTTAACAAATCTGAACTCCAGTTAACCAAGGACGCTTCATACCAAATATAAGAAGAATTAATAATTCTTTAGAAGTTGTTTTAAGATTTACTATGGAGGAAAAGAATTGTGGTGCTGGCTTCGCAACTATTTGACCTCATTGTAACAAATATAAATATTAGTCACTCAGGCAATAGATGTATCTATTCTGTATATTAAGTTATTGGGTCTTACGTGTCTTGAGATGTCTAAATAGTTTTCGATGGACAGATCGCGCAAGGGACCCACGCCAATCTTCTCTGTTGGGATTCCAATTGTTGGCTCATTAAATATGCACATATGCTTAAGATACAGTCGCACGATCCCGTAAGTCGGGTTTTGGATCCAAGTTAATGAAAATATCATTGAAATAATCGGTTTCGCCCAATAAACATCCATATATTCAATATACATGTTTTGGAGCAGAATTAGGCAGTCCATATTGGACGCCATCATGGAATTTATTTTGTTTTGTTTTAATTTTCACACATAATTATTAGTTATGTGGATGGAGTTCTCATTAAACCTCACATCGTTGTAATGGCCAAAGTAATTGACCACTTAACCACATCATAATTATTGGTAATTTTTCAGGATTTGAAATCCTGAAAATTTACCAATAATTTTGCTGTGGTCAAGTGGTCAATTACTTTGAACATTACTGTATGAGGATAGAGTTATCATTGAACCTCAAATCCTTATATTGGTTACAGTAATGCCCAAAGTAATTGACCACTTAACCACAGCAGAATTATGGGTATTTTTTCAGCATTTACAATCCTGACAAATTACCCATTATTCTGCTGTGGTCAAGTGGTCAATTGTTTTGAACATTACTGTATGATGATTGAGTTATCATTAAACCTCAAATCCTTATATTGGTTACAGTAATGCCCAAAGTAATTGACCCTTTAACCACAGCATAATTATGGGTAATTTTTCAGGATTTAGAATCATGAAAAAATACACACAAATTTGCTGTGATTAAGTGATCAATTACTTTGGACATTACTGTATGTAGATGGAGTTAAACCTCACATCAGTGTGTTGGGGATTTGGACCTTGACTTGGGACCTTTGGTTTTTAACGCAACAAATGCGCGTACACATTATACACAAATTTCTTATGTAACCAGAGTTTTTCTTGGATAAGATGAATTTGAAGCCTGCTTACATTTCAAAATGTTGTCAGTTTTGTATTGTCTGCAGCGAACTCGACGCGTTGAAGCAAAAGTTACAAAAGATAAAATGTGTATGTGACGAGACTATAATACAAATGAAAAAATCAATTGAGGGAGGGGTGGGCGATACAGGGAACTAAGGGTTGAACCGATATACATTTGTAGAGCGATAACGACCAATGTTGACATATTATGCATATCAACTCTACTGTTGCAACAAGGCTATAAAATAGGGGGGGTGTCAGAATCTTAGTCATCTCTATATAGTGCCAGAATAGTCATTTATGGAGTTCTACAAGATGTTGGGTTGGTTATATGGACTCTGAGAAAATGGGTTTAATGTACCGATGAACTGACATAAATTAGTGGATCAATGTTGCCATGTAATGCATCGCGACTATACTAAAGCAGCAATGATATAAAATTGAGGGGGGGGGGGGGGGTCTGAAATTATCTCTATAGATGGCACCAGGATTATATAGAAAGGAAAAGCAATTGATATACGTATACAGTATACTATAGTAATACCATAGACATGTAAGTACAAGTATCACGAAATCAAATATTACGTAACATGACTATATACCGATGAAAGAAATAAATAAATTGGACCGGGATTAGAGGTTTGGTTGGTTATATGTGGATAATTGGATATGGAATTCATACCGATGAAACGATACAAACTAGTGGAGTGATAAAGACCAATGTTGACACTTAGTCAGGCTACGCGGGGGAAATAGGGGTTGATACGATAGACCGAAATAAATTTGTCGAGTGATAATGACCAATGTTGACGTATAAAGTAACACGACTGTACTGTCACACAATTATCAGGGTGAACCCGTCAAATATGGACTCTAGTGCCCAATATCGAACAGCTCAGAAAACATTTGCAGCTCCATAAAATTTATTTAACATGGCATCTGCCATATACAAATCCATTTATGTCGATAAATCTCTTATTTTTCAAAAAATTAAGCTCAGACTTGGTGTCTGTGTTTGGGATACTTATATATTCCTAAAATGACAGGGTACAGCACGTAATTATTTTTTAGATCGAAGAAATGATTTTTTTTTCGATGATAAAATTTAACAAAGGATTTCCCATTAAAATCGATTTATGTCTATAAAACTGTCATTTTTCAAAATTTTGAGCTGAAACTTGCTGTATATGTGCGTAATAATACTATATTCTTAAAATGACAGAGTTCAGCGCGTAATTATGTTTTAGATGGAAGAAATTGAATTTGTTTTCGATAATAAATTTGCAGCGTGAACGGGTCATCGAGTGCGCTCAATTTGTAAACAAAGTTTTGTCAATAGTCGTTTTGGTCAAACTATCCATTTTTAGACCGGGACAGCAGATCCGAATAGTAGCTAAGATGTATCTAGATAGAATTATCAAAAGAATTTGACCGATCAGGGTAGATTTTAAGAGAATGGAGTGGAGAAATCTTGGTGATAATTCCAGAAAATAAAGATGGAGGAGAATCACAATTAAACTTCCCACAATGCACTTCACTAAACCAGGGGTTCCCAATAGGTGATATATTATTTTCAGGCTATCAGAGTATTTATATTTTCAACAACATATTATTACACCGGTGACTTTAAGTTTACAATTTCAGCCTGTCCTGACTATGGATACGATTTATCATATTTTCAAAAACGTATTATACACCGGTGCCGTTAACTTTACAATTTCAGCATATACGTGATTCTATTGGTACGATTGAGTAAGGTACAAAAAAAAATATCCAAGAATATATTTCTCCATTCGACCATGAGTCTGTACACCAGTGTCCACCCACTTCGTGGCGGTAATAATATAATATAACAGATTAAGTAATCTGATGTTTCAGATTAAGTAATATGATATATCCGAATAATAATATGATATATCAAATTAATATCAGAATATATCTTGAATATATCAGATTAAATTAAATCTGATATAGCAGAATAATAATCTGAGACATCATATTAGTTAACTGAATGAGGTGGCGATTCTACGCCGCAATACAACCACCAGAGCAGCCATGATTGAAATATGTGACCCGCCAGCATATCAAATCCAGTCGTAAGTCGGGATTTTTTTTTACCCTGTGCCAATGCATTCTCTTATATATGCGAGTCGACCATAGGTCGCCTCGCATATATAAGAGAATGCATTGGCCTAACAATTTTTTACAATTTTAATAATTTGTTCTTGTATTCTTTAACAATTTTATAATTTCACCCATACAGAGCCCCAGACAAACACGAGCAGACGACACTATTCTATATATGTGTGGGGCTCCCTGCAGGGTGATGAATGTTTTTTATTTTATGTCCTAAAAATTTTAAGAAATATTTATTTTAAAAAAATGATAATAAAATGTTAGGCCAATGCATTCTCTTATATATGCGAGGCGACCTATGGTCGACTCGCATATATAAGAGAATGCATTGTCACAGGGTAAAAAAATCCCGACTTACGACTGGATTTGATATGGCGGGTCACATATTTTATATGTTCATGAATATTTAAGGCCCACTTAATTTTCGAACCCCCAGATCACATATATAAAATACATGCCATATTATATACCATGAATCCCCAGATCACATACATAAAATACATGCCATATTATATACCATGAACCCCCAGATCACATATATAAAATACATGCCATATTATATACCATGAACCCCCAGATCACATATATAAAATACGTGCCATATTATATACCACGAACCCCCAGATCACATATATAAAATACATGCCATATTATATACCATGAAACCCCATATCACATATATAAAATACATGCCATATTATATACCATGAATCCCCAGATCACATATATAAAATACATGCCATATTATATACCATGAACCCCCAGATCACATATATAAAATACGTGCCATATTATATACCATGAACCCCCAGATCACATATGTCGCACACCGTGGGTATAGGGGTTCCTGGCTAACTCTGGCGAGCACGACAGTCATTTGTAAACTTTAGCCTCTCTGAATATTTGAGTGGTATATAGATACGTGTGATGAACAGGGATTAAAGAAAGGAACGATCTCACCTTATGAGTCTCTATACTTTTATATAAATGAATTTCTGTATAGCATGAAAGTCGGCTTTATATCTAGCCCATCAAATATTAAGCACATCGTATACACACATCGTAGTTTGTAGACTCTGAAATTATTAAAACATCCTAATAATAATACAAAATGTGGGAATGAGATATATCATTTAAAGTTAGCGTAAATGACTTCACCCTTTATATTATTCTCGAAACTTTACTTTATGTGGAATATATCTTTGTCCATGTACAAATATTTCTTATTTCCTTTTTAAAATTCCCCCCCTATTGAAAATTAGTTAACATTAAGACTACTAAATTATTTACTATATTCTCCAATAACTAAAAACCTAATTCAACAAAGTGATGAAATGACATGTGTTTAAACGACCAAATTTGTGTTACAATAATTACCTTGTCTGTATTGACAAAAGTCAAGAGCGTTAAAGAGCATAAGTGTATGTTTTATATTTATCCAAACATGTGAGGAGATGTTGCCCTCAGCTCCAGGTATTAACAAGTGACCTGTTTGTGTGTGCGTGTTAAATGTTCGATCACGAGGTCCGGGCAATCAAATGTTTGTTGACCACTCTAAATTTAGGGCGCATGGGATGAGTGAATAGAAAAGGTCGTGTGCAAAGCTAAGAGTGCAACAAACATTAGTAAATTAACTCATGCCGTGCCGGTTATTTTTATAAATGTCTTGCGTACCGAGAAATATACTAATATTATTAATGCTAATTATGTTATGTATTTAAATATAATTTATCCTGACGAAGTCACTGTATAACACATATATAAAATACATGCCATATTATATACCATGAACCCCCAGATCACATATATAAAATACATGCCATATTATATACCATTTGAAAGAGGAAGCTCGAAAACATTGTACTGTCAACTTATCCGGTGCAATAAAATGTGAACATGTTGTTTTTTTGTTACCGATGTGTTTTTCTGGTTAATTTTCACCTGGTTTTGTTGTGCAAAGTGTAATATTTTCAATGGAGGGGAATAACTCTATATTTTAAAGATAGATTTATTCCCCGTCCATTGAAATTACATTTTTAGTTTGATTTCTGTTGCATTCTGGGAGCCATAACTGGGGAATCTTATTATGATCTCAGCTGTTTTCTATTTCTCTATGGGCATATTCTGAGACACAGACGTTTCAATGGGTGATGAATTATAGTATTTTATTCATATTTTATGGCATATAATGTTAATTAAACCGCATATCAAG
Organism: Siphonodentalium dalli; assembly: GCA_032622095.1. Lineage (NCBI taxonomy): Eukaryota > Metazoa > Mollusca > Scaphopoda > Gadilida > Siphonodentaliidae > Siphonodentalium > Siphonodentalium dalli. The sequence goes on from CP136063.1 coordinate 278,282,986, forward strand.
GCACTATAACAAATAATCTGTGACTCGAACATTAAGTGGGCCTTTAATCTTTTTCTCAAATCGCTCGGATTTAAAAAAACGCCGGGAAAATGACAATTTTAGAAAAAAATAACAGTATTCAAACAGCATCATAGCAAATTGCAGGCACCACTTAACCAGGGGTCATTGCTCTATTTCAGACTCTGAAAGAATTCCTACCCGGAATGGTGGAAAGGAACGACGGACATATAGTTACCATATCATCAATAAGTGCCAAATTCGCAACACCCCTACTTGTAGATTATTCGTAAGTTCCCTTGAATGTCATGCCTGGCAGAAAATTAATTGGAAATTTCATACCAAAAGCAGGTATATATTTTTTATATTTCAACCCGTGTTTAGTGTGAAAATTGTTGTTTTATCAGGGGGGGGGGGGGGAGGGGCAGAATTTTTTTCCCGACACGTATCCTGGGGGTGGTGGGTGTCAAAATAAGCCCAAAGCAATTTTTTCCGTCACAAAATATTTTTTTTTCCTTCACACATTTTATTGGATTTTTACTATTTTGTACTGGTTTGTAACACCAAGAAATCAATAATAAGGAACTGCAGCCACACTAAACACGCTAGGGCCATTGGATGTTGGTTTGTGCCTCTTTAGGACAAGGGGAAGTATTCTTAATGCAGCTGAATCGCCCATGCAGTATTCTATGTAATTAACATCAAATAAGGATAACTTTAAAGAAATAAATTTAATGCCGAATCTGGTCAAACATGGACATTAAACACTGATGTATAAAGAAAAAAACATGTAACATACCTAGACTTGTGAGTGGATAACACAATTATCTCATGTGTGACAAAAGAGATAGAAAATGGTAATAATTCACAATCTCATGTAGTTAATACAGGTTTCTACTAAAAGTGTAGGTTTGTTTTTTATTATATGCTTTACTCTCACATGCTACACTTGATCAGTCCAATAGAAATAATGCCTTTTCTGAACTCATACAAGATTCCTGAATTGTGAACGTTATAAAATTCCTAACCAATCCTGACCAATCTGAATCAATTGGAATCAATCGTAACATTAACTTTCTTTGATTTCCCATCGGTGCTCCTGTGTGCTCTGGTGTATTGCTATATGTGCGATAAACACGTGTTAGTAATGTCTAATGAGTCTGGGTGGCACGTAGCATATAATAATTTAATCTATCTGATATAATACACTCACCTAACTGGTGTAAAACAATATCACCTATCTGGTGTAAAACAAAATCAGCTATCTGGTGTAGAGCAATATCACCAACCTGGTGTATAGACATAATATCTTTATAAATTTCCACACAAAAACTAAAAAGGTCTCAAAAAAGGACTACCACACACATTTTGGCACTAAAACAGTGACTATTAATTATGATTAACCGTGCGCGCTGTGTCAGTGACCGGTTACCCACTCAGGCATAACTGCTATTCACAATAGCAATAAAGCTGCTTAATAGGTGTTGTGACGAGAAGGAAATTGAATGCAACCTGGACACAATACAATGACTTCAGTTTAGCAATAACTATAAATGTTCGATGTAATATAATGATTAGAGCATATCTTGTCGTTGACTACGCGAATGTAGTGGCCAGTGGAAATGGTGTAGTTCACTCGCCTTCGGCTCATGAACTACACCTTCTCACTAGCCACTACATTCGCGTAGTCAACTCCAAGCCATGCTCTATTCATATACTAAACTTTAAAATAAATTGACTGCAGAGCTGTGGAAATATGATATTTAACAAAAACGATTAAAAATCCACTGCAGTCAAGAATATACTGTTGGAGACCAGTCCTGCTGTTCATTACTAGGTTCACTGAATCTCAATGTAGGAGGGTCCTGGTTTTCTCTGTATGTTTGTGTTTTGCGTTCCACAAGGGGGTGGGTGTCAAAACATGGCTGGAAAAAACTCTATGAAATTGAAACAAATTTGGGGTCGGGGGTGGGTGTGTCCAAAAAGTGGTCATCGGCAAAAAAGTAGCATTACATACTTGTCTGGAAATTTTTTCCGACCTCCCCTGGTTTTATCAGACAAAAAATGAGACTGTTTTCCTATACTTTCAGTAAGTTTAGGACTGAACTAGACATCTGTATATACTTCAACATTTCGGTTCAAATGGGGGGGGGGGGGGGGTGGAAAATCCCTAACTGATATATATATATTCTTTTCAAAAATCCATATTTTCCATTCCGTAAGTTACATAAACAAAACTCAAGGGACATTACTAGCTTCGATCCATATAAAAATAAAATAGAGTTATTCCTCCTTAATTGAAAATGAGATAGTACATGAACCACATGCAGGGAAGAGAAATAGCCCGATTTATTTGTGAACAGACCCGGGGGGACACCTTAGTCTAAATTGACCACATTGATCTTCTTTTAGTATGTTTTCCTTTTTGTATTCTTCTGGATGTTTGTTTTTTATTTTTATATAAAAGTTAAATTGCATGATGTCCATGCTTTTAAAACGGAATTTGCACATACATGCAGTCTAAAGTTTACAGTTTTTGTTTTAGTTTGTTGTTATTGTGTTAAAGGTACTCAATCCGATCAGAGGGTCCTATATTACTATTTCTTTGGCTTTGGGGGTAAAAAATAATTGATTCGAGTCGAGGAACCTACCAATCAACGCTCAGGGTGATCAGATATCGATATTTGAAGTTTCGTTATTTCTATTCTTTCTGTCCCAGAACACAGTCAAAATTGCGTTATTATTACCACTTGATTTTAGAGTTATCCATCCTTGTCTGTTTGAATAGTGTTTTGGTGTACACATCTCGAGCAGATTACGAAGTTAAGGGCAATTATTAGTACTCATCTCGAGAAAATAACAAATTTCAAAAATCAATATCTAATAACTCTGAGCTTTGTTTGATGGGTTCCTCGACTCGAATCAAATATTTTTTACCCCCAAAGCCAAAGAAATAGTAATATAGGACCCTCTGATCGGATTGTTGTTGTTGGAATCTGTTGAGATGGGGACACTCTGATTGGATTGAGTACCTTTAACCATTTTGTATGTTTGTTTTATCTCTTGGAAAGGTATATTAATGCAAATACCACGTACTAAAGTCCCAACTGTACGTGTTCGTGTTTCACTCAAATCCATAGTGACATGGTGGAAAGATGTCAAATATTCGTGTCCCTCTAATTATTTTAGTGCATCGAAATATGCCGTGTTCGGTTTAAACGAAGGGCTTACAGAAGAGTTAGACCGACTTGGCTCGACCGGGATTCACACTACAGTGGTTCTGCCGAACGTCGTCAACACGGGCATGACAAAATATCCAAACCAAAGGTAAGAACTTATAAATTTAAAGAGGAATGCTGTATTTTTACGTTAATAATATTCGGCCCATTAGCAAATTGTGACTCATTTGGTTATTAAACATATTACGTAATCAACTAAATATTCTATTATGGTTGTCCCAGTACCGTGTGAGGCATGGTAAATTCATTTTATAGGATCAGTATGGATTTTTGCCGAAAACTTCTTTTGGATTCTGGCCATGTTTTTGAAAGGAAATGGACGGAAATTTGAGAAGGAACTGGGAGGGACCATAATAAAATCTGGCACATTACCATAAACATTTATCATTTATTGGAAAACCGTTTAGGTTTCTTCGATTGTATATAAACACCATCAAGATGGATAATTCTATGACACTACCTCTCTATCGATTAACATATCCTTGTGTTATTATGGAAAGCGATAGCAACCCGAGGTATACATGTACAACACATCCATGACCATACAGTCACTCCATATAGATGTACATAAACACTACACAAATGGCCGTGTAGCGATTTGCTTCACGCACATACACACCACACATCCACACTTGGATATATTCGCACACCACACAAATGACCATCCAGCCGTGGTTTACCATACATGCAGGCACACCATGCAGGTATACGTCCACACCCCACCCATGACCATATAATCACTCCCTGTATACCATATTCATGACCATACATTCACTCCCAGTATATCTATTTACCTCACCATTGGCCATATATACAGTCACTCCCTGTATACATATTCGCAACACTCATGATCACCCATGGTCATATAGCCACTCATAATATACATATGACCATACATGCAGTCACTCCCTGCATACAAATTCATCTCACACATGATCATACAGCCACTCCGTGTATACATATGCATCGCACCATGGACACCCCAACATGACCACATAGTCACTCCTTGTATATATATTCATACCATTCGTGATCATGCCATAACTCACTGGCTGCCATCTTGACATACACAGTGTATTAAGTTGATAACATTCGATGCTAATGAGCCAGAGTATATATAGCCCCATAGTATGATCCCTCTCAGTTCCATTTCAAAGTTCTTCCCATTTTGTTTAAACAAAATGGCCAGAATCCCAAAAGAAGTTTTCGGCAAAATTACATACTGCAACATTTAAAATGAGTTTGTCATGCCTCATAGAGTACTGGGACAACCAGAATCGAATAATGAGTTGTCAGTTGATTAAGTAACACGTTCGATCCATAACCAAGTGAGTCACAATTTGCTACCTTTTTCGGAACAGCAGAGAATAATGTTCGGGATTTACGTATGTGAAAAATCAACTTTTTACCAAATTTGGTTGCCATTTTGCAAGCAATCTTGAAAAATTCTGTCTAAAAACACACCAGTGACATATTTAAGACAGATCAAAACAATATACACAGTTGTTACCAAGGATAGTTCCATTTTAATTACTTGAACAAAAAAATTGTCCAAACCTGAAAAGTGAATCTTGACCGATTTTGATGTTTGTGAGAGAGAAATCCAATATTTCTTGTAATGTCAGTGCTTACAATAGTACCAATTGACCAAGGTTAGTATTCAATGTATAGAAGGCATATTAGTCCATTTTATTCATCAACCACAACTTGTAACAAGAGCTACGCTGTGCGTGCAAAATATGCCCTCTCTTGGGTCGGCGGAAACTGGTAAAAAAAGGGGCATAACTCTGGTAAAAATTGGCGGACGGAACTCAAATTTGAACTTGACCTGTGTTTTGGTGTGAGAAAGTAATATACCAAATTATCATTGACCAAATTCGGACTTGAGCTGTATTTCGATATATGTAATCCACAAAAAAAGGGTTTTGAGTATAAACATTCCAAAATCGAGTTATCATCCGAAAAAAAAAAAAAAGGGGCATAACTCAGACAGAACCCAAGTTCGAACTTGACCTGTGTTTTGGTGGGAGAAAGTAATATACCAAATTTGGATTCATTCCGATAAACTATACTAAAGTTATCATCCGGACAACAAATTTCAAGGATTTTCTAAGTAAAAAAACGTCAAATAAGGGGCATAACTCCGGTGAAAATTGGCGGGCGGAACCCAAATTCGAACTTGAACTTACTTTTCGGCTAATAAACCCACATACCAAATTTTATTAAATTTGGTTCATTCTAACTAAAGTTATCATCCGGAAACCAGGTTAACGGACGGACGTCCGGACGTCCGGACCAATACTATAATACGGCCGTTTTTTCAAACGGGCGTATAAAAAACGATTGCAGGGCACGCTGGGGTAATATCTGCCATTTTCCATCATTTGACAGCCATTTTGGCGGTTACGAGTTTTGAGCCAAAGTGACAATTTTGGTTCCATTGAGTTGGAATATTCATATGTAATGGTATGCCTCTCTTACATTTCTCAGTTCTGTTCATGACTAGAATCCCAATGGTGATTTTTTGTAAAAAAAATTATACCGCGTTTTGTAAATTCGAATTTGTGAGGGATCGCAAGGGGATGGGACCCACACAATGGCATATAATTTAATTGCTCAAATGATCAGCTAACATGAAAAATACAAACTGAGAGGTCCTACCAGCCCATGGACTAGGAGAAACCACCTTATATAATTGAGAAACTACCTCATGTGATAAAGAAACCATATAATTTAATGGAGAAACCACATCATATAATGGATAAACCGCCTCATATAATGATGAACCGATCAAATATAATGTTGAAACAACATCACATAATGATGAAACCACTTCATATGTGATGAAACCACCTTATATAATTGAGAAACTACCTCATGTGCTGATACAGAAACCATATAATATAATGGAGAAACCACATCATATAATGGATAAACCGCCTCATATAATGATGAACCGATCAAATATAATGTTGAAACAACATCATATAATGATGAAAATCGGTAGAAACAGCCAATCACCGCTCAGTGTTATAATCGAGGGCCTCATTTTAATATTCATTATGACCCGACGTCGATTCTAACACTGAGCGGTGATTGGCTGTTTCTACTATGTCAGTCATGGAAAGGTCAGGTCACAATGAATATTAAAATTAGGAACTGTGTGACTTGACAATGTTTTTTTAAAGTTGGAATTATCGACAGATTTCTCCTCTATAGAAATTGTTTACTGACAATACGTTGATTTGTATGAGTAAATACATTATTAGCCCACAAGAAATCACTAAGTTCCAGATATTTAGTTGATCGTTTGACCGATTTTTAATGATAGTAAACTGTATGGGTGGTGAATTTAGAGACACACGGCGTCCATTGCTGCTGAGCCGGATCAATCCAAAAAAATACGCTCTCCGGAGACAATATTCGGTGGTTAAAATTTTATCAAATGCAACGTGTATGAATGTTTCTGATGGAAGTTTGTGGTATTTATTGAAAGATGAATTCTTTGCCGATCCATCCGTGTATATATCGTTATCATTACTGGGGTGAATGGGCTAAATTTGTGCGACTCCCGAGCGATGGTGAAACGTTGAATTTCTACAGTTACCCTTGTCTATATAATGTTCCATTAACGCGAAGAAGGCGCGTATATAGAGGCGGCGTATATGGGCAGCGCAAAGGGGGGGGGGCGGACAGCGGAGCGCGTTACAGGCCCCTGTGAAACCACATCACATAATGATGAACCGACCTAATATAATGTTGAAACGACATCGCATAATGATGAAACCACATCATATAATGATGGAACGCCTCATATAATGATGAAACCACATCACATAATGCATGGTGAAACAAGATCATATACTGCTGATACGACCTCATATATAACCGAGGTCTATATAATTGATATATTTACAAATTGAACTATTAATCTTTCATTTACTTTTGGTGAGGACGCAATTAGATAATATTATATAAAGCATAATCCTATATGCTTTTTCTGGTGTCAAAAAGATCTATTTGGCCAATTACCGAAACCGATGCACATAGTCTCAAATCGATTAAAATTTAGAAAATTATTGAATATGTAGCTTCTTACTACCCCAAGGACTCCTGAATCAACTGTACAGTATCACCATATGCACTTAATTCTGTTTTACTTTTTGTTTTGTTAATCACGTGAATATTTTTTGTAATTTATATTTTGTTGAGTCGGACTTATATAGGTCTTCGGACGTGTTGGCTGGCTCATTGCATATTTTATTTGCAATAAACATATTTATACAATATATAACCGAAAGTCCACATATATTATTGCGACAAAGCCACATAAGGCAAATGTGGCGTTCCATAAAAGTGGAATCAATATTATTAGGTGTACGTACGTTCACTATGGTAAGTTGGTAACCTTCCCGGCTTCCTTCTTTGATAGGTTTGTTAGGTGTACGTACATTCACTATGGTAACATTCCCGGCTGTCTTCTTGTATAGGTTTGTTAGGTGTACGTACATTCACTATGGTAATCTTCCCGGCTTCCTTCTTTGATAGGTTTGGCAGTATATTAACACCGAGAGAGGTTGCTCTAGTTACTGTTGATGGGATATTGCGACAAGAACCAATAATTTACGTGCCAAGGAACTTACGGGTGGTGACCTGGTTGAAACCGTAAGTATTTTAATAAAGATACAATAATGTCAATACAACATATTACTAATAGTCTGATGTCTTGGAACACTATAATTATCTTCAAAAATATATACGATGTTAACCCTTATACCCCGTCTTAAATCATTGTTAAATCGTTGTTAAATCATTGTGTTAAAATCATTGTTAAATCATTGTTAAAGGTACTCAATCCGATAAAACTCCTCTCAATTACTATTTCAATGACTTCGGGGGTCAAAAATATTTGATTCGAGTCGAGGAAGCCACCCATCAAAGCTCAGATTTTTTAGATATCGATTTTAGAAATCTATTATTTTTCATTATCGGGAATACTTTCTGGTCCAGATCACAGTCAAAATTGCGTTATTATTACCACTTGCTTTTAGAGTTATCCATCCTTGTCTGTTTGAATAATGTTATGGTGTACACATCTCGAGCATATTACGAAGTTGAAGGCAATTATTAGTACTCATCTCGAGAAAATAAAAAATTTCAAAAATCAATATCTGATAACTCTGAGCTTTGTTTGATGGGTTCCTCGACTCGAATCAAATATTTTTTACCCCAAAGCCAAAGAAATAGTAATATAGGACCCTCTGATCGGATTGTTGTTGTTGGAATCTGTTGAGATGGGGATCCTCTGATCGGATTGAGTACCTTTAAATGGTATTCGGGATTCAAATAAAAGGCTGATATGCTACTTTGATGGCGACGAACAAACTCCATGCAGCGCCCTCTACGTTAACACTGCGATATAGCACTGTCACAATGATGGTACTTTGCGGACCGATACATCTATTTTTACATATCGTCGGAACTATATTTAATCACCTACTATCTTATTTTGACCACCAACAGTAATACTGTTTGCAATAATGGCAATTCTTACGGTTATTGATAAGAACAATATGAACTGAGCCAGACGTAGACAATTTTAATCCTAAAACATAAGAACTGAGAACACTTAAGAAATTCTTACCAAATGTCCTTAATTATGGCCATGGTATCTCAGCGGAGCGATGGGAGACAACTGTGCCTGGAGTTTGTGCGACGGAGTGTGTTATTTGATGGCTATAATGCATGGGTTTTTTTTTCTATCTATATTTCTATATCCTTTTCGGTGTTCGGGCGCTAGTTGAGGCCCCCTCCCCCACCCCCATGGAATACGGAATACCATGCTGCACTTAACACAGATGGTGGAATACGGAATACCAGTTAACAGCCATATGGAATACATCAAAATATATGAAAATTCCATTTTTTGGAAGGTCGGCGTACGAATACCTGTATTTTTGGAATACCGAATACCTCCTAACAGAGGGACCGAATACGGCGTACCGCATAACAGGGCATGGAATACGGCGTACGAAAAGAGGGGGTGGGGGCCTCCTAGTTTACATGTGAGAGGCATTCACAGATCAATCCCATCACCACTCGTCACATCCGGTCATCACCTGATCACGGTCCTGAAAAAAGAGTATGTAGCCATCGGGAGTTTTTTTCTCTTAAAGGGGTGCTGATCGTGTTGTACACTAAATCCGGCCATTCACGGGACCATCTCCTTTTATACTCTACAGAATATATGACCCGCCATATCAAATCCAGTCGTAAGTCGGGATTGTTTTTACCCTGTGCCAATGCATTCTCTTATATATGCGAGTCGACCATAGGTCGCCTCACATATATAAGAGAATGCATTGGCCTAACAATTTTTTTTCATTTTTTAAAAATAAATGTTTCTTACAATTTTTAGGACATAAAATAAAAAACATCCATCACCCTGCAGGGAGCCCCACACATATATAGAAGCATATAGAAGAGTGTCGTCTGCTCATGTTTGTCTGGAGCTCTGTATGGGTGAAATTATAAAATTGTTAAAGAATACAAGAAAAATTATTAAAATTGTAAAAAATTGTTAGGCCAATGCATTCTCTTATATATGCGAGGCGACCTATGGTCGACTCGCATATATAAGAGAATGCATTGACACAGGGTAAAAAAATCCCGACTTACGACTGGATTTGATATGGCGGGTCACATATATGTAACAACTGAATGAGTTTGAGCTATGGATTAGTGCAAATTACATCCATGTGCGCTATGAACGATGCAAACAACACTGTAATTATTATTAATGAATTAATGACTGGAGTCATAAATTTATTTTCATTATAATTACCATGTTGTTTGCATCGTTCATAGAACGCATAAGAGTATTTTGCACCAATCCATGGCTCAAATCCAGTCATTTGTTGCATATGTTATGTTGATTATACTAGGAGGTGGTCCCGTAAATTACCGGATTTGGTGTACAGTACCACTTTAATGTCATGGTGGTACGTACAGATGGGTAGATTGCTATTAATAAATGTGATGAAAAATATAGATGGTATTGAATGTGAAGTCTATGGTCTTCATCAGATTTATTTTCTGAACTGCATTCAGTATTCACCCTCTCTGTTAACTGGTATTCAGCCTCTCTGTTAACTGTATTCAGGATTTGGGGAGAAAGGGGTGATCGACAACCTCAGTTAAATACCGATATATAACTGATATATATTACAAACAATAATACCGATATATAACGGATATATACGACAAACAATAAATCAAATGCTTTATACGAGGTTATATATACATCGCTTTATAACAATATTTTTTCAGGTTTATCCCATTCGAGGCATTGAAACTGTCAAAGAAATTTGGTAAATTTGGAATCGAACAGCAGTACTGGAAGAACACGAGGGATGATCGCAGATAATGTTCTTAATGTTCATTCGAATGTTGAATAATTTGCTTTAAAATTTCTTTTAAAATGCATCATTTGCACATAGTGTATTATATGTTTTCTCATGTACCAACTTACCAATTGGCTGCATATGAGAATAAAGCATTACTTACATTCGGAATGTTCGAAAGGCTCGAAGGCCTCAACATTGGGTATATGTGAAAAAATGATGAATGGCTGAATGGCTGTAAAAGAACTATATATATCATCAAAAAGTATACATGTTAAAATAGATCAACATTAATTGTTCCTATATAGTGTCATTATTAGTAATTCTCCAATAACGAGATTTTGCATGTTGAAACTATTCTTATGTAAACATTATACAGCTATGAAAAATCATATTATACATTGAAGTCTTACTTTTCCAACAAAACAATAAAGGCAATTACAACCCAAAAGTAAACATGCAAAACGTCAAAGCATTGAAAAGATTATGGACAAAATAGGTTAACATATTTAAATTGAATTAGCCGCGCGATTAGCGTTTGTTAAACATTTCGCTGTGTAACAGTATACTGTTTAGATAACAGTGATTTCGCCGCTGTGTACCAGTATACTATTTAGATAACAGTGATTTCGCTGTGTAACAGTATACTGTTTAGATAACAGTGATTTCGCCGCTGTGTAACAGTATACTGTTTAGATAACAGTGATTTCGCTGTGTAACAGTATACTGTTTAGATAACAGTGATTTCGCTGTGTAACAGTATACCGTGTAACAGTATACTGTTTAGATAACAGTGATTTCGCTGTGTAACAGTATACTGTTTAGATAACAGTGATTTCGCTGTGTAACAGTATACTGTTTAGATAACAGTGATTTCGCTGTGTAACAGTATACTGTTTAGTTAACAGTGATTTCGCTGTGTAACAGTATACTGTTTAGTTAACAGTGATTTCGCTGTGTAACAGTATACTGTTTAGATAACAGTGATTTCAGCTTGCGAAATATCGTTATTGGAGAATTATTTACAATGAAAATAAGAACAAATTTGATCTATTTCCCCCACATTCTTCTTGGTGATGATATATAGAGAATCTCCAACGAGTTATGATATAAAATTTTATGAAACGAGTTTGATAAATTTGATTAACAACGAGTCGTAGACGAGTTTTGAATCATATTTATCAGCCGAGTTTCATAAAATCTTATATCCCAACATAACGAGTTGAATATCTTGTATATCACATGAAAAAAAAAACTAGAGCGTTATGCCTTTTTAACAAATAAAAATCCTTAACAGAAGCTTAAAAATGCACACATTTCCATTATTTACTGAGACGCTTCACAACCGTATACGACATTATTGCGCGTTCGAGCTGCCGACGGAAAATATAGTCCCCCAATTTGCCTTTTTATGGGATGTACCCTTACCATGTATGGTACACATAATGCCGACGTCTGGATCAACAATCCGTCGTCCGTCCGTCTGGCTATCTGTCCGTCCGCTTGTCTGTCCGTTGACACTTGCTATCCGACACGATTACTCAAGTATTTTTTTTATCGGATCCTGTTCAAATTGTATGTGCATGTTTATGATGACACACCCCTCACCTGTATAGTTTTTGGTATCGATCGGTTTAGAAACGATTAACACTTTCGAGCCATACATGGTCATGTTCTATCCGATGCCATAACTTCAGTATTTTTTTGTCCGATTGCATTCATATTTTATATGTAGGTTCACGATGACACACCCCTCAGCTGTATAGTTTTTGGTATCGATTGGTTAAACGGTTTAGAACATAATTAACCCTGCACACGCTATCTGATGCATCTAAATCAAACAGTTTTCTTCTGATCTGCCTCATATTTCTTACCTAAGTTGGTATTATCACGTTCTTCATCTGTGTGGATTTTGGTATTGTTTTGTTAATCCTTTCCACTCTTGTTTTTTAAATGGAATTCGTCCAAGCTGTGATGACTTAATATTTTTAATATGATCGACACCAAATTTGGTACACGTGGTCCTCACCCCAATATACAGATCAAGTTCGAATTTGGGTTTGATCCGATATATTTTAACAGAGTTATGGCCCTTTATAATTCAAGTAACTGATAATGTCGTTACATGTAATACACTGTGAATTTTAAGAGAAAGTCATTCACACAGAGCAGTGAATTATTAGATTCTGTATTTAGCTATGGATCAGTACAGTTTATTGTTTTATGGTTTATGCCAAATGGCAAAGGTGATGTCAAGGCCTAGTAATCTACAAACTGGGTGGACTGCACCACACCGACCCCACGGACTAGCAGGAAAAAACTAGTATGGAAGATCGACTGGTAACCGAGGGCGAACCCTCGGCTATCTATAAGTCAACAAAGGATATAGAATAGTAAAATGACTGATAATTCTGTCGCTATAAATATAATTTTTCACGTGATACGTGCATAAAACGGGTGTGTGTATATCATGATGGAAAAGGAACGTAGCTGTAAAGCATATTAAAGATATGGGGGTGGTTTAAGGTTCTGTTGCCCAATTTGTACAGATACAGGTTTCCCCGTCCATCATGATATAAGATTTGTGAGGCATGATCCAGGAGCGGTTTACAGAAATTTGGAAAAGATTTGGAACGTACATACCAAAAGTAAAGTTGAATAGCCAAAATAGATAATTTTGAACTTTAACAAAGAGCTCCCACATTTTGGAAAGATAGAATTGACACCGGAAGCGTCATCAGTTGCTAGCGCTTGATTCATGACTTCCTAAACGGTTGCCATGTTTATCCTTTTCGGCACTTAATAATGTCGTTACATGTAATACACTGTGAATTTTAAGAGAAAGTCATTCACACAGAGCAGTGAATTATTAGATTCTGTATTTAGCTATGGATCAGTACAGTTTATTGACATGGTCAGCTACCAGCACTTGTTTACACACTCTGTATCTTATCTTAGAATAAAATTAACCCACCCATTCCGTAGTTCCATCATATGGTGTCATTGAAAATGATTAACCCTCTCCACACATCATATGGTTTTGATGCTTTTCATTTGATCCTTCTTTGATTCTATGTCCAGGTTGATGGTGATCCACTTTTAACCCTTTACCCAACAAAACGGCCAAAACCGGCCAAATAAAGCTTCAACAGCCTAAAATATCTTCGGTCTGTCTCAATAACACCATATAAATATGGATATCATTGGAACCGGTTCATTGACCACATTGTGATGGTTACAGTTATGCCCTGTGCCAATGCATTCACTTATATATGCGAGTCGACCATAGGTCGCCTCGCATATATAAGAGAATGCATTGGCCTAAAAAAAAAAAAAAATTTAACACTTTTTACCATTTTTTCTTACATTCTTTAACAATTTTAGAATTTTTTCTTACATTTTTTAACAATTTTTATAATATTTGTCTACATTCTTTGACACTTTTAGAATTTTTAATATGTGTTAAGCCAATGCATTCTCTTATATATGCGAGGCGACCTATGGTCGACTCGCATATATAAGAGAATGCATTGGCACAGGGCCGTTCTGTTGGGTAAAGGGTTAACTTGCATGGATTTTGGGATTAAAATTAACCCATTCCATAGAAACATGATATCCGATAGGCAGATATTAAATTATACCTTTCACTTTGAGCCAGGTTCAGTAAGGATTTCTAAAAACATTAGAGGAAATGTCTTATATTGAAATTCCCTCTATTGCATTTGGGGTACAGGATAATAATAACGAAGGCTTGTATTCTTGAGACTGACTTATTATATGGGCTTCTAAATCCAATTACATACATTTATAGACTATTTTGATCAGTTCATTAGGGTGGTTAAGATTAACCCCTTGCTATCTGATTTGATAACTCAAATATTTGTCATTGATTACAGTTATATTTCATGTCATAGTTTATTATAACACACCCCTAACCTGCATAGAGAGGGTCGTTTGGTTTATTTGCTTTAAAATATTAACATTCTCCAAAAATCCTGTTGACACAATGTGATAACTAAACATTTTTTACCCAATCACTCTTATAATCACATCCAGGTTAAACATGACATATTCTTCACCTGTATAGTTTTGGTATCGATTGAATGGTTTTGAAAATATTAACCCTAATTTTAATTATATTTCTGCTGTTTATAGACTTGTATCTTTCCAATGATCAGCTTAGAAGAAAATTAACCCACCCATTCCATAGACATACAGTATGCTACCCAATGTAATGACTCTAATATCTTCAATCTGACCATTCTCATATCCCGCCTCTAGTTATCTCATAAGTATGCATTAAAGGGGTACTGTACCCAAGATGTTGTTGTTGGTTTCTATAATCCACGAGTCGGAGAATAAGGTAACAACTTTTCCATTCTTTGAAAGTCTGTTGAGTACGAAGTAGTGTTACGGATGGCAAATTTACCGGAATGCAAAAATACAAATTGTCGTTGTCGAGTAATTTTTGTACAGTTTTCAACCAAATGAATCAAATAAAAATTATATTATATGCATAGTAGTCCCATATACTCATTTAAGTTATTGTATCGTCACTAGTCAATGAGTGGCTTCAGTTTTCTCCCCGTATAAGCATAATGTTTCAAACGATCGTGTGTGCAATGGGTTTACTAATCCAGTATCCCTCAATTATAATTTGATTACGTTTTGTACACGGAAATTCGTATTTTAATTTACGCCATTTTATGGCTCCAGCCATAAATTCAATATATATTAAATTAATAACTTTTAAATTATTAAATTTTAAGATAGCCTATTAACCTGAGCGTTTACAGAATACATCTTCGATTCAAATTACTTATGTTTCTATACAGTATCGATAATAGATCGTTGTTATCACCGGAAATTTATTGAAAATGGCGTACAGTACCCCTTTAAAGTATGTTATATCCAATCATTATCAATCATATTTTACTAAATTTTGTAACTATTTTATCTTTAACTGTTATGTATGGTTCTTCTTCCTATGGAAGGTGCCCAATAAGTCTTATGCCACTTGTGAACTTAAAGGTACGAAATCCAATTTGATGTTACCCATATCGTCAGATTCCAACAACAACAATTTTTTTGAAATGCCGCTTCAGTTATCAGAATCGATTAATTGCCCAAAAATAATGCTAACCACAGTCCACTATAGCATAAAATTGCCCACACCCTGTTATTTATCAACATTTTGTACAATGAAATATTGCCGGTTTGTCATATATCTGACACAAAAAAGCCACTTGATTTTAGAGTTATCAATTTCCATCTGCTATTTGGTCTTCTCATCGACTTTTACTGGGCAACTAAATATTCCAGGTGGTGAAAATAATAGATCTAAAAAATTGATATCTGCTCACTCTGAGCTTTGATGAATGGGTTCCTCGATTTGAATCAAATATTTTTTTTACCCCCGAAGCCAAATAAATAGTAACCGAGGGGTGCTTAATCGGATCGAGTACCTTTAATAATAAGGTGTGAATTGTTGAACAGGTTGGTGTAAGGATTTATGAAAATAGCTAATCGCTATCGCCAATGTATGGGTTAAACATCTGCTGATCGTGATCGGCCTCTCGTTGTTTTTGTGTCTATTTTGGTTAGTGCAACGAAGTTGGACAATAATTTAACTTTAATGAACAAATCAATCATGTTGCATTGGCTGGTGTTGTTGCCATGTGCGGCTTTACGAAATAGTATTGATCCGCCTGATTCAATATAAAGTAATTTGTTGGCGCGCTGTCGAGTTGGCCTGAACCCGCGATAATTCGTCACTAGTGAGAGATAAGAAAATATGTAATGGCTTTTTTTTATAATATAATAGCGGTTTCATGTGATATATATGTGACCCGCCATATCAAATCCAGTCGTAAGTCGGGATTTCTTTACCCTGTGCCAATGTATTCTCTTATATATGCGAGTCGACCATAGGTCGCCTCGCATATATAAGAGAATGCATTGGCCTAACAATTTTTTATCATTTTTTTAAAATAAATGTTTCTTAAAATTTTTAGGACATAAAATAAAAAAACATTCATTACCCTACAGGGAGCCCCACACATATATAGAAGCATATAGAAGAGTGTCGTCTGCTCATGTTTGTCTGGGGCTCTGTATGGGTGAAATTATAAAATTGTTAAAGAATACAAGAAAAAATTATTAAAATTGTAAAAAATTGTTAGGCCAATGCATTCTCTTATATATGTGAGGCGACCTATGGTCGACTCGCATATATAAGAGAATGCATTGGCACAGGGTAAAAAAATCCCGACTAACGACTGGATTTGATATGGCGGGTCACATATATATAGATTCACAGACTGTCACGATTTCTCACATCCAACCACTACGAATGCCTGGAGTCGATTTAACCCTTTTACGACGGGAGCTGCGTCGGTGCAGCGTTAAAGATCATGTGCCAGTGCATTCTCTAATATATGTGAGTCTCTAATATATAGGGAGCCTCGCATATATAAGAGAATACACTTATGATTTACAGGGGCAAGGTAAATATTGTTAGGCCATTGTATTCTCTTGTATATGCGTGGATCCCTAATGAAATCGAACCAATGCATCGATTCACGTGAACGTCTGACTGTCACGTGAGCTTCTGGCTGTCACGTGAGCTTCTGACTGTCTATGTCGACTTTCAAAAGACGCACTTTTACTTCGTTCTGATTTTTTTTCTCGAGCCCAAAAGTTAAAACAGATCACAAATGTTAAAGTGATGTGAAACACTCCGATAGGATGATGAAAAATATAAATGGAGAATAATCTTGTTCAAAGTAGTAATTTTTACAAATATTATTTCCAAATTGACATGACACACCGTCATTCTTATATATTAATTAAATGCAGTGACTCTTGATGGCGAACTCGTTTTCGTTAGTTTATCGCCGATAGATGCGTCCCGAATCGAGTAGTAAATATTTACATTTGATCGTAGTTAAGGGTGCATTTACATTGCTATAGAAATGTACACAGATCTACACGCAGACAGTGTAAACGGGTTGATATAGAAATGCACACAGAAAGAAAACGGTATTAGTTCGTGTGAGCAAAAATCGTGACCGCTACACGTCACGGTCAACGCCCATATATTGCGACAGGCAAATCAGTTTTGATTAATTGTTACTCAGGCTTGGCGAATGTTTTCGTTGTCATTTCAACCCGTGTATTTCGAATATTGAACACGGATAGGGACGTGGCAACTTGTTCAACGGTTGGATATTTCATACCTGACACAACATTAGTTGTAATTTCCAAACCAACAATAGATTGAAAATGATCTTGTAGTTGGATTTTCAAACATTTTATTTGGGGGGGGGGGGGGGGGTATTGTTTTCGGACCAATATTTGCAAAATTTTGGACTGGAATGGCCATCAGCTGGAAATTTTCCAACCTTATCATATGGGCGGATGTAATGTTGGAAATGTCCAACACTTGGAAAGATTGTGTCATGGTCCCTCCCCGTGGCCAGTCATCATCATATTTATTGTCTAACAGCTATATATAAAAACTGCATGTAATTTAAGAAAACAATATTGTCCTACATTGGTTAACATTGTCATTGGAATTGTCATCAGTTGAAAATTTTACTACATTTGGTGTTGTAGGGTAACTGCATGATTTTCATTCTTCCTTCGAACCATTATCAAGTGGTATAAGGATACACTTTAAATACATGCGGCACATACCAAATCGCTGTTATCTGCTGATAGTTGATACATTTTTATGTCTGGCCTAAACTGACACGACTCGCAGTGAATTGTCAATTACCAGAGTACAGATCAGCGCGCGTTCACTATTGGTAATCATGTTGTGATCACAGTAATGCGCGACACGTGACTTCATACAGATCTATATACATTTCTATAGCAATGTAAATGCACCCTAAGATGATGTTTTCTATGGAGTGGTATATACGGTCGATTTGCTTCAGATTTTCGGAGATGTTAGTAGAATGTTACATTCCTGCAGTTGTCATAGCGTCTGAATACTAACTTATCAGTTTCACAGACTCGAACAAGTACATAATATATGTCTTTGACGGTAAATTTTAAGAACGTTTGCAAAAATAAGCTTTTATATATACCTATTTTCATCGAATCAGTTTAGGACATTTCATGTTAATTGCAATTAATGTCATTTTCCATTCACCTGTGTAGTCATCTGAAAATTGGCTAAAGAAATTGTATTTTTGTATTTTTATACCTATTTCCATCGAATCAGTTTAGGACATTTCATGTTAATAAACGAGATCACTGAGTCGCGGCGAATTCGATTCATCCAGCCCCGTTCCGTGGTTTCAGAGATTCATTCAGCCCCGGTTCCGTGGTTTTAGTGCTACAGGTTAATTCTGGAGTAGCATTACCATAACGTACGAGCTTTTGAATATTCATGACTTCCATATGTTGGAAATGCTACTCCAGAACTTTGACATGTAGCATTAAAACCACGGAACCGGGCCTGCATGGTGGATCGAATAAGGCCGCGAGTTATTGACAAGGGGTATTGAAATTAATGCCATTTTCCATTTGCCTGTATAATCAGCGGAAAATTGGCTAAAGAAATTCTATTTTTGTATCAAATCAGATTGGTATATCATTAAAGGTACTCAATCCGATTCGACGGTCCCCATATCATCAGATTCCAACAACAACAGCATTTTTTGAAATGCCGCTTCAGTTATCAGGATCGATTAATTGCTCAAAAATAATGCTAACCACAGTCAACTATAGTATAAAATTGCCCAAAAACCTGCTATTTATCAACGTTTTGTTCAACGAAATTTTGCCGGTTGTCAAATATCCGACACAAATAAGCCACTGGATTTTAGAGTTATCGATCTTCATCCGCTATCTGGTCAGATAAGTTCTACTCGTCGACAGTTTACTGGGCCACTTAAAATTAAAATAATAGCTTTCAAATTTAACATCGATATCTGATCACTCCTAGCTTTCATGGGTGGGTTCCTCGACTCGAATCAAATATTGTTTACACCCGAAACCAAGGAAATAGTAATTTGCGAGCGTTAATTCGGATTGAGTACCTTTAAGGTATCAACATCTTTCTCTGTGTTTTCCGTTGTATATCTTCGACGACTCTGGAGTTCATGCGCGGTCACTGCGTTAAGATTTGAGAAGTTTTAAGTCCAACGTGCATAATATATATGAAACTTGTAGAACAGAGGAATAATCCAATTTTCTAACAACCAAAATGAGTGCAACGCTATGCAAGCAGCGGAAGGACGATTTGCCTAGTTCCAACAAACAGAAACAGTTTTAAGCAACACAAATCGTATACACATAACGGCCTTATATAATGACGAAACCATCATATATAATGACGAAATAACATCATACAATGTCGAAACCATATAATATGAAGTCGAAACCAATCATATAATGTCGAAACCGTATCATATAATGTCGAAACCATATCGTATAGTGACGAAACCATCTCATATATATAACGACGAAATCACATCATATAATGTCGAAACAACATCATATATTGTCGAAACACGTCACATATTGTCGAAACCACATAGTATAATGATAAAACCATCTCATATATATAATGACGAAATCACATAATATAATGTCGAAAAAACATCATATATTGTCGAAATCACATCGTATAATGATAAAACCATCTCATATATATAATGACGAAATCACGTATAATGTCGAAACCACATCGTATATTGACGAACCATCTCATATATTTGATGTCGAAACCACAGCATATAATGTCTAAACCGCATGCTATAATGTCGAAACCACATCGTATAACGACGAGACCATCTCATATATATAATGACGAAATCACATCATATAATGTCGAAACCACATCATACATTGTCGAAAACACGCCATATAATGACGAAACCACATAATATATTGTCGAAAACACTCCATATAATGACGAAATCATCTCATATATAATGACGAAATCACATCATATAATGTCGAAACCACATCGTATAATGACGAAACCATCTCATATATATAATGACGAAATCACATCATATAATGTCGAAACCACATCGTATATTGTCGAACCATCTCATATATTTGATGTCGAAACCACAGCATATAATGTCTAAACCGCATGATATAATGTCGAAACCACATCGTATAATGACGAGACCATCTCATATATATATAATGACGAAATCACATCATATAATGTCCAAACCACATCATATATTGTCGAAAACACGCCATATAATGACGAAACCACATCATATATTGTCGAAAACACGCCATATAATGACGATATCATCTCATATATAATGACGAAATCACATCATATAATGTCGAAACCACATCGTAGAATGTCGAAACTACATCGTATAATGACGAAACCATCTCATATATATAATGACGAAATCACATCATATAATGTCGAAACCACATCGTACAATGACGAAACCATCTCATATATATATGATGACGAAATCACATCGTATAATGTCAAAACCACATCGTATAATGACGAAACCATCTCATATATATATAATGTCGAAACCACATCTTATAATGTCGAAACCACATCATATAATGTCGAAACTACATCGTATAATGACGAAACCATCTCATTTATGTGACGAAATAACATCATATAATGTCTAAAGCACATCGTATAAAGGAAAAACCACCGTATATAATGGAGAAACCACCTCATATAATGCATAAACCACATTATATATTGGAGAAACTACCTTATATAATGGCTAAACCACCTCATATAATGGAGAAACCATATCATATAATAGAACAAGACAGTCAATGACTGTGGGGTCGCTCACCAGACTACAAAGACTGATAAGACTGGGACTCTGGAGACTACAACAGTCAGAACTTTTCATAATTACTTTAAAAGAAATAGCTCTAAACAGGATATGTGGCTAGAGAGATTTCACATATGTAGATTGGTGAAAATCCACCTTGAAATTACCAACTGTATACTACTGATCACCCCCTCCTCCTCCAGCTCAACAAGTCCCCTTTGACCGGTATACAGACTCCCAAGTCTTAGGTTGGAATTTCACAACTGACACCTCAAACTTTCTCAATTGTTGGAAATTTCCAATCTCACAAGCGCCTTTTTCCAAAACCATTTAGACATGTTTGAAGCCCAATTATCCATGGATCCAAAACACAATACATGTAAGTCAGATTAATCAGTCAGGTGGTTCCAAGGTAGATGTTTTAATGAATTTGGCATTTCAATGATTTTATTAGACACAAAAGTGTTAACTCCCCATAGCCCCACCATTTCTTGACAAATTGACCTCATTTTAACAAATCTGAATCTCAGTCACTTAAGGATCCTCCTGATTGCTCCATACTATATGTAAGCTAAATAGTCCAACCTCTCTTGAGAAGACATTTTAAGAATTACTATAGAGACATATAGTTATGTCCCTGGTCCCACCCTATTTAACCTGGTGACCCCATCTGAATAAATTTAAATCCCAGACACCAAAGAACCCTTCATACATATGATAAATATCAGTAAAATAGACCTGATGGTCCTTGTGAGGGAAGCATATTAAGAGGGAAACTGTTCTTCGTTTGGCCCCTATTTGACCAAGTGACCCCATTTAAAAAAAATCTGAATTGCAGTCAAGGAAGAACATTCCATGCTAAATAAGCCAACCAGTTCTTGCAAACATATTTTAAGAATTACTATGTAGTGAAATAGTCTCTGGCTCTGCCCTTATTTGACTTTGTGATCCCATTTTCACAAAGGTAATTTCATACCAAATATAAGCAAAATAGGCCATTTGATTATTGCATAGAAGACACATCATGAATTACTATGTAGAGAAAGAGTAATGTAGCTGGCTTGCACCTACTTGACCTGGTGACCCTGATAGAACAAATCTGAACCACAATCACCAAAGGAGCAAGCCTGCAAATAGTGCACCTATTCCTACATTGTATGTGCCTGGCCTCAAGCAACACAATGTATTATACAATCAAGCCTTGAAATAGTGTGATAGTGTGTCTGTCATTTGCGGAATGAGGTCCCCCAGAGGGTGACTTTAGTGACGCTATCCTGCACAGTGGGCTAGCATCACTAAATTCACCCTCTGGGGACCTCATTCTGCTAAGGCCATCAACTGCTATGGCAGACCTAGGATAAGATTGAAGTTCCCCAGTTGAAGTTGATGTTCACCCATTGGACAGCACCTCAATTATGAATTTTATATTCTGCAAATTAGGGGATATAGAAACTTCCTAGAAGGGAAATGTAACTAACAACTGTGTGGGATAGCATCACTAAATTCACCCTCTGTGGACCTCATTCTGCAAATGACAGACCTCCTATTTGCCATGTTGAACAATACATGATAGATTGTACCTCTTATTAATGATTCTCTGACCTGCAAATGTCAGACACACTAAATTCAGGCAGTTTGTTTAAATTGCTAGCAGTATGTTTATACAAGCTGTCAGTGACATTGTATTCCTTGATTAATGACCTGTGTTTCTCTCTGTCTATCCACAAAGAGATATCTGCAACTTTAATAGAACAGGTATTAATGTTGGAAGCTGGAAATGATATCCATTGGAAGGGATGTTGGTTGGGTGTAGGCCACTGCAGGGTGGGGGTGCATCTGGGCCATGTGTGAGGGGGATGGGTAATGGAATATTTCTGTAATTTCAGAAGATTAAAGATTAAAGTTTCATAAATCTGCAGATGTTATAATGGTGTCACTTTTTCAAATTTTATAACATGCTTTTTTTTTTTAGTTATGTCACTGGCTCTGCCCACATTCGACCCAGTGACCTCATTTGAACAAATCTGAATAACAGTCCCCCAAAGACCCTTTGTACCAAATATGAACCCATTCGGACCAATGAAATTTGAGAAGAAGTTGTTGTAAGAATTACAGAGTTATGGCCCTGGCTTCGCAACTATTTGACCCAGTGACCTCATTTGAACAAATCGGAATGAGAGTCACCTAGGGAACATCCACACCAAATATGAACCCATTTGGTCTTACGGTTCCAGAGGAGAAGATGTTCAAATAATTGTTGACGGATGGACGGACGGACGACGGACGAGGAGTGATGACTATAGCTCCACCGGAGACTTCGTCTCAGGTGAGCTAAAAACCACATCGTATAATGGATAAAATACCTCATATATAATGATAAACCGACCTAAGATAATGTTGAAACGACATCAGATAATGATGAAACCACATCATATAATGATGAAACCACATGTATCATATAATGATGAAACCACATGTATCATATAATGATGAAAATACCTAATATAAATTATGGAGAACTCACATCATATAATCAAGCCTGCAAATAGCGTGTCTGTCATTTGCAGAATGAGGTCCCCAGCGGGTGAATTTAGTGATGCTACCCTGCACAGCGGGCTAGCATCACCAAATTCACCCTCTGGAGACCTCATTCTGCTTAGGCCTCATCTTCTGGGAAATGTCTATAGTATCAAATTAACATTGTTTTTAGTTACATTTTCCCTTCTGGGAAGTTTCTATATCCCCCTAATTTGCAGAAGATAAATTCCATAATCGAGGCTCAAAGGGTGAACATCACCAACTTCAACTGGGGAACTTCAATCTGATCCTGGGTCTGCCATAGCAGTTGAGGGCCTGAGCAGAATGAGGTCCCCAGAGGGTGAATTTAGTTATGCTAGCCCGCTATTCGGGGTAGCGTCACTAAATTCACCCTCAGGGGACCTCATTCTGCAAATGACAGACACGCCATTTGCAGGCTTGCATATAATTGCGACAAAGCCATGGTTCATAAGGATCCATATAAGGCATATGTGGCGTTCCATAGTGCAGTGACACATATAAGGCGCGTATTATATACAAATGCTAAAGTTTATGTATCCTCAACATTCTTATTTTATAAAGTGGCAATTTGGGGCATGAAGGTTGCAAGTTTGAAACTCATCGTCAGGTCAACAATACGAAGGACAAGATGAATCTTCTCTCGATACCAAAAGAAACACAAGAGGAGGCATCAGAGATGCTGTGTCTCGTTTTCGGTGGCTTACCGCCGGTGGCTACCGCCAATTGGTATGCACCAGTATCGGTAGACTAATTAATAGGTAAAATCGAAAAATGACTAATTAAGGGCCATAACTCCATCAAATTTTATCGGGCCAGGCTGGTTTTCGAACTCGTCCGAAATATTCTTGGCAAGTATGTCTATTCCAAATTTTAAACAAATCGGAGGCGGTTTGTTGAAGTTATCGCGCTAACGAGCTTAAAATTCACGAAAAATGACTAATTAATGGCCATAACTCTATCAAATTTTATTGGGCCAGGCTGGTTTTTGAACTCGTCCAGGATATTCTTGGGAGACACCTATATACCAAATTTCAATCAAATCGGATAACGTTTGTTGAAGTTATCGCGCTAACGAGCTGAAAATTCGTGAAAAATGACTAATTAAGGGCCATAACTCTATCAAATTTTATTGGGCCAGGCTGGTTTTCGAACTCGTCCAGGATATTCTTGGGAGACACCTATATACCAAATTTCAATCAAATCGGATAACGTTTGTTGAAGTTATCGCGCTAACGAGCTGAAAATTCGTGAAAAATGACTAATTAAGGGCCATAACTCTATCAAATTTTACCGAACCAGGCCGGTTTTCGAACTCATCCGAGATATTCTTGGGAGACACCTATATACCAAATTTCAATCAAATCGGATAACGTTTGTTGAAGTTATCGCGCTAACGAGCTGAAAATTCGTGAAAAATGACTAATTAAGGGCCATAACTCTATCAAATTTTATCGGACCAGGTCGGTTTTCGAACTCGTCCGAGATATTCTTGGGAGACACCTATATACCAAATTTCAATCAAATCGGATAACGTTTGTTGAAGTTATCGCGCTAACGAGCTGAAAATTCGTGAAAAATGACTAATTAAGGGCCATAACTCTATCAAATTTTATCGGACCAGGCCGGTTTTCGAACTCGTCCGAGATATGCTTGGGAGACACCTATATACCAAATTTCAATCAAATCGGATTACGTTTATTGAAGTTATCGCGCTAACGAGCTGAAAATTCGTGAAAAATGACTAATTAAGGGCCATAACTCTATCAAATTTTATCGGACCAGGCCGGTTTTCGAACTCATCCGAGATATTCTTGGGAGACACCTATATACCAAATTTCAATCAAATCGGATAACGTTTGTTGAAGTTATCGCGCTAACGAGCTGAACATTCGTGAAAAATGACTAATTAAGGGCCATAACTCTATCAAATTCTATCGGACCAGGCCGGTTTTCGAAGTCATCCGAGATATTCTTGGGAGACACCTATATACCAAATTTCAATCAAATCGGATAACGTTTGTTGAAGTTATCGCGCTAACGAGCTGAAAATTCGTGAAAAATGACTAATTAAGGGCCATAACTCTATCAAATTTTATCGGACCAGGCCGGTTTTCGAACTCGTCCGAGATATTCCTGGGAATCGAATCAGATAACGTTTGTTGAAGTTGTTGCGCTAACGAGCCTAAACTCAGTGAAAAATGGCAAAGGGCCATAACTCTGTAATAAATGTGCGGAGGAACCCGATTTTTTTGTCTGCAGCTTACGCGCATGGATATGTACTCACACACCGTCAATAAACGGCAGCTGGCTTTTCGGTTTAAGCACTTCTAATTCTTCGCTACTGGGTCATCTTTCGGTCGTTCCCACGACTACGGACGTAAATTATCCACTGCCCCCATAAACCAGGCTGCCACCCCCCTTTTTTCGTACTCATGATTCCGGGTGTTTTGCAACCGTATATGTATATACGTCGGACGACCCATTGCCGAATATGCGAATAAGTAGTGAATATGTCGAATTTCGAATAAGTAACCAATGTCACCTTGGTATGCCGGATTCCCACTGCGTAACTGGATCCCGTTTACATAAACAATTCAGTCACATTTCATCACAATATTCCGCTTTTCCAAATTGAGTAAATACATAGCCAGTATAGCCAGTACATGCATGCCTCGTACATTTTCTCTATATTTTTTACACACAGTGGTGCAATATCGGTGTAGCAAACGGTGTAGATACACACACGATGGCGCGGAGATACATGTAGGTAGTTCGGATGTAGGTAGTTCGCCCTGTAAATAATGATGTTTTAAGATATTCAGATCGTGAGGAATATCGTCCTTGAGAAACCTATTTGGAATTATGACGGTTGTTAACTACGGGGATGCCATGCATATTCGTTGTGGGTTGTATGGATATTATTGTTAAAAACAGGTTTGAAACTAACGAGTCTGTCGATTGTTAACAAAGAAGCGAGGAAACTATGGGGGTTTTGCACTCTTTTGGCGTTATCGGTACTGCCTACAGTTATGTAAAACTTTGTCAGGATATTGTTATTATGATAATACATGGTATGCATTTGGTCATTTTGTGTCGTTTTGTAAAATTGATTGAATCGACAATAGTAAACAAAAAAAATTCCGGTGTAAAATATATTAGGAAGGTGTAAATTGTTGCTTGGATACCAAAATAATAAGAATTTATGACGCTGTAGACACAAAAAGTCAATAACGGTGTAGATTGGATATTGTGAAGCAACTCAATATTCGCCAGATAGTCATGACATTCAATATACTACCCAAATGAAAGTGTCAATGACACTGTAGCTCAACTTAGTGTTACCCCTATGACTATTTGATAGACAATCCAGCTAGAGCACGAGATCCATAGTCATGGGGCACATGAGTTTCTATGGATTTCCCATAGGGATGAAGTAACAACACATACAACTGGGTGCAGTTCTAAACGTTCAATCTTCACCAAAATGTATACGAATGAATGGATGGTATGGATGAAGAAATGAAGCCCTAAAACGAGACAATAACATATTCTTAATGTCTGCCCTATGCTTTTCATAACAGCTAATACATGTAATTATGACCATTCTGTACTATATAAACTAAATGACATATTACACAGCAACACTATATGCTCCAACCGAGAGACTTTAATATCTACTTGTTTCTGTAACATTACGAGAGTTAGAATTGCATTATTTATAATATACAACACTAAATGAACATATGACACATATAACAATTATGACTGACTGGACTTATGTTGTCTTTGAATACCTTATTATTTTACCTTTAAATAAGTATTCAAACCACTTTAGATCTATAGTACTTATTTACTTTTACCACTTATTGACATACCACAACTTTATGATTAATATTAGATTGAATATTAATATAAATTGTACTTACCATTTCGGAATGATTTGAGCTTTTATTATTTAAACATATATTTTATGGGCACATATTTTAGCGTGCTTCCTCCCCAAAGATATTTACGGGAAGAAAGTACCATTCTAAATCCCGGGGATTATAATTAGATTATTAAAACTTATTTAGAACTGGGCTTGTTTACTTTTTAAATGGGATTCACTTACCAAGTATAGAGCATAATTAGATGGACTACACAGAGTGCCGGGAAAGATATTAAAGGTACATACTAACCTGAGTATGGGTTTTAACCCCGCCACATTCTCCCCCTCCTCGAAACATAATTACATACTTGTAATTTGCAATACTAGCATCTGAAACTAAATACTTACTGGTAAAAGTCAGCAAAAATACAATGATACACACCAGGACTGAAAATATATCTCGAGGGAGAGACCTGCTCTCAACCCTCAAATAACTCCACTGTTTGTACCAGAATAGGTAATATTCTGAATACCACACACAGCAGTTAATTACAACCTGTAATTAAAATAATTCAGGAGCAGTTCACCCGGTGTATATATTGTATACCATAGTTGCATGGTAGCTGGATCTAAAATACGAACAAAAAGCGCTGAAAGCAGCGTATTGTAGTCCCGACATTCCTTGACCTTAAAGGCGGCAATGTCTTTCAATTCCTGCCGGAGCCCGTCGAAAAATCTGTTTTTCAACAGGTCATCCGTGCAGCTAGATACCAGTTGGGTAAACATTGTCGTCTTGCTGTACAGTTCCTCCAGCCTGTTACCCCAATCGACCACTGACTCTGTCGCACCTTGTTGCGCACTGAAAAAGGTACCCAACAGCGATTCTTGTGATCGGATCGTGCCATATAGGTGCTGAAATTTCAATAAAATATCCTGAACAGAGGCTTCTCGACCCAGACGCATGACCACCTTGCTGGCGTCACCGCGCAGCGATTTGCGTATCGCGTATAGTATTTCTGTCTCTGAAAAATTGGATTCCAGCAGACAGTCAATTTCATACTGCCACATCTCATATGAAGCCTCATTTTTCTGTTCAACACCTGAAAAAGTGGAAACATGGGGAGAATTCTTGACTACAACAGGCTGGGAACCACCGTGAGGCGAGTCACCAAACATCGGCTGTTTCATACGCAACCCCTGGAACCACATTGCGAAATCCTCGGGAGTATCAGCCTTAGGTGTGATACCCATTTTCTGAAACCCAGACATGACGTTATCAGCAATTGTCGCCTGGTCAACACCTTCATCCTCGTGAACCGACATTGTTGGAATAATAAATGACCTGCAAGAAGATACTCACCAATGCAGCACAACTATATGAAATGTTCTCAAATTAATTAAATAGAACTCACCTCATACCAACAGCAAATACTCCAATGACACCACTGAACCCATGGAAATTAATCCCAAAATTAATAATAATAATTAATTAGGCGAATAATACCATGCAGACTTACCAGCAAAGGGTTAATGTGAAACGACCAACTTTTGAACTTTATATGAGTGGTATGCCAAAATTTAAGTGATAAGTTTAGTGAGAGTATCCTACTATACCATTTTACTATATACTAAATTATTCCTAGTTATAAACTAATTAAATTAAATTAAATTAAATCAAAAAGTTTAAAACAATAACATGATAACAATGTTTGTAAACATGTGCTTGGTATAATAATTAGCAAAAACACAATAGAAAAGGATAGAGATGTCAAAGTCTCTGTAGATTACACATCACAGTTCCCATGAGTTGAATGAGTTCCAGCCAGGTGAAATTATGGTTTGTTTACATCCCAAGCGTGAAAGATACACACACAGTAGAATCCTTCCATTGGGCTGATGTTCCCTGCATCAGAAAAGTCTATGATGAAGCTTGTAGAGATCCAGTAATCTGATAACAAACAATGACCACAGCTGCAGCATGTTTACACCAGTCATCCCAGGTTCAGCTATGTGTATCCATTAGCACACTACACACAGAATGATTATACAGCAGGTGTAATTCGATATCCTAGTCTGCAGAACTGGGTGGCTGCAGACAAACATGTCGTGGCATCTTTAACCATTTCCATGCCAAAGTTCTCCAAACAATGGGTTTATACGTTGGGCGCCAATGTTACCCCTATGACTATTTGATAGACAATCCAGCTAGAGCACGAGATCCATAGTCATGGGGCACATGAGTTTCTATGGATTTCCCATAGGGATGAAGTAACAACACATACAACTGGGTGCAGTTCTAAACGTTCAATCTTCACCAAAATGTATACGAATGAATGGATGGTATGGATGAAGAAATGAAGCCCTAAAACGAGACAATAACATATTCTTAATGTCTGCCCTATGCTTTTCATAACAGCTAATACATGTAATTATGACCATTCTGTACTATATAAACTAAATGACATATTACACAGCAACATTATTTGCTCCAACCGAGAGACTTTAATATCTACTTGTTTCTGTAACATTACGAGAGTTAGAATTGCATTATTTTATAATATACAACACTAAATGAACATATGACACATATATATAACAATTATGACTGACTGGACTTATGTTGTCTTTGAATACCTTATTATTTTACCTTTAAATAAGTATTCAAACCACTTTAGATCTATAGTACTTAAATACTTTTACCACTTATTGACATACCACAACTTTATGATTAATATTAGATTGAATATTAATATAAATTGTACTTACCATTTCGGAATGATTTGAGCTTTTATTATTTAAACATATATTTTATGGGCACATATTTTAGCGTGCTTCCTCCCCAAAGATATTTACGGGAAGAAAGTACCATTCTAAATCCCGGGGATTATAATTAGATTATTAAAACTTATTTAGAACTGGGCTTGTTTACTTTTTAAATGGGATTCACTTACCAAGTATAGAGCATAATTAGATGGACTACACAGAGTGGCGGGAAAGATATTAAAGGTACATACTAACCTGAGTATGGGTTTTAACCCCGCCACATTAGGTAGGGGAATAATTTAATGGTTGACAACAGATGGGCCTGCAGCCCATGCTAACGGATTTTGTAGAAATATTTAGTCATACAAAGAGTAAAAACTAAACAGGCCATTGGCGGCCATATTTTTTTGCCGAATGACCCCAAAATGACGCGTTCCCATCTAGGTCGATCACCCCGATAATCAATATGAAGTTGGTGATGTTCAGATCAGGGATATGGTATGTAGGGTGTGTCAAAGGATTTAGTGATCTTAAAGACATATTATGGACTTGTTCGGTGCGATAAACTTTAAATGGGAACTGTTAAATGTTTATCATTTTAATGTTATATCGCTAGTTTGGTGTGAATAAGGTTCAAATATAACATCCAATAAAAAATTAGATATAATTTTATCGATAAACGTGTTTTTAGCGACTTTTAAAAATCGATTATTATTTCTTAGGTGATTTTGCTCGAGTCACGTGACCGCAAAACCCGTGACGTCAAAGTCGGAACACCCCTGCAGACGAACTGTTTACGAAAAATGGCTTCTGCACACAGTATTTCCGTGTCTGAAAGTGACTCTGATCACGAAAATGACGACGAGTTACGTGTTGCGGAGGATACTGCATCTATGGCAGATACTGAAGATGCATTTGATGGCTTGCGTTTGAATATTGGCCCATTTTACACGAACCAGCCGACGAAGATAGCAAGGACAGCGAGACTTAAAATTTAAATTCTCCAAGTCACAGTCACAGTGTCAACAATCATTGAATCGATCAAATTATCAATGTCATTCATTGTTGACGACGATTGTCATGATAATTGATTGTTATTCTACAAATGAATAATCTACATCTAACTCTAAAAAAAAAAATCCAAGAAGACCAGCTGAGAAGACAAGGAAAATAAAGCAACCAAATTTGAGGACTGCATCACTACTACTGACTGTAGTACTAGTACCAGTAGTCAGTACTGCAGTAGGCTAGTCCAAAATTGACTATATCTTTAGTATCCCGTAGATTATCGACTACCAGTAGGCCTATTCACTGTCAGTGTGAGTGTTAGTACTGTTACTGTCCTCAGTGTGGCATGAGGGAGTGTCTGTCAAAATCTGGTGGAGAACTTAGGTAAGTTAGGAGGTGTTCAACAAGTGCTAACAGCACCATCAGAGAATCGTTCAATTATTGCGTACTAGCACTGTACATTACTCATTACGATGACTTCTTAAAAACAACCATTGAGTGGAACCGCCTTGAACGGTCAGTTGTTGATTCTGGAGAATGGAGATCGGTTATAACACTGAATGTCTGAAGGATTTATAATTATATTAAATATGGATTCTAAGTTCTAGACGCTTCATACCAGTGTTGTTGGATTATCAATGGATAGGATTCTGAACATTGCCGGAGTAGAAATTGAGTACACCTGAAGTCGAACAGAACAGAACAGATGTCATATCAACTTTCACGTTGCATTATATATATTGTGACCATATAAATGATATACAACTATAGTGACTTCTTCATTATTTCACTATCCGATACCATGGTCGTTTCATACCATATTTTTTGGTTACTTTTTTTTATTTCGTACTTTGCAGAAAATCATTTATTTGTTTCCCTATGGTGTGACATACATGACTGATTGTACATGTATAGTGATATGGTATCATTGGTATCAAAAGACGAATTGATTTCCACCATGGTGCGAAACGACCAAACAATAAGTTACGAAACTACACAAAATATGGTGCGAAACTACAAAAAATATTGTACGAAACGACTTAAGACGATCCAAAATGTTGTGTACCCATTTATATCTCCTCTGCAAGGGGAACAACCAGACACTGACCCTTTAGACTATCAGCATCTAACATCATCAGACTCCAGCAAAGTGCCTACTCTTGTGTGCCAAATAATTGTACCTATATGTTTATTAATTTTATGAGAAAAATCCACCCTGCACGATGCTTTAAAAGCCTTATTATGATACATGTAGATCTGCACATTTAAACAAAATTATGGCTCTGTTCTAAATTTAAATAACAAATGCTATACAAATAGTTTAATTACAATACTAGTACAAGAGACCGGATTTTTCATTTGAGATGTTGCGCACACAGGGCATGTAGACAACGATGGTTACATTTCCCCATGCATATATCAATTTTAAGCATGTCAATTGCGAAAACTTGCTTTATAATCAAGTCTAGACACAAAAATAATTGTTTAACGGTACTCAATCCGATCAGATGCTCCTAAATGACTATTTCTTTGGCTTCGGGGGTAAAAAATATTGATTCGAGTCGAGGAACCTACTCATCAACACTCCGAGTGATCAGATATCAATTTTTTAAGTTTATTATTTCTATTGTTTGTGGCCCAAAAACACGTCGTCAAAAAGGTGGTCTCGGTCAGAATTGTGGATGAAGATGGATAACTCTAAAATCAAGTTATTATTACCACTTGATTTTAGAATTATCCATCTTCATCCGCAATATTCCACCCTGCAGTTGTATTTGGCACACAAGATTATACCGGTAGCTGTAAACAGAAAAGTCTGAACAGTAGAGTCTAAAGGCTTTATACCGAATCACAAACACTGATTTAATATCAGTTTGTGATCAGCATTTGAAGATGGGTTTATATCTATAGCTTCCTAAATATGTTTTCTATAATTGCCAGGGTATAAAATAATAAAATTGAGTCGAAGACCCATGTCAGGAAATGCTTATATCAATTATCGATATTATAAAAGGGGGGTATACTGTTTTGCACCTCCGTCTGATGTCTGTTCAGGGCATAACTTGAACAGTAGTGCTAATAACTGCTTGGATCTCAATGAAATTTGGTATACATGTAGATGTTCACCACTATGAGGGCATTCAATTTCTTATATAATGTGATTATCAATTGGGAC
This sequence comes from Siphonodentalium dalli, assembly GCA_032622095.1. Lineage (NCBI taxonomy): Eukaryota > Metazoa > Mollusca > Scaphopoda > Gadilida > Siphonodentaliidae > Siphonodentalium > Siphonodentalium dalli. The sequence goes on from CP136063.1 coordinate 278,316,798, forward strand.
ATATTTTTCGTAACTATTTTTACAACAAACCGTCATGTCATAAAACTTTCAGGCGATCTGAGATAGAGTTCTCCCACTTGCTACACTCCAAACATTTTTGCGAGCTGTAAAATGTCCCAAATTAGTTGTACATGTGTATGTATCTAATATACCAGAAAATATAAAACAAAATCAAAATTGTCAGATAGAAGCATTTCCGGACAGGGGTTTTCGATTCAAATTTATTATTTTTGATACTTCATACATATTTCAGGAAACTGCTGCATATAAAACTTGGTTTAGGGAGAGATAGACCATCTTTAAACTGTAATTACATTAAAAACCAAGATTATTCCTTAAATGATAATTTTTAGAGGGGGGGGGGGGGCACTGATTTTCTAATCTTTCAACCCAAATCAAATCAACACATGTCTATCAACTTATCAAGCAATACTACCGGTAGTATACCGGTACATGTAAATTAGAAGGTGGCACAAGTTTGAAGTCAGAATCTCTGAGTGCATTCTAATTACAACCACAGGGGTCCGGGAACTTCTTAAAAAATCTTTATCTATACCTATATTTGTGAATGTCTATTCTATATTAATTCACGAGGGACCTTCTAGATGGCTCCAAAGGGGTCTAACAGGGGCAATTTCTAACGAGAAAGATAATCAACATAATTGTGCAGATTAGAAATGTATACAGCACTTGACGGTATTGGGGTAAGGGACAAAAAGTGGGAGGGGCAAAACAATACCACACTGCATTAACATGGGTAACGACCCTGCTAGTTACATAATATTTAGAGGATATGTTCTACTGGTAGACAATGACCATTTTAGTCATAATAATCTAAACTAAGTTACCAAGCACCTTCTCGTGAATTGTATGCTCCGGTGTTTTTTTCGGTTTCCGGTCAAACCGAGTTGTTGTCCAGCTGGGGTAGATTTGATTTTTCTGGGGGGGGGGGGGCAATGGTCAGTGGAAAAAACTGCAGTTTTTGCTGTTTTGGGGGGGGGGGGTACCCAAACCGAAGAAAACAGTTTTTTCCACCCTGTGTCTGCAGTTTTTTTTCCGCCCCCCCCCCCCTGTAACCAGTCAACAATAGTAAACAATTGCCCAAAACCTGTTATTTATCAACATTTTGTGGTCAACACGGGCTCGACTCGAATCAAATATGTTTACACCCGAAGCCAAGGAAATAGTAATATGCAAGCGTTAATTCGGATTATGTATCTTTAACTTTGTTGCCACAATTTCAATTTGTTAATTTTTTTTCGCAAAAAAAGAAAGAAATATGTTTACATGTAATTGTCGGGTTGTCATCATCACGTAACTTTAAATCGTAAACATGTTCGCTTTCATTAAGTTAACAAAATTAAAATAATTTTTCACATGGTACGCTGCATATGCATGACCAATTACCATTTGTGGGAACCAACAAAATATACAACTGAATGTATATGGTGTGAAATGACAAAAAATATGGTACGAAACAATCAACTGTGTGGTTAAACATCTACAAATTCTTAAACAATGTTCAAGAAATTTAGAGGTCTCCCCTCTTACAATACAACAGTGAGCAATGTTCCAGGAAGACCGATCAATGAATCTATTTTAACTCGATCAGGCTAATTATTGTATGTACAATGTATATCGGTTGTTCACCTACACTTGTCCAACTGATTTTGGAGAATATATACAAGCGAAATTGTTAAAAAAAAATTTTTTTATTAATTATAATAAATAATCATCAAATTGGAAGAGTTCAGCATCAGCTCCTTGCCTGCATTGTTGAATACGGCCCACGTCGGATTACCATCGGAAAAAACATCGAAAATAGGTGATTTACTTCCCAAATTGCCATCGTAGTTTTAGAATCTTTTTCCACCAAGAATGTGTTGAAAACTGCAGACAACTGTTCTATGCACATTACAGTCCAATAATTTTGATTCTTGGTTGATAAACATTCCTCTAAAACATAAATCTGTCAATTAAAGTGTCAATTTGTTTCAATTGCGAAACGTCAACCTCCACCAGTCCACTGTGACTGTCCAGAATCGAAAATCCAATTCACAATATTCATCGAAAATTCTCAAAACAGCGTCCAACGTATAGTCCAAGCACAACTCCGTGATATTATATGATTACACACTTCAGTCATCAATACTTTCTAAATGTCCAAATTGTTGAAAATAGTAGATTTGTATCGTAAGTCGCCATAAACAAAACAAATGAGAAAACACGTGGACATGTTTACGTCTTATTCCATCATCCGAAAAAAAGTTGCGTTCCGCCATTGACGTCACGCTTCTTTGTGCACATAAAACTGGCGAGTGGCTTTTTAGTTTTTCCTTATTATTTTCGACGTCAAAAAGGCATTAAAATCTCGATTTTTACGCTATAAGTTGGTGTTTTCGAATATGATTCGTTTTTAGTAACCTTAATTCTACATTATGACACTGGTATAGTTTATTTTACTGAACAAAAAGTTTTATTAACAGTTCCCTTTTAAGTTTGTACTCAGGCGCTGTTCCAACCTGGGAAATGTATCAGATACTAACATCACATTGACCTATGATGGTGGGTTTCCATGGTTGCGCATGGTGGGTTTCCATGGTTGTGCTCGACGTTGCTATCTAACGCGGGTAAGTTGGGGTTGAGACGGTCGTAACGTAACAATCTAATGGCATCAGCCGTCTCTGAACATGTGATAAGGAAAGCCAAAATGCAACTCTTTATTCAGGACGATAAACGCATTTGGCTGTAAAAATATACAGGTTCCATTAAATAACCAAACATATAGTATCATTAGAAATCTCAAGAGTAAGCTCCAGGAAGAACATGTGAAAGAATTCAAGAGATCTATATATTTGATGACTCTAAACGAGATGGCCATAAAAATAAACTCAGAACATATAGATTGTTTAAAAATGATTATGTCTTAGAGACTTACTTAATAAACAACATAAGATAGGATCAGTTTTACAAAACTCCGTGTTAGTGATCACATACTCGCTATTGAAAAAGGTAGACACCATCAGCCTATAATTAAGGAGGGGAAGAGACTGTGCCTTAAATGCAGGACCGGCTCTGATATAGAAAATGAGTATCATTTCATTATGGAATGTCCACACTATTGCGATCTCAGAGATGAACTTTTCCAAATTGTTGGTAGATATCACAGTAATTTTACAAGTATGTCAAACGATCAGAAATTTAATCTTATAATGGAAATGATAACCCTGAAATAAGCATCAAAATCAGCAACGTGGTCCGGCGCTTCTTTGATAAGCGCTCTGAATGAATATTATGCTTGCCATCACACAGTAAAATACATTGTTAGCATACTGCCTTTATTATATATTGATATAAATCGTATCGTATCGTATAGTAACGTATATCATGCCAAAATGACGTTCAGAATGAGATAAATTACATGAATGAAATTCGTGGCGAAATTAATTGTAGGTGATTATACATCAACTCGAAAATATTGAACTTGATATTTACCATTTGAAAGACGATTTAGACATGTTACGGGGTCAAAATAAACCACCACAAAATTCACAACCTAAATATTATAGTGAATTTGATACCAAACGGCGACTGAGATATGTTTTTGTGAAGTATATAGGAAATATACAACACTATAACTTCATTTGTTAGCCCGAATATAAACAAATCGAATTAAAGGCACGTGAGGCCTTAGTTGTCGAAAATATTCATATTTGTTCTAATCACTGTAAACAGAAAAACATTAAAACGCATACAGTTTCGTTCATATATACCATGACCATCACGTAAACAGCATGTTATCATAAAGAGCTACTATATTTTACCTAAGCAAGAGCCTGATTGTGTTACAGAAGACAGCACAATGCTGCTGGCTAATCACACACAAATGGCATAAACGCTCTTTATTCGTTCCATATCAGGAATTCACCAACAAAGAACGCTCTTTATGTTTACCATCATAATATAAACAAACACCAGAAAAGTAACTTTTTATGCTTTTGTTTACATAACAATGGTCAAAGATATGACAATAACATACTGTTTATGTGATATTTCTTATGTTTATACGGACAAAGTCTGTCTACATTTTATTGTTCTTTCTGTTTGTGGCGGTTTTTGACGGGTGGAAATATTTTCACAGGATACCCACCGCCAAGGCCAACCGTACCTTTAAAGCTACTTTAAGGACGGATTTGATTAATTATATATGCTGGGCTAAGGATAGGGTGTGCCATTCCCTTGTGACCACGTAGTGGTGTGTACAACAAATGTATTATACGCCGTCACCATAAAACACATCTGTACACCGTTATTATTATTGTCTAAAATATCACTATCTATACATCGTCATACTAGCGTGTTTTAACAAAGCTCATTTTCACTAGAAATATTGAAAAATAGCTACTTTTATGTCCACACATTTGCGTAATATTTTCCTCAGACACATACACCTCAATATGCAGAGCAACCGTGCGATTAATCAGCTTCAAGTATTTTGTGATAATTGAGTAGAATAGTATAGAGCCACTGTGCCACCTCGCCGAATAAGCAAATTTAACAGACATGACAATTGGAACTTATTCCCTATTCCTTATTCCTTATTTTCAAAAATGTCGTCATACCCCGGCCCCCCCCCCCCCACCCATCACCCCCGGGGGGTGCCACCCCGAGGGGGTGAAAATGGGGTGTGGACCATTTTCAAGAACGGTAAGGATTTCGACCGATTTGACGACATGGGTGTGTGGCCCGCCCCAAATACCACCTAGAAACACCCCGACCCCCCACCCATCACCCCCGGGGAATGCCACCTGAGGGGGTGAAAATGGGGTGTGGACCATTTTCGAGAACGGTAAGGATTTCGACCGATTTGACGGCATGGGTGGGTGGCCCGCCCCAAATACCACCTAGAAACACCCCGACCCCCACCCATCACCCCCGGGGGGTGCCACCCCGAGGGGGTGAAAATGGGGTGTGGACCATTTTCAAGAACGGTAAGGATTTCGACCGATTTGACGACATGGGTGGGTGGCCCGCCCCAAATACCACCTAGAAACACCCCGACCCCCACCCATCACCCCCGGGGGTGCCACCCGAGGGGGTGAAAATGGGGTGTGGACCATTTTCGAGAACGGTAAGGATTTCGACCGATTTGACGGCATGGGTGGGTGGCCCGCCCCAAATACCACCTAGAAACACCCCGACCCCCACCCATCACCCCCGGGGGTGCCACCCCGAGGGGGTGAAAATGGGGTGTGGACCATTTTCGAGAACGGTAAGGATTTCGACCGATTTGACGGCATGGGTGGGTGGCCCGCCCCAAATACCACCTAGAAACACCCCGACTCCCCACCCATCACCCCCGGGGGTGCCACCCCGAGGGGGTGAAAATGGGATGTGGACCATTTTCGAGAACGGTAAGGATTTCGACCGATTTGACGGCATGGGTGGGTGGCCCGCCACAAATACCACCTAGAAACACCCCGACCCCCCACCCATCACCCCCGGGGGTGCCACCCCGAGGGGGTGAAAATGGGGTGTGGACCATTTTCGAGAACGGTAAGGATTTCGACCGATTTGACGGCATGGGTGGGTGGCCCGCCCCAAATACCACCTAGAAACACCCCGACCCCCCACCCATCACCCCCGGGGGTGCCACCCCGAGGGGGTGAAAATGGGGTATGGACCATTTTCGAGAACGGTAAGGATTTCGACCGATTTGACGGCATGGGTGGGTGGCCCGCCCCAAATACCACCTAGAAACACCCGACCCCCACCCATCACCCCGGGGGGGGTGCCACCCCGAGGGGGTGAAAATGGGGTGTGGACCATTTTCGAGAACGGTAAGGATTTCGACCGATTTGACGACATGGGTGGGTGGCCCGCCCCAAATACCACCTAGAAACACCCCGACCCCCCACCCATCACCCCCGGGGGGTGCCACCCCGAGGGGGTGAAAATGGGGTGTGGACCATTTTCGAGAACGGTAAGGATTTCGACCGATTTTACGGCATGGGTGGGTGGCCCGCCCCAAATACCACATAGAAACACCCCGACCCCCCACCCATCACCCCCGGGGGGTGCCACCCCGAGGGGGTGAAAATGTGGTGTGGACCATTTTCGAGAACGGTAAGGATTTCGACCGATTTTACGGCATGGGTGGGTGGCCCGCCCCAAATACCACATAGAAACACCCCGACCCCCCACCCATCACCCCCCGGGGGTGCCACCCCGATGGGGTGAAAATGGGGTGTGGACCATTTTCGAGAACGGTAAGGATTTCGACCGATTTGACGGCATGGGTGGGTGTCCCGCCCCAAATACCACCTAGAAACACCCGACCCCCCACCATCACCCCCGGGGGGTGCCACCCCGAGGGGGTGAAAATGGGGTGTGGACCATTTTCGAGAACGGTAAGGATTTCGACCGATTTGACGGCATGGGTGGGTGGCCCGCCCCAAATACCACCTAGAAACACCCGACCCCCACCCATCACCCCGGGGGGGGGGGTGCCACCCCGAGGGGGTGAAAATGGGGTGTGGACCATTTTCGAGAACGGTAAGGATTTCGACCGATTTGACGGCATGGGTGGGTGGCCCGCCCCAAATACCACCTAGAAACACCCCGACCCCCCACCCATCACCCCCGGGGGGTGCCACCCCGAGGGGGGTGAAAATGGGGTGTGGACCATTTTCGAGAACGGTAAGGATTTCGACCGATTTTACGGCATGGGTGGGTGGCCCGCCCCAAATACCACATAGAAACACCCCGACCCCCCCACCCATCACACCCGGGGGGTGCCACCCCGAGGGGGTGAAAATGTGGTGTGGACCATTTTCGAGAACGGTAAGGATTTCGACCGATTTTACGGCATGGGTGGGTGGCCCGCCCCAAATACCACATAGAAACACCCCGACCCCCCACCCATCACCCCCGGGGGTGCCACCCCGATGGGGTGAAAATGGGGTGTGGACCATTTTCGAGAACGGTAAGGATTTCGACCGATTTGACGGCATGGGTGGGTGTCCCGCCCCAAATACCACCTAGAAACACCCCGACCCCCCACCATCACCCCCGGGGGGTGCCACCCCGAGGGGGTGAAAATGGGGTGTGGACCATTTTCGAGAACGGTAAGGATTTCGACCGATTTGACGGCATGGGTGGGTGGCCCGCCCCAAATACCACATTGAAACACCCCGACCCCCCCCCCCCCCCCCACCCATGTGGTATATCAACGACGTCATTGACACATTTTGGGCCATCGGAATATCTCGCTGATAATTCTATCTGATTTAATGCACCGAGAAGCCCCTAAATACCAAATTTCAGTTCGATAACTTGAAACTTGTAAGAGAAATCCATCGACAATGTTTCATACTGTAAAGTCTCATTGCAATTTGGCGAACCCCTTGAGGAACAGGGTTTGATTGACGTTTGTTCGCGTTGTCTACATCAGAGTTCCTCGGTTGTCTGGCGTCAAACCAAGTGTACGATGGACCAGGGCATGCCCGACTTGATAGGAATCGCCCTGTATGCGAGCAAAATCTGTTTCCAATTATGATATCTGTACGGTGTATTCGTTGACCTCTTAGAGAGTTTGAACTCTAAGTCACGCCCACAAAGTACATCAATTTCCACCACGTATATTCAAATGGCTGTATCTCATAGACGTCTCAACGTGCGGAGCTGCGCGATACGTCGTTTGGACGGATACATCATCGGCTACTCCATGGTGTACAATTTGAATATATACTCATAACGATAATTCAACTATTAAAGGGCACAAGTCAACAAAGTTGCTCAATTTTGATTGGTTTCCATTAAACATGATATTCGAATTAAATACAAGTTTTGGAGAAAGAGCGAATATGAGGGTATCACCCTCGATTTTTGGAACGCGGGATTCAGGGTGTTTTGTAGTTGGTGGACCCAACTATTCAAACAGAGCTAGACGCTCTCGAATAGTTGGGCCTCCGTAGCTTTATTCACGACCTCCAAGTGCTTTTCCATTATTATGAATTTTTTTCCCACTTATAACATGAAAATACAAACATTGTATATAAATTATGTTGAAGACTAATCTGTTCTGAGTGAGTATCAACAAGCTACCCGACGAAAAAAATAAAAAATGTGACATTTGTAGTTGTTTTAAAAATACATGGTAGACTGCTTGCCGAAAAACTATTTCGGGAAAAAATTAGACACTACCCCGCCTCATTTCAATCACCAAATTCACATATAACTAGATGGTTTTATCTGCTACCATTATGTTGTAAGATCAAGTGATAATGGCAGATTACGAAGGCATTGTGTACAATACCTGACTCTCGAAATATAATCCGAACTTTGAGATAAATCCGAGACCGTTAATTTGTCAACATTTAAAACTTGATCTGTAGTAAATTGACGGAACGGAACAGGCGGAACGAACTTACAACTACATAACCGGAAAGGAGATCAGATAATTACGGGAACGATCGACCGAGTGAAAGCAACAGCAACAACTATTTTTTGAATTTTAAGTTTTAATAAACAATGGAGTTTGATTTCAAAGAAACAATGACCAAGGGCGTGGCGATATGTGCGGGGACACAATATAACGTGTAAGCCAAGGCCGTGGCCGGCTCCAATAAAATGTGTAAACGGGGTGTTATATGTTTGAAATTTGGTATATATGTCCGGGCTGAGGCATGGAATACACTAACGTTTGAACTGTTTTTAAATTCACAAATTTGTCAATTTTCTTCAACTTTTTCGTTCTGGAACACACATTAATATTCAAATAGTGGTCTCGGTATCAAACGCCCAAGTTCCGACCACGTCGCCATCGCTATGCTTACATAAGATTTACGTGCCAATAACGTTGACAAAGCATTAGCGACAATATGGAGTCGAAACCGAGTAGAGATGGGCGGTTTTGATTTTTTATGTTCGGTTTCGGTTTTTCTGGGAGAAAAAAACATCGGTTTCGGTTCGTTTTTTTTTACTAGATAGTGAAATTATACTGAAATGAATATACTTTCAAAGTAACCGCAATTAGAGTCAATAATGTCCCAATAACGTTCAATTTTTTACGAAGGAAATGCGATCACAGGTAAACAACGGGACAAAATGCCGACGCAAACTGAATCCAACGCGATAAGATGATACAATTCGGTATTTTTAAAAATAAACACCCCCATCTTCACTGTTTATCCCTTTCTGACATGTTTAAAACATATTTATCATATTATATGCATTGATTAGTGTCTGAGAATTCAACCACAAACAGCAGCAAATTCACAAACACTGGGCGTCCTTGACCTGACTGTGTAACAATTATTGACACGTGTATGCTTGACCCACATTCAATGACTGCGGTGTGATCGCTTTGATATGTGTGATGTTGCGACATATTTTACAAGCTGCACAATGGCTGCAAACTTCTACCAGATTACGTCACATCGGAATGTCCAGACGACCAAAGTGTTCATACCATTTACTTAAGTTTTCGAGTTAGCAGACGCTTCCATTTTTTTGGTTGGCGATTATCGCCTTATTTGGACTTGTGTACGTTCGGCATTCATATAGTTAGCCGGACTCTGGTTTAAAGCCGATTACCTACGGCGATAAGTGACCGTATGGCTACCTTATATTACAATTTGACGACAGTTGGTAAGTTAAGGTGTCAATTTGGAAAATTCTCACTCAATTAGGATGGAAAGAGGTTGGAATAATAATTTGGACACTTAATAAGGCACTTTAGCCACGCCCTTGAAAAAAATTGATTTGATGATATATTATGATGATATCATGGCGATGATGATTTTAATAATAATATGTTGATGCCGGATGATGACGATGGTGATTATGAAATGGTTACATGCATATATACATATATAATCATTAAGTTTATTTCTCATGTTTATAAATATTTGAATCGAAAATAAACTCGAAACAAACAAGAACATGTTATAGCCGGAATCCAATTATGTTCGTTCCGTTTCCGATTCCTAATTCACTGTTTTGACGGATTTTTGCAAATACAAAATGGCTGAAAGTTCGAGGCGGTAGAAATATGCTCTCGCTTTATGCGAAGAATGACACGACTAACATCTTAAACATGCATTGACAACACACTAGAAATGTACTAGAAGCTCTGATCTACAAGTATGTGGGAGTTTTGGTTGTTAAATAATATTTTTTAGTGTGTGTTATCGCTTGTGAAAAGTCGAGTAAATGTCCATACCAAATATTGGTGACGGAGTACTGCTTTCAGTGATATACAGTCCTGACTTTTATAGAGCTATGCTCTGATAATAAAAGTCAGGTTTACGGACTAGGTGTTTTGAAGCTGTACGCGGGATTCATACCCCCGAATTAACTGGTATACGGGTTCGAGCAAATCATCTTGGACGCAAGTTTTGATGGCGCAAAATAATATTGTGTGCTAATTATCTGTATGAATGAATGGGTAGAATAGCTTCTTGTGCATATTCGACCACCATGTCATCATAGAGTACCATTAATGATATCATAACGGCCTCAGAACGCGACCGGCACTTCTGCTTGTATCTGTCTGATATAAATAACAGACAATTTGCATGTCATTTATCGCATATTATTTCTTAACATGTATTCAGGATTCACCCCCCAAAATAAACTGGTATTCAGGATTCACCCCCCAAATTAACTGGTATTCAGGATTCAGAGGGAAGGGGTGATACCATCGAATATGACAATGACGTCGCCCTGAGTCAACCAAAAAAACATCATTGGTACAATGGCATGCTGTCAGGAACGACCTTGACCTTGCCATATAATTTTGGCAAATGCCATTTTTGTGGTCACCAATATATGTGCTACATACTATTACTCACATAAAATTCATCGGCATGTGACATATTTAATTTTTTCAGAAGTTTCTGGACGAATTTGTTCATTTAAGGGAGAATCACCCATTTACGCCAAATTTGCATGTGGCGTTATAATGGGCTATATAACCAACTATTTTTGACAATAATTTGCCCATATGTTTGCAATAGGCTGATTCACCCCCCCCCCCCCCCAAACATGGTCACAAATAAGATAAATCTCCCAGAATCAGAAATTGAATGACAATAATTTGCCCATAGTCCGGGAGCCAATAGGGGCACCCTTGCACCCCCTGGGACCCCACTCACTTTGTTCCTTATTATGTCCTTCAACTTTTAAGCAATGTTAACAAGAAAAAACGTGGCCTTTTATATATAGACTCCAGACAGGATGGCTGCCGTTTTTTAGACCAGACCCTAAGTCAGTTTTATGCAAATTATAGCAGGAAAATCTGGTAAAATGTATACAACTGTATGTATTTTCGTGAAGCTAGGACATAATGACACTTTTTGGGACAAAATTGAAACTCAACATCCACGATGGCGGCCAAAATGGCCGCCGAAAGTTGAAAATATGAAATTTTTTCACAAATATAGATCAATTCATGCTGTTTGGAACTGGTTGAGTAATTTGACTTTATTTTGTGTTTTGTATATTAACTGATCATGAAAGCAATTACATATGCAATGAATGGGCTCCTATCCCCTTGCGATCCATAAAAAATTCGATTTTACAGAACGCGATACAAAATTTTACAAAAAATCAGAATTGGGATTCTAGTCACATTTCAACATGAAGTAAAAAGAACATTGTAATGTAAGTGGGGCATGTCATTACCTATTAATATTCCAACTCTCTGGAACCAAAAATCTTACCTTGGCTCAAAATGGCTGCGAAAATGGCCGCCAAAATATGGAAAATGGTAAATATTGCCCAGGGTGTCCTGCAATCGCTTACAAGTTGTGGTTGATGTATACAATCGGCTAATCTGTATTCTATGCATTGTATACCAACATGTCTGATGCACCATGGATCATTTTTACTATTGTCACCATTGACATCACCAGAAATATTGGATTGACATAAATATCGGCAAAAATTCACTTTTTGATCATTTGTTCAAGTACGACCAGGTGTACGTGTATAAACTGGGTGACTATGTTGTCATTTGTGTGGTGCGTATGTACATATGGAGTGACTGGGGTAATGTGTGGGTTGTACATGTGTACCTTGGGTGGCTATCGCTTTCCACAATAATTCAAGGATATGTTAATCAATAGAGAGGTCATGTCAGAGAGTTCTCCATCTTGATTGTGTTTATGTAGATGTGGGATGTTAAGCGTGGAAAGCGATAGCCACCCATTATCACACAGTCATTACATATATGCATAGACTTAATAATATAGTGACCCACTGTATACACCTGACCCATGACCACGGATGACAATACAGCCACGCATCACAATACAGGCACACCGGGTATACTCCTAAACATGACCCATAACCATATATTCACTCCTTGTATACCCATTCATCTCACCATTGGCCATAAGGTAATCCAACGTATACCTATTCTCCAAACACATAATCAAATAGACAATCAATATATACATAAACAACACAACAATGACCATACGGTCACTCCGGTATACATATGCACCTTACCACTGGCCATATAGCCACTCGCTTCATACACATACCCTCACCCATGTCACCAGGTATACTCTTTCACCTGACCTATGGTCATATAGTCACCCCGTTCAAAACATTCATACATGATCATGGTCAATCCTTGTATACATATTCATCTCAACATTGGCCATGTCACTCCATGTATCCCTAACTGTCACACCGTAACCGAATAGCCACTAATACACCCCAGCCATGTCAGTATAGTCACTCCATGTATGCATGTGTACCTCATCCATGGCCATACGGCCACTCGCTATATACATATATTCCTAGCCCATGACCATAAAGCATCACGTGTGTATCGTATATATACTGGTATAACCTAAACATGACCATACCGCCACAAGTCACCAAACAGGAACACCAGGTACATGTATACTCATACGCCTGACACATGACCATTTAGTCACCCCATGTATAGATGTTCATTACATTTATAATCATACATTCACTACTTGTATACCCACATGTACTCATATCACCGTTAACCATACAGTCACTGCCTGTATACATATTCGACACACATACTCATATAACCACTCGATATACATATGCAGCCCACCCAAGACGATATATTCACTCCAGGTATACATGTAATACTCACTAATGGCCATTCAGCCCTTCCAGATATACCAAAAAACCCACACACACGGCCACTCAAACAATCCATACTTGCATATACACCTCACACATGACAATTAAGCAATTTACTGTATAATCATACACGCCGTCCATGATAAGCTAAGCTGTATACACCCACCAATGATAATACAATTTATGAGATATATAAATATACATCCCACCCGTTACCACAAGGACACTCCCTATATACCCACACGCTCGATAATGTCCACCCAGATTACTCCATGTTCAATCATGACCGTACAGTCATTCCATGTATAAATATACACATTACCCGTAACCATAAAATCACTTCCTATGTATCCACACACCCCATCCATGATCATACAGACAACATATGTACATCCCACTCATGACCTTACAGTCACTCCATATATGCGGATTAACTGTCATGTGGACTGTTTTTTATGGAGATGAAACCGTGAGGTAAGTGGTTATAATTTGTGTAAAACCCGAAGGGTTCTACATACAAGTTATGACCACTTACCTCCCGGTTACATCTCAATCCCGCACGAGTCCAAATGCGCCCAAAACATTACGCGTTTTTCTTTCCGAAATCGATGACGCGTCGATGTAATAATGGGGTTGCAGTTATGAGCTGTAGCGCGTTCACCGAGAAATAATTGCAACTAGTCGATCACGTCTAAAATGATCTAAAATGACGATGATCGACAATCTGTTTGTCAAACCGTGAATTTATCATTTATTGTGACAAAAAATCGCATTTATACTATTATTATTATCATTTTTTGGAAGGTCGGCGTACGATTATCGGCATTTTTTGGAATACCGAATACCTCCTAAAAGAGGGGCCGGAATACGGCGTACCCCATAACAGGGCATGGAATACGGCGTACGAAAAGGGGGTGGGGGCCTCATATATAGCAACATTTTACGGTCCGTTTTGACGCCATACAGTACCGACGCCCAATTTGTGGCCGGGTATAATGGGCTACCCGGGTACTCTTATTGTGGTGATTTGCCCCTATAATAGGGTGTATATGTACGAATTCACTCCAAAATTAGCCATAAATAGGATTGACCCCCCCCCCCCCCATAGTGTGGCTATGACGAATTTATCACAAGAGTTGGTCACAAGTGGAGCAGATCTCCCACAATCGGCAATCTAACAATTTCGGGGTTAGTTTTGACTCTACTTGCGCCCAATTCGTGGCCTGGTATAATGAGCTACTTGCTGCCGATCCGGCAAATATTTCGAATCGGTGGCTGAAGAAATACTAGCTACCAAAAACAAATTTGAATTAGAATTAGAAACAGGGAACTATAATATTTTAATTGGAGGCTGAATAAGGAACATGGAGCAAGGAACTAAATGCATGGACTCAATCCCACACACAAGAACAAAGCCACGCCCCACGTCCCTGGTCACGACAAAATACTCCCTAATCTCAGTCAGACACGGAGTCATCAAGTATATTTCTATTCACAAGAATTACGTCGAAATTGATACATTGTCTTTGAACGTTGCAATGACGTCAAATACAAGAATCTATGTTTGCTACATCAAAGGACACCGGCCGTCCTTTGATCAGAACCTGATACCGGCTGCATCAGAATGCATGACCCCAGTGGATGTGGGTGTGGTGTTACTATGGGGTATTTGGTGTGAGCGTTGGGGGTGCGTTCTAGGTGGTACTTGTGGCGGGCCAGAAGAGACATTTTTGCGGATAAGGAATCAGCAATAAAATGGCTCAAACCCGAGGTATTATCCGGGGTGAAAGGTGATGTGTTTCTATGTGGTATTTGGGGCGGGCCACCCACCAATGCCGTCAAATCGGTCGAAATCCTTACCGTTCTCGAAAATGGTCCATACCCCATTTTCACCCCCTCGGGGTGGCACCCCCCGGGGGTGATGGGTGGGGGGGTCGGGGTGTTTCTATGTGGTATTTGGGGCGGGCCACCTACCCATGCCGTCAAATCGGTCGAAATACTTACCGTTCTCGAAAATGGTCCACACCCCATTTTCACCCCCTCGGGTGGCACCCCCCTGGGGTGATGGGTGGGGGTCGGGTGTTTCTAGGTGGTATTTGGGGCGGGCCACCCACCCATGCCGTCAAATCGGTCGAAACCCTTACCGTTCTCGAAAATGGTCCACACCCCATTTTCACCCCCTCTGGGTGGCACCCCCCGGGGGTGATGGGTCGGGGTGTTTCTAGGTGGTATTTGGGGCGGGCCACCCACCCATGCCGTCAAATCGGTCGAAATCCTTACCGTTCTCGAAAATGGTCCACACCCCATTTTCACCCCCTCGGGGTGGCACCCCCCGGGGGTGATGGGTGGGGGGTCGGGGTGTTTCTATGTGGTATTTGGGGCGGGCCACCCACCCATGCCGTCAAATCGGTCGAAATCCTTACCGTTCTCGAAAATGGTCCACACCCCATTTTCACCCCCCTCGGGGTGGCACCCCCCGGGGGTGATGGGTGGGGGGTCTGGGTGTTTCTAGGTGGTATTTGGGGCGGGCCACCCACCCATGCCGTCAAATCGGTCGAAATCCTTACCGTTCTCGAAAATGGTCCACACCCCATTTTCACCCCCTCGGGGTGGCACCCCCCGGGGGTGATGGGTGGGGGGTCGGGGTGTTTCTAGGTGGTATTTGGGCGGGCCAACCCACCCATGCCGTCAAATCGGTTGAAATCCTTACCGTTCTCGAAAATGGTCCATACCCCATTTTCACCCCTCGGGGTGGCACCCCCCGGGGGTGATGGGTGGGGGGTCGGGGTGTTTCTAGGTGGTATTTGGGGCGGGCCACCCACCCATGCCGTCAAATCGGTCGAAATCCTTACCGTTCTCGAAAATGGTCCACACCCCATTTTCACCCCCCTCGGGGTGGCACCCCCGGGGGTGATGGGTGGGGGGTCGGGGTGTTTCTAGGTGGTATTTGGGGCGGGCCACCCACCCGTGCCGTAAAATCGGTCGAAATACTTACCGTTCTCGAAAATGGTCCACACCCCATTTCACACCCTCGGGTGGCACCCCCGGGGGTGATGGGTGGGGGGTCGGGTGTTTCTAGGTGGTATTTGGGGCGGGCCACCCACCCATGCCGTCAAATCGGTCGAAATCCTTACCGTTCTCGAAAATGGTCCACACCCCATTTTCACCCCCTCGGGGTGGCACCCCCCGGGGGTGATGGGTGGGGGTCGGGGTGTTTCTAGGTGGTATTTGGGGCGGGCCACCCACCCCATGCCGTCAAATCGGTCGAAATCCTTACCGTTCTCGAAAATGGTCCATACCCCCATTTTCACCCCCTCGTGGTGGCACCCCCGGGGGTGATGGGTGGGGGGGGTCGGGGTGTTTCTAGGTGGTATTTGGGGCGGGCCACCCACCCATGGCCGTCAAATCGGTCGAAATCCTTACCGTTCTCGAAAATGGTCCACACCCCATTTTCATCCCCTCGGGGTGGCACCCCCCGGGGTGATGGTGGGGGTCGGGGTGTTTCTAGGTGGTATTTGGGGCGGGCCACCCACCCATAGCCGTCAAATCGGTCGAAATCCTTTCCGTTCTCGAAAATGGTCCACACCCCATTTTCACCCCCTCGGGGTGGCACCCCCCGGGGGTGATGGTGGGGGTCGGGGTGTTTCTAGGTAGTATTTGGGGCGGGCCACCCACCCATGCCGTCAAATTGGTCGAAATACTTACCGTTCTCGAAAATGGTCCACACCCCATTTTCACCCCCTCGGGGTGGCACCCCCCCCGGGGGTGATGGTGGAGCGTCGGGGTGTTTCTAGGTGGTATTTGGGGCGGGCCACCCACCCATGCCGTCAAATCGGTCGAAAGCGACATTTTTGAAAATAAGGAATAATGAATAGGGAATAAGTTCCAATTGGGGTGAAAGGTGATGTGTTTCTATGTGGTATTTGGGGCGGGCCACCCACCAATGCCGTCAAATCGGTCGAAATCCTTACCGTTCTCGAAAATGGTCCATACCCCATTTTCACCCCCTCGGGGTGGCACCCCCCGGGGGTGATGGGTGGGGGGGGGTCGGGGTGTTTCTATGTGGTATTTGGGGCGGGCCACCTACCCATGCCGTCAAATCGGTCGAAATACTTACCGTTCTCGAAAATGGTCCACACCCCATTTTCACCCCCTCGGGTGGCACCCCCCTGGGGTGATGGGTGGGGGTCGGGTGTTTCTAGGTGGTATTTGGGGCGGGCCACCCACCCATGCCGTCAAATCGGTCGAAACCCTTACCGTTCTCGAAAATGGTCCACACCCCATTTTCACCCCCTCTGGGTGGCACCCCCCGGGGGTGATGGGTCGGGGTGTTTCTAGGTGGTATTTGGGGCGGGCCACCCACCCATGCCGTCAAATCGGTCGAAATCCTTACCGTTCTCGAAATGGTCCACACCCCATTTTCACCCCCTCGGGGTGGCACCCCCCGGGGGTGATGGGTGGGGGGGTCGGGGTGTTTCTATGTGGTATTTGGGGCGGGCCACCCACCCCATGCCGTCAAATCGGTCGAAATCCTTACCGTTCTCGAAAATGGTCCACACCCCATTTTCACCCCCTCGGGGTGGCACCCCCCCCGGGGGTGATGGGTGGGGGGTCTGGGTGTTTCTAGGTGGTATTTGGGGCGGGCCACCCACCCATGCCGTCAAATCGGTCGAAATCCTTACCGTTCTCGAAAATGGTCCACACCCCATTTTCACCCCCTCGGGGTGGCACCCCCCGGGGGTGATGGGTGGGGGGTCGGGGTGTTTCTAGGTGGTATTTGGGGCGGGCCACCCACCCATGCCGTCAAATCGGTTGAAATCCTTACCGTTCTCGAAAATGGTCCATACCCCATTTTCACCCCTCGGGGTGGCACCCCCCGGGGGTGATGGGTGGGGGGTCGGGGTGTTTCTAGGTGGTATTTGGGGCGGGCCACCCACCCATGCCGTCAAATCGGTCGAAATCCTTACCGTTCTCGAAAATGGTCCACACCCCATTTTCACCCCCTCGGGGTGGCACCCCCGGGGGTGATGGGTGGGGGGTCGGGGTGTTTCTAGGTGGTATTTGGGGCGGGCCACCCACCCGTGCCGTAAAATCGGTCGAAATACTTACCGTTCTCGAAAATGGTCCACACCCCATTTTCACACCCTCGGGTGGCACCCCCGGGGGTGATGGGTGGGGGGTCGGGTGTTTCTAGGTGGTATTTGGGGCGGGCCACCCACCCATGCCGTCAAATCGGTCGAAATCCTTACCGTTCTCGAAAATGGTCCACACCCCATTTTCACCCCCCTCGGGGTGGCACCCCCCGGGGGTGATGGGTGGGGGTCGGGGTGTTTCTAGGTGGTATTTGGGGCGGGCCACCCACCCATGCCGTCAAATCGGTCGAAATCCTTACCGTTCTCGAAAATGGTCCATACCCCATTTTCACCCCCTCGTGGTGGCACCCCCGGGGGTGATGGGTGGGGGGGGTCGGGGTGTTTCTAGGTGGTATTTGGGGCGGGCCACCCACCCATGCCGTCAAATCGGTCGAAATCCTTACCGTTCTCGAAAATGGTCCACACCCCATTTTCATCCCCTCGGGGTGGCACCCCCCGGGGTGATGGTGGGGGTCGGGGTGTTTCTAGGTGGTATTTGGGGCGGGCCACCCACCCATGCCGTCAAATCGGTCGAAATCCTTTCCGTTCTCGAAAATGGTCCACACCCCATTTTCACCCCCTCGGGGTGGCACCCCCCGGGGGTGATGGGTGGGGGTCGGGGTGTTTCTAGGTAGTATTTGGGGCGGGCCACCCACCCATGCCGTCAAATTGGTCGAAATACTTACCGTTCTCGAAAATGGTCCACACCCCATTTTCACCCCCTCGGGGTGGCACCCCCCCGGGGGTGATGGTGGAGCGTCGGGGTGTTTCTAGGTGGTATTTGGGGCGGGCCACCCACCCATGCCGTCAAATCGGTCGAAAGCGACATTTTTGAAAATAAGGAATAAGGAATAGGGAATAAGTTCCAATTGTCATGTCTGTGCAAATTTAAACAAAACAGCCAAGTTTGATCGCGCTAATGCAACAGATAATCTAACGAACGAGGTGGCCTATGTATTCTGTGATATAGTTTTTGTTCAACTATAACATGGGCTCGTGCCCGTGGTGGTAAACAAAAAGAACTAATACAAATTTAAACCGATATACCTTCTGTCACCATGATTCTACATATTGGATTTTCTACACCGTATGCTACACCGATCTTGCACAACTGTGATATATCCACAAACAAGGCTTTAATGCACTCAATCCGATTCGATGGTCCCCACATAATCAGATTCCAGCAACAACAACAAAACACATGTTTTTAGGGGTATGGTTCTCTATTCCGAAGGTTCATTATTCCGAAGGTTCATTATTCCGAAGGTTCGCTATTCCGAAGGTTCGCTATTCCGAAGGTTTTCTATTCTGGGCGTATTTAACCAGATATGAATCAGAATTTGCACCCCACCACAAAAAACACACGAGGAATGAAAAATACTATTACGCTAGTGTTCACATATAGTACATCTATACACACACGTCTAATTCCCAAATTGTCCCAGATGTCGTTTATTAATAGCAAGAAGACAGTATCAGTTTATCGTTTATTATGGAAAGTTGAAAACCGATGACTGAAATAAACTACATGTAAGAGCTATAGTTTTTTCCGAACTGGCAATCTGTATTTGAAAGAAACATCAACATTAAAGGCCCACTTAATTTTCGAACCCCCAGATCACATATATAAAATATATGCCAGTATATATACCATTGGAAATAGGAAGCTTTCTAACACTGTATTATCAGCTTATCCGGTGTAATAAACTGTGAACATGTTGTTTTTTGTTGAGATAACGACGTATTGTTGTGCTTAACGTTCATCTGGTTTTGTTACGCAAAGTGTATTATTTTCAATGGAGGGGGAATAACTCTATATTTTAAAGATATTGTTATTCCCCTTCAATTGAAAATACATTAAGTTGAATTCTGTTGCATTCTGTGAGCCATAATTGGGGGAATCTTTTTATGATTTAAGCTGTTTTCTATTTCTCTATGGGAATCTTCGGATACAGACGTTTCAAATGGTGATGAACTATAATGTTTCAATCATATTTTATGGCACAGATTGTTATAAAAAAAATAGTCGGTGACTCGAAAATTAAGTGGGCCTTAAAATTCAATACAAATTCACAATAGCAGTTAGGTTCATCTCATACCCGTCTATTCAACGACATTCTGCTACGCAGTATTCATTAAGAGTTATAGCCCCACTGTTTTAATCCGCATTTAGCTGGCGTATTCTTGCCTCTAAGATTATTGAGATATAACGTCATACGTGATGACATTAAATCGTATGGAAACATAGCAATAGTGTGGGCTGCCTGACGTGTTTTGTGAAATAACGGCATAGTATTACGTAATTACATATAATCTCAAGGAAACCCGCGAAAAAAAGTCACATTTATAATTTCAATGTTTTAAGTTATTTCCTTCATAAAAAGAGTCTTCGTGATAAAGAACCCTCTCAATACTTTAGAATATAGAATGAACCTTTAAAATGATAAAAAATCTTCGGAATAGCGAACCTTCGGAATAGCGAACCTTCGGAATAGTGAACCTTCGGAATAGTGAACCTTCGGAATAGCGAACCTTCGGAATAGAGACATGTTCCCGTTTTTAGTTCTCATAATCGATTTAATGACCAAAAATAATGCTAAGCACAGTCAACTATAGTATAAAATTGCACAAAACCTGTTATTTATTAATATTTTGTTCAACGAAATTTGGCCGGATTGTCAAATATCTAACACCCCAAGCCGCTTGATTTTAGAGTTATCAATGTCCATCTGCAATTTGGTCCGATACCGGCGGCTTTACGAATATTTGTCAGGCCGCCAATGATAGACCGGCGGCTTTACGAATATTTGTCAGGCCGCCA
This sequence comes from Siphonodentalium dalli, assembly GCA_032622095.1. Taxonomy (NCBI): domain Eukaryota; kingdom Metazoa; phylum Mollusca; class Scaphopoda; order Gadilida; family Siphonodentaliidae; genus Siphonodentalium; species Siphonodentalium dalli. Next base: position 278,337,888 of record CP136063.1, read on the forward strand.
ATGATTACTTATCTCGGGAAATAAAAAATAATAATAAATCGATATCTGTACACTCTAAGCTTTGATGGGTGGGTTCCGAGACTCGAATCAAATATATTTTGCCCCGAAGCCAAATAAATAGTAATTTGGGCGCGTTAATTCGGATAATGCATCTTTAAACGTGATATTATTGACGAACGATAACCCATGCATGACAAATCATTTCAGCCAAACCTTGGCTGTTTATTTCACAGGAGTTTCTGGGATAACCTGTGTGTCGGCTCAGAACAGGCGTGCCAATTGAGGAGAACACGCGAAGGATTTGTGTAAATGTTAGCCCAAACGACATTTCGAAGTAACGACTGCTTTGTTGTTTATTTCGAGGAATAATACCGCATCATATGAATTCAGCCCAAATATATTGACAGGTGTCAAGGGTCAAACTCAAAACTGAGCAATAAAAAACTAATATTAATAAATACCGAGTATATTTAATTTAACGCCAATGGGTCGTTTATGTGCGTTCAAGAGTGTATTTATGCCTAAAGCAAAGTGAAATAACGATCTTAAAATGAATTGGCCGGTATATTGTATTAGTTATCAGGGTTACCAGGGTCGTGGTTGCATAAATTACAATATAGTTTATGTTTATGCTAAGATAACTTGATCGGTATTGAGGTTAACACATGTCCCATATATGGACATTCCAAATATGGAAAGTGACGTGCGCAAAATATAGCTGTGCATCGATATCGGTTATCTGGGTCAGATATATTTATAGCGTCGAAGCGAAGAAATGTCAAATTCCTTGTCTGGATACGCGTCTTATTCTCACGTATACCGTGTTTATATCGGTTTTATTCTATGTGTTGTTGTGTATTGTATTACTTTGATCAAGGTTGCGCTTTTGTTATTCTCACAAAAGGTAAATTTGATGCGTGTTTACATTTCAAAATTCCGTCGGCCATGTATAGTAACACTGAATTCCACATTCCTGAATTACGAGACTAATTTATCGAATGAGGTCAATTTTTCGCATAAAACAAGACACGTATATGTTATTCTGCACCATTCTGTCGAGTGCCGAATCTCATTTCGCATTATTTTCGTTTTTATCGAAAAATAATCGTTCTCTAGCTATGCCTATGGACCATGTAAATTTTTTCAACCAAAAAAAATTCATTGTTTTGCCAATTTCAAGCTAGTTGATAGCATGGTCATGGTATAATTTGGCCTAGCGAGTGTCGGTAGACGTTTCTTGAGTGTGCACAACAAATTTTGGTCCCAACGAAGCAGGCTAAAATCGTGAAATTTGTCAATATTACTTTGCGAGGGAAGAAAATATTCATTTAAACTTCCAAAATTGGTTGAAATATGCTCAACAACATTCAGTTGAATGGTGACATTATTTATAGTCACCGACTAACTTCCACGATGAATCAAATTTGTTTTTATTGGTGACAATTATGTCGCGAGAGATAAAAATGTAAATTTTTTTAAGAAAATGTTAAATTTTAGCTCATTTTAAGACTTTAGTTGCTTGTAGATCGGTGTTAATTATCTTTGTCAATGATGTCATGTCACGCTTGTTAATAATTCATTTGTTCGGAAATACTTATTGGGGGTCGAAATGTATAAAATTTAACTACCACCACTTCCAAAAACAACACCGATAAACAATAACACTATTTGTTCCATGCAATGGAAATGGCTATTTATTGTCCTGATATCAGTGATATAAATGAATGCCTAAAATTAGTATTATCCTGAAATAAATTTATGCCACTTTGGCGAACATGGGAACCACGGTACAATTTATGCCATTTAGGCACACTTCAGAGTGAAATCAGGGCTTATATTTCGGCGAGAATCCAAATCTAGATTCTCATAAATATTCTCGCAAATTACCCTGGATTCTCGTGAAAAAGTATATATGAATTCTCGCAAAATCAGATGAAATATATGCCCTGGTGATATAGCAAATCGTTTAATGCTTGAGAATTTTGGTTTTCGGAGATTTATATATATGCTTCAAGACATATTATGGACTTGTTATGGACTTTTTCGGGTGCGAGAAATTGATAAGTTAGTGCTCAGGCACTTTGCCAACCTGGGGAATGTTATCATTCTACTAACATCACTGAACATTTCCAAAAAAATCTGCCACACCACTTCATAGAGAACATCGTCTGAACTACTCCATATTGTAAATATTTACATCTCGATTCGGGGCGCAACTATCGGCTATAATTAAACAAAAATGATTTTGCCATCTAGAGTCATTGCATTTAACTAATATATAAGAATGATGTTGTGTATCATCCATTTGGATTAATATTCGTAACGAATAACTACTTTGAGAAAGATTATTCTTAATTTCTATTCGATCACTCTGCCCGGTGTCTGCCGGAGTGTTTCACATCACTTTAATCAAGGAAGACTGTTCAGAAAAACTGCATTTCAAGAAATCGTTTAATGCTTTAGAATTTTGGTTTTCGGAGATTTATATATATGCTTAAAGACATATTATGGACTTGTTATGGACTTTTTCGGGTGCGAGAAATTGATAAGTTAGTGCTCAGGCACTTTGCCAACCTGGGAATGTTATCATTCTACTAAAATCAACACTGAAAATTTCCACAAAAATCTACCACCCCACTTCATCGTCTGAACTACTCAAATTGTAAATATTTACATCTCGATTCGGGGCGCAACTATCGGCTATAATTAAAAAAAATGATTTCGCCTTCGAGAGTCATTGCATTTAACTAATATATAAGAATGACGTTGTGTATCATCCATTTGGATTAATATTCGTAACAAATAACTACTTTGAGAAAGATTATTCTTAATTTCTATTTGATCACTCTGCCCGTTGTCTGCCGGAGTGTTTCACATCACTTTAATCAAGGAAGACTGCATTTCAAGATCACCAAACAACTTTCCTTTTTAGGGCCACCACATCTTTCCAAAGATGTACTTCTTCCATTTTGCTATCAAAGACCGAAAAATGTCGTTAAACTACAGATCCAAATACCCACTAAGGGCCCCTATATCTTGAAATATTAAAGACCGAGAATGTCGTTAAACTATAAAGACCGAAAAATGTCGTTAAACTAGAGATCCAAATACCCCCTATATCTTGAGATATTATAAAGACCGAAAAATGTCATTAAACTATTAAAGACCGAAAAATGTCGTTAAACTAGAGATCCAAACATCCCCATCCCCTATTTTTTTTAGACAATTAAGAACGAAATATGTCGTTACACCATTAATAGATAATTTGTGTTTATGAAAGTCTGGCACCCATTAGCAGTTTGTTTTCAGTACATTTTAATATTCATTGGAACGTAAACAATTATTCGCTGCCTTTCGTTACTGGTTTCCTCGACTCAAATATTTCTCACTGCTCAATACTTATAATTAAAAAAAATGTTCTGTGTTTTGTGTCACTTCTTAATAGCATTATGTATTCTGCTATTGACAAGAAACAAAGTTGCAGTATACTTTAAAGGTATACGGAAGGCCTTGGTGGGTATCCTGTGAACATATTTCCACCTGTCAAAAACCGCTACAAACGAAAATAATATTCAAATATAGACATACTTTGTTAATATACAAATGAGAAATATCTCATAAACAGTATGTTATTGTCGTAAATTTGACGATTGTTATGTAAACAAAGCATAAAAAGTTACTTTCTTGGTGTTTCTTTATATTATGATGGTAAACATAAAGAGCGTTCTTTGTTGCTCAATTCCTTATTTGGAAATAATAAAGAGCGTTTATACCATTTATGTGTGATTAGCCAGTAGCATTGTGGTGCCTTCTATAACAAAATCAGACTCTTGTTTAGGTAAAATTTAGTAGGTCTTTATGTGAGCATGAGGTTTACGCGATAGTGATCGTATATTTGAACCAAAATGTATGCGTTTTAATATTTTTCTGTTTACGGTGTTTGGAACAAATATGAATATTTTCGACAACTAAGCCCCCTCGTCCCTTTAATATAATTAATATAACATCCCTCATCCAATAATCTCCAAATTGAATATCTAATTTCAATCCTAGTTACACGTCACGCCGCCCCTCATCATTTGCCAATTGTACACCCTTTTTTGCCGCTGCTGCAACTGTTCAATTTCTTTAAAAATTATTGAAAAAATGGCCCTCCCGCCCGCCGACATTTACTTCTGATTTTTTTTTATCATCGGTCCGCACCAAAATTGAGCACACGTCCCTATATAATATACCTATTTAAACCGAGTATACACGGTGGTGTAATAGATCAACCGTTAATTTAACCGTTTAGGTAGCATATTACCACGTATACGTTATCACGACAAATCCCTGCTGATCTGTTATTAATGAACCAAACACTTAACATGTCAACACACTCTGGCCCGCCAATGCTACAGTGTATAAACGTAACGGGGCAAATATGCACATTATATTGGCAGCTAACGAGAGCATTCATCATGGGCAATCTGCTCACCCCTTTTAGCCGATACGATAGAAACTAAACGATTTGTTACTTCTAATTACCCGTACTTAATTACACTACTTGCGTGTTAATAAAGTACGACCCCATTACCACTAAAGGTGAAACATGGGATTTAGAACATTAATATTCACTCTTACATAGTTCCACATTCAAGGTGTAATCGTATGTCAGTTGTAACGTTGTGAAACTGCAACCGAACTGAATTATTCTATGCTAAATAGTTCATGGCTGACCTGATGCATGCATCTTAGTTTTCTTGTTATACCTGTTCTAGATGAAGTCTGTTGTAACAAATTGAATGTAAAACTTGATGTCACACCTGCATTTCAAATCTCATGCAACATCTATTGATATTTGTTCTCACTATAATATACAAGCCACATTTTTCCGTTCGCTGAATGAATTACCGCCGTCTTTGATCGATTAAAACAATAACTAATTTATACCGACATGTCATGCACCCTTCAATAGTATTGGCACGTACCTTATAGTCACTGTTGTGAACAACATCGAGTGGCATCATAATACCATTCAATGTTTTAACCATAAGGCATATTGAATGCAAACGGACGTTCATGGCGACATGTTTTTTATTTGGAAAGGGTGGGGGCATATTTTCTCAAAGTTTGATTATTTAACGGGAAATATGTTGTTTTTAGACCAACAGTATATACAAGAAAACTAAGATGCATGCATCAGGTCAGCCATGAACTATTTAGCATAGAATAATTCAGTTCGGTTGCAGTTTCACAACGTTACAACTGACATACGATTACACCTTGAATGTGGAACTATGTAAGAGTGAATATTAATGTTCTAAATCCCATGTTTCACCTTTAGTGGTAATGGGGTCGTACTTTATTAACACGCAAGTAGTGTAATTAACAGTCTAGTAATAACTAGACCAAGGTTTCCTTACCTTGAAAGTAATGAAAATTAGGTCTGGTTTTAATAAGACTGTGTAATTAAGTACGGGTAATTAGAAGTAACAAATCGTTTAGTTTCTATCGTATCGGCTAAAAGGGGTGAGCAGATTGCCCATGGTGAATGCTCTCCAATATAATGTGCATATTTGCCCCGTTACGTTTATACACTGTAGCATTGGCGGGCCAGAGTGTGTTGACATGTTAAGTGTTTGGTTCATTAATAACAGATCAGCAGGGATTTGTCGTGATAACGTATACGTGGAAATATGCTACCTAAACGGTTAAATTAACGGTTGATCTATTACACCACCGTGTATACTCGGTTTAAATAGGTATATTATATAGGGACGTGTGCTCAATTTTGGTGCGGACCGATGATAAAAAAAAATCAGAAGTAAATGTCGGCGGGCGGGAGGGCCATTTTTTCAATAATTTTTAAAGCAATTGAACAGTTGCAGCAGCAGCAAAAAAAGGGTGTACAATTGGCAAATGATGACGGGCGGCGTGACGTGTAACTAGGATTGAAATTAGATATTCAATTTGGAGATTATTGGATGAGGGATGTTATATTAATTATATTAAAGGGACGAGGGGGCTTAGTTGTCGAAAATATTCATATTTGTTCCAAACACCGTAAACAGAAAAATATTAAAACGCATACATTTTGGTTCAAATATACGATCACTATCGCGTAAACCTCATGCTCACATAAAGACCTACTAAATTTTACCTAAACAAGAGTCTGATTTTTGTTATAGAAGGCACCACAATGCTACTGGCTAATCACACACAAATGGTATAAACGCTCTTTATTATTTCCAAATAAGGAATTGAGCAACAAAGAACGCTCTTTATGTTTACCATCATAATATAAAGAAACACCAAGAAAGTAACTTTTTACGCTTTGTTTACATAACAATCGTCAAATTTACGACAATAACATACTGTTTATGAGATATTTCTCATTTGTATATTAACAAAGTATGTCTATATTTGAATATTATTTTCGTTTGTAGCGGTTTTTGACAGGTGGAAATATGTTCACAGGATACCCACCAAGGCCTTCCGTATACCTTTAAAGTATACTGCAACTTTGTTTCTTGTCAATAGCAGAATACATAATGCTATTAAGAAGTGACACAAAACACAGAACATTTTTTTTAATTATAAGTATTGAAGTATTGAGCAGTGAGAAATATTTGAGTCGAGGAAACCAGTAACGAAAGGCAGCGAATAATTGTTTACGTTCCAATGAATATTAAAATGTACTGAAAACAAACTGCTAATGGGTGCCAGACTTTCATAAACACAAATTATCTATTAATGGTGTAACGACATATTTCGTTACTAATTGTCTAAAAAAAATAGGGGATGGGGATGTTTGGATTTCTAGTTTAACGACATTTTTCGGTCTTTAATAGTTTAATGACATTTTTCGGTCTTTATAATATCTCAAGATATAGGGGGTATTTGGATCTCTAGTTTAACGACATTTTTCGGTCTTTATAGTTTAACGACATTCTCGGTCTTTAATATTTCAAGATATAGGGGCCCTTAGTGGGTATTTGGATCTGTAGTTTAACGACATTTTTCGGTCTTTGATAGCAAAATGGAAGAAGTACATCTTTGGAAAGATGTGGTGGCCCTAAAAAGGAAAGTTGTTTGGTGATCTTGAAATGCAGTTTTTCTGAACAGTCTTCCTTGATTAAAGTGATGTGAAACACTCCGGCAGACAACGGGCAGAGTGATCAAATAGAAATTAAGAATAATCTTTCTCAAAGTAGTTATTTGTTACGAATATTAATCCAAATGGATGATACACAACGTCATTCTTATATATTAGTTAAATGCAATGACTCTCGATGGCGAAATCATTTTTTTTAATTATAGCCGATAGTTGCGCCCCGAATCGAGATGTAAATATTTACAATTTGGAGTAGTTCAGACGATGTTCTCTATGAAGTTGGGTGGTAGATTTTTGTGGAAATTTTCAGTGTTGATTTTAGTAGAATGATAACATTCCCCAGGTTGGCAAAGTGCGAGAGCACTAACTTATCAATTTCTCGCACCCGAAAAAGTCCATAACAAGTCCATAATATGTCTTTAAGCATATATATATAAATCTCCGAAAACCAAAATTCTAAAGCATTAAACGATTTCTTGAAATGCAGTTTTTCTGAACAGTCTTCCTTGATTAAAGTGATGTGAAACACTCCGGCAGACACCGGGCAGAGTGATCGAATAGAAATTAAGAATAATCTTTCTCAAAGTAGTTATTCGTTACGAATATTAATCCAAATGGATGATACACAACATCATTCTTATATATTAGTTAAATGCAATGACTCTAGATGGCAAAATCATTTTTGTTTAATTATAGCCGATAGTTGCGCCCCGAATCGAGATGTAAATATTTACAATTTGGAGTAGTTCAGACGATGTTCTCTATGAAGTGGTGTGGCAGATTTTTTTGGAAATTTTCAGTGATGTTAGTAGAATGATAACATTCCCCAGGTTGGCAAAGTGCCTGAGCACTAACTTATCAATTTCTCGCACCCGAAAAAGTCCATAACAAGTCCATAATATGTCTTGAAGCATATATATAAATCTCCGAAAACCAAAATTCTAAAGCATTAAACGATTTGCTATATTTCCAGGGCATATATTTCATCTGATTTTGCGAGAATTCATATCTACTTTTTCACGAGAATTCAGGGTAATTTGCGAGAATATTTACGAGAATCTAAATTTGGATTCTCGCCGAAATATAAGCCCTGATTTCACTCTGAAGTGTGCCTAAATGGCATAAATTGTACCGTGGTTCCCATGTTCGCCAAAGTGGCATAAATTTATTTCAGGATAATACTAATTTTAGGCATTCATTTATATCACTGATATCAGGACAATAAATAGCGTGTTATAGAGTGTTATTGTTTATCGGTGTTGTTTTTGGAAGTGGTGGGAGTTAAATTTTTATACATTTCGACCCCCAATTAGTATTTCCGAACAAATGAATTATTAACAAGCGTGACATGACATCATTGACAAAGATAATTAACACCAATCTACAAGCAATTAAAGTCTTAAAATGAGCTAAAATTTAACATTTTCTTTAAAAAATTTACATTTTTATCTCTCGCGACATAATTGTCACCAATAAAAACAAATTTGATTCATCGTGGAAGTTAGTCGGTGACTATAAATAATGTCACCATTCAACTGTATGTTGTTGAGCATATTTCAACCAATTTTGGAAGTTTAAATGAATATTTTGTTCACACGCAAAGTAATATTGACAAATTTCACGATTTTAGCCTGCTTCGTTGGGACCAAAATTTGTTGTGCACACTCAAGAAACGTCTACCGACACTCGCTAGGCCAAATTATACCATGACCATGCTATCAACTAGCTTGAAATTGGCAAAACAATGAATTTTTTTTGGTTGAAAAAATTTACATGGTCCATAGGCATAGCTAGAGAACGATTATTTTTCGATAAAAACGAAAATAATGCGAAATGAGATTCGGCACTCGACAGAATTGTCCAGAATAACATATACGTGTCTTGTTATATGCGAAAAATTGACCTCATTCGATCAATTAGTCTCGTAATTCAGGAATGTGGAATTCAGTGTTACTATACATGGCCGACGAAATTTTGAAATGTAAACACGCATCAAATTTACCTTTTGTGAGAATAACAAAAGCGCAACCTTGATCAAAGTAATACAATACACAACAACACATAGAATAAAACCGATATAAACACGGTATACGTGAGAATAAGACGCGTATCCAGACAAGGAATTTGACATTTCTTCGCTTCGACGCTATAAATATATCTGACCCAGATAACCGATATCGATGCACAGCTATATTTTGCGCACGTCACTTTCCATATTTGGAATGTCCATATATGGGATATGTGTTAACCTCAATACCGATCAAGTTATCTTAGCATAAACATAAACTATATTGTAATTTATGCAACTACGACCCTGGTAACCCTGATAACTAATACAATATACCGGCCAATTCATTTTAAGATCGTTATTTCACTTTGCTTTAGGCATAAATACACTCTTGAACGCACATAAACGACCCATTGGCGTTAAATTAAATATACTCGGTATTTATTAATATTAGTTTTTTATTGCTCAGTTTTGAGTTTGACCCTTGACACCTGTCAATATATTTGGGCTGAATTCATATGATGCGGTATTATTCCTCGAAATAAACAACAAAGCAGTCGTTACTTCGAAATGTCGTTTGGGCTAACATTTACACAAATCCTTCGCGTGTTCTCCTCAATTGGCACGCATGTTCTGAGCCGACACACAGGTTATCCCAGAAACTCCTGTGAAATAAACAGCCAAGGTTTGGCTGAAATTATCCTACTTTCGGTGAAAATGTTCTATTGGTGTTGTATTATTTGGAAAATTTCCAAAGAGTGTCAGGTTGTGAATTTCCAATGAGGTATCAATGGGATAATTCAACATAAGGAGCTGCAAGTGGAATTTCGCGAACTAGGGAGGTTGATTCTGTGCAAGGGGGTGTGCATGTTCAGACGCAGGCCTGAGTTTAGTGTGCCTGTCATTTGCAGAATGAGGGCTAGCATCGCTAAATTCACCTACTGGGGACCTCAGTCTGGTTAGGCCTCATCTTCTCTGGACAGTTTCGTTATTATAAAATTTCTATATAGAAACTTCTTCACATATATTCTATTATTTTTTGGTTCAGTTTCTCTATATCCCCAAATTGGCCGAAGACAACAGTGAATAATCGAGGTCCCAATGGGTGTACATCATAATATTCACCATATGCGTGATAGTGTCACTAAATTCACCCTCTGGGACCTCATTCTGCAAATGACAGGCACACTACATGTATACACTCAGGCTTGTGCGGTTGGCAATTCCGGACACCCCAAAGGTAACCCTTTATATATGCATGTCCTTGAATGCAAATTTTAAGGTCCAGAACCCCTCGGCCGCAATATGAGAACATCTGAACCTGAAAACTGCAAAAATCCTACAGATGTAACTCCAGGAAAATTCAGGCCTCGATTTTTAAAACTTAATTAGCAGTTTTTGACTGGCCACCGAAGAGTGATCAGGACCCATCGATCAACCCAGTGGGAGAACATTTTGAAATCTGAACCTGAAAACTGCAAAATCCCAGCATCTAGACTGGCACATTGCAACTCTCCAAGTATTGGAAATTTCCGGTCTAATACCCGGTAAGGTTGGAAAATTTCAAACTCGTGGCCATTTAAATCCCAAGATTTTGACCAAAAGTATGCAGGAATTAAATATATGTTGGTATAAACACAACAAATTCGCCACTGATAATCCGTTGGAAAATCAAACTATACGAGAACACGCTCAACCTATTGTTGGTGAGAAATTTCCAACTATACTGTTGTGTCAGGTATGAAATTTCCACCTATTGAAATTTGTTACGAAAGTTGGGTGGGTGAGACACCCCCTTAACCACATCCGTGTGTTTGTCCCGTATCAGTATGACCGTATTATCAGCTGCAACGGAAGGTGAGCGTTACAGTACATACGTGACCATACAATAGAATACACATACATCACAATACACGGCACGCTATCACAAGGTCGTCCCAGTTAGAAACTGTAACTGTTATCAGTTGTAAACCATGACCATACGCGTGATTTGAAGTATATAAGCAGCTCGATCAATAACATTCATATACATGTGAGGTGTTGGACTCGAAATCATTAGCGACGAATTCAACACGATGGCGACAACTGAGGCGAGCACTCGTGTCATAGAACTGGAAGACCCGTCTGAGTATAGACCGGAGTTCAAGGCGAAGGATGATTACAGGAATTACAACGTGCATAACACACCAGAAAGGGTCGTAAATATATACAAATTAATACACACCAACCAGACCCTGCAATTCGCGAAATCTTCCTTGGAAAAATGGGGGAAGCTCGACCACACAAAAATGACAATCATGGACGCCGTTTACTCATTGGACACTTTAGTAGACCAAAGTGATCCGGACATTGATTTTCCCAACTCGGAGCATGCTTTCCAGACCGCTGAGGCACTGCGTCGAGCACACCCGGATAAAGATTGGCTGCATCTGACTGGATTGATACACGATCTTGGAAAGCTATTGGCAATCTGGGACGTGCCGCAATGGGCGGTCGTCGGGGATACGTTCCCGGTTGGATGTAAACCGGCTGATTCCGTTGTATTCGGACCGCAACACTTTGCGGACAACCCAGATATTAAAGATCCTAAACTGAACACGAAGCTTGGTATATATGAGGAACATTGCGGACTGAAGGATGTATTCATGTCGTTTGGGCACGACGAATATATGTACAGGGTTCTGAAAGGTAACGCATGCAACCTTCCAGAGGAGGCCTTCTACATTGTTCGGTTTCATTCGTTTTACCCGTGGCATGGCGCCGATCATTATTCATATCTTTGTGACAACCAAGACTTGGAAATGGTCAAATGGGTCAAGGAATTCAGCAAATTCGACCTTTATTCGAAAAGTGCGATAACTCAGGACAGAAATCAGTTGGTGGATTATTATCAAGGACTGATTGACAAGTATATTCCAGGTGAACTTAATTGGTGAAGAAACAACCCGTTCATATATAATACTTTTCATTCTGTGGGCGGTTAATATATACGCTTGTAATATTTGCTTATTATAGAGGTGTATCCAGAGTTCCTGACCTCCAGTTACAACATAATAGCGAGTTTGCGATTTCAAACGGGTACGGGTACCGGTACGGGTACTGGTAGCTACCCGTACCGGTACACGTTTTGAAATCGCAAACTGTTTTACGGGTAGAATTAAGCATATCGACGGGTATAGTGTATGGTGAGCCAATTGCAGCACAATATATATGATATAGAGAAATTGTTATCCGCATTCGCTTTCTTGGCCGACGTTATACTTGCTGTTATGGTTATATGATGGACATCTGCGTGGATAACGGATTGCATTAACCAGGGACGAGGCGAAAGTGGAAGGGGTTGGCGTCTTTCTTTGACTCATTTTGGTAACATTTTCAATAATTAGCTTTCATAAGTAATTTCCCAGACCGTTCGAGTGTCGTCTAGAACAGATGGAATTTTCTGACTGAGAAAATATGTTATGATAGCACAAATATACAATTACGCTAATTTAATAATCCAACCATTATTCGGTGTAAAATGTGTTGGTTTAGACCCAGGGTCCAAGAATGTCCTACATGCATGCACTTTTAGTCAGATATAAGACCGAAATTGCCCCTTATATTAGTTGGGGAATATTTAGTCATATAACTGGTAATGGGTTGGAATCTTTCGAAGGGTCGGGCAAGGGAATATTCATCCCAAGAACTTGGATATTTGTCTGGGTTTAAACCCGGATGTAGGTAGAACAAGAGCTACACTGGGCGTGCAAAATACCCCCTCTCTTGGGTCGGCGGAAACTGGTAAAAAAAAGGGGCATAACTCTGGTAAAAATTGGCGGACGGAACTCAAATTTGAACTTGACCTGTGTTTTGGTGGGAGAAAGTAATATACCAAATTATCATTGAATCCGATAAGCTCTAGTAAAGTTATCACCCGGACAACAAATTTCAGGGATTTTCTAAGTCAAATTACGTCAAATAAGGGGCATAACTCCGGTGAAAATTGGTGGACGGACTTTAGCTGTAATTCGATATATGTAATCCACAAAAAACGGGTTTTGCGTATACACATTCCAAAATCGAGTTATCATCCGGAAACCAAAAAACATAAGAAAAACAATATTTTCTGAGTCTAAAAAGGGGCATAACTCTGTGTTTTGGTGGGAGAAAGTAATATACCAAATTTGGATTCATTCCGATAAACTATACTAAAGTTATCATCCGGACAACAAATTTCAAGGATTTTCTAAGTAAAAAAATGTCAAATAAGGGGCATAACTCCGGTGAAAATTGGCGGGCGGAACCCAAATTCGAACTTGAACTTACTTTTCGGCTAATAAACCCACATACCAAATTTTATTGAATTTGGTTCACTCTAACTAAAGTTATCATCCGGAAACCAGGTTAACGGACGGACGCCCGGACGGACAGACCAATACTATAATGCGGCCGTTTTTTCGAACGAGCGTATAAAAATCAAACTTGTTAAATATAAAGGGTGTTTAATGGTACACTATTCATTATATGGTTCGAATAAAGAGCGTTTGCTTCACGTCTATGCGAAATAAAGAAAACAGCTAAAAGTCGATATGATGACGGTAAGATTGTGCCGAGTATGAGGTGTGTATATCAGTATTTGGTGTCACTATCGGCCACTACAATATACAACAGTCTTGGGGTTCAAATGCTCCATGTCCGTTCAAAAGTCAAATATCTATATTAAAATGAGAAATCAGTCACCACCACATAAGGTACAATAACTGAACGGTTGTATTCAATCGTGTAACACATTCACGGTGTACTTATGCCCATGCACAAAGGGTCGATAGGGGACGTGGCGAGAGGGTGTGTGTATCGCCCTAACTTTTGTCAACAGTTGGATATTGCAAAACATACGTTGAAATTATTCTGTCGTTCAGTTTGATTTTCCAAAAATGTATTAGTGGGGATTTTTTTTTTATAGTTTTAGACCAACATTCGCAAATATTCCTACTTTTGGTAGAAAAACATTCGGGCTATATGGTCAACAGCAGGTTGGAAATATCCAACAAATGTAAAGCTTGAGGAAAGTCAATAATTTATCAATTTTCATGTTCAGATTTCAAAACGTTCTCACACCAGACCGAACCATGGTCGACCCGGTATGCCCTGGTCTAACCACATTCAGTGGCTCGTCAATACTGATAATTAATTTGTGAAAAACAAACCAGGGCGTGAATTTGCCTGGTGTTAGACCACTAGATGTTATGATTTTGCAATTTCCAGGTTCATATCTACAAAACTGTTCTCGTACTGCATGGTCGGCAAGATGGACCCCCCCCCATCACAGGACTTCTGCAACAAGACTACTGATCCATTTAGAACAGTCCACAATAATATTCAGGACAGTGAAGGATCAGTTGGGGGGGGGGGGGGAATCAGAGCCCAACGGCGTGCACAATTTGAATTACGCACAAACCTCTGTTTGGTGTGGTTTAAGGGGGTGTATAGTTGGGAATTTGAAGGTGGACACACCTTCTCAACGCGGAGACCCCCTATAATTACGTCCCTGTGTCGAGACTGCGTATAGCACCGCCAACTCACTCTCTTAATCATAACGTGTCATTACTTGAGTGAAGACAGTTGTCAGTAAACAAATCGGCGTTCCATAGTTATCTTAGTGTTAGAAGCCGCCTCGATACTTTGAACATAAAACATGGCTTAAATGACAAATGTATCAATGAGATTTGGCAATGAAATCGTGCAATAAATAGATTAATGCATAGCTGACTGTTATTTCGTAGAACTAATGTACTTTTGAGTGAGAAAACTTTAGCGAAAGACTACCAGTCAATGGGATACATCTACCCGTTCCAAATCCCTATCGCTTTATGTGCTGCATTCAAAGTACGCAAATGACCGTGACGATTTTCACCGATCTACCTGGATCTACCGGTACCCGTACCCGTCCGACGGGTATCGCAAACTCGCTATTAACTCCATTTTAACAGTTTTTATATTGTTCCCCTGAAATTTTTTTGAGAATGAAATGTGATTATTTATGGTGCATGGAGGAAACGGTACTGATGCGTCAACAAATGAAAGAGACTGTTTGGAGAGCTAGGATTAAACCTTCATTGAGACAGTCTTCATACGATGAGTTGAATGCTTCATTGAGACAGTCTCCATACGATGAGTTGAATGCTTCGTTCCATCTATTGAAGACATTTTTTTTTCAAATGAAGCTGAAACAAGACTTGAATCAAGAACAGAAGTTAGTCTTTGAGCCGGATCCATTAATAATATCACATCATACATCTCTCACTGTGGGGATCTGTTCCTCGAAAACTCATTCCGCCCGAGCAAAATTCCCATTCCGAGCGGTATAGAAGGTCCGATTAAGCTAAAGATTTGTTCGATTACCATGCATGCATGTTTACTAATTGGTGTATTTTGAGGGAGCAACTTATGTGATGATATATTAAAAGATAGGACTTGTTTCCGAGGTATTTTACTCTTCGGATACTTATTCTTTAGTCCCGTATATAGCACGGGGAACCAAATTACAAGAGTTTAAGAACTTTGCACACTCACATCCACACACGAAGATGAAAAGTATTGTGTACAAACTGTGCATTTTGAAATCACCGTTTTCATCCTTTTGCTGGCTTATTTAGGCAACAAAATGATCGGGGAACATGTCCCGGTTGACGCTGGAGGTAACCATGAACACAATATGTTATTAAACTTAAAGTTTTTCGGCTTGTAAATTTGAACATTACTCGATCGACAAGCGGAATAACTCACAACGGAATCGGCATTTGCTCGGGCGGAATGGTTTTTCGAGGAACGGGTCCCTCACCATGCTCACAGTGATCTCTGTTATACAATTGAATAAATTTTCATGCTTTTCAAAACTGTCAATCTCTGTGTATGTAATGCTTCAGCGCAAATAGATTATTTGCGCAATTAGGTTATTTGCGCAAATTAACTATAAAGCCTTACATGCACAGGTCTGGGTGAACCACTAATCGATCTATATTAGACCGATCTAAAATATACCGATCAGTCTTCATGGCACAGTGCTCACTGATGTAAGAGAAGGAACTCTAAATGTTTTGAATATTGAAATTTTGTTTGTTTAATTTTAGATTTGTACATGGCTTTCAAAATAAATCAGAAATAATTTGTGACACATGTCAAGTCTGTGATATTTATTGGTTTAACAGCTACTTGATTGTTCTTAAATGGGTACTGTACGCCATTTTCAATAAATTTCCGGTGATAACAACGATCTATTATCGATAATATATAGAAACATAAGTAATTTGAGTCGAAGATGTATTCTGTAAACGCTCAGGTTAATAGGCTATCTTAAAATTTAATAATTTAAAAGTTAATAATTTAATATAAATTGAATTTATGGCTGGAGCCATAAAATGGCGTAAATTAAAATACGAATTTCCTTGTACAAGACGTAATCAAATTATAATTGAGGGATAGCTGGATTAGTAAACCCATTGCACACACGATCGTTTGAAACATTATGCTGATACGGGGAGAAAACTCAAGCCACTCACTGACTAATGAGTACATGGGACTAGTATGCATATAATATAACTTTTATTTGATACATTTGGTTGAAAACTGTACAAACATTACTCGGCAACAACAATTTGTATTTTTGCATTCCGGTAAATTTGCCATCCGTAACACTACTTCGTACTCAACAGACTTTCAAATAATGGAAAAATTGTTACCTTATTCTCCAACTCAGAGACTATAGAAACCAACAACAACATTTGGGTACAGTATCCCTTTAAAGTTTTCGGCTTGTAAATTTGAAAATTACTCGATCAACAAGCGGAATAACTCACAACGGAGGCGGCATTTGCTCGGGCCCAATGGTTTCTCGAGGAACAGGTCCCTCACAGTGATCTAGCTCTGTTATACAATTGAATAAATTTTCATGCTTTTCAAAACTGTCAATCTCGGTGTATGTAATGCTTTAGCGCAAATAGGTTATTTGCGCAATTAGGTTATTTGCGCAAATTAACTATAAAGCCTTACATACACAGGTCTGGGTGAACCACTAATCGATCTATATTAGACCGATCTAAAATATACCGATCAGTCTTCATGGAACAGTGATCACTGATGTAAGAGAGGGAGCTCTAAATGTTTTGAATATTGAAATTTTGTTTGTTTAATTTTAGATTTGTACATGTCTTTCAAAATAAATCAGAAATAATTTGTGACACATGTCAAGTCTGTGATATTTATTGGTTTAACCCTTTACCCAACAAACCGGCCAAAACCGGCCAAATAAAGCTTCAACAGCCTAAAATATCTTCGGTCTGTCTCAATAGAACCATACAAATATGGATATCATTGGAACCGGCTCCTTGACCACATTGTGATAGTTACAGTTATGCCCTGTGCCAATGCATTCTCTTATATATGCGAGTCGACCATAGGTCGACTCGCATATATAAGAGAATGCATTGGCCTAAAAAAAATCTTTTTTTAACACTTTTTACCATTTTTTCTTACATTCTTTAACAATTTTATAATTTTTAATGTGTTAAGCCAATGCATTCTCTTATATATGCGAGGCGACCTATGGTCGACTCGCATATATAAGAGAATGCATTGGCACAGGGCCCTTCTGTTGGGTAAAGGTTTAACAGCCACTTGATTGTTCTTAAAGGCAAGGATGGCCTTTATTGTAGGTTATAATTTCTAAATAAAAGTTACCAAATTTATGAAAATTTCCTCCAGAATATACTATTTGAAGTAAGGTATATAATGATAGTATAGATGCCATATTATCCGCAAAACACACTTGGTGTGAGCCGATCATTTGTTTATATACAACACATACAGAATGTGCGATAAGCAAAACACTAAACACCGTTTTTTGAGAGAATGGCGAAATCTTGAGTGGCGAGTTCTATACCGGTATGTTGTAAACAATATGGTAGCAGTTTTAACCAATGTTCGATAGTGGGGTCTCCTCGATGTTGAATGTTTCTTTGCGTACTCTGTTTAAGACTGTTTTATCGCTATATCGATGCAGAAGTTCTTCGTTCGGTGTATGAAACTTTTACTCTGAGAAAACAAAATTCAATGATCGTAACTATATGTTATCAGGGTGAGTTTTTAATTAGTTTAAAGATGCATAGTCCGATAAAGTGCCCCTCAGTTACTATTTATTTGGTTTCTGGGGTAAAATATATTTGATTCGAGTCGAGTAAACCCTCCTATCAAAGCTTAGAGTTATTAGATATCGATTTTGAAGTCTATTATTTTTCACCATTGAGACTTAATAGTGACCCACGAAAAAGTCGACGAGCCGTCGATCTCGGACCAAATTGCGGACGAAGATGGATAACTCTAAAATCAAGAGGCTTTATGTTGATAATAAGGCCAAATTTTGTCAAACAACATGTTGAAAAATAACAAGTTTCGGGCAATTTTATGCTATATATAGTTGACAGTGGTTAGCATTATTTTTGGGCAATTAATCGATTCTGATAACTGAAGCGGCATTTCTAAAAAATATTGTTGTTGCTGTTGTTGTTGTTGTTGGAATCTGATTATATGGGGACCATCGAATCGGATTGAGTACCTTTAACGAAGACGTCGCACCTGCGTTTCGAGGTTATAAGCAACTAAATAATTGAAATTATGCCCCTTGGCATTATTTTGTGTAGGGAAACTTGAGTCAGCATAAAAATAATACCAGCAGCTGAATCATGGTGTATAATATCTTCGGTTGTCTATTGTGAAAGAAAAAAGAAATTCATAGGCTATGTTAATTCTTCGGCCATTTATGTGGGGATTGTTCGTCAAGTGTCTAGGTTTTTTTTAATTTTTTTTTCACGCTTATATATACTTTATTGACCTCCCGTGATTATCCCTTTAACCATAGTACACATTGGGAAGAGGAAAACGGCAGTGTCAATAACAATTGCGTCTCGGTGTAGCGCAATAACACTTGTCATTAGAATATTGTTGCTGCCGAGAATGAAAGCTTGTAGTGCTGTTTCAGTGAGTCTATCCATAAACAAGAAAGTTTCCGTTCCGTAAGTGTTCACAATGTGTTCCCAATATCGATATCGCATAGAGTGTATAGTCGTTGCATTGCACGAGAACAATACATGGTCTATTGTGAAAGAAAAAAGAAATTCATAGGCTATGTTAATTCTTCGGCCATTTATGTGGGGATTGTTCGTCAAGCGTCTACGTTGGTCGCCAAATTTGGTATGAGGTGGGGGTATTTTTCTATACTGAATTTTTTTGCACAAAAGGAGGTAGTTGTGAAAATGCCAATTTATTTCCAGGAATAAGTATGGTAAGGCACCATTTCTTTTTTGACAACTTATGTCCAACGTGGAGTTCAAAACGCCAAAATATTTAAAGTTTGGCTCAGTACCGTAATGTATCGTGGGCATGGCTTAACCCTAACACTTTCGCCAATGGGAAATAATTAGTTGATTGGTAATCCCCCGGCTGGACAGGGGGGGGGGGGGGGGGGTCGGAAAAAAAATTCAGGCACGTATGGCATTTTTTCCCTTTCGATCATTTTTTGTACCCACCCACCCCCACCGCCAATTTTTTTTCCGTTTTCGGCAGTTTTTTCCGACCATTTTTGGACACCCACCCCCCTTTTAACACTAAAACAGAGATTTGCGGGGGGGGGGGGGGGAATTCACTGTAAACAGCTGTATATGAATTTCTGTGCATACTATTTATCATGGATGTTAACATGGACATGGCTGCCAGCGGCCATCTTGGATTTCAAAATTTTAACACTAAAACAGAGATTTGCGGGGGGGGGGAATTCACTGTAAACAGCTGTATATGAATTTCTGTGCATACTATTTATCATGGATGTTAACATGGACATGGCTGCCAGCGGCCTTCTTGGATTTCAAAATTTGCAACAAAATACAACACGATAACTGCCACGATTACCAGTTAGAATTACATTATTTCTCTCATTCAAAGTGGTTTTGAAGCCCAACTCATTGCCAAAACACTAAAAAACAAGCAGGAATTTTTTTTTTAGTTGCGGAAAAAATTGCTGGTTGGTGGCTTTGACCACCCACCCACCCCGGCATACGTGCCGGAAGAAATTTTTTCACCCCCCCCCCCCCTGGGCTGGAGCCATATACTAAAAATAGATGCTATAGTTCTCAACTCTGACCTCCGGTAACCAATGGTGATTCTCCGAGAGCAAGTGGTTATAATTATGTACATCGATTAACTTACTTTCATTTGCCGATGATAGCACGCTTTACATTTCCAGTCATCATGATGACAGGAAACAATTAAACAAATCATCAACTGCTGAAGTAAAAAAAAAAAACATTGATTAATAAGTGAGATCACTAAGTCGCAGCCATATTAAATTAATCCAGCCACCGTTCCGCGGTTTAAGTGCTACAGATCAAAGCTCTGGAGGTGCATTCAATGGCATTCATAAATATTCAAAAGCTCCACATATGAAATTCATGAATATTCAAAACTCCATATATGGAATGCACCTCCAGGACACTTTGACCTGTAGCACTTAAACCACGGAACGGGGCTGGGCGCTGGAAGAATTCAATATGGCAGCGACTCAGTGACAGGACTTATTATGATGCAATTTGACAGATATAATGTTATAATCTACCCAAATCAATCGCATATTTTAATCCAAGTCGGCACTCTATTCCTATATTTAATGATAATTATGAAGCGACTTCGGTGTATGAGTCAATATCAATTTTGGTCAAAATGTATGTCCTCGGTGGACTATTGTTTCCAGTGTGCATCTCCATCGCTGTCATAACATGCACACACATACAAGCGTGATGTTCGAGTATATATGTATGTAATGGGCTCATTCATGGCCAGATTTGACCAAAATGGCCTGTCCCCAGGAAAATTTTACAGGCTAAAATCGAAATTTCGATATATTAACTACATGCCACCGAGAAAATCCTCTGGCATATCATTAGTTTAGTTCTTGATATGAACTACTGTCACATATACACCACCCAAGATTTAACTTAACTAAGTGAAAATTGCTCAGAAACTTTGTACCTCAGCATTTTGTCTCTCATGTAACGAAGTGCTATTTACTTGACATAATGGCGTATCCCTGATATTTATAATCTCCGTATTTTGTGCTCCGTGACGCTGTGTACGTCACAATATCGGAAACGCATGTCGTCTGAATCAAAAAACAACTTGCGGTAACACAATTATATAATAAGTAGGTTGACCCCCGGCCCTCGCGTACTTTTCAAAGTCGTCTTTTAAATAACGCATGTTTGTTCGCTATAACATATGTATAATTATATTTCAAATAAATGTTTCCGAAGCCACTGTGGTGTATTTTATACTTCCCTATTTTCGCCATACTGGAGAGAGAACTCATTGAATGCCGTGACCAGAATGGTCTGTACATCTCTACTGTAACGTTCTGTGTTGTAACAGGCCAAAACGTTACAGGAGAGACCAATACTGTAACGAAAGGGGAAGGCTGATGTTTACAGAGGCTGTTTGTGCGTGAACACACGCAACACCAAGCTGAAATATCTAGAGGGTGTAACTGGGGTCTTGTTCTTCTTTCAGATTACAAAATGTGTTTGATTTGGAAAATATTATCATTTTCGTGCGTCAATGTTTTGAATTTTCGTTACATGAAAGATATGTTTATGTTACATTAAAGATGTTCTTATGTGGTAAGTCAATTTTGCATTTCATGTGATTGTTATGAAACCATGATAGCCGGGAGAAAACATCAATTATAACGAGACTGTTACTTTTTATTAGTTATTCCTTCGGTTGCAACATGATTCCGTGTACGATCTAACTCAACTCGAGTGGCCGTTACAGTAAATACAACAATTGTTATCCAGAGGACATGCCTGTGGCATTTAATCATTTTTTTTCTTTTCTTTGCCGCGGAAATATATCATACGATATACATAATATTTAATTGGTTATGTTTGTCTTTCAACTCGAAATATTTTTCTGGTTTGGATAATAGTAACCTTTCTAGTGTTAAATTTGGGAAATTAGTGTTACACGAGGGATATATGTATGTTATAGTAAGGATATTGATACGTTGTGGGTTGATTATGCGTTAGGGGGACGTCTTTTAAACAATATGACCATGGGGTAAAATGTATTATAATGAGTTCGCTAAGTTATAATAATCACGCGTGCCAATTCCTTCACGATATCATGTACGCTCTTCTGAAAGCATGTGTCCGTTACATTAAATACATCCAATGCCATGTGTACGATCTGCCTGAGTTTCCTGATGCCTTAAAGTTTCCAATGTGCCGGGAAATATATCACATGATGTGCCAATGATTGAGCAATACTTTATTTATCATTCACCTAGCAATAGTTCTCTGATTTTAAAAATATTACGTTTTCTAGCGTTGAGGTTTTGGCTTTATTGTTACACGAAAGATATTGTTGTTAGGTTAAGTATGTTCGTGTATGTTATGTCGATATTTTGTTTCAGGGACGGCTTCCGAACTACGACAATAGGAAGTAAATATATATTATAATGCTTTTAATTAGTTATATTAGTCGTGTGTGTTCATTGTGTGCACGATCGAACACAACTTGAGTGGTTGTTACAGAAATACAGCCAGTGTTATTGGAAGTACATGTTCTTGTAAAGTGTTACAACATATTGTCCCATTTAGTAATGAATTGTGTCACGATGTAGCAAAGACATAACTGATCAACAATATATATGTTTACACAGTACAGTGCAAATAAAGGTGATTCAAGTTAGGTCATAGGCAGAATAACAGAACATTGAAAACAGTTAGCGGAACTATGAGGATTCATCAATTGAAGTCGGTTACACCACTGAACATTTCTTTCAGAGATACTAGCTGTGAATGTGACAGTGAGAGTGGTATTTGTAAGGGTCATGCATTTAAAACTGCTAATTTTGAAAGCCAGGTGAGCGAGACAGGTGGTAAAGGGGAACAGGATGCAGAAGTGTATGTTAAAGATAGGGGTGAATCAGTAAGAGTTGCGCCTTGCGTTGAAGTTATTTGTGAGAACGTAGTTCCGAATACGAGATATGTGATTGATGAGAGCGACAAAGTTGCCGAGAATGTAGTTGTGCAAGTTGCAAAGAAATTCGAAAAGCGTATTGTGGCTCGGAGGAATGTGAAACGGTGTGTAAAGAGAACAAGTAATGTGAGAGGTGAAGGCATATGTGATGGAAGTAGGATTGGAAGGGGTGAGGAGATACGCGAAGAGGTTGAGCAAGGTGGTAGCGTGGTTAATAGATGTTGTGAGTCGAGCCGTGTGCTGGTAGATGTGGGGATTGAGGGTGAGAAGATGGAGGTTGAGGAACGAGGTAGCGTGGTTAATGAATGTTGTGAGTCGAGTGGTGTGTTGGTAGATGTGGCTGTGAGGGATCGGGAGATATGTGAGGAGATAGGTGATGAGATAGTGGTTGAACAAGGTGGTAGCGTGGTTAATGAATTTTGTGAGTCGAGTGGTTAGCTGGTAGATGCGGTTGTGAGAGATCGGGAGATATGCGAGGAGACATGTGAGGAGATAGTGGTTGTACAAGGTGGTAGCGTGGTTAATGAATGTTGTGAGTCGAGCGGTGTTATGGTAGATGTGGTTGTGGGGAGTCGGGATATATGTGAGGATATATGTGAGGAGATGGAGGTTGAGAAATGTGGTAGCGTGGTTAATGCATGTTGTGAGTCGAGCGATGTGGTCGTTGAGGGTGAGGAGATATGCACGATTGCGGAGGCAGATCCAGTTTGTAGCGAGATTAGCGCGTTTGAGTTTTATGTTGCAGCGGAAGTGGTTGTGGGTGGTGAGGAGATATGTGAGGAGGTGGAGGTCGAGCAAGGTAGCGTGATCAGTGAAAGTTGTGAGCAGAATGGTGTGCGCGTCGATGTGACTGTTGTTGATGAGGACATAGTTGATGGAAGCTGGGTTGAACACGATTATTGCAAGAATTATGAATCGAGCATGCACCAAGGTTCACATGTAGATGTTGCCGCGGAAATACGGGGCGAGCAGATATGTAAGAAGACGGTGGTTGAACAAGGTGGTAGCGTGGTTAATGAATGCGGCGTGCAGGATGCGGGTGTAGTTTTTGGAGATGGGGAGATATGTGAGGAGATGAAGGCTGAGAAAGGTATAGAGGCGTGGTTGTAGAGGTAGGTCCGATGAGTGAGTGTTGTGCGAATGGAAAGGCAGATAGCATTATTCCTGGTGTGAATAAGTACGTATTGGTTGAGTATCAGAAATCCATATACCCTGGTATTGTAGAAGAAATGTCTGAGCGTGAATTGTTTGTTAAATGCATGAAGCGTGTTGGTGTTAAATATTCTAACTGCTTTTGCTGGCCGAAAAAATGTAATGACATTTCTTGGTATAATTATGATGAAGTGATCTCGTTTATTCCAGATCCACAACTGATCGAGGGGTCTCATTCACATTTCGCTGTTGGGGAATGTGTGTGGGACTCGGCGATGAGTAAACTGTTTTAAAAGTTATCATTACTTCACCTCACTAATATACTTTGTTATGTGTGAATATAATCACAGGTCCCCAGAACAAAAATTGTGGTCAGTTGTTGTTCTGGCGACCTGTGAATATAATGAAGGTGTAATTCATGCTTGTAATGATGAATTCGAGCAACGTGCATCGGGATAGCTTATCTAACACCAGGAACATGTACTTATATTTATGAAACACGGACATGCACTTGTTTTAATTTATCTCAACCGAGCACAAAGCTAAACGAGACAGGTATATACGAAAGGGATTCAAATATACAATGTATGCTAATTTACATGTATCCGGATAATCCCATAGCATATCCCTGCCGTACGTTACTCGAATATATCACAATAGTTTAACCTACACACAATATTCTTTATCCTTACATATTGTCCATTATGCGGGCACCTCTTCACCACATAGTTGTATTATATTTAAACACAAACGAATGTTAGTGTACGTTCATATTATTTCATCTGACAAAGCAAGGGATAGAGTGTTCACCCGACTATAACCAATGTATATCGTGTAACGACAATTTATTTACTATAGCACAAGACACGATGGTATTCAGTTAACAATATTCGTTATACCATATGTGTACTAAATGTGTAAAAAAAAACAGTGGGGAATTTATTATGAAAAGAAATTCCACAAATTGAACCTCGTTTTATATAATAGCCTGTATATATGCTATGCGCCTTTTTTTGTCAATCGTGTAATCTTTACTGTAACGCACATCATATATTGATATAGAAATACGCGTCAGAAAACATCATTAAGTATTTGGGACATGAATTCTCGCGAGACTCGCCATAATATTGAATTTGTACTGATGCCAGTAAATGATTATGATACCTATATGTATACAAATGACATTTCGCATATGACTGTGTCAGTTGTGTAACGTTGTGGTCCTTACTGTAACAACGCCTATTCCTACATCGTATACTAAACGTCAGATATTCTGATTGTGTAGTTCGTCGCTGTATTTTCTTTATGAATAACAGGTTTTATCATCTTGTTAGCATATTTCGTAACTCTGGATTTCGACATATTTATCAGATATTGTCCACCCCGTAACAAATATGTGTCTTTCGTGTTGCGCTGAAGTCCGTCGTGTAACACATATTATGTTTTCATCTATAAATGAAACGTTATATATTTCAATTCCAGTTTTGTTCAATATTTGGTGGACAAGGAGTGTCCAATTCAATATTATGTTAGAAAGTGTGTGACATTTGATTATCTTGATTTAATAAAGTTTAATGTTGTGTTGAAATTAAATTTTTCTGAGAAAAACGTGTTCCATTGTGGCCCCCATTGAAAACCAGCTATACAAAGGGTAAATGTTTTCTCGATCTATGCATAACCGGTCAATACTCAATTCGGATAAAAAAGTACTCCAATATCTCTATTCTGAAAAATGATATACCAGATGACAATACTGTTACAGAAGAGACATAATTTCCAGACATCCACCATTCATAGCATCATAAAATATCAGTGCTGGATGTTTAAGCTCGAACTTCAGTCGTTTCTTCCAATTCAATAGCTATATATCTCGAAATGAAAACAACTTTCCCCATTATCGGAACTAGAAAAATGTCATGTGGCATATCTGTAATTTTGACCAAAATTGATATTGACTCGTATACAAAATACGCTGATGCCGGTCAACGGTCAGTATTCTCATTGGGTGCTCGCCAATAGGTCATTGAGTTAATTTTCAATGCAAAAATAAATTGAAATTATTGCTGAAATAAAGGAATAGAGTGGCGATTTGGATTAAAATATGCGATTGGTTTGTGTAGACTAACATAAGATAGTTCGATACATGAAGAACTTTTGTACAAAAAGTGGATGTTGTATCGCTTATTATTTCGCCCTCCGGGTGTATACTAATGTAGAGTTTCTTATTATTTCGCCCTCCGGGTGTATACTAATGTAGAGATTCTTATTATTTCGCCCTCCGGGTGTATACTAATGTAGAGTTTCTTGGTTTCGTAGTGCGGCACCCAGCCCGAGTCCGGTAAAAGGTGTAGTTGGGAATTTCAATTTCGTTTATTGTCGTTTTCATTATTTATTTCATGCAGCGGGCGTCTCTCGGTAAACGCTTGATTGACACATGGCTTGTTATTTTCATGCAAAGCGTCTCTCGGTAAACGCTTGATTGACACATGGCTTGTTATTTTCATGCAAAGAAGTGCGAGGCGATTAATTCTAACGGGAATTCGCGCGTTATCCATTAGCGCGCAGCCCGTTATGTGTTTCTATTGTTCTTTAACCTTCTTTGTTGCATTGTTATTTCAACATCTTTCGTTTATTTTCACGTGACTTAAATCGGAATGCTATCTACTGTTATACTGCACGGGGATTTGACGATTGTATAAGTAATTTGAAAACATGAATCGTACTAGGTGTTTGTTTATATCGGTGTTTAACATGCTATTTAATATCGTTTAGTGAACTTTTTCATTTAGTTATAAGCGACAAATATCGGCATGTTATATTCTAAATGAATTGGGATTCTAAACATCATTAGCTCAACTTTATTTTGCAAAGGTTGAGCTATTGCCATGGCTTGGTATCCGTCGTCCGTGTGTGTGCGTGTGTGTGTGCGTGTGATTCGTCAACAATTTCCTTTCGCACGGGCTACAGTCGTACCTTTGGTCGGATCATTATAAAATTTGTCATAGCTGTTGACAATGATATGCATATGATATGCATATTGGAAGGAGTCATTTTGGGGTCATTCGGAGAAAAAAAACATGGCCGCCAGTGGCCATCTTGGATTTCAAAATTCAATCCATTAACACGGGCTACAGGTCGTAGTCTTCATCTGATCATAATGAAATTTGTTATGGGTGTTAATATTGACATGTAGATGGGAACGAGTAATTTTGGGGTCGATCAGCCATAAAACATGGCCGCCGGCAGCCATCTTGGATTTGACACTTTGCATGACTAAATTGTTTGGCACGGGCTACATGTCATACCTTTGGTCGGATCATAATGAAATTTGTCATGGGTGTTAACAATGACATGTAGATGGGAACCAGTCATTTTGGCACGGGCTACAGGTTATACCTTTGGTCGGATCATTGTGAAATTTGTCATGGGCATTGACATTGGATATTTTCAAAATTCAATCCATTAGCATGGGCTACAGGCCGGAGTGTTCGTCTGATCATCATGAAATTTGTTGTTGATGTTAACATTGACATGTCAATGGGAACGAGTAATTTTGAGGTAATTCGGCAAAAAAACATGGCTGCCAGCAGCCATCTTGGATTTCAAAATTCAATCCATTAGCACGGGCTACAGGCCGGAGTGTTCGTCTGATCATCATGAAATTTGTCATTTATGTTAACGAGTCATTTTGGGGTCAATCGGCCAAAAAAAATATGGTCGCCAGCAGCCATCTAGGATTTACTCTTTGCATGACTAAATCATTTGTTACAGGCTACAGGTCGTACCATTGGTATGATCATCATGAAATTTGTCATGGAAGTTAATATTGACATGTAGATGGGAACGAGTCATGTTGTGGTCATTCGGCCGTAAAACATGACCGGCTGCAGCCATCTTGGAGTCTATTCTTTGCATGACTAAATCCTTTGGCACGGGCTACAGGTCAGGGTTGGGGTAATCGTAATCAGTAATCGTAATCAAAGTAATCGATTACAAAATTTGGAGTAATCGTCTGTAATCAGTAATCATGACATTTCTTGATTACAAGTAATTGTAATCGTAATCGATTACTTTCAAATGTACCTGTAATCATGATTACATTTTGATTACTTTTACTAAAATATCCATATGGATGGCTATTGGATACTCATAGTCTCATATTGTGGTACCGTGGGGTGTGCAAAGATACAAACAACATATTAGAAAGTTATTATAATTTTGTCATATGTTATGTTAGTGGTACAGTGTGTATGTACATTCTGACAGTGGACACAGATAACAACACACAACTGTTGAATATAGCATGAATGGCAACAAACTTGTGATACAGACAATGAAATGTTCTACTATGAATAAATAGGCTAGCCGAATTCAATTATGATTAAATTGAATTGGGACTGATGCAGACAATGGCTGTAGAGTCACACTGGTACAATAGGGCTAATTAACTGAACAAAGCAGGTGTGATGTACATTGGTAGACCTAATCAGCTGGTTTG
The DNA here is from genome assembly GCA_032622095.1 of Siphonodentalium dalli. Lineage (NCBI taxonomy): Eukaryota > Metazoa > Mollusca > Scaphopoda > Gadilida > Siphonodentaliidae > Siphonodentalium > Siphonodentalium dalli. Next base: position 278,366,706 of record CP136063.1, read on the forward strand.
TCATTTACTGCACTAATGGAGTTAAGCCTCATTTAATCCTCATCAGGATTAACAACGGATGATCATCAAATAAATCTTAGTGTTATCTTCATTGTGTTGGGTATTGAATCTAACAGAACATGCAAATAATTTATAATTGTTTCTGGTGATATTTTCATAAATATTATGTGTTAGTTTGAATGCATGTAAGAAAATTAAAAATATATTTACATAAATAAATACACATAAAACATGATAATGTATTCCCAATAAGTTGGTGCATAACTTCATGGTGAAACCTTTCCAATACATGTAAATGTAAAAAGTTTATATGTTTATTGCTTGCTTCTTTCTATTGTTTCAGTCGTTTCTTATTTCCATGTTATGCGGTGATGTCTTTATTCAATCAAATTTTATATGTTAATTTGAATTATTTCATTATTTATTCCTATGCGATCAAACTGGTTGGAAACTAACAATTGTAATCAGATGTAATCAAATAGTAATTAATCGATTACATTTACTAAAGTAATTGTATTCGTAATCGATTACATTGGAAAAAATGTAATCAGTAATCGTAATCGTAATCATGTAAATCATAAGTAATTGTAATCGTAATCGATTACATTGGCATGTAATCGCCCCAACCCTAGTACAGGTCATACCTTTGGTCGGATCATTACGAAATTTGTCATGAATGGGCATTGACATGTAGATGGGAACGAGTCATTTTGGGGTCATTTGGCAAAAAAACATGGCCATCTTGGATTTCAAAATTCAATCCATTAGCACGGGCTACATGCCGGAGTGTTCGTCTGATCATCATGGAATTTGTCATGGAAGTTAATATTGACATGTAGACGGGAACGACTCATGTTGTGGTCATTCGACCATAAAACATGGCCGCCAGCAGCCATCTTGGAACATGGAACACTGCATCGGTTCTGTGAAATCGTGGATGCTGGCCAATAAACTAAAATTAAATAGTGACAAAACTGAAGTAATGTGGGTGTCTAAGCCGTCATACATACAAAAGGTGGGAATAGATGTTATGACTATTGATGGTAACCAAGTTTACTTTTTAGATAGCGCGAAGAACCTTGGTGTATTTTTGGATAGATCACTCTCTATGACATCACATATTAGCCAGATATGCAAGGCAATATACATTGAACTTCGAAAACTGGGCCAAATGAGGAAATACTTAAACACTGACTCAGCTAAAAAAAACTTTCTTCATCTCTGATTCTCAGTCGACTTGACTATTGCAACTCTCTTTTGACTGGTATACCATCTATCCAAATTGCCAGGCTTCAGCGTCTGCAACACACTGCTGCAAGGATAGTTCTGTGCCGTAAAAGATCTGACGACATAGATGAAATGTTGCAAGAATTACATTGGCTACCTGTGACAGATAGAATTATTTATAAACTTGCTACATATGCATATCAAGCAACCCATGACTCAAAAGCTCTTCGAGCATACTTCAGTGATATCCTTGTTCCATATGTCCCACACCGATCACTTCGTTCAGAGGACAAACTTCTTTTGACACCATATGGTGCTAATTTGATCACGATTAGCTACCGATATTTTAAAGTAACATGCCCAAATGCGTGGAATCCTCTGCCACTGAACATAAAAGAGTCACCATCTCTTGACGACTTTAAAAAGTCATTGAAAACTTACTTGTTTGCGCGGCGTTTCAGAAAATAACTTTGATATTGTGTATATTTATATTTCATGTTTATGTTTATGCCAAGCGCTTAGGGCCCGCTTATTGGGGATAAACGCTATACAAATATTATTATTATTATTACTCTTTGCATGACTAAATCCTTTGGCATGGGCTACATATTGTATCTTTGGTCGGATAATTATGAAATTTGTCATGGATGTTAAAATTGACATGTAGATGGGAAACAAGTCATTTTGGGGTCATTCGGCCAAAAAAATATGGCCACCAGCGGCCATTTTGGATTTCAAAATTCAGTCCATTAGCATGGGGTACAGGTCGAACTATTCGCCTGATCATCATGAAATTTGTATGGATGTTAATATTGACATGTAGATGAGAACGAGTCATTTTGGGGTCATTCGGCCATAAATCATGGCCGATGACAGCCATCTTGGATTTTACTCATTGCATGACTAAATCCTTTGGCACGGGCTACAAGTCGTAGCTTTGGTCCGTTCATTATGAAATTTGTCATGGCTGTTAGCTTGACATGTAGATGGGAAACGAGTCATTTTGGGGTCATTCAGCTATAAAACATGTCCGCTGGGAGCTATCTTGGAATTTGCTCTTTGCATGACTAAATCCTTTGGCACACCATGCAGTCCACTTCCCTCAGGCGATCATCAGCAAACTTCATATTAATCTTGATATTGGTCTACTAGATGGAAGCTATCAAATGTTTTTGAATTTCATTCGAAAACATAGCCGCCAGCAACCATCTTGGATTTTACTTTATATATATATATCTTCATGTTGATAATCTAGTATTACTCGGGGGGGATTTTTTCCGGGCACGTATGCCGGGGTGGGTGGGTTTTCGATGGGACCAACAAACCATTTTATCTGCAACTCAAAAAATGTTTTCCTGCAAGTTTTTTGACTGTTTTTGCAATGAGTTTGGCTTAAAACACCTTACAATAAGAGAAATAATGTAATTCTAACTGCTAAACTGACTGCAGGCAGTTATCGTGTTGTATTTTGTTGCAAATTTTGAAATCCAAGATGCCCGCTGACAGCCATGTTTTTGTTTTGGCCGAATGACCCCAAAATGACACGTTACTATTTACATGTCAATGTTAACATCCATGACAAATAATATGCACAGAAATTCATATACAGCTGTTTACTGTGAATTCCCCCCCGCAAAGCTCTGTTTTAGTGTTAAAATGGGGGGGGGGGGTGTCCAAAAATGGTCGGAAAAAACAGCCGAAAACGGAAAAACATTTTCCGACCCCCACCCCCATGTATTACTTAGATATTTCAACTTTCCGCATTCCTAATCGCCCCATTGACTGTAGCATATGAAATTATTCCCTTTCCAAGTTGAGCTACAGTGTCATTGGCACTTTCATTTTTATTTATGTGTACCGAGTATATATCAGAATGCTATATGAATTGAAGAATGTTCACAAATTACCCCCCCCCCCCTATCATGTGACCATGTTTTAATTGATCCTTATGGATGAGGGGGCATATTATAATTAGCCCTCATTGGACCATATTTTAATTGACCCTCATGGGACTATATTGTATTTCACCCCAGTGGGACCGTAGTTTAATCAACACTGATGACACCATATTTTTATTTTAATTAACCCTCATAATGGGACCATAAATTTATTCTTTAATTAAGTCACGTTACCATATTTTAATTGACCTTAATGGGACCATATTTCAATTACCCCCCCCCCATGGGTCCATATTTTTATTAACCCTCATGGGACGATATTTTAATTAACAATCAAGGTACAATTTTAATTAACCATCATGGGACCATATTTTCTATTAACCCTCATTGGACGATATATTAATTAACCCTCATGGGACCATATTTTATTTAACCTTGATGTGACCATATTTTAATTTACCCTCATCGGACCATATTTCAATTAACCCTCTCTGAGTATGACCATATTTTAATTTACCCTCGTGGAACCATACGTGTATTTTAATTAATCCTTATGAGAGGTCATATCAGGAGTGCATTACCTGAGGCCATTCTTAGATCAGCATTACGCCCTCTTAGGGTGTATATTGGCAAGTATGTATGATCCTGTCGCAGGAGGCGGTGGACTAAATGTGATTAAAACATACTCGGTATTTGCGTAATTCGATACTAAATGTGATTAGAAACGTGCTCGTACTTGAACCATGTTACGAAGATCGCTAAGATTATTATTCTGCATGCTATTTCATGCGCTATTCAGACCACTATTTCAAATGAAATTAGAAAAAAATATCACATATAATCAACTACATAGGCGTTACCTATATACAGGGTTTTCACAATCACCACATTAAAGTTGTTATATTGTATATATGGCTAATAATATGATATTGAGGGCGTTACCATTTCTGACTATGGTTTTCTTGTTGACTTTGAAATAGACGGTATATTTTCTCCTGTGATAAAGAGGGGCCCATCTACCGGTGCTCTCCTTGATTTTTGTGTTCAGCGTCAATTTTTTTTAACAATTAATCCTAGAATTGTGTATTATAATTGATAAATGAGCCGGAATTTCTATTCAATTTATCCGGGTGAGAGCAAGCTATGTCGCTATTCCATTGAGGGAACATTCCGCTTTGCAAAATATTGTTTTGAATAGTGGATATCACCTTTTAACTGGGAGATATATAGATTCATCTGAGGGAAGATATGTTCATTTATCAAAACCGCATCGTCTGGTTTGGTGATACCCTCGGGTTTGGCGATACCACGTACACGGGGGTGGTCAATTGGAGTTGGAATTTTGAGAATTCATTCAGGTGTTTGTGAATTATGGCCATTAGAAGTGAGGAGGTATCTGAAAATGTGATATCCCTTGTTAAATATGTATTGTATAGCACAGCGGTTTTTAAAGAGGCGCGCTCGGTTTAAATCTAATATATATTTTGGGACTTCTGTTTGTTTGTTTGTTTGTCTGTTAGCATGGCCGGGAAAACGACTGGACCGATTGAGCTCAAACTTCCAACCTAAGGTTAAAAATCCACGGGCAGTGTTTACCGCCGTTTTGTAGAAGCTCAGAGCACCCATTCTCAACTTCCAGTCACAAAAATGACCGTCATTGGCACTGTGGAGTTAATCGCGTTGATAGTTAAAGAGCGTTTGTATCCGCAGTGTCGTTGATAAAGAACGTATGCGTGTAATGTGATTCTTACGTCTGGGTCCACACGTGAGCGTGACTGTATCCAGACATGAGCGTGTTGTGTGTTTCTTACGTACTTAGGGCTTCCTAGGAACGGGGGAGATTTTCATCGGGTCAGTTTTTCCGCCCGAGGTGATCTTCACCTTGAAACGGATACCCACAAATCTCGTCTGTATGTCTGTCATTTATACAAATCTACGATTCTCGACCGATCGGGACGAAACTTGGTACGTGTGTGTAGTTGACCAGGCGGTCGACGTTGTCGTATTGGCGAGCCCGTGCGACGCCCGCTTCGCGCATGCGCAGACGAGATCTCGGAAACGGGTGGAGCTATCGACTCGAAATTTGCTATGTGAATGTATCTTGCCCCGGATACGAATTTTATCGGGTCGCCGAGCCCGTGCGACGCCAGCTTCGCGCATGCGCAGATGAGATCTCGGAAACGGGTGGAGCTATCGAATTGAAATTTGGTATGTGAATGTATCTTGCCCCGGATACGAATTTTATCGGGTCGCCGAGCCCGTGCGACGCCAGCTTCGCGCATGCGCAGATGAGATCTCGGAAACGGGTGAAGCTATCGACTTGAAATTTGGTATGTGAATGTATCTTGCCCCGGATACAATTTTGATCGGGTCGCCGAGCCCGTGCGACACAAGCTTCGCGCATGCGCAGACCAGATATTTGAATTTGGTTTTTGAATAGCCCGGACAACGTCGGGCTCATCGACTAGTGATATATATGTGTGTGTCCTTTATAGACTCGAACCGATTGAGCTCAAACTTGCTACCAACGTGAAGTGTCATGGACGGGTTAAATTGTGACCCCGACCTGACCTTGACCTTGAAAATGATCAATTCAAGGTCAAACCGGGTAAAACTAGCGGATTTCGACGAAATTTTACACCTAGGTGCAGCATACGTGTCTCGGGATACTTTTGTCGGGGAGTGTTTTCGTCGGGTCAAATCGTTACCCCGACCTGACCTTGACCTTCCAAATTATAAATTCAAGGTCAAAGCCCGGACGAAGTCCTGCTAGTTTATATATACTTTTAATTTATATTTTACTCGTTTAAACGACACGCCCCTGTGATGCATGCATGCTAATTCTTTCGGTTGGAAAGGTGCCTGCATTGAAACGTGGACAAGCTTGGTTCACTGAAAAAAGCGCACAATAATAAATCAATGTGCTGACATAATGACATTGGTTACGACTTTAACACACAATTGATCTGATATGCATCGACGTGGACCCACCGCTCTCCATCTATAACTGACGTGAATAGGTTATGCTGTATATTATATAGAATTTGTTTGAACGGTGTGAGATGTTTCTAATGGTGTTTGCGATTTCAAACCGGTACGTATACGGGTACGTATACGGGTAGCTACCCGTACCGGTACACGTTTTGTAATCGCAAACTGTTTCACCGGTAGAATTCAGCATATCGACTGGTAATGAATGGTGAGCCAACTGCAAACAAATTCATATATGCTATATACATGTATGTATAGAGAAAGTGTTATTCATTCACATTCGCTTTATTGGCCGACATTATACTTACAGTTATCGAGACAAATGGACTCTGGATAATCAGTTGCATTCATCAGGGACGAGCGGAAGTGCATGGGAAGGGGTTGGTGGTGTTTATTTCACTCATTGTGGTTACATTTTCAATTGGATTTCACTAATGATTTCATTTACCGATCGATTGATGACTGAAATAATTGGAATATTCAGACTGACAAAATGGGTTATGATAGATCTAATATACAATTAAATTTTCCAACTAATATTCGGTGTAAAGTGTATTTTATTTAGACCCAGGGTCCAATAAAGGTCTAGGCCTATACATGTAGTTTCGGTCAAATATAAGACCGAATTGCCCCTTATATTAGTCGAAGAATATTTAGTGAATATTAACTTTTGGTTTGGACTGTTACAACACATCGAATGATCGGGACATAAACGTGTGAACGTTTATTCCAAGAATTGGGATTTTTGTCTGGATCTAAACTCGGAGGTATAGGTTGACAAGTTCAACTTGGAAAAGACAAAGTTCAATAATATTATATTCATTATATGGTCTTAATAAAGAGTGTTTTCTTCACTTCTGTGTGAAACTCCGGAAATAAATGAAACTCGCTCAGACTTTGATAAGATGTTGCACAGAGTATAAGTTATATGTATCGGTACTTCGTGTCTTTGTCAACCTACATGTATTGTATCCCCATTGCAATATTCATCATTTTAAAGGTTCAAGTGCGCCGTGTTCGTACAAAAGGTAAAATCTATTAATTTGATAAAGCAGGCACCACCCATACATGATAAAGTAACTAAACGGTTATATGCAAAAAAGGTGTAATGTATGTATAGGATTATGGTTGAAATAACTGTTCATTATTTCGGCGAATGGATCGATTGATGCCGCAGGCCGAGATCGTTCTATTCGCTGAAATAATCCACAGTCAGAGACTATTATCCAGCTTAAATGTGGCCTGGTCCAATCAGTCACTTCTGATCATAATGAATTAACCCAAAATTGGATCAGCACACCTGAGTCGGTTCATTGGCGTGACTTCTTGACACAATGTCAACATAATGGACTGGCAGTGCCCCATTGCTTTTTAAAACCGTTAAAGGTACTCAATCCGATAAAACTCCTCTCAATTACTATTTCAATGGCTTCTGGGGTCAAAAATATTTGATTCGAGTCGAGGAAGTCACCCATCAAAGCTCAGATTTGTTAGATATCGATTTTAGAAATAGATTTTGGTGTACACATCTCGAGCAGATTACGGCAGTTGAAGGCAATTATTAGTACTCATCTCGAGTAAATAACAAATTTCAAAAATCAATATCTAATAACTCTGAGCTTTGTTTGATGGGTTCCTCAAAGCCAAAGAAATAGTAATATAGGACCCTCTGATCGGATTGTTGTTGTTGGAATCTGTTGAGATGGGGACCCTCGGTTCGGATTGAGTACCTTTAAATTAACACGACGTTTTTGCTCTTACATTCCGGCAATTGTATTAAAATATTTATCGCTTGTTACTTCGGATTTGGCGGAGAATTATAAATTGAATGATTGATTGGTGCACTTGGTATGCTTAGATTCGAGAAATTTTAGCAGTATGAAATTTTAATGCCTGGAATTCGACATTAGACACCCCACCGCGAGTGAAGAGGCTCTATTTGTACGTTCCTTCTGCTATATAATTCCAGTTGTCAGTCAGAGCGCCATTATAATTGAAAATCATTGTATATGAGATTTGACTCGGAGGAGGTATGGACTAAGTATGATGTGCTTGCTTCGGTGAAAAATTTCTTATTTATTATCGAAATGGCTATGTATATATCGGTTGGAATGGCAAACTGAGATGTTCAACTCAGATCAAGCTAGAAAATCATTCCAGTTTTCGCCCATATCGGGGTTATAGCACCCGTGCCAACCTCAATACATGCATATATGATGTAATCATGCATGTATATGTAAGTCATATAAAATAAATCGTTCAAAGTGAAATAACCGTTCAGTAAGTTTGATGTTGAGCGTTCGTTATTAAAATAATGGATCGTTGTTTGTAAAATAATGTACGATCCATTATCCTTCATGTATTAACAGGACGCGGCGAACAAAGGAGATCCGTCATGGTCATGTTTTAATTCCACACTATACTAATGTATATATATGTAATATTCGAGACTGCATCTAGCACAATATATATAGTCATTCTCTTAACCATAATATGTCATTATTGGCGAGAACGCAGTAACTGTTGTTTGTGAAACGATTGGCTTTCCGTAGTTAGCTCACTGCCAGAAGCCACCTCGAGAGTTTGAACATAAAATGTAACTTAAATGATAGCTTTATTCATGAGAATTGCGGATGCTATCTTGCAGTAAATAGGTTAATACATAGTTGACTGGCATTTCGCAGAATTAATGTACTTATGGGTGAGAAAAACTTAGTGAAAGATTACTGGTCAATGGGACACATCTACCCGTTCCAAATCTCTATCGCTGTATGTGCTACATCGAAAGTACGCATGTGACCGTGACGAAGTTCACCGATTTAGCCGTACCGTTCCCGTCGGACGGGTATCGCAAACTCGCTAATGTTCATTGCATACCGCATTCCACACTCAGCGATTATTCTCACATCCATAGTGATACAGAGATGTGTATGTAAATAATAAGCATGGGAGCGGAACGCGGAATAATAATGGCCAATGATTATAGGAACTATTCGCATCACTGCAACCTCTATTGAGAAACCTATTGATTCTCCGCAACACGAGTCAACACATGTTGTATATTGTGTATTGTTGTGATCAGTGTCCGATAGATGAACAAGCTAGCAGATAGAACTATATATACGTATACAGCACCACCCTGTTCATTCATGCGCTCGCCAAGAAGCGAATAAATATGTTACTTCTGACAGTGTGCCAAAACGGAGGGCAATGATTAATTCACTAACCAAGAAACCATTGACGAAAAATGGATCAAACGATCAAACATGTTGTGACGTGCTACTCGTGACTGGTGTCCTATATATACTTATTATGACGGTATAAATAGAGTGCATAAGTACTTGTCATGCATGGAACGCCGGTTAGATGCTACGTGATGTGTGAATAATTTATATGTAAAATTAATTATACGGATCTATAGTGGCGGAGCGTTTATGGCGGTCATTTATCTGTAAACAATAGGAAAACTTTGCATGGAATTTATTTCGGAGACACAAAGACTTTAATTCTGTATTGATCGAGGCAGTGCTTCGCGCGAAGGAGACCATGCAGACTGACAGCAGTTTGGTGGTTAACATGTGCATATATTTATATATCTGAGTGCACTATAGCTTTATATGACAGTTGGGTTAGATACAATCACCAAAGTCATCCATGCATATATGGAATGCTCCAACGTTACAATTATATGTTTTCGGCTGACCGGGTTACTCGTGCAGGTGCATATACCCAATGTTGTGACGTACGCACCATGTATATATAGGCAGCTCGTTCGATAACATTAATATACCTGTGAGGTGTTGGACTCGAAATCATTGGCGACGAATTCAACACGATGGCGACAACTGAGGGGAGCACTCGTGTTGTAGAGCTGGAAGACCCGTCTGAGTATAGACCGGAGTTCAAGGCGAAGGATGATTACAGGAATTACAACGTGCATAACTCACCAGAAAGGGTCGTAAATATATACAAATTAATGCACACCAACCAGACCCTGCAGTTCGCGAAATCTTCTTTGGAAAAATGGGGGAAGCTCGACCACACAAAAATGAAAATCATGGACGCCGTTTACTTATTGGACACTTTAGTGGACCAAAGTGATCCGGACATTGATTTGCCCAACTCGGAGCATGCTTTCCAGACCGCTGATGCACTGCGTCGAGCACACCCGGATAAAGATTGGCTGCATCTGACTGGATTGATACACGATCTTGGAAAGGTTTTGGCAATCTGGGACGTGCCGCAATGGGCGGTCGTCGGGGATACGTTCCCGGTCGGATGTAAACCGGCTGATTCCGTTGTTTTCGGGCCGCAAGACTTTGCGGACAACCCGGATATTAAAGATCCTAAACTGAACACGAAGCTTGGTATATATGAGGAACATTGCGGACTGAAGGATGTATTCATGTCGTTTGGGCACGACGAATATATGTACAGGGTTCTGAAAGGAAACGTATGCAACCTTCCAGAGGAGGCCTTATACATTGTTCGATTTCATTCGTTTTACCCGTGGCATGGCGCCGATCATTATTCATATCTTTGTGACAACCAAGACTTGGAAATGGTGAAATGGGTCAAGGAATTCAGCAAATTCGACCTTTATTCGAAAAGTGAGATAACTCAGGACAGAAAACAGTTGGTGGATTATTATCAGGGACTGATTGACAAGTATATTCCAGGTGAACTTAATTGGTGAAGAAACATTTTCATTCTGCGGGCGTTTAAAATATACGCTTGTAATATTTGCTTATTATAGAGGTGTATGATGTATCCAGGGTTCTTGACCTCCAGTTACAACATAATAACTATAATTCAACACAGTGTTTTTTGTTCCCCTGAAAAAAAATGTTGAGAATGACATGTGACATATTTAACCAGACCGGTATATATAAAAGAATGTCATCGAATTGAAAAAAAAAATAATTATTGTTGTACTTATGAAGCTTCGAAAGTATTGGAAAGAAATGGACTGAAAATAAAATAACAAACAAGATAATGCCTTTCAAGTGGCACTGATCGTTTCAAACCTGTTTTCTTATAATGCATGTAAATTGGACTGGAGCCCTGAAGTTATCTTTAAAGGGGTACTGTACGCCATTTTCATTAAATTTCCGGTGACAACAACGATCTAATATCGATAATATATAGAAACATAAGTAATTTGAGTCGAAGATGTATTCTGTAATCGCTCAGGTTAATAGGCTATCTTAAAATTTAATAATTTAAAGTTAATAATTTGATATAAATTGAATTTATGACTGGAGCCATAAAATGGCGTCAATTAAATTACGAATTTGCGTAATCAAATAAAGTAAATGAGGGATACTGGCTTGTTAAACCGATCGCACACACGATCGCTTAAAATATTATGATGATACGGGGAGAACACTCAAGCCACTCACTGACTAGCGACGATACAATAACTTAAATGATTATATGGGACTAGTATGCCTATAATATAACTTTTATTTGATTCATTTGGTTGAAAACTGTACAAAAATTACTCGACAACGACAATTTGTATTTTTGCATTCCGGCAAATTTGTCATCCGTAACACTACTTCGTACTCAACAGACTTTCAAATAATGAAAAAAGTGTTACCTTATTCTCAGACTCGGAGACTATAGAAACCAACAACAACATTTGGCGTACAGTACCCCTTTAAACATTTTTAATATTTCGTCACTTTATTTTGTTTTATACGACACGATTGATGACGTCATGTATACCGTGCATTCATTTTGAATTTATTATGCCCTATGGGTGTTTTCTCAGGAGGTGTTTTTAACTTTTCAATGGACCAATGGGCGAAATATGATTAAATGTACTTTGATATTTCGTACGGTACTCGAGCCATATGATTAGAAAGATACTGGGGTATCTTCATACTCGTTTCTATTTCAGAGAGAGCATAAGCGATTGTCACGATGTATATTCACGTATCGCTTTGCGGTTATTTCTGCGGGCGCCTCGATATATGCTTAATTACGCCCTATGGGTGTTTACTGTTACGCTAGGGACCTTAACTCAATTGTTTTTGGAAAGGTTAAAATTTGTATATGTTATAAATGTATTGATATCTATATGCAATAAAACTATTTGACTTTTTATTTTGCTACGCTGATCTGGCCGTGACTATGGGGCGCTGTGCGATGGGGTTATCTGGCAGGAGAACACATTTCAGGTTTTACGCGATGAGAGATATTTTATGAAATTGTAGTAATTAAGGCTGATCAGGCCGTATCTCACAAGCAACACATTTCGGGTTTTCGCGGAAGTTGCAGTAACATAACATAACATAACATGTATGTAACTTTTATGACCGCGTTAATTGCTTTCGATGTTTAGGTATGAACAATAGCTGGGCCACTTTTGAAGATTTTATGTCGGAACACAATGCAATACAAGAAAACCATAGTCAGAAATGGTAACGCCACCAAGATCATATTATTAGCCATAAATATAAATTATAATATAATTATAATATAAAATATATTGGTTACACGAATGCACCAACTCAGAATTCCGTTAAAACAACTAATCCTTCAAATTATTACAAAAAACTACGGCTTATTACTGCAGGTTTTTCATTCACCAAACCAGAAAGCTTCTAAATGCGGATAAAAAATTGGGTTGCCGCCATAAAAGCTTCAAGTGTGCATGGCCCAGCCATTGTTCATACCTAAACATCGAACGCAATTAACGCGGTCATAATAGTTACATACAGCAACTATAAGACATCCATCGAATACACACCCCACGAAAACCCGAAATGTGTTGTCCTGCGAGATATCCCAACGCTATAGCTCAATTTGACAAGGCCAGATTAGCCTTTCTCCAATATCCTAAAACAATAAAGCTTCTCAAATCATCGGCATAGTCAATAGAACTTTCACGAACTTGGACATTCCAACTACAGCTTTTACCGGACTCTGGGTCGCAGTACAACTTTAACGCGTCCCAAAATAACCGGAAAAAACAATTATCTATTTATAAAATCCCCATATATAGGTCCACAGATTTCTAAAATTTGCCCAACACTATACACTGGTGGCGTTAATAACAGCTAACTTTGCTGATGAAGTATGAGACATGTCTCAGTTGGAATGTAGACTAAATGTATTGCGAAGTATCGGTGTGTATTTAATCCGTTTAGTAGATTTTTGGTCCGCATTTAGAGTTTTTCTGGTGTGGTGAATGAGAAACCTGCAGTAATAGGCCGTAGTTTTTGTAATAATTTGAAGGATTAGTTGTTTTAACGGAATTCTGAGGCGGTCATTCATAAAACCGATATATTATATATGATGTATATATATATGCAAGTTGATTAAATGGTTCAAACCGGTGAATATCACTGCCTGGACCCCCGACACGATATAGCTTCTCGTCAATTCTATAAATAGTTCTAACCAGCGGTGTCAACAATCGTGACACAGTCGTGGTAGCTGAAAAATAAACTGTTCGCAATTGGCCTTCATCGGTCGTTCAAGCGTCAGTTGTTTTGTATGGGCATCAGTTCGGCATAATACGCCCTGTCACTAACTCGCGCATAATACGCCCTGTCACTAACTCGCGCATAATACGCCCTGTCACTAACTCGCGGTCATATTGGATCTAGGTCTGGTTCCGTGGTTTCATAAATTCACCCAGCCCCGATTCCGTGGTTTTAGTGCTACAGGTCAAAGTTTTGGAGTAGCATTTCCATATATGGAGCTTTTTAATTATTCATGACTTCCATATATGGAAAGCTAAGTAAAACCACGGAGCCGGACCTGGTGGATCAAATATGGCCGCGAGTTAGTGACAGGGCGTATTGAAGACATTTGAACCAGTTGGTTCTTTGTTTGGTTCCACAACTTCCACGCTGAGTGCGGTATAGAACCAATTGGTTATATGTACAACCAAATTGTTCTGGGTATACAATACACACAATCCCAAGGAACAACTAAGTGTTCTTGGTCGGGAAGAACCTACTCTGTTGATTCCGCTCAAGAGGCGGTTTGTAGAACCAAATAAGATTTGTTAGGTTCCATATTGTTTGCAGTGTATGATTTAGCACATTTTGCTGTCTACCAACCGAACCTATAAGACAGGGGCGTAGGAAGCATATATTTTGAGGGGGTATATAATATATGGCTGATGCATACTGTGGCACAGGAGCTAGGGGAGCAGAACAGGGGAATATTTCCATTTCAGTGTGATATGATTATCTCATCATGAATATATTCATACACTCAAAACAAAAAAATTAGTTAAATTTGTTGGATTATCTAAAATTGGATTAATTCCAGAAGTTGGGTTCAATTGTTGGGTTAGATTGTTGGGTTATAAATTAGTTTAGTTAATAGTTACTGGTTTCAGTTGCGCCCATTGATAAAGATTTGCTGGATGTGAGCTCTCTTTGTCATATTTTCTTCTCTGTATTGGTATCAAACTCAAATAAATACACGATGAATGCATCTGTTATGTCGGAATTATATACAAGTAGTTGTTGTGTTTCTTGTATATTTGGTACAAATATTCCTTTCTAGGTTGTTTATTGAATCCCGAAAAAGGAATATATGTTACACCTCGTTTCATACATTACATATTGCTGTTTATTACATACTATGTTCGCAGTCTGGTTTAATTCAATATTGCTCATCTATTCAGAAGATAAGGTCAGAAATGCATTGATTGGACTAATTTTGGGGATACCTTAATTAATGACCAGAATCTCAGATGGTCAAAACTCATCCTTTGAGATGAAATATAATTATATATTGACATATATGTTTTCTTTAATCCTATAGTTACTTCAAACCCAACATTTGGCTAACTTAAAGGTGGATTATCTCTTTGTAAACATGTGCTATATAGTTACTGGGGTATAAAATATTAGATCTGAATCGAAGACTCCTGTCCGGAAATGCTTCTATCGATTAATATTCATTTTATTTCGAATATGTTCTGGTCTAAAAAGGTGTGGTTGTTTAGCTAACGAGCAATAGTGGTTACTGTTAACAGAGACCAGAAATTTTATTGTGTAATTTTGCCACCAATAAAGGTTAATTATACTCATTATCGCTATTAAAGGGGTACTGTACACAGGGATAGACAATTTTGTTTATTTACTCCCATTGAAATAACTTTCAAGTTAGATTGTGTTCGTGTTATATGAGTTTCGTATAAACCTAATTTAGCGAAGAAAATATTGATCTTGGAAACAAAAATATTACGATTTCAAACTACGCGCCATGTTTTTTACCTTCACCGGAGAAGACTCAGGTCGCAGGAAGAACCGGAAGTTCATTGTTCACAGCTTCAATTGATGCATCCAATCTCTTCCATCGAACAATCTCACTCCGTATAAAAATACTTGACGCTTCATGACTCTTGTTTCTTTCTCCTTTTTCCGATTCGGTTATAGCGGGCCTTTCTTTTGCAGGTAACATGTTATGTGAGTCTTATGTGTGCAACTCAATAATGTTCGCGAACGGCCGTCGATAAAAGACACGCAACAGATACTATTTCAAGAACGGTAACTCGTACTGGCATAATTCTCCATTTTATGACTCCAGCCATAAATGAATTTATATTAAATAATTCAATTTTACTTTTGTGACAGCCTGTTAACCGGAACGTTTTCAGTAGACATCGTCGACTCAAATTAGTTATTTTAAAATATAATATTGATATTAGATCGTTATGTCACCGGGAATTTATTGAAATTGGGGTACAGCTAGTACCCCTTTAAAGAGAACTGTTAGTGCTCAGACCCATACGGCTGCAGATAATTTTCTGTACAATATATAACTGCATCATGCAACCTGTAAAGAACTACAATTTAATATATTAAATCATTCCACATTCAGAAAAAGCTTAAAACGGAAATTGTGCAAGGGGGATAAGTCCGTTCAAATGCTATTTGATGTTTGCTGCCACGTCTATATAGCATTATATAATATTTCGATTATATTGATCATGCATCAGGTTCAATACAGGGTATACCTGAGTATTTCTTCATGTATATAGGATTGGTATAAACTAAAGAGAGTTATGCATCTTGACACAAGTTTGTGTGTGAAAACGCGCTCCAGCTGGAGATACCACTGCCATAAGGACATTTGGTAACAATTTCATACGTGTTCTTAGTTCTTATGTTTTAGGATTCAAATAGTCTATGTCTGGCTCAGTTCATATTGTTCTTATCAATACCGAAAGAATTACGATTATTGCAAACTTTTGGTGGTCAAAATAAGATAATAGGTGACTAAATATAGTTCCGACGATATGTAAAAATAGATGTATCGGTCCGCAAAGTACCATCCTTGTGGCAGTGCTATGTCGCAGTGATAACGTAGAGTTTGCTCTGGACTCTCCTCGAGATTCAGTATACGGTATACGGAGACTGACGGGGTTTACATCAAGCCTGAGCTGAGTGTGCCTGTCATTTGCAGAATGAGGTCCCGAGAGGGTTAGTTTAGTGACGCCATATACCGCATGGCGGGCTAGCAAGGCCTAGCATCACCAAATTCACCCTCTGGCAACCTCATTATGCATGGCGTCATCTGAGACATATACTCAGATTGAAGTTACCAAATGGTAAATATTGTGATTACACCCATTGTGAACCTCTTTTGTGCCAATTTGGGGATATATATTGAGAACCTAAACTAAAATAGAAATAGAATCTATGTGAAGAAGTTTAAATAGAAATTTGAGGTCACCAGATGGTGAATTTGGTGATGATAGCACGCTATGTGGGATAGCGTCACTAAATTCAGCCTCTGCGGACCTCATTCTGCAAATGATTGGCACTCTATAAACTCAGGCTTTGTTTGCATGCCGACTATGAAAACACGGACCAATGGTGAAAATTGTTTCAGGTAAATGCAGTCATGACATGATAAATCTCTAGTCATAGTATGCTCGTGCTACGATATACAGCTAATAATATATATTGGGTTTATGAAGGTGGACATATAAGAAATGAACGGAGTTTTCCATGTGATCATGGGATTTTGACCGCGAGAAAAAATCAGCGTACTGCATAAGCCATAAACGCCGAAAGTTTATGGTTGGGGCTGTTAAAGTCTCGTTATTTTGCTGGTCAAATTGTTGGAATCCGTTGAGGGAGGGCGGAATAAAGCAATTTCAAAGTAGAGTATACACATACGATGGAATATCTTGATTAGTTTGTAATCCTTGTACAGACGTGTTGATTTCAAGAATGGTAATATTCTAACAAGTTTCGGCTGTGGCTAAGACAACATGCCGTTCTACCATAATGATATCTTTATGAGGTCGGTGAATATTTTCAGCGCGGCTATTTGAACACCAAAGCTGAGTAACACGAAACTTATTGAAACGTCGCTCGGCTGTGCATTTGCCTGCGGTATTTCAGTATTAGCTGCACTATAATGCTATATTGTGCAACTATATGTGGTCCATAGTGCTCATATAAGCAGACCCAATAGGAAACTTAGAAAAAACGAATTTACGTCAGTCGCAACACTATATACGCCCAACGAATTTCAATTGCGAATTGAAAACGATAATTATGCAAATGAGCAAACACCATTGTTCGCGATGTTTTGGTAGTTATGGGATCTCCATACGCTGTACTGGTCATGGTAACAAAATGTCGACATGTGGACTGTGTGATGTCTAATCAGAGGAGACGGCCGGGTGATGGGTGAAGGGTAACAAAACTGAGATTAGACCAAAACAAATTTCTTGCCAAATCCAGAAGTGCTGAATACTCAAAGCGTCTACGGATCGTTCATATCCGATAATCCCCGAAAATCACCGGGATCAATGTGTTTATAAACCTATGAACGACATTGGTAATGGCGCCACGTTGCGTTCATATGTGTATGAACACATTGGCTCAGGGGGCGTGTCTATCGTAACGCTATGGGGAAATCGGAAGGCGTATGTAAATATATATGATGTGCCCGACTTCGTCAGGGCTATTTAGGGATTTCTTTGTGATCGCCTCCGTCTGGGCAGAATATACAGCGTCTGGACAAACTGTTGTTCGATCGGCCCAGAAACTGCCTATATCATGCTATATGAGCGCATATGAGCGAGTTCAAGGAAACTGCCGCACGTGGAATTTTACCCGCACATATTGTTCCCGGGATCCGGAAAGTAGGCCTACATACCAAGTTTGAGTCGGATCGGTCGAGCAGTTATCGAGTCTATAACACACATACATAATATATATATACATACACACATACAGACAGAAGTTCCAAAATATATATATACTAGCAGGTTAGCCCGCCACCGGCGGCGTTTGTTCGAAACATGACATTTTTTTTAATTATTTTGTTTTTATTTATATTTTTTAAAATATATTTTAATATTAATTTAATGTTTTTTAAATTTAATTTATGTTTTTAATATTAATTTAATGTTTTTTAAATTTAATTTATGTTTTTTTGAATTTTTTAATATTTATTTAATTATTAATTTAATTTAATTGTTTTTTATAATTTAATTGTTTTTTTTATGAAAAATCCCCCGTTCCTAGGAACGACAGACAACGCATTCTTTGTTTTTCAATGAGTTAATTCATGGTACCCGTCCTAAACTTCCCCGTTATTTAACTCCCCGTGGCCATTGAGCAGCCCCTGACAGAGGTTGTCCACCCTTACGAGATGGTCAATAGAACTCGATGAAATCCCCCCCTTCATAGGAACGACAGACAACGCATTCTTTGTTTTCCTTTTTTTTAACACTGATTCCCGGAAACGACTCACATAAGCATTCACGCTTGATGTCGAATCCGGTATTGCATTGAAAACAAACGCGATAACATTGCATTGAATTGCCCGTCATACAGATAAGTAGATAGCGAAAACGACGCTCTTTATATAGACACTTCGGAAAACTGACGCTCTTTAACTTTCAACGCGATTAACCCCCGCCGTGCCTTTGCGGTGATTTTGAGAGTGGAGAACGCGTGCTCTGAGCTTCTCCAAAACGCCGCGACGACGATTCCCGTGGGTTTTTACATTTAGATGGGAAGTTTGAACTCAATCGAGCGAACCGTTTTCGATTCTATGAAGTACACATATATATATATATATATATATATAAACGAAGTCTCAAAATATATAGTACTAGCAGGTTAGCCCGCCACCGGCGGCTTGTCCGAAACATGACATTTTTTAAATATATTTTTTTAATTTTTAGCTCCACGCGTTTCAATAAGAAAAATGTGTACCCGGTAGCTCCACCCGTTTCCGAGATCTGGTCTGCGCATGCGCGAAGCTGGCGTCGCACGGGCTCGGCGACCCGATAAAATTTGTACCCGGCGCAAGATACATTCACATAGCAAATTTCAAGTCGATAGGTCCACCCGTTTCCGATATCTCGTCTGCGCATGCGCTGCACGGGCGTCGCACGGGCTCGGCGACCCGATAAAATTTGTACGCGGCGCAAGATACATTCACATAGCAAATTTCAAGTCGATAGCTCCACTCGTTTCCGAGATCTCGTCTGCGCATGCGCTGCACGGGCGTCGCATGGGCTCGGCGACCCGATAAAATTTGTACCCGGCGCAAGATACATTCACATAGCAAATTTCAAGTCGATAGCTCCACCCGTTTCCGAGATCTCGTCTGCGCATGCGCTGCACGGGCGTCGCACGGGCTCGCCAATACGACAACGACCACCGCCTGGTCAAACTACACACACGTACCAAGATTCGTCCCGATCGGTCGAGAATCGTAGATTTGTATGAAGTACAACACACACACAAACATAAATATATAAGAGAGATATGTAAATTAGATAGATTGCATCAAAATATATAGGAGATATATGTAAATGACCTACACACCATTACTGGTGTTTGTCAAAGTTTAGTGGGGTATATCAATACTCATTCACGATCATATCATTGAGGTCCGGAGGGTGTGGGCTATCTCTCGAATACACGGAGTTGTCAAAATATATAGAAGAAGAAGACTAGCCGATGAGCCCGACGTTGTACGGGCTATTTAAAAAACAAATTTCAAGTCGATAGCTCTACCCGTTTCCGAGATCTGGTTTGCGCATGCGCGAAGCTGGCGTCGCACGGGCTCGGCGACCCGATAAAATTCGTATCCGGGGCAAGATACATTCACATAGAAAATTTCAAGTCGATAGCTCCACCCGTTTCCGAGATCTCGTCTGCGCATGCGCGAAGCTGGCGTCGCACGGACTCGGCGACCCGATAAAATTCTAGCTCCGCCCGTTTCCGAGATATCGTCTGCGCATGCGCGAAGCTGGCGTCGCACGGACTCGGCGACCCGATAAAATTCGTATCCGGGGCACTCGTTTCCGAGATCTCGTCTGCGCATGCGCTGCACGGGCGTCGCACGGGCTCAGCGACCCGATAAAATTTGTACCCGGCGCAAGATACATTCACGTAGCAAATTTCAAGTCGATAGCTCCACTCGTTTCCGAGATCTCGTCTGCGCATGCGCGAAGCGGGCGCCGCACGGGCTCGCCAATACGACAACGTCCACCGCCTGGTCAAACTACACACACGTACCAAGTTTCATCCCGATCGGTCGAGAATCGTAGATTTGTATAAATGACAAACATACAAACATACAGACAAGACAGACAGAGGTCTTCAAAATATATATGAGATAGAAGATAGAAGATAATAGACTAGCTGGTGTGCCCGACTTCATCCGGGCTATTTAGGGATTTCTTCGCCAGAAACATGCCTATATGAGCAAGGTCAAGGACACGGTCGCACGTGCAATTGGACCCGCCCATATTGTGCCCGGGATCAAAGTAGGCCTACATACCAAATTTGAGTAGGATCAGTCGAGGTCCAGAAACATGCCTATATGAGCGTATATGAGCGAGGTCAAGGTCAAGGACATGGTCGCACGGGAAATTGGACCCGCCCATTACATGTTGTTCCCCGGATCAAAGTAGGCCTACATTCCAAATTTGAGTCGGATCGGTCAAGCAGTTTTCGAGTCTATAACACACACACACACACATACATACAGACAGAAGTTCCAAAATATAAAATAGATAAGAAATTCATATATAGGTAATATTATTTCCTGACTGGGTCAGTTTGTGGTACTGATCACAAGGTATCCACGTTTTGGGCACCATAATGGAATTAAGGCGGTTGACTTTTTTTTCAAAATTCAAACGTTGTATTTGAACGGGTCCGATGGATAACAATTGACATGTTGCATTGCTGATGAAATTTGCCATCAAAGAACACATTCACAAATTGTTCTATCAATAACAGATTGTTACACCTTCGTGCGAAATATGGTGGGGTGGTTCTATACTTTATTACATGCGCCCACTCTTATATACCTCAACCACGAGTTACAGAATCTCGATTAAATTTGGTATGCAGGTTTGGCATCAGATCAGGAGGGCTTTCAAAAGAGGGTTCATTGACGTTGTTCACATTTTCCGCTCAAGAGTTATATATCACTCTGCTTATCTGAAAATATGGGATTTCCGTCCGCTCATATATCTGGGTTATTAGTCGGATTCTGTTGAATTTAGTATGGATGTTTGTCATCTGGAGGGCTTTCAAAAGAGGTTCATTGACGTTGTTCACATTTTCCGTTCAAGAGTTATCCCTTTTTGTTCATCTGAAAATGTTGGATTTTTGTGTGTCCACTGATATATCGTCACATCCATGTTTCAATTGGCACCACGGGGGTATCACAGCACCCGAGGTGCAACGTCTTGTTTTTAGATGTTTCTATCCGAAGTGAACACATCATTGCGGAATTAAGATAACGTTACACTGTCGACTAGCTATTAACATTTCAGTTGTTAGTACACATATTATTTGAATGGGAGCTGGGATTTTAAAGTCATATCTGTACATATATGTACACATATATACAGATCAGAATAATACCTTGTTCGATTCTTAGAACCACAAAGGTAACACATCTCTTAGTTTAAATGATTGAAAAGTTTACGACACGATTCTCGTCTGAACTATACCCCCTACCTCACTTATTGGGGAGTGGCATGTAACCAAAGGGGAACAGACTTCATATAAGCCCTACATATGTGGCAAGAAACGTGAGCAAAAAGCTAAGGGGTATGTTTTGTCTCATGTAGAAAGTCTTGGGACAGAGCGGGACAAGCGTTAAAGAAGCTGATAGAACACATATTTATTTCTAGGGGTTATCTGCGTCTCAGTATATAACTCTTGGGACTGAGCGGGACAGGTGTTACAGAAGGTTATAGAATCGTTTTTAT
Source organism: Siphonodentalium dalli (assembly GCA_032622095.1). Lineage (NCBI taxonomy): Eukaryota > Metazoa > Mollusca > Scaphopoda > Gadilida > Siphonodentaliidae > Siphonodentalium > Siphonodentalium dalli. Next base: position 278,389,065 of record CP136063.1, read on the forward strand.
TTATCGTAGTTATTTGTGTCCCAGTAGTAACAATTGGGACAGCGCGGGACAAGCGTTATAGCAACATATAGAAGTGATTTTTTATTTCTCATCGTTATCGGCCTCTCAGTAGTAACCCTTGGGACAGAGCGGGACAAACTTTACAGAATTTTATAGAATCGTTTTTATTTCTATAAGTGGTTATCTGCGTCCCAGTAGTAACCCTTGGGGCGGAGCGGGACAGGCGTTACAGAAACTAACATAATCGTGTTTATTTCTAGTGGTTATTTGTGTCCCAGTAGTAACCCTTGGGTCAGCTTGGACAAGCGTTACAGCAACTTATAGAAGTGATTTTATTTCTCATCGTTATCTGCAAATAATTAATTTCTGTTGTCATTTCCGAAGATACTCGTAACTGTATAATTTGTTTTGACTCGTGTATAGCTGACTTAGGTTTTCTACACGCGGGTTCCAATTTTGGGGTTTAAACTGTTAAGGGCGCATCATATAAAATGTGTATGGGTATATACATTTGTATTCCGGGCATATAATATGGATGTTGTGGCCTATCTTGTACCCCCTGCATCCGGACATGACTCAGGTATAGCTGATTTAGGTTTTTTTTCGGATAGGCTCCAATTTTGGGTTCAAACTTTTAAGGGCCCATCATAGAATAATAATAATTAATAATAATGATAATTCTTATATATATTTAGCGCGTATCCCCGCGAGGGCCCTAAGCGCTTCACATTATTACCCCAGCTGTTGGGTAATGCCATGTTGAGCAATCCTTAAACGCATGTTGCCATAATGGCGCTACACAAGATTGCTCTTGGCTTACACTTACCCAACAACCAGGTCCCTATTTCTCGTCTAGGTACGACGAAGCGAGCACAGTACAAGTGGCCTTGCCCAAGGGTTACAACCTGGCGCGAGATTTGAAACAGCGTGTGGCTATATATAGCACACACACCGCTTAATGTGGCCACGCCACTGTTGTGGAGACGATAGTCCACCGGCCGCCGCGAACTCACACCGGTGCAGTAACACCTTTACAAGTCCGACCGAACATGTGTATGCGCCTACACCTTTGGATTCTGGACATCTATTATGGATGCTGGGCATATCTGGACCCTCCTAAATCCGAAAATGACTCAGGTATAGCCGACTTAAGTTTTTTTCTCACAGGCTCCAATTTGGGGTTCAAACTTTTATGTGCACATCATAGAACATGTGTATGTGCCTATATCTTTGCTGAGCATACCTGGACCCACTTCTATAAGATTCTGTAACGCTTTCCCAGCTCTCTTTCAACGGTTACTACTGGGACGCAGATAATTTAACCACTAGAACTAAAAACGATTCTGCAAACGTCTGTAACGTTTGTCGCGCTCTGTCCCAAGGATAACTTTCTGCTCACGTTTCTTGCCATATCTAAAGCCCTCGGGCTTGTTGTCTGATCACCGTTCCCATGTGTTATCACTACTATTTTGAATTTATGTTTCATTTCTATATCATGTTATTTGTTTGGAATTGTAAACAAAAAATATGTTTACACTAAAGTTTACGATATATACATAATGCGAAATTACTGATTGTTTTTGTGGTTAGAGCTATGATATGCCACGATATTCGAAGGCAAATGTCGGTTGAACAATCTCATGTAGATATGCAGCTATCAGCCAAGTTCGCTTACATGTACGTGCAACTTTAACCTGATGCTATTGCCAGCGAAAGTGAGGGTGAGTGAGAGTATTCTACCGAAAGGATATAGGATGGCACAGGAAAGGTTCACGATACACTAATGCCTTATAGATTGCTTCCACTGTGCACATGGTCCGATGCCTCGAATTTCTCCAGGTACAATTTTACCAGGTTTCTAATTATGTGCGCATATTTTTGCACACGAGACAGCCATTTGCCTGTTGACACCGGCTACCGATCTGGATGTGTGCCTGGCGTGTCATTATACGAGCGGAGGTATATACGAAATATATAGGCCGTCCTGAAATTTGAAAATTGTTGAACAGGTTACCTTCTTCAAGCTGCATATAATACGAAATGATCATTATGAAAGACGACGAAAAACATCCATTTGAATCTCAGTGGGGTGTACGAGCGTTTTTTCTCTACATTTACAAATTACAAGGAAGTTGTCGAAGCTTGGTGTTTGAACGGCGTTGATAGCGACGAATAACGACGCTGGGAAAGCTTGGTATTTTGTCGTGCATCTTGTTATCAATGAAGGATAACTCTATCACAACATTCTGTCACAAGAGTTATGAAAGAATCGAAATTGCGGGTATAATTATCGATTATCATCAAGGGAACACTAATTATAGATACGCGATTGGTGAGTATTAGCGATTATGTTCCAACTAACAAACACATTTATGCGCCAATACGAACAGGTATAGTTATATTTTTTCAAGTTTAATCTATTTAAAAAAAAAGTATTGACTCTGGATTCCAAACGTTGTATTTTGTGTTACAATTTTTTTTTCAATTACTAATGGTAGAATGGTGCGATTGTAATGCGTTGTGCAATCAGAGCATCGTTGTTTCGTTAGTATATAAAGTGGAGAAATAATTATTCTGGATATGTTTCACATGTAAGCAACCTCGTAATTTGGAATTAATTTACGGCACCTTGTAGGTAAGTATGATTATAATTTTAACGCAGGAAACAGAACATTATTAAGGCTTAAGGTTGGGACTGGATCTATATAGATCATGCCACGAATCTCTACTCTAGCTAACGCCCGTAGAGATCATGTTCCACCTTGGAACTTGTTGAAGTTGTGACAGGGAACCTTATAAAGTCGAACAAATAACGCGGGGAGAATATATTTCTTAGTTAGTATGTGTTCCTTAATAATGTAATTCACTGTATGTGAAAGTCCCAACTCGAAATTAAACGATTTAAGTAACTTTGTGAGCGATTTGATTAGTGTCGCTTACAATTATTGAATTTCTCCTGGGTAACTAATTCAATATTTATTGCGATATCGGCTCACAAAAGTCACGGAAAAGCATGCAATTTAGAGTTGGGACCTTCACCTACAGCGATGTACATTTTTAAGGAACAGATAATAACTAAGAAATATATTCAATCAATCAAGTTTATTTGATTTTACGCCGGTTTTATATCTGGGGAATATCAATCGGCGACGATCATTTCCAGACTTAGATGTTCGAATATCAGAATATGTAGCCGGGTCTGGTTGGAGAAAAATAAATAATAATTTTTTAATTTGATATTTAGTATGTTTTCATCGTACAATTAAACATACACGTCACTATTATAACCCAAAATAACTGTCGATAAAGAACAGTTTTACAATAAGCTTTCAAACAGTATATAAACTAATTTTGATAATAACATTTAGGTCTATCTCGTGTCCATGACTTTATTCTCGTGACCACGACTTCATATTCTCGAGGCCACGACCCTTTTCTCGGGGGCACGTCCATATTCTCGTGGCCACGACTTTATTCTCGTGGCCACGACTTTATAAAAACAAATTAGGATTTCACCTCCGGGCCCCCATGCACACAATTACGGCTGTGGGGGCAAAATGTGTGCTGTAATGCTGTATTATGGCCAAACACCCGACCGAGTCATCAACATTATATAAAACTCAAACTATGTCTCGTATCAAATCCAGTCGGAAGTCGGGATATTTTTACCCTGTGCCAATGCATTCTCTTATATATGCGAGTCGACCATATGTCGCCTCGCATATATAAGAGAATGCATTGGCCTAACAATTTTTTACAATTTTAATAATTTTTCCTTGTATTCTTTAACAATTTTATAATTTCACCCATACAGAGCCCCAGACAAACTCTTCCATATGCTTCTATATATGTGTGGGGCTCCCTGCAGGGTAATGGATGTTTTTTATTTTATGTCCTAAAAATTGTAAGAAACATTTATTTAAAACAAATGATAAAAAATTGTTAGGCCAATGCATTCTCTTATATATGCGAGGCGACCTATGGCCGACTCGCATATATAAGAGAATGCATTGGCACAGGGTAAAAATGTACCGCATTCAAGTTATTACAGTTCCATTCAGGCGCAGTTCGATAACTATGTATAATGCATATATGCATGGGCACATAAATCGATTTATATATGAAGTTCAACGTGCTTTGAAATGCCTAGGCGTAACTCCTTTATGCATGTATGGTTTTCTATACTGTATAGGAATACCGCACAAGCTATATACTGGTACAGTATTCACATAAATAAACCATTGTGTACATCCGGGTATACCCGGCTAATAACTACCGTTATATGGATGTGCTTATTGATTGACACAAACAAAGACTAAACAAATCTAAAGAGGCCACACTAAATACCTTTGGACTTTTTGACCCTGTGACTGTAGAAATTCTTGCGTGTGATAGAGAGGTTCCACACAAATATATTTAGAAATGTGTTAGATTGACAACGTGATAATTCATTATACAGACTATAAACATTGTACACATTTTCAGTTTATATAGCCAATGATGTATCGGATTGAGTATTAAACACATATTCGAATGTCAGACTGTCCTATTTTATAAGAAGATTTACCATTGATAAACCCTTCAACGCTCATCCTTGTTGTAAATATTCATTATTCAGCTATGAACGCCATCTTAATCATACATGTAATGTTATATTACATGGGTGGCAGGAAGACGGCCTGTACTGGCCATGCCACCCCTGCACATGTAAATCTGTATACATATAATTATATACTACTGTATTGCATAAATGTGCAAATAAATATTCAAACATTCTATATACATATAACAATCCGTATTTCGTATGTCAGGGTTGAGGCGTGGGCGTTCAACATTGTATGAATTGATATGCAACGGAACAGACATAAGGCAAATCATGACACAACAGCTACGTGTATAAAAACGTTCTACGAAGATGGCTGCCAATATGGCCGCTGATTTCAACCAAACGCAGCCACGGCTTTTTATTTTAAATGTAATATACTGATTGAATATATCGGTTGGTTAGTTATTTTGTTTAGCGTCGTCGTGTTAGCCGCTAGATTATTCTTTGTGCTCATATATACCGATTTCTCATGCATGTGAGCCTCACTCTTCTGTGGTGATTATTCAATAAGCCCTCCATGCAGCGACGACGAAGCTAGTTCACAATACGCATTTTGGATCCATTCAGCCCCAGTCAGTTTTTTAGTGCTACGGGTAAAAGTTCTGGAGTAACATTCCATATATGGAAATCATGAATAGTCAAAAGAACCCTAATTATATGGAATGCTACTACGGAACATTGACATGTACCAGTAAAACGGAACGGTGCTGGGTGGATCCAATATGGCTGCGACTCAGTGACAAGACATATACGCTCGGAATTGTGATTCACCCAATCGTTTATCTGGGATTGTAATTCAATTGAGTATTTGTCACTAAAAACAAGCATTCTGATTGACCGAGAGCGGCTAACTTTAGTTTTCGATTCACCGACATCGGCCGCTTCAGTGTGCATCAAATCTGAATGTAGCACGGTAAAATTTCATCGGCGCAGAACGGAGTAGCGAAACGAGCACACCCACGCGTTGTTGTCTATAGATACCGTTCATCGGCCGCTTCAGAGTGCATCAAATCTGAGTGTATCACGGTACAATTTCATCGGCGCAGAACGGAGTAGCGAAATGAGCCAATTTCCCGCCCACAGAAAATTGTTACGGAGCAGTGTTCCGAGTAACGCAATGGGCAAACCCAATTATTTGTGCACGATGACAACGGCAAAATGAAAGTCTCGATTCGTGTCATGAAAATGACTAAATGATACTTTTTTATACAGTTTTTTTGGGTGCAAATTCCTTGCTGGATTGAATTACAAAGGAGATAAACGTACCCTGTTGAGTTGTACATTCTGGGATTCGAGCATGAAAACAGCCGGCTCTTTCACAAACTGTTTTCATGCTCGAATCCCAGAATGTACAACTCAACAGGGTACGTTTATCTCCTAAATGTTTGTCAGTTGTTTGCCAGGGGTTGGTGTAGTTGAATGGTTTCCTGTATTCGTGGTGTGACCCAACCGCTAAAACAACGCAACAGTTAAACCAAACCAAATATTGTGTATCTGATGGCTAATTTGTTTTTGTTGTTATACCAATTCAGTTGAAATGAGATATCTCGCAGCATATTGCCTGGCCGTTGCCGGTGGCAACGAAAAACCAACCAAAGATGACATCAAAAAGATCATCGGTAGCGTGGGAGTTGACATTGACGAAGAAAGACTCGACTTTGTCTTCAAACAAATGAAAGGAAAGAACGTGGATGATTTGATAGAGGAAGGTATGTGCATCGTTTAGATGTAGATCAATTCATGCATAATTATATATTTCATTGGTTTGAATGAGTATATATTTTTAGGAAGACTTTTAGTCTTGCATGCATATTGTAGGTTAACCATTATTTTTTCTGTGTCTATGTGTATTATCATATATTACAATTTTAGCCTTACAATTTTAGCCAAATGAGAATAAATGCATGTTCCGGAACAATTATTGTACTGTGTGGTCTCTGTATACACGCAATCTTCCCTGACGGCAAACACCTCTCCGCGTCGATATATATATACACGTCAATGGTATAATTAATGTTAATTAATATATTTAAATAATTTGATATAAAGACATGTCGTAGTTTGATTTTATGTAATAATCTATTAACCATGCACATGAAAAAAATTTAACACGTCGAATGGGCGCTATCTTAAAGATACCGATTCTGATTCGAAACATATAGAGACTTTAAGCCACATTTCGGCTAACCGGGTATAAATGAAATTGGTTCTTCTTTCACTTGTTTCAACCCTCGATAACGTAACACTGTTTGACAACAAAAGTTACTATATTTAGAACAGTAAGCTGCTCGGTTATAAACTATGCTCATAAGTTTGATATATAATTCGTTTCCAAAAATATACTTCTATATATGTCTAATGTCAAATAGGACTGCGTGCATAATATAGTATAATATCTTATCAAATGGGTGCTTTTACTTCATTGGTTGCAGGTACGGAGCTGTTGGCGTGCGTGTTTGGCTCTGCATTAGAAATCGAAGCAGAAAATATCCCAGAAGAACCAGAAAAGAAAGAAGGTAAATATACTAAGGGACCTTTTACTAATACTTACTGCATTAAAGGGGGACTGTACATTAAATCCGGTCATTTATGGTACCATCTACTTTTATACTCAACAGAATATAGGCAAAAACATGAATGAATTTGAGCCATGGATTAGTGCATAATACACTCTTGTGCTATATGAACGATGCAGACGACATGGCAATTATAATGATAATTAGCTTATATATGACTCGAGTCTTGGTGTTGTTTACATCGTTCATAGACCAAATGAGTGTATTTTGCACTCATGCATGGCTCAAATTATTCATTTGTTGCATATATTCTGTTGAGTGTAAAAGGAGATGGTCCCATAAATGGCCGGACCACTTGAATATAGTATACCTGCATCATGTCGAAATTAAGTAGAAAAATAAACCCCATTTACACGCAGTAAGCCAAAATACTGAAATGTAATTTTCACTAAACATCGGGTGGAGCTTGGCGACCACCCTCATTACATTCAGATGGCACTGTATATATAATAAGGAATCATCTTTGCTAGATTGTCATTATGAACAAAACATGTGTATTTTAACCGATTAAAACGAGCCTAATTAGTAGCGACATATACTAGAACTTCAGACAGATATATGTTTAGTTGATTGATTGTTTATTTAACTCAACGCCACAATTAAGTGGGGTACAGAGTACTAATTAACATATATACATAATTATATTTACAAAATGGGGCCACTGTTGTCTGGCTTGCCATTTTCATATGGCAGAAGTGTATAGTTGTACTATCATCATCATCATCAACATCATCATCTTCATCATCATCCTCATCCTCATCATCATCATCATCATCATCATTATTATCATCATCACCATCGTCATCATCATCATCAACATCATCATCATCATCATCGATTCATCATCATCATCATCATCACCAGTGTATGGATTTATCGGTGGCATGATATCCAGACGGGTATCTTGTACATCACATGACTTCTTATATTGTACAATTTTATATTCGGTATCGACCGCATTCAAGTTTTCAATGAATTGTTTCAGAATCAAAAGAACAAGCGAAAGACGACACGGATACAGATGACGACGACATGGGATTTGGACTGTTCGATTAGCGTGTAGTTGCAGATGCATATTTGTGCTTTCACCCTCATTTCATGGGTGTCTCAGTACTTTGTGAAGGCGAACGAATATCGACAAAGAGATGAAGACCAGCTAGGATACTGCCCACTGTCAGAACAAAAAGGATATAGAACGTCGGTGATACAAATTGAAACTGCTTGAACACAGAAAAGATGTGCATGCGTGGGCTTTATATACATGAATGCGTGGAATAAAAATTAAAAAAACAACCCTTGAATATCGCAAATTACTTCATCATTTTGGGTAACTTTGTTCATGTAAAGATGTTATATGATTCCAAAAATAATAAAGTGCTATGAAATAGGTACTACCAATATGAGGAATTTTGTATACTGCTATATCCAGCGAGTGTCTTCATCGAAGCTTCTTTTAACAAATAATTATATATTTTTACACAAATTTTCAGATGTTGAAAATAACCCCTAATGCCATGAAGGCGTTTATAGAATCGTGGTATGTACGGTGATGCATTGATAATTATTGTTAGAAATAGCTAAGACATCGAGTTTACCAAATTATGCTGAAAGCAGTGTAAACGCCATGTATAACATACGTCAACCACCAGTGACCATATTGGTGGGCATGTTTATCCACTGCGTTGAGTATGTTCCAATGTGATCCCGCCTGTGGTGGTATTCTCCAATGCCTCAGTTGCAACATTAAAGATGCATAATCCGATTAAGCAGAGAAAGGACGGTGGTGGGCTCATCCGAAGATCGTCTTGAATCTTCTTTGGTATTATATCTTCAATAGTCAGGCCGCGGATCGGGAGGAGAAGTCTTGAGGTCGGGATCGGTCAGCGTCGTAGGTGTCTTGAATCTTGTCTTGAATCTTCACTTGGTCTTTGCCTTGTACTTTTGCCTTGATCTATGCCTTGATCTTTGCCTTGATCTTCGCCTTTGCCTTGTCTCGGCATCTTGGAAAATGCGGGACGATCCAGCGATGATGCTGGATTGCGCATTTTCAGTTGGTTGTCCACGCCCGGGACCTTCCAATGGAGGCATTGGATTGCGGGCTGCTAAGATAGTACGGGACGATCCAGTGATTCCACTGGACTGCGTGCTCTCTTCTGTTACCGCCCGGGACGATCCAGTACACCTTATTGGACTGCGGGTCTTTTCTGGAGCGGGATACGGGACGGTCTAGCATATATAGCCTGCTTGACTGCGTATTCTAAAACCCGGGACGGTCCAATGAGCCTATTGAACTGCGGGTCTTTTCAGCCACAGAGAAGCTGTTTGCGTTGTAAAAAATCCGATTAAGCGCCCCTCAATTACTATTTATTTGGATTCGGGGGGGTTAAAAATATTTGATTCGAGTCGAGGAACCCACCACCTATCAAAGCTCAGAGTTATTAGATATCGATTATTGAAATCTATCATTTTTCATAATCGAAAATTATTAGTGGCCCAGTAAACAGTCGACGAGCCGACGGTCTCGGACCATACGTGGATGAAGATGGATTGTCAAATATCTAACACACTGACAAAGCCGGCCACTTTTAGAGTTATCCAGCTTTATCCGCAATTTGGTCCGAGACCTTCGACTTTTTCCCAGGCGCCAAAAAGTATCCGTAGTGAAAATAAATCGATTTAAATTAGAGATAGCTGATCACTCTGAGCTTTGATGGGTGGGTTCCTCGACTTGAATCAAATATATTTTACCGCCGAAGCCAAAGCAATCGTAATTTGGGAGCGTTCATTAATTTTTAGATTTTTTTAGATTGAACTCTGACCTTCTGTTGAACAAACAAAATAATAATTTTATTTTTAATTTAAATTTTTGTTTTTAATTTATATAACTAAAAAAAAATTATAAGTTTTTAATTTTCTTTTTAGATTTTTAGATTGAAACTTTAAAATTTTGTTTTAATTGAATTTTTATTTTTTGTTTTCAATTTTATTTTGAAATTTGATTTTGAAATTTGATTTTTACATTTTTAGATTGAAACTTCTTGCTCAAAAGTTTAAAATTTGGGAAAAAAAATTTATATGTTTTTTTTAATTTAATTTTAATTTAAAAAAATAAGGCCGTTTAAAGGTACTCAATCCGTAAAGAGGGTCCCCATCTCAACAGATTCCAACAACAACAATCCGATCAGAGGGTCCTATATTACTATTTCTTTGGCTTTGGGGGTAAAAAATATTTGATTCGAGTCGAGGAACCCATCAAACAAAGCTCAGAGTTATTAGATATTGATTTTTGAAATTTGTTAACTGCTCGAGATGAGTACTAATAACTGCCGTCAATTTGGTAACCTGCTCGAGATTTTACGCCAAAAATCTATTCAAACAGACAAGGATGGATAACTCTATTATCAAGTGGTAATAATAACGAAATTTTGACTGTCTTCTGGCATTCGGCAAACCTCGTCAGATTCCTTCACCGTTTCAGAGGTCACAGGTCGAGGAGTTCAGAATGTGTCTTCTGGGCCAGAAAGAATTCCCGATAATGAAAAATAATAGATTTCTAAAATCGATATCTAACAAATCTGAGCTTTGATGGGTGACTTCCTCGACTCGAATCAAATATTTTTGACCCCCGAAGCCATTGAAATAGTAATTGAGAGGAGTTTTATCGGATTGAGTACCTTTAACATCTGCCGGGGGGTAACCCTAGGCACCACACCAAATGTTTAAATCGGTCAAGGGCTCTGGAAGAAAAATTACAAACAGAACAGACAGACATATCCCTGAACTCTTATAATATATCTAAATCAGAGAACACACATTCGTTTTACCATTAAATGTGAAAATTATGACAAGTGTCATGCTAAATGAAAAAAAAAATTATAATCACGGATAAATTTATAACATTATGCCGCAAATATAAATCTCAGTATATTATGATATGACAAAAAAAAAAGTTGTTTGAATATAACCAATTTAACACTAAATGTATGCATGAATATCAAAATTAGGGTGAAGAAAGATGGCAGCAGAATTTTCAATGCAGCCATTGGCCGGCTCAGTCACTGATTGGACGAAGATATCCGCTAATAATTATTTGATTGACAGCTCATGAATTCCACGAAAAAGCGGCCATGGATACCGATAATTGGTATTTGCATCATAAGCATGTCATCGGGGAATGTTGTTGCTTCTTCTGTATTTCATTATTACTATCCAATGAATATATTTTGGAATGGTCATTGCCCTCACTATACAATCTCTTAAACACCAGATATTGTGTGACTGGGGATCAATGATGCGCGCATGCGCAGTCAACGCATATTTTCATATTTTGCCAAATAAGGTCAAATGAACCAAAATATCATTTTCAAGCAGCTCAAGGGTCATTCTAGGTTAATAGTGAGGCATGTGTGGAAATGTTATTTTTGTCACATTTCCCATATCACAATCTGCCTCAATTACCATAGTATCCCCTTTTTGCACATATATTTTAGTAAAATGACGGTTTAACCCCTTCAATAACCCGTTTCTAAGGTAAAAACAGTCGCATAGCAACCGTTGCCATGGAAAGTATTTTCGTGATTGCCCCCATATCTGAAAATAATACGTGGGACCTAATATACACATGTGCCAAGTTTTATGCTTTTATGACAATGTCCGCATTTGTTACACAAAAAACTATACCTAAAAAAATCGCACGGTGATTCCGTCACGCCCGTTGTGTGATTCCGTCACGGCGAACAAACCGAGTTAAGTGCCACCGCACACGCTGTGATTAAAATCGTAAGTGGGGAAAATCGCAGGAGGAAGCATCCAATGCGCATGCCCACGACAATATCGTAGCCAAATCGTAGCAATCAAGCACTGTTTGATTTTACCAGGAAAATCGTGGCGTGACTTTGGCAACGCGCGCGATCGTAGCTGTCACATGACCACTGTCGCACTGGTCATGTTGTAAATACCACGAAAATCGTAGCTGCAAAGATCGCAGCACCGTAGCGTCTGCGGGCAAGCTACGATTTCTCCACCTACGATTTTCCCCACTTACGATTTTAATCGTAGCGTCTGCGGTGGCACTTAACTAGCAATATACACACAAGTGTGTGACAATGCGGCTTTTTTTCTGCAAGTATAATGTATCTACTTTGCTCATTGAGAACTTTTTCCAGGTCAGTTTGGCTGAATGAGCAGGGTTCTTCAATTGTACGGACCTACCCTCATATTGATGGCACTTTTTTGGTGATTCCGTCACGGACACAATTTGACCCAGAGTGAGATGATACCTAAATACACAACTAAACAACTTAGTATAGTATGTACAATGTTTTTCATTTTAAGCGGTACCCTACTGGTCATAATTTTAGATTTTATAGGCCACAGAAAAGTGAAATTCCGTAAAATTTGGTGATTCCGTCACGCTGGAATTCATGAGCTGTGGAAAGGTCCATTGCCATTTCGCGGTCAACTGCGTTGAATTGTGCCATATTAACTATACTATATATCTGGAAGAAGAAAAAAAAACATAACCTGTTTGGTGACTAGTTTGGATACCGTGCTGTCCAAATTTTTTAAAAGTCAAATTTACGTAACAGAAATGAGTATCCATACGATGTTTTGACTGACATCAATTACAAACCCAAATCCGAGGTTACCAAACCCGTTATCTACTCAATATTATCCGGATGAGAAGAGTTGAATGGGACCGGCAATGTAATGGTAACATAAGGTTGGAGTGCAGCTGTGGATAATTTGCCAAGTAATTTTGCTAAGTCTTGTTGGACAATAAAAACCGAAATCCTACAGATGATTGTGACGCTGGGAAAGCTTAGGTCGTAATTGGGAAAATCCAATTTCTAAAAATATACGTGACGTCATAAAGGAGGGAAAATGCTGCGCGAGAGAAGAAACAGTATAATACCCGGGTAAATTGAACTTATATTGTATATTTAGTTTTAAATTTGAAGATGGTGATGTCAATTATGACACCCATCAAAACACACTAATTTTTATTCATCATATAAGTTTATAAGTTATGAAAATTTGAACAGTAAATTCAATAATCATGATATTGAATTTGATAATTACCTAAAATGCTAAATGATCAGAATTCAGATGCAGACATTGCAGAGTTGTTTAACATTTAATTACTAATAATATTTTACGTATATAAGAGTGATGGTTGGACCAGTATCAGGTTATATGATGCTGAAACATGTCATAAAGCTACTATGACTACTATCATAACTATGACTCTATGAGTATAGTATGAGATAACTTGTAGTTGGCAACTGGGTCCGAATTTACCAGTGTATGGGAGGCCAATTTCACATTTAATAATTAATTGTGCTTAAGCGCAATCAATTGCGCTTAAGCACAATCAATTGCACTTAAGCGCAATTAATTGCACTTAAAGGGGTACTGTACCCAAGATGTTGTTGTTGGTTTCTATAATCCCCGAGTCGGAGAATAAGGTAACAACTTTTCCATTTTTTGAAAGTATGTTGAGTACGAAGTATTGTTACGGATGGCAAATTTACCGGAATGCAAAAATACAAATTGTCGTTGTCGAGTAATTTTTGTACAGTTTTCAACCAAATGAATCAAATAAACATTATAGTATATGCTTAGTAGTCCCATATACTCATTTAAGTTAGTGTATGGTCACTAGTCAATGAGTGGCTTGGGTTTTCTCCCCGTATAAGCATAATGTTTCAAACGATCGTGTGTGCAATTGTTTTATTAATCCAGTATCCCTCAATTATAATTTGATTACGTTTTGTACATGGAAATTCCAATTTTAAGAGACGCCATTTTATGGCTGGAGCCATAAAATCAATTTATATTAAATTATTAACTTTTAAATTATTAAATTTTAAGATAGCCTATTAACCTGAGCGTTTACAGAATACATCTTCGACTCAAATTACTTATATTTCTATATAGTATCGATACTAGATCGTTGTTATCACCGGGAATTTATTGAAAATGGCGTACAGTACCCCTTTAAGGCTTAAGCGCAAATAATTACGCTTAAGCACAATCAATTGCGCTTAAGCACAATCATTGCGCTTAAGCGCAATTAATTGCAATCAATTGCGCTTAAGCGCAATTCATGGTTATATGTAACAAAACACCCCTGGTGATGAATAAATAGGTTTCTCCATAACTTAGCATTAACTCCTATTGACATGTCACCTCTTGGTTTCATTGGTTTTTCTGGATGCTAAATCCGCATTCGACGTAGTATCAACAGAAATTCTACTTTGGAAACTCTACTTTTACGATATACACCCACAACTGTGGGCAGCAATCAATCAGCTACATCATAACTGCCACTCAGTAGTAAAATTGGCAAATTCTACATCCAAAGAATTTAAAGTCTTACAAGGAGTGCGACAAGGCGGAATTATCAGCGCTGATTTGTACAAAATATATATCGAAGATCTTTTGCACGACCTACAACGTACTACCATCGGGACTTCAATCGGAAATATCAACATCAACGCCACAGCCTGTGCTGACGACATCGCACTTATCGCTACAAGTCCTGAAGAACTCCAGCTATTAATCAACATAGCATATGAATACAGCACCCGTCATCGTTACCTACTGCAGCCGCAAAAAAGTGTCATAATAAATATGAAACCGTCAAGCAGGTCGAAAATTCATACCACTCAGATGCAGCTAGGAAACGTCTCAATGCCAACGACCGACCAAACAACACATCTCGGAATTGTACGATCGGACAGTAATGAGAAGACTGCGTGCTCATGCAACAATCGAGAACAACATTAAAAAATCTAGGCGAGCGGCATACAGTATCTTTCATTTCAGGATTTCATGGGAATAATGGCCTTGATCCGGAGACATGTATTCATTTATATGAAATATACATCTTACCTATATTAACATACGGATGTGAAATCATCATACCACATGCTGGGAACTTAAAGAAACTTGAGGATTATAAAAAAAAGCTACTCAAGCATGTCATGTCGTTACCATCTAACACATCAGATCTCGCAGTATACATCATATCAGGAACACTACCAGTCGAAGCGCAGATCGACATGAAAACGCTAACATTCTATTATAACATCTGCCTACAAGACAACAAATGCATAGAAAAACAGTTAGCATATCGACAACTACTGATGAAAGTTATGAACAGCAACAGCTGCATGGTTCGTCGATGTCAAAAAGATATTATTCAAGTATCAACTCCCGGCTCCACTTGACCTCCTAAACCAACCATATACAGGAGCTGTTTGGAAAAAGATGATGAAGAAAACCATCATCCAGTACTGGAAGCTCTCTATTTCAACCGATGCAAAGACAGCCAAGAGTCTTCGCTACCTCAACACTGATTCATATCAACCTGGTACACCTCATAAAACTCTAAATATCAAAAGAACAACGACAGTCGAACTACAGAAGACCAACCTGAAGCTGAAATTGGCCACTGATACATATATGCTCCAATACCATAGGCATAAATTTCGCATCCAAAACTCCAACGGTATCTGCCAATTATGTGACGAAGATGATGTTGAAAACAGGGAACATTTTTTGCTACACTGCCCAATATTAGAACCGATTAGATCCAAATTCATACCATCACTAGCAGAAGCAACATCGCAACTACTGAATATCAACTTTCACAACCTGTCGGATCAGAACAAAATTCAAATCATCATCGACTCCAGTGGTTTTCCATCTAATGAAGAATTCTACACAGCAGCAGAAGGCCGAAGCAATATCCAAGAAGATGATATACTGTCTACACACTGCAAGACACAGAATCCTAAATAGCCCTCTGTTGTAACTAGCCATGCACAATCGACACAGTCTCATTTAAAATTTTCATCACATGTACAGCAGTAAACGGATGAAGGAAACCTGTATATACAGAACGGTGATAGCAATATCAAAAGTTGTCCACCAGGACGGATCGAAGGAGTAAAAGTAAAAGTAATTGGTTTGATTTGGTAGGGAGCTAGCCCAACTTCTTTATCAAAATGGCTGACTCGCAATAGTATCACCTTCTGTTTTAGTTGGAGCGACTCGTGATAGTATTATATTATCTTCGGTATATATTAGTTGGGACTACTTGCAATAGCATTACTTTCTGTATTAGTCGGGGCGACATTGATTTTCTTAAATTTTCGAGTATACAGGCACATCATATGAGGGAAGCAAGCCCTCGGTGACACCACATTCACACTATATGATCATGGAAATACTATAGATTTGTGCAAGAGATGTTGATTTAATAAGAAAAACTAGAGCTCCAGGACTGAGACACCAAAGCTCCAGTGATTACACACCATTTTTTGGACAGGGATGCTGATAATATGAAAATAGGGTTTTTTCCCCCTGATTTAAGTCAATAAGTAAACCATACAGTAATGCTCTAATTAATCGACTCCTTAACCACAGCAGAATTATGCATAACTTTTCAGGATTTAGTCGGAAATATGGCTTGTTGCCATTCATTGGAAAGCTCTCGAGAGCTTTTCGATGAATGGCAACAAGCCACATTTCCGACTAAATCCTGAAACGTTACCCATAATTCTGCTGTGGTTAAGATGTCGATTAATTAGAGCATTACTGTATGAGGTAAGAAAGCCCTCATGCACTGACACCGCATGCATGTATAGGCTAAAATCTGTGCAAAAATACATTAAAAACATCATACAAAAATTTACTAAGAGTTCCGGGAAGGCGACATCAATTCTTTGGATAGAGGGATGCTGATAATATGTAATTAGGGATTCTCCTTGTTGAACACATACTCACAGTTGACTGTTGAGTACAGGTCAAAATTAGCCCAATGCTCATCTTGTGTTGCTAGGTGATACACCAGGTCATGCTAATAGTTTATGGGTAGGTTAGATAGTAGTCACAATTATGCTTAAGCGCAATTGATTGCGCTTAAGCGCAATTGATTGCGCTTAAGTGCAATTAATTGCGCTTAAGCGTAATTAATTACGCTTAAGCGTAAATGCCCTATTTGCGCTTAAGCACAATATGTGGCATTCATAGTTAAATAAATACTATATTTTCAACAGCGTACTAGTACTAGTAGATGACATAGAGTGCAACACAGATTTAAGCATATCCTGTATAAGACACAGTAAATTAATTTACATATAAACACTGGTACACTCTACGTTGTCTAAGACGTCGCAAATATAATATATAATTATTTACCTATGAGATAACTGGCACCAGCGATGAATCACTGGTAAATTCCATTCCATGCGCCGACTACGATTTATCTTGTTGTAATTTTATAAAAAGTTTCAGCATCATACAAATGATAAAATGATACAACCCGATTTTGGTTCACTAAAATTATATAAGACACGATAAATAAATGTACACACGTGACATCCTCATAATTTGCTACCCCAATCAGCTATGCCAATATATAGCCATTTGCTGAAGCAAACTGGGCCACGATAAAGGGATGCCGTATTGGATTGCCAAACAATCTGAATTAAGAAGGCTGACACACACGCACACTGGTAGTTCAGTACACTCTTTGCCAGGAAATGAACATGCATTGGTATAAGCAAGCCACTGTATTCGAATGTGCATACACATGATGTAGGGGTAACTTGAGTTTCCACCAGAGCCTCTGGCACTAGATCCAAATTCTTCCACTTTCAAATTTAAACCAATTTTAAAGCCAGTGAAGTAAGTATGAGGTGTATAATCAACATAGAACCACAGCTGATAATCAGATTATTTATAAATATGCATATTCATGCAAGCAGGGTGCTGATTTCTAACTAGTCTCAACATAAGTGTTGTTCTAATATATATTACCTAGCCAAATTTATATATTTTGCGGACCTTGCACCCCTCCTTCACGCAACAGGGTTTATAGACCTATAGCTTCTAATGAGACATTAACATTTCTCGAGCTAACTGATGTATGCAACGAAAGCCCTCCATTGTGTGGGAATGGTCTATTAGTAAATGTCTACTATGGATCAGGGATGTACGGAATAGGTCATGGTGAATTGGAGTGTCCTAGCAAGATTTCAAACTGCATCTCCAAATACCCACCCCCTTGATCAGGATGCGGGAATTGTTGTAGCTGAAGCCATTCTAATATTACAAATATAACTGATCAATGGAAACATCGGGTATGTATACGTTGCTTGTTGTTATTTATGTGGTGAGGACACCACTACGAGTTAAAGTGTTAATTTCATTACTGTTAGATTGAACTCTTGCTCAATTTAACAAAACAATGTATTTTTTTCTCCAAATTTTGTTGTTGTTGAAAAACTAACACCATTATAACATCTGCCAGGGTACCCTGAGTCAAAATTTGGTTGAAATCAGTCCAGGGATCATGGAGAAAACAGACAGAAAGACTGATAGACTATTAGACTGACAAATGATCACAGATCCTACTGTTTTAACAATTAGTTGGTAGCAAAACAAATGGGTCGGTCTGGAGAGGAGAAAAAAACAATCTTATATAAATGGCTCTGATGGAGCGATTGGATGATAGGACAGCTACTGCAGTATCTCATATGTGCACAACCTAGTGAGGAAATTAACATAACAGCAAGACATCCCTTTGTTTTTCTCTAGTTTTTAAAATACTAGACCATGAAATATGGCTTTTAGCTAATTCTGAGAAATTGAGGCGCCAAATTAGACAAACTCTAAATTTTGGAGGCACATAGCTCAAAATATACTCAACTGGAATATCTGATCAGGATCGCACAAAATGGATATAAAAATGGAAGGACTAGATAAATGGAGTTTTTTTTTATACACATTGAGTATTTTAACCAAATTTACTTTATAACAGTCCTATTCCTGCTAAGAAACATTGTGTTGCCATTATTTTGAGGTTTGGCACTTTTTTTCTCATAAATGCACTGGACTATTATGGAAAATGTCAAGTAATCAATTAGAAATGCAGATCCAGCTTCATGTCCCCTTTTTGAATAGATTGTTGGGAAGGACAAACATGATGATAATATACAACCAATCTTGGTATATGTTATTCCACTAGTTTTTCTGGTAATGAAAATAGTGTAGTGGCCTTTTCTGAATTTGTTGTAGATTTATTGAATTATGTCAAAATTCGCCTTTAAAATTTTAATTTTTTTATTTTAGAGGACTGTGCCAATCCACAATAAAAAATTTCACACCCATGAGGTGTGTGTGTCCTATGTGTCAATGAATACGAAAATAACAAGAAATCTCGAGGGCTCGGGAATGTAGGAGGCCCCCACCCCCTTTTTCGTACGCCGTATTCCATGCCCTGTTATGAGGTACGCCGTATTCCGGCCCCTCTGTTAGGAGGTATTCGGTATTCCAAAAATACCGGTATTCGTACGCCGACCTTCCAAAAAATGAAGTTTTCATATCTTTTTTATGTATTCCATATGGCTGTTAACTGGTATTCCGTATTCCACCCTCTGTGTTAAGTGGTATTCCGTATTCCATGGGGGGGCTGGGGTGGGGGGCCTCATGTAGGGTTGAATGATTTTTTGGAAAACTCATACTGGCCTACTAGTATGTCTGGAAATGCTTCTATCAATTAATATTGATTTATTTTGAATTTTTGGGTATAATATACATGCAATCAATTTGGACATTTTATGGCTCATGTTCATTCAGAGCATAGCATGCGAATAACTCTTATTTAAAAATAATAACAAAAAATGTACCACTTGGTTCATCTGCTTGGTTATCACATTATATAAAATAGTTATATAAAATCAATATTAATTGATAGAAGCATTTCCAGGCAGGTGTCTTCGACTCATATCTCTTACTTTATACCCTGGAATCTATATCAAACATATTTAGGAAGAGATAGACCATCTTTAATATGGACTGATGCGGCCGACCAAAATTCAAAACATGGTAAAAATTCTTATATTGCACCATATTTTCCTATCAGAACTCTCAAGAATCGACTAATAGGTTTGATCCAAGCCTGAGTTTAGTGTGCCTGTCATTTGCAGAATGAGGTCCCCATCTGCTATGGGAGACATAGACTCAGATTGAAGTTCCCAAATGGTGAATATTGTGATGTACACCCATTGGGAACATCAATTTGTGATATACACCCATTGTGAACCTCAATTATACAATGTGTCTGCCAACTTGGGGGATATAGAGAAATAAAACCAAAAAAGAAAAGAATCTATGTGAAGAAGTTTCTATATAAATTTGATAATGAAGAAACTTTCCAGAGAAGATAGGCCTAAGCAGAATGAGGTCCCCAGAGGGTGAATTTAGTGATGCTAGCCCGCTATGCTGGGTAGTGTGATCACTAAATTCACCCTCTGGAGATATAGAGAAACAAAAAAGAAAAGAATCTATGTGAATAAGTTTCTATAGAAATTTGATAATGAAGAAACTTTCCAGAGAAGATAGGCCTAAGCAGAATGAGGTCCCCAGAGGGTGAATTTAGTGATGCTAGCCCGCTATGCTGGGTAGTGTCACTAAATTCACCCTCTGGAGATATAGAGAAACAAAAAAGAAAAGAATCTATGTGAATAAGTTTCTATAGAAATTTGATAATGAAGAAACTTTCCAGAGAAGATAGGCCTAAGCAGAATGAGGTCCCCAGAGGGTGAATTTAGTGATGCTAGCCCGCTATGCTGGGTAGCGTCACTAAATTCACCCTCTGGGGACCTCATTCTGCAAATGACAGACACACTAAACTCAGACTTGGTTCGATCTGATTATTTTCTGGATTAAATTTCAATTAACAGAAACTTAGCACTGGTTCTTGTAGGGTTCCGACGGTGTGCAATTTTGTCAGATTCTTTCCTATGTGATGTGAGCTGGTTGACAGTGATAGAAATTTAATGGACACTGATGGATACATTTAATGGACACTGATGGATACATTTAATGGACACTGATGGATACATTTAATGGACACTGATGGATACATTTTGGTATCCAAAATGCTTAATGAACGTGGACAACGAACAATAGTGCTCGGAAATTGGTTTCGTCTGGATGGGGTTAAATTGTTTACCGCCGGTCATATTTCGCGTGGGTAGTTTTGAATAGAGCCTTGAATATCTAATCATGTGCTGACCTCGGTGGACGGTCACCATGCATGTTCCCTGTAATTCATGATCACGATCAACTCAGCACGGCTTTTACGCTTTCGTCACTGTTCATGAAATAAACAAGCGATCGATATTGGCCGACTTTCGATCATTCCGAATTTGGTCGCCGACAAGGGCGTTGGTTTATTCTTTGATACATGTACAAACAACTCATATAATGCTGACAGGCTTATGGTATCGTTCATTGATCACAACGCGCTTGCCATTATGGTGTAAATGATTGAACCCTTCCATGACTGGAACTTCCTGAAGTTTTGCGAAAACCATGTGCCAATGCATTCTCTTATATATGCGAGTTTCGAATATATAAGAGAATACATTGGCCTAACAATATTTACCTTGAGTCGACCTTGTAAGCCAGTGCATTCTCTTATATAAATGTGAGGCTCCCTATGGGAGACTCACATATATAGGAGAATGCACTGACACAGGGTCTTTAATGCTGCACCAGGGCAGCTCCCATCATGAAAAGGTTAAGCTAGGTAAGCAAGATGCTGAATTGGCTCGTAGGGACAGACCATGCCATTGAGGCCCTACATACAGTAATGCCCTAAATAATCGACCCCTTAACCACAGCAGAATTATGGGTAACTTTTCAGGATTAAGTTGGAAATATGGCTTGTTGCCATTCATCAGAAAGGTCTCAGTGAGAGCTTTCCGATGAATGGCATCAAGCCATATTTCCGACTAAATCCTGAAAAGTTGCCCATATTTCAGCTGTGGTTAAGGAGTCGATTATTTAGAGCATTATTGTATATCCCATATTACATTTCAATATTCCAAATAAAACTGATAAAAAATCATTTCTTTATTGGATTGTAAGAATTTCAGCATATGATCATGTATCTAGATTCATTTCGTCCACAGATTAATAATGTTTACTTCATCCAGGGACTCATCCACACCAAGAAATGAGTCAAACTGCTTAATATGAATATGATCATACGCTAGCGTAACTAACGAACCAAAGCAAAACCACTCACACGAGAGTAGCTGTGGCTTTTTTTTTTATCTTTCTTTTTCTTTTTATCAAAATCAGTTTATAGATTCCCTGGTATTCCCTCCAAATAAGATTCACATAAGGCTATATTTCCTGGGTTCGTTGAATGAATGGACCCCAATCGTAATTTCGAGTATAAATTAGGCAGATCGTACTTCCGGGTGGAACGGGAACATCTTTAATGAATTGAACCAATTTATTTCTTTTCTTGACGCTGGGTGAGCACTGCAGCGGAGATACTATACTATACCGAGAAGCGTGTCCATTTCATAGCTGTTCATTTCATTCAAAGGTGTCATTCTGTCGATTTCAACGAAAATCGAATCATATAAACAACGTCATCGTATAACTTTCACCATTGACCGAGTTCGCTTGAATGTATCTTCTGCTTTGTTCATAATTATGTGTTTCCTTTCGATTCCATGGCGGAAATAGTATATTTATGGATTATCACATGCATGTATGTACTATGTATATAATCTTATGATAACAATTAATTCCTTTAAATATATATTATTTCGTTTTGCACAGTACTGCACCGTACCAAGTGCTGTACATTAAAGGCCCACCTTCGCACAGTAGAACGATAAATTCGTGATGACATTCTTAAATATTATATTTCACATCAGGAATGTCGATCACTTTTCACAAAGTCCCGATATGTGTAGACTGTAGTTACAATAGTGTCGTTATTTATTGTGTCTTATTTTCTCAATAAAAGGTAAACTAACATAACGAATGAACTTACATTGTAATTCAATGCTCATAATTCTCATTTGCAATACCAGTAATCAAAAGACACAGTAACAAGATTTTCCGATTACGACATTAACCCTTTACCCAACAAACCGGCCAAAACCGGCCAAATAAAGCTTCAACAGCCTAAAATATCTTCGGTCTGCCTCAATAGAACCATACAAATATGGATATCATTGGAACCGGCTCCTTGACCACATTGTGATAGTTACAGTTATGCCCTGTGCCAATGCATTCTCTTATATATGCGAGTCGACCATAGGTCGCCTCGCATATATAAGAGAATGCATTGGCCTAAAAAAAATCTTTTTTTAACACTTTTTACCATTTTTTCTTACATTCTTTAACAATTTTAAAATTTTTAATGTGTTAAGCCAATGCATTCTCTTATATATGCGAGGCGACCTATGGTCGACTCGAATATATAAGAGAATGCATTGGCACAGGGGCGTTCTGTTGGGTAAAGGGTTAATGCTTTAAGCCCACCGATCTACTGTGCGACAAAGGCACTTACGAAATTCAAAACATCAGCGTCGTATTAGATAATAATTGGTGACGTCACAAAATCTGATATAGTCTATATACAGCCCAAAGCGTCCGGCTTTGGTTCGTTATTATTCTATGATTCAGCAATATTTCAGTGATTTGACAACGTCACGAGTCAACAAGTTTATTTTAGGATTCAGATATGTTGGAGAATTGGACTACAACCAGAAAGTCAGAATGTTTATTTTATGATTCAGATATATTCCGGGAATTCGCCCACATCCAGAGAGTCAGAATGTCCAACTGAAGAACATCCGATTACACCTCTCAAAGAAGAAACCAGGTAAGTCCGGGAGCAATAGGGGTAAAGTAAAAAATCTCTGTTAAAGTTATTTTATCTATGCAAATTTGGACTATTCAGTGAATAGAAATCACACTATGGTGATTACTCTGATTGCTAGCGGTTGAGAAATCTCAAAGTATGCCCAAAACAATTGTTGCTTGTAAGCAACGGTGGAATAAACTTGAAAATACATAGAAATAGGCTAGAATATTAGTTTATCTGAATCAGTTGTTCGCCCATGCCACATCCCAAATAGGGGTGAGCTGAATCAATTGTGGTCACAACAGAGGGCATAATAATTCTGACACTGGCAAATGCCAAGTTCTCCACTCAACGATAAATGGTGATGGAAAACATTCCGGAATGAGACTTTGGGTTTAGGAGCAAATGCACTTCTATGATTTTGTATTCTACGTGTATATGCCTATAACAGCTTGTGTTGTTTTCATATCTGAACTTATGTCCATGATCTTTGTAAAATATACATGTTCCTGACTAAATGATGGTATTTGATTGTATTACACATCCGGTATCAAAGATCGAGGTAGACATAAGAGACAAATTTATCAGGAGAAAGCTGGCAACTTTGCAAATTCAACATAAATATACACGTACAGGGTTTTCATGGCCATTGTATATAATGCCATATGACCTGTCGAAACAAGCATTGCCACAGTTGGACCCAGTATTCCACACTTGGTGTAGATGCATGGGTACTGCAGAGATATGCAAATAACTCGACCCAGAAACTGTCGAAATATGCAAATAACTCGACCCAGAAACTGGTATCAGACCCAAGAAGACTAGAGCACAGATTCAAGACAAAACCTCAAATCGTACGTTCTTCAAGTGAAGCATGAGTTCGGTCGGTTCTACTTCGATGGTTGGTGATAGTTACTTATGATGGGGTGATCATGTTTGGTGCTATCTCAATGTTCTGAAAACGCTGAATTGTGAGCAATAATCAGCCACCTATAGCATTACTCGGGACTAAGTACTTTCTATGAAATATTTAGCATAAACAAGAATGTTAGTTATGTTACCATAAAAAGTTAATTGACTGTTGATTATTTGTTACGTTGTTTCAGTCGATAGACCATATCACGACTAATACTACACCTTTCCCGCAGCCAGAATATGGTGAACTTTGACCATAATTGTATTTTTTATTTCCGTGATATTTGAGCTATTTGATGATGATTTAATTCGTGAGCAGGCGCGAACTGCATTGTTTCTATGATGAAATGTTGACATTTGCTTCACTGCTTATAAACATAAGCATGATAAACATGATGTCTGAGTCGTATAAGATTATATACTGATTTTGGCAGCAATTTTGAATGATACTTTTACAAAAAAATTTCACCAAGTGTGTGTCACCAATCTAACACTTTTGATACATTTGCTGCCATTTTGACTGTCATGATTGATTATATTGATCATCTCAAATGTTCAAGCATCAATGAGATTTAACCCTTTACCCAACAGAAGGGCCCTGTGCCAATGCATTCTCTTATATATGCGAGTCGACCATAGGTCGCCTCGCATATACAAGAGAATGCATTGGCTTAACACATTAAAAATTATAAAATGGTTAAAGAATGTAAGAAAAAATGGTAAAAAGTGTTAAAAAAAGATTTTTTTTAGGCCAATGCATTCTCTTATATATGCGAGGCGACCTATGGTCGACTCGCATATATAAGAGAATGCATTGGCACAGGGCATAACTGTAACTATCACAATGTGGTCAAGGAGCCGGTTCCAATGATATCCATATTTGTATGGTTCTATTGAGACAGACCGAAGATATTTTAGGCTGTTGAAGCTTTATTTGGCCGGTTTTGGCCGGTTTGTTGGGTAAAGGGTTAATTGTATAGGTAATAATAGCATGTGCTTAACTCTGTCAACGTTTCACGTTGCAATATGGCTAGAAACACGAAGTTATACCAAGATAAATTTGTTTATGGATTGAAATGGACTGATACCAAAGAAATAACAAGTGTAATGTTTACAATGCAGTTTAGTCAACTCCACACATCAACCACAACATCTAAACGAATAAGGACGAAACATAGCATTTTCTATAAATTTGCTGCCATTTTGACTGCCATCATAAATCATTGTAACAATTTCAGACCCTAATGAGATTGCGTTTTGTCGGTAATACTTCCATTGGCTTAACTCCTTCAGATCTGTAAATTTCATATTAAAATATGACTAGAAACCGAAAGTGAGTTTTCGATGAAATATCATACATTGTACTACGTTCTTAAAAAAAACTCTTATGCTTTGGAAGTAGCTGAACACAAATGAACAACAACTTTCACTACCCAAATAATTGTGAGACATGAATAATAGGAAAACAAACAACAATTTATCGTTAATTCCAAACAATAGAAAAAGATATAGTAGCTATGAGTGAAAATGTGACTTGTTTCCAATTCAGGTCACCATTTTGGCAGCCATCTTGTTATTGGAGAACCCAATTTTTCCTGTAAAATGTAGTACAATGTAATAGCATTCCAATAATGTATGCATTTGTATACATTATATAAGATATTGTCTCCAACAAAATGGATTTAAACTGACTTAGTTCATATTTTGTAACATGTCTGCCATGTTGGACGCCATCTTGGATTCAAGGAAATTCTCAAGGGTGTGAACTCCACACCCACATATAAATTGAAGCACATGTCATCCAGAATCACAATCTGCAGAGAAAAAAATTTAACAGAGAATTTTTTCTTACCCCTAAAATTGGCCTTTTGCTTCTGGACAATAACTGTTTCTATGAAGAATGGATTCTCCCATTCAGTTGTAAAACTATACATTAGAATGATCTATTATTCATTTGGAGGGGTGTTCAGATATTGTTACACTGTTATCAAGGCTATTTAACATAACCCTAGATTTGTTCATGTATTTATTCATTAGTCCGGTTTGGGCTTTAATTAGAGCAAAATGTCAGGTTGGCTAGACTTATGCCTATTTTTCACACTGATTTATGACCTTTTTATTCATAAAAAAATCTACTTTGGTACATGTTGCAGCAATAACAACATGTGGCAACCTGAATATATGTCAGATGACTGCAATTTAGAAGAAAAAAATGTGTTTTCACCCTTATTTGAGCAGATGTTTGTCAAATTTTGACTATATTTCACCCTCAACAGTAAAAATACGTGTTCGTGTATTTCACCGGATATTTATGGGGACATGACAATCTGCGGAATGAATTCGGAAATGCCATGCATGTGAGGCAAATGGACAACCTATACCTTTTGTGGCTTATTTTCAAAGTATGTTGCATGTTGCTTTATTTCATAAATAGGGACATGACAATCTGCGGAATGGGATGGAATATGGAATAGAACGACAATCTGCGGAACAGAATTTCAAATTGCGTGGAACGGCCGATATCTCGAGGGATACAGGGCGTAGGGCGCTCATGTTGGTGTCTAACGAAAGGCCCACATTCGCCCTATCCACACATATTAACCCCGCCACTGACCGGACACCAGAAGTTGCATTATTTGATCGAAAACTGACCTAACATGGGGTGAAATTTGGGATAGCATGGCAATCTGCGGAACAGAATTTCAAATTGCGTGGAACGGCCGATATCTCGAGGAATACAGGGCGTAGGGCGCTCATTTTGGTGTCTAACGAAAGGCCGATATTCGCCCTATCCACACATATTAACCCCGCCACTGAACGGACACCGGAAGTTGCATTATTCGGTCGAAAACTGACCTAACATAAAATGCCACAAACACGAAAAACTGCGTTCGACATTAATGTTTAGAATTTAGATTTCTCGACGAATACGCTAGCAAACACCAAGTTTTAGGTATCAAATAACGCAGTGGAATACTGTGCACTCGTTTTTATCTACAATATGGCTGTTTTAGTGCGAAAACTGTAATAGCGAAACGCAAACAAGCGCCGATAAAACAGCTAAAAATAGACTCGATGTTTACATTTACACGATCGATTTCAGCTGGTATATTCAATATAATGGGGTGTATAGTATATCAAAATGTAGGATTAGACACAGGGAATGTATTTTTTTCCAAATGGGTCCACCACGCGGTGAAATTGTTGCAGAAATTCGCTCCAAAATATTCGCACTTCAGTTGTGACTAAAAGCCCAGATGCCGGAGCCCGGCGACTAAAAGCCAAGTTACAAAATAGATTAACTGGTTTGAACGCATGAATATGTCAATGGTCAGACTGTTGGAAATAATACCCAATTTTTTTTATAGACTTATATAAACACTTACGTGTGAAACTCGAATTTTAATTAAATCCATGATTGTGTAGTCTCTCGTATATCACGAACACTGCGCGCACACATTTTATTGGAATACATGCCATCTTTGCCTTGTGTTTTGTTTAGTTTAGTTTTTTTGGCGACCAAAGATGAGATGTGTTCGCACCACACTGTGCTAAGGCCAATGAAATCACTGAATTTCAGATTATCAGCTTAACCGCATTATTTCATTAGTATCTGAAGCAAATTAATGAACACCATAAACAATAGAAAATTAACACAGCTCTTCGTGCGGGATAATCTTTAAAGCCAGTGACACCTCAGTCATCCTGACAGACTGTACAAACATAATGATAATGGGGCATTATGCATCATGAATATTTTTGTTAATTGGAATTGTCAAATCTAACATGCATGTTGTGGCTTCTAAGTAAACAAATTACCAGTTTTTTTAAATGGAGGCATGATGTTAAAGGACTCTTAGTTGCAATTAAGACCCTCGCAATAAATGCTTCAACAAACGCTCTTTATTGACTACCCTATACATGTTCTATGTATACTATAGGGCGACTGTATATACACAGACGGTATAGATAACTTTTAAGAGTGTTAACAATATTTTATTAGAACGAAAAAACAGAACGTCACATTTACAATGTATACATAGAAAAATAACAAATAGTTCAAATGGCGATATGATAACAAGCAATAAGCCTATGGCTTGTTATCATATCGCCATTTGAACTATTTGTTATTTTTCTATGTATACATTGTAAATGTGACGTTCTGTTTTTTCGTTCTAATAAAATATTGTTAACACTCTTAAAAGTTATCTATACCGTCTGTGTATATACAGTCGCCCTATAGTATACATAGAACATGTATAGGGTAGTCAATAAAGAGCGTTTGTTGAAGCATTTATTGCGAGGGTCTTAATTGCAACTAAGAGTCCTTTAACATCATGCCTCCATTTAAAAAAACTGGTAATTTGTTTCACTTAGAAGCCACAACATGCATGTTAGATTTGACAATTCCAATTAACAAAAATATTCATGATGCATAATGCCCCATTATCATTATGTTTGTACAGTCTGTCAGGATGACTGAGGTGTCACTGGCTTTAAAGATTATCCCGCACGAAGAGCTGTGTTAATTTTCTATTGTTTATGGTGTTCATTAATTTGCTTCAGATACTAATGAAATAATGCGGTTAAGCTGATAATCTGAAATTCAGTGATTTCATTGGCCTTAGCACAGTGTGGTGCGAACACATCTCATCTTTGGTCGCCAAAAAAACTAAACTAAACAAAACACAAGGCAAAGATGGCATGTATTCCAATAAAATGTGTGCGCGCAGTGTTCGTGATATACGAGAGACTACACAATCATGGATTTAATTAAAATTCGAGTTTCACACGTAAGTGTTTATATAAGTCTATAAAAAAAATTGGGTATTATTTCCAACAGTCTGACCATTGACATATTCATGCGTTCAAACCAGTTAATCTATTTTGTAACTTGGCTTTTAGTCGCCGGGCTCCGGCATCTGGGCTTTTAGTCACAACTGAAGTGCGAATATTTTGGAGCGAATTTCTGCAACAATTTCACCGCGTGGTGGACCCATTTGGAAAAAAATACATTCCCTGTGTCTAATCCTACATTTTGATATACTATACGCCCCATTATATTGAATATACCAGCTGAAATCGATCGTGTAAATGTAAACATCGAGTCTATTTTTAGCTGTTTTATCGGCGCTTGTTTGCGTTTCGCTATTACAGTTTTCGCACTAAAACAGCCATATTGTAGATAAAAACGAGTGCACAGTATTCCACTGCGTTATTTGATACCTAAAACTTGGTGTTTGCTAGCGTATTCGTCGAGAAATCTAAATTCTAAACATTAATGTCGAACGCAGTTTTTCGTGTTTGTGGCATTTTATGTTAGGTCAGTTTTCGACCGAATAATGCAACTTCCGGTGTCCGTTCAGTGGCGGGGTTAATATGTGTGGATAGGGCGAATATCGGCCTTTCGTTAGACACCAAAATGAGCGCCCTACGCCCTGTATTCCTCGAGATATCGGCCGTTCCACGCAATTTGAAATTCTGTTCCGCAGATTGCCATGCTATCCCAAATTTCACCCCATGTTAGGTCAGTTTTCGATCAAATAATGCAACTTCTGGTGTCCGGTCAGTGGCGGGGTTAATATGTGTGGATAGGGCGAATGTGGGCCTTTCGTTAGACACCAACATGAGCGCCCTACGCCCTGTATCCCTCGAGATATCGGCCGTTCCACGCAATTTGAAATTCTGTTCCGCAGATTGTCGTTCTATTCCATATTCCATCCCATTCCGCAGATTGTCATGTCCCTATTTATGAAATAAAGCAACATGCAACATACTTTGAAAATAAGCCACAAAAGGTATAGGTTGTCCATTTGCCTCACATGCATGGCATTTCCGAATTCATTTGGCAGATTTGGACATCATTAAGGCACCATAGATCTTGATGACACAATAGAGGTCAAGTTATCAAGATAGGAGAAATCAGTCTGGAAGATTATAGGCAATTAAAGTATAACAAATAAGCCTATTAAAGACCCTGGTATAATAAACATGATAAATTACTCATTTCTGTCATAAATAGTGTCTAAATATAACAATTTCGTGTACAGCTGATGAACACTGGGGGAGGGGCGGTGGTCTCGATAGTGTAACGACACCTCAGGTAATAAAAGCAGACAACTGACATATAAACAGACAATACAAGATTAGAATGATTCATATTCACTGATGGTAAATGTTCAGATAATAATTTCAACTAATGACCATGACTTATTATCTGAACATTTCCTTTTAAGGGAACTACTTGTCAATGAGTATTTAAACTCTCATATATAAGAGAATGCATTGGCACAGGGTTTTCGCACAATTTCAGAAAGCTCCAGTCATGCATGAAAGGGTTAAAATGTTTATAAAATAAATAATGATAATCATACTATTATTAAAATAAATTTGAGATTTGAGAATAATTTTTAGCTAAAACCATATATAAAGCTCATGAGGACAGAATTTTGGTGCGGAGAGAAAATCAGCTGCTGGTAGAGAGACCTGAGGATTTATGGCGGCGTCACTTCAAACGGAGAGAGAACAATCTCGACAAAGGATTCTATTCAACACAATGGGAACCATACCGACCAATCGGTGGACATATCATTCTCGATGGTTTAGAACTGCTACAAAATACTCTACTAAAAGATACAAAGATTTCGACCAAGTTGAATTTGGTAAAACTCTATTTATTATTACCACTTATGCTTCAAGTTTACAAAGTTTTCATATTTTGACATTTACGCGCCATATATGTCACGTTACGTGATATTGCCATATCTGTAAATGTCACTTCTCATCCAGTGTGTAACAACTGATATTAACCCTTTCATGACTGGAGCTTCCTGAAATTTTGTGAAAACCCTGTGCCAATGCATTCTCTTATATATGCGAATTGCCCATATGGTGCCTCATATATATAAGAGAATACATTGGCCTAACAATATATACCTTGACCTCGTAAGCCAGTGCATTCTCTTATATATGCGATGCTCCCTATGGGAGACTCGCATATATAAGAGAATGAACTGGCACAGGGTCTTTAATGCTGTACCAGCGCAGCTCCCATCATGAAAGGGTTAGCTCTATATTTGACTAGTTTATCAGGAATAAATGACATTCATTATAGACAGGACAATATTTAGGTCTGTATATACGTGAAATGATTCTACATGAAGAATGCAGCGATATTCACAATGAACCCCATTGAAAGAGGAATTGGCCATTGCGATTGACCCCCTCCCATGGAGCCTGACGCATGCATATTACTACGAGCATAATTTTCACAACGCAGCAACTAAATTATTGAAAACTCTGTCCCCTCTACTTTCTCACTCTCTCATTCTTTCTCTCTCTCTCTCTCTCTTTCTCTCTCTATCTCTCTCTGCCTCCTGCTATCCCTAACACTATCTTCCCGCTGTTTCCATCCCCAACTCAAACTTAGTTACTTCTCCTTTAAAAAACATTATTTCTATCCTTTCCCGTCTGATTGATACCCCTCCCTCACTTATTGGGGAAGGGGCATGTCGCCAAAGAGGAGAAGAATTCATATAAGCCCTCGGGCTTGTTGTCTGATCCTCATTTCCATACATTATCTCTTATATGTGATATATGTTTACACTAATATTTAGGTCATTGTCAAGCCTGAGTTTAGTGTGTCTGTAATTTGCAGAATGAGGTCCCCGATGGTGAATTTAGTGACCCCACATAGCCGGCTAGCATCACCAAATTCACCCTCTGGGGACCTCATTCTGAATGGCCTCATCTGCTATGGGAAACAGACTCAGATTTATAGATTTTGATTCATGGAACCATAAAATGATAGCAGGGTTGCTTCATCAGAAGGGCACACCACAAGAGGATTAGCTATGTAAACACCACCACAGTAAAGACTAAAGACGAATAATCCCTCCACCCATCGATACTAAATGCCATCAGCTTAACTGCATCTTAATCAAGGTGTTAGCTTTTCCTAAACCATATAAAACACCACTAATATAATTACATTGTTAGATTTCCTGAAATGAATGTTACTGATTGACCAATATTTGTCAACTGTCTTGAGGAATTAAAAAGTGACTTGCCAAAACCTTTTGCCAAATGAAAATATTTTTTGCCAAATGTTAATTATTTTTGCCATTGGCAAATTTGGCAAGTGACAGCGCGAACCCTGAGGTAGCAGTACACGATTTCACGGGTTGTAGGGGGTCTGAAAAATAGAAAAATAAGTATCTGGGGGCCATAACAGCCAGTGTAGCCTGTGTTAAATGTGTATTTACTGGTTTGAAGGTTTAATTATTTTACAAAACTGGGAAAGTTCTCAAAAAATTGAAAAATTTGGATACGCAACAGGGTTTTCGTATTCAGTGGAGGCCAACTCTGTGTTATTGGTTACAGGAAAATAGCCCGATTTCTCTCCCCTGAATTCTGTCATCTGGGCTCGCAAGACATTTTTTTCAAATTGATACAACTTTTTTTTTATTTCAAATATTTCTCAGCACTAACATAGCTCTATCAGGTGGAAGAAGCTTATTTACTGACATTCGCTCTATCATGGTCTGTTTTTGGGTTGAAAATGGTCAATTTGAGTAAAAAAATGGGTAAAATTGAGCGTTTTGTGTGTGCAGACCAAGGGGCATAACTCAATAACAAATTGTACGAAGAAGCTAAAGTACAGACAAATGATTACACCTAAAATTTCTGTCAAAATTAAAACATGCTTGATGGGACCTATGCCAAAGATAATGGCTCAGCATTGATTTGAACTACAGTACCCCCTCCCAGGTTGGCAAAATTGCTGGAAATCGTGTACTGCTACCTGACCGAGAACCAGTCTATTCAACAAGAGACATTGAGTGCATGGAAATAAACAGAGATGAGAGTTGTAGAAACAATGACAGATGGCAGCTAGAAGCAATTTTTATTCACTAAGCCATTATTTCAACTTTGAGACGAAAATATGTTAATATTAAAATGTGCTCTTACTTCCATGAAGCATTGAAAAATATTCTGAAAATTAGATTTAGACTTAAATGTTTCAATTACCTGTGCAATCAGTTATGTTTGTTGACAATTCGCTGTAACATTAATGTTTACATAACATGTAAGATATTGTTATTGAGAATTATATATATAGTCAGTATGAGTGTTGTTGATCTATTTGCACATGTACTTGATCATAGTGGTTTTACAGACATTAGACTTTTCACATACAGTAATTCTCTAATTAATCGACCTCTTAACCACAGCAGAATTATGGGTAACTTTTCAGGATTTAGTCGGAAATATGGCTTGTTGCCATTCATCGGAAAGCTCTCGGCAACAAGCCATATTTCCGACTAAATCCTGAAAAGTTACCCATAATTCTGCTGTGGTTAAGAGGTCGATTAATTAGAGCATTACTGTATGCCTACTGCGAAGGCGTTGAGATCAGATTGACATTACTGTTTCCATGGAAAACGAGATTTGTTTGGATTCATGTTGCAGTTTAGTAACCTAATTCTATCTTAGTAGTTTAAACTACAGGCTCAATCGGCCGGCAGAAAAGTATCACTCTTCCCAGAGTTCCGACTACAAAAGCTGATTCCACATGCAAAGAAAATCGATCAGGTAAGAAAACATAGCCATTTCCATTTCATTATCGCTTTCTTTACTAAATACTCATTGACGAGTACAGGGTTTCTGCTAGGGTTGATGTAAACATATTTTATTCCAATAAAAAAATAACATGTTTAAACATTTGACAAATATTTTACATTAAGACAGAATAATATATATAATCGGATGATTGGAAAGGGGATTAAACAACAAGCCCAAGGGCTTTTATTAAGTTTGCTCCCCTTTTGTTTCGCGCTCACTCTTCATTGAGTGTAGAGGGGGGGGGGGGGTCGGACAGGAAGGAATGAAACTATGATAATTATAGTATAATGTTGTTGTCGTGAGAAGCAGGGAGAGAGATTCTGCTAGGGTTGAAATGTACAGTCTGTATCACCTAGGATAGGATGGAATGACCATGGTTTGGCCCTCATATATGCAAATGTTAAAATTCCATTCTTGCACCAGTGAATAGTGCTGGGCGGTTGTGTTGGGCTATAAAACTACCACTGTAATTTGAAAATCACACCACAATACACTCGATTACATGTTATTTTCTTAAATATTAAGAAATTTCACTGAATTCATCATCTATGAACAAACATCTATGAACTCTGGTCACCAACTTTGATGTCATGGTAATATCAGATAAATCTAATCCTGTATAAGGAATTACTATTTATGAAATTGTCAACGGGACTATTTATCAAAGTTAATATTCATGGCATATGATTATACATTCCGACAGAAATATATGAGGACTACACAGATGATTTATCTATCGTACTGAACAACTATTGCTATCATTGTACCCGACCCCTGATATTTTTGCATGTATTGTTTCCCTTGTTTTTAGGGAATGTTGAACTTATTATCTGAGCATTTCCTAAGTGAACTAACCGTCAATGAATATTTAGTATAGGAAGGGTTAAAATCAAATGTTAAAATAAGAAACCTCTAGCTATTATTTTGAAATAATAAAAAAATAATAGCAGTTAAAGGTACTCAATCCGATCAGAGGTCCCCATCTCAACAGATTCCAACAACAAAAATCCGATCAGAGGGTCCTATATTACTATTTCTTTGGCTTTGGGGTTAAAAAATATTTGATTCGAGTCGAGGAACCCATCAAACAGAGCTCAGAGTTATTAGATATTGATTTTTGAAATTTGTTATTTTCTCGAGATGAGTACTAATAAATGCCCTTAACTTCGTAATCTGCTCGAGATGTGTACACCAAAACACTATTCAAACAGACAAGGATGGATAACTCTAAAATCAAGTGGTAATAATAACGCAATTTTGACTGTGTTCTGGGACAGAAAGAATAGAAATAACGAAACTTCAAATATTGATATCTGATCACCCTGAGCGTTGATTGGTAGGTTCCTCGACTCGAATCAATTATTTTTTACCCCCAAAGCCAAAGAAATAGTAATATAGGACCCTCTGATCGGATTGAGTACCTTTAATGTGAAAACATAAAAACCCAAAATAAGATGGATGCTCTAATAGCAATACAATAACAAGTGCAGCGCCAAGCGTGGCATATGCCCCAGAATCTCAGTTTAGAGAGTGGGTAATACTAAATATTTATGTGGATGGAAAATTATGTTATTTTCTAAATTCAAGTAGTGGGTATCCTTTCCCCTTAAACTTGGCTATCAACACACAAAAGCACAACCAAATCTGATGATCCATGCCCAAGTTACAAGCTGCACATATGTGACCCGCCATATCAAATCCAGTCGGAAGTCGGGATTTTTTTACCCTGTGCCAATGCATTCTCTTATATATGCGAGTCGACCATAGGTCGCCTCGCATATATAAGAGAATGCATTGGCCTAACAATTTTTTACAATTTTAATAATTCGTTCTTGTATTCTTTAACAATTTTATAATTTCACCCATACAGAGCCCCAGACAAACATGAGCAGACGACACTCTTCCATATGCTTCTATATATGTGTGGGGCTCCCTGCAGGGTAATGGATGTTTTTTATTTTATGTCCTAAAAATTGTAAGAAACATTTATTTAAAAAACATGATAAAAAATTGGCCTGGTCGCCTCGCATATATAAGAGAATGCATTGGCACAGGGTAAAAAAATCCCGACTTCCGACTGGATTTGATATGGCGGGTCACATATTGCACAGGAAACAGCCTAGAGGGTGACATATTCTCTCTAAAATGTGCCATTTCTCCATACTTTTGTCCCAAGGTGTAGTGTCTTCTCTCTCATATACCAGTATGCATATATGTCCCAACAGCATATTTTAAGCATATATTTACTGATTATAATGGGGTTCTTACTCACTACAATGGTTTTATAAATGGGCTTGTGTGATGCATAATACTTTTTGGATCATAGAAGGGTGATGTTTGGTGTAATTTGAACTTCAGCCATTGTTGATACTTCTTCCTAATAACTGTCCACTTCTCCCTAATAACCAAACAGGCAGAAGTAATGTCCTAAATAATCGACTCCTTAACCACATCAGAACTATGGGTAATTTTTCAGGATTTAGTCGGAAATATGGCTTGTTGCCATTCATCGGAAAGCTCTTACTGAGAGCTTTCCAATAAATGGCAACATTGCTGATTGCACAGTGTGACACTATATATAAGACAATGTCTGCAGCAATTTGTTTTAATTATGCGCAAAACATTGGTAGGTTCTGAGATTTGCCTTCGCCAAAAAATAGATGACAAAATTTCTTTTTGCCTAGGCATTAGCCTCAGCTCAGCCGATAGCTATCGGTAATTAAAAGAGCTGAGTACTTGTCATTCAATTAAACATATGGTCAAGGGAGGTATTTCTAATGAAGAAATAATTCAAGTCATACCAGAACTTGAAAATTTACACAATTAATATCTGACGCCACAATATAATTTCACAGAAGTTCACAGCTGAAGCTCTATTTGTATAAATTTTTAAGGACAGAGAATTTGCCATTGTTTAAAGCTGCGTACAATAATGTGCCATCAACATGTATTTATGCCTCATTTTCAGAAAAAGAAGAAGTTGAGAGTTGATACTGAAAGTGGCCCGACGACTGACGTTGACCCACAGGCTGGCTTCGCTGAGGTTCATGCAAAAATTGGTGAGACGAAAAAGAGAATAGTTGCAGTGAAGGGTGGACTCCCATATGAACTGCACATCCGAGCTATACAGGTGAGATACATACAAGCTATACAGGTGAGAAGCTATACAGGTGGGAATCCAAGCTATACAGGTAAGATCCAAGCTATACAGGTAAGATCCAAGCTATACAGGTGAGAATCCAAGCTATACAGGTAAGATCCAAGCTATACAGGTAAGATCCAAGCTATACAGGTAAGATCCAAGCTATACGGGTGAGATCCAAGCTATACAGGTGAGATCCAAGCTATACAGGTGAGATCCAAGCTATACAGGTAAGATCCAAGCTATACAGGTGAGACACTTCCAAGCTATACAGGTGAGATACATCCAAGCTATACAGGTGAGATTTAACATCCAAGCTATACAGGTGAGATTTAACATCCAAGCTATACAGGTGAGATTTAACATCCAAGCTATACAGGTGAGATTTAATACATCCAAGCTATACAGGTGAGATTTAACATCATCCAAGCTATAGATGTGAGATTTAACATCATCCAAGCTATACAGGTGAGATTTAACATCCAAGCTATACAGGTGAGATTTAACATCCAAGCTATACAGGTGAGATTTCACATCCAAGCTATACAGGTGAGATTTCACATCCAAGCTATACAGGTGAGATACATCCAAGCTATACAGGTGAGATTTAATACATCCAAGCTGTACATGTGAGATTTAACATCATCCAAGCTATACATGTGAGATTTCACATCCAAGCTATACAGGTGAGATTTAACATCCAAGCTATACAGGTGAGATACATCCAAGCTATACAGGTGAGATTTAATACATCCAAGCTGTACAGGTGAGATTTAACATCACCCAAGCTATACAGGTGAGATTTAACATTCAAGCTATACAGGTGAGATTTCACATCCAAGCTATACAGGTGAGATACATCCAAGCTATACAGGTGAGATTTAATACATCCAAGCTGTACATGTGAGATTTAACATCATCCAAGCTATACATGTGAGATTTCACATCCAAGCTATACAGGTGAGATTTAACATCCAAGCTATACAGGTGAGATACATCCAAGCTATACAGGTGAGATTTAATACATCCAAGCTGTACAGGTGAGATTTAACATCACCCAAGCTATACAGGTGAGATTTAACATTCAAGCTATACAGGTGAGATTTAATACATCCAAGCTATACAGGTGAGATTTAACATCACCCAAGCTATACAGGTGAGATACATCCAAGCTATACAGGTGAGATTTAATACATCCAAGCTATACAGGTGAGATTTAACATCACCCAAGCTATACAGGTGAGATTTAACATTCAAGCTATACAGGTGAGATTTAACATCCAAGCTATACAGGTGATATTTAACATCCAAGCTATACAGGTGAGATACATCCAAGCTATACAGGTGAGATTTAATACATCCAAGCTGTACAGGTGAGATTTAACATCACCCAAGCTATACAGGTGAGATTTAACATTCAAGCTATACAGGTGAGATTTAACATCCAAGCTATACAGGTGATATTTAACATCCAAGCTATACAGGTGAGATACATCCAAGCTATACAGGTGAGATGATACATCCAAGCTATACAGGTGAGATTTAATACATCCAAGCTGTACAGGTGAGATTTAACATCATCCAAGCTATACAGGTGAGATTTCACATCCAAGCTATACAGGTGAGATTTAACATCCAAGCTATACAGGTGAGATTTAACATCTAAGCTATACAGGTGAGATTTAACATCCAAGCTATACAGGTGAGATTTCACATCCAAGCTATACAGGTGAGATTTAACATCCAAGCTATACAGGTGAGATTTAACATCTAAGCTATACAGGTGAGATTTAACATCCAAGCTATACAGGTGAGATTTAACATCCAAGCTATACAGGTGAGATTTAACATCCAAGCTATACAGGTGAGATTTAACATCCAAGCTATACAGGTGAGATACATCCAAGCTATACAGGTGAGATTTAACATCTAAGCTATACAGGTGAGATTTCACATCCAAGCTATACAGGTGAGATTTCACATCCAAGCTATACAGGTGAGATTTAAAATCCAAGCTATACAGGTGAGATTTCACATCCAAGCTATACAGGTGAGATTTCACATCCAAGCTATACAGGTGAGATTTAACATCCAAGCTATACAGGTGAGATTTCACATGTTTTCTGCTATACAGGTGAGATTTCACATCCAAGCTATACAGGTGAGATTTCACATCCAAGCTATACAGGTGAGATTTCACATGGTTTCTGCTAATGAAAAATAATTTAATCATAAGCTGTCAATTCACTGATTCCAGTAAAACAATTTGTTGTTGCATTATTAGCCATTAAGGTTAAATGCCGATAAACTTAAGTGTTGGGGCACTATTCCTGGACAGCAGCCCCACACATGTTTGGAAAGAAAAATTAGGTAATAATTAAAAAATGTCATTCCGATCCCTTGTCAATTATAATCAAAGAAACGTTCAATACATCAGCAGAAGTTATTTATAAGTTGGATGTAAAACATCCAATGGTGGGGTGACTATTTCAACATTCAGTTTTTTGTCTCTCCTGTAATATTGTCTAAAACGTTGATATGAGGTTTGGAAGCTCACTGACTTGTAGGTTGAATAATAATTTAAATTTATAATTATATTAACCCACATATTTCAGATGCAGCGTTAATGGTAAGATTAAAGTTTCTTTGCCTGTAGTGTTAGTTTTCCTCTTTATTGTCTTATACACTAACAATTTTACATTAAAAGGGAATGCCCTCTTTGCGTGTCATCATTTGCCCAAATTTGTATTATGCCTTGTTCAAAATTTCTTTTGTTTTAAATTCACATGGCAGCTTGCGCTCCAAAATACACTTAATATGTGAATGGGTGAAGATCACCAACTTTAACTGGGGAAGTTCAATCTGATCCTTGTTCTCCCATCGCAGTTGAGGCCTCAGCAGAATGAGGTCTCCAGATGGTGAAATTGGTGATGCTAGCCTGCTGTGCTGGGTTGCGTCACTAAATTCACCCTCTTGGGACCTCATTATGCAAATGACAGACACACTATTTCAAAGCTTGCAATGAGGAATGGTGGAACCATAACCAAATACTAAGATGCCTTTTTGGAGACACCTCTACTGTTCCCAGTAAATACAGTGTTTTTGTATTCCACATGATTATTTCTAAATTAGAGCTAACTCTTTATTTACCAAGAAAACTCCACTGTACTCCACATTACAAACAAACAACATATGAAAGAAATGATACAGAGATGTAATGAGTCAATTATTAGCACCGACCATGAATATGATCACATTAACTTGATTAATCTATCACATCACATGGATTACAAATGTTCAGTAGTATAGGTGCATAAAATTATTCTTTTGTTATATAACAAACTACCTCCAATACGGATGACATTACAATATGACTGAATGAATACTACTGAATGAATGAATTTTCCAAGAAAATACTATTCCAATTTTGACATTCTGTGACATTCAAAATGGGCTATCCCTTTAATCGGCTTGTTTCTTTTGAATTGCATTGATTTGTTATGAACAGTTGTTATTACAGTTTAACATGTATCCCCATAGTCAGGGTTCACGCTGTAATAGGCCAAATTGGTCAATGGCAATATTTTTGTTTTGAAAATGGCCAAAAATAATTCATTTGGCCAGTTTGGCCTGATTTTTTTTTACCCCAAAATCGGAAATCTAATTAAAATTTTTGTAACAGGAGCGACATGAGATTCAAATTTATAGTATGATCATCTGCTAATTGATAATCTTACACTTACTAGTATTGGTATATTGCTTCAGAATTGGTGTCTATAATTTATAAACAAAAACTTAACTTGTCATTCTGAAGTAACACCAGAGTCACCCTACTTTTGATATCCATTGGGACATCTCATTCAAGATATACAGGTGCACCGTGTAATCATGGAAACATTGAAACATTCATTCTCTAAGCTTCCACAGCAGAAATATGAGATCTCATATAAGGTACAGGTTAACCTTTCATGACGGGAGCTGCGCTGGTGCAGCATTAAAGATCCTGTGCCAGTGCATTGTCTTATATATGAGAATTTCCCATAGGTAGCCTCGCATATTTAAGATAATGCACTGGCTTACAAGGTCAAGGCAAATATTGTTAGGCCAATGTATTCTCTTATATATGGGAGGCTCCCTATAGGAGACTCGCATATATAAGAGAATACATTGGCCCAGGATTTTCGCAAAAATTCAGGAAGCTCTAGTCATGGAAGGTTTAACTCAAAGTGGCACCCCTGAGGGACAGTGTATAGTATGAGATCACTTGTAGTCGCCAGTCAATGTGTTAATAGCCTGCGACAGTTTAACCCTTTCATGACGGGAGCTGTGCTGGTGTAGCATTAAAGATCATGTGCCAGAGCAATCTCTAGGGGAGCCTCGCATATATATACGAGAATGCACTGGCTTACAAGGTCAAGGTAAATACTGTTCGGCCAATGTATTCTCTTATATATGCGAGGCTCCCTATGGGAGACTCGCATATATAACAGAATGCATGGTCACAGGGTTTTCACAAAATTTCAGGAAGCTCCAGTCATGGAAGGGTTAAGCCTCAAATTACACCTAGTATTATGTATATAAAGCTTGCTTTTGTCATGTCACAAGGATCAAAAAGGGGTGTTTAATACATGAATACCTGTGTTGGTACTTTACATATTTCGAAAACATCTATTGATGCCATAATAATTGACACTTACGAGAGAAAAGAAGAGGCTATTTTTTCTAATAGTTCACTGGCGACATCGAAAGTTGTGAACAGGGCATGAATTGTCCTGCGAATCATAAGAAACAACACACTTTTCAGCACTATATATATTGACTGTGGGAAGTTTGGTTGGTGTATGTATATTTTATCATTGAAAAATTACCAAATTACTTATACTTAATTTGGAGCCAACCATTTTGCATGATGGGCATGAGAAATAAAATATATTTAGCTTTATATGGATGAATTTAGGTGGAAATCTTCCATGTGGATAAGTTTTGTTAACTCTCCTTCAGAATTACATATATAATTTGGAGGTCAAATGGGCCAAGGCCATTTAACCCTTTGAGTGTCAGGGGCCGATCTCATCTAAACCTACAAAATAAGTTAAAGAATATAAGAATAAATTATTAAAATTGTAAAAAAAAAAAATTGTTAGGCCAATGCATTCTCTTATATATGCGAGGCGACCTATGGTCGACTCGCATATATAAGAGAATGCATTGGCACAGGGTATATGGGTTGATACAAAAATCGACCTGGCACTCAAAGGGTTAAAGTCTTGCTCATTGTCTCTGCTAGATTTATTCCTTGGAATTTCCATCCATATATAATATACTTGTTAATAGAGAATGCATGAAGTCAAACCTATGTTATTGTGAAAATTTCATTCACAAATTAATGTTTGAGCTGTTACCATGGATTGGCGTCCGTAGAGCTGTGTGTCCATCAACAATTTCCTGCCTGACTGCCCAGCTAACTCATGTAGTCTCTGTACGCCAAGTTATACACAATTGACATATAATTCTACAGCCGAATGTTAAACTACCCACGCCCCCATTGACCATCCTATCTTTCTGACCTTTCTTAAACCTAACTACTCTCCTTTCGTCCCATTGGTTACCTTTAATTCCCTAATCACACCCCACTCCAGTTCTTATCTTATCTCTTGCTATCTGTTGTTGAGTGCGATCTATATCAAAATCACCAATAAGTTATTTAAAGTATAAACCAGAAAAATTCCCGTCTGACACGCCCGAACGGCCCTATGTAGTTTTCTCATCCCTTTCCAATCACCCATACTCATCCATTAGCATTTTTGTAAAATATTCATCTTGTTTTGTATTGGGAATAAATATTGTTTACACCAATTTCCTTTGGCACACTCTCCAGGTCACATCCCTCATCTGATTGTCAACAAACTTC
This sequence comes from Siphonodentalium dalli, assembly GCA_032622095.1. Classification (NCBI taxonomy): domain Eukaryota; kingdom Metazoa; phylum Mollusca; class Scaphopoda; order Gadilida; family Siphonodentaliidae; genus Siphonodentalium; species Siphonodentalium dalli. The sequence continues at coordinate 278,432,532 of CP136063.1, forward strand.
ATACGGATTTCCATGGTGACCTCTCGATGGGAGACATTGATTTGTTCCTAAATTTGTTTTAAAAACATGGTCACCAGCAGCCATCATGGATTTCTAATTTGAATCCATTGGCACACCCTGCACACACTGCATGTTTAGGATCACCTCTAGATGGGATCTATTAAATTTAAATGATTTTTGATGAAGAACATGGCCACCGTATATTACTGTTTGCATGACTAAATCCTTTGGTACACCCTACAGACCACATCCCTCATCCGATCATCACCAAACTTCATATGCAACATTGGGATGACCACTAGATGGGAGCCATAAATTTTTTCTGAATTTTGCTGAAAAACATGACTTCCATTGGTCATCTTGGTTAATTGGTTATATATTAACTGTAAAAAAAACAGGCATTCTTTTGTCTATGTAATTAGCCAGTTTGTGTGTGCCGGTTGTGTGTGCCAGTTGGCTGTAGTCTGTTGCAAGGCTTTATTTTTTGTAAGCGTAATAATGTTCTACTGGTGTGGTTAGATTACCAATGGGATATGCGGATTTTTTATCTCTTCTCAGGTCGATGTTGCTGTTTGGGTTAGAATTATGTTTGAACTATGTCTGAGGTAGACAAACCTTTTATACTAGAATTTACTTTTGGCATTTTTAGATCAGAGAATAAACTGTTCACTTCATCCACTGCTATATGGACCTTACATTAAATAAAAGCGTTCCTACAGTAATGCCCTAAGTAATCGACTCCTTAACCACAGCAGAATTATGTGTAACTTTTCAGGATTTAGTCGGAAATATGGCTTGTTGCCATTCATCGGAAAGCTTTCACACTGAGAGCTTTCCGATGAATGGCAACAAGCCATATTTCCGACTAAATCCTGAAAAGTTACACATAATGCTGCTGTGGTTAAGGAGTCGATTACTTAGGGCATTACTGTATGCCGATCACACAGTAACGTCGTGCAGCCAGGTCTGAGTTTTGTGTGCTTGTCATTTGCAGAATGAGGTCCCCAGAGGATGAATTTAGTGAAGCTATCCCGCATAGTGGGCTGGCATCACTAAATTCACCCTCTGGGAACCTCATTCTGCTTTCGCCTTTTCTTCTCTGGACAGTTTCTTTTTTATCATATTTCAAAATAGAAACTTCTTCACATAGATTCTATTTCTTTTTAATTAGTTTAGATTCTCTATATCCCCAAATTGGCAGACAACACATTGCATAATCGAGGTTCCCAATGGGTGTAGATCACACTATTCACCATTTGGGAATTTCAGTCTGAGTCTATGTCTCCTACAGCAGATGAGGCCATGCAGAATGAGGTTCCCAGAGGGTGAATTTAGTGATGCTATGAGGGAGAGCGTCACTAAATTCAAACTCTGGGGACCTCATTCTGCAAATGACAAGCACACTAAACTCAGGCTTGCGTGCAGCCCTATATATAAGGAAATAATAACGCGACATCAAATACACAGCACATGGCTTGTCGATACAAAATATGGAGTGTGTTTTTCTTGTGTATATCTTGCATATAACTATGTGTAAAATACACAGGCTATACTGGCATCTGGCTGCAGGTCTGTTCCAATATTGGACTTAAATTCACATGTAGTTGTAACCTTGTGACCCTTGTAAATATTAATAAATGCCTCACTTCTTATACACTTTGTAGTTCATCAACACATTGCATTAAGTATATATTTATGTGCCTACTTTTGATCCAAAGATCACTATTACATCATGAAAAAGTCTTTAACCCTTTGAGTGCCAGGGGCCGATCTCATCGGCCCTAAACCTACAAAATAAGTCTGTTAAAGAATATAAGAATAAATTATTAAAATTGTAAAAAATAATAACAAATGATGAAAAATTGTTAGGCCAATGCATTCTCTTATATATGCGAGGCGACCTATGGTCGACTCGCATATATAAGAGAATGCATTGGCACAGGGCATAACTGTAACAGGGTATATGGGTTGATACAAAAATCGGACCTGGCACTGAAAGGGTTAAAACTGCCACTGGACAGTAATTACATGCACTCCATTTTCAAAAGTATTTCGCTATTAGTTTACAAAAAGCTTATGTTGCTAATGCATTAACCCTTTACCCAACAAAACGGCCAAAACCGGCCAAATAAAGCTTCAACAGCCTAAAATATCTTCGGTCTGTCTCAATAGAACCATACAAATATGGATATCATTGGAACCGCGGCTCCTTGACCACATTGTGATGGTTACAGTTATGCCCTGTGCCAATGCATTCTCTTATATATGCGACCATAGGTCGCCTCACATATATAAGAGAATGCATTGGCCTAAAAAAAATCTTTTTTTAACACTTTTTACCATTTTTTCTAACATTCTTTAACAATTTTATAATTTTTAATGTGTTAAGCCAATGCATTCTCTTATATATGCGAGGCGACCTATGGTCGACTCACATATATAAGAGAATGCATTGGGCACAGGGCCCTTATACAGCCATATTGTTGATCAATAACACGTTTTGGGAAATTTTACACCATAGTGGACAGTGGTTGGTATTATTTTGTTGTATTAATTAATCGATTCTGATAACTAAAGCATATTTTGAAGAAATGGTGTTGTTGTAACTTGATGATATGGGGACTATCTGATCGGATTGAGTACCTTTAACTTATTGCTTCAATCAATTGAATACAAAGGCTGAGCAGTTATTTTGTTTTCTTTCTAGGATATGAAGCTGGCATCAGAGGAAATCATTGGAACCGGCTCCTTGACCACATTGTGATAGTTACAGTTATGCCCTGTGCCAATGCATTCTCTTATATATGTGAGTCGACCATAGGTCGCCTCGCATATATAAGAGAATGCATTGGCCTAAAAAAAATCTTTTTTTAACACTTTTTACCATTTTTTCTAACATTATTTAACAATTTTATAATTTTTAATGTGTTAAGCCAATGCATTCTCTTATATATGCGAGGCGACCTATGGTCGACTCGCATATATAAGAGAATGCATTGGCACAGGGCCGTTCTGTTGGGTAAAGGGTTAAGGCATGAGTTAACGCTTGGCTTAGGAATTGAATACAAAGGCTGAGCAGTTATTTTGTTTTCTTTCTAGGATATGAAGCTGGCATCAGAGGAAATCCCGACATCTAATGGCATGGTACTCTAGTTATTTTGTTTTCTTTCTAGGATATGAAGCTGGCATCAGAGGAAATCCCGACATCTAATGGCATGGTACTCTAGTTATTTTGTTTTCTTTCTAGGATATGAAGCTGGCATCAGAGGAAATCCCGACATCTAATGGCATGGTACTCTGTTCATTGTCTAACCTCCAATTCTCAATTCCCGAAATCCATAAAGGGTACAAGCCAGCATTACAGGCAGTCGAAACTGATACCAAACCAAAAATCAGTGCTGAGACTGTGTGTCAGCTTATGAAACCGCTCACTCAGGCGAAGTCGCAACTACATAATGCTGTCACCCACCTCAGGTAAATATAGAATATGTAGCTTGTGCCTTCGCTTATACTGTTTATGTGTGTGGGGGAGGGGTGGTTTGAGCATCTATTGGGCGAGGCTCTGCCAAGTTGAATAGATGCCAAATCCTTTGAGAGGACTGAAACTGTTTAAATGACAGCATCAGCTACAATTTTTATTTTTCCATCAAGCAAAACTTTCCTTTTGTGGATGAATTCTGTCATTATTTTCCTAAGTTTTTCATTAAACTATTTACTCCTTATGCCCTTATTATAGCTAGGGGATCTCTGATTTCTCCCCGAAGCAAAGCTACTTTATGGAATGGGAACCAGACTATAGTAGTGAATAACATTTGGCTGAGTTAGAGGCTAAACGCCCAGATGGACGGACGGATTGACGCATATTCAAGAGTGGACCTTTAACCCTTTCAGTGCCAAGTCCGATTTTTGTATCAATCCATATTTCCTTGATCATTTTTCAAATTTATTGATTATAATAATGTGATACATTGATGGAAAGAGCTAAATTTGAAAAATGATCAAGGAAATATGGGTTGATACAAAAATCGGACTTGGCACTGTAAGGGTTAAAAGAACACAAGCAGGCCTGAGAATATGGTGCCGGACATTTGCAGAATGAGTTCCCCAGAGGGTGAATTTATTGGCACTACCCCACACAGCGGGCTAGCATCACTAAATTCTTCCTCTGGGTACCTCATTCTGCGTGCCCTCATCTGCTATGGGAGACCTTGACTCAGATTTATGTTCCCAGATAGTGATGATTGTGATGTGCACCCATTGGGTACCTCGATTATGCATTGTGTCTATAAATGTTATACTGACATCTAAACCTGGCTAATATATATTTCAGTGTGAGGAAAAGAAGAATGAAGGAAGATCAAGTGAACCAGTTAGAAGGAATCTATATCTTACTCACTTCCATTCATAACATGAAGCTCAAGGATCTCAAGTCCAAAGTATGCAAATACAGTAATGCCCTAAATAATCGACTCCTTAACCACAGCAGCATTATGGGTAATTTTTCAGGATTTAGTCGGAAATATGGCTTGTTGCCATTCATCGTAAAGCTCTCACTGAGAGAGCTTTCCGATGAATAGAAACAAGCCATATTTCCGACTAAATCCTGAAAAATTACCCATAATTCTGCTGTGGTATTAGAGCATCAATTTTATTTTGGGTTTTTATTTAGGGCATTACTGTACAATTCTTGGGTGTAGGAAAATAGAAATACAATTCATGGGGCTGTAGGAATAATGAAATACAATTCAGGGGGTCTTGGATTATGGAAATATAATTAATCAGGGAGTATGGGAATACAATTTAATGGTATAGGAAAATATAAATACAATTAATGTGGTACATGCTGGAATATGGAATACAATTTTAGAGATATTGGAACATATAAATACAATCCATTAGGATGTAGGAGTATGGAAATACAATTTCAGGGTATAGGAAAATGGCAATACAATTCAGGGGGTTGCAGGAATATGATAAATTTCAGGGGTAGAGGTAATGATGGTCCCGCTAATATTTTATGTCTATGAAAAAGACACTTATCTGCTGATCCATAATCTGATGTTGGAATCAAATTGGCCAGTCATCAGTGTATATCATAAGTCATAATTTATATGGAATTGGTGGAAATTTGATGGAACTATTTAGAATGAAAATAGCATTACGCATACGATTCTTCATAGTTATAGATTACTGGTATGCATTAACCCTTTACCCAACAGAAGGGCCCTGTGCCAATGCATTCTCTTATATATGCGAGTCGACCATAGGTCGCCTCGCATATATAAGAGAATGCATTGGCTTAACACATTAAAAATGATAAAATTGTTAAAGAATGTAAGAAAAAATGATAAAAAGTGTTAAAAAAAGTTTTTTTTTAGGCCAATGCATTCTCTTATATATGCGAGGCGACCTATGGTCGACTCGCATATATAAGAGAATGCATTGGCACAGGGCATAACTGTAACCATCACAATGTGGTCAATGAGCCGGTTCCAATGATATCCATATTTGTATGGTTCTATTGAGACAGACCGAAGATATTTTAGGCTGTTGAAGCTTTATTTGGCCGGTTTTGGCCGGTTTGTTGGGTAAAGGGTTAATAATTAAACAAAAATGTTTCAGAGCAAAATAGTTATGGTAATATTGATATGCACAACAATCAATTACAGCTGGGAATGCTTCCTCATAGGAAACTGGGTATGATAACAGTGCCCAACATCCTTAGAAAGTAGTGACTTACTATAAACTGGGTATGATAACAGTGCCCAACATCCTTAGAAAGTAGTGACTTACTATAAACTGGGTATGATAACAGTGCCCAACATCCTTAGAAAGTAGTGACTTACTATAAACTGGGTATGATAACAGTGCCCAACATCCTTAGAAAGTAGTGACTTACTATAAACTGGGTATGATAACAGTGCCCAACATCCTTAGAAAGTAGTGACTTACTATAAACTGGGTATGATAACAGTGCCCAACATCCTTAGAAAGTAGTGACTTACTATAAACTGGGTATGATAACAGTGCCCAACATCCTTAGAAAGTAGTGACTTACTATAAACTGGGTATGATAACAGTGCCCAACATCCTTAGAAAGTAGTGACTTACTATAAACTGGGTATGATAACAGTGCCCAACATCCTTAGAAAGTAGTGACTTACTATAAACTGGGTATGATAACAGTGCCCAACATCCTTAGAAAGTAGTGACTTACTATAAACTGGGTATGATAACAGTGCCCAACATCCTTAGAAAGTAGTGACTTACTATAAACTGGGTATGATAACAGTGCCCAACATCCTTAGAAAGTAGTGACTTACTATAAACTGGGTATGATAACAGTGCCCAACATCCTTAGAAAGTAGTGACTTACTATAAACTGGGTATGATAACAGTGCCCAACATCCTTAGAAAGTAGTGACTTACTATAAACTGGGTATGATAACAGTGCCCAACATCCTTAGAAAGTAGTGACTTACTATAAACTGGGTATGATAACAGTGCCCAACATCCTTAGAAAGTAGTGACTTACTATAAACTGGGTATGATAACAGTGCCCAACATCCTTAGAAAGTAGTGACTTACTATAAACTGGGTATGATAACAGTGCCCAACATCCTTAGAAAGTAGTGACTTACTATAAACTGGGTATGATAACAGTGCCCAACATCCTTAGAAAGTAGTGACTTACTATAAACTGGGTATGATAACAGTGCCCAACATCCTTAGAAAGTAGTGACTTACTATAAACTGGGTATGATAACAGTGCCCAACATCCTCAGAAAGTAGTGACTTACTATAAACTGGGTATGATAACAGTGCCCAACATCCTCAGAAAGTAGTGACTTACTATAAACTGGGTATGATAACAGTGCCCAACATCCTCAGAAAGTAGTGACTTACTATAAACTGGGTATGATAACAGTGCCCAACATCCTCAGAAAGTAGTGACTTACTATAAACTGGGTATGATAACAGTGCCCAACATCCTTAGAAAGTAGTGACTTACTATAAACTGGGTATGATAACAGTGCCCAACATCCTTAGAAAGTAGTGACTTACTATAAACTGGGTATGATAACAGTGCCCAACATCCTTAGAAAGTAGTGACTTACTATAAACTGGGTATGATAACAGTGCCCAACATCCTTAGAAAGTAGTGACTTACTATAAACTGGGTATGATAACAGTGCCCAACATCCTTAGAAAGTAGTGACTTACTATAAACTGGGTATGATAACAGTGCCCAACATCCTTAGAAAGTAGTGACTTACTATAAACTGGGTATGATAACAGTGCCCAACATCCTTAGAAAGTAGTGACTTACTATAAACTGGGTATGATAACAGTGCCCAACATCCTTAGAAAGTAGTGACTTACTATAAACTGGGTATGATAACAGTGCCCAACATCCTCAGAAAGTAGTGACTTACTATAAACTGGGTATGATAACAGTGCCCAACATCCTCAGAAAGTAGTGACTTACTATAAACTGGGTATGATAACAGTGCCCAACATCCTTAGAAAGTAGTGACTTACTATAAACTGGGTATGATAACAGTGCCCAACATCCTTAGAAAGTAGTGACTTACTATAAACTGGGTATGATAACAGTGCCCAACATCCTTAGAAAGTAGTGACTTACTATAAACTGGGTATGATAACAGTGCCCAACATCCTTAGAAAGTAGTGACTTACTATAAACTGGGTATGATAACAGTGCCCAACATCCTTAGAAAGTAGTGACTTACTATAAACTGGGTATGATAACAGTGCCCAACATCCTTAGAAAGTAGTGACTTACTATAAACTGGGTATGATAACAGTGCCCAACATCCTTAGAAAGTAGTGACTTACTATAAACTGTGATTTCTGAGAAACTTAACTAAGGCTCAAATCATTAACCCTTTACCCAACAAACCGGCCAAAAACGGCCAAATAAAGCTGCAACAGCCTAAATTATCTTGGGTCTGTCTCAATAGAACCATACAAATATGGATATCATTGGAACCGGCTCATTGACCACATTGTGATGGTTACAGTTATGCCCTGTGCAAATGCATTCTCTTATATATGCGAGTCGACCATAGGTCGCCTCGCATATATAAGAGAATGCATTGGCCTAAAAAAAAATTTTTTTTACCATTTTTTCTTACATTCTTTAACAATTTTATAATTTTTAATGTGTTAAGCCAATGCATTCTCTTATATATGCGAGGCGACCTATGGTCGACTCGCATATATAAGAGAATGCATTGGCATTGGCACAGGGCCGTTCTGTTGGGTAAAGGGTTAAAGCATATCTGATGTTTAAAGTGATGTGAAACACTCCGACAGGGTGATCAAATTGAAATGGAGAATAATATTGCTTAAAGTAGTCATGTTTAAGAATATTAATTCAAATTGACAACAGACACACTGTCATTTTGATATATAAATGAAATGCAATGACTCTCGATGGTGAAATCATTTGTGTTTGTTTATCTCTGATAGTTGCGTCCCGAATCCAGATGTAAATATTTACAATTGAGCGTAGTTGAGATGATGATTTCTATGGAGTGGTACAGTAATGCCCTAAGTAATCGACCTCTTAAATTATGGGTAACTTTTCAGGATTTAGTCGCAAATATGGTTTGTTGCCATTCATTGGAAAGCTCTTACTTAGTGAATTACTGTATGGTCGATTTCTTTGAAATTTTCGACAATGTTAGTAGAATGCTACATTCCCCAGGTTCGTATAACCACTGAGTACTAACTTTCAACAAGTCCATAATATGTCTTTAAGAATTAACTCTTTAGTTCCCACGCTAGCTGTTTAAGTCACCCCGTCATCTCCCTGCTGCTATATCATAAACCCGACGGCGTGTACCCCGCCATATATCAAGTACCAGACCATATTTCCCCAGGAGTTTTTGGCTAGTCAGAGAGTACCCCGTTGCTCCATAAATGGTGATAAACATGTTACTGTGTTGATGCAGTGGGGGTAATCTGTTGGAGTGACAGTTCCAACTTGGCCTAATGAGCGTAAGCCGGGACGGCATGTAATTTGATAAAAGTCGACACCTGCAAGAGAACAAGTCTCAGAGCCTTGGGCAAGCCAGCATCTTCGACATTATCATTAGGATTATAGCAGTATGTTATGAAAGTACAATGTTTTATGTGGTAAAGATGTCAGAACTAATATGTTTCCGCCGGAGAAAAGTAATAGATGCTCGTGAAAATAAATAAATATATTTGTCCGGTATCAATTAAAAAACGCTAGATATCGTCTTTTGATTTTAGCCAAATAACGCGATGTGCACTACGATATTAAAATAAGGTTATAAAATATACTCCTCTGATCGGGGCTGTTTGCGATTGTTATTATGCATTGGTAATCCGCTACACGTGGACATGTACATAGAGGTTCTGCTTCTCGCTTGTGTAATTCTTTTGTGGGTTGTTTAATTATTCAATATCAAATTTGCTTCGACTTCAAAAGATACGTATTATTACATCTTGCTAACTGCGGAATTTGACATTCATCCTTGCACAAATATATTATTACATCACCATTTAAAATTTAGTACCGACATGTGGTTGCTAGTCATTCATGTTTTGAAGAAAATATTTATCTTTGTGGTCCCTGTGGTTTTGGAGTAAGGGAATTGTCGTCGACATTATATTCAATGACCTAGTGCAGTTACTGCCAGTGTTATTGTAAGATTATACCGAATCTGGCTCCAATACCAATCCAATCCAATATAAATGTGTACGAGTACTTATCGGGATCTAAATACATGTACATAATGAATACGTGCGACGTGTAGTCAATTAATTGGTATTAGTTCTGATTAGTTCGAAAATAAGTTTCCAGCTTTACATATACAGGCATATAGTCAGGATCCGATTGGAGGGTGTGTTCGTGTAACTTGTAGCAGAGAAATAAGTGTGGATAATGTGTTTGCGTGTAAGTTGCAACACTGAACCACTCTTTGGTGAACGCATATTAGAAACGCGCTTCTGGGATAAATAAGTGGAATAGTTACTGGGATGGGTCAACATTAACCTACATGGAGCTTGTACGCTACCCGTGCACAATACGTCCTGAGAAATCGGTGTCACGCGTGCATATTCGATGCTACATCAATAATACAATATAAGAGAAATTTGACAATCCAGATATATAGCATATGTGAATACACGCTATTTTACCACATTGGTCATTTGCTGGCACCAGAAACATATTGCCATATCAGTATCGACTTCCTCTGGTATAACTTGTCCTGTCTTTTGGACTATACAATGATACATTTGGAAGTGTATTTGACCAGCCAATCGGATTAATAGTCACGAAGCTATCGGCGATGAGCGACACATTTCCGTGGGTGAGGTGGGTCATCTGAATATTCTGATGATGAGGTACAATAAAACGCTATCATCTCCCATTAAAATTTTGATCATTGCTGTTTCGAAAAAAAATCCAGCCATGTTGTTTGTCAATACCTGGAATGTTACCACTGACGCCTGGCTCCAATATAGACCCAAAATAACACAGCAGTAATCCCACGCGATGCCCATGGTGCCACGTTCATTGTTATTATAGATAGGCAAATAATGAATTGACATAACCTGCCGGTCTCGATTAGAAAACAGCAGTCGAACTCATTAATACAGTCTGTCCCCAGCGAGGCGCTCTCGGGCGTTTGTGGGGAAATCTGGTAAGGCGCTCTTAGGCTCTTCTAGGGATATGATGCGAGGCGTCGACAGACGCTTGTGGGTGTATATTGCAAAGCGTCCAGGGACGCTTATGGGGAGTAAACAGTTAAGGGTTAAAAAACAAATTGCAGATGGTACTTTTCAGCACCAGCCATATTAAGATGCAGTGTCATTGACATTTTGATTTTATTCATGGTCTAAACAGAATTTAATTTCAGCATCCATTGAACAAAGATCAAGTAAAACAGCTTCGTAGAGAATTCATGTATAATGCTCCTGATCCTGACAGCAAACCTACATCAGTGTGAGTTAACTGTATTCTATATTTGTAATATTCATAGAGAATTCATGTACAATGCCCATGATCCTGACAGCAAACCTGCATCAGTGTGAGTTAACTGTATTCTATATTTGTAATATTCGTAGAGAATTCATGTATAATGCTCATGATCCTGACAGCAAACCTGCATCAGTGTGAGTTAACTGTATTCAATATTTGTACCTTTTCATTCGTACAGACAATTTGCATTGTAACTCCAGTATCATTTTGACAGACTTAATGGCATGGATGGGCAGGATGGCCTTCGTTATAGCAGGGTTTCCGCTATAGCGGCAGGGGATCCCTTTTTGGGCCCCATTCCCCCAGCCAATTTCCCAACTTCTGTCATACCACAGGACATATTCCATATGTATACAGGTATAAAGATGTTTACTTCTTAATTTTGTTGGGACAGTAATAAGAAATTTAAAGAGTTGACAACTTTATTTGATTTCTAGCGAGAATACACACGCGGACCGATCTAACACGAACTGAGGAAGTGATCAACCCGACATCGCTAGAACACATGCTTTGGAGTCCGTTTCGTTGCTGCGGTTAGGTTTCGAAAAGTGACCGCCGATAATTTAATCATGTTATATTCCGGTACGTTATGCATCCAAACTTTCTACCGGGTCTTGAATAGTGGTCGTTTAACTTCAACGGGCGTGTTTCCGTATACAGCAATTCATTTTTATCTAATAAATTTTCTATGTTTTAAAGCTATTGCGGTTGATAGCATAGTAACTTAGGTAGAAAATGGATGCAAAATGATCAGCAAATCTACTCCCTGTTTCTTCTATAGAGTAGGTCCACTAGTGTTTCCACGACATTGAAAACATTGACTGCATTTTCCCCTCGGCGGATGCAGGACCCGTTCCCCAAAACCTAGCGGAAAGCCTGGTTATAGGATATAACTTAGAAATAACAGTTGCCAAATTTTGAATTTCTTCATGAATATAGTAATAGTGAAGTATAATGATAGTATGAATGCAATATTCTATACAAAACAAACTGTGTGAGCCGAGAGTTTGTTTATATACAACACAAAAAAGAGTAATATTTTAAGCAAAACAGTCAACACTGTGGCGAATGTTTTTGGGAGAGTGATTCACAGTGATACGTTCAACACCTAAATCTTGAACAGCGTACAAACTTGACAATAAGATACTATTTACGTGACATTTATGATTGGTATAAGAATCTAGTCTGTCTATATATTAATATTATTTCTGTTTATGGCAGTTTTAACGGAGGTGACTATTTTAACAGCAATGCCCACAGGGAAGGCCAACCGTATCTTTAAATTCTAGATTGATAATTGATAGAAGGATACTAACATGCATCAGCTTTCGTCCATAGATTTTGTCAGAGTTATTGTCATAAGCTTGTTGGACTTGGAATATATCAGCTATTTTCCGTATGAGCCTGTATGGGCATCGCATTTTTTAGCATAATATTTCTCAAGTACCAAAGTAAGAAAATCCTCTCGCCGAGAGCTTTCCAATGAATGGCAACAAACCATATTTCCGACAAAATCCTGAAAAGTTACCCATAATTCTGCTGTGGTTAAGAAGTCGATTAATTAGAGCATTAATACAAATGCAGAAGAATTCATATTCTTTGATGGGAAATGTTCAGATAATACGTTCAACAAGGGACCATTCTGTCATAAAAGTATACTTTGCAACGGTCTATTATTTATTGGGAGGGGTGTTCAGGTAATAAAAGCAGACGATAGACAGAAAAACAGAAATACTTCATAGTAGAATGCTTCATATTTCGAGGGAAATGTTCATGGTCATTTGTGAAACTTATTTTCTAAATATTTCCTAAGGGAACAACACATAAATGAGTATAGAAAGTGTTAAAGTGAAGAAAATTAACAGTTTGTTCAACTGGTTTGTTGCTCATCGAATGCTGGATTAAAAAAACCATACCCGCTTTGGCATATTATCGCCTCCTATAAATTAATAAGTTTATAATGACCCACCCTCAACTAACCTAAAATTTCATATTTGCAGAATTACGTTCGTTCAAGTACACTTTTCTTTAATTTTGTGTTCTGAGGAGGGAGCAAATAAAATAAAAGTGAAAACCCGAATAAGCATCGTGCAGTGTGGGAATGCTTGTGGAAATTAACAAATGTGCATGGATGTTTAACTTGCATGTGCATTTATTATATATATATGTTATTATGCCCCCGACTTGAAGTCGGCGGGTATATAGTCGACGCGTCTGTCCGTATGTCCGTCCGTATGTCCGTCCGTACAAACATTTTGCATTATTGTTCAGCAACCGCTTGGCGTGATTTAGCTGTTATTTGGTATGGTGATAGAGCAGCATGGGGGAACATCTACATGCATAGCGCGGGTTTCGTCCACCCATTTTCACCAGAGTTATGGCCCTTTTTTGTCTTAGAAAATTCAATTTTGTCCGTCCGTACAAACATTTTGCATTATTGTTCAGCAACCGCTGGGCAGATTTAGCTGATATTTGGTATGGTGATAGAGCAGCATTGGGGAACAGCAACATGCATAGCACAGGTTTCGTCCACCCATTTTCACCAGAGTTATGGCCCTTTTTTTACTTAGAAAATTCAATTTTTCTCTTGTTTTTTGGGTTTCCAGATGATAGCGTGAGCTTTGGTGGTACGATTGTAAATCCCGTATTTTTGTGGATCAGTTATATGAAAATATATGTCAAGTGCGAATTTGGGTATGATCTGATGATTTTTGCCAGAGTTATGGCCCTTTTTTCAACTTAGAAAATTTCAATTTTGTCCATCCATACAAACATTTTGCATTATTGTTCAGCAACCGCTTGGCAGATTTAGCTGATATTTTGTATGGTCATAGAGCAGCATGGGGGAACAGCTACATGCATAGCGCGAGTTTCGTCCACCCATTTTCACCAGAGTTATGGCCCTTTTAAATTAGAAAATTCAATTTTTCTCTTGTTTTTTGGGTTTCCAGATGATAGAGTGAGCTTTGGTGGTACGATTGCAAATCCCATATTTTTGTGGATCAGTTATATGAAAATACATGTCAAGTGCGAAAAAAAATTGGGTATGATCTGATGATTTTTGCCAGAGTTATAAAAAAATATGGCCCTTTTTTCAACTTAGAATTTTCGCTTGTTTTTGGGTTTCCGGATCGCTTGTTTTTGGGTTTCCGGAATTTCTAGTACGAACTTCTTTTGGAATGGTCATATATACCTCCTCGGATATCCGCAGTTTCGTCCATGCTTAATCCGAATTGCTACAGTCGGGGGCAAATGCCACACAACAGGTACCTCTTGTATTATATTACTGTTTTACACCTGTCTGTCCGTCCACATTTACAAATGACTACTTTATATGTGGCTATGTTTTTAGGAAATGGATATTTATGTGACTAATTTCTGTTACTTGGATAGCCATGTAACAGCGTTCAGATGAACCCTCAAAAATGATCTATTTGGCCTAATCAGCCTATTTAATTTTGAAGTCACTCAAAAGTGGGAAAATGAAAGTCCATTGATTTAGACATCCATTATTTGTCAATAGGAGGTGTTCGGACAGTTATGTGGCTTATCACCCAATCACGGACCTGTCAGTTTCTTCTAATCCACTGTCCTAGTTGCTGTATGCAAGTTTTTGAGTTTCAATCAGCTTCTTCTGCTAAGGTATCAACATGTTATGATTCCATAATCTGAAATTTTATCACTATCAACTATACTTGATAGCCACATAAAATTTTATGGCTACTTGAGAAGCCACATAAAAATTAGAGACACATAATTATTTTAGCCACATAACTCATAGCCACATATCTACCCATTTGTTAGTCTGTCCATCAGTGTTCACGCTGGACCGAAGAAAACTTTAGCCAAAAGTTCAGCCAAATGAAAATTTTATTAGCCAAATGAAAATAACTTTAGCCAAATGTTTTTTGGCCAAATTAAAAACAATTTAGCCAAATTAATCGTTTTCTGGTCGGTTCACAATTAATGACTAAAATATTTGTTTTAAACTTTATTTGTTATACTCGGAATGAAAACATAATTAAAACAACACAAAAACAACTTTAAAATCAATATTATACGAACATATCATCACATATCACATAACACACAGGCAGATCAATTTATAAAACATTAATATAAAATACGACGGGATTTCACGTCGGACCATGCGCATAAACATTCTATATAATTATAATCACATAAATCCGCCAAACTAATTGTAATAACCCTATGTCGACATTATTGACACCATAGCATGACGGCCGCTAACAATGGCTTATTATAGTAAGGTGTTAACTGGTGAATATCTATTGTATTCAAATCTTTTATGAAGTTAAGCCAGGGATACATTTAATGACACACATTGCGTAACCACTGAGTTAAGAACTGCTCTTCTATCACGAACAAAGCAGACGGCTTAATTAATTACATAACCAGTATACAGCTTATACGTTTTGATGATTAGGCTAAATGTTAAATGTCTGATAGTCATTTCCATACATTATCTCTTCTATATATATTTGTATCATCTCTATATTATGTTAGATTGGGAAATAAAAATATGTTTACACTAAATGTTAGAGCTTACCTTTTGCTGTCTCGTGAAGTTTGATCACCTGCAGTTTCAATGTTGTGCAGCCAGCCACGAAAAGATTACTCACGACAGCCTGAATGCATACACTACAGAACATCACACCCTTCCCATTGTCATACGTCAACCAAGGTCTATTCATCATCCACATGTCTCTAAAAGCACGTTTCATCAACGGAGAGCCCAATGTCTGAACATCAGAAGTCTTTTTAGGCGTCAGTAAATTAATGTCATTCGGTCTCGTTGTATTCAGTAGTGCTTCGTCAGGTTCGTTCGTCTGTTCAGTAACTTCCTCACATCTACTAACGTCATTTCGTATGTCAGTTAGAGGACACTCAGTCTGTGGTATAGAAGGCAATGTCTGTCTTTGTCCGAAAAAGTCAGTCAGTTTTTTTGTCTTAGCCGGGCGTTCTGATGTGGCATTCGGTAGCTTGCGTTTATTACTCATTGTGGAAATTGTGAATGATGGATACTATTCCGATCCGCCTATTTATTGGACATTACAAAAACACCTTAAAACAGCAGCGGTATCACTAGTTAATCACCTATTCATTGTGCTCACTGATGACAACTCTCTTCAAAGCATACATGTTTCGTATTGTTTACATAGTCGGTGTCATCGACGGCGTATAAACAAAAAATCACTCTTTAAAACAACAGCGTCACCACTAGGTATTCACCTATTAATTGTGCTCACTGATAACAACTCTCTTCAAAGCATATATATAAACAAAAATATTGATCAGATGTCAATCAGTTGTATAATGTTCCCTTTGTACAGCCACCACACGGAACGATATTTCATAAGTACGAAAATAACGAAATACCGGTACTTTCGTCACCTAACTTCGTCTTGAATGTCGATCTATTGAGCGCTTTTATTAATTAGCTTTCTGACTCCATGATTTCCGTCTCCATTTTGGGTCAAAAAAAGTTTAGCCAAAAGTTTAGCCAAATGAAATTTTTATTAGCCAAATTCGAAAAAGATTACCCATTGGCTAATTTGGCTACCGACAGCGTGAACACTGCTGTCCATGCGTGTGTCCATGCATCCATATGTGCATCCATCCATCCATCCATCCATCCATGCGACAGCTGTTCATGTCATAACTTGAACAGTAGTGCTCGCATCTCAATGAAATTGGGTGTTGATATTCACTACTATGAGAACATTCAATAGAGGGTTCAATCGTTTTGTGTGGGTTTTCCATTCTAGAGTTATTCATCTTTATCTGGAAATTGTTGGATTTTTGGTCCGTCCGATCTCTGTTCCATCATTTTGTTCAGGTTTCTTTTCTAGAGTAACTGTTATTCATCATTAGTCATAGGTTATAGGTATGCCCACACTAGCCACAAGGTGGTATGTACCGGTCGACAGTACATCTCTTGTTTGGAACACTAGATTATGTGGGGACATTTATGAAATTAATAAAAACATCAGATGCTTCAAATAATGATGACTTTCGTGAAGCTTTGAATTTTGTTCATATTAACATAATGCATGATAGTCAACAATTTTGATGAAGTGAACTTTTTTCTTTAAGGCGTCGTTCAGGAAATAATAGGTTGTCGATGGATATGCTATCTGGAACAGGCTCAACGGCCAGTAATATCGATAAGTTTATTGTGAAGAGACGAAATACGATCACACCTTCGGGTCCAATGAACAGGAGGTGAGTAGTCTGTTGAGATTGTGAGCGTATGGAAACCAAAATTAATTTATATACATAATAATGCAGATGGGGTCATTGTCACATTGGTAACCAGCTTTTCATATTGATCACAGATGTGGCCAGCTTTTTATTTGTCAAATTCCATCATTTTATTACTCAATGTAGGACATCGTGTTCATCGCATGAATGAATTATGACCCGATCACAGGCGTAATAATTACCTACTGGTCTCGAGGTATTCATGAGTTGGAAGAAACTGTGTGTGGGCTTATGCCATTAGGCGGTGGTGTTATGTGTGCCCGATGTTTTTTTTCAATTCATGAATAGCACTGAGAATAGTAGGTAATTATCTTTCCCATCGGCTCAATCAACAATGTTGTCACTGCTTCTCAAAACTCGTTAACTACTGCTCCATTGGTGCCAATTGAATTTCTAGAAAACTGTCAACCAGCTCATGTCGAATAGACATAATCTGATACAATTGCACAGAACCCCACAAGAACCAGTGGTAAGTTTCTGTTTATTGGAATTTTTATCCAGCAAATATTGAGTTCGAACATACCATGGACGTATATTATATATATAGATCGATGAACATACTAGTTGCTTTACGACAGTTTTTGTAGCAAGATATCGAGTTACCAGTTTTATATTTGGTCCGTTGGCATGGACTGAACAATAGATTATTGAATTTTTTGAATTTATTCCAAAAACATTTACACCAAAATACTAAATACATTCTCAATGTGGTAATAATAGCAATAATAACATGATCCTGTTGGCCATTGTGGTGTATTAACGGCCGTTTGGAAATGATTAAGGAGCAGTACACGATTTCACGGGTTGTAGGGGGTCTGAAAAATAGAAAAATAAGTATCTGCCAGTTCATAACAGCCAGTGTAGCCTGTGTTAACTGTGTCGTTACTGGTTTGAAGGTTTAATTATTTTACAAAACTGGGAACGTTCTCAAAAAAGTTAAAAATTTGGATACGCAACAGTGTTTTCGTATTCAGTGAAGGCCAACTCTGTGTTATTGGTTACAGGAAAATAGCCCGATTTCTCTCCCCTGAATTCTGTCATCTGGGCTTGCAAGACATTTTTTTCAAATTGATACGATAACTTTTTTTCTATTTCAAATATTTCTTTGCTATAACATAGCTCTATCAGGTGGAAGAAGCTTATTTACTGACATTCGCTCTATCATGGTCTGTTTTTGGGTTGAAAATGATCAATTTGAGTAAAAAAAATGGGTAAAATTGAGCGTTTTGTGTGTGCAAACCAAGGGGCATAACTCAATGACAAATTGTACGAAGAAGCTAAAGTACAGACAAATGATTACACCTAAAATTTCTGTTGAAATTAAAACATGCTTGATGGGACCTATGCCAAAGATAATGGCTCAGCATTGATTTAAAGTGCAATACCCCCTCCCAGGTTGGCAAAATTGCTGGAAATTGTGTATTGCTACCAAACACCCCTTCACCTTATTGATGACCTGGGCCTTTATAAGCTGTCGGGCAGTTAATTATTACTGTCGGGCTCTTAATTATTACTGTCGGGCTGTTAATTATTACTGTCAGGCTGTTAATTATTACTGTCGGGCTGTTAATTATTACTGTCAGGCTGTTAATTATTACTGTCGGGCTGTTAATTATTACTGTCGGGCTGTTAATTATTACTGTTGGGCTGTTAATTATTACTGTCAGGCTGTTAATTATTACTGTCGGGCTGTTAATTATTACTGTTGGGCTGTTAATTATTACTGTTGGGCTGTTAATTATTACTGTCGGGCTGTTAATTATTACTATCAGGCTGTTAATTATTACTGTTGGGCTGTTAATTATTACTGTCGGGCTGTTAATTATTACTGTTGGGCTGTTAATTATTACTGTCAGGCTGTTAATTGTTACTGTCAGGCTGTTAATTATTACTGTCGGGCTGTTAATTATTACTGTCGGGCTGTTAATTATTACTGTTGGGCTGTTAATTATTACTGTCAGGCTGTTAATTATTACTGTCAGGCTGTTAATTATTACTGTCAGGCTGTTAATTATTACTGTCGGGCTGTTAATTATTACTGTCAGGCTGTTAATTATTACTGTCGGGCTGTTAATTATTACTGTCGGGCTGTTAATTATTACTGTTGGGCTGTTAATTATTACTGTCAGGCTGTTAATTATTACTGTCAGGCTGTTAATTGTTACTGTCAGGCTGTTAATTGTTACTGTCGGGCAGTTAATTATTACTGTCGGGCTGTTAATTATTACTGTCGGGCTGTTAATTATTACTGTCGGGCTGTTAATTATTACTGTCGGGCTGTTAATTATTACTGTCGGGCAGTTAATTATTACTGTCGGGCTGTTAATTATTACTGTCAGGCTGTTAATTATTACTGTCGGGCTGTTAATTATTACTGTCGGGCTGTTAACCCTTCCATGACTGGAGCTTCCTGAAATGTTTGTGAAAACCCTGTGCCATGCATTCTCTTATATACAGTAATGCCCTAAGTAATCGACTCCTTAAACACAGCAGAATTATGGGTAACTTTTCAGGATTTAGTCGGAAATATGGCTTGTTGCCATTCATCGGAAAGCTCTCAGGGAGAGCTTTCCGATGAATGGCAACAAGCCATAGGGAGAGCTTTCCGATGAATTGCAACAAGCCATATTTCCGACTAAATCCTGAAAAGTTACCCATAATTCTGCTGTAGTTAAAGTGTCGATTACTTAGGGCATTACTGTATATGTGAGACTCCCATATGGAGCCTCTCATATGTAAGAGAAACAATATTGACCTTGACCTTGTAAGCCAGTGCATTTTCTTATAGACATGCGTGCGAAGCTCCAATGAGAAACTCGTATATATAAGAGAATGTACTGGCACAGGATCTATAATGCTGAACCAGCGCGGCTCGCATCATGACAGGGTTAATACACCACAACGCCCTCCAAAATCATGTTATTGTTATATTGGCAGGAAGTCAAAGTGGAGCGGGAATATGGACATATGGGAAGAATTCCTCGACATAGATATGAACAATCAGGCACTTGACATGGTTGCCAAGGGAGATGTGAACAATCAGGCACTTCCGGACATTAATGAAAACAATGGCCGACTATCAGCAAGCACTCAGTCATCTAGTAGTCCATGGCGACTGACGCCTTATACAGTCATGACATCCTCCAGCAGTGTGTCTTTAGTGGAGTACTCATCTGATGGTGATAGTGAATCCGAGAGTGATGAACAGATACATCGACTGTCAGAACATGATGTCAATAATCAGGCAGTGACAGAAGACAAAACCAACAAATTCTCATTCAACTTGGTTTGCAAGACAGTTAGATGGAAGAGGAGGTTTGTGTTTAACCACTATTATCCCCCGCAAACAAAGGATGTAGAAATGGGTTCCATCCATCAATAAAAAATTTAGTTGCACTATGGACAATTTGCGACTAGCAGAGTTGTCGTCGATCACTGGTATTATCTCCCCTGACTCGTAGATATGTCAAGCTCCCTTCTAAACAGTTGAGTCATCTCCACGCGTTCTTCTTGAACTATCCTCATCAAAGTGATGTCATATCATGCATGACATAAACAAATACAGCATGATGTTATTGCTTTATTTATGAATATTAATTTAGTAAAACGACATAATCCTCAAAGCCGCAATAATTAAACCTATGCTTGCTACTTTATTTCACTTTACGAAAAATATTTTGCTATGGTGATAAAGATGCGAATTGAGTATATCGGCCTGCGGACTATCTATATACACATTGGAAAGACAGATTGTTGTCTTAGAAAGAAAATAAGCAGCTGCCTCAATGGCCCTTTCTTGGCCCTTTCTTGGCCCTTTCTTGGCCCTTTCTTTACTAAATGGATTCTCTCATTCAGTTATAAAAGTATACATTGGAATGGTCTATTATTCATATGGTCGTTTGTTGGACTTATTATCTAACCATTTCCTAAGTGATTTTTACAGTAATGCCCTAAATAATCAACTCCTTACCACAGCAGAATTATGGGTAACTTTTCAGGATTGAGTCGGAAATTGTTTTGAAGTACAGTACCCCCTCCAAGGTTGCCATATATAATTGCTGGAAATCATGTATTGCTACCAAAGAAAGGTTTAATACTGCTGAGTATATACCCACTGGTCATTTCTATATAAATGGATTCTCCTATACTTTATAAAAATATACATTGAAACAGTCTACGACTCATTTGGAGGGGTGTTCAGAAAAATATACAAAAAGATAATAAAAGTGCAGAAGGATTCATATTCATTGATGGGGAAATGTTCAGATGATAACTATAATCACTCATCAATGAGTATTTAGTATACAGTAATGCCCAAAATAATCAACTCCTTAACCACAGCAGAATTATGGGTAACTTTTCAGGATTTAGTCGGAAATATGGCTTGTTGCCATTCATCAGAAAGCTCTCAGTCTGCTGTGGTTAAGGAGTCGATTACTTTGGGGCTTACTGTAGAAAGGGGTAATCGCTATCAAACCCAATAACTCAGTTACTCACAAACGGTCCATTAATCATGACAGCTGTTATTTATATAGTCATCATATCTGCCAGATGGTAGCAGCTGGTTGAAACTTTGTTGATGAATCTATATAATCACAGGAACTTAGTTGATGAATCTAATCACAGGCGAGGTGGTGCCCATGTTGACATTAGAGACGTTAACGCCATGGATGTGTTAGAGAAAGAGAAGAAGAATATTCCGTTATGGCAAGTCATAGCATCACAAGACAGGAATGGTGGGTCCTTATTCAAAGATGTCAGGTGCGTAATTAAATTATATACAAATATTTATGTTTATTTATACCCCCATCTCAAAAGATGGGGGGGGGGGGGTATACTGGATTACATCTGTCTGTCGGAACATCTGTCCGTCCATGCATCTGACTGTCTGTCAGTCCGTCCACTCATATATCTCAACCATGAGGGATCGGATCTCGATGAAATTTGGCATGTAGGTTTGGCATCAGGAGGGCTGCTTTCAAAAGAGGGTTCATTGATGTTGTTCACATTTTCCGTTCAAGAGTTATCCCTCTTTGTTTATCTGAAAATGTTGGATTTCTGTCCATCCGCTCTTATATCTCTCAACCATGGTTTATCGGATCTCGATGAAATTGATCGTCCGTCCGTCTTTCATCAGAATTGTCAAGTATTGTGCTCTTTCTTCACATTTTTGTTTTCACAATTTGGTTTCCCCACCTGCCCATATTTCTATTTTCACTATGGGGGTATCCCAGCACCTGTGGTGCAACCTCGTTTGATATTTTAAGTTAAATCATTTAAATATATTTATAGTCAATATCCCATTCTCATGCCAAAACATTTTGAAAAGCATGTACTGTGTAATTGTGTATTAATATGGACATAATGGTCTAAAATAAAGCATTAATAATATAAATTTGATCATTAGTACTACATGTAATTTATAGATCGAAGAAGGAAACATCAAGTGTTGCGGACAAAGTTGTAAGGAAATCTCAGTTGGCATTTTATAAACTGAAGCAAGCTCTCAAAGAAGACTACACTGAACAGCTGCAGAAGATTGAAAGGTGAGGCAGGGGTTAAAGGTGAGGCAGGGTTTAAACCTTTGAGTGCTGATCTCATCGGCCCTAAACCTACAAAATAAGTCTGTTAAAGAATATAAGAAAATTAAAAAAAAAAAAAAATTGTTAGGCCAATGCACTCTCTTATATATGCGAGGCGACCTATGGTCGACTCGCATATATAAGAGAATGCATTGGCACAGGGTATATGGGTTGATACAAAAATCGACCTGGCACTCAAAGGGTTAAAGGTGAGGCAGGGTTTAAAGGTGAGGCAGGGGTTAAAGGTGAGGCAGGGGTTAAAGGTGAGGCAGGGGTTAAAGGTGAGGCAGGGGTTAAAGGTGAGGCAGGGGTTAAAGGTGAGGCAGGGGTTAAAGGTGAGGCAGGGGTTAAAGGTGAGGCAGGGTTTAAAGATGAGACAGGGTTTAACCCTTTGAGTGCCAGGGGCTGATCTCATCGGCCCTAAACCTACAAAATAAGTCTGTTAAAGAATATAAGAATAAATTATTAAAATTGTAAAAAATTGTAAAAAAAAAAAAAAAAAAAAAAAAAAAAAAACAATTGTTAGGCCAATGCATTCTCTTATATATGCGAGGCGACCTATGGTCGACTCGCATATATAAGAGAATGCATTGGCACAGGGTATATTAAAGGTGAGGCAGGGTTTAAAGGTGAGGCAGGGTTTCCACTCAAGTCTGAGTTTAATATGCCTGTAATATGCAGAAAGAGGTCCCCAGAGGGTGAATTTAGTTATGCTATCCTGCATCGCGTGCAAGCATCACTAAATTCACTATCTTGGGACCTCATTCTGCTTATGACTCATCTTCTCTGGAAAGTTTCTTTATCATCAAATTTCTATAGAAACTTCTTCACATAGATTTTATTTCTTTTTTAGTTTAGTTTTTCTTTATCCCCAAATTGGCAGACGACACATTGCATAATCGAGGTTCCCAATGGGTGTACATCACAATATTCACCATTTGGAAACTTCAATCTGAGTCTATGTCTCCCATAGCAGATCAGGCCATGCAGAATGAGGTCTCCAGAGGGTGAATTTAGTGATACTATCTGGCTATGAGGGAATTCACCATCTGGGGACCTCATTCTGCAAATGACAGGCACGCTATAATCAGGCTTGTTTCCACTTGGGGTTGTTGGAATGGGACCCCATATAACTGCTGAGGGATGTTAGTCCATGCAACTGACTGCGAATATCTAGTATTAATAATTCAGTCCATAATTTATGCCAAAATTCTGAACGTCTATGGTAATATAAGTAGAGTCACATTCTGAATGTCTATATGGTAATATAAGTAGACACATTCTGAATGTCTGTATGGTAATATAAGTAGAGTTACATTCTGAATGTCTATATGGTAATATAAGTAGACACATTCTGAATGTCTATATGGTAAGATAAGTAGACACATTCTGAACGTCTATATGGTAATATTTAAAGTAGAGTCACATTCTGAACATCTATATGGTAATATAAGTAGAGTCACATTCTGAATGTCTATATGGTAAAATAAGTAGAGTCACATTCTGAATGTCTATATGGTAAAATAAGTAGAGTCACATTCTGAACATCTATATGGTAATATAAGTAGACACATTCTGAACGTCTATATGGTAATATAAGTAGAGTCACATTCTGAACATCTATATGGTAATATAAGTAGACACATTCTGAACGTCTATATGGTAATATAAGTAGAGTCACATTCTGAACATCTATATGGTAATATAAGTAGAGTCACATTCTGAATGTCTATATGGTAAAATAAGTAGACACATTCTGAATGTCTATATCGTAAGATAAGTAGACATATTCTGAACATCTATATGGTAAGAGAAGTAGACACATTCTGAACGTCTATATGGTAAGATAAGTAGACACATTCTGAACATCTATATGGTAAAATAAGTAGACACATTCTGAATGTCTATATCGTAAGATAAGTAGACATATTCTGAACATCTATATGGTAAGAGAAGTAGACACATTCTGAACGTCTATATGGTAAGATAAGTAGACACAATCTGAACATCTATATGGTAATATAAGTAGACACATTCTGAACATCTATATGGTAATATAAGTAGACATATTCTGAACGTCTATATGGTAAGATAAGTACACATATTCTGAACATCTATATGGTAATATAAGTAGACACATTCTGAATGTCTATATGGTAATATAAGTAGACATATTCTGAACGTCTATATGGTAAGATAAGTAGACACGTTCTGAATGTCTATGGTAAGATAAGTAGACACGTTCTGAACGTCTATATGGTAATATAAGTAGACACATTCTGAACATCTATATGGTAATATAAGTAGACATATTCTGAACGTCTATATGGTAATATAAGTAGACACATTCTGAACGTCTATATGGTAAGATAAGTAGACACATTCTGAACATCTATGGTAAGATAAGTAGACACGTTCTGAACATCTATATGGTAAGATAAGTAGACACATTCTGAACGTCTATATGGTAATATAAGTAGACACATTCTGAACATCTATGGTAAGATAAGTAGACACGTTCTGAACATCTATATGGTAAGATAAGTAGACACATTCTGAACGTCTATATGGTAAGATAAGTAGACACATTCTGAACATCTATGGTAAGATAAGTAGACACGTTCTGAACATCTATATGGTAATATAAGTAGACACATTCTGAACATCTATATGGTATGATAAGTAGACATGTTCTGAACGTCCATATGGTAAGATAAGTAGACACATTCTAAACGTCTATATGGTAAGATAAGTAGACACATTCTGAATGTCTATATGGTAAGATAAGTAGACACATTCCTTACATTCAAGGAATAATAACCCTTTCATGACTGGAACTGTGCTGGTGCAACATTAAAGATCCTGTGCCAGTGCATTATATTATATATGCGAGTCTCCCACAGGGAGCCTTGCATATATAAGAAAATGCACTGGCTTACAAGGTGTATGGTAAATATTGTTAGGCCAATTTATTCTCTTACATAAGTGAGGCTCACTTGGGAGACTAATATATATATAAGAGAATGCAGTGGCACATGATCTTTAATGTTGCACCAGCGCAGCTCCTGTCAATAAAGGCCCAGGGTTAAGTATACCTTGTTATACCCCCACTTTTTACAGAAAATTGTTAGGTTTGGAACAAGTCCAAATTTTATGAGTAAACTATACTTACCTGAAATATATTGACCTTGAACTATTCACGATCTCGAAGTATAATTACTCCGAAAAAAATCACGCTTTTAATGTAATTACATAATCTGGCGGCCATATCCTCACTTAAAATCTCCTGGCGATCATAGGCTACTATGAATCTTGAATCAAACAGGGGAGGTAGGTTGGGCCTGAATATATTTCAGGTAAGTATAGTTTATTCATAAAATTTGAACTTGTTCCAAATCTAACAATTTTATTATCGTAAACTAGCAACTTACCTGAAATATATTCATCTTGAACTATATCTGATTCCATAGCTTCCTCTGGGCTGTGGACTGTTGATTCATCTCATGATGAAGATTCCTCCATGCTTGTATAGTTCATTTTAACCACAGGCCTCTGGGGAAAATTACTAAAATAAATTACTAAAATACCAATATAGACAATACCAGTGTAAAGGTTCCAATCATCGATTTTGGCTAAAACCACACTCAACTATCAAAACCCTACAAATTCTAGAAATTGATAACTGCAACCAAAATATCCCCTGGTGTGTCTTATTGGCAATAAAATCCCTTTCATTTGACATATAACTCGGCGAAATCGAACGAAGCGAAGTCGAGATATGATATCGGAAAGTACAGAATTCTACAGAACAAATTTCTGGAATTCGTTTGATGGATAAAGTTAAAAAATATCAAGTACAAACACTGGGTGAAATAAAAGAGGTATTGGAGACTTCGGAAAGACTTTTAGAATATATGTGAGCATTTAAATGTTATGACATCACGTTTAAGTACACGCTCGCGACAACTTATTGCTAAAAAATATTGATTTTATAACTGGGTCAAAGGGCTTACCGCGGACAGGGAGAATGACGAGCCGATTTGTTAGGTAATTCGGTACTTTCCGATATCATATCTCGACTTCGCTTCGTTCGATTTTGCCGAGTTATATGTCAAATGAAAGGGAATTTTAATGCCAATAAGACACACCGGGGGATATTTTGGTTGCAATTATCGCTTTCTAGAATTTGTAGGGTTTTGATAGTTGGGTGCAGTTTTAGCCAAAATCGATGATTTGAACCTTTACACTGGTATAGTCTATATTGGTATTTTAGTAATTTTCCCCAGGGACCTGTGATTTTAACTTATAGACTTGTCTTCTTTTTTCTTTTTTTTCGTCTGCTGTAGAACCCTATATACAAATCCCTTCAATCCAATTTATTTCACATAGAACAAAAACACTCAGCTCCTCAAGAGTATATCCACACTCACATCCTTCATGTAAAACTTTATGAAGGTCGAAGCACAGCTCCAGTCTGCTGCCTCCAATATCCTGGACAAAGCTACTCCTTTAAATAAGGCCCATGATGTCCCAATTGACCTAGTAGAGTGTGCTCTTATAGTCTCCGTACCTGAACAGAATAGATACAGCGTCGTTATACGTCGAGGTCGTGAATTGTTCAAGATGAATATATTTCAGGTAAGTTGCTAGTTTACAATAATAAAATTGAGGGCTATACTGGATTAACTGCATTTGTCCATCCATCTGTTTAACCGTTCATCCATCCGGGCATATATCTCAGCCTTGGGTTATCTTATCTGAATGAAATTTGGTGTGGATGTTCTCCATCATGACTGCTTTCATTTTAGAGTTATGCTTCAATATTTACCTGAAAATGTGTTTTTTTTCTGCCCACCCGTGCAGATATCTCAGCCAATGGTTATATGATCTGAGTGAGCCTCGCATATATAAGAAAATACACTGGCCTAACAATATTTATCTTGACGACCTTGTAATCAGGTGCATTCTCTTATATATATATGCAAGGCTCCCTATGGGTAGGGAGACTAGCATATATATGAAAATGCACTGGCACAGGTTCTTTAATGCTGCACCAGTGCCACTCCCGTTATGAAAGAGTTAACACTTTTACTGCCGACGATCATTAAACTGCATGGAAAAAGTACAAGGATAACAGCAGTGACCATGCTAACATGTCTATAATAACTCTTTTATTCACATCATATTCAGTATTTTGCAAACAAATATCATCAAGATGTGTAATAAACATAGAAGAAAACTGTTCTGTAACTATTGTTTTACTTGTATTCCATGCTGTGTCATTGTGCTTTAACCCTTTACCCAACAGAACGGCCCTGTGCCAATGCATTCTCTTATATATGCGAGTCGACCATAGGTCGCCTCGCATATATAAGAGAATGCATTGGCTTAACACATATTAAAAATGATAAAATTGTCAAAGAATGTAGAAAAATATTATTAAAAATGTTAAAAAATGTAAGAAAAAATTATAAAATTGTTAAAGAATGTAAGAAAAAATGGTAAAAAGTGTTAAAAAAGATTTTTTTTAGGCAAATGCATTCTCTTATATATGCGAGGCGACCTATGGTCGACTCGAATATATAAGAGAATGCATTGGCACAGGGCATAACTGTAACCATCACAATGTGGTCAATGAACCGGTTCCAATGATATCCATATGTGTATGGTGTTATTGAGACAGACCGAAGATATTTTAGGCTGTTGAAGCTTTATTTGGGCGTTTTTGGCCGTTTTGTTGGGTAAAGGGTTAACTATTCTGTAACTATTGTTTTACTCGTTTTCCATGCTGTGTCATTGCATGTGCTTTAATTTTAACCTTTCCTCACATATGTCTTTCTAATAATTATTTCTTTTGCAGAGAGAGAATGATATCCTTCAAATACAAGTTTGGTTTATTTCAAGAAATGAGTCCGATATTTGAGGCACATGACAAGAGTCTCAAGCAAGCTCATAAATATGTGGAACGACATCAGGATATCTACGAAGTAAAACCAACACAATGGTTTGTTATTACCTCAATCTTCTTTAGATATTACCAGTTATATGCAGACATGAGAATATGCATGGTGCCGGACATTTGCAGAATGAGGTCCCCAGAGGGTGAATTTAGTGATGGAACCCCGCACAACGGTCTAGCTTCACTAAATTCACACTCTGAGGACCTCATTCTGCAAATGTCCGGCACCATGCATATTTAGGCCTCATGATCTATTATAGGATATCTAGACTCAGATTTAAGTTCCCAGACGGTGAAGATGGTGATGTGCACCCAGGGCCGTAACTTCCCTAAAATATTGGGGGGGGGGGGGTGTATCGCTTCTTTGCCCGACGTCTCCACCAAATTGCCCGATTTTTCTGAGGTTCTCCCTTCTCCCCCAACCCCCCCCCCCCCCCATTGAATTATGGGTACTGTCTACAGATGTTGGCCTACTCCAGAGACTTGGCATGGAGCTAATGAGCTGACCTGACATACCCTTTCAGCACTATATCAATAATATATGAGATTAGAAAACAATGCGTGTACTCACCACGAAGAAGATAATTTCTTTTGAACTTAAAAGGAATCCTTGGAATATACACAGGCTGATTATGAACAATAACGCCACATACTTCAAAAGTTAGAATACATGTATATATTTTTACATTGTGAATGGCAGATCCAATGAGAATGTATCCATGATGAATATACTGGAATATTTTGAATTGTGCACTGTTAAACTAAATCAGTTACAGACTTTATATAGAGAGCATATTACTAATTATGCGCCAATCTTAATTCGCCTATCATTTCTCTTCCGCAAACTTTACATTTAACTTTGTGTGCCGATAAGTTTGATTTCTCTGAATTTTGGGTTTCTTTGATAATGGTTCATCCATGATGAGAAATTTATTCTGGAATGAAGTATATTTGTCTTTCCGTCGCTTATATTGGATACACTCAATTGGGTCATGTTATGCTATACTAGATGCCAGATTAATTTGATAGTTCTGCCGTTAAAAGTGAGTTCAAAGACCCCTATGGTGTATGTGAATTGAAAGTCTCCCATTAATAAATGAGTTGTCACTTAGCTGTTGAGCAATATATTACAATAAATTTTACAAGGAATGGCCATCACTATTTTAGCACTGGGTAACACCTGAGATATGTAACACAGTTACAGCTGATTTATTGCATCCCATTAACCCTTTACCCAACAGAACGGCCCTGTGCCAATGCATTCTCTTATATATGCGAGTCGACCATAGGTCGCCTCGCATATATAAGAGAATGCATTGGCTTAACACATTAAAAATTATAAAATTGTTAAAGAATGTAAGAAAAAATGGTAAAAAGTGTTAAAAAAGATTTTTTTTTTAGGCCAATGCATTCTCTTATATATGCGAGGCGACCTATGGTCGACTCGCATATATAAGAGAATGCATTGGCACAGGGCATAACTGTAACTATCACAATGTGGTCAAGGAGCCGATTCCAATGATATCCATATTTGTATGGTTCTATTGAGACAGACCGAAGATATTTTAGGCTGTTGAAGCTTTATTTGGCCGGTTTTGGCCGGTTTGTTGGGTAAAGGGTTAAGCTGCTTTAATTGTATGTACACATATGAATGCTGCTGTTGGGCAAACTCAGACTCCAGGAGAACTATTTAAAAATTATGTCGGGCAGTTTTCAGAAATATCGATTGCAACTACAGGGCTTTATATGAACAAGTTGTACTGTCTTTGCCCGACGAACTAACTACCTGGATATTTTTTTGGGGGGGGGGGTGTGTGTGTGACACCCCCCCCCCACACCCCCCCAGGATTTACGCCCCTGTGTGCACCCACTGGGCACTTCAAGTAAGCATTGTGTCGTCTGCCAATTTGGGGATGTAGAGAAACTAAAAATGAAAAAGCATCTTCGTGAAGAAGTTTCTAAAGAAAATAAAAAAATTGTTAATTTGATAATAAAAATACTTTCCATAGAAGATGAGGCCTAAGTAGAATGCAGTCCCCACAGGGTAAATTTAGTGATGCTAGCGGTACACATATACATCATTGAGTTTGGTTAAAGCTCCCCTTTACAGTAGGGCCAAAGCAAGGTTTCGGGATTCAATTTTATTCACGTATCGTGCTGCAGATTTGATTCGATTCAATTCAAATGGTGAAATTTGAAATTTTTCAAATTGTCTGTCTCAGATTTGTTAGTGTCAAGAATGATAATGGGGAAGGTAATTTCTGCTTCAGAATTGCATATATTTTCCTTATATTAAGTTAAATTCTATAGTTAGATATTGGGGGATTTGGGTCGACTTGCTTCACTGTTTTATTGCAATGTTATGCTCCGTTTTTGGATAAAGTCACACGTCAGCATGAAAAATCGGATGGTTCTCATAGATTTGTTGGGATTGAGAATTCATCAACTGTAGCGGGTGGGTGTAATCATTTATTCAGTAATGGAACTAACTGCATGAATACACTGTTAATCAAAATCAAATTTTACATGGCAAATTAATTTTCAGAACCTGCAAATGTTTTTTTTGCAAAATTTAAAGAAATTGCTGTGGGCATTGTTTTTGTGTTGCATTTTATTGTGGAAGTCGCCTCGCATATAAGAGAATGCACTGGCTTACAAGATCAAGGTAAATATTGTTAAGCCAATGCAGTCGACACGCATATATAAGAGAATGCATTGGCACAGGGTTTTCGTAAAAATTCAGGACGCTCCAGTCATCAAAAGGTTAAAGTAGATTCATACAAAATGACATAAATTTTAAGTCTGTAAAACAACTATCAATGACAAGTACATGTAAAAATAGATTGGTTCTTATTTTCATTATTAATATAGATTGTTCTCAAATAACGAGATTTCACATATCAAAACCATTGTTATGTTAACTTTCCTGTTACAGGGGATTTACCAATCAAAGTCCAATTAATCCAGTAAGGTACCACAGTTTAATGAAAATTTAACATTAAACATTGGAAAAGGTCAAAGCATTGAAAAATATTCTAAAAATCATATTTATACTAAAATTTATACTAAAAAACATACTACACAATTAAAGTGATGTGAAACACTCCGGTTGGGTTATCAAATAGAAATGGAAAATAATCTTGCTCAAAGTAGTTATTTTTATGAAAATTAACCCAAATTTCCAACACACACCGTCAGTCTTATATATTTATTGAATGCAATGAGTGTCGATGGCGAAATTATTTGCGTTAGTTTATCGGCGATTGTTGCGTCCCGAATCGAGATGTAAATATTTACAATTGAGCGTATTTCAGATGGTGTTTTCTATGGAGTTGTATGGTCGATTTCTTTGAGATTTTGGGCGATGTTAGTAGAATGCTACATTCCCCCAGTTGGCATAGCACCTGAATACTAATTTATCAGTTTCACGCACCCGAACAAGTCCATAATATGTCTTTAACAATGCTTGTTGACAAATTACTGTAAAAGTTTTGTTTACAAAACAATGGTTTCAACATGTGATATTTTGTTATTGGAGAGTTCTCAATAAACAACTTAAGATAAAAAATTCTTTATTTCTCCATGTTCTTCTTGGTGGTGAAGTTTTTAGACTTAAAATTTGCATATTTACCCACTGTGAATGTCTTGGGTACCTTTAAATATGGGAAGTTTACTGTGGAACCTGTTTTTGAATTGACAGCGATTATTTACAATTAAAGGTATGAAAAGTTGACAGAGAATGTGAATTGCAACTTCAAAGGAGACGTTCAAGTGAACTTGGCCTTCTCAAAAATAAGCAGATTCTCTCAGATGAATGCGAGGACAGTGCCACATGCCAAGGTAAAAAGCTTCCCTCATATTTCATTTACATACATTCCAGATAGCCACGAAGGTTGTACAATTCCTTACAGATACTAGTCCAAGTTTCCTTTGACTTAGAACAGCCAAGCCTGATTATAGCATGCCTGTCATTTGCAGAATGAGGTCCCCAGAGGGTGAATTTAGTGATGCTATCCCATATAGTGGGCTAGCATCACTAAATTCACTCTCTGGGGACCTCATTCTGCATGATCTCATCTGCTATGGGAGACGGAGACTCAGATTGAAGTTTCCAAATGGTGAATATTGTGATGTACACCCATTGGGAACCTCGATTATGCAATGTGTCGTCTGCCAATTTGGGGATAAAGAAAAACTAAACTAAAGAAGAAATAGAATCTTTGTGAAGATGTTTCTATAGAAATTTGATAATAAATAAACTTTCCAGAAAAGATGAGTCATAAGCAGAATGATGTCCCCAGAGGGTGAATTTAGTGATGCTAGCCCGCTAATCGGGATAGCATCACTAAATTCACCCTCTGGGGATCTCATTCTGCAAATGACAGACACACTAAATTCAAACTTGAAACCAGCTAGTGGAATTGGTTGGGATAATACTGGTTTACATTAAAGTACTGTTGCCTTACTCTTCTGCAGCAGCCTTTTAAAGGTACTCAATCTGATTTAATGGTCCCCATATCATCAGCTTCCAACAACCAAACATTTTTTTAAATGCCGCTTTATCAGAATCGACTAATTGCCAAAAATAATGCTAACCACAGTCAACTATAGTATAAAATTTCCCAAAACCTGTTATTTATCAACATTTTGTTCAACGAAATTTTGCCGGTTTGTCAAATATTTGACAAAAAAAAACGCTTGATCTTAGAGTTATCCATCTTGATCCCCAATTTGGTCTGAGACCATCTTCTCGTTGACTGTTTACTGGGCCACCTAAAATTATCGGTGGTGAAAAATAATAGATTTCAATCATCGATATCTGATCACTCTGAGCTTTGATGGGTGGGTTCTTTGACTCAAATAAAATATTTTTTACTCCCGAAGCCAAGAAAATAGTAAATGCGAGCGTTAATTTGGATTGTTAAAGTAACCCGATTTATTGTGGAAGTAGCCCGATTTATTGTGAAAGTACCCCGGTTTATTGTGAAAGTAACCCGGTTTATTGTGAAAGTAACCCGGTTTATTGTGAAAGTAACCCGGTTTATTGTGAAAGTAACCCGGTTTATTGTGAAAGTAACCCGGTTTATTGTGAAAGTAACCCGGTTTATTGTGAAAGTAACCCGGTTTATTGTGAAAGTAACCCGGTTTATTACATAGAACACATTATATTTGTTCTGAACTCCACAAGAGAAACTGTTGTCAACTGAAAGTAGTAATTTAATGTGAACAATATATTTTATCACAATGTTTACATCTATTCAAAAGAATACAAACTCATTTGACCTCTCGACTTCATAACAATGATTCAGGTCTTCTCTGACCGTTTACAAACAAACACGGATCAGATGCGAGACACTCATAATTATACGGCATATTCTGTGCGTAATTTAAAGTATACATTGGAATACATGTAGTTTATCATTCAGAAAGACTGACAGTCGAACTGATTAGGGGTGTAACGATACATCGATGTAACCGCGATACAGCACTGACGATACGGTCATCGATACGGGCGTTCAAACGATACGTATCTCGATACACAAATTGCATGTTGTTATTACCTATTCAGGCAAGTAAGCAGCGGTCGTCACAAACGAGAAAGGTCAATGTTGAATCAGTATCTAACACAAAATTAAGGTAATCCCCCACAATAAGTAATAAAAGCATTCCCTATTTATCACAGAGTAACCGTGAGGCCAACAGACCGCATTGTATCAATTTGCACGTGTTGACAATACGATGCCATCTTCTTGAAACACATTGTATTAATAGATCAGTCTCTAGTGGTCCACTGATCAAAGCACAGACCTGACCTGAGTGACCTCAATTTTAATGACCTATTTCAATAGTACACGTCATGCAGCAAGTGACCTTCTTTGTCAATGACATGTCGTTTACAACCGGCGGCAAACCTTTGATGCCTGTCTTACTGCTATTGCTGCAATTTTATTTCACTGTTAACCAGAGTGATGCAGAGCTCTGCTGTAGTCTCAACCTATATCATATCAATCTACATGTATGTCTTTCACGTCAACACTGGACACTGCACTCTGCACTGGCCCGTGTGGGTTGCTGAGCAATTGTTAAACTTCCCGGAATAAACTTGTCAACAGACAATGAATCCCCCCAATTCCCGTTATAAAGTTGACAACTTGACATGAGTTATTAATATAAAGCCCCTCCCATTTAACTGTCAATCTCGTGACATTGACTGAGAGATTTTCGGAGAGGACGTTCCTCATTGGTCAACAGGTAGTGTTTGCACTAATCTAATTAATTTTGTTCAGATAACGCAGTGCAACAATGGGCTCAATGTCGGCATCTGTATGCTTCCAGGCCGATAGGATATCACTGTCTGATTGTCGATACATCGACGAGGTTTTAATTATTTTTTTTCTTCTTAGACAATACAATATAAGTTGCAACAACAAACATTTTAGATGAACATCTAGTATACACATATTTTAGCGAGTTCATGTAGGCCTACCTATAGCCATGCAAGCACATACCCACCCGTCGTTATCACTATATATCAGTGTATGTACAGTCCGTACGAAGACTCGGCAATATCACTATAAGTTTAGGTAAGTAAAATCGCGATACGTATCGTATCGTGACCTCTGTATCGCGATAAACATCGATACACCCCATACCCCGTATCGTTACACCCCTAGAACTGATAACATAAGGAGTCCTATTCATTTTTGGAAATGTTCAGATAATATGTTCAACAAACTGGTTGTTTTTTTAACTTATTATCTGAATATTTCCTTGGGGAACTACTCTCCAATGAGTATTTAGTAATGAAAAGGTTAAGTGATCCCCTAGAACAAGTACCATAATTTTTAAAAAAATTTCTTGTAGCCGTTCTTCTATTTATTACCTATTTAGTGATATCACTAATTCATTTTATGATATCACAAAATCGATTTTGTGATATCACTAAATGCTTATTATTTTGTGATATCATAAAATCGATTTTGTGATATCATAAAATGAATTAGTGATATCACAAATTAGATTTTGTGATATCACTAAATGCTTATTATTTTGTGATATCATAAAATCGATTTTGTGATATCATAAAATGAATTAGTGATATCACAAATTAGATTTTGTGATATCACATATTCATTTTGTGATATCACTAATTCTGACAACATGACTATTTAGTTACATCACTAATATTATTTTGTGATATCATGAAATATTTTGTGATATCACTAAATCGTGTAAATGAATTTATGATATCACAAATTTGATTTTGTGATATCACTAAATGCTACTATTTTGTGATATCACATATTCGATTTTGTGATATCATAAAATCATTTAGTGATATTACAAATTCGAATTAGTGATATCACAAAATGATTTTATGATATCACTAAATAGGTAATAAATAGAAGAACGGCGCCCCATAGTAATTTTGTGATATCACAAAATATCACAAATTCGAATATGTGATATCACAAAATAGTAAGCATTTAGTGATATCAATAATTCGATTTTATGATATCACAAAATGTTACATAAATAGTAGATGGCGCGGCAAGCTATGCCATTTCCTATTTATTGATATCACAAAATGAATTAGTGATATCACATATTCAATTTTATGATATCACAAAATTACTATGTGATATCACAAAATAGAATTATAGTGTGGTCGTGGGAGAGTTGAACCCGGAAGAAATTGGATACAAGCTGATTTTGGTGTCATTCGACGCGGAAAAACACCAGGAACAACATATCCAAAATCCGCAAAAATCCGCTCATGGGAAAATTCAGGATCCAAGATGGCGTCCAATATGGCTGACACAATAAGTAAATTTCCCATTAGTGCCCAATAACACATGAAACCTCGGTAATTATGGAAAATTACGCACCGAAACATATTCCACATTGAAAGTAACACATGTCAGAACACGCACACTGCTAAGCTTGTTGTCTTTGGGGGCAGATGGCTATCAATATGGCCGCTGAATTCGGGAATATTATAATTTTTAAGTGTATACAAATATTCTACTAATAAAAATGTCTATTATTAGCATATCCTATATTTCAATACAAGCAGTTTTTGTACATTTTGACGCAGAAAGGAACCGAGAGCAACATATAAATTATTTTTTTTAAATAGCACAAGCAGTCAGGATACAAGATGGCGTCCAAGATGGCGGTCAAATGATGATATTTCGAGTCAGTGCCCATTAGCACGCGAACTCCGGGTTATATGGAAACTATTTAACCAAAACGGAAGCTACATTGACTTAGTCATGATACAGATGATACATAAATATAATGTGGTTACTGAAGGGGAGAATGGATGCCAATATGGCCGCCGAATTTGGGAAATGTGAAAATTTCAAGCTTACGCCTTTCTTAGACAATATTCTCCAATTAATAAAGGAAAACATGCCCATTAGTCATACTTATTCTCTACCAAACAACTGGGACAACATACAAGAAACCGTACTTAGTTATCATCTTCAGAAATTTCCTCCGAGTTCTTACAGCCTTCTCCACGACAATCTCCACATGCTACAACACATTTCAGTCCATTTTTGCGACACGAACACAAGTTACTTCCACACGAATTTTTGGACGACAACTTGCATTTACAGCAAACGAACTTCAATAGTTCACAAGGTGCTGCATCCTGGTCAGTCATAATTGGGATGAGTTCTGAGACACCAACCTTCCATCCCCATTCCCAAGGATCCAACACATTATTTCGAAGATTTTTCCATATCATTACTTGTAGATGAACTCTCAGACTGTGGAAATATGCCGCCCTTTCTGTTGGTGGAAGTTTCTGAGGATCGATCGATCCTTTGCTCGACGAAACCATTTCCATAAATTTAGCATAACGTAGTGTATTCAAATTTTCTTCCGACTTTCCACCGTACATAATGAAAACAAGTTTTATACCTAATTTTCCTATTTCACATTGGGTGGCTTCGATAGTATGCATGCTAAGTGATGCGTCCCGAAAGTCAGCCGATTCTTGGTATTTCTTGGAAAGACCAGTTTTACCATGCCCAAAAATGGCAGAAGTGGTGTCACAACCTAACCACGCATGCAGAAACAGAATGTTTTTTGTTGTGGCATCACCTGCCTTTTTCACGATATCGCCAATTTTCCACAGTGTAATGCCTCTTTTACTTGTCTTTCGTGCTTCCGAATGGAAGTACACATCTGCCATATTTGATGTCCAATGATACATCAATAGGACCAGTATATCGGTGTCATCTGCAATCACATTAACATGTTTGGAATGTGAAGCGTATTCAATGGCAGAGGCAACTATTAATGTGTCCGCGTCTCCTGTACTCTTGTGTACTGTTTGTCCATCTGCGCTGAGTAGTTGACTCAACAAATCAATAAATTGACTCTTATTGTTCTCGTTTGAGAGAAAGATCTCTTGATTCACATGAGCATTCATGTGGTCTTTCAGTTGAATATCTGCACATGTTTTCCCACTTCGCCTTCGGTGTTCGTGGTCTTTGATCGATGGACCATTTCCATAACCATCGAACACTATGCACCCAACTCCATATTTCGTTCGCACGTATTTAACATATTGGTTAGCTACTTCTCGGTATGTGCATTTTTTTGCCCATTTAACTCTATGGAGAAGAGCCCCACCATCGATAACAGCTATGGCTTGCTCCGGCAGATCACAACCCTGGACAGGATCAGTCAACGATTTAGCTAGTTGGGCTTTTGCGGGTTTCCTCATCGCATGATCCTTGAAAAGTGATGTTGGTATTGTTGTCAGTTCGTATGAAAAATACTTAGCCATGTCCTCCTCACGTTGTGCAATTGCTATCAATCGTGAGAATAGCACAGTCGGGTTGAATTGCATTCGATCATTCTCGACTCTGATCCCAGGATATAAATGGTCAAGAGATTTTATTTGATCCTTCCGCTTGATCGAGGCATCTGTGATACTCATGCTGTTGAGCTTTTGGTGGATCTCGAAACCGACACGTTCAGAGTCAATACAGTTAACACCGTCCCCATCACTAGATGTTAACCCAGACGACAGGGAGCGTAGTTTACCTTCACTCAAATCAAAAGGCTCATGTTCGTCAAACCAACGTTGTATGATTATCAAATCATCAGAGTCACGTTTGCTCCTACTTGCCCCGAACTCCGCGTGCTGTTCACTGGTGGTATGTCTAAGTTTGGTTAATTCGGTCATGGCATCATGAATCTCGGCACACCTATGCATGCTATATATCCATTGCATTCGGACAGATTCCGTCATTCCCCTACCTCTTGTCAGACCTCCTCTGCTTTTGATAGAACGCATAAGGACTTGTTCTATTATGAGATCTGTTGATAATCCTGCCCATAATCTATTGCTTCTACGTACAGCATGAAACCCATTTTCGGCGAAGCATTTGTACAGCCAAGGGTGTTTATTAGGTAGTTCCAACATTTGCTGGAGATAGAGTCGACAGCTCTTGGCATAGTTGGCGTGACCGGTTGCGGCAAATAGATTGAGCATTTGCCCCACAGTAGCGAGATGCAGACTCCAATTTCCTGTCCTCTCTGCTCTAATGAAATTCTTCAACGTTTGCACATATTCCAAATACTGAACCCACAACTTTGCTGTCGGAGATTTCTCAATAAGCAACGATTTATACTTGTTCAAACATTCCTCGAGTTTCATCAATGGTTGAGACCCAGAAACAGCACTTGCAGGAATTACTCTACTTTCAATAGATTTGTACAAATCACTTATTGCGTTCATCTCATCCTTCATAGGTATTGTTTTTTCTTCAGACTGATTTATAGCTACTGTGGCATCAGGCGAAGCATCGAGCACCTCCTCAGTCTGCACTGTTCGGCCACCCCATGGGCTTGTCGGATTTGTACTTGTTTCTGTAGATGGCACAATGTCTGATATCAGCTTATTTGTAAGAGCAGCCTCAATTAAGAAATGTCCACGCATTGCCCTTGATATTGCCTTCCCAGAAATCATATGTGTAACTGCGTTAGGGCCATAGACATTCTCCAGAGCCTCTTCCAAACCCGAACCCTTCATTAGTGAACCAATACTACCCATGAAACTCATAATGGTATGAAAGCCACCTAGCCTGCAGACTATATTCATGGACTTGGTCATTATAATATTCGTGGCCTTTATCCACAATGGCTGATCAAATGTGATACATGGTGTCAGGATGTTTAGTTTGGTCGCTTGACCCTGAACATAAAGGAGAGTTGAATATATACAATCCTCATCGGACGGATTCAAATCTATAATCGGCAAAAACAGAACATCAGACTTCGTTGGGCACTTCTGGTCATCAGTCGTAATATATTGCATGAAGCCCGACCAATTTGTCCGAGGCTTTGTAGATTGGTTCACAAACCACCCTGAATGCCACAGTAGATCAGTGTTGAGATCTGGGGGCAATGTGTGTGGAGTAATCAGTTGAAGCAAAGGTTTGTAAGACAACGATGAAAGGCCTTTACCGGGAGAATCAACATAATGGCATATCTGGACTCCTTTACCTCGAACTAGCTCATCAACCTTCGAACGCTGGCACCTGTTAATGGTGCGTGGCCTGAGGCTAAGCTGTGTTTGATCTTTTGGAGTAGAGATTGCTATCATGCCCATACCATGGAATGTTCCCTGACCATCTAAAGTTGCTATGTTATGGTCTACATTGTTGGCAACCCACTGTGTAAATGTTCCGGGGAAATAGTCGGTTAGAATATCGTCAGGACGTTCGGTTTGGATGACAGACTGTTTGTATCTTTCTACTTCGTCATGTGTAATGGAGAACCCCAACCTAGATAACTCATTCACCAACCATTTTGAACCGAACACGTGATCCATCTCTACACCCACACCAAAGAGTGTTGGTGTTATAACAGATCGAGGTCGAGCAGATTGAATTATGGAGTGCCCAATGCTATTTATCTTCAAATCGGATGGAATCAGAACACTTAACACCTTGTGCAAATAATGCGGAACCCACTGTCGACCCCGATCAATGGAAGATATATCTTCACTGGTTGGGTATGAATTAGTGTCATACTCGGTCTCTCTTATTTCTGCTCGTAATATATCCTTGCTGCTGTCAACATTATCCTTTCAGTTTCCTCTTCAATACTATCTCTCTTATCACAGTACCATTTTTCGTTTATGATAAACTTTGCCATGTTCCGAAAACACACTATATTGTTCCGTCCCTCAACTTCGGCGAAAAATATAAACTCCCCGTAGTGGTCCTGCAGTTTCTCTTTGAGCCATTTCATACTATACACATGACAATCACCCGCATACTCAATCATTTTGTCATGCAACTCCCCCAGAGTATATAATTC
The DNA here is from genome assembly GCA_032622095.1 of Siphonodentalium dalli. Taxonomy (NCBI): domain Eukaryota; kingdom Metazoa; phylum Mollusca; class Scaphopoda; order Gadilida; family Siphonodentaliidae; genus Siphonodentalium; species Siphonodentalium dalli. Next base: position 278,473,747 of record CP136063.1, read on the forward strand.
TGCACCAGCTTCGAGCCAACTACAAACCATCTCAAACCATTGCTGCATTCCCTGGTCCGATCTCCTACCACTTTTCGCCTTATCGACCAATGTTGGATTTTCTTTACCCATCTGGAAATCAGTATAACAGCGTGAGTGGTAGACAGATTCTGCTGCTACCAAGTCTATACAACCATACAACCGATCCTGCACATCGGATGCCCATTTGGTCCCACTTTTATCACATAATTTTAGGATATTGTCCCGCATTGGGAGGGTTGTTACTTGCCTCACCCCTGATTTGTCGGGATGTCGAGGATCTATAGTGGCAGGCGTACTACAAAACATACAGTCTGTCTTGAAATCAAACGGTGACACACCAGATCTCAGTTGTTTATTTGGAGGTACTTCGGTAGTTATGTCGACAGAATGGTGTCGCCTTTTTGGATCTGTGAAATCTCTACGGCAATTCGAATGAACAAGAACTTTACCGACTGGTGTCATCTGATAGCGTTCATTCAGATAATCTTTCAGGTCGTGCCTCCCACGTTTATCACAGAAATTGATCAATGTCAAAATGCCTTTCTTAGACACGATGACGGGAGGTTTGTCATCAAAACCCGATGGGCATAAAACACACATGTCATCCCGAAATTGCGTAATTTCTTGCGGCTCGCAAAATTCTGCCATAACTATATATTCAATACAAGACCAACTGATATATGGACTGACACTACATTTAAATGATAGAAATATAGAATATGTATAGTAACAGGTCTCCTGCGTACGTTGGCACCGTTAGGTTTCAACAGGAGAAAAGTTATAAGCCTTCAATCCAGTGGTTTGCAAGTCAAAGTATTACTACTTGGACATACACAGCCGGAATGAGACAATACAAGCAACGAAGCTATATGCGAAAAAGCAGCCGATAGGCGAGACCTTTTATGTGCATCTATGAGAACAAGCATATAGCACTTGTTCTGTTATAAACGCTCTTTATGTTATGTTCTGTTATATACACGCTCTTTATGACATTTCCTGGAAGGGTATAGCAAAACACGTGTTCTGTAGCAAACGCTCTTTATTGTTGAACGAACCGACATTGCCAGCCAGCTAATATATATATCAGTGATACACATAAACTTGGTTTATTCGCTGTATGGACTTACAAATCGCAGTTATAGTAAATTATATAGACACATTAAGCACATAAATTCGTCAATGTTCATAACTGGTTGAATAAATTGATAAAAACGGCACTTGAGAGTCAAACATGTGTTGTATTTCAAAGTGCTCTGAAATCCTTTTCCATGCGCGGATTTTGGCAAACTTTGGATATGTTGTTTCTGTGGCTTTATCGGTTAGATTGATACCAAAGTTAACATGTATTCCAGAAAATATGACATGCTAATATAATTGACTATTGTCTTAGACAAATATATACTTGAAAATTATAATTTTATCGAATTTGGCTGTTATATTAACAGAAGTATGTCCCAATTGACAACAAAATTGTCTATATATATGTTCTAACATATGTTACTATCAATGTGGAATCCGTTTTTGGTGAGATTTTTGCATATTCACTGAGGGTTTGCGTGTCAATGTGCGTTGACTGGAAAATTATTCATTTGGCGGCCATCTTTTACGCCATCTTGGATCCTGAATTTTCCCATGAGCGGATTTTTGCGGATTTTGGATATGTTGTTCCTGAAGCTTTTCCGCGTCGAATGACACCAAAATCAGCTTGTATCCAATTTATTCCGGGTTGACCCCCAAATTCATCTTCAACGACCATACTATTAGTGATATCACTAAATGCTACTATTTTGTGATATCACATATTCGATTTTATGATATCATAAAATCAATTTGTGATATCAAGAATTCGAATTTGTGATATCTTAAAATATTTAGTGATATCACAAAATAATTAGTGATATCACAAAATGAATTAGTGATATCACATAATCGAATTAGTGATATCATAAAATGAATTAGTGATATCACTAAATAGGTAATAAATAGAAGAACGGCGCCCCATACTGATGCACCTTTTGGCCAAACCATGTTACATATATTATGCAAATTGTCAAGGAGGTTGAGTTGAAATTTAGAGCTTACTTAGATGATTCAGATTCCTGTCCCTGAATTATTTTGTCTTTCCAGGCGAAATTATGTCTCCTAGTGATGTCACTACCTATCGATGAGATCTGCCAAATCCCCTTACAGAAAGCTGTCGTCGTATGTATCAACCAAGCCAAATTAACATAACATACTCAAATCCCCTTACAGACAGCTGTCGTCGTATGTATCAACAAAGCCAAATTAACATACATGTAACATACTCAAATCCCCTTACAGAAAGCTGTCGTCGTATGTATCAACAAAGCCAAATTAACATACTCAATTACCCATGGATGTTATATATATATGTATTTATAAATACAGGGCTTAGGCTATCGGTGGCCAAATAACATGGCCAAAAAGTTTTTAACAAAAATGAATACAGTGTGACCCTTATGCAAATAAACGATTAAAAAAATAGTCTTTTTTATGAGAGAATGAGTTGGTGCATGCATATTTTATGCAAATATCAGAATTATGCATTCAGTTTTTGCAGATCTCATGCACACACGCAATGTCAATTTTCTCATCTCAAAATTTATATCTGTCACCATATTTTATTTTTTGATGTTTTGGATGTTGTTCACATTTTCCGTTCCAAGAGTTATCCCACTTTCTTTATCTGAAAATGTTGGATTTCCATCTGTCGTTTGTTAGAGTTGTCAAGTAATTTGTATGTTTATCACATTTTTTTTCACAATTTGGTTTCCGACCTGCCCATATTTCAATTAATTACATGATCCTAACCCATTCTATAAATTGTGATATTAAACGTTTGTTTAATAACAGGAAATAGCGCCAGGTGACCTTTGACTTCCGGTTTGTCGTCTTTACATTCCGTATGCTACATCTCAAAATACCGTGGCTTCCAATATTTTTCCAACAAACTATAATGAATGAAGAGTTTGAAAAGTTATGTCATTAAATATACGCAATTAAATATGCCAAAGAGTCTTTATTTATCTGGGACTATTTCTTTACGTGGACAAATAATGCATAGTTTACTGAAATGTCATCGCATGCCTTATAGAAGCTGATGTTAGTTTCTCAGTGCAAGCCTGGATATAATTTTTTTTTGAGTGTCTGACACAATGACAGGCACCAAAGATTCGGCGTCTGACATTTGAAAAGTGTGTCTGTCATTTACCTGGTATCAATAAATAGCAGCAATTAGTTGTTTTTTAGCCCATTCCAATGCACAAATTAGATTCATTGATGTACCATGTTATGAATTATGGTGTTTTACATCACTTTTAGCTGAAGCTCATATTATCATGTGACTCATGTCATAATGTGACAGGGGTGCAAAGTCAGACAAGGCTGTCATTTACAGTATTTCTCTGCTGAATTCTTTTCCAGTTTCAAAAATACTATTACATTATTAGTCCGCAGAAAAAATCCTACGCCTTGCTTCCCCCAAGTAAACACGAGCACATGTTTCAAAACGCGGCAATTTAAAAACTACCCGGTATGAATTTTTTCCGCTAAATCTCCAACTAACACCCTTAACTTGTGGAATATATTACACTTGTGCTGATTTAACTTGTGACATCTCCGTGTATCTTACGTCAAACGAGAAAAACACGACGAAGTGTATTTCTTGGTTGGAGTTTCCCCCAGTGGCAGCCATTTTTTCTGGGTTTTTCACGTTCTAAAAATAGAAAGTCGTAAATAGTGCGGACGTGAAGACGGATCATTAACATGTTTTCGGTAAAACGCGTTGTATTGGTGGGGGGATTTGATATTTAGTGCACAGTAGTGGCAATTGAATGTCTTTGCCGCGGATAATACATCTACTTGTTGTTTTCCCCTTAATTATATATTTTTTGTGAAGATAATGGGCGCCGGACAAACTGACGTACGATAATAAGGCGGCGCCGGTCATCGGTGTATTTGGCACGGTCAATGACCGTGTCCGACCTCTTATATCCAGGCTTGTCTCAGTGAGAGCTTTCCGATGAATTGCAACAAGCCATATTTCCAACTAAATCCTGAAAAGTTACCCATAATTCTGCTGTGGTTAAGAAGTCGATTATTTAGAGCATTACTGTATGTTTGAGCTAGTGTGTAAGTGAAAAATGTATTAAATCACGATAAATCACCGAGCGTATAATAAATCACCGTTGAGCATATATAGACAGAACACAACGCGCATCTTAATCGAGAATATTTTATCGAATGAGTTGCGGATGGCGCAAGGATATATTTCACGAGAGCGTAGCACGAGCGAAATATAACTTTGCGCCGTCCCCAACGAGTTCGATAAAAGATTCGAGATTATGATGCAAGTTGTGTTCTGTATTTATTCTACACCGTTCAGTCAGATAAGTTCAATCCATCAATATCACACCCATTGTTACTATAGCTACCTTTATTGTGATTTAAGTCTGATAAATAACCAGTAATTATGGGGTGATCACCGGAAGCAAATGATCGACGTAATGTACATCATCTTTCTTGGCGACAACGTCAACAAGAATAGTTCGGGCTTGTATTCCACTAGAGGTATATACTAATATGTATTCAATGGCTGGGATTCCGTTGAATACATGTGCCTCATGTCAATGGGTGTGGAATAAAATAAATATGCTTACTAACCATGAGTGGCTGCCGTATTATTATTTTATTGCAGTTTGTATTGGAGCACATTCTCCATGGTGAAATGGAACAGTTTCTTCACTGGCTGGAGCTTCGGAAATTACCGTATGTGGTATATACAAAGATAGATTCAGACTGAAACTATCCTTATGCTCAAAGCAATTAACAGCCAAATATACAGCGTCACCAAGTCTCCTCGTCGACATCACATCATAGAGGAAGTGATGAAATAATTTGTGTTGGTTGTCTAATGGAACCCAACAACAGAGGAAGTCTTCAAGTTCCTGGACTCTATCGTGATATCTGCTCCCGCATCTTGCCAACTGGAATTTCATACCTTTATGGACAGATGACAAATTAAATATCATTCTAATAAATCACCTTCACCAATGAAATTTTTTATATTTGTTGTTCCTAGGAGACCAGAAAGTTGACAGATTCCTTGTAACAGGTAACTCCACAGTAATAAATCCAGAAGCCTATAATTATTCTATTCCATGTCTTGAATACGTCTGAGAATCCAGAACCAATTGTTCACAAGAAACTGGATTTACATTTTCTTTATTGTTGCAATGCCGGGTACAGCTTGATAATGGCCATGGATGTATGTTCGCGATACGGGCCCAAACCGTTTGATCAATTGTCCTTATACAAATCACAAGCAGTGTGCCCTCGAGTGGGGTTTAACCATTCCATGTTTGGAGCTTCCTGAAATTTTGCGAAACCCTGTTCCAATGAATTATCTTATCTCCCATAGGGAGCCTCGGATATATAAGAGAATACATTGGCCTAACAATATTTACCTTCACCTTGTTAGCCAGTGTATTCTCTTGTATATGTGGGAGACTCACATATATAAGAGAATGCACCGTCACAGGATCTATAACGCTGCATCAGCCCAGCTCCAGTCATGAAAGGGTTGAGAGAACATGTGGGAATTATCGGTAGTGAGCACATGAAAAATCAGGGGGACGTTCTAGCACACCATGTTTGACAGCCGATCCATTGTTCAGCTACTGAATTATTTTTTATGTGAATTATTGTGATGATGTAATGAAAACCATTCCAATCTGTTGGTTGTATGCCCATTGTTGTGAGGACAAAATCGCGATCTCTGACATCGTGTCAAACATGGGGATTTGATGCCTGATTGATACATCTCTACATGTAAAACCAAATTGTCGTCTTTTATTTTTGCGAACTAATGTGTTTATGGTGTTATCATGTTATAACGTCTGAAGTATACGCAGTTATAAATACTTCCTTATTGGTGGAACGGATTAATCGTGATAAACAAAATGACAGGTTTATGAGAACAGGTGTAACACTTTGAGCAAGTGTATGCTCTATTCCCAACAATTATTCACAGCATGCAGAGGGTTTCACATCACTTTAACCTGGGCAACGCCGGGTAACCCTAGTCATAAACAAATTTGATTCTCATGTCGCTCGTTACAAAATCAATTTGGGTTCTTTGAATTCAGATTTCCAATTTTGGGATAATCAAAACTTTGGCCAATTTTTTGCCCAATTAAATTATGTTTGTCCATTTTCTAAAAAAAATTGGCCATTGGCCGAGTGTGAATCCTGCCTGCATGTTGCTCTTTGATCAAATCTTCATGTACCTTCAATATTGCCGGAAATAACAAACTGATCTTCAACTCAAATGTCCATGTGTTTTGGCCAATATAGACATTCCTGAATAAATTCTCCCAATTAGTTCTAAAGTATACGTCAGAATTGAGTATTCATTTGCTGAGATGTTGGATAATATAAGCAGAGAAACACCCTGAGGATTTACATTCATTTGTTGGCAATGTTCAGATGAGGGCTGTAAAAATTATATGTACCATTGTGTTGACAACACTTATACTCAAATTCATACTGAGTATCTATTGTATTCCTGACAACTTTTCATTTCTTGGAACACTTGCCGTTGGTCTTCCCCCCAAATGATGTCACATCTTGCTACATTGTTTTTTTTACACTTATCGTGACACAGTATCCAGTTAGGGAAATATCAAGTCAATGACGGTAATCAGACCCACTATTTACCATACATGTACTACTCTTTAAAGGGAGTCTATTGACAAATGTTTGTTCTGTAGTCTCTGCTTCATAGAATAAGGTAAATAACACAATTTTGACACGGTCAACTCTGCCATATTTGGCCCAATCCACTTTCCGTCAATTTGATTACGTCTTATACACTGTTATACATGGAAATTTGTGACTTACATATTTAGTTTAAGTCTGCAGCCATAAATTAAATTTTTAATGAATTCTTATATTTTATGATAACCTGTCAACCTGAAAGTTTACAGAAGACATTGGACTCAAATTATTTTTAGCTCAACTTTACTTTGTAAAGTTTGAGCTATCGCCATGGCTTGGTATCCGTCGTGCGTGTGTGTGCGTGATTAGTCAACAATTTCCTTTAGCACGGGCTACAGTTCGTACCTTTGGTCCGATTATTATGAAATTTGTCATGGATGTTGACATTGACATGTAGATGGGAACGAGTAATTTTGGGGTCATTCGGCCAAAAAACATGGCCACCAGCAGCCATCTTGGATTTTACTCTTTGTAATCCTTTAGCACGGACTACAGGTCGTACCTTGAGTCTGATAATCATGAAATTTTTCATGGCTTGAAATTGGAATGTAGATGGGAACGAGTCATTTTGGGGTCATTCGGACGAAAAACATGGCCACCAGCAGCCATCTTTGATTTCAAAATTAAATCCATTAGCACGGGCTACAGGTCGTACTGTTTGTCTGATTATCATGAAATTTGTCACAGATGTTAATATTGACATGTAGATGGGAACAATTAATTTTGGGGTCATTCGGCCGAAAAACATGGCCGCCAGAGGCCATCTTTGATTTCAAAATTCAATTCATTAGCACGGGCTACAGGTCGTACTGTTCGTCTGATCATCATGGATGTTAATATTGACATGTGGATGAGAACGATTAATTTTGGGGTCATTCGGCCAAAAAACATGGCTGCTGGCAGCCATCTTAGATTTTACTCTTTGCATGACTAAATCCTTGAGCACGGGCTACAGGTCGTACCTTTGGTCAGATCATGAAATTTGTCATGGGGGATGTTAACAATGACATCTAAATGGGAAAGAGTCATTTTGGGGACATTCGGCCAAAAAACATGGCCGCCAGCAGCCATCTTGGATTTTACTCTTTGTATGACAAAATCCTTTAGCACGGGCTACAGGTCATACCTTTAGTCAGATAATCATAAAATTTGTCAGGGCTGTTGAAATTGGAATGTAGATGGGAACTAGTCATTTTGGAGTCATTCGAAAAGAAAAAAACAATTGGATTTCAAAATTCAATCCATTAGCACAGGCTACATGCAGGTCTTACTGTTCATCTGATCATCATGACATTTGTCGTGGGTGTTAATATTGACTTGTAGATGGGAACGAGTAATTTTGGGGTCATTCGGCCAAAAAACATGGCCGCCGGCAGCCATCTTGGATTTTACTCATTGCATGACTAAATCCTTTGGCATGGGTACAGGTCGGACCTGTACCTTTGGTCGGATCATTATGAAATTTGTCTTGACTTTTGACATGTAGATGGAAACGAGTCATTTTGGGGTTATTCGGCATTAAAACATTGCTGCCAGTGGCCCATCTTGGATTCTACTCTTTGCATGACTAAAGCCATCAAATGTTTTTGAATTGTTGGAAAACATAGCCGCCAGCAACCATCTTGGACTTTACTTTTATATACATGTATATATATATCTCTTCATGTTGATAAACTAGTATTAGACATTCAACTTTCCTAATCACTCAATCGACAGTAACACATTAAATTATTCCCTTTCCAAGTTGAGCTACAGTGTCATTGACACTTTCATTCTATTTATTATCAACATCAGATCATTGGTATTATTGGGAAATTATTGAAATTGGCGTAGTCTGCATAATCAAGATATCAGAATGTTTTGAGTATCGAAAAGCTTTATACATGTAGCTAGCTGTTCAATATTCTGGGTTCACTCAGTTCTAATTAAATTTAGACTCTCCAACAAGCTATGCCGGAGTCTTAATGAAATAAAGGGGAATTTCATTACTTCCTAAATGGCCACTTTTTCATTGTGATTTCCTCCCATTTCTCATCTCCATGAGGGCCCTGGTGGGTCCAAACTGAATTGACTGGAATTTGGTCTGAAACTTTACTGGTCTATCTATGGTACGGGTCAAGTAAGCATTTGGAATCCGGCCGACAATTTTTCACACGAGTTGTGACACCTTGTTGATTAGTTTCGGGTGAATATGCCACGCCCTGAATGAGCGTTCAATTTATTAGTTGCTTTTTACACGGGAATATGATATAGGGCAGGTAATTCAAGGTAGTCTGTACTTATATTCTATGCTTTTGTTACTCTTATCCTGACATTTGTAAACTGCCGCAAGGTAGACTGCTCTGGACACCATTAGTGAAATTTCCACTACCGGAGTCCAAGACAGAGATGCCTCAACTATGGGACCGGGATATGCGCATCCCCCTGCTTATATATTATGGGTGTCACAAAACTAAAACTAAAATAAAATTCATTACGTCAATGTCGGCCAAACAGTTAACTCTGGATGCCACGCAGAACCAGACAGATGCCCCAGTGCCACGCATTCTGTACATGTATACATATATATAGTGTGGATGTATTTTTTGTTTGTTTTTTTTTAGTTCATTTTTTTTGGAAACCGTTCATTTGTTTTGGAACCCACCCCACTAGCATTTTTTTTTTTTTGGGAAGAATATTAGAATTTTCAACGCTTACTGTCTTTCCTATCAACTACCTATTTCAGGCGAGTGTGATTAATTTTACCATACTGACAAAATATTTGGGACGAAAAGCTAGAAATTATTTTATGTTGGCGTTAACCCTTCCATGACTGGAGCTTCCTGAAATTTTGCTAAAAAACCCTCTACCAATATGTGACCCGCCATATCAAATCCAGTCGCAAGTCGTGATTTTTTTTTACCCTGTGCCAATGCATTCTCTTATATATGCGAGTCGACCATAGGTCGCCTCGCATATATAAGAGAATGCATTGGCCTAACAATTTTTTCTTGTATTCTTTAACAATTTTATAATTTCACCCATACAGAGCCCCAGACAAACATGAGCAGACGACACTCTTCTATATATGCATGGGGCTCCCTGCAGGGTAATGGATGTTTTTTATTTTATGTCCTAAAAATTGTAAGGCCAATGCATTCTCTTATATATGCGATGCGACCTATGGTCGACTCGCATATATAAGAGAATGCATTGGCACAGGGTAAAAAAATCCCGACTTCCGACTGGATTTGATATGGAGGGTCACATATATTCTCTTATATATCGACGAGTCGCCCATACATGAAGGGAGCTTCGCACATATAAGAATACATTGTCCTAAAGATATTACCATGACAGCCAGTGCATTCTCTTATATATATGAGGCTCCCTATGGGAGACTCGCATATATAGAGAATGCACTGGCACGTGATCTTTAATGCTGCCACCAGCACAGCTCCAGTCATGAAAGGATTAAAACATCTATAAGTACAAGTTCTCTCATACTTAGTATGAGAGTACTTGTAGATGATGTGTTACTTCCCATGTATTTTTGAATGGTGGGTGTACTCATCACATTTGGATATGCTTTGTCAACAAACAATTAAAGAATTTTTTTTATTGTAATTTTGGAGCATCACAATATTGGCCTATTTCTTTGTGGGTTCATCTTCTTTAGCATATGACTTCAACAGATCAGCCCTCTTCTGTGCTATCCTCTCCTCACGACGCTTACGGGCCTCCTTGACCCTGTTCCTGCGAGCATCGGCTTGATCACTGAAACACAAAATATTCACAATGATCCAACATGTTTTCTAATGGAATGCAAAATGCATATATAATCAAATATAGAATACTGTCAATTAAGATGCTTGATCTCTTTCTGTACTAAATGGATTCTCCTTCAGTTATAAAAGTGTACTATGGAATGGTCAGTTATTCATTTGGCGGGATGTTAAGGATATATGAGCAGACAGCCAGATGAAATGATACAAGTGCAGAAGAATTCATATTCATTGGTGGGAAATGTTTAGATAATAATACGGTCGTTTGTTGAACTATTATCAAAACTTTCCTATTAAAGGGAACTACTCGTCAATGAGTTTTTAGCAAAGGGTTAATACCTCTTTCTGGTACCACTTTTAACATTTTTATTAATTTTGATATGTTGGAAGCTATGTTTTCATCTAAGAATATCAGGCTACAGGACTACCATTTTAATGACAGAACAGCTACAAACCTGAGAAGCTTGGCACGTGCTTTCTCTGACTTCCTCTTGTGGATATGCTCCATAAGGACTCTCTTGTTTTTGAAGCCGTTACCTTTGCATTTCATGTACAACTCATGGTACCTGTAAGCCAGAAAGAAAGATATGAAAAAGTAATCATATGGGAACCAATTCATTTACAGAATTCTAAATCTGTAAAGGCTCCAAACTCTGACAAGCTATCGAGATCGCTCGCGTGCATTTGGGTTAAATTACTGCACAGGTAGAAGTAACGTAATCAACCAAAATTAGCAAATAAACTACTTATCCAACGCAGGCTTGTTAGAATTTCCAATGGGAAAAAAAAGGTCCGTGACCACAATATATCTTATTCTGGCCTATGATGCCTGAACAAAAACTGTGATGCATCCATTCATCCCATTAATATTTAACAGATCATTCACATCCCATCTGATATGACAGATACAGGGAGAGGCATGTTATACACTTCTCAGAAAAATAACCTCGTAAAGTGAAAGTGTTAATGACCCTGTAATTCAACTTGATTCTCCAAGGATTGAGTCATGCTAAAGAGAAAAATCCAAGATGGCTGCCGGTCCGTGCATTTAATCAGAATCGTTCAAATTAAATGTAAATAGCTAACATTTGGAGAGGTGATCCTAAACATAAATCCAAGATGGCCACAAATGGACATATTAAAAAATTTCAATAGTTCCGATCTTGAGGCCGAACATCCGGATGAAGTTTGGAGACGATCGGATGAGGGATGTGGCCTGTAGTATGTAGTCATTCAAAGACTATACTATCCAAGATAGATGCTGGTGGTAGGAGGCCATGTTTTTCATTGAAAATCGTTCAAATTCAAATTTTTATTCAACAGCTAAATTTTGTAGGCTGCGGGGAGTGCCGATGGATTTAAATGTAAAATCCATGATGGCTAACATCGAAAAACAAAATGATTCTTGAAGAGTAATGACAAAAATTAGATCTTGTCACCAGATCCATTAGACCTCAGATTCTGAAATGTCCATGGTGCGAGAACACTTACAGATGCTTGTCAATTTTCTTGGCTTCTCTGTATCTTTTTAATAATCTTCTGAGGACTCGCATTCTCCTGATCCAGAGGACCTTGACAGGCATACGGGCATTGGCTGTTCCCTTCCTCTTACCACGGCCTGTATGTCGCCCCTTGCGTCGAGCAAGCATGTTCTTACGAACGCGAGCTCTTGAATGGACCTTGACTGGCTTGCGAATGATCAAACCATCTTTCACAAGCTTGCGAATGTTCTGTCCTGAAGTGGAAGAATTATGATTAATTATACTTTGTTTCCCAATTCACCAATATTCAAAGAATTCAAGAGTCTTGTGCAACTTAACTCAGGGCAATTTCTAGACAATTTTGAAGACCATCAATTCAAAAATTCAAGGCCAATTCGAGGCATTTTCAAAACTTTTTTCCAATACCTCCAATTAAGTATGGTTAAATGCAATTGAAATAATTTAATAAGTGTTTATCAAAGCATTGTCAATACCACCAAATTTCATGCACCTTCCAGAAACGTCATGCAGTAAGTGTCAGTAAGTGTGAAGTTTCCCATTGTATTATGACATATACATCATTCCATTTCCAGATACATTAGGCCATACTAATACGGAATTAATTACACACATAGTAGTGACAGAGAATACACAATCAACTAGAGGTGCCACGATTATTGATTTTGATAATCGATAATCGGTCGTCAATAATCGACTATAATCGATTAATCGTACCTAATATTAATAACATCAGTGGAAGTATACCGTAATATGGCCTATTGCCTGGGTGCTCGTTAATTCAATAACTGCACTGTCGCTGGTCATTTGAGACATTGGCTGATGTAATTTTTACGTTAATAAAGTGCATCATAAACCACTGTTAATGACTAATGAGCACAATGTATTGAATACCAGCACAGTTCTCAGTGATGTTATGGTTATAATATTTGGGAGTTCATTAGAACGAACGTAGCGATTAATTTAAGTTTTAGGAATAGCCAAATACATAAACAAACGATACAAAAGTAGGAATGAACAATGGACCGCCGGTTGTTCCTACGGTACATAAAGGAATCAAATGTTATGGAAACAATAAGTTTCATCAAACTTCCAGAGCGTGGTTGACAATCACAAACGTGTGCCCCACCTGCAAATTGCATGACTCAGAACAATTTTAAGTATTTGATAACAGTCTGTTTCATTCAGCATTCACCACACGATATGCAATAGCCTTTACTAGTAACTTCTAAGTATACATTTCTACTTATAATATCCAAACAAAGTACACTTGCAATGCAATTGGGGAGAACATCACTGATTAAAATGCCATATATACATGTACATGTATATTGTTCCCTGGTTTTAGAGAGAATGTCAATCAACTTCCCATTGGTCCAATCAGATTCAAGGGCGAGTGCATTCAGTTCATTGAACACGGTGACAGTCGGCACATTTCAAAGGCATATTGCCACCTTTCAAGTATATTAAAATATACAACGATGTCACAATGTGTTCAAATCTGCAGTGCGGCCAATTTGTAGAATATACAACGACCCGACGAGAAACCATGTCGCATCGTCAAATGAATTGCCAACTGTTTGCAACATATATCAGTAGTACTCATGTTATTGGAATCTCTTTGGTACGCGATCAAAGGATGTTAACACCTCGGTTGTAGATAGAACTGTGTAAAATAAACACGGTATTCAATAATACCCGGCATCTTCTGACATCCGATATAAATAACACAGATTAATCGACGATGGAAATGGTAATCGATTATCGGCTTTATCAACGGTTCATCGATTATACGATTAATCGTGGCACCCCTACAATCAACGTATTGGTATAATTATTGTATTCAATTAAAATGACGTGATGCAACACAAATTGAAAGAATATCAAAACGTGGCGGCTGATACCATTATTTTTGATTGGCCATCGAGCAAGGATGTTTATTTATTAGTGACATTGTCAATTTCATAACAGGTGTTAGTGCTAGTAATTCTATTAAATAGCGTGGTTTTGTTTTAACTTTTAACACTGTCCTTTCTTGATACATTCTATTGTACCATTGTTCTGGTAAAACAGTAAGTGCCCAATTTAATGCAACTAATCAACTTAGGATTGTGGATTCGACTTTTTGTTAACAATTCGTTGATGTCGACAAATAGTTTCAACTAGTAATAATAAAAGACAAAATTTAAAGATGTTTTGTTTTGTAACTTACTTGAATTGGCATTAGCAATTTCATTTGTCTCATTTGGGTCAAGCCATACTTTATTTTTGCCACATTTCAAAACCGCAGAGGCAAGACGCTTCTGCAGCCGTAGTGTACTGAAAAAAAGAAGTAGAAACATGTTATTATAAAGTCGAAAAATATCGCAGGGAATATATTTATTAGTTATTATCTGTTCCTTAATAATATACTTCAACGTAGGTGAATGTCCCAACTAAAAATTGCATGATTTTCTGTAAATTTTGCGAGCTGATATATCACAAAAAACATTGAATTAATTACCCAGGAAAAATTCCATAATTGTAAGCGATGCAAAGCAAAATCGCTCCCAAATTCACTTAAATCGTGAAATTTCGAGTTCGGACCTTCACAGAATATAGGAAATATTGAAGCCAGGCCTGGCCTTTTATCGCCCGCCTGAAATTAAAATAAGGAGGGCGCCTATCGCCCTCCTCGCGTAAGTATAATAAAATTAAAAAAAAAAAAAAAAAAAAAAAAAAAAATTTCAGTGTTGGTATCTTTTAATAAGTATATAAATATTATGGTTTACATATGCATATACATGTTAAGCGCAATTATTTTACTGGGAAACTGGGAAACTCGTGGTTAATAAATGTACAGTAACGACATGGAGACCTCACGGGTACTAAATTTACAGAAATGACCAGGGGGCCTCGCTTTTTTGATTATTTCTTTTTCACATAACTTTGATCATACAATGATTAAATTAAATATTATTATGAAATATAAATCATAACACGAAATTTGTATGTGTTCTCTGGGTTTCTGCTATCTTTTATTTTCCTACTCTTTATGACTATATCAGAAACTGCCTATACAGCAGAGTGCTCTACCTATCATTAGCTTATGTCAGCTTCCGGTGGGTAAGACATGGTACCGGTACCTCTAATTGTGGACTCTTCTGCTATAGGGCATCCCCCCTTTACTCACATAATGTGGGTCACACAAAACTACATTTTTTCCCTCAAGAAACACTGAACAAAATCCACAAATATATGCCAGAATCGCTCAGGGACACTACATATTAAAAATTTCCCGGGGGAGGACCCCCGGACCCCCCTAATCATGAGAGGGGGACACCCCCTCTCAAACTCACCCCCGCTCGCCTCTGATGATGCTTCGCATCATATGGTCAGATAAAATAGCCCTCCTGGGATAAATTAAGGAGGGCGATCATTGCCCTCCTTCCAATTTCAAAGGGCCAGGCCTGATTGAAGCGGATATTTAAAAGCATTTAGGAAGATGCGGATCTACTGAAAAATATGCTGAAGAACACTGATGTGGTTGATACCGAGACAGGTACTGATTAAAATTTGAAAGGACAGTCCTCTAAATTGGCCACAGCAATGAGCAATGCCGTGGGAAACGGTGTGGCAACATTTGAAATCCAACATGCCACATCATTAAATTTGCCATGGCATATATTTCGTAATTTCGAGGGCTGGTCAGAAAGTGTTAGTTATGACCATAGAATGGCTAGATACAACAGTATACCTTGTTGAGATATTGAACAGATGCTGCACAATTGTCAAAGAGAACAAGATCACAGCTCTCTGCTATTTTGGTTTATAAACTGTAGGCCGAATATTTAAATTCATCCCAAATCTTTTGCCACATTTTGAAAGTTTAAGGGGGGGGACAATTGACCAATTTTGAAAGAGCATTTCCATGCAAATATCCACAGCAAAAGTAATATATGAAGCAGTTGTCTGGGAACTAGAGCAGCCATATCATTAAACATACATAACATTTAACTGGTGGGTGGGCTTGGTAAATTGCCAATTTTTTTAAATTTTGTTCTGGAATGACTAGACTAAACCTACTTTTGAAAATCAACATAAAATTCGAAAAGAAATGAATTGACTTTCTAATGGAACAAATTCCAAGCAAACCCGCCAGATAAATATTATAAAATATGTACTGTTTTCAAATACCACTCAAAGTCAAACCCAGAACCTTAACTTTGGAAATGCCCATTCAAAATTGGTCACTTGAGCTCCTCCTCAAGAGGGAGGTATTAAAAAAGTGGCAACATTTAAATGGGGAATCCAGTGTTAATTTTCAAGACAAGATTAATCAATATTTACAAACTGTAGAATAATACTTCATGTCTAGTTTGAGCATATATCTAGTGACAACGCAAAGCAGATTTTTCATTTGTTTCGTTTTGTGACATTTGATGGAAATATTATAAAACAATGATAAACAAATGTAACCTACTTTTTAATAATGTCCAATAATATCCAACCTGGGATGAAAATCAAAATTCTGCTTCACGTTGTCACTAGATAAGTCTTCAAACTTTCCAAAAAGGTACGATATGGTCACCTGCGCTTTGCAAGGTTTGATCAATCTTTTCTCAAAAAGTAATACTAAATACCCCCCATTCAAATGTTGCCACTTTACCTCCTCTTACACTGGAATCTTTGGTGATAATTTTTCAACATGGTCGAGGAGGGGCTCTTATTTTGATATTAGTGCATTTACCAGTCAGCCACTTTGGGCACTTCTCTTGGGATCCAAATAAAGATAGGGGGTGAAATAATAGTACAGGGGCACCTGGTCTGATTCTTAATAATCACTTTACATCACATTGAAGTGTTTTTTTTTTAAAACAGTCATTTGGAATTAATTATCAGGACCCAAATAAGCAGAATACAAGGGGATTTTTCCTTTTGAAATTTAGTCGGAGTACATACAGGATACATACAGGATACAATTAAGTATATTTGGATCCTGAGAGTATTATGTTGAAAAAGTTTCCTGCAGCAGGCCTTTGTCACCACCTCCACTCTCCTAATCAGAAGGCGGCATCCCCCTGATGGTGTCATCACAGAGTTACCAGTCCCCCCCCCCCAACCTGAAGTATTTCCTACCTACACCCCAGAGTTGTTATTTTGTGGGATAATCTGGATTCAGATTACCGATTACACTCCGTACGTGGTTCGGTAATCGAACAGACTAGAATCAGTAAACGAAGACCGTAATTGTTATTTCGTCGTAATCTGGATTCCGATTCCATAATCGGAAGAAAGACATTCATAATGTAAACAAACAGATTTCCCAAATTAGCCAAATAATGTTATTGATAGCAAAACTGGGGGAGCACTTCGGTTGATGGCGAACTTGAAGCAAATCCTTGTCCATTTCATCATGTTCATTTCATTATTCCATCCATAAAATACCGCTCGAATGCATTCGGCAGAAAACGTCAGCATTGACCGAATTCTGTGAACCTGCATGGATACGTCTTCTGCTTTGTTCGTAAATATATGTTCCTTCTTATTAAAGACATTATGGACTTGTTCGGTGTGAAACTGATTAGTTAGTATTCAGGCGCTATGTCAAATGGAGGAATGTAGCATTATACTAACATCGCCGAAAATCTTAAGCAAATCGAACATACCACTCCATAGAAATCATCGTCCGAACTACTCTCAATTGTAAATATTTACTTCATGATTTTGGACGCAAATATCGGCGATAAATTAACGAAAATGATCTCGACATCAGGAGTCACTGCATTTAATGAATATATCAGATTGGGCATGGTTTCTATGATTACTAATATAATTTTAGAAAAACTGGGTAAACAAAGACCTTAATATTATACATACATGTATTGTACAATCAAATATATGGTGCTAGAAAGATACTTGTGTCAAATATATGGGTGGTGTTTGACGCTGGGAGAACATTAAACCTACATGTAGTACTGGCGCCTACATGGATTTCAAAATCTGACCTAGAATCTGTGTAATCTCGATCTAGCCACGCCCCATAATCGGTTTCGGATTCTGAATCCCGATTCTCCCACGAAATAATGACTGCTGTAGTAGATGGATTGGAACAGTGTAAATCGAGTATGGAGTAAAATGTATATCTGCCAACTTGAGCATGCAATAAACATATTGCGGAACCTCAGGGACATCCCGGGTCTGGCACTGAGACAACAGAAAACGTTTCGCAAATGAAACCTGCCGCCGCGCCGATATAAAGAGAACATACGCAGGGTTTCCGCCAAGGGGAAATTAATGAGTCCGTATTGGGGAAACACACAACGCGACGGGACAACCATGGTTTGTCCAGTCGGGCGAAAATTTTGTTATTTGACACTGAAAAGTAGCCATTTCCTTGCACCTGAGTGTCCAACAAAGCAATCCAAAGCTACGTATATTACGCAAGTCGATCATTTTCCGTGGGTGCATTAATTCTGTTGATGGTATCCAGATAATTAATCATGTAATTACGCACGTAAGACTGCCGTCTGATTGAAGACTACGGTATATCAAGCTACAGTGTTTAGGAGATATTTATAGCGGCGAAACACAAATGGTAGCCAAATCTTTCAAACTCGGAACGCATAGCTTGTCAATAGTCTGTATTAGTCCAACAACTGACGACTGCTGCAAAAGAGTTTTAGCCAACGTGTTATAAAATATAATTGAGTTTCGGCGGGAAATGGGAACATGTGCGCCGTTGTTTGTGTTTGGGGACCCAGGCGAGACAACGAAACTATTATTGACCGTACTTTGACTTTATCTCCATATTGGGGGGGGGGGGGGGGGGGGGGGGGGGGGGGGCATGTTTTTTTGTGTTTATCCTCCATGCATGTAATATGGGTCAAATGAATTATTTTGTCACTATGAATTCTAGTTCCATAATATGAACTCAGTATTTTGAGCATCAGGATGCATACTGAGTTTCATTTCTTAGGGTCTAATCATGTGATCCATCAAATTGATCAATGAAATTTTCTAAATACAACTTTCTAGATTATTGAGTCATATTACCGTTTGATATGTATCTTCCATTTATTGTTGGCTGGCGGATAGTTGACAATACTTTCATTTATTGAACATTTACAGCGTTTTCTTGTTTCCAAAACACATCACGTTTTCTCATTTTTTGTACGATTTCAAAACTATAGCCGGAATGCGGAACGAACCAGGTGTTATTTTCCGGCTATCAAATCGGATAAAAATGTGGAATGTTGAGTTCTTTAACCAACCCATCATATCGATAGAACAGTAGCGCCAATTGATGCCGACGACGTGTTTCTTTTATTATGTTTTAATTGACAGTTTATTTACTGTTTTCTGCATTGTATATTTATGTGGAAAAGGTCGACATAATTAAGTTTTTGGTATAATTGATAAATTGACAAAGTTCCCACACTATACCTGTGTGCTTGCGTGGGGCTCCATTAAGGGCAGGGCTGGCATTCTCAAAGATGACTCAAAGGAACTCAATTTCAATTTTCCAAACTCAATTTCAGAAGTTGAACTTGTGTTTAATAACACCTACAATGTCCCGCATAAATTGTTGACGTGATTTGCTCTGCCCATGACAGCACATACAAATCCCGCCCATAGAGCACTCTGATTGGTTCGGATGGTTCCATCAAACAAGTTAGTCGCCCCATCTTCAGTCATCGTATATACCAGTACATCAATCAATTTGAATCAAGGGCACTTTAAACATGCACGCACTTAAATTTTGTCAACACGTGATGTTTCTAAAAAGGCCTAACGAGGAATAGCGAGTAACGACTACCGTGACTACGGTGACTTTAATGCAAACTGGTCAAGTGTGACTCGTCTATTTATATAAACACTGTGATTTTTAGTTTACTGTGTCATCTGTCAACACGTGGCTTATTAGAGATTAATTCCTACTCGATGACATCAAATGCATGCAAATAATCGTTTGATATTACTGCATGCCCGGCACCCGTCTTGCAGATAATAACCATGTGACAAGTTACTGTCGCACGTGGCGCGGAATTAATTTCACACCCACGTGAATACATGCACGTCACTTATGATACATCAGTCTGATTCGTCATAGGAAGATTCCATTCTCAAGCTAACACCAGGGGTGTCAGTTATTTGCTTTCAACATATGCTACTCGGCACTCGCAAGTAATTTTAATTGTATAGTTTATGTTTTAACTTTAATTATTATAAGCATACGGAACTACGGTACCTTTTGAAATGTTTATTTTGGTCATGAGAGTACCAGCAGTCTCCTGTCGATGTTGTCATCATTGTATATCACGTATGTGATGGGGGGGGGGGGGGGGGGGGGGGGCTGACCCGTACATAAGACAGTTGCTATTTTAAAAAGAAATACCCGTCATTTATTTAATATTAAAGCCGGAATTGGTGTAACAATGTTCACAAAGGACGCGACATGTATCGGTTGACAATATCGGTCAGGAGACTAAATTTTGCCGATACCGATATCTTGCCGACATCACATATGTCGTCCCGATCGGATAGCCGATGCCAATAATCGGTACAGCACTATCTTTCGGTATTGATATATAAGAACAATATGAATGAGCCAGACATAGACAATTTTAATCCTAAAACAAGAACTAAAACACGTAAGAATTTCTAACCAATTAATGTCATTATGACAGTATAGTATCTCAGCGGAGCGATGGGAGATAACTCTGCCCGGAGTTTGGGCTGGAGTTTGTCAAGTGGTAAGTGTGTGAATATGGCCGTGTGCGAGAACAACGAAGACTGAGTACAGATGTTTTATACTTTTATGTTTCAATAACGTGTATATATATACTGCCGGTACGGACTACCTCACACATTTTTTTCATTTCCATAATTTGCAGAACTATTTTTTTAAGGAAATAATACACACAAAACCACATAACGTCTAATAAGATGAATCAATATTGAGTAGTTATGTCTGCCAGATTATTGAAAACGTGATCGAATGTTATTTTGGTCCGTTACGTGATAAAAAAAAATAGTCATGCAAAGGCTGCCAAAAAAAAACAAAACAAAAAAATGAAAAATGTATTTATTTACTCGCTGACAGTCTTGCAGATTTCAGGCTCTATATATCCCGAATGCCTCAACTGACGGAGCTGCACGATACGTCCTTTGAACGGAGATATGCTCAGCTACGCCATGGTTTACAAGTCGGATCTGCGCATGCGCGTATAAACACATCACACACCCTCACCCCCTCCCCCGATGAAATTTCTGCCAAGATGGAACTTGTAATCCGCAGTGTTTTAAACATGTACACCAATAATTAAATTATGAGTTTTTCACACAGTAGATCATGCTTTAAACGAGATGTTCTGGGCGACGTACGTCGCCGGCAAATGGTTGGCGCTTTTCGGGCGACGTATATATGTATATAAACGACATTATACGTCACCGGCACTGAATGAGTTAAAATGGTATGTTGCAGTGACCAAGAACTTTTGCAAAGCATATATCTGTTTCACAAATTTATGCATGCCGTGTATGTATAAACAGTTTGCTTTAATAAGCATATCAATATGCCCTAACCATGGGTTAATATGCTACAATACGCATTCCCGCGTTGACGTCAAAGAAAATTACAAACTAAATATGACGGAGTGTATCACACAAAGACTGAATCAAGTTATGACACTCGTGTTTACCGGTGTTCGTTTCGTATCCGACTGAGCCGCATTTGACCCGTATTCCTGAAATTGTAACAACCAAAATGTCACGTGCTTAAATTAGTCTGATGTAAACACAAATTATGCTTCGATAAATACCTTCTTAATTGCGAATTAAAGTGTGTGTGTGCTGTTTAGAACAATATATTTGCACGATTACATGTATTCTCTATCGATCAGGGTAAGACTCCGTTACGAATTGTTTGAATTTTGCGTTATATTTGGGTGTTTATTTCAGGGTGTCAGCGTTGTAAAATATCTAGGCCACAGTCAATTTGACTGGGGAATCGGGTTTGTTTACACTTTTCGATGTTTGTTATTTCGCTCTCAAAATCATATAAGTCGGCCAATCGGATTGATCTTTGTATATATACGACTATACGTATTAGTTGACAAGTTTACCCCATTTGTTTCGTCCAAGTCAGGTCAAAGGCATAAAATTTCATCTTTCCAATATCCAAATACATTATGGAGAATGCATTTTGGTGTTAAGAAACTAAACGGAAACCAGAGCTTTGCTCGTTAAGGTGTTTTCGTTTAGTTTACTGAACTATATGAATTCCTGCTATAAAGACTGATTTGGGACAGGTTCCGTATTATAACAGTACGATAGCACGGGATCTCGGAGGTAGATACCTCCTTCGTAAGGAGAACCGCCTGTTGGCGTATATTACCGGTATCACCGCGGTCATGACCGGGGTATCACCCCGTTTTTCTGGTCAATTACTTTGAGAATAGCGGTAGGTGAGCGTAAATAAAACAAAAAATTTAAATAGTATAAAACCAAATAACGCGGCTCATCGTCTTTACTTTTCAGCGCGGTGATTGTAATCTTCAACGTGTGTGCGTTGATCCTTAACGCAAGGCGTTTAACGTAAACGCAATCTGCGTTAAACTTCAACGAAGTCCATTGATTTTCAATGCGGTCGTAACATATCACCAACGCGTTATTAACGCAACGACTGCGTTGTGTTGACGTTACGACCACGTAGAGGACCGCGTCAAAAGGGACACTTATTTTGAGAGGGTCTGTAATGGCCATGTGGTTGAAACAAGTTGCCTAATTTCATGGTAAATATTAAGGTCCACAGCATCTTAAACAGCTTGTACGTGACGGATGGTTTTTGAACGTCAATTGAACAGTCCCTTTCTACCCTAAAGTTGGGTGTTGTGCAATTCTAATCGCAGAATCACTGAAAAATAACCAGCGTGCAGTGCAAAGATGCATGTTCTCAGACAAGAAGCGGGAATCGTGTAATATAGTGTTTACAAAATCAAATCATGAATATAATTAGGAACTAATTAACCCATAGAAGGGTATCAGCTAGTATCATTGGATATGATGTGGGAATTTGGGTGTTATATTGGTAAATTCAGAATTATTTCAGACCTCATGGCTGCCCGATCTCACGTTGTTCGGAAAAGGAAGTTCCCCTCGTCGCTCAGATGTAACCTCAATAAAATATAGATCCTTATTAATTGAAAACAAAAACTTGTTTATTGTAAACTAAATAACTTGGCTATATAAGGTTACATGACGGCATTATTTTCGTTTGGATTCACTAACACTTTATGTTTTGCTTGCAATAAGTTAAAAGTTACGTTTTTCACTGTCACATTAACTAAAATGTATAAATGCGCGCAATTCGTATTTGCCCGTACTTTTCCGACAAAAAGACGATCTTCGTGAGGGTCAAGGTCTCTCATTTGGCGAAGGTCGATCAACCGGTCACCGTTATGAAAATTTGAGCTGTCAAATAAGCATCTGTTTTGCTGTAAAATCAAACAATAGCCTACTGATCGGTGTTTCTTTTTCACACGCATCATGGAAAGCGGTGGGAAAGTGTTGACCAGGAAGGATAGCGTCTTTAAAACTCCAGGACGAGAGGGAACTCACGTTGAAATGGGTGTTCACGAAGGAAAAGGTGCCATCGGCGTGTTCACCAGCGGTGGAGATTCTCAGGGTATGCATCAGTGTTGTCACACTCACAGTGGTGTTGTATTGATAAAATTTAAACTGAGCCAACTGATTCGTAATGACTAACGCGTTCCAATGTGGGGGGGGGGGGCAGAATGAGGGAAAGAACAGTTGTAAATGTCCCGAAGATGATGCCTCCTCAGCGTTACTGCCGTCAGTCTGAGTTAGTCAATTTAGTGAACACAATTTACACATATACTATGATATAGTGATAATGATATACATATTAAATATTTACATTGACAATAATGGAGCCCCCAGGCTACCTCAGCGTCAGACTCAGGGTGACAGTGTCCAACAAATTAGACTACATAGTAGTAGGATTACAAGTTACAACTTACATATATTCGGATTAAGATATATTTTAATATTTGGACATTTACAATTATCTTAATCCTTATAGGATTATAACTTAATATAAGAGGTTCGTAATTGTCCAAATATTAAAATTCCTCTTAATCCAGCTTAATCCGAAAGTCTAATTTGTTGTTTGTTGGACTACTCCTACTGAGTCCGATGTGTTCAGTTCGTGAGTTACATCTTGGGTACCCCAGTGCTCTATCCTGGGGCCCCTGAATCCTGAGGTTTCTGCTCTTCATCAACGATTTGCCAAAGTTAAACCACATGACGTCTATTTGCTGATGACACTGCACTATACATGACAGTAAATGACTCAAAATATTGCAAACAATTACAAAATGACCTAAACAACCTACAGACAATGGACTCAGGAGCAATAATATGGCCTTTAACCCTTCAAAATGTCAAGTCCTCACAGTCACCCACAAAGTAAAACGATAATTTTTTATTACATCCTTCACTCTCAAGTACTTGATCATGTTCAATGACCACATACAACGAACATCTTTAAGTGCAAATCAGTCCCTGGGATTCCTAAACGGAATGTTAAAACACAAAATAAGGCAATCAAGGAAGCAGCTTATAAGGCAATGGTTAGACAAAAGTTAGAGTGTGCTGCTTCAATTTGGTCCCCTCTCCTACTTCAGAAAACATAACTATAATTGAACGAGTACAAAACCGGTCCATCCGTTGGATTTTTAATGACTATTCATAATTCTTAAGTCTGTTAAAAATGAGGGAAGAATTAAAACTGAAACCCCTTGAGGAGAGAAGAACCATCTTAAAATTATCCTCTTCAGTAATATAGTCCATAACCAAGTAGATATCACTATTCCAGGTTCCCTCCAGAAACCACTGAGAGATAGCAGATATAGCAACGCTTACAATTATTGTAAAATTCACACTGGGCCAAATAAGTTTAGATGACACAACAGTATTTTGTCTCATTTCATCACATAGCATAATTGATCCGAGGATTCATTGTGAGTGCAGAGGATTCAATGTGATGCCAATAAGGGTTCGTGACTTTTGTAGCATTTTTTGTTACCAGAATATCGGTTCTCAAAGTGGCGGTCACGAGACAAACATCTTAGTATTCTTACAAGAACATGTGGAATTGTTGTTATTACATTGTTGCTCTTCCGGGCATTTAAATAATTATTGCCTTTTTTGGGAGAATTGAAAGCAATCTTTCCCCCTGTACTTATATTCCACCCTGCACTTGTATTTGGCACACAAGAGTATATATCCTGTTCACTAGCCTGGTACTCTCAATGAAAATATCAGTGCGCTTACTAAAACCCTTGATAATTCCAATTAAATTCTCACAGTTTTGCATTGTCTGAGAGATGTGTGTGCCGGTATAGGCAGGTATCTCGCCAACTCGCGCTGTAGTTTTGAACAATTTGACAACCAGAACACTTTGAACAGTGTCTACTGATGGAGCCTTCCAACATTCATACTTAGATTTTCTATATAATATTTATAAAAATAACTGATACATGTAACAATTACAGATCACGTTTGAAAAAATCTTTGACACAATTAAGGCATTGAAACACATATAACTATAAGTCTGCGGCTGGCCTGATTGTCCACCAATTCGAAGGAGTCATAATAGAAATTTACTAGAACACCTAACACAAACACAAGCAAATTCATATGTACATGTATGTAATCTTATCTTAGCCATGGCTGCATATTGACATTAATAAAAGATGCCCATTGGGTCACTTAATCACTTTAACTGCCGTAGTCCATTGACAATATGTCAATAAATGAAACCAAAGGTATGGTGAACATTGCTTACAAGACCTTGCTTTTGACATCTCTGTGACATTCCAGACCTGTCAATAGGTTTAGCTTGACTCACTTTTCTCTTCTCTACTTGCAGGAATGAATGCAGCTGTCCGTGCTGTTGTCAGAATGGGATTTTATGTTGGATGTAAAGTTTTTTTCATCCGTGAGGTATTGGCATTAGTGTAATATGGTTATATTTTCATGCACATAATTTTGTATCAGGGGTTTTCAGAAGTTGACTCAGGAGAAGTCAACTACAAGTCGATTAATTGTCGAACCCCATCTCCTGGTGACATGATTGACAAAGGAACATCTTTTCAAACGGTATTTTGAATCCTGTTATTCCTAAGTTCCTGACTGATTATTTCACAAATATGCCAACTCAATGGTATTTGTCACAAGAAATCCAGTTAAAAATAAAAATAATAGACTTGATGGATGTAACTAATTTATATGAATAAAGAGTACAGAAGGTGAACATGATGTTCAGAAACTGACTCCGGACAAAATCCGGAACCGCCGAACCAGTGCTAGAACTTAGTAGACTGTTTTTTTTATAAAAAGATCTGGGTCGATGACTTAGGTAACAACTTGAACAAGACCCCATAGAAGGATAAGTGAATAATATATAGAAGCTAATTAAAACAATATGCCAGATAGTGCAGCATCTCACCAGCACAGAGCTGTTAGCGTTTGTGAAAATTGGGACACTGTGCATGATGAATTGAGCTCTCAATCAGCATGTGCTACATCTGTGCCCTGTGTTAACAGGTGGCAGAATATTATTGTCATCAAAGGGTCGTTAAAGGGAGTAATAACTGGATCTCTGGGTAATAAGGGTACCGTTGTATTGAAGGATGCTCATTATTTGAATGGATCTTTACACCTTGTTATTTATGGTAATCATTAGGCCATGTTGGGATTTGTTTTGACTAATCGACTGGTGGATTTCAGTGTCGACCTATTTAATAATCGAGTCAACATTGATTAGTCGACTAATAATTTCAACACTAATGTACTTTGCTTTCATATCAAAGCACATTAGCTAATTGGAACTTCCAACGGTCAATATTAACTTCTGTCATTACATGTATATAAATCAGAGTGGGATGAGGCGCTAGTGAACTAGTTAATGTTATTCACGAGTTTGTTCCAATGATTCAACGAAAATCAGAATTTCTGAGTTTTACGTCCTGGAACGAAATTGTTGCTATAACCAAGTGAAGACCTTTCCCGGTTAGAGACAGGACAAGGACAAGACAGATTCATTTATTGTAAAAAATGAATTCTTCTGTATTCCGCATAAATACATTCGTGAACTATAATGATTCAATAATAATGTAACTTACGGGACGTTTTTGTGTACTGTATGGTATAAGATTGTTGTTAGAATTGAAAGATGATAACTTTATTTTTTCTTCCTTTTAATGAGAATAAAGTTTTAGGAGATATGGTAGACATTTATTTACCATTCTATTAATTCTTAACTCATTCATTTCCATACTTACATTACCTCACATATGTTAATGATTATCACATGAAAGAGATTTGTGTTGAGAGCAGAAGGCTTGGGTGGCAACCAAGTGCTGTATTGCTTAAACTGTTCAAATTTCCAAACAAAAATAAAAGTGATATTATCCAGAGCTCTTTTGATTGGCAATGATTTTAACTTTTTCCCAAAACTTATGAAAAAATCATCCGAATTATAACGACAATTATTGATATATTCTAAACTTTTTAAAAGGACTCGAAACTTTCATAGTGGGGTCATGTAAAATAACGTAAAAATCTGTAAAACAATTATCATTCAACAAGCAGCAACAAGTACATTAAAAAATGAAACAACATTGTTCTTATTTTCAAAATTAATAACTCTCCAATAATGAGATTTCGCATGTCAAAGCCATTTTTAATGTAACATTACTGTTATACAGGAATTACCGATAAAATTCAAATTAATCCAATAAAATTCCAAAGTTTAATCAAAACTAGACGGTAAACATTGGAAAAGGTAAAAGCATTGAAAAATATTCCGAAATTATTCAGACTAAAATATTTATATGATTAGCAATCTTTGTTGACAGAAAACTGCAACAGTTTTGTTTGCTTAAAAATGGTTTCAACTGGCAAATTTTCATTATTGGGGAGCTATCAGTAATGAATATAAGAACAAAGTTGATCTATTTTGACATGTTCCTCTTAGTGGTCATTTTTTACAAACTTTTGTATTTGTTTCACATTTACCAACTGCGAGTACATGACAGTACCTCGTGTCCCTTTAAGGAATAACCTGGGCAGTCTTATATATATTTGCAATTGCAAAGTATATTTTGTTAATGTTAACATAATTTGAATCAAAGTTATTATCAAACCCTTTCTGAATGAGGTACATGTAATAACAGGGCCAATGATACAATGACTGTTCATTTGTTATTGCTACATGTATATATGGATCTTGGATGTGTAGTAAATTTATGACGTTGATTTGGTATTGTTAAAGGGGTACTGTACACTAAATCCGGCCATTTATGGGACCATCTCCTATTATACTCAACAGAATATATGCAACAAATGAATAAATTTGAGCCAGATGAGTGCAAAATACACTCATGTGCTCAATGAACAATGTAAAGAACATGTTAATTGTAATGAATCATTACTAGTAGTCATTTTCTCCATTTTCATTATAATTACCATGTTGTTTACATCGTTCATAGGAGATGGTCCCATAAATGGCCTGATTTAGTCTACTGTCCTCTTTTAGTCAACCAATACTTTGTATTTCATGTATTAACCATTTTACAAGGAATATATAAATCCCATAGTGATTTTATAATTAGATTTTGTTTTGAATGTATGATGATGTTATTAGATTCCTGGAACCTTGAATTTAACGTATACATATTTAAAGCTTATATTTGTTTATATTGCAGGGGTACCAAGGAATGGTCGATGGTGAGGAGTTTATGGAAGAAGCGACCTGGGCTAGTGTATCAGGCATCATGCAATTTGTAAGCTATAAACCAACACCACCCTTTAAATACTGAATAGATTTTTCCAACACATTCTGAAAGTATGCATTGGAATAGTGCATTCTTATTTGTAGGGATGTTCAGATACATTTAAAAGCAGAATACAGAGAAACACTCTTAAGGATAATTTGTCGGGATGTTCAACTAATAAGTTCAGTTAAAGTGATTTGAAACACTTCACTGAGAGTTTGGAATGGAATAACAAAGAATTTTTTCAAAAATTTGATGTCAAAATAGACAGAAAATAGCATCATTGTAATTAACGAAATACATGCAGAGGCTATTGTTAGTGGAATCATTGCCGTAATGTTTATGCCCAATATTTCGTCACCAAAAGTGTACCGGTAGTAAATATTTACAAGTAACTAATCATCAACAACCATTAGCTATACAAAGGGTTAAAGGGATAGCCCTGATGAAATAGATTTAGATATTGTAAATAGGTCAAAACTGATTAATAAATAGAGAGATAAATGTGCAAAAAATGTAAAGGTCGGTAAAAACATCACCACTTAGAAGAACAATTCAATATAGATAAACTTTGTTTATATATAATTATATATATATCCATTATTGATAGTGACCCAATAACAAAATTTGACATATTTAAACTATTGTTATATATTAAACAAAACTTTAAAATGATTTGTCTACAAACATTGCTAAACGTGTAGTAATTTCAAATACTTTAGTCTGAATATAATACATAGGGGAGGTAACCTGATTTTGAATCAGAACATTATTATTAGTTGTTTTCTGAGGGTCTCTTCGTCTTGTTTCTTCGTGCAGTGGATTGACTTCCTGTGAAATCAACCCTCTGCATGGTCTTTCCTCCACCCATAAATCTGACAAAAATGTCATGATATGGTCTAGCAGCTTAACCCTTTCTATACTGAATGGTTTTTCCCATTCAGTTATAAAGACTAGTATACCTTGAAAGTTGGAATGGTCTATTGTTTTTCTGGGGAGGTTTTTAGGAAAAATAACAGTCCCCAAAATTGGCAATGACGACTTTATGCATTGGAAACGCCTTGGCAACATGTGGAATATATTATGCCACAGCACTAATTTTTGCTGTGGGACATTTTTCCTAGGGCTGAAATAAGCAGACGACAGATAATAAAAGTGCAGAAGAAGACCAATTTATTGGAGGGAAATGTTCAGGTGATAAGTTCAATAAAATGACCTATTATCTGAACATTTCCTAAGAGAACTATCTGTTAAAGGGTATTTAGTTAAAAGGTTAAATGACAATAAACCCCAATAAAGAACAAACAGCATTTTAGAAGCCCATGACATTATAATATATTATGTTCATGGTTCGTTCCAGGGAGGCACAGTCATTGGAAGTGCCCGATGCGCAGACTTTAGAGAGAGAGCAGGCAGAATGAAGGCGGCCAAAAATTTGGTTGCTAGGGGAATCACAAATCTGGTTGTTATTGGAGGTGATGGAAGTTTAACTGGAGCTAACCTCTTCCGACAAGAATGGTCCAGTCTTCTTGAAGAGCTTGTCGAACAAGGTTTGTTTCTTCTAATATTAAAACTTAGTTTTCACCCTGAGAGGATGCAAACTTTGTTTTGGAAAAATTCTTTTCAGTTTATAATTCATGAGAATACAAAGAATCTCCAATTTGTAAAACTAGGATACAATGATCAAGGCTTTGTTTAGCTAAGACAAATCTTTCCAAATGTCTGATAGACATAAAACTGCATAATTTTCTTTAACTATTTAATCCATTCTCTTATATATGCAAGTCTCCCACAGGGAACCTCGCATATATAAGAGAATACATTAGCCTAAGAATATTGATCTCGACGTTGTAAGCCAATGCATTCTCTTATAAATACGAGGATCCCTATCGCATAAATAAGATAATGCACTGGAACAGGGTCTTTAATGCTGCACCAGCGCTGCTCCCATCATGAAAGTGTTAAGAAATGTTCCCCATAATCTGCATGTGTACGTTTGTGGTTCATAGTTCGCATATTGTGTTCTAGCTTGACACATACTTGTAATATACAACTGCTTGAATCTATATATTAACGAACCAAAGCCGGATGCTTTGGGTCGTATATAGACTATATCTGATTCTGTGACGTCACCAATTATTATCTAATACGACACTGATGTTATGAATTTCGCGAGTAACTTTGTCGCACAGTAGATTGGTGGGCTCAAAGCATTAATGTCGTAATTGAAAAATCTTGTTACTGTGTCTTTCGATTACTGGTATTGCAAATGAGAATTATGAATATTGAATTACAATGTAAGTTCGTTCGTTGCATCAGTTTACCTTTCATTGAGAAAATAAGACACAATAAATAACGAGACTATTGTAACTACAGTCTACACACATTGGGGCGAGTGAAAATTGATCGACATTCCTGATGTGAAATATAATAAGAAATGTCATCACGAATTTACCGTTCTACTGTGCGAAGGTGGGCCTTTAATGTACAGCACTTGGTACGGTGCGAAACGAAATAACATATATTTAATAAGGAATTAATTGTTATCATAAGGCTATAAATATACTATTTTCGCCATGGAACGAAAGGAAACACATAATTATGAACAAAGCAGAAGATACATTCAGGCGAACTCGGTCAATGGGGAAAGTTACACGATGATGTTGTTCGTCGATTTTCGTTGAAATCGACACAGTGACACCTTTGAATGAAATGAACAGCTATGAAATGGACACGCTTCTCGGTATAGTATAGTATCCCCGCCGCAGTGCTCACCCAGCGTCAAGAAAAGAAATAAATTCATTAAATTCATTAAAGATGTTCCGGTTCCCCTCTTGTCAAGGTATAACTATTTTCATTTTGATGTTGGTACTAGTAGTTTATAACCCTGAATAGTCAAGCTGTCTATCAACAGTACCCGGAAGTACGATCTGCCTAATTTATACTCGAAATTACGATTGGGGCCCATTCATTCGACGAACCGAGGAGATATAGCCTTATGTGAATCTTATTTGGAGGGAATACCAGGGAATCTATAAACTGATTTTGATAAAAAGAAAAAAAAAGCCACAGCTACTCTAGTGTGAGTGGTTTTGCTTTGGTTTGTTAATTACTAAATCCTGTTATATGGAGTGATTGTATATACATGTGGACCATTTGTAACATTGCTAACCAATCAAAATAGTTTGGTAAGGCCAAAAGGAAGAATACCTGAGTTTAGGGTAACATGAGGGGGAAAAAACAGGGGCGGGCGGGCGGTACTTCATTTTATTTTATTTTTTCATTTTATTTTTCACGGGGAATAGTATTCGTGCCTTCTAATCGTCTGCCAGTGTCACTCATATAAAGCTTGGGCAAGTCATTGTCACACTAATCAATGTCATGGTAGCTTTAATCAGTTTAATGGTGTTACAGAAGTTCAATAGAATGTATACAGCATGATATTAAATGATATTATATATAGAATAAGTGTCTAGTGTTGGAAATTAAACGGTTTATGTTCACGCTGAAGCTCGGATATTACAGGCCAAATCCTACGAGTGGACATATTACTGTTCAATTTCCCACACAAGACACTTATGATATCTTGTTTATCCACCGACTCGAATACTAAGAAATTTTGCGAAATATTCAACTCAGAAGGTGAATTTAACAAGAGTTCCTCCATTGGAAATGGCACATACATGCGGCAACGCTAACGTGACGTACATAACATAATCAATATGCAAAGTGGTGGTGGCATTCACACCTGTAAAACAAAGTAAGCACCAAGAACAATATATGTGCATTGATTAGGCCAAAACGAAGAATACCCGTGTTTAGGGTAACCCGCCCGCCCCTACTCAAAACCTGCCGCCAAATTCCATTTTATCGTTTTTCAAAAATTTCCTCAGACTTCATTTTATTTTTTTGCAATTAGAAAATCGCGACTACGGAATTAGCTTAAACAAGTAAACCATTTCCTTGCAAATATCGTCAATTCACGAAAAACGGAAGTGCCGCCATTGTTGTTGGTAGTATATTCGTATTACCTCGTCATAGTTCGGCAAACCTCGTCGATTTCTCGAAAGCGAAAACCAGAAAACACGCGATACTTGTGCCGGAATATGTATTAACTAGCAAATCGAAAGTAACTGGATATTTTGCCGATTGCACATGTCGATTGAATATAGCGGAAACACTTCCATGTGCGGATAGATCCTGAGTTTTACTAGTAGCTATTAAACTTCACAAATGCGTTCATATGAATGCGAATAGAAACATCATGGCGCCTGTCAACTATAGCACAGATATTTTGTCGTGCGTGAACCGGTACCACACGGATTCTGAACTGACAGAAAAGGACATAGTAATAAAATGTCGGATTAAATATAATTCTGACACTTTTGAAATCGACCCAAAGCTCAAAATTCCATTATTATAGTTTATCCACCTCTCACCGCATCCACCCTGAAAATTATAAGCCTGATGTAACATTGAGTCTGTATGTACCCATGCAGTAGGAGAGGTATGTTCCGGGTAGAACTTAATTTTTTCCTAGTAGAACTATTTCTCATTAAATATTCATTAGTTCTACAGAAAGCCGGACCCGATGAATCAACATCTTCTGTGTCGCCCTGATCTGAATGCAACAGTCATAGGGTAATCAATGCACATATATTGTTCTTGGTGCTTACTTTGTTTTACAGGTGTTAATGCCACCACCGCTTTACATATTGATTATGTTATGTACGTCACATTGGCGTTGCCGCATGTATGTGCCATTTCCAATGGAGGAACTCTTGTTAAATTCACCTTCTGAGTTGAATATTTCACAAAATTTCTTAGTATTCGAGTCGGTGGATAAACAAAATATCATAAGTGTCTTGTGTGGGAAATTGAAAAGTAATATGTCCACTCGTAGGCCTGTAATATCCGAGCTTCAGCGTGAACATAAACCGTTTAATTTCCAACACTAGACACTTATTCTATATATAATATCATTTAATATCACGCTGTATATGTACATGTCATTGAACTTCTGCAACACCATTAAACTTATTAAAGCTACCATGACATCGATTAGTGTGACAATGACTTGCCCAAGCTATATACGAGTGACACTGGCAGACGATTAGAAGGCACGAATACTTAAATACTATTCCCCGTGAAAAATAAAATGAAAAAATAAAATAAAATGAAGTACCCGCCCGCCCGCCCCTGTTTTTTTCCCTCATGTTACCCTAAACTCAGGTATTCTTCCTTTTGTCCTTACCATATGACTGTAGCATTCGGATCATTGCGATGCAGAAGATGTTGATTCATCGGGTCCGGCTTTCTGTAGAACTAATATTTAATGAGAAATAGTTCTACTAGGAAAAAATTAAGTTCTACCAGACACATACCACTCCTACTGCATGGGACATACAGACTCATGTTACGTCAGGCTTATAATTTTCAGGGTGGATGCGGTGAGAGGTGGATATTGGATAAACTATAATAATGGATTTTTGAGCTTTGGGTCGATTTCAAAAGTGTCAGAGTTATTTTTAATCTGACATTTTATTACTATGTCCTTTTCTGTCAGTTCAGAATCCGTGTGATACCGGTTCACGCACGACAAAATATCTGTGCTATAGTTGACAGGCACCATGATGTTTCTATTCTGATTCATATGAACGCATTTGTGAAGTTTAATAGCTAAAACGCAGGATCTATCCGCACACGAAAGTGTTTCCGCCATATTCAATCGCCATGTGCAATCGGCAAAATATCCGGTTACTTTCGATTTGCTAGTTAATACATATTCCGGCACAAGTATCGTGTGTTTTCTGGTTTCCCGCTTTCGAGAAATCGGCGAGGTTTGCCGAACAATGACGAGGGAATACGAATATACTACAACAACAATGGCGGCACTTCCGTTTTTCGTGAATTGACGATATTTGCAAGGAAATGGTTTACTTGTTTAAGCTAATTCCGTAGTCGCGAATTCCTAATTACAAAAAAATAAAATGAAGTCTGAGGAAATTTTTGAAAAACGATAAAATGGAATTTGGCGGCAGGTTTTGAGTAGGGGCGGGCGGGTTACCCTAAACACAGGTATTCTTCGTTTTGGCCTAATTGGGAAAAATAATGAAATTTTATAAAAAGGACTTAATATGGCTAAGTATCAAATCTATTTAATATTTATAAACATTTCTTCCAATACAGGCCAAATTACTTTGGAACAGAAAATGCAGTGTTCTCACCTAAACATAGCAGGTATGGTTGGCTCAATAGACAATGATTTCTGTGGAACAGATATGACTATCGGTACTGATTCAGCCCTCCATCGAATTATTG
This sequence comes from Siphonodentalium dalli, assembly GCA_032622095.1. Classification (NCBI taxonomy): domain Eukaryota; kingdom Metazoa; phylum Mollusca; class Scaphopoda; order Gadilida; family Siphonodentaliidae; genus Siphonodentalium; species Siphonodentalium dalli. The sequence continues at coordinate 278,508,994 of CP136063.1, forward strand.
AAGCTGTCGATGCTATCTCAACAACTGCTGGAAGGTAGGCATAATATTTAGTGACTAGCCGATAAGTGGAATTGACATTAGCTGATATCAGCATGACTGTTGATAATCGTCAGTTGGGGTTAAGTATCAGCTTTGTTGATTGTTGTAAAAAAACATGTATGAGTTTTTGGTTGAGTTTTTCAATAAAGACTTGCTCAACAATATCTTGATTTAGTTCAAATAACAGCAAGGCCGCCTACTTTGGGAAGAGTCACGGCCCTTAATTAGTTAATTTGATCGCTATAGGACAATAACCTGAACAAATTTCAACTATTTTTTGAAGGGGAGGGGGCCTATGTTTTGGTATGTCAGACTTACTCAACAGTGTTGTGTATGAGAGCCACTTACGTTTAATGCATTTTCAATCCAGGCCCATGTTCAGCATACATGTAGCTACAATATCTCTCATGCAAATTTTAGCTATGCTTGTTAATTCCAAGAGTTATGAGATTTAGGAACTGGGAATATAGGACAGCTATAACGGTGTAGAAAGAGGTTTTATTTCACACCCAGTCAATGGTTTATTTTTGCGGAATACAGCAAAATACATAAAGACTTTAAAAAGTTCAATAAATTTTTTTCTCTTGTCCTTCGACAATACTAACTGATTGTTGATGCCATTGACAATGTTAGCTGTTACAGCAAATGTATTCACTAAATTATGAGGGATAGTCTACATAAATCACAAGTTTATTCAATAAAATAGAGAATTATTGACTCAAAGTATATTAGACTGTGCAATAAACATAGAACAGCACAACTGTGTGAGCATGTTAACGTTATTACACTCATTTGTCATGCCGTGAGGTACAACTTGAACCTACAATTAATCAGTTTGACCACACACTTGTTTGATACTATCAATATAGTCACCAGTCAAGGAAATCGGCTTTGAATAAGTTGAGACACTAACAGGGTCAGGGCTTGAAATGTCCTGAAATTTCTACTTGTTACAGGGGACAGGTAGATTTATTTCCTATCTTCCACCTCAGAATGTTCCCCATACAACTGTGTTCATACCCTTCTTCGGATGTGGGATACAAATCTTGAGGAGCGGAAAGATCAGATCATTTTATTATGATTTTATTCCATATCAGTTATATTTTATACTCAAAGATGGTCCCCATATCATCAAGATACAACAACAACAACATTTCTTCAAAATATTCTTCTGTTATCAGAATCAATTAATTGCAACAAAATAATGTTAACCACTGTCAACTATTGTATCAAATTTCCGAAAACGTTTTATTTATCAACATTTTGTTCAATGAAATATGACAGTATTATCACTTGAGTATCACAAAATTTGGCCATAGTACCATTTGATTTTAGAGTTATCGATCTTCATCCACCAATTTTGTCAGAGACCATCCGTTTGACGAATTTATTTGGGGTCGCAAATAATTGCACATCTCGTGAAATAACAAATTTAAAAATCAGTCATCGACTCAAATCAAATATTTTTTATCCCCGAGGTAATTTAGGAGCGTTAATTCAGATAATGCATCTTTAAATCAGTATGACTATATTGTGAATTTTGAAATTTAAAATTTTCAGTTTTATATCCTCCAAAACTGAGCAGTTAACATAATACACGTGTAGTCTCATGCAATTAATTCCTTGTCACATTTAGAATTTTTGGATTCATGGTGGGCAGCAATGTAGATAAATACCAGCAATTGGATCTAGAGATATTAAACCCAGGCTACTAAGATACATTTAGGTCGCAAACTGGCATTTATAAAGCTTGCCTGTCTAAAGTGTCAGGTAGCATTAGAATTTACAATATTGCCCAGATACTGAAGCAAATATTTTTTCAGTTTTACTTGCAACTTTCTAAGCCTAAGGCCAAATAAAAAATAATATTTGAGTCTCAGACACTACTGCATTGAAATAAGTGGCCCGCATTGGACGTGTTATTCGAGTTGATATTATGACCAAAAAAAATAATAAAACAATTTCAAAATTAGTTTGGTATGTTTTTACCAACATGTCCATATGTATTATATATAATACTGACTCTTAACATATCTATGTGTAATGATTGACTGTCATGTATACTGAATAGTGACATAGAGCATTAAGTAGATGACTACATTGAAGAAAATGAATGGGGCTGATCATCATAGTCTGGTGTACTAATTGTAACTCAAGAACAAATGAAAGGCACTGGTGGAAATTTAGGTTCACATGTTATAATTGAGAGGTGTCAATTTATGGACAAGGGAGGTAATTTAGGTTCACATGTTATAATCGAGAGGTGTCAATTTATGGACAAGGGAAGCTATCATTATCCATGCTTATGATATGCACTAAAAATAAAGTCCTCCCTCCTTCATTGATTGAGATACAGAATTGTCTGAGTCTTTAATATTTTTATTTTTTTAACCTAATGTGCATCGCATATTTGATTGGGTTATAGGATTGAGTTATCACTGATTTAAATGGACTCATGGCCTTCGACATGGGTTTATGCAAAATAACGTAAACGTCTGTAATACAACTATAATTAACAAGTTCATGAAAAAATTAATGGACTTCGAACTTATTATCATCAATAATATCTCTCAATAATGAGATTTTGCATTTCAAAACCATTGTTATGTTACAGTGGAACAGCCTTCATAATTGGCTACGGCAATCAGCATTTTTTTTTTATTTGTATGCTGCTTAAAAATATATTTTTCTTTTCTTTCAGTCATCAAAGGGCTTTTGTGTTGGAAGTCATGGGTAGACATTGTGGGTACGTATTCTGCACAGCCACATATTTCTATTTATTGCCAAAATATTATACTCTCTTTTATATGTTAGACTTTGTTAATTACACAGGCATTTTGTTTTTCTGTTTTCGATTAGATGTTCCAATATAACACATCTTATATTTAACCTTTTCTTCACTAATGGGTTCTTCCATTCTGTTATTAAACTATGCATTGGAGTGGCATATTATTAGTCATCTGGAGGTATGTTAAGAATATATAAGCAATGACAGACAATCGACATGATAATACAAGTTCAGAAGGATTCCTATTTATTGGCCAGGGGGGGGGTCTGGAAAAAAATTGCACATATAGGGCCCAAAAAGTTTTTTTCCGACCTCGAGGGACCCACCACCCCATTTTTGCAAAAAAAATATTTTTTTCCTCCAAAATTTTGGGGACCCACCCCCCGTTTCTCATGTTTTTATCAAAATTTCAGAGGTTTTTTTTAGCCGTTCTTCAATAACTGTGTTAACTGTGTTAACTGCCTTACTAATTGGTAAACACAGATCAGAAAAACGAAAAAATATACTGTATTTCCATGTGTTTCCTGGTGTTTTCAGTATCTAACAACACTATTAATTAAGCATTGTGTAGGTACACTATATGTCACAAATTGCCCTAGACCCCATTATAGCCTTAATATATCGAGTGTGTTGTGTCTGACAGAGAACACTGGCCAGTGTAAATAGTGGTAAACAGGTCAGGGGTTCCACAATTATATGTGCATGATCAAAGAACTCTTTAGTCTTATCCAACGGGATTGGGTGGGGAGGGGATTTGTTTTTTGGTTAGGTATACACATAGATATATGGTTATTATACTGCCCAATATTAGTCGGCGGGTATATAGTTGACGTCTCGAGCCGTCTGTCCGTACAAACATTTTGAATTTTAACTCAAGAGTCAGTTGTCATATTTGATGCCCTATGGCATGGTGATGGACCAGAAATGGGGGACGAATATGCATAATATCGCGGGTTGTGACCACCAATGCCTACCAGAGTTATGGGCCCTGTTCGACTTTATGAAATTCAGTCCATACAAAGTTTTTGGATATATAAGTTAAGTGTCGGTTGTCAAATTTTGATGTGGTTTGGTATGGTGATAGACCAGAATGAAGAATTGAATATCATTTCTCAATGCATCTGAATGCATCACATTATTTCAGTTCATCTATTTGTAAGTGATAACAGTATACAATTAGTATTTTAGTTTCGTCTTGTTGAGCAGTAAAGCTCCCAGATGAAGTTCGGAAATTCAATGAGAATAGCGTCACCTTCATTTGGGATTGTCTGAGCAGTAAACAGTAATGTCATTCATCATAACCAATTCAGTTTTATTTGGATAATTGTTGCAAATTAACATTACTTGCAATCATTCAAGATGAGAAATAACCAGAAGGAATGAATTTGATTACATGCCAGAACAAGACAGTATTTCAGACATTAGAAATTTATGAGATACCCTTTTCAATTTCATGTTATGCAACAATCAGGTTAATTATATCTACTAGTAGTCATCATTGAGTATTCACCATGTAGTATCCAATTTGTGATAGAGTTTTTTTGGTTTATTACTTTTATTCAGATAATACAACTGGGTAATATATTAATTTTGTTACTAAATATTTCTTCCGTTGATCATAAGTTTCCTGAACGTTAATACGGTGGTCCACTATGAAGTGGTCCGGGATACTGTGAAATCCAGAATGTTGCTAAATCTGAGGCTAAAGAGTCACTTTAGCTGCCTATATAGCCATATACCAACAAGCATGGTACTAACATGCTTACAAACAACATTACATGGTCAGTACTTGTAAATTGTTTGAAAAAAACCCATTTTGGAAAAAATTTACAAGCACCATTTGTTCCGCCTCTGGACCACCCACCCACCCCGGCCCTATATACGGAATTTTTTTGCAGACCCCCCCCTGTATTGGCGGGAAATATTCAGATAATAAGTTCCACAAACATCATAACGGGTGAACTCATTACCTGATTATTTCTTAGTGGCAACTACTCATCAATGAATATTTACTAAATAAAGAGTTAAAGCATATTTCCAATACGTCTCCCAACCTAAGTATACTAATAGTCAATCAAACAATTTGTCAGTCTTTTTAACACTTTACCCAACAGAAGGGCCCTGTGCCAATGCATTCTCTTATATATGTGAGTCGACCATAGGTCGCCTCGCATATATAAGAGAATGCATTGGCTTAACACATTAAAAATTATAAAATTGTTAAAGAATGTAAGAAAAAAATGGTAAAAAGTGTTAAAAAAAGAATTTTTTTAGGCCAATGCATTCTCTTATATATGCGAGGCGACCTATGGTCGACTCGCATATATAAGAGAATGCATTGGCACAGGGCATAACTGTAACTATCACAGTGTGGTCAAGGAGCCGGTTCCAATGATATCCATATTTATATGGTTCTATTGAGACAGACCGAAGATATTTTAGGCTGTTGAAGCTTTATTTGGCTGGTTTGTTGGGTAAAGGGTTAACACCATGGGAAAATCTACAATTGTAGTATCATCATCATGGAATCACTTGTAATAAACAGTCAAACTTTGTGATGTCAAATCACTTGAGACCGGCTGTCACCGACGGTTTATTTTGAGTTATCCTATCCTTCGATTTAACCATTTTGCCACCTGCTGAATGCATTAATGTATATGCATTGTATTAAAATAATATTGAAAATGAACACGCAACAATAGTTTTGTCAGGTTGGTATAAACATGCATGAAATGCATGCAAAGGAAGAAGACATATAAAATTTGGAATCGGGAATGAAATAATTAAAAAGTATTACTATTGATACCAGGTCCTGCAGTGCTTTTATTGATTTATTAGATACAGCTGCAGTTCGATGCTATTTGAAATAATCAAGTTGATGACTCAATTGAGTTATATAATTGATGACAATAATCCGCATGTATAGTAATTAGTCATAATATGATAAGAAAGCATAGTTAATTGAAAAACAAGGGGACTGTGTGAGGTGATCTAATTGTTATAGTTGTCCCACAAAATATTCGGAGGACTATTGTAATCATCAACGTTGTCCATCCGTCGGGGCATCTATGTTTGTCGGTTTCTTGAGTGGACGTTAAGTTCAGTTCAAATTATCCGATCGAAGGAAACAAGGTTTGAGGAATAACCATCACATTATTGAGGTCAAGTTCGATTTTGGTCACTGTCCGATAAATTTTGAAAGAGTTATGCTATTTTTTTTACTTAGAAATTACTAGTTTTTGGGTTGTCTGGATGATAACTTGAACAATAATCAACAGAATTTCTTTATATTTGATACGTGGTTCTTATTTGAGAAGACGCAGTCCAAGTTCGATTAATGTCACGGTCCGATGATCTTTGACAGAGTTATGCCCATTTTTCGACTGTGACCTCATTTCGGGGGACATTGGGTCTGTGGCCTTTTATTGATTTTAACACCCAAGTTGAGTTTCCAGTATTAAGCCTGTTACTGATGGAACCAGATTTTGTTTTGTTTTAACCAGGAATTTGGACTTATTGTCATTCATTCAACTTATCCATGCTACATTTGATGACATTATCCAGGCCTTTAGCCAGTACCGAGCCCCTGCTTTGAAAGTTACCGATGTTTGACTTAAGTTAACTAAATTTGACTTTACAAGCAAGATGCTTCCCATCCCTGTGTGAGGTGTAGACTACAGCATGTCCCAGTAGAGTCGTGATGTAGTATCTTCACCCAATGCCTGCATCTAGTACAGCCAATAGCCCAAGCTAGTGTGGATAACGGACACATCGTCGCATCTTTAAGTTGATTGATTTTTTATTTTAGCTATTTGGCTCTTGTCGGTGCTTTAGCTTGTGAAGCTGACTGGGTGTTTATCCCTGAATGGCCACCAAAGGACGGCTGGGAAGATGTGCTATGCAACAAGCTATCAACAGTCAGTAACCTAAGCAAATTTATTTAGAATCTAACCATAAGGCCAAATACAATTAAAATCTGTGTTCTCAGGGAATCAAAGAGGACCCTATCATATTTTTCCATCATACTAAGATCAAACTTAGCACTTTTTTTGGTATATGCCTAGAGAATTTATTACATATACATTCCTCGAAATTAGCTATGGCAAAATGTCGCAGAAGCCAATATAGAATTTCATGCAAGTCTAAAGCAATTCGATAGAAGAAATATGCCAATTTCAATGGCTTCATATATAGAGCCACACTTATGTGTTGTGATGGGCTAGCAATTGTCATATGAGAGTAGTTGGCAGGAAGATGCTTGAGTGTATTAACACTTTCTATACTCAAAGTGAGTGAGTAGATAGGCGCGAAGCGCCCGGGATGGTCGAAAAGATCGAGTGATCTTCTCCTTCACCCCACCTATACTCAAAGGATTCTCCCATTCAGTTATAAAGGTTTACATTGGAATGTTCCATTATTCTTCTGGAGGGTTGTTCCTGAAATATAAGCAGATGGCAGACATCCGAATAGTTAATACAAGTGTAGGATTCCTATTAATTGGTAGGAAATGTTCTGATAATAAGTTCAACAAACATTTCCTAAGGGTCAATGTGTATTTGGTATAGCAGGCCTGCAAATTTGTCTTCGCTTGTTGGATTTTAATGATCTTCATATAATTATGAACCAATATGGAGGAAAGAGTATTTACAAACAGCGGGTTTCGTCTAGATTTTGTCCAGAGACTGGCAGAGTTAGGACCCTTATTGAGTTGGTGTAAAAATGGATTTTACTCTTTGCATGGATCTTCAGGGTGGTGTCTCGATGGTAGCCTTCAAATTTTTCCAAATTAATTAAAATCATGGCCACCAGCAGCCATCTTTAATTTTACATTTAACACCATGCAGCCCACGTTTGTTGGATGAATATTTAGAAAATTTACAGGCATGTTTAGGATAACCTCCAGACAGGAGCTATTGAAATTGAATAATTATTATTGAAAAACATGGCTGCCGGCACTGAGCCATCTTGTTTATTTTCAACTAGAAGTGCTCATTAGTCATTAACACCTGATCATTCTTCGATCGACAGGAAAGGAATCTTGGTCAACGACTGAACATCATTCTGGTTGCTGAGGGTGCTATTGATATAAAAGGAAAAGCTATAACTTCAGATTATATAAAAAATGTAAGTATGCTCTGTCAGCTACCACTTCAGAATATATAAAAAATGTAAGTCTGCTCTGTCAGCTATCACTTCAGAATATATAAAAACTAGCCGATGAGCCCGACGTTGTCCGGGCTATTCATCCGGGCTATTCAAAAACCAAATTTCAAGTCGATCGCTCTACCCGTTTCCGAGATCTGGTCTGCGCATGCGCGAAGCTGGCGTCGCACGGGCTCGGCGACCCGATAAAATTCGTATCCGGGGCAAGATACATTCACATACCAAATTTCAAGTCGATAGCTCCACCCGTTTCCGAGATCTCGTCTGCGCATGCGCGAAGCTGGTGTCGCACGGGCGACCCGATAAAATTCGCATCCGGGGCAAGATACATTCACATAGCAAATTTCAAGTCGATAGCTCCACCCGTTTCCGAGATCTCGTCTGCGCATGCGCGAAGCGGGCGCCGCACGGGCTCGCCAATACGACAACGACGACCGCCTGGTCAAACTACACTCACGTACCAAGTTTCGTCCCGATCGGTCAAGAATCGTAGATTTGTATTAATGACAGACAAACATACATACAGACAGAGGTCTTCAAAATATATATGAGATATACATATGCTCTGGAGCCCTCAAAAATAGTTATGGCTAAAGCAAATCCATAGAAAAAGTCGTAGTAGCCAATATAGAATTTCATGCAATTCTAAAGTAATGCCATAGATGAAAATGTTAATTTCAAGGGCTGTCACATGAAAACATATAAAACATGTGCATGCTTTGTCAGGTTGCCATTTTCTTTTAGTTTGTTGGATTATGGATATAAAGTAAGGCAGGAAATAAACGAGTTACCGGTAAGGCCACACAAACTCAATGTTTTGTTTCTCAGGCATTTTTTTTAAAAATGAATGAGGGAGGGCGATTTTATTTTATTTTATTTTTTTTATCATGGGCTACTAACACTGCAGCAAGCAGTCAATTTTAGCGAAACATACCATTTAATATAATAAGGATGAACACTGTTCATCTTTATTATATTAAATGGTATTTTCCCCTAAATTTGACTGCTTGAATTGAACACTCTATCCTGTTATTGATAACCTGAATACCAGCCCAGGGGTACAATCTGTCATATTATTTTAACTAGTCTCTCTTTCAGGTGTCTCATCCCACTTGTGTATTACAGAAACAGGAGTATTCACTTACAAGTACTGGTTCATATGATTGATTGATTTAATGTCACTCTAGCAAAGATACCACATCATCACTGCTTGGCAGGTCTCGATATCAATTGACATTCAACAGTGGCAAATATTATTTCCTGACGACTTTGAAAAATGAACACATTTGAAGTTCAATCCCTGGTTGATATTCTCCAAATAGTGTCTGCGCTCTCGAGTATCTTCAGGTGTAAATTCATCAAGGTTCAGTTTTTCATAGTATGACACTGTTGACAGTTCTGAATTCAATTTAGCATAACGAGCAGCAACAGTCTGCTTTACTAAATGACTCGGTTTGATGACAACTAACAGCTGTGAATCGCACAACATCTTCACACGTGTGGGACTGCTGAACTTCATCCAATTTTTTTCTAAGATAAACAATGTATTTGTGCACAAGGTCTAACACTTCCACCATGCCCTCACGTACCGGTTGCCATTGTTTGGTCTTCATCCATGGTGCATCTGTGAATCTGTCTACTTCAGACTCCAAAGATGACAACTTTTCTTGGGATATTTTCTGGACGGCATGTCTGTGACCTTTTGGGTCGTTGTATTTCAAACTGGTGAAGATTTTGAATAACCCGGTTAGCTCTGGAAATCTGTCGAGAATTGTGGTGTAGTGTGGATCAATATACCACAGGACGGCGACGATGGCATCCACAAATGGTTTGCCAATTGTGGTGACAGCGTCAGCCGTCCAACCGACATTGTTTTTTTCGAGCATGTCAATGATGTCATTGAAGAGTCGGCATTTAGAATTTCCTCCATCCACCTTCTCGGGGAGAAAAACTGTATCTTGTCTATGTTTAGACTTGTCCATGAGCATTTTGAAGGCATCTTCAGTTCGGTTTTTATTGTCATTTTTCTTGTCAGATGATTCAGATAGTTTGAACTTGAAATATTTCCCAAATTCCTCAACAATGTCTTTAACAGCAACAGACAGCGCCACAGACAGCGCCACCCGCTGGAATTCACGGTTATCAGTTCTGTTCGTGCCCACAAAACATTCGATTTCGAGATCGTCAAGCTCCACATTTTTCACATCGATGACGACTTTAAGTTTTGTTATCTGGTCCTGTAATAGCTCAATTAGTGTGCCAGCTTCATTATAATCAGATATGACCGTCCAATCTAGCAAAATAGCCGTCAAATGCTTGATATGTATGCTTAGAAGTGGCATGAAATTGTTCAATGTCGAAAAAATAATACAAACGCACCGGAAGCACAGGAAATTCGGGTACACTCGGTTCCGCGCGAGATCGAGCAATATACGGAGAAACGTACCATAGAATTTTCGCACTGAATTTTTTTGTTTTTTTCATTTTTTGCAAACGCGATAAAATGTTAAATGCGCGGTGTTTTGGGGGCATGCGCGCGCCTGAGAAACAAACCATTGATTTTGTGTGGCCTAACGTAAGAATTTTTTTATTGGTATAAAAACTTAGGTAGAGGTAGTACCCATAAAATATTAGAAAACGATCGAATCAAATTGAATATATCAGTTCGGTGATCGATAACGATCGTCGGGAAAATGTCATGTTGTGATTCCAATAAATAACCTTTCAAAACCATTTCTCGTATAGAAATCAGAATAAATTTTGCAGTTTGTGTTGAATAAATTGTTGTAATTTGTGCATTAGCGCCCCGAAAAGAAAGCAATGTTATGTTAGACATTTACAGTTACACCAATAATCGAGGACAGTAAGTATACACCTAACAAGAATATTGATCATGTTTAGGTATGTTATATGTGCATTGCCTAGATCTGTTATTTAGGCACCAATAATTCTATTAATAATTTGTTGACCAGCAAGCTGAAAGGGACCCCCCCCCCCAGGCTGCCAAGATGAACTGCTCTCTCATTGTTAGGGGATATTTACATCTCTACAGTCATATCACAGATACCCGCCGCAGAACACTGGTTTTGCTTGACTGCTTGTATATCTGGAAATCGTAGTTTTTTTTTTCCATCCTCGCAGATATCTCAGCCATGGGCTATTGGACTGATTGAAATTTATTATTGAGGTTTGCCATCATGACTAGTTTTGAATGAGGGGCTAATGATGCTAGCATCTTCTATTCTAGAGTTATACTCTTTGTTTATTTTAAATTTGGGTTCCGTCCTGCCCATTTTTCAATTTAGCACTTTAGGGGTGTGTCAGCGCCTGAGGTGCAACTTCTTGTTGTATACAATCTTTATTTTGTCAATGGGCCTTACACCCTGAGTTTAGAAATAATTAATCACTTTAAATATTCATTTTATATCTCCTGTTCTTGTAGGTTATCAAAACTAGGCTACATTATGATACAAGAGTTACTGTTCTTGGGCATGTCCAGAGAGGAGGATCTCCATCTGCTTTCGATAGAATCTTGGTAAGTGTTAACTCTTCGATGAAATTTTGTCAAAACCATGTATGCAAGTCTCTCAAAGGGAGCCTCGCATATATAGGAGAATACATTTGTCTATCAATATTTATCTAGACCTTGTAATACAGTGCATTCTCTTATATATGTGAGGCTCTCTATGGGAGACTCCCATATATAAGAGAATGCTCTGACACAGGATCTTTATCAAGGCTCAAAAATGAATGGTGCTGGTCATTACAGAATGGTGCCTGTCAAATTTTCAGAATGATAGGACATATGGCTTAACCCTTTACCCAACAGAACGGCCCTGTGCCAATGCATTCTCTTATATATGCGAGTCGACCATAGGTCGCCTCGCATATATAAGAGAATGCATTGGCTTAACACATATTAAAAATGATAAAATTGTCAAAGAATGTAGAAAAATATTATAAAAATTGTTAAAAAATGTAAGAAAAAATTATAAAATTGTTAAAGAATGTAAGAAAAAATGGTAAAAAGTGTTAAAAAAAGAATTTTTTTAGGCCAATGCATTCTCTTATATATGTGAGGCGACCTATGGTCGACTCGCATATATAAGAGAATGCATTGGCACAGGGCATAACTGTAACCATCACAATGTGGTCAATGAACCGGTTCCAATGATATCCATATTTGTATGGTGTTATTGAGACAGACCGAAGATATTTTAGATTGTTGAAGCTTTATTTGGGCGTTTTTGGCCGTTTTGTTGGGTAAAGGGTTAATGTCTCCAAATTCTTTTTAAAAAATGAGTAAATTCTTTACAAATAACCAACAGTCGATGGTCCTTTATTATTTATGTAATTACAGGACAATCAAGGTCATATATCATACCTATGTATACCTTTATAACTGAATTGGAGAAACCAGTTAGTATAGAAAGGGTTAAAGTATGAGTGTAGTGCAGTATGTTTCTGTTTTCAAACATTGGGCTACATTTCTTGTGTCATATCATGCTTGGATGGATGCAGTGTTGTATGTATTTGATTTAATCCCACTGAGGAAGTATAATGTGATATCTTTGTAGGGTGCTAGAATGGGAGCGGAAGCTGTACTCGCTCTGATGGAGGCCACACCAGATACTCCTGCCTGCGTTGTCTCTCTCGACGGGAACCAGACAGTCAGGGTTCCGCTCATGGAGTGTGTTGCTCGGGTGAGTCTTAAAGCAGATGTGATGTTCATACATAATGCCACGAGTGTGTTAATGGGTTTAATGATACTCCTTCTTCTTCATATTAATTGCAGACTCCAGTGGAGATGAGTATATCCACTTGAGTATATCCACTGGTGTATTTTCGCATTATTGTCCGGGCGGGAGTGAGAGTGATCGCTTAACATCTAAATTGGTGCTCAATTAATATTTGTAGGTTAAAAACATGTTGATTTTGTCTTCTCACTCTGTCTTGTGGCTCCGGAGAGCGGCCATGTATTACTCGTATTACTAGCTCTTGACAACCTACTCATTCAGTTTGTTCCAGTGGGGGATCATCGACAGAAAGGTGATATGGCATGAGTGCCAATGGTACAGTGCCATATCGACAAGCCCATTGTCACACGTGTCATTCTGTGTTTATTACATGCCACCCATTCTAGAATCTGTAAATGAAAAAACAGACTTACAAGGTTTATTTATGAATATACAAGTCATGTTTTGTCATTGTGTGATGATGATTTCATTTTATAGTTCATGTTTCATGGTTAAGGCAAACCTCATTAACATCATGTGACGTCAATTGAATGTGTATGAACATGTGTGACATACGGATTTGTAAATATCGACACTGAAAAAAAACACTGTAATTCTAGGAACAAATGTAATAAAGGCCAGACTTAAGGCCAAAAAAAAAAAAGGTTTTGGTTCTCAGGCACCGCCGCATTGAATAAAAAGGGCCGCATTAGGCCTTTTTATTGCAATGCCCGATGTTACGACAAAAAAACTTACGAAAAAAAAAATTTGAATTTTTTTTTTTTTTTTTTTTTTTGGGGATTTAATCAACATGTCCATAGCAGATATGTGTTGAATATTAGTGTGCATTGAGCTCTAACATGTAATGTGTTAAAAAGTGACTTGCAGGCTTACAACATAAAGTAGATGACTACAATTAAGAAAATGATTAGCTGATCCTCATGCTCTTCTTACAATTAGTCATTGTGAACAACTTACACTAATTGTAACTTTATACAATTGAAAGGCACAGGACTAAATTCAGGATCACATATTAGAATGGGGAGTTATCAGTTTTTAGACAACAATAACAGTAGTTAATGTCAGGGGCATTATATATTGTTAGGTAATCCCAGTCATACACTGGTAGTACAATGTCATTTTTATATAAGACTAAATGAGTTTATATGCATAACAGTTCCCTCTACCTTTCTGGTTATTACTAGACAGAGGAAGGTATCTTTGTCAATGCTTACTATGCACAGAAAAAAATAAAAAATAAAAATAAAACCCTCCCTCCCTCATTGATTTGAAAAAAAAATTGCCCGAGAACCAAAACACTTTTTTTTTTTGGCCTAATATTCTATTTGAATTCAGCAGAGAATTGTATTTTATTATCATTTACTTGAAATAGTGCAAAATGGCTGAATATGGCATGACACAACATCCTTACATATACCCTTAAAATTGTCAAAATTAAAACACGATAATATGATTCCTTGATGCAACTGGTGCAGATTTGTTGATGTCAATGGCTTGGCGGGTCACTGATTCTTTGCTTGAATTGGTGCAAGAGCTAAATAGCTTACTCATAATTAAAATCGCGCACTCATCAGCACACAATTTTATGGGCAAAAACAGATTTGACTCATTCTTTTAGCCAAACCAGATGGTCCCTTAATTTTAGAGACACTTTGTCGGAAGTCGGTAGCCGAGAGGTAGCGTATTGGTCTCTCGTGCTAGCGGACCGGTGATCGCAACCTGGTCAGGAATTCTGACAAAAATCAGAACCGGTCAGATACCAAGTTTGTCAGGCTGAAAAGTCTCATTCGAGATCACTGAATAAAGATCCGAATGCAAAATGCCGACTTCCCCCCATTACAATACTTGTCCAGGTATGTTGTCGTGGGTGCAGTACGCTGTCCGATCGGGTGCGGACATTAATGGCTGACCGTGTACACGCCTTGGTGTGTGCACGTTAAAGAACGCTACTGCAGTCACCACAGGGTTATAAAGTTACTCGGCCGTGGTAGCACCTGGACCAGTGCGTCTACAACCAGAATTGGTTCCTGCACTGCAATGTCCACAGATACAGATACAGACACCAAGAATTTTAAGTAAAAATATTTTAATATTTTTCAGACGAAGGCTGTGGTTGATGCTATGCATGCAGAGAAGTTTGAAGAAGCTGTAGCTCTCAGAGGAAAGTGAGTGGTTACTTGATTGCTCAGTATTTCTTTCTTTACCTAATGGATTCTCTCATTATTATTCATTTGGAGGGATGTTCAGGAGATATAAGCAGACGACAAATAAGGATTCCTATTCATTCTTGGGAATGTTCATGTAATAATAGCTTTTGTTGAACTTATTATATGAAGATTTCCTATGAGAACATCTCACCAAGGAGCATTTGGTAAAGATAGGGCCAAACTGATAAAGCAGCTTTATTGCCAATTTTATTGAATGCTGATCCTTACTGCTGAACATATACAAAACTGAAAAAAAACAGATATACAATGCAGGCATATTCTTGGATCAGTTTGTCCAGGATCGTGGTGGCTCAAATCATTGATGATTAGTTGCCTGATGAAATGTTTATATAATAAGTTCAATAAACGACAATGGGTTGTTTGTTAAACTTATTATCTGAACATTTCCCAATGAATATGAATCATTCTGCTCTTGTATTATCTATTTTTCTGTCTGTCGTATGCTTATGAATCCAGAACACCCCTCCAAATTAATAATAGACTATTCGTATATATACTTCTATAACTGGGTGGGAGGGACCATTTAGTAAAGAAAGGGTTAAGTGTTAATGCAATTTTAATGTGCACAGTAGTCTGTTGTACAATCTAAAGACATGCAGATTAAACTAACGGAAAAAAATATGTAGTTTAATCAAAAATAATAAATGGAAATGTCAAAAACAAGTTGAAATATGTCAAGCTAAATCTAGTTCATTCACTGTCAAGCAGCATGATGAATTTATTATTTTTATTTTTGATGAGTCATAAAAAGCTACCAGTTGGCCATATTTTTATGAGGGGGCCGGTGTCTTAGAAACAGAACATGAATTTTTTTTTTACCTTTAAACTGTTAATTTTTTTTATACACATGGCAGTGCACGTGGTAGTCCAAGTCTGCTCGTACTTAAACCAGCTAAGATATTATGTTCGAGACAATTCCGATACCATTTCTATGACAGGGTGTACGCATCAATAACAAGCTCACATAAAACCACCATTAAATCTAATCAAATATCACAATTGCGACAATAAATTATGGGTTTATTCCATAGAAAACATGATACGTGTTTCAGTTGTCAATTAAAAGCAGTGGGTGTATTTGAGAGTGCAGGCTGTAGCCAGCTGTAGCCGGCTAGGCATGCGCAATAGAAAGCTATAGCAAGCCACAGCTGGTGGTCACTAAATATCGTTCTTGTAACCCATAACCCCGAGCTTGGAATATGGTTGATAGATATATCGACATAAGGTTGCCATATCTATCCACAAATAGTCACGCTCACTGAAGCAATCACATTTGAAGATATATGATCACATATCCTACTCGTTTATATATCAAACTTATGGAGGCACGGACTCAGTACGAGTGTTCATTGCTTCAAATGTGCTTGATTCACTGAGCGTGACCATTGGTGGATAAATATGGCAACATTATCAACCACATTCCAACTCGGGAATATTTAGTGACCTTCAGCCATCAGCTGTGACTTGCAGTAGCTTTCTATTGCGCATGCCTGGCCAACTACAGCTGGCTCAAATACACCCAGTAATTTAATGTGAAAAAAGTATGTGAACTCAATTGATCTCACGAAGTGACATCGGCATATTCAAATGAAAATATTCTAGCACTCGTAAGGTAAACATAAGCAACATTCAAAACCACATGGTCGTAAATAATTCTATCACGTATACCTGGTAATTTGTAAATTGAAAATTGCATATATATCCAGAGACGTTCCATGTAAGAAATGTTTAACTAATAAGTATTATAGGACCACTTACAATAAAGATAAACACACAATAGTGATAGGACATAGGTCTGGACGTAAACCTTGTCATAGAAATGGTATCGGAATGGTCTCGTACTTAAAACAGCATCTCGCTATCCAATATCTTAGCTGGTTTATGTATGAGCAGACTTGATCTATGCACATGGCAAAGATCTTTACCACAAATGGAGCCTGTACGACCTTGTTTTCGTTCACATTATTTTCATTTTAGGTAAGTTCCAGGCGAACTGAATGTTCATTTGCATCAAATTTATAGGCCTGTTAAAGTATATCCATGGTATGGTTTCATAACTTCCGATGATGGGGTGACATATTTTTAACCGAAATAGGTTGTATTTGGTTGTCTATAATCAGTTCCTTCAAGGAGGACTGAAACTCAATACAACTGCAGAGCAATTGCCTTGGTTTATTTGAAGTATTTAATTCTTTCGTGATGGGAGCTGCACTGGTTCAGAATTATATATGCGAGTCTCACATAGGCACAGGGTTTGCTTTGCAGAAAATTTCATGAAACAACATTTATCCCACTCTGGGATTTTTCCAGAAGTCGGAAGCAGGGTTTCCAAATTCCCATTATGATCCTTGTATTTCATTCTAATTCTTTTCACAGGAGTTTCCAGAACAATTTACTAACCTACAGAAAACTAAGTAAAATCAAGCCCCCAGTTGATGAACAGATGGTATTTATTATTTATCAATTTATTATTTATGATTCTAGAATGTTTTTCTTACCAAACGTTAGTCAGATGTACTAAAGTTGCCTGGTCAGATTACGACAACATTAACTTAATTTCAGAAATCTTTTTACATCATTGAAGTCACTATACGGTTCCAGGATAACTTCAAGCCGGCCATTAGGTTGCTTTTGTTAGCTGACCTAAGATGAAGTCTCCAGTGGAGCGATAATCATCACTCCTCATTCATCGGAATCATCGTTCATGCATCTGTCCATCTGTCTGTCCGTCAACATCTTCTTCTGAACTACAAGTAAAAATTGAGTCATATTTGGTTGGATAGTCCATAGGTGACTGGGATTCATATTTGTTCAAATGGGGTCAAATTGGGGCTAATCAGATACATAACTCTTTCTTTTTATATTAATTCTTAAAACGTGTTCTCAAGGATCATCTGGCCTATTTGGCTTATATTTTTTCTTACCTAAGGTACTATAGATATAAGAAAGGACCTGTTGTGTCGAATCAGACCAGGCATCTTTAATTTTATCTCAAATCTTCTTTGATTCCACCTTTATATTTTTATTTTAGGATGCACACATCATGCTTTATCAACCATTTCATTGACCCTTTCATGACTGGAGCTTCCTGAAATTTTGCGAAAACCCTGTGCCAATGCATTCTCTTATATATCTGAATCTTCCATAGGGAGCCTCGCATAGATAAGACAATGAATTGCCTAACAATATTTACCTTGACCTTGTAAGCCAGTGCATTTTCTGATATAAGTGAGGCTCCCGGTGGGTGACTCACATATATAAGAGAATGCACTGGCACATGATCTTTAATTCTGCACCAGGGCAGCTCCCATCATGAAAGGGTTAACCTAAAGCTTGTAAAGCCCGACCCCCGAGGGCTCTGTCCATCCATAGGAACATATCACCTTGAGTGTTTATTATCATATTTCATTGTCATTTGAATCATTCATATGGTGATAGCCCATTTTGGGGGAAAGTACAGTAATGCTCTAATTAATCGACTCCTTAACCACAGCAGATTTATGGGTAACTTTTCAGGATTTAGTTGGAAATATGGCTTGTTGCCATTCATCGGAAAGCTCTCGGTGAGAGCTTTCCAGTGAATGGCAACAAGCCATATTTCCGACTAAATCCTGAAAAGTTACCCATAAATCTGCTGTGGTTAAGGAGTCGATTAATTAGAGCATTACTGTATACCCACATACTATTTCATCCATTATTTTTACCCAAGTTACAGCCCTTGTTGGACTTGGAAATTTGTGAATTTTTTGTCCGTTATTAACATTTCACCTTGTAACTTGGGTGTGGATCATCGGATTTGATTGTGCTTTTGTATGGTAATAGCCAGATTTGGGGAAAGGATACCCACTTAGTATGGGCTTCGTCCAATACTTCTGAAGGAGTTATGACTCTCGTTGGACTTTCACTCAGCACATACAATTTGCATTGTAAGTCCATTATGATAGATAGATTATCGTCGACTTATATGCTAGTAGGATTATTATTAGATCAGCATCGATGGAAGGATACGAACATACAGTAGGCTTCGTCATAGATATTAATAAGAGTTTTTATACCCCCACTTTCGAAGAAAATGGGGGGTATACTGGATTGACTGCGTCTGTCTGTCCGTCACGCTTTCTCCTTCCGTGTGTCCGTCCGTCCGTCCGACCTCATAACGCGAACAACTATGAACCGATTTCGATAATTTTTTGTATGCAATCTCCTTAGGACTGCCTCTCCGCATGATGCTAATTGCGGTTCGGTAGACCCCGAAGCCACGACAAATAGTTTTCATGGCTGGCTCAACCGATTTTCGTGGCTGGTTAGCTAGCTAAGCCGGCTCAGTCACGACGTTCGTGGCTGACGAAATATGGCGGCTGAGATGTTGTCATTCAGTGTATTCTCGTTTCCGAAATGTTCCTAACCCCCTGTTACCGGTTATAGACGCCGTTTTTTTTAGCGTTTGTGGTGAACCCGTAGAATTCCAGACCACACGTAATCTTTTGATGTTGGGCTTTTCCATTATGGCGAAAATTCACGAAGGACTGGTATGGATATACTATGTAGTTTCCCATCTAATCGGTATAAGTAGTTACATTTGGGACTTCTGTCGACTTCAGACTGCTACCATCACTGCCATCTTGCGATATATGCATGCACCATTGAATGATGAACCCGATAGTAATGATATATAATATTTCAAACTATTTTCTATTCTTATGTGTAATATATATTGACAAATGCCAGCAATGTCCGAGACTGGGTGTTGTCGATATAAACAATTTATATTTTAACCCTTTCAATACCGAATGGATGCGCCCATTCAGTTATATGAAAGCATGCATTGGGGTAGTCTATTCCACACTAAGGGCCCAGTGTTCTGATAATATAACAACCATGCCGTGTCCATGCGAGTATATGCCAATATTAGGAAATGCGGTTTAGTTCTTTGCGATTCACAGTACAGTTGTGCTTGACATATAAGCCCATGCACATGGCTCAGCCATTTTACAATTCTGGTGGCGGAGATTTTTAAATGTGGCTGGCGTTAGAGATAATATGGCTGGCGACGGCTTGTGGCCAATATGGCTGGCGGCGGCGGCGTGCGATGGCGGCTTCGGGCTCTACGGTTCGGTCTGGTTCGGTCCGACTTTTTTTAAAAAGTTAAGCCTCATTTTCGACTTATTTTGACTTGGAAAATTCTGTCCGACTTAATAACTTTAACAAATATGAACCAATTTCAATAATTTTTGGTATACATGCTTCTCACAATACCCTCTCTACATGATGCGGCTAGGGATTGGCTCAGACTGTTTTTCGTAATATTACACTTCATTTTCGACTTATTTTGACTTTGGATGATAATTCAAGTTAGGATGTCCCGATCACCACCAAACTTGGTATATGTCTGAATTCGCTTAAAATACAAACCTAGTGCAAATCGGGCTTAGAATTCATTTTTTTTTTTCTTCGAATATGGGTTCAAAAGCCATCTTAGATGTTAAGGTTACGTATCATTTTCTACCCTTTTTTGGGGTTTCTACAATCATTCGAACAAATATGAACCAGTTTGAATAATTTTTTCTGTACAAGCTTCATGTGACACCATATTGATATTATTAGTCCGAATTTTTCTTTAAAGTTAAAAATCTTTTTTGTTGGGTTTACGGATAATGCTGGTTGAATTTGCCACGGTGGGGGTATGCTAGCACGCGTGCGCACACCTCTTGTTGACTTTGTTGGACTTGGAAGGGAAGCTATTTTTCACACATTTAGGATTTAGCATTGTTACTCAAATACCAACAGTTTGATTTGAATTTCTTTTCAAGTTTTGGTTTAGTGATAGACCGATATGAGTAAAAGGATTTAAACTTTTGTGATGGGTTTCATTAAATGACTTTTTTTGTGGAGGTTAAATGCCACCCTTCATGGACCCTTGGCCTTGCACTTGTTTTCTTTAAAATTTATATTTTGTGGTGCCCCTTTATAACCATGAACTAGTCATTTTATCCCAAATTGCTATATCATATTTTGCAGGGTCAAATTTAGCATAATAGCACAAACCATGGATATGAGGTGTTCCTCGGGACCTCAGCCAGTTTTCAATTTTCCACATTTTGATTCAAAATCCTGTTCCTCACATCCATGGTTTGCACCCCCTTTTTCAAACATAACAAAAATAACTAATATTATGCTTATCATGTTTGAAAAAATGTACTTATTTGAACATATTTCGGCTGTAATAATGTAAAAATGAAATTTCCCTTCAATTAGGATAGTAAGGGGTGTTTTTATTCATTTATTTTTCATCGTTGGTTACTTGCTTATGTTTTTTATGGCAATGTGCCAACAGTTTCACCACTGTTTGTATATGTTCTGTACGGAAGTTCAGTATCTTTTATGTTTTATTCACTTTCTATTGTCAAGAGCAAACACCGATATGAGTATCTATTTGCAACCATGGAATATTGATATATTATATAGATAATGCTTGGCTTGGAGGTGACTATGCAAAAATAATGGTTCAATAGGACGTATAGTCCTCAATCCACAAGTGAGTGGACTCTAAATTCACCCTCTGGGGACCTCATTCTGCAAATGACAGACACCCTATTTCAAGGCTTGACCATCAAGGCCACTTTTAGGACACTATAATCAATGACAAGACATGCATTTTATATTATAATATAGCGAACATTGGTGTCAATTCTCACACAATTTCTGTGTCTGATTTTATCACATTTTTATTTACTGTGAATTTTGGAAATTGGTGTCAGATTTTACAATTTACGGCACTCTTTTGACGATAGAAGGGTAGCATAACTATGTTATTAGTTACATCTTGGGGTTGGCAGGATGACAGCCACGCAAGAGGTTATGCCAACCCCATGGCTGAGTGCACCCCATTTGGGAGTCAGCATGATGTGGATCGTCATATATCCATATCTTGCTGACCCTCAACTGGGCAAGTAACTGATCTTATGCACTTGACGATTCAATCCTATTTATGATTATTTTTGTATTTCCTGTATTCTTGTATATTTAATGCACTTTTGCCAATAAATTCTCTATCTAACATCAGCTTTTCATGATTCATGCTTTTATTGCTATAAATAGGTCATTATATTCATGATTCATGCTTTTATTGCTATAAATAGGTTATTATATTCATGTATTTATTCTTTATGTAATTAATTTTTAGTTCCTATGAAATGATTCCAAACATCTCAAATATTTATCAATTGATATTTTCAGCTTGAGAAGGTTTGTATACCTGGATAGATCGCTCACAATTATGGTATAAACTTATGGGTTTCCTTTGTAAATGCCAGCATGTGATATTGACAGTGGTAGATGCTGGTCTCGGGTGAATATCCCAACACATGGCTATCCTAATGCTTCTAAAGTTTATTTCCCAACCAGAGGGTGGGTAGTTATCTTGTGTATATATTAGGGGCTCAAAGAAAATATTAATTTAAATGGTAACACTTCATGTATTCAATGATATAAGATATGTATATCCTGTATTGCCAATAGTGCTAGTAACAAGGATGGGTTAATCATATTCTGGTGGACTTTGGGAGAGGCATGGGGTGATCTTTGGGAGAGGCGTGGGATGGTCTTTGGGAGAGGTGTGGGTTGGACTTTGGGAGAGGCATGGGGTGGCCTTTGGGAGAGGCGTGGGGTGGACTTTGTGATATGCAAGAGATGGACTTTGGGAGAGGCGTGGGGTGGACTTTGGGAGAGGCATGGGGTGGCCTTTGGGAGAGGCGTGGGGTGGACTTTGTGATATGCATGAGATGGACTTTGGGAGAGGCGTGGGGTGGCCTTTGGGAGAGGCGTGGGGTGGACTTTGGGAGAGGCATGGGGTGGTCTTTGGGAGAGGCGTGGGGTGGACTTTGTGATATGCATGAGATGGACTTTGGGAGAGGCATGGGGTGGACTTTGGGAGAGGCATGGGGTGGTCTTTGGGAGAGGCGTGGGGTGGACTTTGTGATATGCAAGAGATGGACTTTGGGAGAGGCGTGGGGTGGACTTTGGGAGAGGCATGGGGTGGTCTTTGGGAGAGGCGTGGGGTGGACTTTGTGATATGCATGAGATGGACTTTGGGAGAGGCGTGGGGTGGACTTTGGGAGAGGCGTGGGGTGGACTTTGGGAGAGGCGTGGGGTGGACTTTGAGAGGCATGGGGTGGTCTTTGGGAGAGGCATGGGGTGGACTTTGGGAGAGGCATGGGGTGGCCTTTGTGATATGCATGAGATGGACTTTGGGAGAGGCGTGGGGTGGACTTTGAGAGAGGCATGGGGTGGTCTTTGGGAGAGGCATGGGGTGGTCTTTGGGAGAGGCATGGGGTGGACTTTGGGAGAGGCGTGGGGTGGACTTTGGGAGAGGCATGGGATGGTCTTTGGGAGAGGTGTGGGTTGGACTTTGGGAGAGGCATGGGGTGGACTTTAGGAGAGGCATGGGGTGGACTTTGGGAGAGGCATGGGGTGGACTTTAGGAGAGGCATGGGGTGGACTTTGGGAGAGGCATGAGGTGGCCTTTGGGAGAGGCGTGGGGTGGACTCTGAGAGAGGCGTGCTCTTTGGGAGAGGCGTGGATAGACTTTGTGAGATGGACTTTGGGAGAGGCATGGGGTGGACTTTGGGAGAGGCGTGGGATGGACTTTGGGAGAGGCGTGGGGGGTTGAATTGGGAGAGGCATGGGGTGGTCTTTGGGAGAGGTGTGGGGTGGACTTTGGGAGAGGCATGGGGTGGTCTTTGGGAGAGGCATGGGGTGGACTTTTGGAGAGGCGTGGGGTGGACTTTGGGAGAGGCATGGGGTGGTCTTTGGGAGAGGCATGGGGTTGTCTTTTGGAGAGGCATGGGGTGGCCTTTGGGAGAGGCATGGGGTGGTCTTTGGGAGAGGTGTGGGGTGGACTTTGGGAGAGGTGTGGGGTGGACTTTGGGAGAGGCATGGGGTGGTATTTGGGAGAGGCATGGGGTGGACTTTTGGAGAGGCGTGGGGTGGACTTTGGGAGAGGCATGGGGTGGTCTTTGGGAGAGGCATGGGGTTGTCTTTTGGAGAGGCATGAGGTGGCCTTTGGGAGAGGCGTGGGGTGGACTTTGGGAGAGGCATGGGGTGGACTTTGGGAGAGCGTGGTCTTTGGGAGAGGCGTGGATAGACTTTGTGAGATGGACTTTGGGAGAGGCATGGGATGGACTTTGGGAGAGGCATGGGGTGGTCTTTGGGAGAGGTGTGGGTTGGACTTTGGGAGAGGCGTGGGATGGACTGTGGGAGAGGCATGGGGTGGACTTTGAGAGAGGCGTGGGGTGGACTTTGGGAGAGGCATGGGGTGGTCTTTGGGAGAGGTGTGGGGTGGTCTTTGGGAGAGGCATGGGGTGGACTTTGAGAGAGGCGTGGGATGGACTTTGGGAGAGGCATGGGGTGGACTTTGAGAGAGGCGTGGGATGGACTTTGGGAGAGGCATGGGGTGGACTTTGGGAGAGGTGTGGGATGGTCATTGGGAGAGGTCTGGGGTGGACTTTGTGAGAGGCGTGGGTTGGACTTTGGGAGAGGCATGAGTTGGCCTTTGGGAGAGGCGTGGGGTGGACTTTGGGAGAGGCGTGGATAGACTTTGTGAGATGGACTTTGGGAGAGGCATGGGGTGGACTTTCGGAAAGGCATGGGGTGGACTTTGGGAGAGGCATGGGGTGGTCTTTCGGAGAGGTGTGGGGTGGACTTTGGGAGAGGCATGGGGTGGTCTTTGGGAGAGGTGTGGGGTGGACTTTGGGAGAGGCATGGGGTGGTCTTTGGGAGAGGTGTGGGGTGGACTTTGGGAAAGGCATGGGGTGGTCTTTGGGAGAGGTGTGGGTGGACTTTGGGAGAGGCATGGGGTGGTCTTTGGGAGAGGCATGGGGTGGACTTTGGAAGAGGTGTGCGGTGGACTTTGTGAGATGGACTTTGGGAGAGGCATGGGGTGGACTTTGGGAGAGGCATGGGGTGGTCTTTCGGAGAGGTGTGGGGTGGACTTTGGGAGAGGCATGGGGTGGTCTTTGGGAGAGGTGTGGGGTGGACTTTGGGAGAGGCATGGGGTGGTCTTTGGGAGAGGTGTGGGGTGGACTTTGGGAAAGGCATGGGGTGGTCTTTGGGAGAGGTGTGGGTGGACTTTGGGAGAGGCATGGGGTGGTCTTTGGGAGAGGCGTGGGGTGGACTTTGGGAGAGGTGTGCGGTGGACTTTGGGAGAGGCATGGGGTGGTCTTTGGTAGAGGCATGGGGTGGTCTTTGGTAGAGGCGTGGGATGATCTTTGGGAGAGGCGTGGGATGGATTTTAGGAGACGCGTGGGGTGGACTTTGGGAGACGCGTGGGGTGGACTTTGGGAGAGGCGTGGGGTGGTCTTTAGGAGAGGTGTGGGTGGACTTTAGGAGAGGCATGGGGTGGACTTTAGGATAGGCATGGGGTGGACTTTAGGAGAGGTGTGGGTGGACTTTAGGAGAGGTGTGGGTGGACTTTAGGAGAGGTGTGGGTGGACTTTAGGAGAGGTGTGGGTGGACTTTAGGAGAGGTGTGGGTGGACTTTAGGAGAGGTGTGGGTGGACTTTAGGAGAGGCATGGGTGGACTTTAGGAGAGGTGTGGGTGGAATTTAGGAGAGGTGTGGGTGGACTTTAGGAGAGGCATGGGGCGGACTTTAGGAGAGGCATGGGGTGGACTTTAGGAGAGGCATGGGGTGGTCTTTAGGAGAGGTGTGGGTGGACCTTAGGAGAGGCATGGGGTGGACTTTAGGAGAGGCATGGGGTGGACTTTAGGAGAGGCGTGGGGTGAACTTGAGAGGCATGGGGTGGACTTTAGGAGAGGCATGGGGTGGGCTTTAGGAGAGGCTTGGGGTGGACTTTAGGGAGAGGCATGGGTGGACTTTAGGAGAGGCATGGGGTGGTCTTTAGGAGAGGCATGGGGTGGACTTTAGGAGAGGCATGGGTGGACTTTCACTTTACCAGTATCTATCCTGTCTGATGACATTTCCTGCTGAAATCAAAGGAAACTTGCTCTAGTTTCCACAGTTCATTACTGTTCCACCATGTGGGTTTCCATAGTGATCATTATTAAGGTACAACTGTGTGGGTTTCCACAAGTGTTGCATGTAATTCTCTGACTCTTGAAATGCATCTATTCCGAATGAATGAATGAGTTTATTGCTAGCCACGATTTGACATGGAACATGCAAACATATATACAAAAGCACTAAACTATATCGATCCGCAGTAGGGAACATCAGCATAAATACACATGTATCTTATATACATTCAAGATATATACATAATTGTAACTCAACACCACTATTCACAACTGTGAGCAGATCTTGATGTTGCACTCTCCATACTTCACACCCACATCGAAATTCAAAGGAGAATAAATTTTGTCCAAATGGACAAAACGGTTTGTTTTTTTTCACCAAACAGTAAGTTTTTTTTAAAGGGGAACTCCACTATAGAAAACCATACCATATGACTAACATAGAATGAATGACTGTATATTGTCAATGGACTAATAGTAGCCTAATAGTAACTCTATGTTACACACATATATGTTGTTCCTTTAGTTATTGCATACATTCGTACCTTGTATTAAAGATGTATTCAGGGTTCCAAGTCTGTAGATATAGTGTCTTTCATTTGCAGAATGAGACACCTAGAGGGTGAATTTAGTGACACTATCCCGCACAGTGGGCTAGCATCACCAAATTCATCCTCTGGGAACCTCATTCTGATTTGACCTCATCTTCTGGGAAGTATCTATATTCTCAAATTATCATTGTTTTTTTAAGTACTTTTCCCCCTTCTGTTCAGTTTCTATATCTGCTAATTTGCAAAAGATAAAATGCATAATTGAGGTGACTAATGGGTGAACATCACAAACTTCAATCTGATCCTAGGTCTCCCATAGTAGTTGAGCAGAATGAGGTCCCCAGAGGGTTAATTTAGTTATGATAGCTCGCTATGCAGGATAGCGTCACTAAATTGATCTTCTGGCGACCTCATTCTGCAAATGACAGACACCTTATGTCCAGGCTTGCAGGGTTCCAAACCTACTGCTACAACAACATGTCATTTTGATAAAATATAATATCATGTCGCTATTCGCTTGTTTTCCTCTTGAACATTTGTTGGAGATTATGCATAACAGGCAACTCTTATAAAAACAAACACGTTAACTTTTATTATAACAATAAAGATGGTCTATCTTTTCTGGGCAATTAAAAAATATTTATCCAGCGATTCCCACAGAGACATTACTACACTAACAAGGATTGATTTTGATTGAATAGTCCCAACTTTAATTTGCAAACTATCAGTACTTGATGATTAATAATCAAAACAAGTAATCACAACATAATCACAAATACATGTATAAAACTGTACAAACATATCCAACCATGGGCCCAAATCTCTGATTACAAGACAAAAGATAGCCATTTTGTGGATAAAATACAGATAAAACTGAAGGTTGGGTATATTATTTGTTAATAAACGCATAATAAACGGGTTTATTTCGATCATAAGAAAACGTTTGGAGTGTACCAACAGCGTACCAAAAAGGAGAACTCTTATCTTGTTTTTAGCCTCAATCACCACAAATTGTATTTCTCTCCTAGAAATAGCCCCTAAAATTGTACTGTGGACGTGATAAGAAATTCTAAATAAAATTTATATTAATTGATAAGAATTTTTTTCCGGACAGGTGTCCTCGATTCATATCTATTATTTTATACCCTAGAATCTACAACTTTCTGGGAAGAGATAGACCATCTTTAACAATACTAATTAGAAAATAAATGGATATCAATCAAGCCTGCAAATAGCGTGTCTGTCATTTGCAGAATGAGGTCCCCAGAGGGTGAATTTAGTGATGCTATCCTGCATGGTGGGCTAGCATCACCAATTCACCCTCATTCTGCTCAGGCCTCAACTGCTATGGGTGACCTAGGATCAGATTCAAGTTCCCCAGTTGTGGGCTAGCATCACCAATTCACCCTCTGGAGACCTCATTCTGCTCAGGCTTCATCTTCTAGGAAGATTCTATAGTATCCAATTAAGATTGTGTTTAGTTACATTTCCCTTCTAGGAAGTTTCTATATCCCCTAATTTGCAGAAGATCAAATTCATAATTGAGGTGCCCAATGGGTGAACATCACCAACTTCAACTGGGGCACTTCAATCTGATCCTAGGTCTGCCATATCAGTTGAGGGCCTAAGCAGAATGAGGTCCCCAGAGGGTGAATTTAGTGATGCTAGCCCGCTATGCAGGATAGCGTCACTAAATTCACCCTCTGGGGACCTCATTCTGCAAATGACAGACACACTATTAGCAGGCTTGATTACAATTCTGTGTGTAACAAAATGGTATCTTCCAGGTGCCTTGTCTTGACTCAAACATCTATGCTATACACTAGAATCTATATATATAAAGCAATATAGTGATAGTAGGAGTTGCCTGGAACCCTAAATACATCTTTAATTATGTATCTAGATTGCTATAAAGGGATTCTGTTTACAGTTGATATGAGGGCATAGCTGATAGCAAGGACTACTTTGTTAGTGAAGAGAAGAATTGGCTAAAAGCCCTTGTTTCTCCCTAGTGGTTTGCTTTAGTTTGGAGTGGAAGATATCCAGTTGTTGTATTCAGATACATGTACATTTTGCCATATCACAGTGATAGAGGGTTCGGGTATGGCAAGAAATAAATAACAAAAACTCCAGGGAAAAACTATCTGTTGAACTGGCAATTTCCACCAATCGTGACGTTGCTCTAGCATGCCGAGTTTGTCACCTGACACCGGATCCATAAGTTAGTTACTGATTTATTCTTATCAGTGTGAAACATTGTGATAACCTCTGACATCCACACTAAGCCCTTTCAACATGGGAGCTACGATGACGCAGCATTAATGATCCTGTGCCAGTGCATTCTCTAATATATGCGAGTATCCCATAAGGAGCCTCGCATATATAAGAGAATGCACTAGCTTACAAGGTCAAGGTAGATATTGTTAGGCCAATGTATTCTCTTATATATGCGAGGCTCCCTATGGGATACTTGCATATATGTGACCTGCCATATCAAATCCAATCGGAAGTCGGGATTTTTTTACCATGTGCCAATGCATTCTCTTATATATGCGAGTCGACCATAGGTCACCTCGCATATATAAGAGAATGCATTGGCCTAACAATTTTTTACAATTTTAATAATTTTTTCTTTTATTCTTTAACAATTTTATAATTTCACCCATACAGAGCCCCAGACAAACATGAGCAGACGACACTCTTCTATGTGCTTCTATATGTGTGTGGGGCTCCCTGCAGGGTAATGGATGTTTTTTTATTTTATGTCCTAAAAATTGTAAGAAACATTTATTTAAAAAACATGATAAAAAATTGTTAAGCCAATGCATTCTCTTATATATGTGAGGCGACCTATGGTCGACTCGCATATATAAGAGAATGCATTGGCACAGGGTAAAAAGATTCCGACTTCCGACTGGATTTGATATGGCGGGTCACATATAAGAGAATGAATAGGCACAGGGTTTTCAAAACATTTCTGGAACCTTTCATGGAAGGGTTAAATTGAGGTCATTGGGCTATCGTTGTGGTGACCGTTGGGCTATCGTTGTGGTGACCGTTGGGCTATTGTTGTGTTGACAAATTTGTTATCTACGGCAACATCGTGGGGTACATGAAGATTTAATACCTGAATGTCTCTTATTGAACCCCTTCAAAATTGACATCCAGGTATTAAATCTCCATGTACATGTACCCCACGGTGCCAGATATAACTTATACACGTAATATCCCAGTGGTAGAGTATTTCTCTGGAGTTTATTCTCGATTTCTTTCCTGTTTTGTTACCCTTGCCACCAAATGAGTTAAGTTGTTAGATTGCATGATACAGCTGGGTGGATGGTAAAATGTCTGTATTTTTATATCCATATGTTTTTATTTGGCAAGCTTGAGGGATGATTTGCATCATTCGACAAAGTTTTAAAGTTTTTATTCAGCCATTAATTAATTTTGATTGGTGCGCTTTCAGATATTAACTGGAATTCCTTCGGTATGAATGAAATGGTGTTTGGTACAAGTGCTAAGAATGACCTGTCTTACAGTAATGCCCTAAGTAATCGACCCCTTAACCACAGCAGAATTATGGGTAACTTTTCAGGATTTAGTCGGAAATATGGCTTGTTGCCATTCATCGGAAAGCTCTGCCCGATAGCTTTCCGATGAATGGCAACAAGCCATATTTCCAACTAAATCCTGAATAGTTACCCACAATTCTGCTGTGGATAAGGGGTCGATTATTTAGAGCATTACTGTATATCTCTTGTTCTCTAACTCTGTGTACATCTACTTATTTATACAACCACATCTTAACATTAGAGAGAATTTTTACATCTCTGAACAAAAGTTTCTCTTATACTCTGCAATAATTCTTCCTCGCATACTTTGAGCGTGTTCACTCTTATGGGACTAACTATTCAATTTTTCCAAAAATATAAATTTCAGTCTATTTTGGCAGCCATTTTGCGACAGATAGTTTACAAATATGCAATACGGCTAAGCATTGATTGTATATATTTCAATCTATTGGAAGTTTGGCATTAATTGGTCCACCTACTACAAAAATTCAGCATTTTCCGTGACCAACTGCCATGTTAAATTGAGAATTTTCCCCAAAGTAGATTTTAGCTGATTTTGTATATGTTGTTCTGAAAACTAGTCCACACATTTTGAGTTCAAAATGACTTCCTTACTAATTTCTTCTGGGTCTAACTGCCTAACGACCATACTAATTAATTATGGCCTGTCTTACATCTCTTGTTCTCCGACTCTGTGTCCATCTACTTATTTAAACCATCACATTTAAACATGGGATACACTGGATTTACTATGCACATCTGTCTGCCCATTCTTACAGTTTACCTTTAACATTTAAGGAACTTCTGTTTTGTGGTTGCCTATGAATGTATTTTCAAAGACTGTTCTTGCTTTTTGTTATTCTGAAATAGCAATATTTTTTCTGAAAATGCTTTAAAAATCTCTTTTTTCTGCCAGCCCCTACATTCCTTTTCTGGAATTATTCTGGAATATTTAGGAATTGGACTTTGCTAAAAGTCATTGAAACTGGATGAAATAGGCATGAAGATTATTTATGGTGATGTCTCTGGATGTCTTTGAATTTATTGGCATTTAATATTTCTATTCTACAGTTATCCATCTCTTATCAACTGAAAATGTTGGCTAGATTTCTGCCCATAACTCGGCTATAAAATTATAAATCTCATTGAAATTTGGTATAGTGATCACTTCTGATGATTGCTTTCAAAAATGGTTCATTCATTTAAAAATCAGCAAATATCCCGTCAGTGCTTATACATAGCTGTTCACTTCTGTAGTTCTACCATTTCGGCTATTGTCAAAACTGTGATGTTTTCGCTTCTCGCTGGTGGATTATTGAGTTTCCCAAAGCAGTGGCTTGGTAAGAGTGTAACTATGGTTACTATGCATAACTATGCATTGTTTGTCCATGTAAAGAAATAGTCCCAGATAAACAAGACTCTTTGACATATTTAATGGCATAAATTTAATGAAATATTTGTTCAAACTAATTCAACAACCGTCACAAACATCTATTTAACTACAGAATGTTAACAGACTACAAGACAGAAGTCAAAGGTCACATTTGCGCAACAATAATTTATTTAGGTACACCTGGCACTATTTCCTGTTGGACAATGACCGTTGCATATCATTATTATAGAATTGATTTAATGAATATAATAAGCATTGGATAATGTAATATAACTAATTATGATGAATTATGATTTGTGGTGTTGAGCTAATCTATGAACTGTTGTGGTTGCTCAATCAATGTCTATAATCTATAATTCACTTTATTTTCAGATGCAAATTGGCACATTATTTGCTCAAACCACTAATTACTTCATGAAAAGCGATCATTATTCATCACTAGCTCAAGGGTTTATTAACCCTTTGAGTGCCAGGTCGATTTTTGTATCAACCCATATACCCTGTGCCAATGCATTCTCTTATATATGTGAGTCGACCATAGGTCGCCTCGCATATATAAGAGAATGCATTGGCTTAACAATTTTTTACATTTTTTTTTTTACATTTTTTTAACATTTTTTTTACAATTTTAATAATTTATTCTTATATTCTTTAACAGACTTATTTTGTAGGTTTAGGGCCGATGAGATTGGCCCCTGGCACTCAAAGGGTTAATACATTTGTATATTGATAAATACCATTAACCATTTCTTTTCCAAATGCTCATTGATGAGTACAGGTAGTTCCCTTAGGAAATGTTCAGATAATAAGTTCAACAAATGCTGTTTGTTGAACTTATTATATGAACATTTTCCCTACCAATGAAAATGAACCCTTCTTCATTTAAATTATCTTTTCACCTGTCTGTCATCTGCTTAGATATCCCGAACATCCCTAAGATGAACACTAGGCCATTCGGATGTATACTTTTATAATGCTTGTGTGCTGAAATAGGTATGTACTCAGTACGGACGTATAGCACACAGCATGACATATGTGACCCGCCATATCAAATCCAGTCGTAAGTCGGGATTTTTTTTACCCTTTGCCAATGCATTCTCTTATATATGCGAGTCGACCATAGGTCGCCTCGCATATATAAGAGAATGCATTGGCCTAACAATTGTTTCCAATTTTAATAATTTTTTCTTGTATTCTTTAACAATTTTATAATTTCACCCATACAGAGCCCCAGACAAACATGAGCAAACAACACTCTTCTATATGCTTCTATATATGTGTGGGGCTCCCTGCACGGTAATGGATGTTTTTTATTTTATGTCCTAAAAATTGTAAGAAACATTTATTTTATAAAAATGATAAAAAATTGTTAGGCCAATGCATTCTCTTATATATGCGAGGCGACCTATGGTCGACTCGCATATATAAGAGAATGCATTGGCACAGGGTAAAAAAATACCGACTTACGACTGGATTTGATATGGCGGGTCACATTTTATGTCTGTACTCAGTATGACGTATAGCAGCCAAGAGGTTAAGAGCGAGGTGCATGTGATCAGAATTAATGTAAGAGTGTTCTTAGATTGTGATCGTTGATTTCAACCCTATATCATGGATTGATGGACTAAGTCACTCAGAGACTTGCATGAACCCCCGCATTTCATTTAAAGGTACCCGAGGCACTCGCAGTGGCTAAATATGACATCTTGTCACTGAAGAGTTAGAAATTGTTTAAATAAAAGCAATTTCTACCTATTTTTTCCATGTTCTTAGCGACGATGATTGCAAAACCTTTTATGTATTTTTTTATTTACTCGCTGTGAGTGCCCTATGTCCCTTTAACACTCTGTTCTCCCTGTAGAATAAATGTCTAACCATAACACTAGGCGTTCAATGTCCTACTCAAGTATAATCTTTATGCTTTATTGTTCCTGCTCCAATAAAGATTTAAATTGACCCACTATATGCACAGTAATGCTCTAAATAATCGACTCCTTAACTACAGCATAATTATGGATAACTTTTCACGATTTAGTTGGAAATATGGCTTGTTGCCATTCATCGGAAAGCTCTCCCCAAGAGCTTTCCGATGAATGGCAACAAGCAATATTTCCGTCTAAATCCTGAAAAGTTACCCATAATTCTGATGTGGTTAAGGAGTCGATTACATAGGGCATTACTGTAGGTTTGCATCATAGATGTATTCAAGTCTTTCATATGTAATTAGATGAGGTTTATTTTTACCCTGAGCTTTCATTTGTCATATTCTCATTGTGAAATCATAAGTCAACACCAGACTAAATACAACTAAAACATATATAGCAGATAGCATGTGTCTTTATTGGTCGATTATTTAGGGCATTACTGTATATAGCAGATAGCATGTGTCTTTATTGGTCTTTAGATCAGTACAGTCATATGGAAGCCGTGGAACAATTCAAAGTTTTTCTTAAAAACTGTGCTTGGAAATTTGGCAAAATACACCTGTTCGATCTAGAAGACGCTGCTAAAGTGACTCAGTTTACTGATCTCCTGAACTCGCTCACTATACTACGTCACAATAGACTGCCATTGTGACACCCTTTACTTGAATTATATCTAGCTTATAATACAAAAGCGTGCTAACGCCCGTTAAGTTGTAATCACTGTATACCGCTTCAGACAACAGTTTTGTTACTATTCTACGAAACGTCCAAAACATATATTCCATTTTAATTGGAATCCCATGTTCACTTTTACAGTTCATTTGTGACACTTCCTGTTATCTCCTGACAATAATCCATCACTACATATACAATAAGTGAATTTATCATGCCATTAACAGGCGTTAGAATTAACTGATTATTGTGGGGTCTAATAAAATACTACTCGGTGTGTTAACAACATAGACACTTGGAAGCAAAATGGTTGTTCTCACAATCAAAAATTTCTTTTCTAAAAAAGTTACCTGTCAAATTATAAAGCCACCTTATTCGGGGGACATGTGGCCTAGCTGCCTTTTATTTTAACTAGAGACTACTAAAACCTTCTTCTGAAAACTATGAACTAAGTATTCAAAAGCATTTTGTTTGCAATAAGTGGTTTGTTATATTGCAGTTTGAGATAATTCAGAATTTTTGGCAGAAATTTTCAGTGTTATGCTAAAAATGTTAATATTTTCGAAAATAATTAATTTGATTAAATTTCCTCTGCTTAATTGGTAATTTACTATAAGTATAATAAAGATGCAAGCTTATTGAATTAAGTTGAGGTCCAACGATAAAAACCATCAATTACTTCAAGTTACATGTAAAATCCTTTTAAAACCATATCTTGCAACATGTACTTACAAAAAAGTTTTAAAATCTGCAATCGAAAATGTTCCACTGTGCTGTTTAAGGTCATCTACTGAATATTGTTTATCTACTATTGGGCATTTTTTTCCTGTCATTCATACATAATAATATAAATATATATGGTCTTGAAGTTAGTTTTCTTGGTATATTCCTCATGTTTCACTCAGAATACATGTTTACTGGTAATCCATTATGAAATACTTCCATACCTAGACAAAATCAGTTTATATAAAATAAATCTTTCCGATTTACAATCTTGGAAAGTTGACCTATTAGCAATTGTAGCATTTGACAAAATCTATTTATATTTTCAGGATAAGAAGATCTTTGGTATTATGAACATCGGAGCTCCTGCCTGTGGGATGAACGCCTGTGTTAGATCATTTGTCCGCCTGGCACTCACGAAACATTACAGAGTTATTGGTATCCATGACAGTTTCGATGGCTTACTTTACGACAGCGTGAGTATCAAACTCTAACTAATCTGGAATCTTGGAAAGTTCCAGGAAACTGTCTCCAGGTCTTTGAAGTGAAGCAAGGGTACAGGTGAAAAATCAGATATTGTTGAAACCGTTGTGACAATGTGAATATCAATACTTGACACTAATCTTCAAAAGTCATAGAAAATCGCACCCTTTTCACCTCACTTCTGAAAGATTTTGGGGAAAAATTTCCTCATCTTTGCAGGAAATTTGATGTAACTGCAGAAACTTTCTTGAAGCTCATGTTTTTCTGTGTGCATTTAAATTATGTGGGACTCGGGATCCAGGAGCTGTGTAAGTTGGGAAAGGTTTTGATATTGTATCCAGTCGAGGATATTTTGTTTACACCTATGAAAAGTTTTGGGAAGAAAAGCACTACCCTGTAACTTTTAGAGGCTGAATTCATTTGAACATACATGCAAATGTTTAACCCTTTACCCAACAAACCGGCCTTGTGCCAATGCATTCTCTTATATATGCGAGTCGACCATAGGTCGCCTCGCATATATAAGAGAATGCATTGGCTTAACACATTAAAAATAATAACATTGTTAAAGAATGTAAGAAAAAATGGTAAAAAGTGTTAAAAAAAGATTTTTTTTAGGCCAATGCATTCTCTTATATATGCGAGGCGACCTATGGTCGACTCGCATATATAAGAGAATGCATTGGCACAGGGCATAACTATACCTATCACAATGTGGTCAAGGAGCCGGTTCCAATGATATCCATATTTGTATGGTTCTATTGAGACAGACCGAAGATATTTTAGGCTGTTGAAGCTTTATTTGGCCGGTTTTGGCCGGTTTGTTGGGTAAAGGGTTAATGGGAATTCATAAGTGTTTCTCTGTTTGCTATCTGCTTATCTTCTCACAGCATCCCTACAGATAAAGAATAGACCGTTCTAATGTATAGTTATACTCCCCATGAATGGAATGGTGGGTATCAGGGTTCGCGCTGCCGATCGCCAATTTAGCAAATTGCTATGAAAAAAATGAAATGGCTCCAAAAAAATCCTGATTGGCTACAAAAATTGGCACCTAGCTTTTTGGGTTTTGGCAATTGATAGCCATCAGGCATATAATAAAGCTTGCAGTCAATCGGTCGGAAACAAAAGACACATTGATATCCGGTCGCGACATAGCTAATTGGGTCCTAATTGAAAGCGTATAATAGATTCGCGGCTCATGTCAGATCGACTTATTATATTGCTGGGGTGAATGGGTTTTGAATTTCTACTTGATTATAACACTGAGTACGGCTATTGACTCCAATTTGACAAACATTAGCCAAACATATAATAGGTAATTTGCTTGTTTTTGTTTTTTGAAAAACCAAATTCAAAAGTGGCACCAAAAAATATTGGTTGGAAAAAAGTGGCAACAGAAAGTATAAAGTGGCTCTAAAAATAATGCAATTGGCAACAGTGTTGCCACCTGTGAATTTTGGGCCAGTGCGAACCCTGGTGGGTATACTGTATTACATGTGTCCGATCATCTTTCTGTCTGTCCGGGCGGGTAACTCAACCACCGGTTGTCAGATCTCAATTAAATTTGGTATTGATGTTCACCACTATCAGGACATTCAATGGAGTTTTAAATTGTTTTATTTGGGTTTTCCGTTTTCTAGCTATTCATATTTGTTTATATGGAAATATTTTTTTTTTGTCCGGCTGAGCAGATATCTCAACGATAAGTTGTCAGATCTTAATGAAATTTTGTATGGATGTTCACCACTATCAGGGCATTCAATGGAGTGTTTAATCGTTTTGTTTTTCCATTTTAGAGTTAATGATCTTTATTTATCTGGAAATGTTATTGTTTTGGGTTGTCTGCCTGAGTATCTCAGCCATGAGTTATAGGTACATTATGTATGCTTGCACCAGGTGACAGCCATGAGTTATAGGTACATTATGTATGCTTGCACCAGGTGGTATAGCAGCCATGAGTTATAGGTACATTATGTATGCTTGCACCAGGTGGTATAGCATATGGGGGTATGCACCAGGTGACAGCCATGAGTTATAGGTACATTATGTATGCTTGCACCAGGCGGTATAGCAGCCATGAGTTATAGCTACATTATGTATGCTTGCACCAGGTGGTATAGCATATGGGGGTATGCACCAGGTGACAGCCATGAGTTATAGGTACATTATGTATGCTTGCACCAGGTGGTATAGCATATGGGGGTATGCACCGGGTGACAGCCATGAGTTATAGGTACATTATGTATGCTTGCACCAGGTGGTATAGCACATGGGGGTATGCACCAGGTGACAGCCATGAGTTATAGGTACATTATGTATGCTTGCACCAGGTGGTATAGCAGCCATGAGTTATAGGTACATTATGTATGCTTGCACCAGGTGGTATAGCATATGGGGGTATGCACCAGGTGACAGCCATGAGTTATAGGTACATTATGTATGCTTGCACCAGGCGGTATAGCAGCCATGAGTTATAGCTACATTATGTATGCTTGCACCAGGTGGTATAGCATATGGGGGTATGCACCAGGTGACAGCCATGAGTTATAGGTACATTATGTATGCTTGCACCAGGTGGTATAGCATATGGGGGTATGCACCGGGTGACAGCCATGAGTTATAGGTACATTATGTATGCTTGCACCAGGTGGTATAGCACATGGGGGTATGCACCGGGTGACAGTCATGAGTTATAGGTATGCTTGCACCAGGTGGTATAGCACATGGGGGTATGCACTGGGCTGTTGCCCAGCTCTTGTTTTATGACAGAATAGGAGGATACATGCATTACTCAAAGGGTTAATATCCCTATCTTAATGAATGTTCAACTTATAGGTTCAGGAAATGAACTGGACAGATGTTCAAGGGTGGAGTGGCAAAGGTGGATCATTCTTAGGAACAAAAAAGTATGTCTTACTATTAACTCAATTAAAAACTTAAAAAAATTATCACTTAGGCCAAACAAAAAAAGTTTTTTGATTTTCGGGCATAGCCACGTCTGGAAAAAAGACCCGTGTTGAACCATTTTATTACGATTGTCAATGTGACCGAAGCTGTCAAATGATAACACGAAAATAGGACACTAGAAAACAGAAATTAGTTTTGTTTCAAACATCAAATATGATAGACATACAATGGTGTATGTGTTGGTATTCAAAAACAGACACTAGGCAACGATAACTACCAGGTATATTGTCACCACAAGCTGCCCAAACCCCAAGTTTATTAAGTCAAATGTGTTAAAATATTTCGGCATTTTATCAATTCGAAAAGGTAGATAACCCACTTTTCGTGCGGTAAACAATTCTGAGATTTCCAATTTCGGGAACGCAAACCGGAAAGAAATATGGTGTGTATTGGCGATGTGTATGCTGGTTTAATATAATAGTATTTGAAGTTTTTATGGCTAGCATGTATAGTTACTATAGTATAGATGGATAAATATTAAAGTATATAGATAGATATAAATAGATATATACTATAAAAGGTACATACATATATCAAATATATCAACAACAGTAAATTGAAATATACATTGTATATATATATATATATATCATTCTGGTAAATCCCTATATGATGTACAATGTCATATAGTTATGTCATTCTTTATTTCAGATTTGATGTACGGTAGTACAATATGATAATTGGTCATTCTTTATAGTGGAATACATTAGTTTATATCAAAACAATGTTCTCCTTACATTTTCTTAACCTGGGAAGGTATAATAACCCATGCTAACTATGGGCATTATCCCCATAACAAAAATAAAAAATAAAACCCTCGCTCCCTCATCGATTCTCAAAAAAAATTGCCTGAGAATCAAAAAACTTGTTTTGTTTGGCCTTAAATAGCATTCCGATAACAGCGTTGCATTGGTCCATTGTGATGACATGATCCATAGCCTTTGTTAAACCTTTCACACATATATGTTGCATTATATCGCAGGGCTTCCGATATCAGCTGATAAGGTCGATATTGGAATAAATGAATTCTTTGATAATGTCAAACCTGTAAAATTCCAATATCTAATGCTTTAACAATTTTATAATTTCACCCATACAGAGCCCCAGACAAACATGAGCAGACGACACTCTTCTATGTGCTTCTATATGTGTGGGGCTCCCTGCAGGGTAATGGATGTTTTTTTTATTTTATGTCCTAAAAATTGTAAGAAACATTTATTTAAAAAAAAATGATAACAAATTGTTAGGCCAATGCATTCTCTTATATATGCGAGGCGACCTATGGTTGACTCGCATATATAAGAGAATGCATTGGCACAGGGTAAAAAAATCCATTGATATCTAAACTCTTTATTGACATAAACACATGCTTTCCTTTGCTTCGCAGACAGCCACCATCTTTTATCGATTGAAAACAAGAAACTTCATGACAGGTCTTAAAGTGATGTGAAACACTCCGGTAGGGTGATCAAATAGAAATGTTGAATAATCTTCCTCAGCGTGGTTATATTTTACATATATTATATCCAAATTGACAACACACACCGTCATTCTTATATTTTAATGAAATGCAGTGACTCTCGATGGCGAAATCATTTTCGTAAGTTTATCGGCGACAGTTGCGTCCCGAATCTAGAAGTAAATATTTACATTTGAGCGTTGTTCGGACGATGTTTTCTTTGGAATGGTACGGTCGATTTGCTTCAGATTTCCGGCTATGTTAGTAGAATGGTACGTTCCCCCAATTGGCGTGGTGCCTGAATACTAACTTACCAGTTTCACGTACCCGAACAAGTCCATAATATGTCTTTAAGATTCTACGAGAATCACAGAATTGATTCTCGTAATGATTCTCGCAAAACTTTTCAATTTTCAGTGCTTTATGACTAACTTGATTCGGCATTTGATTCTCGCAAAATTAAATGTATTTTGAGCTCTGCATGACGTACGCACTTAATTACCATACATATATAAGGTATGGGTTGGGGTTTGTGTTGCATTGAAAATGGATTCTCTCTGGTGTATTCGGTAATGGTTAGGAAATTCTGAACTTTTTGGTGTCAAATCAGTTGGTGGATCTTTAAATATGATGCTGTTCATTAATTTAAACAATTTTACAGGACAGCCATACATAACGATGTTAATTTTTTCATT
Organism: Siphonodentalium dalli; assembly: GCA_032622095.1. Taxonomy (NCBI): domain Eukaryota; kingdom Metazoa; phylum Mollusca; class Scaphopoda; order Gadilida; family Siphonodentaliidae; genus Siphonodentalium; species Siphonodentalium dalli. The sequence goes on from CP136063.1 coordinate 278,549,441, forward strand.
TACAATATTTTCAGAGTTCTTGCAGCCAAAGTTGGTCTTGAGAAAATCCATGAAGGTCTAAAGAAGTACAAGATTTGTGGTCTATTATTAGCTGGTGGTTTTGAGGTAATTTTCTCTATAACACTGTCAAGTATGTGAATTGATTTGCAAAAAATTAACCCTTTACCCAACAAACCGGCCAAAACCGGCCAAATAAAGCTTCAACAGCCTAAAATATCTTCGGTCTGTCTCAATAGAACCATACAAATATGGATATCATTGGAACCGGCTCCTTGACCACATTGTGATGGTTACAGTTATACCCTGTGCCAATGCATTCTCTTATATATGCGAGTCGACCATAGGTCGCCTCGCATATATAAGAGAATGCATTGGCCTAAAAAAAATCTTTTTTTAACACTTTTTAACATTTTTTCTTACATTCTTTAACAATTTTATAATTTTTAATGTGTTAAGCCAATGCATTCTCTTATATATGCGAGGCGACCTATGGTCGACTCGCATATATAAGAGAATGCATTGGCACAGGGCCGTTCTGTTGGTTAAAGGGTTAATGGCATTTATAACAATCTGAGAAAAATAATCTATTTCCATTGACACCTAAATTAGTACCACGACATACTTGATCAACCCTAAGATAGGCAGATCACAAGGCTAGATCATAGGTCAGTTGTGTTAGTAATGAACATTTTGTTAAATAACTATTTTTCTGTTTAGTACTATCTGTTTAATATTTTTACCAGTCATGCTTTCTCACAAAATAGTCTCTTCCAGATAACACTTCAAGATTCAAACATGTCATTTTATACACTAGAATCTAAATAAAAGGGTATCATGAAAATTAGCATTGAACTTTGAGGTAGCTGTACACAGTTTCAAGGTTTGTAGGAAAAGCAGAAAATAAGTATCTGGGAATTTGCCAGTGTAGCCAGGGATCGAAATAACCGGAATCGCATCGCAATTTGCGATACAAAGTCGCATTATTGCGTTACGATTTCGCTCATTCTATCGATCGCATTATGCGATGCAAGGTGTACAAAACATTGGTCCATGTCAAGTAAACTCTTCTAGATTCCTAGATACAATACTTTGTGGGGGAGTCTCCCATTCCAAGGAAACTATATTTATCTCAAACAAAACAAAGAATCACTTAGCACAGAGTGTAGAATGAAGGAATTCTGGTTATGGGCCACAACATAACGTACAGTGGATTATGATCATTTGAGAGATACTCACACAACGTATTGTGAATATACCTATGAAGTTTCTAGTACTCAACTTCTACAAAATACAACCTCTGCATGTCATGATTTTCGCGTTCATTTGAAAGCATAAAATTTGCTAATCAATTTAAGAAAAATGCTATACAAGTTCACCAATTGCATAGCAATTTGCGATTCAATCTTAAAAAAATATTTCGATCCCTGAGTGTAGCCTGTGTTTAATGTGGCATTACTGGCTTAATGGTTTCTTTATTTATAAAGTTCACAAAAAAGTAAGAAATTTGGATGCGTAACTTGTTTTTCATGACTTTTGATCGTATTCAGTGCAGGCCAACTTGTGTGTTTACCTATGTGAAAATAGCCTGATTTCTCTTCTCTCGATTTTTCCGTCTGCACTTGTAATACAATACTTGAAATTGCTACGATAACTTTTTTGCTGTTGCAAATATTTCTTAGTTCTTTCCTAGCCCTATCAGGTTAGAAGATGCTTATTTATTCGTTCTTATTTAGTGAAAAATACAATGTTACAATCTGTACTTTGTGTATGCAAACCATGGGGAATAACTTAGTGACTAAGGGTATGAATAAACCAAAGCACAGATATTTGTATCCTCCAATCATTACTCTCTAAAATGAAAAATGAATCATGGGGCCTATTCCAAGGATAATGTCTTAGGATCGATTTATGGTACAGTACCCCCTCCCAAGATGCCCAAAATTGGTGTAAATTGTGAATACATCTGTACTATTTCTATGATCAGGCCTACCACAGTGCTGTCCAGATGGCTGATGCGAGAGACAAATATGATGGTTTCAGGATACCTATGGTTGTCGTCCCATGTACCATTAGTAACAATGTCCCAGGTACTGACTTCAGCTTGGGAGCTGACACAGCTATAAATGAAATAACTGATGTAAGTTCCACTCACTTTATAGATATTCTATTGCTTGCTAGTAGATTCAGGAGGTTTTTTGAACCCATATCTTAATATACTTTTGGTTTATGACAGTTTTAACAGATTTTACTATTTTAACAGGAATACCCATCGCGAAGGCCATCCGTATATATTTAAAACTGTTCATTCTCAATTCGAGTATTTTATATTTGATTCAGTTCTAGAATATTAGTCTGTATTGGATTTTATTTTGGTTTTTGACCCTAGCAGGACTCAAGAATATCCTCATTCGTGTTTAACCCTTTCAGTGCCAGGTACGATTTTTGTATCAACCCATATACCCTGTGCCAATGCATTCTTTTATATATGCGAGTCGACCATAGGTCGCCTCGCATATATAAGAGAATGCATTGGCCTAACAATTTTTCATCATTTGTTATTATTTTTTACAATTTTTTACAATTTTAATAATTTGTTCTTATATTCTTTAACTCTTTCAGTATTTTGTAGGTTTAGTGCCAGGGAATATTACGTTTTTCATGGGCATCAAAATTATTACTATGAATACTTGGTGATAGTTTTGAGTTATAACATGACTCTAAGGTTTTATCCAGTTTGTTTTTAAATTCGCAATAGCATGCTTTTTACTTCTTTTTTTAGGGCCGATTTTAAAGACCGTAAATTAGGGCCGATGAGATCGGCCCCTGGCACTGAAAGGGTTAATATTCATTTTATTTATTTTTAATTTGTGGGTGTATATTTGATTTGAGTGGAAAGCTACAGTATGTTTCCAAACCGTAATATACATCATGCAGATCTTTACTGATTCCTATCTGTTGTGTGTGTAAACTCGATCATTCGATATATTTGTCAGTACATGTAGTGCAAAATTTTTCACCATTTGCAGATTGTTGACAGAATAAAACAATCCGCTACAGGCACTAAGAGACGAGTGTTTGTCGTGGAGACTATGGGAGGATACTGTGGTTACCTAGCAACCCTTGCAGGTTTAGCATCAGGTGCAGACGCAGCTTATATATACGAAGATAAATTTACTGTCAATGATTTGCGGGTAAGTGTTGGAGGCCTCAGTAAATATAATGTGTGTCAATGTGAACATGTAACTCATGTCTGCAAATTTTATTTATCTTGATCATGATCATTAAAGATCATTTGTTTTCTGGCTGAATAAAAACATCATGAATTTTGAAGACCCTAGAACGATGTAATAGATAAATTAGTTTTTTATTGCCTTTTCAGCTCAATTCGTCAAGTTTTAGCTTTTGCCATGGGTTGGCGTCCATCAGTCGTCTACGTACATTCGAGCATCTGTGCTTCCATCCGTGCATTCATCAACAATTTCTGTTAGCACACCCTACAGGTCACATCTCTCATCCGATCGTGTATTTTACCCTGTGCCAATGCATTCTCTTATATATGCGAGTCGACCATAGGTCGCCTCGCATATATAAGAGAATGCATTGGCCTAACAATTTTTTATCATTTTTTTTAAATAAATGTTTCTTACAATTTTTAGGACATAAAATAAAAAACATCCATTACCCTGCAGGGAGCCCCTCACATATATAGAAGCACATAGAAGAGTGTCGTCTGCTCATGTTTGACTGGGTATGGATCATTGGAGTGTCCTCTAGATGTTAAAAATATGGCCACCAGCAGCCATCTTGGATTTCAGGAGAATTGATTTGAAAATTTATCACCTCCAGATGGGAGCTATCGAATTTGAACAATTTTCGATGAAAACATGGCCACCGGCAGCCATGTTGGATTTTACTCTTTGCATAACTAAATCCTTTGGCACCCTACAGACCATATTCCTCATCCGATCATCAACAAACTTCATGTGGATCTTTTGGATGACCACTAGATGGGTGCCATCAAATTTTTCCGAATTTCGTTGAAAAACATTGCTGGCAGTGGCCATTTTGGATTTTACTTTTTCTATGACTAAATCCTTTGGCACACCCTACAGACAACATCCCTCATCCAATTGTCACTAAACTTCATATTGATCTTCCAGATGACCACTAGATTGGAGTCATAATTTTTTTCTGAATTTCCTTCAGCATTGATCTTCGGTGTGACCACTGGATGGGAGCTTTCAAATGTTTTTGAATTCCATTGAAAAACATGGTCGCCAGCAGCAATCTTTGATTTTACTCTTTGCATGACTAAATCCTTTGGCACCCTACAGACCATATTCTTCATCCGATCATCAACAAACTTCATGTGGATCTTTTGGATGACCACTAGATGGGTGCCATCAAATTTTTCCGAATTTTGTTGAAAAACATGGCCGGCAGTGGCCATTTTGGATTTTACTTTTTCTATGACTAAATCCTTTGGCACACCCTACAGACAACATCCCTCATCCAATTGTCACTAAACTTCATATTGATCTTCCGGATGACCACTAGATTGGAGTCATAATTTTTTTCTGAATTTCCTTCAGCATTGATCTTCGGGGGTGACCACTGGATGGGAGCTATCAAATGTTTTTGAATTCCATTGAAAAACATGGTCGCCAGCAGCAATCTTTGATATTACTCTTTGCATGACTAAATCCTTTGGCACACCCTACAGACCACATTCCTCATTCGGTTGTCACCAAACTTCTTATTGATCTTCGGTGTGACCACTAGATGGGAGCTGTCAAAAGTTTTTGAATTTAATTGGAATACATGGCCAATAGCCGCCATCTTGGATTTTATTTTATCTCTCTCTCTCTCTCTCTCTCCCTCTCTCACACTCCATGATGACATCTACTATTACCTAGACCTTTCAACTTTCCCCATTAATAATCACTTCGTTGGCTGTAACACATGAAATTACCCCCACTCCAAGTTGAGTTACAGTGTCATGTTGACACTTTCATATGATTTAGCCCTTTCTATACTGAATGGATTCTCCAATTCAGTTATAAAAGTATACACTGGAACAGTCTATTATTCATTTGGAGCAGTGTTCAGGTAATAAAAGCAGACAACAGACAAAAAAACAAATGATACAGAATAGTAGAATGATTCTTATTCATTGGTGTGAAATCAAGCCTTGAAATAGGGTGTCTGTCATTTGCAGAATGAGGTCCCCAGAGGGTGAATTTAGTGATGCTACCCTGCATAGCGGGCTAGCATCACCAAATTCACCCTCTGGGAATCTCATTCTGCTGAGGTGTAAGCAGAATGAGTTCCCCGGAGGGTGAATTGCATAATTGAGGTGACTAATGGGTGAACATCACAAACTTCAACTGGGAAACTTCAATCTGATCCTCGGTGAGCAGAATGGGGTCCCCAGAGGGTTAATTTAGTGATGCTAGCCCGCTATGCGGGGTAGCATCACTAAATTCACCCTCTGGGGACCTCATTCTGCAAATGACAGACACCCTATTTCAAGGCTTGTGTGAAATGTTCTGATAATAAGTTCAACAAACGACCTATGTGTCAAACTCATTATCTGATTATATTTCCTAAGGGATCTACTCATCAATGTATAGTTAGTATTGAAAGTGTTAAAGTGACAAAATGAAATGGAGACAACAATGTTTTGTTTTATTATTTTCAGTGGTAGACTATTATACTGTCATGATTATTCTATTTTTGGAAAACTGAACTTACAATGGTAAATCTAATGATGAAAACAGAAGAACACTGTCTTTACCCAACAGAACGGCCCTGTGCCAATGCATTCTCTTATATATGCGAGTCGACCATAGGTCGCCTCGCATATATAAGAGAATGCATTGGCTTGACACATATTAAAAATGATAAAATTGTCAAAGAATGTAGAAAAATATTATAAAAATTGTTAAAGAATGTAAGAAAAAATGGTAAAAAAAGATTTTTTTTAGGCCAATGCATTCTCTTATATATGCGAGGCGACCTATGGTCGACTCGCATATATAAGAGAATGCATTGGCACAGGGCATAACTCTAACCATCACAATGTGGTCAATGAACCGGTTCCAATGATATCCATATTTGTATGGTGTTATTGAGACAGACCGAAGATATTTTAGGCTGTTGAAGCTTTATTTGGGCGTTTTTGGCCGTTTTGTTGGGTAAAGGGTTAAGTCTTTATCTCATGTTTTCTCATGTTATCTCATGTTTTCTCATGTTTTCTCATGTTATCTCATGTTTTCCTTGCAGAATGATGTTGAACATTTAAAGACAAAGATTATGTCAGCCGGTGTACAGCGTGGTATTGTGCTCAGGTTTGTCTTAGGTGGAACAGAAAATCTCAGCAAAGTTATTGTGTGTCGCTTGATGTATATATGTTATTTTAAAGGGATGGGCCGAGTTTGAATGACAAAAAGTGGTCAAATTAGTATCATACACCAGTGGAAACATTACTGAAAGTAATTATTTTGAATTATTTATTTACCTAGCAATTTGCTATTTAGATATTCTGCCTTTAATTTCTTTATAGATTAGATCACACCAATAACAGATTACCGAAGGTCAAATATCAGTCCCTATCCCAATGAAAATAGACCTGATTTTTCCCAATTTTAGCATAAAATTTCCAAATCACATTCTTCTATTTTCATCTAGTGTCAGCTGTTGTTTCACCAATGAGTCATTGACTAAGTTAACTGGCGAAAGTATGTCAATATGAGTAATGAGAAACAAATGCCCGATAACACAGAACAGCACTATCATAAAAATAGGCAACTTTTAACCAGAATAAAATGAAGCCTGTCAAGCTAATGTCCCAAGGTACAAATATTGTGAACTGAAATCATGTAGCGGGATGGATAAATATAAACTCAATCAGTTTGGGCACAATTTTCAAAAGTCTGACTGCCATGGCCATGTGTAGTTCCAAGTTGTCTGATGGGACAGTCATAGAAGGTGTAACCTTAGTATGAATATACTCAATTGAATTTTTGAACTGCAAACGATGAGCATTTGTGAGAAGATGGTGGATTATTTAGTAGCTTGATTATTATTGTCCCCCGAAAAAAAAATTTGGAGGACTATAGAAATCAGCAGTGTCTGTCCGTCCATGCGTGGGGTGGTCGTCCATCCCAGATGGTTTCCGGATGATAACGTTAGATTTAGTAATCTGATTGTATTCAAATTGTGATCATGCTATTATGGGATATCTATTGCAAGGGAGTTAACTCAAAATACTTGTTGTCACCTAGGAGTACAAGATAATTATGAATGAGCAGTTGGCATAACGATTCCCATTTCAACATCTGTGTTTCATTGATAAATCTGCATGGAAATCTTAACAATCCACCTGAATCCACCAAAACCGTAAAATAGGGTATATATCATAATAAATAAATATCTATTAAAACCCTTTACCCAACAAACCGGCCAAAAACGGCCAAATAAAGCTGCAACAGCCTAAATTATCTTGGGTCTGTCTCAATAAAACCATACAAATATGGATATCATTGGAACCGGCTCATTGACCACATTGTGATGGTTACAGTTATGCCCTGTGCCAATGCATTCTCTTATATATGCGAGTCGACCATAGGTCGCCTCGCATATATAAGAGAATGCATTGGCCTAAAAAACACCTTTTTTTAACACTTTTTACCATTTTTTCTTACATTCTTTAACAATTTTATAATTTTTAATGTGTTAAGCCAATGCATTCTCTTATATATGCGAGGCGACCTATGGTCGACTCACATATATAAGAGAATGCATTGGCACAGGGCCGTTTTGTTGGGTAAAGGGTTAATACATCATCAGGAAATAGTAAAGATACTTATTTTATTTCAGAAATGAGAACGCTAACCCGCACTACACAACAGAATTTGTTCATAATCTGTTCTCTGAAGAAGGCAAGGGTGTATTCACATGTAGATCAAACATTCTCGGTCACATGCAACAAGGTGGCGTGCCTTCTCCATTTGATCGAAACTACGGAACTAAGATGGCGGCCAAAGCCCTCGATCACCTCATCGCTCTTGTCGAGAATTGCATTACTCCTGAAGGTGAGTTTAACCCTTTCTATACTGAATGGATTCTCCCACCAGTTACAAAAGTATACATTAGAGCAGTCTATTATTCAGGTCCAGTTTCACTGAATGACCTTCAGTGGGTCGACCAGTAAGATGCATAATACATTAAGCCCTTCATGATGGGAGCTGGACTGGTGCAGCATTAAAGATCCTGTGCCAATGCATTCTCCTATATATTACGTATTGCCCATTGTTATGTAAACATTACTGTTACAGCTAAAATACAGATCAAAGTTTAATTAGTCCATTAAAATACCAAGCTCCAATTAAAATTTAAAGGTTAACATTGGACAGCTCAAGGAATTGAAAATAATCGAAAAGATAGATTTAGACTAATATAATTGAATTACTAGCATGATAAGCATTCTTTGTTGAGAAATTGCTGTAACAGTAATAATAATAATAACATAACTGTGGTTTCAGCATGCAAAATATTGTTATTGTAAATAGAGGATCTCAAACGAGTTACTATTTTATACGGAATTTATCAACAGAGTTCACTAAATTCGATTTGAGCTGAGGTTTACCGAGGCTCAAATAGAATTTAGTGGACGAGGTTGATAAATTACGTATAAAATAGAACAAGTTTGAGATACATTTTATCACATGATCATATAATCGCTAAAATTTTATCAAAAAGAACAATAATTAACAGCCAGCGAACTTTGTCACAAAGAGCAGCGTGACGTCATTGCACGCGACGATATTACACGTGTCTATTACGCTCGAATATTACATTGGAAAATAGTGCTAATCATGTGATAAAATGATTTATGGTGAAAATAAAAACAGTCAGTCAATTTTTCCATGTTATTTTTGGCGATGATGGATTTGGAGACTTTTATGATATTTTACATCTACTCACTGCGATTGTCTTATGTCCCTTTAACTTTTTTCATGTCAATGCCTGAAGAGCATTGTTTGTCTGAGATAAATAATTTAATTGTCTTTTATAGGTAAAGTTGAAACACAAGAGCCTGAGGCAATTAGCTTGCTAGGTATGCAGAGAAGAGCCATGGTTTTCTCACCTGTTGAATCACTCAAAGCAACGTCAGACTTCGAGTAAGTATAGAAAACTCTTTATGAGCCTTCATTGCATGTGGTCACTAGGGTGTGAAATATGTGCCACACCAGATGTTTCTCTTGTGTGTTTTTGGTAAGAAATAGAGCATCTTTAAGACTTTAACCCTTTCATAACGGGGGTTCATGCTGGGAGCTGCGCTGTGCAGCATTAAAGATCCTGTGCCAGTGCATTTTCTTATATATGCAAGTCTCCCAAGACTCCCATAGGGATCATCACATATTAACCCTTTACCCAACAAACCGGCCAAAACCGGCCAAATAAAGCTGCAACAGCCAAAATTATCTTGGGTCTGTCTCAATAAAACCACACAAATATGGATATCATTGGAACCGGCTCATTGACCACATTGTGATAGTTACAGTTATGCCCTGTGCCAATGCATTCTCTTATATATGCGAGTCGACCATAGGTCGCCTCGCATATATAAGAGAATGCATTGGCCTAAATAAAAAACTTTTTTTAACACTTTTTACCATTTTTTCTTACATTCTTTAACAATTTTATAATTTTTAATGTGTTAAGCCAATGCATTCTCTTATATATGCGAGGCGACCTATGGTCGACTCGCATATATAAGAGAATGCATTGGCACAGGGCCCTTCTGTTGGGTAAAGGGTTAAAGAGAATGCATTGGCACATGTTTTTCGGAAAATTTCAGGAAGCTCCAGACATGGAATGGTTAAAAAACCATACAAAAATTAAGTACACGATGTATAAAATATAAACATACAAAGGAACTTTACGTGGAACCTAGGATAAACCTTATACAAACATACTAAAGGGACACATACTAATAACTTTAGGATAAGCCTTACACCAAGCTTAAGGAAACTTATTAAAAGGACATATGCTAATAACTTTAATGACTACTATAATTTTTTACATACCGTATACACCCGTCAGTAAGTCCAGGGGGCACGTGCACGTTTTTGTCAAAAAAGTGGGTACTGGGCTTACTCACGGGGATCACGGGTGCAAAATCTCAGTTAGCCTTGAGATGCTGGTATACCATCGTATTTTATACTGATACCAAGAGTAGTTGCGTTATATAAAGAGAATGATGCGTTTTATTAAGTTTATTAAGATAAAATCATATAATAATAACAAGATACAGATGTCGACAGGTAAAACAAAAAATACAATTTATACGTTGTAAACATGCGTATGGAACGGTTAATAGCGCACATAAATAGCACAAAGTTCAAACAACAAAGTTCAGAAGACGACAAGTCCATCGTCGTCGAAACCATCGAACTCCAGGTCGTCGTCAGAATCTTCCTCGAAGAAGAAAAAAATTATGAATTTCGCGGTAATCGACGAAACGTATTATGTAAGTTCTGCAACAAGAACAATAACTCTATAAATTCGAGGTGGATTAATATTCGAATGGAAAAACTCATTATCTGATACTATTTTAAATGTAATGGTTCAAAAATGATTTAATATAAATATTAGCTGCTCTGATATATATATTGCCTCATGTTAAAATGAAATAATCCAAGATTAATTAACGGCAATTGAGCCACAAAGATTGTAAACGAATTAACACCAGAGAACGTGGCAACTTTTAAAAGTATATCATAGAAAGCAGGACTGCTCGTGGAAATTATTGGGCTCAATTTATATTTTCTTGGGATAGCTAATTAATCAAGCCTACCTCCGGGGACACAGTAACGATGTCAGTGTCACGGCTTGCAAATTCGTCGAGGGTCATAAGTTGTGCCATGTGGACGGTAACTGTCTAGAACAAGCTGTCTGCGTACATCGTCGTCATTTTCTATGCTTCCTATCAACGTTGAATTGTCTAGCGGTTTTTGAACAGTCTCTACCATTAGCACGATGCCACTCGGCAACTTTCATTTTAACTTCCAATGAGAATCTAGCACGAAGTTTAGACATGTTGAAAGCAGAATGTTTCAAATTGTTATATGATTGATAACCTGGTGTATCACACTATATATGTCAGTTCTTGTAAAAACACACATACGAGTTGCAGGTAAAGAGATCTCACACATCTGCAGAATCAAACGATCCTGTAAAAACACACAGTCATTACATAGCATCCCATTGGATTCACTTACATCTCATTGGGTTCACTCCGCGAGAGGCGTGAAAAACGTGTGCGGCACCCTTTGGTGTTATTTGTTTGATACTCCTTTGATATATCCAACAACTAAGATGGGAATATTATGGGAATAATCTGTCTAACATATAGGCCTAAGATTTATAATATATAAATAATAAATAATAACAAAAGCAACATATATTTTTAATTTTGTTTTATTTTCATAACACAGTACGTACAAATAAAACGAGTATCTGTCATTTGTGATCGTCGTTCATCTATTCAATGCACTGTACCGGAGATTCTTCTCGGCCACAGAATAGCAGGACATGATTGTACTTACCTCCCAAATGCTGAAAATTGGGGGTGGGCTTATCCACGAGGACCCCCCCATGTTTGTTTGAGGGCAAAAAACCCAGACTGGGCTTACTCACGAGGATGGGCTTACTGACGGGTGTATACAGTATGCAAATAATAACAAACAGTTATCCTAATAATAGATATGATACGATATGATACGATATGATACGATATGATACGATATGATACTTGACTTCCAGGGTGCTCTACATTTTTATTTATTACTACTTCCTTTTTATTTTCGACTGGCAAAAACTGCTCTGACGGCAGACTATCTGTTCATCATTAGCATAATATAGCCTCCGGTGAGCAAGGCAGGATACCTATTTTGCGGGCCCAGGACACTGTGGCATCCCCCATTGCTCACTATGATGTGGGCACCATAAAACCCGGAAGCCCCGAAATGTTATCCAACTTCCATGGATTTATCATACTCTCAGCAATGCCGATCTATTTATCATACTCTCAGCAATGACGATCTATTTATCCCAACCTCACGAACACGTTCTGAGTTCTGTTCATTGAAATGACTGAAATGACATCATTTTCCTTTATATGGGGTAGTGAAATTGCGTGTCATTTTAACTAAAACATATATAATAAAATAATAGTAAAACTTGTGAATTTACCTTATTTTGATTGTTTTGGTATCCTTGCGCTTAATGTTATCACAAATATTAGGTAAATGTTCAGTATCAGAAACTGAGGACAGTTAACTATTGTGTTTATTTTATTTTCTACAACAGTTTGTCATGACCAAACTCTAAATCAAAGGCATTTAGGCCAACAAAAAAAAGTGTTTTGATTCTCGGGCATAGCCGCGTCTGGAAAAAAGGCCCGCGTTGAACCATTTTATTACGATTTTCAATTTGACGGAAGCTGTCAAATGATAACACGAAAATAGAAACTAGAAAACAGAAATTAGTTATGTTTCAAACATCGAATATGATAGACATACAATGGCGTATGTGTTGGTATTAAAAAAACTGACACTAGGCAACGATAACTACTAGGTATATTGTCACCACAAGTTGCCCAAACCCCAAGTTTATTAAGTCAAATATTTCGGTATTTATAAATTCGAAAATGTAAACGGTAAACAATTCTGAGATTTCCAATTTCGGGAACGCAAACCGGAAAGAAATATGGTGCGTATTGGCGATGTGTATGCTGGTTTAATATTTGAAGTTTTCATGGCTGGCATGTATTGAGGTACATAATACTTATTCAGATACGGCAGAATAAGTCATACTAGACTTTCTATGAAGATCACTATATATATCTTTTCGATTGTATTCAATTTCCGTATTTTTATTTGAGTAATTGAACCGGATATTTAGCTCTGTTTGTTGTTATTAAACATTCTTGTTACGAAACAATATTAGAAACGCAAATATTCTCTTCCCATTAAATGTGACAACAGGTGATAAAACTGGTTCATCTACAACGTTGAGAACGATCTTATTATGGTCTTTCTTTATAGTGGAATACATTAGTTTATATCAAAACAATGTTCTCCTTACATTTTCTTAACCTAGGAAGGTATAATAACCCATGCTAACTATGGGCATTATCCCATAACAAAAATAAAACCCTCGCTCCCTCATCGATTCTCAAAAAAAATTGCCTGAGAATCAAAACACTTTTTTTGTTTGGCCTTATATATTGTTTATATCTTACAAACATTGATTTGGTTTTATTCAACAAATTCAAAAATATCTTTTTAGGCCAATTTGTGGGATTATCAAATAGGTAAAAAGAAATACTTAAAGATGCATTGTCCGAATAAACGCTCCTATATTACTATTTCTTTGGCTTCGGGGGTAAACAATATTTGATTCGAGTCAAACAAGCACGCAAGCAAGCACATGTTTTGGGAACATGCACACAGGCCTAAGAAACGTGAAATTGACTTTGTTTGGCCCAATCAAGGGCTTCTCACCAGAAATCAGATGCATTTGCTACAAGCAGATATTCTCTAATATGTTTGTTTATTGTTTTAACCCTTTCTATACTAAATGGATTCTATTCTATTGATCCAGATGTTGGTGATTTTATTATCTTTTGATGGCATGGAATTTGTTTCGAAATTTGGACAATTTATAAATTCAGTGACAGCATGATTGATTTAACTGTTTTAAAGGTCTTTCTATATTATATGGGTGTGATCACACAGCATTGATTAGTGTCAAGAGGCTGTTGGAATTTCTTTTAAATTACTTTGTCATTTGCCAAAGATTTGTTTTTTCAAACTTCATGGTGTAGCATTAAAAGAATTATTTATGCTTTAAAAAATACCTTACTTGAATGACATTATCTATATTTGTTTCTCCTGCTTTATACAAGTATATTTATTATTGCAAGAGAGGTGATTACCAAATAAGGCATATGCCAACTACGATTCATGCGCATATAGCTTTGCCAATTTAAAATAGCATGGCAGTATACGCTGGTATACGTGGCATCAATGATGATCCACACGCCTTGCTAGTGATGCGTCTTTACTTATTTCTTCCAATGCCGGTCGATTTGTGTGCATCATATATATATTGTTCACCATGTGGAAAGGCTTTTATTGTTGAAATTTTCTTGTATACACCTGACCTTAGAATATTTTTTCACAATGCTTGTACCCAGAAAAAAACTAACCACAGCAGCTGACCATTTGTCGCTTTTCCTTTCTGATATACAATATTAACAAGTGGTATCATCAAGCCAATATATTGACACCTTACACGTTTGCATCTTAAGAAATCATAAATTATTTAACCCTTTGAGTGCCAGGGGCCGATCTCATCGGCCCTAAACCTACAAAATAAGTCTGTTAAAGAATATAAGAATAAATTATTAAAATTGAAAAAAATTGTTAAAAAAAAAAAAAAAAAAAAAGATAGGCCAATGCATTCTCTTATATATGCAAGGCGACCTATGGTCGACTCGCATATATAAGAGAATGCATTGGCACAGGGTATATGAGTTGATACAAAAATCGACCTGGCACTCAAAGGGTTAAGGTTCCATCTCAACAATGTGTACTTTGTACTTTGCAGCTCCATTTATGTTAGAAACTTTATATTAGACAGTTTGATAAGTCATGTGCTTTATTTACTAAGGATGATGGAGAAAGTATAAGTATATTAGTGTACAATGAAGATCGATATACATTACAATAAATAAATTGCAACAAATGACATATAAATTATATTTATACCATATTTATATGTATAAGACATATATTACCCGCCATATCAAATCCAATCGGAAATCGGGATTTTTTTACCCTGTGCCAATGCATTCTCTTATATATGCGAGTCGACCATAGGTCGCCTCGCATATATAAGAGAATGCATTGGCTTAACAATTTTTTACAATTTTAATAATTTGTTCTTGTATTCTTTAACAATTTTATAATTTCACCCACACAGAGCCCCATACAAACATGAGCAGACAACACTCTTCTAGGTGTTTCTATATATGTGTGGGGCTCCCTGCAGGGTAATGGATGTTTTTTTTATTTTATGTCCTAAAAATTGTAAGAAACATTTATTTAAAAAACATGATAAAAAATTGTTAGGCCAATGCATTCTCTTATATATGTGAGGCGACCTATGGTCGACTCGCATATATAAGAGAATGCATTGGCACAGGGTATATAAATAAATTGCAACAAATGACATATAAATTATATTTATACCATATTTGACTAAATAATTTTGTAAATTTCATATTTACACCCTAATGTGGGTACAAATTTCTACTGTGGTTGTAAATTTTCAAATGTTGCTTCATGGGTTAAAAGTTTATATCTGAATAATCTTTATATTTTACTGTATTGTGATCATTTTGAGGCAATAATATTTATCTCAATCCTGTTGAACAATAGTGAACTAAAGCTAGATTAATTTTAATTGTCATTTTAATTATGGCACTGATGATTTCTCATTGTGTTAGGGTTGATAGAGTTAACCAGAGAATTAGTAAATATAGTTCGTCATAGAATTAGCTTCCAATCCAAATATCAGTGGTATAGATATTATGATGTACATATGTTCATGTGCAACTTAACATTTGTCAAACCTCCATATTAACATGTTTAGAATGTGTACTATCTGTTTGTGTGTTTTCCTGACCAGAAATGGTTTGTTTTCTCTTTGGTATGGAATACTATTAGGGCCACTTCCTAATGGCGCTTTCGGCGTGCGACAAAAAGTGTGCCATTAGTAATGCGCCGAAAGCGACAAATTGTGCAATATTAGCGCATGTTTCGGTGTGCCGAAAGCGACAAAATGTGCGCCATAATGGCTCTCTTTTTGTCTCTTTCAAAAGCGCGCGTCGAAACATATGCTAATGGCAAAAAGTGCGCCATTAGTCATGCGCCAAAAGCGACAAAATGTGCGCCGTTATGGCGCAAATTTTGTCACTTTCGGCACACAGAAACATGCGCTAATATCGCACATTTTGTCGCTTTCGGCGCGTTACTAATGGCGCACTTTTTGTCGCTTTCGGCACACGACGAAAGCGCCATTAGGAAGTGGCCCTAATAGTATTCCATACTTTGGGATGGGATCTTTTCCTCTCATGTTCGCCTTATATATATTCTGGTGTTAGAAGCTCATATATATGCAGGGACCAGCCTGGAGGGAGAAATGGGAGATTTATTCTCCCTAAAATTTGTTGCTTCTCGCTATTTTTGCCCCAGGGAGGAGTTCTCATATACCAGCATGTATACAGTAATGCCCTAAGTAATTGACCTCTTAACCACAGCAGAATTATGGGTAACTTTTCAGGATTTAGTAGGAAATATGGCTTGTTGCCATTCATCGGAAAGCTCTCACTGAGAGTAGGGGATGCAAGATATCACCGGTGTATCGCGAATTAGAGTTCTACGATACACCCACCGGTTCCATAGCCAAAAAATCGCGCATCGCGATACACAATTTTGTCGATTACTTTGGGCAATACTGTATCTCCAAATGGTCAATTTATAGCTTATTTGCTTATTATTATGGTGTAACTACTGATTATATTTGGGATTGTAAATGTGTTCTTCTATCGCATAATACTTAATTGATCATTGAAAGTTGATATTGGTGAGTAAATTAAAATTGAGCATTTATGACTTCTATCTAATAAAGGTTCATTTCTCCCTAATAAGCGAAAACCTCAAAGCTGGTACCTGTATATAACAGGACCAGGAACCTATGTCACTAATGTAATCTCTCAACTGTCGCTTCAGAAGTTCTGATAGCTGATAGCTGCAAACTAGATATTTGTTGTTCAAAACAGGGCACAATCATTACCTATTTTCATTGTAAATTTCAGTTGTAAATATGAGTTTTTAAAAAAATTTGAGTTTTGAATGTTCATTGTGAATTTCCACAGCTCATGTACTAATTACTCCATGAGAAAATTGTTAAATAAATTTAAAATAGAAAACACTTTGAGCAGAGATTTGATTGGTGGCGTAAATTCCTGGCCTTGTATAAGTAATCCGTATTCTAACTACGCTTTTGTCTTATTCTCAAGATACAGCTATAGAAAATAAATTTAGAAATATACAGTAGAAAAACAGTTTTTAGAATTGACAAATTCTTTTGATATAACCTAGACCAAGTCTGCTCGATCCACAACAGCTTGGAATATCGGTTGGGTTGAAGCTGTTTTGGTCCGAGTCCCATCCCGTTACTCTTCTATAACAGACTTTAGGCCCAGAAATGTGGGTGGGAGTTATCTTGCTTGTATGTCTTCGGATTAGGTCAAATAGAAGCTTTGCATATATGAGCATATAGGAGCATACACGTAGAGCCTTAGAGGGCAGCCTTTCCCAAGCATGATGATATCAGACATGCATATATAAGAGGTCCGTTTAAATGTCAAAGCAATGAGATTTATAAGTAAACAAATTGAACAAAGTATTGTTTTCCAGAGAATTTTGATTTGTCGCGCTATCAGAAAATGCATGTAAACATGATGGTATATCATTTGAAGTCATATTAATCGCGGACATTTCAGATGATTAATCACATTCAGGGGTTTACATGAATGCCCGGGCTCCACGTGCACGTATAGTAAGTCTTTTGAATGAACATCCATTATAGAAGAGCAATTGGGTGGGACTCTGTCCAAGCCAGCATAATCCTAACCCAAGCTGTTGTGAACCAAGAAGACTTGGTCTAGATATAACCATACTCGTTCAGTTAACCCTTTCAGTGCCAAGTCCGATTATTGTATCAACCCATATTTCCTTGATCATTTTTCAAATTTATTGATTATAATAATGTGTTACATTGATGGAAAGAGCTAGAGCTCTTTCCATCAATGTATCACATTATTATAATCAATAAATTTGAAAAATGATCAAGGAAATATGGGTTGATACAAAAATCGGACTGGGCACTGAAAGGGTTAATGATCTTTTGATAAACATGGAGTGGCAGTGATGGTCAAATGCAGTCTTGTCTATGTGGGCTGAAAAACTGAAAAATTAATTGATAATAAACATACATGTACTCTTTCAGACATCGAACCTCTTTAAATCTTTGGTGGATGAAACTGCGTCCCCTGCTCAGAAATCTCGCGTTACACGGGGATGTTAGCTACATCTCTGAAGCTGTCAAATGTAGTTCCCTGATGGATGAGGATGAGGACAATATATAATTGGTTATATGTAAACTATCTTTGTCATCTATATCGTCTTTTTAACTTTGCATACAGTCCTCAAGATTCTTTTGAGTGTCCAGGCCTTAAGTTGACTGGTGGAATAACGTGTCACATCGTATATCATTTATGGCATTTTGGTATTGTTTAACGCCCTTCAGGTTCATACAAATGGTGTTGCAAACAATACGAGCAGCGCGTTTTTTGTGTTGTCGGTGTCAAAACATGAAGTTTTTGTCGCTGAATTATGTCATTTAATTTGACATTTAGTGAATTGTGTCAAATAGACAGTTTCTTATTTTTACCAAGGAGACTAATTTACTGGAAATGGATTAATTCTGGCATATTCCGTAAAACGAACAAAACAGAAAAACTGAAGTAAGACATCAGTCCATGACAATAAAAGTTTTGATGCCAACAAAGCACATATGGCACACAGATCTATGATGCAATGTATCTGATGTCAGTACCCAATGCATGCTGTTTGTGATGACCTTAATAGATATCCAGATGCCTCTTCCCTGTCTAGATCTCTTCTGCAGTTTTAAAGCCATTTGAGTCACAGTTTCCATATGTGAATTTATCTGTCATTTCTAATAAGTTTTCAAGTGGGACAAAGTAAAATTATATATTTAAAGCAAATTTGTTGTTGTTGTAACTGGAGGTCCAGAACTCTGAAACTTTTAAGTTGGACAAAGCCCCATGATGATACAAAATTAGATTTTTAACCCTTTCAGTGCCAAATCCGATTTTTGTATCAACCCATATTTCCTTGATCATTTTTCAAATTTATTGTTTATAATAATGAGATACATTGATAGAAAGAGCTCTTAGAGCTCTTTCCATCAATGTATCACATTATTATAATCAATAAATTTGAAAAATGATCAAGGAAATATGGGTTGATACAAAAATCGGACTTGGCACTGAAAGGGTTAAACAAATTTGTTGTTGTAATTTAGGGTCTGGAACCCTGAATACATCTTTAAACATCCATCTCTTACTCCCATCTGCTTGCTCCTGAAACACACAGCATGCATTATTTTACTTGCACTATCCTCAGACCATTTATCAGATAAGTATTGAATTGGGGAATCTTATTCTTGGAATTGGAAATATGAATATTTTCTTATCACTAGCATTTACCTGTATGGTTTCAATCCGAGCACAAATTGTTGTCTGGATAGCCCTCATCTAATTGGATTTGGAAAAAATACTTATCTGAGTTGGAGAAATATATTGTCCATGAATGATACCCGGCATTTGATCATGCATGGCAATACAATTTATGCTAATTTTTAATCTCTCTGATTTGGGACATGCAATTTCCTATTATAGAATGACTACAGCAAGGCACTTGTCTTCCTCTGAAATACTTCCTTACTCGGAAGCTATATACAATTTGTTTAAATATTACTCAAATTAATAAAGCCATGATGATTGATACGACTGAATGGTGTGAGAGGACGAATAGGGTGACTATCCCACTGTTTTATTATTAGCCTGCAAATAGTGCATCTGTCATGTGCAGAATGAGGTCCCCAGAGGGTGAATTTAGTGATGATATCCTACACAGCAGGTTAGCATCACCAAATTCACACTCTGGGAACCTCATTCTGCTCTCGGAGATCATTCTGGGAAGTATCTATATTAAATTAACATTGTTTTTAGTTACTTTTTCAACTGCTATGGGAGACATAGGATCAGATTGAAGTTCCCCAGTTGAAGCTGGTGATGTTCACCCATTAGTCACCTCGATTATGCATTTTATCTTCTGTAATTAGGGAATATAGAAACTTCCCAGAATGTAAAAAGTAACTAAAATTGATGTTAAATTGAGACTATAGATACTTCCCAGAAGATAAGGCCTAAGCAGAATGATGTCCCCAGAGCGTGAATTTTGTAATGCTAGCCTGCTGTGTGGTATGGCATCACTAAATTCACCCTCTGGGGACCTCATTGTAAATGACGGACATGCTATTTGCAGTCTTGTCCATAACTCTCTTCTCATTGCCTGAGCACTCAATAGAACAATCGTGAGTTTTTAAAGTTGCCGTCAGGGTTCAAAGTCCAAGATTACAACAACAGAGCAACAACATCATGCCAAGAAAAAAAAATACTCTGTTCTCAGGTCCCTTTATGGCATCTCCCTCATGGCCAGCAGAGGGTCCCATCAAAACTTGTTTTGGAAAATTTGCCCAGAATTTTCTGAGATCTAAAAAGTCTGCCTTTCAATTGGAATTAATACATGCTTAAGATATAATTGTTAAAAGGCAATGGATAAAAAAAAGGTTGCTTGGAACTTAGAGGAGTTTTTTTTTTAAATGGTCCATTTCTAGAATTTGTGATGGAATTTTTTTTTAAATCCTTCTCCCGCATCATATATTTCATTGAACCCTGGTGGCATCTTTAGTGTCTGTGTAAATAAATGTCCAGCTTGAATGCTTTTCAGCTTCTATCGCCATAGGTGTACTCTGAGGTAGATAATAATTGTCCCAACAGGAATTGTACTTTTTTCATCAGAGATTTATTAAACCCTTTCTATACTAAATGGATTCTCCCTCTCAGTTATAAAATTATACAGTGGAATGGTCTATTATTCATTTAGAGGGATGTTCAGGTAATAAAAGCAGATCACAGAGAGATGAGAATTTAACCCTTTGAGTGCCAGGGGCCGATCTCATCGGCCCTAATTTACGGTGTGTAAAATCGGCCCTAAAAAAATAAAAAATAAAATTTCGATTTAGAATTTTTTTTTTATTTGGGTTGAATTTTTTTTGGGTATGCTTAAGCATGCTATAGCGAATTTAAAAACAAACTTGATAAAATCATAGGGGCATGTTATAACTCAAAACTATCACCAAGTATTCACAGTAATAATTTTGATGCCCATGAAAAACGAAAAATTCCCTGGCACTAAACCTACAAAGTAAGTCTGTTAAAGAATATAAGAAAACATTATTAAAATTGTAAAATATTGTAAAAAATAATAACAAATGATGAAAAATTGTTAGGCCAATGCATTCTCTTATATATGCGAGGCGACCTATGGTTGACTCGCATATATAAGAGAATGCATTGGCACAGGGTATATGGGTTGATACAAAAATCGGACCTGGCACTCAAAGGGTTAATACAAGCACAAGGATTTATATTCTTTGGTGGGAACTACTCATCAATGAGTATTTAAGTATAGAAAGGGTTAAAGTGATTTAATAATTTGATGCCTTTGTCATGTTCCAGGGGATCAAAATAGGTTGAATGATACAATGTACATGGTATACTTACTTATCCAAGCCCAGTGCTTCCATTGCAAACATAAAGCCTGCTCGACAAACATAATGTTTATTATGTCAATGTAGGTTTATTGGGTCAACGAAGCTTTTTAGCTCAACTTGACAAAGTCAAGTTTGAGCTATTGCCAATGGGTTGGTCATTTGTCATGCATGCGTCTGTCCATCAACAATTACCCTACAGGTCACAGCTCTCATCCGATGGTCATCAAACTTCATATGGATCTTTGGGTTGACCTCTAGGTGAGAGCTTACAATATTTTTCCGAATTCTGTTAAAAAACATAGCAGCCATATTGGATTTCACATTTGAATCCATGCAGCTCAGTATAACAATGACTGTAAGACATACCAACTTTCCGAATTCCTTATCACACCATTAACTGTAACATTTGACATCAGACTGTAAGACATACCAACTTTCCGCATTCCTTATCACACCATTAACTGTAATATTTGACATCAGACTGTAAGACATACCAACTTTCCGCATTCCTTATCACACCATTAACTGTAACATTTGACATCAGACTGTAAGACATACCAACTTTCCGCATTCCTTATCACACCATTAACTGTAACATTTGACATCAGACTGTAAGACATACCAACTTTCCGCATTCCTTATCACACCATTAACTGTAACATTTGACATTAGACTGTAAGACATACCAACTTTCCGCATTCCTTATCACACCATTAACTGTAACATTTGACATCAGACTGTAAGACATACCAACTTTCCGCATTCCTTATCACACCATTAACTGTAACATTTGACATCAGACTGTAAGACATACCAACTTTCCGCATTCCTTATCACACCATTAACTGTAACATTTGACATTAGACTGTAAAACATACCAACTTTCCGCATTCCTTATCACACCATTAACTGTAACATTTGACATTAGCCCCTCTCCAAGTTTAGCTTCATGTCTCAGTGTCAGTGACACTTTAATTTTAGGTTAGTACTACTTTCATGACATAATTATTGATGCAAATAGCACGTCAACCTCTCTAAATGGTGTTATTATGATTCGGAACATTATCTTGTCCCTAAATAGCTGCACATTTTGATACATAATGTGTAAAGCAGGAAATGTTTTCTGAAGCATCTATAACTAGTAAAAGTAGTTTAAAAAATATATTAATCCTTTCAGTGCCGAGTCCGATTTTTGTATCAACCCATATTTCCTTGATCATTTTTCAAATTTATTGATTATAATAATGTGATACATTGATGAAAAGAGCTCTTAGAGCTCTTTCCATCAATGTATCACATTATTATAATCAATAAATTTGAAAAATGATCAAGGAAATATGGGTTGATACAAAAATCTGACTTGGCACTGAAAGGGTTAAAGAACCCGTAGTACAATTTTGTTTTCTTTTGTTCTCCGGTTTGCCAACATCATGAACAATAATTAGCTTCCTCGGACTCATAAATGTATTGGCGTCATCAAAGAAACGAATGAAACACGTTGGAAAATGACACTTCCTCTACACAACATACATGTTTTATGCAATGGGGAGTTGGCATCTATTAAACTCCAGAGAACCTCACCCAATAAATGATTAAAACCCCCTCAGGGACCTAAACACTTTAAGTGACGGCACTAAATACATATTCTCTATATACACACTTCATATGCACAGAACATATTCTCTATATACACACTTCATATGTCACATAACATATTCTCTATATACACACTTCATATGCACAGAACATATTCTCTATATACA
This sequence comes from Siphonodentalium dalli, assembly GCA_032622095.1. NCBI lineage: Eukaryota > Metazoa > Mollusca > Scaphopoda > Gadilida > Siphonodentaliidae > Siphonodentalium > Siphonodentalium dalli. The sequence goes on from CP136063.1 coordinate 278,572,771, forward strand.
CACTTCATATGTCACAGAACCTTATTTCTGAAGTGATTGAAATTAATTAACTTTTTTCAACGCAGTAGTGAGACAAACATTCCTTATTTTTACCACAAATAACAGAGAACGCTCTTAAAGGTACTCAATCCACTCAGACAGTCCCCATATCATCAAGATATAACAACAACAACATTTCTTCAAAATATGCTTTAGTTATCAGAATCAATTAAATGCAACAAAATAATGCTAACCACTGTCAACTATGGTATCAAATTTCCCAAAATGTGTTATTTATCAACACTTTGTTCAACGAAATATGGCGTATTATCACTTGAGTATCACAAAATTTGGCCGTATTACCACTTGATTTTAGAGTTACCCATCTTCATCCACAATTTTGTCTGAGACTGTCCATTTGACGATGTTTTTCTGGGCCACAAATAATTGCACATCTCGAGAAATAACTCTTGAGCTTTGATGGGTGGGTTTCTCCACTCGAATCAAATGTTTTTTGCCCCTGAAGTCAAAGAAATAGTAATTTAGGAGCGTTAATTCGGATAATGCATCTTTAATTATTATGGACTCTTGTTAGCCAATGACAATGTTTTCATGATTATGAAGTCTGCTTATAAGTACTTCATCAACCTATTGTGATCCCTGGAATTGGACAAAAACTTCAAAGTTTAACTCTTTACCCAACAAACCGGCCAAAACCGGCCAAATAAAGCTTCAACAGCCTAAAATATCTTCGGTCTGTCTCAATAGAACCATACACATATGGATATCATTGGAACCGGCTCCTTGACCACATTGTGATAGTTACAATTATGCCCTGTGCCAATGCATTCTCTTATATATGCGAGTCGACCATAGGTCGCCTCGCATATATAAGAGAATGCATTGGCCTAAAAAAAAATTCTTACATTCTTTAACAATTTTATAATTTTTAATGTGTTAAGCCAATGCATTCTCTTATATATGCGAGGCGACCTATGGTCGACTCGCATATATAAGAGAATGCATTGGCACAGGGCCCTTCTGTTGGGTAAAGGGTTAATATGAAGATTATGTATCAGTTTAGCAACAAAAATAAAATATACTGAAACATTTACGAGAAAAGTATGCATCCTGTGTAAAATATACTGAAACATTTACCAGAAAAGTATGCATCCTGTGTAAAATATACTGTCATTACTGAATTGGAGAAAATAGACATTCCAAATGACATCTGCTATTGCACAGCTGCTGGACATTGTGCTTTGCTTAATCAATCAATGACATGTACAGGATTCTTATCGAGCCAGGTGGTGGCTTGCCGCACATGGTCAACGAGTTTATCAGCCATTGAAATCACTGTTAGATTAGCCGTAAGTGTGCAGATTTCCTCCACCACTAAAACTGGCAATGTCCTGATATTGCCTTAGTTCTGAAAGCTAAATTAATCCCCAATCAATCAATCAATCGAGCCAGGTGTGGGATGATGTCCCAAAATTGGTTATGTACATGTATACATATACCTGTGCTTTGTCGAGGTATAATGTTGGTAGCAGCAATTGATCACGATTGAGTTATAAACACCCTGTTAACCCTTTCAAGACGGGAGCTGCGGTGGCATTAAAGATAATGTGCCAGTGCATTCTCTTATATTATTTTGCGAGTCTCTCATAGGGAGCCTCGTATATATAAGAGAATGCACTGGCTTACAAGGTCAAGTTAAATGTTCTTAGGCCAATGCATTCTCTTATATATTCGACGCTCCCTATGAGATAACAGAATGCATTGGCGCAGGGATTTTTCAAAATTTGAGGAAGCTCCAGTCATGGAAGGGTTGAGTGATCGACAGCCTGTTGATTTATAGCATTCCAGAAATTATCAACTTAGTTTTAAAATCTTTGATATGAACATCTCTGATGTTATGATACTGTTTAACCCTTCCATGACTGGAGCTTCTTGAAAACCCTGTGCCAATGCATTCTCTTATATATGCGAGTCTCCCCTAGGAAGCCTCTCATATATAAGAGAATACATTGGCCAAACAATATTTACCTTGACCTTGTAAGCCAGTGACTCACATATATAAGAGAATGCACTGGAACAGGATCTTTAATGCTGCACCAGCGCAACTCCCATCATGAAAGTGTTAATCTACATTATAATGCATTTGCAGCAGATCTTCAGCTTGATTCTCTTCATTTTTCAGATGTTTTGATTTGATGTACAGCTGACACTTTTCTATGCTCATTTTGTTTGAGTCACTAGCCATTTCTCACTACGCAATCATGTTTTTGTGTTCTCTTTTTCTCTATCCATCTTCACTATCTAATTTGTGCAGCAATTTGTCAATTCTGTTAGCATAACAAATCAAACGTTCTCGGTGAGAGCTTTCCGATGAATGGCAACAAGCCATATTTCCGACTAAATCCTGAAAAGTTACCCATAATTATGCTGTGGTTAAGGAGTCGATTATTTAGGGCATTACTGTAATTCATCGACCTACATGTATTGTGATCCCTGGAATTTGACAAAAATATACAAAGTTTAATATGAAGATTATGTATGAGTTTAGCAACAAAAATAAACTTTTGCTGAAACATTTACCAGAAAAGAATGTATTCTGTGTAAACTATACTGTCATTACTGAATTGGAGAATATAAACATTTCTAATGACGTCTGCTACTGCAAGGCTCGCGCACATTTCGCTTTGCTTAATTAATCAATGACATGCACAGGTTTCTTATCGAGCCAGGTGGTGGCTTGCCGGGCATGGTCGATGAGTTATCAGTCATTGAAATCACTGTTGAAACATTTACCAGAAAAGTATCTAATTTGTGCAGTAATTTGTCAATTCTGTTAGCATAACAAATCAAACATAGAATTATCCCTTGTATTTATTTCTCAAACTTCTTACCGGTAGTTTAATATAGCGAAAACATTTAAATATTTTCTCGGGAAAAAAAGAAAAGAAAAATCCTTGTTCCAGCTGACCTAGATAATCGTAATGTATGTTTGCTTAACTTCGCCATATTCTTGGTACAGCTTTCCCATGTGATTTAATTTTGATGAATCATAGTTATTTCATATATTATATCTACGCTCAGACTAAGGTAATAGCTGAGGCTGTAATCTTAGGGTGAAAAGAGCACTGAATATGCATGTAATCAGTTTCATTTTATTTTTCTTCCACAGAAAAAGATTACCAACCAAGCAATGGTGGCTAATGTTAAGGCCGCTTCTTCGTATCATGGCCAAACACTGTGAACAAGCTTACACATCGGAGGCTGCTCTGGCTGGTGTCGATGAGGTAGAAGACGAGGATAATATATAATACATCCCCTAGAATTATTAAGATTTCGAACTGCCCAGACTCTATCTTTACACATGGAGGCATTAACTTGGAGTCTCGATATATTATGTGAACAATCTATGTTTGAAGTGAGAATTTAACCCTTTCAGTGCCGAGTCTGATTTTTGTATCAACCCATATTTCCTTGATCATTTTTCAAATTTATTGATTATAATAATGTGATACATTGATGGAAAGAGCTCTAAGAGCTCTTTCCATCAATGTATCACATTATTATAATCAATAAATTTGAAAAATGATCAAGGAAATATGGGTTGATACAAAAATCGGACTCGGCACTGAAAGGGTTAAAGAGAAAGTCTCTCTTCCCAAATTCCTGATTACAACAACTACTTTCACTAAACTTTTTACACCAATAATCCAATATTGGCTTCTTTAATCTGAATATCAATATCCCCAACATAGACATGACACATAACCTCGACTATTAATACTACAATAAGTAATTTTACCCAGAAAATATGCAAAGTCATGTCTTCAGATCCGACAAGTCTTTGGAATTGGATAGGTTGAATATATTGAGGGGAAAAATACCTATTTAACAAAAATGTTATTTCAAATAAATTATTAGGTCAGACTTATTTTATATGCAGGAATCTATAGGTCCATGTGAAACAATTTATAATTACAAATTATTTGTAAATTTTACGAGGAAGAGGGACTCAGTCTGTGCTATATTTTTATTTGTTTTGGGTGATGACACAATTGATCTGTGATTTCCTTTAGAAGTGCTAGATAGATTCAATTTTCTGTTGTGTTTAAGTTTCATAAGTTTTGTATTTATAACTTTAAAATGCTTCCAAATGCCCAATTCAGTCATAATCTCAGTCCAGGAAAGATCAACTTTCTCCTGACTTTAGTCTGTAATATTTGGTTGATATAGCATCTCAGATACGATCTAACTATACCGATTAATCAGATTGAAGAGGCAGAAGAAACTTGGACTATTCTTGATAAGAAATATACATTCTCAGTTAGGCAAAAGAATCAAATAAACTACGTTCTCAGGCACCTCGTTCGTCACCTGTAGAAGGCCAATTGTCTATATGTGACCCGCCATATCAAATCCAGTCGGAAGTCGGGATTTTTTTTACCCTGTGCCAATGCATTCTCTTATATATGCGAGTCGACCATAGGTCGCCTCGCATATATAAGAGAATGCATTGGCCTAACAATTTTTTATCATGTTTTTTAAATAAATGTTTCTTACAATTTTTAGGACATAAAATAAAAAACATCCATTACCCTGCAGGGAGCCCCACACATATATAGGAGCACCTAGAAGAGTGTCGTCTGCTCATGTTTGTCTGGGGCTCTGTATGGGTGAAATTATAAAATTGTTAAAGAATACAAGAACAAATTATTAAAATTGTAAAAAATTGTTAGGCCAATGCATTCTCTTATATATGCGAGGCGACCTATGGTCGACTCGCATATATAGGAGAATGCATTGGCACAGGGTAAATAAATCCCGACTTCCGACTGGATTTGATATGGCGGGTCACATATATTGATTAAAGATGGTCTATTTTTTCCAAGCCACAATTACAACAACATTATAATTTTTTTTATAAAAATCGGTATTTCAAACTACGAATAGTTGTTTTATGAATAAATACAGATGCAACTGAAGATGGGGTATGGTAAGGTATAATAATGTGGTTTATTTAGATCATGGTATATCTATGGTTGAAATACAATTTGCCATGATTGAGGCTGTCAACAAGATAGAGTTGTCCTTCTTGGTATACTATCGGTATGCTCTGAATGTTTTTGCATGGATTTCTTTCTAAATATAGCCCCTCCAACTGTCCCGCTGATGTGATAAGAAGTTCTAAATGAAATTTATATTAATTCATGGAATCTTTTCTGGACTGATACCCTCAATTCATAGCTATTATTTTGTACCCTGGAATCTATACAAAACTTTATGGGAAAATATAGACCAACTTTAATGTCTAGAATCCTTAACTCTTCCATGACTGGAGCTTCCTGACATTTTGTGAAAACCCTGTGTAAATGCATTCTCTTATATATATGATTCTCCCATAGGGAGCCTCGCATATATAAGAGAATACATTGGCCAAACAATATTTACCTTGACCTTGTAAGCCAGTGCATTCTCTAATATATGTGAGGCTCCCTATGTGTGACTCACATATATAAGAGAATGCACTGGCACAGGATCTTTAATGCTGCACCAGCACAGCTCCCATCATGAAAGGGTTAACATAAAAATAAACACCTTCCCCCATCTGATTTTCCATATAAAATAGCCTGAGAACACAAGTTTATATTTGAATGGTCTTATCCTTGTTTATTATTATTTGTTTGTGAATTTCAGTTTTAACTACTTCTTTCACAGTTAGGAAAAAAAGATACAGATGTTAGGCCAAAAAAAGAAGGATTTTGGTTCTCAGGCCTTGCCACATTGAATAAAAAGGGCCACGTTAGTCCTTTTTATTGCGATGTCTAATGTTATGACAAAACAACTTCCGAAAATATAAATTTGAAAACAAAAAAAGAATTTATATTACAAACATGTCCATAGTAGATATGTGTTGGATATCAGTGTGCATTGAGCTCTAACATATCTGTGTAATGTGTGAAAAGTGACTTGCGGGCTTACAACATGAAGTAGATGACTACAATTAAGAAAATGAATAGCTGATCCTCATGCTCTTACAATTAGTCATTGTGAACTAAATTATCCTAATTGTAACTCCATACAATTGAAGAGCACATTATGAAATTCAGGATCACATATTAGAATGGAGAGGTATCAGTTTTTAGACAAAAATAACAATAGTGAATGTCGGGGTCATTATATAATGTTAGATAATCCCAGTCATACACTGGTAGTACAATGTCATTTTTATATAAGTTTAAATGAGTTTATATGCATAACAGTTCCCTCTACATTTCTGGTTATTACTAGACAGAGGAAGGTATCTTTGTCCATGCTTACTATGTGCAGAAAAAAATAAAAATAAAACCCCTCCTCCTTCATTGATTTGAAAAAAAAATTGCCAGAGAACCAAAACCATTTTTTAGTTTGGCCTTATATCTCTGGTGTTAGATTTTACCTCTTCTTTTGCCAGTAACTCAGTAATATAGCTAGTCAACTGAGAACTATATCTCTCTATCATTTTAATCAACCTAATAAATAATTACTAGTCATAAAGTTCTTCCAACTATTTTCTGTCATTTTTTTTAACCCTTTCTATGCGTTTGTTGAACTTATTAACTGAACATATCCCACCAATGAATTTCGTATGTTTGTTTTCTTCTCATTTGTCATGAACACCACTCTAACAGAGTAATAGACCATTCCAATATACACTTTTATAACTGAGTGGCAGAATCCATTTAGTATAGAAAGGGTTGATTTAAAATTTGATATCTATAGAACAATTCCATGGGATAAGCTGACTTATCACAGAGTTTGTTGTGATGAACAGATTGATGCTGTTAATTGCATAACATTGTATTTGATGTTGATGTTGAATGTTTCAAGCACTTTATTATATACCTGTACGGTACATTTCTGAAAAGTAAAAACAATTTCGGACTTTGTCATCATTGTCATAAATTTGTCTGTATTTCTATGAACCCATCTGGTCTACTCTAGACTGAAATGAACAACTCAATATTGTTTTCATTGTTAACCCTTCCATGACTGGAGCTTCCTGAAATTTTGCGAAAACCCTGTGCCAATGCATTATCTTATATATGCGAGTCTCCCATGGGGAGCCTTGCATATATAAGAGAATACATTGGCCTTGTGAGGCTTGTAAGCCAGTGTATTCTCTTATATATGTGAGGCTCCTATGGGAGACTCACATATATAAGAGAATGCACTGGCTCAGGATCTTTGATGCTGCACTAGCTCAGCTCCCATGATGAAAGGGTTAAAGATGATATTCTCCTCAGCCCTAATTTAAAGATGCATTCATTGTTCCAAACCTCCAGTTACACCAATAACTTCAAAAATAAATTTTGAAATCATTTTCTGTTCTTTTGAAAACCAAATAAGACATGAACTTGACATAATTTCTGAGCTATTACTTTCGTTTCAGTTACATCATCACTATAGCCGCCATCATTATCACCATCCCCATGGCCAGCATCACCATGGTGATGTGACATTCTGTAGTGGTAGGCAAGGTAGAAAGGACTATGAGCCTATTGAGGAAGAGAGTCAGTAATGTTGTTTTAAGAAGTTTTGAACCTCATCGTCCACAAATAACGCATTTTACTTGGTATTCAAGTCTGGATATAGTGCGTCTGACATTTGCAGAATAAGGTTCCCAGAGGGTGAATATAGTGATGCTATCCCACACAGCGGGCTAGCATCCCCAAACTCACCCTCTGGGAACCTCATTCTGCTTACGCCTCAGCTGCTGTGGGAGACCTAGGATCAGATTGAAGTACTCCAGTTGAAGTTGGTGATGTTCACCCATTAGTAACCTCAATTATGTATTTTATCTTCTGCAAATTAGAGGATAAAGAAATGGAACAGAAGTGAAAAAGTAACTAAAAACAATGTTAATTTGTGACAATAGATACTTCCCAGAAGATGAGGCGTAATCAGAATGAGGTCCCCAGAGGGTGACTTTGGTGATGTTAGCCCGCTGTTCAGGATAGCATCCCTAAATTCACACTCTAGGGACCTTATTCTGCAAATATCAGACACACTATTTCCAGGATTGTTGGTATCTAATTGATAAATCAAATTTCATTGACAAATCAATGAACTGAAACAATACACCAAATAGTATTTAGATCTGACAGTTTCACACTGTGAACTTCTGTTGCTATAGCAACCATTGTATGTAGCTTCACTGAGAAATTCTAGAAACAGCTGACTCTACTTTTCATCAATTTTAGGCTTTTAGTTCCTTAAATTTCTCAATGGAGAGGTTTGGATTGCAGAACGTCATCATTGCACTTCAAGCATCAATAGACCATAACATTCCATTCCATTTCTGGAAAATCAGTCCCAAGATAACTGAGCTATACTCTGTCAAACTGATCATACAGTAACAACCATGTGACTTGTTTCACACTACTATTTGTGCATATAACATTGATTATATAGAGGATCTACAACTCATCCCCAGTTTATAGTGGAATTTACAAAATGAGTCCAGTAAATTAGGTCTGGACCGAGCCTTTGGCGAGGTCCAGACCTAATTTACTGGATGAGTTTTGTAAATTCCGCTATAAACTGGGGACGAGTTGTAGGTTCTATTTATTATATGATCCAAAACATACTTAATTCAACAAATGGGACCCGAAACTAACATCGGCTTCTTTTAGGCATGCGATGATGTTTGAGGCAACTATGCATTGTTTGTCCGCGTAAAGAAATAGTCCCAGATAAATAAAGACTCTTTGGCGTATCTTTTGGCATTATATTTAATGACATAACTTTTCAAACTCTTCATTCATTATAGTTTGTTGGAAAAATATTGGAAGCCATAGTATTTGAGATGTAGCATACAGAATGTAAACAGACGACAAACCAGAAGTCAAAGGTCACCTGGCACTATTTCCTGTTATTAAACTAATGTTTAATATCACAATTTATAGAATGGGTTTATTGAATGGAATAAGGGTAGGATCATGTAATTAAAGACAGTACATACTAGTAAGATGTTTCACTGTCGACTAAATAAACCGTTAAGTACTTTTTCATGGACTTTGTTTGGAAAAAGAACATGATTGTCCTACTACGGGATGATATTTTCCTGCCACAAATATAGTGAGTTATAGTCTATGGATACTTGAAGTGCGACATTGGCAGTCTCATGTCTAAATCTCACAAATTATAAGCAGCGGTTTCTAACACTCTGTTTCAAACTTGATGTTCATATATTTTTTGCTGGCAGATAACTAATCCTACTTAACAATCCCAGCTTAAAAGTCTGAGTTTCTACTCTGGATTTTCGGTGATACATACTAGACAGAAAAACAGATATTTTAATGGCTTAACATGACTCCAATTGTTTTAAAGCTCCATCACATGTTTAAACCATATTTATTGATGGATATATCTTGATCTCTTATCAAAATTGGAAGAAAAATACATGTTTTCACGTTGCTCTAGAAAGTAATAAGAAACAGTATGAATTCTTCAACTTGGAATTTACAATTAAAGGTACTCAATCCAATCAGATGGTCCCCATACCATCAACATACAACAACAACAACATTTCTTCAAAATATGCTTTAGTTCTCAGAATCAATTTATTGCAACAAAATAATGCTAATCACTGTCAACTATGGTATAAAATTTCCCAAAACTTGTTATTTATCAGCATTTTGTTGAACAAAATATGTCCGTATTATCCCTAAAGTATCACGAAATTTGAACATATTACCACTTGATTTTAGAGTTATTCATCTTCATCCGCAATTTTGACGACGTGTTTCTGCGCCACATATTATTACACATCTCGAGAAATAACAAACTTCAAAAATCGATATCTGATCACTCTGAGCTTTGATGGGTGGGTTCCTCGAGCTCGACTCGAATCAAATATTTTTTACCCCCGCTGCCAAAGAAATAGTAATTTAGGAGCATCTGGTCGGATTGAGTACATTTAAGGAAGCTCTTATTGCATATACCCATATGTTTAATCTGCGAAAGTTATAGTATTTAATTAACAATTAGTGTAAAACTATAGACATCTGTATTGGAAAGCCATGCATCATTTGATATGAATCTCTGTTGGAAGCTGTAGATATCTCCCTTAGCTCTATGATGACATTCAAGCAAATGAAGATCAGGCTGCTTCAATGTAGAGTTTTAGAATCGAATGGGGGAACCCACATAAAAGGCCCATTCAATTCTCAAGTCACCAATTATTTTTTTTATAGTGCCTTGATTTTAATAATAATCTATGACATAAAATATGATTAAAATACTATAATTCATCACCGTTTGGAACATCTGTATCTCAGAAGGTTCCCATAGAGTTATAGAAAATAGCTGAACTCACAGAAACATTTTCCCCGATTCGCTCCCAGAATGCAACAGAATTCAAACTAATATATGGAGTTATTCCCCTTTCATTGAAAATAATAGACTTTGCACTACAGTCCAAATGAAACTTAAGCACAGAACACATGTTGGTACTCAACAAAAATAACATGTTCACAGTTTATTACACTGGATAACTTGATAATACAATGTTTTGGAGCTTCCTCTTTCAAATGGTATATAATATGGCCTATATTTTATATATTAAATGTGATCTGGGGGTTTGGAAATTAAGTGGGCCTTTAAGTCTTAAGTCTCTCATTGCCAGAGCCAAAAGCAGCCCATCAATAGTATGAAATTGATTTATAAATTAGGATGAAAATAAACATCAGGTCTGCAAATTTGAGGTGAATGACCATTCAGTTCGCCTGGTTATATGAAAATGCCATGAGATAAAAACAGGTCTTGCAGACGAAAAACAGGTTGCCTGGAAGTTTCGTGAATGTCTCGATATCACTGATTGATTATCTTGAAAATTAGTCAATCAAGTGCACCAATACACGATATCAAAGAATAAAAGTTGCTCATTTTAACATATAACCAAGTTTGGAAGGAAATTTCCAGCGCTTATAACAGTTCGCATCCACTTTTACATGTAGGTAACCTGTGGGTTATCTGAACAGATTGCAGGGGAATGATCTACAGGTTACCTAAGCTTAAACAAGGGAACAAAACAAAAGGTTACACAAATGTTGAAATGTGCAATCCTAAATATAAAAGATTCCCAATGCCAAGCCTTGAAATAGGGTGTCTGTCATTTGCAGAATGAGGTCCCCAGAGGGTGAATTTAGTGACGCTACCCCGCATAGCGGGCTAGCATCACCAAATTCGACCTCATTCTGCTGAGGTGTAAGCAGAATGAGGTCCCCAGAGGGTGAATTTGGTGATGCTAGCCCGCTATGCGGGGTAGCGTCACTAAATTCACCCTCTGGGGACCTCATTCTGCAAATGACAGACACCCTATTTCAAGGCTTGCCCAATGCAGGTGTCTACAGTATGCATGTTGTGTTTTTCATAAATATATATATCAGATTTATGGAGGCATCAACTCAGTATTAGTGTTCATTGCTTCATGAAAATATTATCACAGACAGGCTAGGAGGCGACTCGGGCGAAATTCTCGCCCTTGGGCTGGCGAAGTCGCCCTCGGATGTCCGCAAGGCGAAAACGAAGTCGCCTTCAAAATTTGACAAAACCAGCTTAGGATTTACGGTAATTTTACTGGTGAAAATCTGACTCGTTTTGCAAAAAAATAAATATATCTAGATAGACTTAATTGTGCCAACGAGGCATTATATTTATCAATTATACATGGTGTACCCTATCCACATATTCTAATCAGGTTGTGTGCTTTTGAAAATGGCAAATTGCTCTGACCAACGAAGTTTATGATGAGCTACTGGTTCGTTTTAAGGAGACTGGAATTTAGACCTTACTTTGTTCTGTCGGTCATTTTGTAACCGCAAATTGTATAGCCATACTGTGCCATACATGGTCACCACCACTCATGCAGTAGCCAATGTGAACAACTAATACTGTCTTTGAATTTAAACTAAAACATATCTATGAATTTTCAATTTTACAAAAGTATTGTGATTCACAGTGCATGTTACATATTGAGTTATACTTGTTTTGGAAAAATTTCCTCAAAACATTTCTAATTTATCACCTCAAATCCATACAATAAACTTCATAGGTTTCTTAACCCTTCCATGACTGGAGATTCCTGAAATTTTGCGAAAACCATGTGCCAATGCATTCTCTTATATATGAGTCTCCCATAGGAAGCCTCGCATTTATAAGAGAACTAGCAGGGTTACCCGGCGTTGCCCAGGTTAATGTATGCTGTGGATATTTGTTGGGAATAGAGAATGCTCTTGCTTAAAGTGTTATACGTTTTCTCATAAATTGCATATTCAAATAGCATCACAAAACATGATTATTACAGTCATGGAAATAAGTAGTGACTCACATTGTCAATTGTCATTCTGTTTATCGCGATTAATCCGTTCCACCAATAATGAAGTATTTATTTATTTACAACTGCGTATACATTAGACGTTATAATATGCTACATGAACATCATAAACACATTAGTTCGATAAAAGATGATAATTGGGTTTTACATATTGAGATGTATCAATCAATCTAGTGAGTTGGATTAAGATCTCGAGGACACCTGGCTATCATATCTCCATGAAGATACAGACGTTTCAACGAAATTTCCAGGTGCTCCTCTGTTCATGGTGCTATATATTGGCTAAATATTCTTAGTTTAAACGAAATGTTGCTGCGCAAATATATCAGCTACATGTGCCAGGCACAGAGCGAGATTTTGAGTTGTTTATGTCAGTCGATGAGTCTGTTCTAAGACCCTTCTCAGATGTCAGTATTGGTAGGATCCTGAAAAGTCTTGTGCTACTAACTGCATTTTCTTGTATACCAGAAGAAACTATATTTGACTGCACTCTGTGACCACTATTTTTGAACAGGCCTCCATATCTCTTGACAAATTGTAACTTTTTGTGGAAACTGTATTGAATGGAACAGACTAAATTTTGTTATTATATATATGCAATCCTCTGACGGTTCGAGGTCTCTCAGTTTGCACGAATATATGTATCTCTTCAATAGAATGATAAATATACGTTTAATGCTTCTTCTAGTTATCTCTTTTTGCTAGCTCATTGTGTGAATGCCTTGATTGCCATTCCCATATAAATATGACTGTCAAGAAGATATAATTGTTCAAGTGACTTATGTGGGTCACCACATGTCGGGATTGTGAAATGTGAACGCCCAACTACTTAAAATAATATGGAGATGGCCTGGTGACTGTATATAACTTATATGTGGATATCGGCGAATAGAAATCTTATCAATGATAGTGCATATCCGCTCGCCATCCGTGACGCAAACGACACCAAATGTGATTTAATTCATGGTATATCATTAGAGAAAAACGTGTATGAATTTGGTGTAATTTGGTTTATTAAATCAATTGTTGATGCAACGCTGACTCGAACAACGCCATATTGCGAAGGTGATTATATATTCGTTTGGTGGAAATCAGCGACAAAACTATTTCACCATATTTTTTTAATTTCCCCTCCCACCAACAGCGTCATTTTAGAAAATTTTAACCCGCACCATTATCTTCCTTGTAAAAAGTTACCCCTCTTAGAACGCCTTGGTGCCATCTCGGTTGTACCGCGTGAAGTTATATATAGAACGCACACATACAGACAAAAAGACAGACAGACAGCACGATTATATTTCTTGTATCATTTGAGAAGAACGTGTCTGAATTTGATGGTAATTGGTACTAAAAATATTTTGTATCAGTTTTGGTGACCCTCCCGTCCCTATTTCGGACTCAAGCTGCACACACTAAGAATCATTAGAGATTATAGAAGCATATATAAGAAATTGGTGAAAATTGGCGAGTACACATATTCGTATCAAATTTGAGGTCCCCATATCTCTCACCCATAGGGCACCAATTTGGTGTATCTAAACCACACGATAAGATTCCTCGTATGACGGAGAAGAAGATGTATCAATCTGGTGGAAATCGGCACTAAAGATATAGATATATGTTTTTGTGTCACTCTCATCTCTATACACCACTGACTCGAATGGCCCCACTTGTGACATCATTAAACCACACGATTACACTCCTGATATCATGGAGAAGATTGTTTATAAGTTTGGTGATAATCGGCGACTAAACAATTTTTTTTATCAAATTTGGTGCCAATCCCTCCCCTCTCCGCCTCTCACCCAAACAACACCATTATGGCATCTTTAAATCACGATTAGATTCCTCGTATCATGGATAAGAACGTGTATCAATTTGGTGGAAATTGGCGCTAAAAAAAGTGTGCATCAATTTTGGTGCCCCTGTCCCTTTCAATGCAACCCTGACTCGAATGAGGCCACATTTGACAGATAAAAGCCACACCATTAGACTCCTCATACCATGGGGATGATTTTGTATAAGTGTGGTGGCAATCGGCGACTTATTATCAAATTTAGTGCCCACCCCTCCCAATCTCTCATCCAAAAACAACAATTTGGCGTTGTTAAATCGCACAATTAGATTCCTTGTATCATGAAGAAGAATATATATCAATTTGGTGGAAAATTAGTTTGATCAATTTTGGTGCCCCTCTCCCCTTCCGTTCATCCCTGACTCAAACGACGCCACTTTTGACATATTTAAACCACACCGTTGGATTCTTCATATCATGGGGATGATTATATGTAAGTTTCGTGGCAATCGGCGACAGAACAAAAATCTGCCCCCCCCTTTCCGGGCACCCCTGACGCGAACGGTGCGACTTTTGCCATATTTGAACAACGCCATTAGATTCCTCATATTATGGGGATGATTATATATAAGTTTGGTGGCAATCGGCGACCAATTTTTTTTCTGCCCCTCCCCCTTTTCTGCCCCTGACAACAACGGCGTCACTTTAGAAAATTCTAACCCCGACCATTATCTTTCTCGTAAAAAGCTACTCCTAGTAGACCCCTTTGGCATCATCTAGATGGTCCCCTGTGAATTTCTATAGAACACAGACAGACAGACAGACAGACAGACATTCGCAAATATAGATATAGATAGATACAATGGCCTAACAATATTTACCTAGAACTTGTAAGCCAGTGTATTCTCTTATATATGCGAGGCTCCTTATGGGTGACTTGCATATATAAGAGAATGCATTGACTCATGATCTTTAATGCTGCACCAGTGCTGCTCCCGCCATGAAAGGGTTAAAGGTACTCAATCCGATTAGACGCTCCTAAATGACTATTTCTTTGGCTTGGGGGTAGAAAATATTTGATTCGAGTCGAGGAACCCACCCACCAAAGCTCAGAGTGATTAGATATCGATTTTTGAAATCTATTAATTTTCGGAGATGTGGGGCCATTGTGGGCCACAAGTTGGCAGAACCACGTGCTCAAAACTGACAAATTGCGGGTGTAAGATGGATAACTCTAAAATCCAGTGGTTATTATTGTTAACAGTAATCACTTGATTTTAGAGTTATCCATCTTACACCCGCAATTTGTCCGTTTTGAGCATGTGGCCCACATCTCCGAAAATTAATAGATTTCAAAAATCGATATCTAATCACTCTGAGCTTTGATGGGTGGGTTCCTCGACTCGTATCAAATATTTTCTACCCCCAAAGCCAAAGAAATAGTAATTTAGGAGCATCTAATCGGATTGAGTACCTTTAAAGTTCAATATTGTAATGTATATGCATCACTCATATAACCAAGATTGGAAGGGAAATTTTCAGTGCTTGTAACAGTTTACATAAGCTTTTACATGTAGGTAAGCTGTGGGTTATCTGAACATATTGCAGGGGAATGAACTACGGTTTACCTAAGCTTAAACCAGGGGAACGAAACAAAAGTTTACACAAATGTTCAAATGTGCAATCCTAAATATATATAAAGGATGCCAATGCAGGTGTCTACAGTGTGCATCTCAACACTCTTTTTACTGTAAAAATTAGTTTACATTAAAGATGGATTATATTTTCATTTAACAATTTTGAAATAGTTGTGTGGTTATTAAATAATAAATATGAATTGAAGACCCCTGTTCGGAAATGCTCCTATCAATTAATATTGATTTTATTGTGAATATTTTATTATGAATTGAGATGATTAAATATGACAATTTATTGTTCTATTTTTTAGAACAGACCATTCAGGCGATACCTTATACTGATAGAGATCATTAGGGTGTTCCCATAGCTACGTTCCGAATGTCAATCGGATTGGTTGTTTGTATTGTTTTATTCCAAAGTTATAAGCGATAATGAGTCCAATTAACGTTTATTTGTGACAAAGTTACACAATAAAATTTCTGGCCTGTTAACAGTAACCATTATTGTTTGTTAGCTAAATAACTACATGTTTTTAGACCAGATAATAGTCGAAATATAATGAATATTAATCGATAGAAGCATTTCCGGACAGTGGTCTTCGATTCATATCTAATATTTTATACCCCGGTGACTATATAGCACATGTTTACAAAGAGATTGACCATCTTTAAGCTTAATATGAACCTTGAACATTATGTGCCGCTTCATAAATCATTTACTCATAACATTATGGTGGAGTTTTGCTTGTATGCTACAACTACTTTCATACTCAGGTAAACGATATTAACCCTTTACCCAACATAAGGGCCCTGTGCCAATGCATTCTCTTATATATGCGAGTCGACCATAGGTCGCCTCGCATATATAAGAGAATGCATTGGCTTAACACATTAAAAATTATAAAATTGTTAAAGAATGTAAAAAAAAATGGTAAAAAGTGTTAAAAAAAAGTTTTTTTTTAGGCCAATGCATTCTCTTATATATGCGAGGCGACCTATGGTCGACTCGCATATATAAGAGAATGCATTGGCACAGGACATAACTGTAACTATCACAATGTGGTCAAGGAGCCGGTTCCAATGATATCCATATTTGTATGGTTCTATTGAGACAGACCGAAGATATTTCAGGCTGTTGAAGCTTTATTTGGCCGGTTTTGGCCGGTTTGTTGGGTAAAGGGTTAATTGCTGATATAGTTTAGCATCGGCATTGACATTCTTGCTTGCCATATTTTTTTGTGATGCTCACCGTATTAGAAAATTTCAACTTTACCAGTAATAGGATATGCAATGATAACCAAATAATTCAAATCCATTTAATGTTACTTCTTAGTCGATCATACAAATTACAATAGTTATGTATAACCCAAATATGTAATTCTCATGAGTTATACCATTATTATAGGTTATAACAGCAGAATTTGTTTACTTTATTTTTGTGCATGTTTTATGACAACACAACTTTAATTAAATTAATTTTCTTCTTTTTGGGAACATAAAATCCTTTTTTCAAAACTCTCTTTCAGAAGTTAGGAATAGACATATTTGGCAAATTCACAAAATTTATCTTTAACAGGTAGCCTCATCTGCATATATTTCAATTTCAATGTATTGCATGCAACCCAACTCACAATATTTGTCAGAATATTCTTCTTAATGCAGCCAACATGTTTGTACATGGCTTTGGTATGGCAATATTGCACTAATCATTTTCAATATTCTTGAAGAAAACAATTTGATGCAAATTAAATCCTATTAATTTATAGAAACCAAAGACATTATCCTAGCATAATATCAATGAGCTTGCTATATATTGAGAGTCAATTACACTTATTATGTATTCAATATTATTTGATGTGTGATATTTTAAAGCTAATTTATTATTCACCAACAGAATATGATGTTAAGTTTTTTTTAGCTGAAGATGTTTAGAGACTGCTAGTACAAACTAATTGATATTCTTATATTACTGGAGAAAGAAAACTGTTTATATCTGTGTTTACAACAAGCCTGAGTTTAGTGTGCCTGTCATTTGCAGAATGAGGTCCCCAGAGGGTGAATTTAGTGATGCTATCCCACATAGCGGGCTAGCATCACTAAATTTACCCTCTGGGGACCTCATTCTGCTTAGGCATAATTTAGGAACTTCAATCTGAGTCTATGTCTCCCATTGCAGATGAGGCCATGCAGAATGAGGTCCCCAGAGGGTGAATTTGCAGGATAGCGTCACTAAATTCACCCTCTGGGGACCTCATTCTGCAAATGACAGGCACACTAAACTCAGGCTTGGTTTACAATGGAAAAGATGTGGTATGAAATACTATATTAGTTTTTACATGTATTATGCTTTTATTCTCTGTCCATTGAATCCTTGGCACTTACGTGGTGTGAGAATTGGAATCCGAGAATAGTAATAGTTTTTTTTTCATTGATGCCTTCTGATGGTTGAATGATATGGTATATTACTCACAATTTCCTATGGATAATACATTCTCCTGTTGACTCCTGGTGATTATTTGTATATAAATGAAAATGGTGTGACTTTATCTGTTGGTCATAATGAATACACCCTCATTCACCCCATGCTGTGATGGCCAGGGTTCACTCAATTTTTTGTTAACATTTCTGAATTTGTTTGGACTTTTTCCAGAAACTTTGGCCAAATTGACAAAATCTAAATATGGAATTATAGAGAAAAATTAAACTAAAACAAAACTATAAAACACGTACAAAATTTAGTGGTAAATTACATAAATTTGAATTGGATGAAAGTGACAATGGAAATATGCACTGATGGGAACCACAAAAACTGTAATGAGTCTAGCTGGTAAGGTGTAACATAAACAAGCACTGCATTGTCTTACTAGTATTATGCAACCATGAACAAGCCTTGAAATAGGGTGTCTGTCATTTGCAGAATGAGGTCCCCAGAGGGTGAATTTAGTGATGCTACCCCGCATAGCAGGCTAGCATCACCAAATTCACCCTCTGGGGACCTCATTCTGCTTGCACCTCAGCAGAATGAGGTCCCCAGAGGGTGAATTTGGTGATGCTAGCCCGCTATGCGGGGTAGCATCACTAAATTCACCCTCTGGGGACCTCATTCTGCAAATGACAGACACCCTATTTCAAGGCTTGACCATGAAGCAGTAAAGTGTTGTCTCTTGATTAACCTCTGGACTGCTATATGTCAGTACTGTAACATGTCACGCTGTGTGCTATATGTCAGTACTGAATACGGATGTAACATGTCACGCTGTGTGCTATACGTCCTTACTGTAACATGTCACGCTGTGTGCTATATGTCAGTACTGAATACGGATGTAACATGTCACGCTGTGTGCTATACGTCCTTACTGTAACATGTCACGCTGTGTGCTATACGTCCTTACTGTAACATGTCACGCTGTGTGCTATATGTCCTTACTGTAACATGTCACGCTGTGTGCTATACGTCCTTACTGTAACATGTCACGATGTGTGCTATACGTCCTTACTGTAACATGTCACGCTGTGTGCTATACGTCCTTACTGCAGGTAACATGTCACGCTGTGTGCTATACGTCCTTACTGAGTATGGATGTAACATGTCACGCTGTGTGCTATACGTCCTTACTGTAACATGTCACGCTGTGTGCTATACGTCCTTACTGTAACATGTCACGCTGTGTGCTATACGTCCTTACTGAGTATGGACCTACTACAGCAAACTATCGGTGCATCGGAACGACTATATCTCAAAGTTTCAAATAGTGTATGATGTTCCACGATTCTGAATAATAATAGCCTTTCAACTGATTCAGTTTTATGGTTTTCATGATATTCTCGTTAAAATTTTTCCACTGGAAAATGGCCATAATGTCAATTGCCCCGCATACGATGTCATAACGTCATTAGCTGTGAAGGTGTTGAAAATGACACCATTCTAGCGGCTGATCATCATTGTTTTGATAAATCGGGTTTGTGTAACTTTTTATAAATTGATGATAATCAGAGTGGTGATTGCTGAATGTAGCATTGAAACTTGGCCAAAAATTTGGCATTGGCTAAATAAAATTTGTTTTTGCCATTTTTTTTTAATTTGCCATTGGCCAATTTGGTCACGACAGTGTAAACGCTGGCTATGGCCGAGTGTGGATCAATTAGCAACATGAGACAAACAGAAGGATGCTATGTCTCTATAAGCATTATAAAAACCATATGTCTCAGATAACATAGGAAATTAGAGCTATTTATATGTCTATACTGTGTGGCTATCTCACCTTAGAAATATCCCACCAAACATGCTCAACTTTATTGTCTTATCTAGAGTAATTTATTTGATGTCTTTATTATGTTCTAATGGGCCTTAGCTTTCTAACAGGCCTTAACTTTCTAATGGGCCTTAGCTTTAAAGTCTGCCTTAGGAATATTAATGCCTACTGAAAGTTGAAATGTTACTTGTATGACACAGTTGTATACTTGACTGGCCAGGGCTCTGAGGGCTGACCCAGGTTCGGACCATGTATTCATTGAGTGGCTGTCCACACTCTGTACTAAAGGAACTCAAGAAATATATGGATTTAAAGGGGTACTGTACGCCAATTTCAATAAATGCCCGGCTATGATCTAATATTAATAATATATATAAATATAAGTAATTTGAGTCAAAGATGTATTCTGTAAATGTTCAGGTTAACAGGATATCTTAAAATCAACAATTATTTGATATAAATTAAATTACAAAATTCTGTGTACAAGACTTAATCAAATTAATTGACAGCAAGTGGATTTGAAAAAATGTGTGGCACACATGATTGTGTAAAAAATATTGTTGATACAGGGCGTAAACTCGAGCCACTCGCGGACTTGTGACTATACAATAACTTAAATGCATATATTTGACTAATATGCATATAATATAAAAAAATTTGGTACATTTGCTTGAAACTACAAAAATTACTCGACGACGATAGTTCTATTTTCGCATTCCAGAAAATCTGCAATCCGTAACATTACTTCATACTCAACAGACTTTTACATAATGGAAATCTGCCTTAATCTGGTTACCTTATTCTATGAAGCAGACACTATAGAAACTAACAACAACATTCGAGTACAGTATCCCTTTAAGGGGAGGCACATAACCAATTTTGAAAGGGAATTTTTATGCTAAACTGCTGAGAAAAATTATATATCGAGCAGTTGTTGAGAAACTAAAATATCATTAAACAGTTATAACATTTAGCTCACACTGTTAGGTAAATTAAGTTTTCTCACTTCAATGTCATGTTAAATAATGTTTTTCTTGGCCAAGACAATGAAGACATGTATATCAACATTAAAAGTGAATTGTGTTTCAAATTGATATCTAGTCCTTCGGTAGTATGCATATCAGGTCAATTCAAGTTAACAATCGACCATTGTTTCCAAAAAATCCAACACTCACATCTGTTGCACCATTTCAGAGAACACAGGAACAAAAAATTGTAAATTTTTAACCATTCTTCCAGTAACCCAAGCTGGAAACGGGTCAGCCCCAACCTGTAGGCCTATCTATTTATGATTTTTGCAGCCCATGTCACCATGCCAGTTTTTTGCCTTGTGTTACATGTAACATATGGCCCTGTGATCTCCCATTGTGAGTGGATTAACTTTATTGATGGGTTATTATTAAAGGCACCCATAGTGTTCGCACTGCACATTTTGAAAATTTGAGTATCAGATATCAGTGAAAAGAACATTAAAATACCACTTACCAAAATGAAGTACATTCTTCTCAGATGAAAGTGCGAGGAAAGGTTTTCACGATTGAATCCCAAATTTAAAAAAATCAACCAATGTTGGTAGCAGCAGTGAATGATTTTAAGTAATTTAATTATCGTCATTCCATTGAATTGATCAATCATTTATTATATCACAGAAATTGGAATCATTATTCTAAAACTTACTATTTTTAGCCTAAATTATCTTGGGTCTGTCTCAATAAAACCATACAAATATGGATATCATTGGAACCGGCTCATTGACCACATTGTGATGGTTACAGTTATGCCCTGTGCCAATGCATTCTCTTATATATGCGAGTCGACCATAGGTCGCCTCGCATATATAAGAGAATGCATTGGCCTTACATTCTTTAACAATTTTATAATTTTTAATGTGTTAAGCCAATGCATTCTCTTATATATGCGAGGCGACCTATGGTCGACTCGCATATATAAGAGAATGCATTGGCACAGGGCCCTTCTGTTGGGTAAAGGGTTAAAACTCTATGCATATAGTGCATATATACAGTAACTGATGTTTGTCCTTGTCTTATTTATATATAAATAATATTGCAAACAAGACTCTGTTTAGTATGCCTGTCATTTTCAGAATGAGGTCCCCAGAGGGTGAATTTAGTGACGCTATCCCGTATAGTGGGTTAGCATCACTAAATTCACCCTCTGGGGACCTCATTCTGCTTAGGCCTCATCTTCTCTGTAAAGTTTATTTATTATCAAATTTCTATAGAAACTTCTTGACATAGATTCTATTTCTTTTTTAGTTTAGTTTTTCTATGTCGCAAAATTGGCAGCTGACACATTGCATAATCGAGGTTCCCAATGGGTATACATCACAATATTCACCATTTTGGAACTTCAAATCTGAGTCTATGTCTCCCATAGCAAATGACGCCATGCAGAAGGAGGTCCCCAGAGGGTGAATTTGGTGATGCTAGCCCGCTATGCAAATGACAAGCACACCAAACTCAGGCTTGTTTGGGAACACTATGTGTGGCTTTCATGAAAAATCTAATATAGTTGAATACTCAAAATTAAGTACTGCTCAATTTAATATTTCGTAGAAACAGGGCAAGAATATTGAGCCATCTTGTTTTATGTATCTCTGGTGACTTAGTGGATCCTTGATGACTTAATTGTGGCAGTAAGGGTGGAGACCCATATCCATGTCAGCCTGAATTCCTAAAGCTGACTCAAGTTCAGGTATCCTAATATGCTATCTTTAATTTTTGTATTAATATTAACATGACATAGATCAAACATACTCATTCACAGATGCAAGCCTTGAAATAGTGAGCCTGTCATTTGCAGAATGAGGTCCTCAGAGGGTGAATTTAGTGATGCTACCCCCATTGTGGGCTAGCATCACCAAATTCACCCTCTGGGAACCTCATTCTGCTTAGGCCTTAGCAGAATGAGGATCCCAGAGGGTGAATTTGGTGATGCTAGCCCGCTATGTGGGGTAGCATCACTAAATTCACCCTCCGGGGACCTCATTCTGCAAATGACAGGCACACTATTTCAAGGCTTGCACAGATGTGGTTTCTAATTTCTTCTATACTTTCAGTTTTATGTTCTAATTTTTGGAAACCTGGCCAGAAATATGGCTTTTAAGATGGAAAAGCTGCCAATAACAGGCATCTAGTCAATTCGGATTCAATAGTCTAGACTAGAGCACTGATTTGCTTCCGTTTTAGATACTTCGCTATTCGCTCTAATTGATTGCTGACTCCTTGAGTATTATTTATTGTAAAAAAATGTCTGAAATCACTGGTTAGGTCTTGGAAGTTAAAGCATAAATCTTTTAACCCTTGGTTAACTGAAGACTTAATGACTATTGTTTTATAATTTTGAATTCTGTTGACTCATTTGTGGGAATGTTCAACTAACAGCTTATGCTTCTAGTATCTGAACATCATCACAGATGAATAATGGGCTATTAACCCTTTACCCAACAGAACGGCCCTGTGCCAATGCATTCTCTTATATATGCGAGTCTTATAAAAATGATAAAATTGTTAAAGAATGAAAGAAAAAATGGTAAAAAGTGTTAAAAAAAAGATTTTTTTTAGGCCAATGCATTCTCTTATATATGCGAGGCGACCTATGGTCGACTCGCATATATAAGAGAATGCATTGGCACAGGGCATAACTGTAACCATCACAATGTGGTCAATGAACCGGTTCCAATGATATCCATATTTGTATGGTTTTATTGAGACAGACCCAAGATAATTTAGGCTGTTGCAGCTTTATTTGGCCGGTTTGTTGGGTAAAGGGTTCATTTCAAAGCTGAATGGGGGAATCTATTAAGATTTATTCTAAATGGGTTCTCACTCCCACTCGGTTATATTTAATAGTATATATTGGAATGGTCTATTGTTCAACTTGAACGGTTTTCATGGAAAATAATCAGACGACAAATAAAAGTGCAAAATGAGTCCTAATTATTGAAGGGGAAATGTTCAGATAAATAAGTTCTGGTTGTTTGTTGAATTTATTATCTGAACATTTCCTAAGGGAACTACTCATCAATGAGATAGTTGTATAGAAATGGTTAAGGAGTTAATTTCGCGAGGTATGGATCTCTACCCTTTTTGCCTTATTAGTTCTGAGGTACCATGATATTGTTAATTATTACGGTATCTTGTTTTTGTTGTTGTGATATTCAAACAAGTGGCGTGTATAATCCAGTTATCCGAGTATTACCCAAGAATGCTTGTTTGAGATATTTATTTGTTGATCCTTGTTTTATTATACATAGTTAAAATAGTCCACGGATATTAAAAGTGATCACTTTTAACATGTTGTTTTTATTTAAAGACCAGGAGAACATAGCTTCAAGACCCATGTAATATTTGACCTCTTCAGTTTTAGTCATGAAACCTGTCACAAAATAGGGTTGGAATATATTCATCAAAATAGGGGTGGGAATATATTCATAATAGGGGTGGGAATATATTCATCAAAATAGGGATGGGAATATATTCATCAAACATGACCCAGGCTCCCACCCTGCCAACAGCCCCTCCACCCCATATCATATCACAACTTACCTCTCACCAGAAGCATTTTATTATATCTGCCAATATTATATCTACCAGAGGACTTGGCTTCAGAGAGACAGTCAGGTCATTAATTGAGATCAGAATAACAGATTAGAGATTAGAATGTTATTGGACAGGTTTGTGTAAACACTGCACTAGCAGGGGTGCTTGTTGTTATTATCAAATTAAAACAAAATTATTTTCTCAAGCCTGAATTTAGTGTCTGACATTTGCAGAATGAGGTCCCCAGAGGGTGAATTTAGTCTTGCTACCCCATACAGCAGGCTAGCATCACCAAATACACCCTCCGGGACTTCATTCTGCTTAGGCCTCATCTTAGGCCTTATCTTGAGTGTCAAATTGAAATTTTGTTTTAGTTACTTTTTGACTTTTTCCCTTCTGTTCAGTTTCTATGTCCCCTAATTTGCAAAAGATAAAATGCATAACTGAGGTGTTCAATGGGTGTGCATCACCAACTTCAACTGTAGAACTTCAATCTGTTTCTAGGTTTCCCATGGCAGTTGAGGCCTAATCAGACTGAGGGTGAATTCGGTGATGCTAGCCCGCCATGCGGAATAGTGTCATTAAATTCACCTTTTGGGGACCTCATTCTGCAAATGTCAGACACTAAATTCAGGCTTGGCTGTTTCATATTATTTTCTTAACCACCACTTATCCAGGTGAAGAAAAATTGGGGGGTATATTGGATTGAATTTGTCTTCTGTCTGTCAGGCGGTCCTTCTATCCATCTATCTGTTGGGATGTCAATCCATCTGTCTTTCAACAATTGTTTTCTTCTCCATATTAAAGACCGAATGTGTTTATATATTTTGGTGTGCATGTTCACCAGGTGACTCACAATCAGATTTGTTCAAATAAGTTCATCAGATCAAATAGGTGTAAAGCCAGGGCCATAACTGTTTCCCTCCATAGTAATTCTTAAAACAATTTCTTCTCAAGAACCATTGGGCCTATATAGCTTATTTTGGTATGGAGGGGCCTTGGGGTGACCGGGGTTCAGATTTTTTCAAATGGGGTCATTTTTAGGAAAAGAGGCCCCCAGAGGGTGAATTCAGTGATGCTAGCCCACCTTGCGGAATTGTGTCATTAAATTCGCCTTTTGGGGACCTCATTCTGCAAAGGTCAGACACTAAATACAGTCTTGGCTGTTCCAAAATTATTTTCGTGACCACCACTTATCCAGGTGAAATCATACCCTGATTTTTCAAAGAAAATGGGGGGGGGGGGGGGGATATTGGGGAGTATATTGATAATACTTGATGAATGGATCTTATAGATGGGGATTCACATTTGTTCTAATAGGGGCAGAGATAAGATATTTAACTCTCCTCTATGCTGTTTGGTACTGGTATAATAATATTGATTTCTAGGCAGCCTGGGTGGGGGCAACGTTTGAGGCAATGGGGAGTGAGTGTAGAGGGGATGGAGTTTTGAACCCCTACTTTAATCAAAATTTAAACAGTTAAAAATTTCATGCCTGATACAACATTAGTTGTAGATTAGATGTTCACACCAAAAAATGTCATGCCTGATACAACATTAGTTGTAGATTTTCCAATATTATTTTCTTAACCACCACTTATCCAGGTGAAATCATGCCCTTATTTTTGAAAGAAAAATTGGGGGGGGGGCTGTATATTGGATATTGGGGGGTATATTAATATTAATAGATGAATGGATCTCATAGTTGGGGATTCACATTTGTGTTAATAGGGGCAGAGATAAGATATTTAACTCTCCTCTAAGCTGTTTGGTACTGGTATAATAATATTGATTTCTTGGCAGCCTGGTGGGGGCAATATTTGAGGCAATGGGGAGGGAGTGTAGAGGGGATGGAGTTTTGTTGACCCCCTACCTTGATCAAAATAAAAACAGTTGAAAATTTCATGCCTGATACAACATTAGTTGTAGATTAGATGTTCACACCAAAAATAGGTTAGAATTGTTTTCATAGTTTGGTTTAATTTTCCAACATGTATGTTTTTAAATCACCAGTCCATATATGTTCCTACTTCAGGTTAAACTGCTGGATAGAATTGGCTACAAATTTTAACTTTATGGGGGTGTCAGGTTGGTAATTTTCAAAAGTTTGAGAGCTTGAAGCTAGTATTGGTACCAGTTATAAAATTTTCAATTTCAATTCTTTATTCTCATCACCTTATAAATAAAGGTATGGAGAAAACAAATTTACAAAATGTACATTATTTACGATAGCATGTGGACTTCCGGTGAACAATTTTTCATCACTATATACAAGTGCTATAACGTCAAATACATTCAATATAAACAAACATACATCCACAAGATGTGTACAAATAATTTGACAAATTCAACCTAAGAGGGATGTGCAAAAGGATTTTTGTGAACTTAGTACTGTTGTATGGTTGTCTTCTTTAAAAGGTAAGAGGTTGGAGATTTGTCAGTGGTGTGCAATTAGAAAGTACAAGGTGATGAGCCCTGCTCATCTGAGAACCTCCAGTTATATCCATGTTTAGAACTACTTGTCTTAAGTGATTTTGTCAAGTACTGACTGTTTTACCGGTAGTCAGAGTCCCTGTCTTCTCAATCTTTACAGTCTGGTAGGCGACCCACAGTCATTGACTGTCTTGTTAGTTTGTCCATCCATGCATATATCTCAACCAATGGTTATAGGGTTTAAATGAAATTTACTATGGCGCTTCGATCATGACTGCTTACAAAATAGGGCAAATGACATTAACTTTTTCCGTTTTACAGTTATCATTCTTTGTTTTATCGGTAAATAAATCTTTTTGTCTGTTCAAGCAGATATCTCAGCCACGGGTTGTCAGATATGAATGAAATCTGTTATGGATGTTTTCCATAATGAATGCTTTTTAAAGGAATTCCATTTTTGCATTTTCAATTTATATCAGTTATCAATCTTAATTTGTCAATTTTTTTTGAAATTTTGGCTTGTCCAGCTTGATAACTCAAATAAATATGAACCGATTTGGTATTCCCATGTACCTTTATTTTACATGATTTATTAACGTACTTGGTATTCCTACATGTTTTATTTAGTTATCACAGGGCCAAATTAAGACATCTTTCGAATTAAGCCACATCATAAAATTAATATACCATTTGACGAGTACGAGCCCTGTGGTCCAGAAGTGTCTACTAATCGATAGAAAATCATTCTTATCGCATGGATTTTAGCATATTCCCTTTTTAAGTCTCCGGTGGAGCTTTTGTCATCACACCTCGTCCGTCGTCCGTCCGTCAACAATTCTTTAAACATAAATTCAGGTTTGAGAACAATAATTTGTTTTGATTTTAATAACACACTGGCAGGAGTGCTAGCTATTGCATTTGTTCACACCTGTCAGCCTGATAACATCTTAATTGATGACTGTATTTATATTAACTCTCTCTCTCTCTCTCTCTCTCTCTCTCTCTCTGTCTGTATGTAGCTAATACAATTGACTGAATCTGCTGGTGGGAGAGATCCTGTGCGTTAGTAGATGAGATGGGGTGGGATGCTGTTGGTTGGGGTCAGGGTGGTGGTCTCGGTCATGTGGTGGGGGGGGGGGGGGGGGGTTGATGGAAAGGGGAAGTTTCCATAATTTCATTAAAGATTTTCATAACTCTGCGGATGTCATAATGGTGTTAGTTTTTCTAATTTTTAAAAATGTTTTTTAAAAAAACTAATAATTTTTTTTGTATGTTAAATTGATCAAGGAGTTCGATCTGAATTATTTATTTTTTTATTATAATTTTTTTTAGTTATGTCCCTGGGTCCACCCCCATTTGACCCAGTGACCCCATTTGAACAAATCTGAACCCCAGTCATTCAAGAACCCTCCATACCAAATATAAGCTAAATTGGCCCAATGGTTCTAGACAAGAAGTCGTTTTAAGAAATACTATGGAGGGAAAGAGTTATGGCCCTGGCTTCGCAACTATTTGACCCAGTGACCTCATTTGAACAAATCTGAATGAGAGTCACCTAGGGAACATCCACACCAAATACGAACCCACTCGGTGTGATGGTTTCAGAGGAGAAGATGCATATAGTAATACTTAAAATGTCTTCTCAAGAGAGGTTGGACTAGTTAGCTTACATATAGTATGGAGGATCCTTTATTGACTGAAATTCAGATTTGTTAACATGAGGTCAACCTGTTAAGAAATGACGGGGCTATGGGGACTTAACACTTTTGTGTCTAATAAAATCATTAAAATACAAAATTCATTAAAACATCTACCTTAGAACTAGCTGACTGATTAATCTAACATACATGTATGGTGTTTTGGGTCCATGGATAATTGGGCTTCAAACATGTCTGAATGGTTTTATAAAAAGGCGCTTGTGAGGTTTGAGATGTCGGTTGTGAAATTCCAATCTAAGACTTGGGAGTCTGGAGCCCGGCCATAGGGGTAGGCATAATTCCTTGTCATAAATGCATGTGAATAAAATAATTAACATCGGTTTACCCTCTATAATATATGTTCCCATGTTCCATAGTTATGTTTTTTTTCTTGGGGGTGGGGGTGGGTTGGGCGTTCACGCATTAGCTCGGCGCACCACTCCGTTCAATACATTGTACGTGACTGTACTGTGCAACAAAGATCGAGAATCGAACACACCTCGACTTGGTCACCGACCTTGATTCATTGGAAGGCCGAAATGGCTTCAATAAACCGGCTTTCGGCCGCTTTACCACACACTGCTGCGATAAAACAATTGGTAAGTATCGTATGCTGGTTGTAGATGTTATATAATTATATTTGTTCTTCCAACTGTCTTTAATTTTTCACAATAAATTCATAAAATAATTATGCCGAGCAAAACTTGCAAAAAGTAGAAAAACATGGTGACGGTCAAGTTCACGAAGCTGACCACAAGGCATACCCATTGGAGCACATACAATAATGTTTTGCGCGTCGTGACGAGATCGCATTTGTTTTAATATATTTAATTGTCATCAAATTCCCAATATGAGTATCTCTCCTAAATTTGGACCACTTGATTATTTGATTTTGAGCAATTCAATGTCAAGGTCATTCATTAATTTCACTAAAACTAAAAGTAAAACGGGATAAAAACAGGGATGTTCTTCAGATTCCCCATTTCACTATATATCAAGAATGTTAACTTTGAAATGGTAATCAGGTGAATCACTGAATTATTGAGTGAATATCACACCACTTGAACCATGTCTGACATCTGACACCACATTTTCAGGTCTTTACTCTCACGTGCCTAATTAAGGGACACACTAATAGTTGTAGTCCGAGTCCGAGCCCGAGCCCAGTAAAATGTGTAGTTGGGACGTCTGATTTTATGTGATTCCAGCAAAACACAAGTCGGCAGTTTGAAGCGTATCGTTTGATGGCGTTTGAGAATGCAGTTTCTCTGTCTGTGATGATCACCGGGTTGCCTATGGACATGTTTGGTACGGCTGCTGTTATCTCTCTCCAAAATGTGTCGTGGCACTTCTGATTTTTCCTGTCGTGTAACAGAAAGGCTGCAGGGAAACATACTTTACCTGTGAAGAACGGATGTTTAATTGTCAGCGCCGATAGGAAGAAGTCTCCAAGGTTGAAGGTTGTGTCGTAGGAGAGGATTGGCGGCGTGTCAGATGCTAGCAGTCTGTTTAGTTCCTGTAGAATTTCACTGTTACCAATCACCACACGAAGCTCTGGGTATATACTGAAATCTAGGACGAAGTCAGATAGGTTGTATGCCAGCTCCAGTGTATTATATGCTGCGTCATGGCTAATCTTCCTCGATTTGTTGATTCGGTATCTGACGTTCTCAACTTGCTTCATGTTCTTGGCATTCATGATTCCTTGGGTCGTCGTTGATATGCCTGGTTTGGTCACACTGTCCCTGTATACCGGTGCCGGTTCTCTGTCTACACATTCTTTCCTCAAGGTGGCCATGGTCGACGGCAGCGTTCGTTGATACTTCTGTTCCTTTGTCTTTGCATTGCCATGCGGCCTACTTACGTAAACACTTTCGTCCCCAATATAATGGACGATAACTAACTCTGAAATAAGAGAAGAATACATTACCCGTTTGAAACGTTCGTCGCCAGCCTTGTCACCAATTTCCCCCTTTATCCTGTAGTCACGCCGCAAATACTTTGGTTCATTCTTTGGTATTTTGTTGGCACCTTTATTAACCCAGAAATACTGGTCACACGTAGCGTCTTTTGAGCCTGTTAGAAGGTAAACGGAACCTCCATTTGGCAGTTTTGGTGGCACTGTCGATACTTTGTCTAGGTCGGGTTTCTCGAATATCGAGAGCACTTCTCGATAACCAAGAACAGATTCTTTGTTCATGTAGATTGTAGCTGACATTGTGTACGATGAAGAAGCTAGGATATACTGACCACATTACTACGTGCAGATTATATATGTTCACGAGAGCTGTAACTCACACAAAAATATCGCTCATGTGTGTTTGCATAACACGCATGTATATATACGTGTAAACAACTCTGTGGTAAGTATTCAGTTATAAGTATTCATCTTTTTAAAAACACATTCCTGTGCGTGATATGATCTCACGCGTAACAACAAGTAACTGTATAAACAGTACTTTGATTATATTTCACTATAAGTTGCAAACACTCTTGTCTTAACTCATAAATCCATTGATTTAAGCCGCCAACATATTCCTAACAATAGCAATTAACAACTAATTAGCGACTCGGCGGCCGGCTCGGCTGATTCCAACTACAACTTTTAGTGTGCTGGAGAACGAAAAAAGTCGATAAAAGTTGAAATATAAGACTTACAAATTTTCTTTTTAGTTTTTTTAATTTGTAAGTGGCATAACTTTCCACAAACCAAAATTCATCACTATTGGAATCATATTAACGACAATAAACGAAATTGAAAGTCCCAACTACACATTTTACTGGGCTCGGGCTCGGACTCGGACTACAACTATTAGTGTGTCCCCTAATTAATTAATAATTCAATAGCAAGTAATTGAAGTATCGTGATGTCATGATTATTATACACCTTTAAACAAAAAATTGGGATATATACTGTTTTGTGCCTGTCCGTCTGTACGTCCGTCTGATATCTGTTCATGTCATAACTTGAACAGTAGTACTAGTAGTCAGATCTCAATATAATTTGGTATGGATGTTCACTACTATGATAACATTCAATAGAGGGTTCAATCATTTTGTTTATCTGGAAATGAACGGCTTTTTGGTCTATCAAATGTGTGTTCAGGTGATAACTTGAACGGAAGTGCTCAGATCTCAATGAAAGTTGGTATGGGTGTTCATAGGTCAACATGACCGCTTTCGCAGATTGCTGCTTTCAGAAGGATACACACTATGTTCATGACTGAACTAGGGTGTTCACTACTATGAGGGCATTAAATAGGGGGTTCAATAGTTTTGTTTGGGTTTTCCATTCTAGAATTATTCATCTTTGTTTATCTGGAAATGTTGGCTTTTTGGTCATATTTTGATGTCTGTTCAGGCCATAACTTGAACAGTAATGCTCGGATCTCAAGAAATTTGGTATGGCATATTCAATCGTTTTGTTTAGGTTTTTCGTTCTATAGTTATTCATCTTTATTTATATGAAAATGCTGATTTTTGGATCCATGTGTCTGAGTATATCAGTCATAGGTTATAGGTATGCACACTAGGCGGTATGCCACAAGGGGGTATGCACTGGACGACATTCCATCTCTTGTTAAATTGTGGTGTAGTTGGCAGGTAATCACGATTATTAAAATGGTGCCATCAATGTTATTTATTTTGAGGTACATGTAAATGGGAGCGTTGACACCAAGCCAATCATGATACATGTTGTGCAGCTTAAACAGTCGATTCAAACAATTTACTGCAAGAATTTCTCGACAGAATCATTATAAAAAAAGACTGTGGCCTTTGACCCTGTTTACGTGGCTGCTGTAGATGATGCGACAATCCTGTGCAAAGCACCATCCCAAGCAGAATTTTAAATTTAAACTTATAATTGTGTATATTCACCTGACAAATTTTGGCACCACATTGTCAAATATTGTGCTTCTTGTTAATAAAGTATCTATCTATCTATCTATCAATTTTTTTCCGACCTTGTGTTCCTTGTGGTTTTTTTGTTGATGGTAGATTTCAACTCTGAGCTGTCGTTTTCCCGACGGCTCATTAATTGTGATAAGTTGATTAAAACTGTGATGGTTACAATAAACCACCATCGTGTACTTTTAGCTATTAAAATTAGTGTTTAGTTTGGACAATTGTTGTACAAACAGAGTCCCTTCCAGCGCAATAACTGATGTAAAAACAACGTGTCGCTGCTCTAATTATCTGTGAAGTCACCATTGTTCAATCAATTTGTGAAATAAGCAAACATGTATCTATGTGTATCTGAAGGTGGTGCAGTGCAGTAACAAATTATGGTTTAGGCGTATCCAATTAGACACCTGTTGTTTTAATCCATTTCAAAGCTTCGCAGAGACAAAAGACCGCTAATAAATTGGTACACTTATTCAATAGTACGAAAGTACATTACCTGTGTGCACGCACGTTCACCTGGTATCCCTTTCAGAATTTATTTAGAATAAGATTAAAGACATATTATGGACTTATTCGGGTGTGTAAACCTGATAATTTAGTATTCAGGCGCTATGCCAACTGGAGGAATGCAGCATTCTACTAACATCACCGAAATCTCAAACAAATCGACTGTACCACTCAATAGAAAACGTCATCTGAACAACTCTCAATTGTAAATATTTACATCTCGATTCGGGACGCAACTACCGGCGATAAACTAACGAAAAACGATTTCACCACCGAGAGTCGCTATATTTAATTAATATATAAGAATAATGGTATGTCATGTCGATTTGGATATAATATTTGTAAAATGTAACTACTTTTAGCAAGATTATTCTCCATTTGTATTTGACCACCCTACCGGAGTGTTTCACATCACTTTAAATATAAATATGGCCGTATCTTTTTTATTATCAGGCATTATATTCGTTTTAATTTGTAATTAATTTTGAAATTAATTTACCAAGAACACTTCGTCCATTTGTAACTAACTGTAATGCTGATCAGGGTCACACTGACTCACACACAGGTCAACTCAAAAACGGAAACTTTCACACCATTACCTTTTAACTGATTGCATTCGGTGTCTTCCATTACTTTCAGCGTTCGGATTTTGGAGGTAAACATTAGTCTATTTGTTCACTTATGGACTAATAAAGCCGTCCGGTATTCGGAGTACAGAGGTTCCAGATTACAGAGGTAATCATTAGTGACAATGCACTTGGGTAAATTTGGGACCGAACAATTCGTTCGGAATGGAGAGGGATTCGGATTGTAGAGGGTCTGGATTGGAGAGGTTTCACTGTAGTTATATTTAGTTTGGTGATCAAGTTTGCAATGATTCTGCTACTCTTAAACATCATTGATCTGAAGATAACTGGTACTAATATATCAGTATGCCACCTTCTGCCTTGCATGCATCATCAATGCTTCTGTACTCTGTAGGCTTCAACTTCTTTAATATCTCAAAAGTGATTTGTCTTCTTCTGAGATGCAAACTGCAATTCTGTGTAATCTCGCACTGCCCAATGCTAGGAGCCAAAAGTCTCAGGCCATGAAGAATAATCAGTTTGAGATATTAGCCCATTATTTGGGTTGTCCTAATATTTCTTGCTATATATATGTATTTAATACAGTGTCTTTGCATTTCAGTTATCCGTTGGTCCAAAGGCTATAACATCATCCAGAGATATTCATTTCCGTGTCCATGGTCGCAACACCAATTCCAAAGTCTCCACAACAAACCAGGTTGGTTTCATAAACACTAGCCAATGGATGTAGTACTGTATTGTCTTTGGGGAGGACATTCTCAGGACAATTGCTCCAGGTCTCCTGAAATTGAAATAAGGAGTGCTGTAATTGAGTAAATAGCTTCCATCAATAAACTTTTCTAAATGTAAGGTATCATTTTGTCCTCTTATTATAGGCATTGGCTAGTTCATGACACTCTATTATGAAAAATATTTACAAATATTTATTTATAGAAATGGTGTTCCATCATCATCAGAGCTATTGCTCCCCTGTATTGATTTGAGTGGAATTATTTTGGCTATCCTGCAGTTTTCAAATGGCGATGACTGCAAGTTCTGTTTGCTTATTTGTTTTGAAATATTTTCTGCCCTCGAAAATACTAATAATATTCGCATTTTAATTTTTACTGGTATCGAAATGGGTCGATAAATACCTAAACTAACTTTCTACGAGCATTATATGTTCCAGAAAGATGCATTGAAGTCATA
Organism: Siphonodentalium dalli; assembly: GCA_032622095.1. Lineage (NCBI taxonomy): Eukaryota > Metazoa > Mollusca > Scaphopoda > Gadilida > Siphonodentaliidae > Siphonodentalium > Siphonodentalium dalli. The sequence continues at coordinate 278,607,709 of CP136063.1, forward strand.
AAAAATAAGCCCTCCTTACTTCGAACACAATATATGGGCCCCGTACAAAAAATCTTAACATGAAACTATTAAAAAAAACTTCACGCATTGCTTTCTCTTCGTTTTAATTACCAATATTATGTAGTACCATAAACATATAATAGACAACAGTTCTAGATTTTCTTCATATGGTCTACTGTTGCAATTTTTACGTGACTGCTGACTAAAAAATTGAACTGGCCCAAACAAAACAATTTCAAATATATTGAAAAATATAGGAAACAGAACACTTTATATATTCAGTGCTATATTGACAAATTTTTCAGAAATATTTTGAATAGGTATGTAATAGGTAAATGCATTCTCTTATAAAATAATAGATAATATTTTTTTTTAATCTTTTGAACCATTTCTTTCAATGAAACATATTAACTCATTTGTAGACATTGAAAAGTTTTCACTGTTTTTTCTTATCTATATATATATATATATAAAAGAGTAGGATATGTCTGTCCATCTGTCTGTCTGTTCAGATTTTTCTCTTAGACCCTCTAGACCGACTTCAACGAAATTTGGTGTGGTGGCTCGCGGTACCCTGGCGGAGGATACAATAGCGTTTATTTTTCAAAATTTTGATTAAAAAAAATTTAATTAAATAAATAAAAAAACACACAAATTAAAATAAGCTCACTGTGGGCCTATTTCACAATCAAACAAATTTGGATATAGGTTCAATATCAATCTATTTGCAGACTAGATTTATGCTCTTTATAAACTGTGTTTTCACTGTGGCCCATGCCATCTGGGACAACAGAATAATGGGTATAAGTCCACTATGGACTTGGCTTGTTTCGGAATCAAGGAAGTAGAATATATGAACCTATGTGAATATTTAGGTCCAAATGCGAAGCGCCTTACTGGAGCCGCAGGCTCCTAATGCACAAAGGGGCCTGTCAAAGGGGCCACAGGCCCCTTTGTGCAGGTGTGCAGCAGGCCCCTCTGATGCTGAATAAAGGCTCCCGAAGGGAGCCTGTTTCAGCTTGTTTGTAATTTGAAGAATATTTTGCGTAGCATAAAAATCTTCCGAATTGTGCATTCAAGTTGAGGTTGGTTTGCAACTTCCAACCATATATATTTTTCCCATTATCAATCTTAATTCTAAACTTTTGCTTTACAGTTATCCAATGATTACCCTGTGATAGATCACACATTCGATGCTGTTGTTGTTGGTGCTGGAGGAGCTGGTTTAAGAGCAGCTTTCGGATTGGCTAATGAGGGATACAAAACAGCATGCGTCACAAAATTATTTCCAACGAGATCTCACACAGTAGCTGCACAGGTATAACCAGTTCATCAGTGTTCGCGCTGGACCAAAAAATCTTTTAGCCAAAAGTTTAGCCAAATGAAAAATTTTATTAGCCAAATGAAAAAAACTTTAGCCAAATGTGTTTTGGTCAAATTAAAAAAGAAATTTGGCCAAATTAAATCTTCGTTTTCTGGGCGGTTCACAATTAATGACTAAAATTGTTGTTTAAACTTGATTTGTTATACTCAGAATAAAAACATAATTAAAACAACACAGAAACAACTTTAAAACAATATTATACGAACATATGTATGCCTCATATCACACAGGCAGATTAAATCCTAAAACATTAATAGGCCTATATAATACGGCTGAATTTTACATCGGACCATACGCAGAAAGCCCGTTGAAACATTCTATATAATTATAATCACATAAATCCGCTAAACTAATTGCTTATTATAGTAAGGTGTTGTTAACTGTTGACTCTGACACACATTATAAGCGCCGATTGATACGCGCGCAACAGTTTGTCTCAAATAAATTGTTATCAAAACACAGGTTTGTGGCCGCGGACATAAGCCGATTAAGTGTGATGTAATTTATCCATGAACTTGACAAATGGAGGTTCTATCACCATTCGACGCGGAAATGGGACCTTAATTAAACAGACAAGTTTAATTTACGTGGGACACGAAAAAAGCGAATTTATTGTCGGCAGTTTGAGGGTTAATTAATCCCAAAATACACGGAACTCCTTTACGATATTCCGATAGGACTATGTTTACTCTAGTGCTGCTGACAACTCTCTTCAAAGCATACATGCTTAGCATTATTTACAAGGTCGTTGTCATCGTCAGCGTATAAAAAAAAAATCCGCATATTATTTGGACACTACAAAAACACTCTTTAAAACAACAGTGTCACCACTAAGTATTCACCTAGCAATTGCGCTCACTGACAACAACTCTCTTCAAAGCATATATATAAATAAAAATACTGATCAGATGTCAAACAGTTGTTTAATATTCCCTTTGTACAGCCGCCACAATCCAATCAACGCCACCGTTACCGAACGATAAGTACGAAAATAACGAAATACTTTCGTCACCTAACTTCATCTTGAATGTCGATCTATTGAGCGCTTTTATCAATTTGCTTCTGACTCCATGCTTTCCGTCTCCATTTGGGGTAAAAAAAGTTTAGCCAAATGAAATTTTTATTAGCCAAATTCGAAAAAGATTAGCCATTGGCTAATTTGGCTGCAGACAGCGCGAACACTGCAGTTCATGCAAACCTGTTGTCTATAACTCATTATTGTTCTGGATGTTTTGTATAGGTATCTAGCTGGATAAGATATCATTGTCATATTTCTTATGAGGTGTCCAGAAGTATATTGTTAAGACACATAGGATTTTATCTCAGTATTGTTTGAGGTATATTTTACATATTTCTCCTTGAAGTTTTGAAGAAATTTCTTCTTATTTTTGTTTTTATTATATAAACCCAAATGTTTACAGTATAAAGCAAAATTAATTTAAATTTTTGAATCAAAATTAATATTCGATTGTAATGCTTAGTTGAAACAAATAATTTTTTGCTGTTCAGGGAGGCATCAATGCTGCTTTGGGTAATATGGAAGAAGATGATTGGAGATATCACTTCTACGACACAGTGAAGGGATCAGATTGGCTAGGAGACCAAGATGCTATCCAATACATGTGTGAAGAGGCTCCGAAGTCTGTAATTGAGGTACATGTATAATAGGGACTATAGCACACTACTTGATTGCATGTACATTTTCTTTGTTCTAAACTATTATCAGAAATTTATATTTTATTTCTTTATAGTATGATAATTTGATAAAATGTGTAACCCAATAGAATTGTTTTTGCAAAGAGATAAAATTAGTATTTTCTCCTAACATATTATAATTACGTCACATCAAATAAGGAAATTAAATACTAATATTGTCACTCGTACATTGTAGATTGTGAGTAGCGTCACTAAATTCACCCTCTGGGGGACCTCATTCTGCAAATGATAGACACACTTATTTTCAGGCTTGGGTTAATCTATTTTTAATGTTATTTACAGCTTGAGAACTATGGTATGCCATTTAGCAGACTGGAGAATGGTAATATTTATCAGAGAGCTTTTGGTGGACAAAGTTTGAAATATGGTAAAGGAGGACAGGCTCATCGATGCTGTGCGGTAGCTGACAGAACCGGCCATTCCTTACTGCATACATTGTATGGAAGGGTATGTTGTTAGTGTTAAGATCCTGCGAACATTTGAGATTTGCTTCATTGTGCAATCATGCGAAAGGTTCAAATCGATACAAAATGATCGTTACGATTAAATAAATTTTCAAAATCTCCCTCACTAGAGATTCTTGCGATTTTCTCTAATATACAGCCTTCGAAATTAGGAAAATGATCCCGTGGTAAATTTAATGCTGTGGCATGTTAGATTCCAGTTGATGCCACATCATTTTCCACGGCATTCCTTATTGCGTAGCTAATTTCAAGGATTGAATATATAAACAATAATGTCAGTAAAACATTGATTGTATCTTGTTTAACAGAAGGGTGATAACCCCATATGTACTGTGTGTATTGTATCAGGGTTTCCGCCAGGCCGGCTGCGGGTCCGTCCCACGGACCCATTCCCCTCGCAGATGATCTTTTTGATTCATACATGTACCAAAATTCAGTAGCAATATGTCATAAAAAATCCGGCTGCAACGGGAGTTCGGGGGGTTGAACAGAATACTGGTGAAAAAACGGTTTAATTGAGTACAGTACTTACCGGTACAGCGTAACCCTTTGAAATCAAAGCGCCAAAACTACAACGTAATGTTTGGTGTGCATTGAAATAACGACGTTATATACAGCGTAATAAATGTCGCGGTAACATCAAAGAATGTCGGACTGCTGAGTACAGATATTACTTCACACGGGATTTCTGTGGTTGAAACTACTCACGCTCGGAGATCCCGTGCTATCGTACGATTACATAATTTGATCAAAGAATGCCGAATTGCTGAGTTAGGCAGAGTAGGGATCAACATACGCCAACAGGCGGTTCTCCTACCAAAGGAGGTATCTACCTCCGAGATCCTGTGCTATCGTACTGTTATAATACGGAACCTGTCCCAAATCAGTCTTTATAGCGGGAATTCATAGTGACAACACCATTTATTTGACCCATATAACATGCATGGAGGATAAACACAAAAAACATACCCCCACCCAATATGGAGATAAAGTCAAAGTACGGTCCATAATAGTTTCGTTGTCCCGCCTGGGTCCCCAACACAAACAACGGCTCACATGTTCCCATTTCCCGCCAAAACTCAATTATATTTTATAACACGTTGGCTAAAACTCTATAGCAGCGGTCGTCAGTAACTGTTGTTTGACTAATTAATACAGACTATTGACAAGCTACGCGTTCCGAGTTTGAATGATTTCACTAACATTCGTATTTCGCCGCTATAAATGTCTCCTGCAGACAAACCCTGCAGTATATATGACGTCACAGCGCACACATAGTTTTACGATTGAAAGAATACATGGAAAAATCAGTTTCGTTTTCACGGAAGATACTTGAAATTCTAGGAAATACTTAATTCAATTCTCCCAGCTAGGTAGTATTGGATAGATGCTTTTTAGTGTTTAGTTTCATTATACCTGTCGGAATCTTATTGTAAGTTATAAATTTTTAAACACTGTAAGTTGTAGCTTGATATAGTCTCATTAGTCTTCAGACGCCAGTCTTACATGCGTAATTACATGATTAATTATCTGGATACCATCAACAGAATTAATGCACCCACGGAAAATGATCGACTTGCGTAATATACGTAGCTTTGGATTGCTTTGTGTGACACTCAGGTGCAAGGAAATGGCTACTATTCAGTGTCAAATAACAAAATTTTCGCCCGACAGGACGAACCATGGTCGTCCCGTCGCGTTATGTGTCTCCCCAATACGGACTCATTAATTTCCCCTTGGCGGAAACCCTGATTGTATCAATCATTAGGGTAAATTTCATGATGGACGATGATAACCTCATATGTACTGTGTGTATTGTATCAATCATTAGGGTAAATTTCATGATGGACGATGATAACCTCATATGTACTGTGTGTATTGTATCAATCATTAGGGGAAAATTCATGATAGACGATGATAACCTCATATGTACTGTGTGTATTGTATCAATCATTAGGGGAAAATTCATGATAGACGATGATAACCTCATATGTACTGTGTGTATTGTATCAATCATTAGGGTAAATTTCATGATGGACGAGGTTTGTCGAATTGGATAACATGTGGCTCAGTGAAAAATAACTGACAAACAATAGAGTTATCTCACCTGTTCTGTATTTGTCAATCCAGTTGGTTGATCCCTCACATGGAATATTTTGGATTACTTTCTTTGCACCCAAGTATGATGTTGAATGCTAAAGTTAAACATCCCTGTCTCTGCCAATCTCTATCAGAGCGCACCAGTCATAATTCCTTTCCTTAACTTAATTCCCGAAAATCTTTTCCTCTATAATATTCACAGTACCTCCTAGTCAGTCTAACAAAACTCAGACCATGTTTCATTTCAATCAACCTACGGTCTGAGGACTCTCATGGTTAAAATTATTTCAAACGAGAGAAATCTAGTCAATACGCAGCTTGTATTCTGCATGTACAGTGAAGCAATTAACCTTGAGAGCATTTTATTGCACGGACATTTGGTTAGAAGAAGAGTGACAACTCTTAAATGTTTACATGACCTCGGGCGCACGTGTGTAGATCTATGTGTGTATCGCAAAATAAAACAAATTGTTAATTTTGCTGAACTTTCCATTACGGTGGTTGGATTCAATGTCAAATCTTGTCCCCAATTTGATTCGAGTTTCAGTTGGATGAAAGAATTGCGATTCGCTGTAGCCTACTTATTGTAGAATTTTGATCTCTCTCATCAATATTTTTCAACCATCTAGCTAACTGAAACAAAATAATATTAAAGTACATTGTGTATGTTTCTTGTGTATAAAACTTGGGATTCTGGTAGGTACAATGTCAATCTGACCAGATTATACCGCACACTTTGTATGTTGTTAGTAACACTAACTCAGTTTACAATTTTCACCACTTGGCAATATGTAAGCCTTGAAAGTTGAAACTAACTGTTGCAAATAATGGGGTTTTTTTTGTGTTATGAATGAGTTTTTTTGTATATAATTTCATGTTCTAAGTCACAAATATTATTTATTTTCTGTGTAGGAGGCAATGTACACAACCCCAATAAAAAGTTTTTATCGGGAGTTTACCTTAATTTTCTTCCATATTTAGTGATGTACCAGATAATTTTGTGTATAATTTTATTTCCAGTCTTTGAAATACGACTGCCATTATTTCATTGAGTACTTTGCTATGGATCTGCTGATGGAGGATGGTGTTTGTAAAGGAATTACTGCCCTTAGTCTGGAGGACGGAACGGTGCACAGAATGAAAGCCAAGAACACTGTCATAGCTACAGGGTTAGAATTAGCATAACTATCTTAAATTAAGTGTCAACTTCTGTTCAGTGATGCAAAATAGTTGCAATATTTGCTGGGAGAAAGTTTATATTTGATGTTAGTTTCACTAAGAAAACACCTGAATTGAACAAATGATAACCTGCTTGAATTGTGCCGTCACACCTGTTTCCTCTATCTATATATACTTTCGGGATTCCACATTATATCTTTCAATAGCTTGACAAAAATAACAAATAATTTGTTTGTACACGGTTTCATAATCCAAGTATTTTACATGCATTATAACCAGTTTGTTCTGTACTGTCCTAAGTTATGCCTTGTACTTACTTGGTTCGACATTCAATTTAATTCCACATATTGGACCCAATTTGATATATTCAATATTCAAAACCCTCACTGGGTTCCTTAACATTCCAATTTTATTATGTTTTTCATGTCACTCTTCTGATATATTGTATTTTATTTAGGCTGATTTATCCCTTCCTGACAATTTTGTTGTTAACTATTTTTCTCATTCCTTAACTCTTTCACTGCCACTCAGCATCACAGACGAATTCCCCACTGCCAAGCATACAATACATGTACACAAGCATTATGGGTGTACTCTCAGGTGCCAAATAATAGTGTCAGCACGATAATTAATTTTGGAGCAAATTCCCAACGATCACTATTATTTGGAATTGAGACATTTTAAGCCTATATCCCCACACATCATTATTATTAATATTATTATTATTATTATTGAAAAGTTGCGCTCGTCTCATTTCTAATGTACAGCAGAATAAAACATGTCATGAAAGAACTACACATGTTGAAGTTTGAGTTCCGTGTCAAATACAGATGTGCCCTAATTGTTTTCAAGTCTCTGCATGGAGATACACCATCTTACATTTCTGAAATGTTTACCAAACACAGCTCAGTTACTCGAAATGGCCGAAGTGGAGTTCAATTGTCTCATATACCAGATAAACTAAATGTGAACTATGGAAAGTGCTCATTCCAAAATGTCTCAGTTTCTATTTGGAACAGCCTACCCGTTGATATGAGGAAGATTGACTCAGTATCATCTTTTAAAACAGCTCTTAAAACTCACCTGTTCAGAATGTGTTATTCGTTATAAGAGCACCATCTGTTATTTTAACTTTTTTTAGGATTATCCGTTATAGTTGGAAATTAATATTTAACTTAATATTTTAATCAGGTCTTTTAATATACTGGATATTTTATTGTTAATTGTAGGTCCAATTTCAGTCATCTTTCCGAGTTATCTGCCATATATATCGGTGAAGCTTTTATTGCATTTTTATGTGTAAATATGCGCGATGTTATCTTGTTTGTGTATATTTGTATATGTAATTGCGCATTGAAACTAATTGCTGTAGAATGCGTTTCTTAAATGAATATAATAATAATAATAATAATAATAATCACTATTATTAGGCCATCACGATTATTAGGCACCTGAGAGTATACCGTATGAGTAATATAGTGTATCTCAAGTATCGCTTGGAATAATGTATTGAAACTTCATATGTGATTAGACATGCCATTGCATGTTCATAGCCACTCATGCCACCACCATAGAGGTCACGCGACCTTGGCAACCATCTTGGTTTACACACAAATGGCTATATTTGATGCATATTCATGCATATATATTGGTATATGTGGGTGCTATCAATGCAGAAATTTTTAATGTTCAATATTTATTTTTCACTTTACCTTCATTAGACGACATCTTTCAGGGAGGGATCCATATGGTACCCGGCCAAAAATTGCTATATATACCCACATTTTAATAGGTCATGTTACCGTGGTGATTACTATGAACTTTTGTGTGTGGTCACATATACCATGTACATACATGTATAGGTGCAGGTAATGCTGTAAAATTTCACGTCACATTAACTGGACGGCCATATTTACACCTCATGTACCTGTCCTGCTGGAAGCATGTACCGGATTCAACTCAAGTTGCTATCGGCAGTGGATGAGTAATTCAATTCGACTGTAGTCGCGATCAGCAGTGAAAGAGTTAATCTTAAAAGTACAGTGCAATGACCCATTATCATCCAGTCTTCTTTTTTTTTATCAAAATGTGCAACTTTTATTGTATAAGGCCAAAACAAAATATATGTGTGTTTGGGGTCTCCCTACCTACCCTATCTTAAAGGTGCCTACCCTAAACTTTTTATTGGGTCTCCAGTAGATTTACATTCCCTCTATGCCCAGATATTGAGTTTTTGTTAAGTAAAATTATCAAAATTAATATATTTTGACACTCTAGTAGATTATATACATAAACTTTACATTGATACACATTGAGTTTTATCATCCTAAGTATTTTGATATCAAAAACAATTTCAATGTCCTTAGTATTTCAGAAAAATTCAAAAATCTACCTACCTACCCTAATTCTCAGAGAGGGTGGGACCCCAAACACAGGTATAATTTTGTTTGGCCTAAGGTAGGATACTGCTTAAATTTCTAGAACTGACCATGACCATTGATGTGAGCAAGAATAAAATATAAAAAATAAAATTTGTCCACCCGCCCAAATTTTTCTAAAAAAGTTGGATGAGAATCTATTAATTTATTTATATGATCTGTATCTCATATTTTATTATATTGTTCCAGTGGTTATGGCCGGGCATATTTCTCCTGCACTTCTGCTCATACATGTACTGGTGATGGAACTGCCATGTTCACCCGAGCCGGACTTGCCAATGAAGATATGGAATTTGTACAGTTCCATCCAACAGGTAGCACATTATATTAAATTTCCCCTACTGATGTAGCAGTTTATCCCACCCCTTACACATTGGTGGGGGAGGAAAGAGATAACAAAGTTTATCTCTCCCTCACACCTGACACACCACCACCCTGGTTACATCCCCACCACCCTACCATCTGAAGTTTTTATACGCCCGTATGAAAAAACGGTCGTATTATGTAAATGGGTTGTCCGTCCGTCCGTCGTCTGTCCATCCGCTTTTGGTTTCCGGATGATAACTTTAGATTGAATCAAGTGAACTGAACCAAATTTGGTATAATATTAGTTTACCACTCCAAAATACAGATCAAGTTCGAATATGGGTTTTGTCCGCATGATTTTGACTGAGCTATGCTCCTTTTTCGACTTAGATTTTACCTGATATGCGGTTTCCAGATGATAACTTTCGATTGAATCGAGTGAACTGAACCAAATTTGGTATACAGATCAAGTTCAAATATGGGTTCTGTCTACATGCCCCACTCTACTCCAGAAACGGGCGTATTATGCCACGCCCCGACGGCGTGCTCTTGTTACCTTATCATCTAATGCCTGGTTACTCTCATAGTTGTGATCACTATTGCTATGTGACTCAGAAAAGATTGCAGTTATGATTCCACCACTGAGTTTTTTACCCTGTGCCAATGCATTCTCTTATATATGCGAGTCGACCACAGGTCGCCTCGCATATATAAGAGAATGCATTGGCCTAACAATTTTTTATCATTTTTTTTAAATAAATGTTTCTTACAATTTTTAGGACATAAAATAAAAAACATCCATTACCCTGCAGGGAGCCCCACACATATATAGAAGCATATAGAAGAGTGTCGTCTGCTCATGTTTGTCTGGGGCTCTGTATGGGTGAAATTATAATATTGTTAAAGAATACAAGAACAAATTATTAAAATTGTAAAAAATTGTTAGGCCAATGCTTTCTCTTATATATGTGAGGCGACCTATGGTCGACTCGCATATATAAGAGAATGCATTGGCACAGGATAAAAAAAATCCCGACTGGATTTGATATGGCGGGTCACATATATCATTTTTATTGTGCTGTTGCCAATTTGGATATAAAATTTTGAAAATATCTAGAGATTAATTGCCTCGTGTGCCCATCTGAACATTCCAGCTAAGTTTTATACACACTTTTATTCCACATCCGTTGACGTCAGGCACATGTACTAAATGGATTCCCAGACGTTTAATACATATTGGTGTACACCACAAGCGGAAAACAAGCCGAAACTTCTTAGAGTTGACGTTGTTGTCCAGAGTGATGGCATACATAATGTCAATGACCTGCTTCAGGTGATGTGCAGATAATTATCGGTTTTTCACCTGAGTTAAATCACAATAAAGGTAGATATAGTATCAATGGTAGTCACAGTCAATAAATTAAACTTATCCAACACAAGGGTGTGGAATAAATACAGAACACAACTAGCATCATAATTGAGAATCTTTTTTCAAACTCTTTTCACACAGCGCATAGTGACATTTCACTCAAGCTCTGCTTTCCTGATATATATTCTTATTGCTGTCCGCAACTCATTTGATAAAGGATTTTTGATTAAGATGCGCATTGTGTTCTGTCTATTTATAACATCTATGTAGCTAGATACCAGCGTTAGTTCTACGGGTGTAGGAGATTCATCATGTGAATTGATCATCAATTGAATATTGCGTTTTTTTTCTCAAACAGGTATTTATGGTGCTGGGTGCCTAATAACAGAAGGTAGTCGTGGTGAGGGTGGTTATTTAATTAACAGTGAGGGTGAGAGGTTTATGGAGAGATATGCCCCCACAGCCAAAGATTTAGCTTCCAGAGATGTTGTCTCAAGATCTGAAACGATGGAGATTCGTGAAGGCAGGTGAGTCAAATCATCTTAGCTTCATATCTTAACCCTTTCATGCTGGGAGCTGCACTGGCGCAGCATTAAAGATCCTGTGCTAGTGCATTCTCTTATATATGCAAGTCTCCCATACGGAGCCTCGCATATATAACAGAATGCACTGGCTTACAAGGTCTGGAGGTGAATATAGTTAGGCCAATGTATTCTCTTTTAGGCCAAAAAAAAAAAGTGTTTTGGTTCTCGGGCAATTTTTTTTTCAAATCAATGAGGGAGGGAGGGTTTTATTTTTATTTTTTATTTTTTTCTGCGCATAGTAAGCATGGACAAAGATACCTTCCTCTGTCTAGTAATAACCAGAAAGGTAGAGGGAACTGTTATGCATATAAACTCATTTAGTCTTATATAAAAATGACATTGTACTACCAGTGTATGACTGGGATTACCTAACAATATATAATGCCCCTGACATTAACTACTGTTATTGTTGTCTAAAAACTGATAACTCCCCATTCTAATATGTGATCCTGAATTTAGTCCTGTGCCTTTCAATTGTATAAAGTTACAATTAGTGTAAGTTGTTCACAATGACTAATTGTAAGAAGAGCATGAGGATCAGCTAATCATTTTCTTAATTGTAGTCATCTACTTTATGTTGTAAGCCTGCAATTCACTTTTTGATACATTACATGTTAGAGCTCAATGCACACTAATATTCAACACATATCTGCTATGGACATGTTGATTAAATCCCCAAAAAAAATTTTTTTTTTTTTTTTTTTTTCAAATATTTTTTTTCGTAAGTTTTTTTGTCGTAACATCGGGCATTGCAATAAAAAGGCCTAATGCGGCCCTTTTTATTCAATGCGGCGGTGCCTGAGAACCAAAACCTTTTTTTTTTTGGCCTTATAAGTGAGGCTCCTTATGGGAGACTCGCTTATATATGTGAATGCATTGTCACAAGGTTTTCGCAAAGTTTCAGGAAGCTCCAGTCATAGAAGGGTTAAATAGTTGACATCTTTTTGTCTCAGGCCAGACAATTTGGCATGTCGTTTTAATTTTATGATAGCAAGAAATGCGGTGACCTATATAATGTTCTCTAGGTAACGAAATATTTTTAGGCAAGTTTTTATAAAAACTCGACTATTGGTATGGAGAGGGACTGTTGGTGGGTGGGCGGGCGGGTGGCAATGTACCTGTATAACATAGTCATTTATGGATGGATTTTTTGTTTGTGAGTTAATTGTCATGTGCGACAGCTGTTCACAGAAAATCAGGTCTGCCCGTACTTTCTAACCAGGGTCATGCCACTTGTTTCTATTTATAGAAATTTAATGTCCGTTAGAGTGATAACTTGAATAAAGTTTGAGTTTGTAAACCAGGTTTGTCTGATTAATTTTTACCTGAGTTACGTCCCTTAGTTCGTCTTTTTTTGATCAATTTAAGGAAATTTTAGGACATTAGAGCGTTAACTTGAACAAACATCAACCAATTTGGTATATGGATCTTTTACAACAATATCATGAACGCGTTCGAAACCAGATTTGTCCTTTTTACCCCAGTCACGGCTCTTAGTTTGTCTATTTTTAGCAATTTTATGACTGTTAGTGCAAAAAATTTAGCAAATGTCAACCGAATACATTCATATTTGATATGTGCACCTTTCACAATATCACGATCGAGTTCGAAAAGCACGTTGTCCGATTTATTTTACCTGAGTTACGGCCCGTAGTTTGTCTATTTTTAGCAGTTTTATCATCGTTAGTTCAAAACTTGAACAAATATCAACTGAATACATTCATATTCATAAATTATTCTTTCCCAACAATATCTTGATCCTTAGTTCTGAGTTTTGGTTCTTTAGTTTGTCTATATTTAGTGATTTCCGATCGAACAGATTCACTCTCATGGGCCAAAAAACTGGACCAGAGCCATCTTTGATGTTCAACCCTTGTTTTATCTGGCCTAATAATTTGTTATTTGTACCCAAATAGAATTTATTTGGGGGTGGGGTTGGGTACTATAGAAAGCTGTGCATCAGTCAGTGTGTGTGGGCATACGTTGTCTGTCCCAAATGGTTTCCAGATGATAATTTCAGCATATGAAATTAATAAAAAAAATTAAATGTGTTATATATAGAATACACGCATAGTGTTTCTGAATAACAAATTTAAACCCGAGTGGGATTGGTGATTTACCCCCGAGCTTATCGAGTGATGTAAATCGTCAATCTCATGAGTGGTTCAAATTCGTTATTCAGAAACACTTTACCGTGATTCCTTCTTGTTAGGTTTTTTACCCCACTTCAAACAATAAAACCAGAATGATTGTAATAACGAAAAAGATTTCACCCATTTTGAACCTCACCACTGATCGATAATTAATGGGGAGTAGTTCGTGTAGTAATACCAAAGTAGCTGAAATGGCGAAAGACAATCTAAAATGGTTATCAATTATCAAATTTAAATAATCAATCAATATTAATGCTAAGCAAATGTTTATTTCACATCAAAAGTCACATCCATCATCCTTTCATCAGTTTTGGAACTACTTTTGTCTCATACAAAATGTTTGGAACAACTGGGTTAAACAATCTGCGTATGTTTTATAGCCCGAACAAGCGATGAAGCTTAATCGCTAAAAAACAACTTGCACCAGCTTCGATCTATACAGGTCACGGAAGGTCACACGCAAGTGACACAATGTAGTCCCTACTGTAGGACTAAAGCTTTGCCATTCAAAATTAATGGGGGAAATTTAAACTTACAGTGACGGCGTTTAATCATACAAAAGTGTCGTTTAATTATAAAGTCCTGATTGAACTACAAATTTAACTAGCTACCATTAATACTATAGAAACATAGCAGATCGTGGTATAAATGAGCATACTGGCTAGTGAAACAGGCAAGTGTTGAATATTGGGGAAGTTCACTCATTTCACCAAAGGTTATTTATGACCTTTGTTAACTGAAATTTAATGATGTTGGTTTCTGGATAATACAATTAATTATGACTATCCGATTGTTATCAGTTTTAGAATATGGATTACTCACATTAACCCTTTCATGACTGTAGCTTCCTGAAATTTTGCAAAAACCATGTGCCAATGCATTCTCTTATATATGAGTCGCCCTATTATATATGCGAGTCACCAATAGGGTGCCTCGCATTTATAAGGGAATGCATTGGCCCATCAATATTTACCTTGATCTTGTAAGCCAGTGTATTCTATTATATATGCGAGGCTCCCTATGAGAGAATCACATATATAAGAAAATGCACTGGCACAGGGTTTTTATTGCTGCACTAGCATAACTCCCGTCATGAAAGGGTTAAATTACAGATCACATTTAAATTGTTCCAAAGAGTTTTGTGTCAGTTATGTGCTCTTTTGAATTGATAAATTATTTATTTTTAATTATTGCTTCTGAGTTTGGTAACTGTTCTAATAACATGAAAATACATGTCTGTCAGAGTTCCAATAAATTTTGTCATTACGTTAATTTTCAGGGGTTGTGGACCATTAAAAGACCACATCCACTTACAACTCACCCACTTGCCACCAGATGTTCTAAAGACAAGGCTTCCCGGTATCTCTGAGACTGCCATGATATTTGCTGGAGTGGATGTCACCAAGGAGCCAATTCCTGTGTTACCGACAGTACATTATAACATGGGTGGAGTACCCACAAACTACAAGGGTCAGGTTAGTTATTTGTATATTTTAATCTCAGCAAGGCAGGCATCTTTACTTAACCCTTTACCCAACAGAATGGCCCTGTGCCAATGCATTCTCTTATATATGCGAGTCGACCATAGGTCGCCTCGCATATATAAGAGAATGCATTGGCTTAACACATTAAAAATTATAAAATTGTTAAAGAATGTAAGAAAAAATGGTAAAAAGTGTTAAAAAAAGATTTTTTTTAGGCCAATGCATTCTCTTATATATGCGAGGCGACCTATGGTCGACTCGCATATATAAGAGAATGCATTGGCACAGGGCATAACTGTAACTATCACAATGTGGTCAAGGAGCCGGTTCCAATGATATCCATATTTGTATGGTTCTATTGAGACAGACCGAAGATATTTTAGGCTGTTGAAGCTTTATTTGGCCGGTTTTGGCCGGTTTGTTGGGTAAAGGGTTAAGAGTCATGATGATGATAATAAAAAGCTATTTTACAAAAACAAACACATGCTATCTTTATTATTATGTGGATGTAATTCAATGTGTGGCCTGTATCCATTTATCAAATACACATAGCTTGTTTCAAGCTTTGTATAATAAATATACCATCCTGGATTTCAGATTTGAATCCATTGGCACACCCTGCAGCCCGCATTTATTGGAGAATTGTTTTGAAAATTAATAGACATGTTTAGGGTCACCTCTAGATGTGAGAATTTATCATATTTAACATTTGCCAAGTTAAGCTCTTGCCAGTGGCCATCTTGAATTTGTTTCTTTCCACTGCTTTCCTTGACACAATCCTTCGGCAGACCCTACAGGCCACATCCCTCATCTGATCATCACCAAATGTCATGGATTTTTTGGGTGACCTCTAGATGGGAGCTTTCAAAATTCTTTAAAAACAGCGCAGCCAACAACAATCTTGGATTTTATTTGAATCCATTGGCACACTCTGCATCCCACATTTATTGGAGAAATGTTTTGAAAATTTACAGGCAGTTTAACCCTTTACCCAACAAACCGGCCAAAACCGGCCAAATAAAGCTGCAACAGTCTAAATTATCTTCGGTCTGTCTCAATAGAACCATACAAATATGGATATCATTGGAACCGGCTCCTTGACCACATTGTGATAGTTACAGTTATGCCCTGTGCCAATGCATTCTCTTATATATGCGAGTCGACCATAGGTCGCCTCGCATATATAAGAGAATGCATTGGCCTAAAAAAATCTTTTTTTAAACACTTTTTACCATTTTGTCTTACATCCTTTAACAATTTTATAATTTTTAATGTGTTAAGCCAATGCATTCTCTTATATATGCGAGGCGACCTATGGTCGACTCGCATATATAAGAGAATGCATTGGCACAGGGCCCTTCTGTTGGGTAAAGGGTTAAATGATTACCTCTAAATGAGAGCTCTAGTGATTTGAATTTGTGAAAAACATGGCCACTGCCACCCAACTTGAATTTTACTTTTTTCATGACTAAATCATTTGGGATGCTGAAAAGCCTGCGTTACTCATTCCGTTGTTCCAAAGCTCCATTTGAATCCTTTTCAGTCCACAATAACGCCTCTCCAAGTTTATCTACAGTGTCATTGACACTTATCATTTTTAGATGTTGTCTCACGTCAAGTCCAAAATGTTCGTCTACCCTTCTATCGGTTTCCAAATAGGAATATATGGTTATACGCCGGTATATTATATTTGCTATGATTTCAATTTCACCAAAACCAAAATCAAATCATGCCACCAATTTATCCTATTCCAATTATAATCAAACAAGCTCCTGGATATTATATTGAAGCTGGAAATGTATCACATCAGAAGATAACTTGCCAATAATTTCTGATATTTTCAGGTGATTGAGCACAAGAATGGGGAGGATGTGGTCGTTCCTGGTCTGTATGCCTGTGGTGAGTCTGCCTGTGCTTCAGTGCATGGTGCTAACAGATTGGGTGCTAACTCACTGCTCGATCTGGTCGTATTCGGTAGGGCATGTTCCAACACCATCAAAGAAAATGATAAACCTGGTGATTCTGTTAGTCTCAAAGATGTGAGTATACTTTTAATAAATTTACATCAACCTCATTTTCTGCAGTAATTTGCCTTCATGCACAAAAAGTTGAATGTATTTTAAAAAGGTAATCATGTCAAGGTGGAATTAATGTTAAGCATATACATGTATAGGGTTTTTGACACAGCAGCATGTGATAGTCAAGCCTTGAAATAGGGTGTCTGTCATTTGCAGAATGAGGTCCCCAGAGGGTGAATTTAGTGATGCTACACCGCATAGCGGGCTAGCATCACCATATTCACCCTCTGGGAACCTCATTCTGCTGAGGTGTAAGCAGAATGAGGTCCCCAGAGGGTGAATTTGGTGATGCTAGCCCGCTATGCGGGGTAGCATCACTAAATTCACCCTCTGGGGACCTCATTCTGCAAATGACAGACACCCTATTTCAAGGCTTGGTGATAGTCATTTTGTCATAAATATAAATTTTTAATTTAAATCAACAAAAGTTAGAACAATAATAATTATTATCTCATGAAACTACACAGTATAAACTTGAATTATGAATACATTGCTGTTGAAATTTTAATCAAAATTGATTCCATGTCACAAAATATCTTGGTGACTGGTTGTGTAACTAATTTGTATTTTATTTTATATACCTGTATTAATAATTAACTTAGTCAATAGTCAATACTTTACCACCAACTTGGATTGATTAAACATCAGTTATTTTTATCTAGGGGAAATATTCCATCAATTTTGTGTTTTTTCTTCAGAATACTGGAGAAGAATCTATTGCAAATATGGACAAAGTCCGAAATGCCAACGGCAGCACACCAACGGCTGAACTCCGAGACAAACTTCAAAACGTAAGTACACAGTCTCTTTAAAAAGTTGACGATAATTTTATCAGATAAATGTCTCTAGAATTTTCAGACCCCCCCATCCTTCAGCATGCAATTTATATCAAAACACCTCTTTTAACTATTTTTGTTATCAACTAAATGTTTTCTTTGCTGGCTTCTTCGAGTTTCAACTCCCATTATGGGTTAAAAGAGTGCAATGACAGAAGTTACACAGGAGAGTATATAAATCTGTTACATCCAATCAAAGTAAATGATCTAAAATGTTAAACACTCTAGAAGATCACCAATAAAACCACCCTGTTAACCCTTTACCCAACAGAAGGGCCCTGTGCCAATGCATTCTCTTATATATGCGAGTCGACCATAGGTCGCCTCGCATATATAAGAGAATGCATTGGCCTAACAATGTTTTTTTTTTTTTACGACTTTAATTTATTCTTATATTCTTTAACAGACTTATTTTGTAGGTTTAGGGCCGATGAGATCGGCCCCTGGCACTCAAAGGGTTAATGTCATATGTTTCTTATTCAGACGATGCAGACATATGCTGCTGTCTATAGAGAAGGAGAGACACTCAAAGAGGGCTGTAAGCAGCTCGACGAAATATACCAGGGTCTCGATGATCTGAAGGTAAGAAACGGAAAAGGCATATACACACTAGTTTATGCCATGCATATAATAGTCAATTTCCCATTTCTCAGACCAAAAAATTGGAAAAGCAGGCACGCGTTTTATATTATATTTTTATATTTATGGGGCACGCAAATACACCTCCAGATTGGCTAGCTCTGGGTCTAATTTCAGTTGCATGTGGCCAATATGTTGCATAATGTGCACGGTTTCTAGACCGTGCACGTGGGCCTGAAAAATGGGAAATTCATTTTGCATGGCTTTAACACTTCCATGACTGGAGCTTCCTGAAATTTTGCAAAAACCCTGTGACAATGCATTCTCTTATAGAAAGAGGAAACTGTCTGGTTGAAGATATTATCAAAAAAATATATATATATTTAATTATTGAAACATCAAAGTTTACTCTGATCACATCTGTAATCTTAACTGAGTGTTGTGGTACCAAGAACAACTCTCTTCTAATCTGATTATTGTGGTTCAATTGTAGATATTCTATGGATAATCATGGGCTAAAATAGGGGACCCTATTTTTCTGATTGAACCGATAGATTGCTATCAATTAGACAAGTGGTAGACGTAGCAAATTCTACTAAAAACTAATTTTTATTTGGCAAACTAATAGCTATAAAATACATATTTTGCAGGTCTCTGATCGGGGTATGATATGGAATTCAGATCTGGTTGAAACATTGGAACTTCAGAATTTAGTAATCAATGCCAAACAGACTGTAGTCGGCGCTGAAGCTAGAAAGGAGAGCAGAGGCGCACATGCCAGGGAAGATTTCAAAGTATGTATCAGTAATTATTGATTTATAAATGGGAGTAGGCTCCTGAGGATATTTTTATATAATCTATCTGAATGTAATACAGACATAAATTCATGTCAAGTTTGAAATTCCACCTTGCCCATTTTGAAAAGTGTTAGGGCAATAGTGTCTCCAACCTTGATAATATCTCTTCAAGGTCAAAAACAATAATACCTGTGTTTAGGGGTTACATGGTCAAATATAATTAGGGTAGGATTTTTTTTTTATTTTCAATTTTTTTAATTCTAAATTCCATTGGGTCACTGACAATTCAATCTAGAAAGCTTCACAATTCAGAATAATAGAAAGGTTCAGTACTAAATATTGTTAATCTTGAATTAGTCAGAGCAATAAATAAATAAATAAAAGGTCAGCTGACCACAGTGTCCCCCGAAAAAGTGGCAAGTCGATGCCGCTTTGTTAAAGAAATTTTTTTAAATGTTGAAATTTTCTAAGTTGAAAAGGGTTAATAACTCTGTCAAAAAAAAAAAATCCGTCATCTATATACATGTTGCACATCTTCAATATATGGGCAACAATATTCTGAAGTTTCAAATCTCTAGGATGAAAACTGTGGGAGGAGTTGATTACACCATGAAGGTACCCTCATACTGAAAATTATAAAAAATGTTGAAATTTTCTAAGTCGAAAAGGGTTAAAGGTACTCAATCCGATAAAACTCCTCTCAATTACTATTTCAATGGCTTCGGGGGTCAAAAATATTTGATTCGAGTCGAGGAAGTCACCCATCAAAGCTCAGATTTGTTAGATATCGATTTTAGAAATCTATTATTTTTCATTATCGGGAATACTATCTGGCCCAGAACTCAGTCAAAATTGCGTTAAAATTACCACTTGATTTTAGAGTTATCCATCCTTGTCTGTTTGAATATATTTGGAGTACACATCCAGAGCAGATTACGGCAGTTATTAGTACTCATCTCGAGTTAATAACAAATTTCAAAAATCAATATCTAATAACTCTGAGCTTTGTTTGATGGGTTCCTCGACTCGAATCAAATATTTGTTTACCCCCAAAGCCAAAGAAATAGTAATATAGGACCCTCTGGTCGGATTGTTGTTGTTGGAATCTGTTGAGATGGGGACCCTCTTTACGGATTGAGTACCTTTAATAACTCTGTCAAAAAATTATTTTTCCGTCATCTATATACATGTTGCACATCTTCAATATATGGGCAACAATATTCTGAAGTTTCAAATCTCTGGGATGAAATCTGTAGGAGGAGATGATTACACCATGAAGGTACTCAAATGTGTGACGGACGGACAACGAACGGACGGACGAACGGACGGACGGACCCCGTTTCGATGCCCTTCCCACTGAGCAAAAAAAATAATATCTGTCTACAGTCCAATAAAAAGTTTTGGGTAGGCACCTTTTTCTAGGGTAGGTAGGGAAACCCTAAACACAGGTATATATTTTTTGTCTAAGATTTACAGAGGCAAGGAATCAGTGTGAGTGTTCATTGCTTCAAATGTTCTTGCTTCAGTGAACGTGAACAAATTCTCATTTCTTATCGAAATGGCCTTGTATCGATGTCCCTCAACCAAATCAAGCATGAATCGCCCATGTCAGGGTTCGAACACTCACAACCTCATCTAGCCCTGACTGTGATGATCTTATATCCACGACCATTAGACAGGGTTTCCGCTATACCGGCACAGGGTCCCCTTGACGGCCCCGTTCCCCTCGCCAAGTTTTCCCCTCCTGCCATACCCCAGGACATACTGCATGTCTATAAAGGTATAAAGATGTTTAAAACTTCTGAATTTTGTTGGAATAGTACTAAGGAATTTAAAAAGGTGAATTTATTTTATATCTTGTGAGTGTACACTCTAAACGCGTTGTTAAATTGAAACAGGAAGTGAGCATAACTGACATCGCTAGGAGCTATGCCTTTGAGGTCGGTTAGTTACGTTGCGGTTGTATGTAATCAGCCTTAATATATTCCGATTACGTTATGCATCCGAAACATCTGCTGTGTCTTCCACAGTGAGTCTTTTAACATTAACGAGCACGTTTAACTCGGGATTAAAATTACTGGTTTTCTGTACATGTACTTTGTAAATTAATATATATCTAATAAATTTACTATTTTTAAAGTTACAGGTACATGAATAAGGTTTGATAGCTTGGCACTTGGGCAGAAATGGAACAAAACAATCTGCCGTTTCTACTCTCACACGATTCTATTGGCCGATATAACGAAAGTAGTTCAACCAGTGCTAAAAGTAAAACAGGCTTCTTTTACCTGGATTTTTCCCCTTGACGGCTACCGGCCCCATTCCCCTACCCCTAGCGGAAACCCTGCATTAGATGACACTCTCATTACGGTACATGTCCAATATTATCAAAATGTTCAGGTCAGTTTTCAACATTTGGGAACTTCAGTCCGAGTCTATGTCTCCCAAAGCAGATGAGGCGATGCAGAATGAGGTCCCCAGAGGGTGAATATAGTGATGGTAGCCCACTGTGCGGGATAGCGTCACTAAATTCACCCTCTGTGGACCTCGTTCTGCAAATGACAGGCTCACTAAACTCAGACTTAATACCTTTTGTATTACAGGACAGGGTTGATGAACTTGACTATAGTAAGTCATTAGAAGGACAGACTAAATTGCCATTTGAGAAACATTGGAGGAAACACACTATGTCATTTATGGACTTGGAGACAGGAAACGTAAGTTAATATAGCACATGCCTCATCAGGCAATCTTGTTTCAACATCTATGAATTCAAAACTTCAATAATGATGTAACGATACAGGGGTTATCGGTAAAAGCCGATAGCCGATATTTTCCGTGGAATTATCGGCCGATCCGATACAGATACCGATAAGTCTTGTATGTGAACAAAGTTTGGAAGAAACAGAACAAATTTCCATATCAATTTGTCTCTTAAATTGCAAAGTATTGTCGGCAAAGAACTGATAACCTGGTCGCAAAAAAATTTTAGTTTACGTTCCCCAAAAACACTGGCAAAACGATTTAATATTTCGTTGCATTCAAAAGATTTCCTCAATATTTGTTTGATTCCGTTACTGTGCCTTACGGAATCAGTCCATAATCCATTTGAGTCAATGACTCAATTTCAATTTGCCAAACTCAATCTTTTTCAGAAGTTGAACTTGCGTTTAATAGCACGTGCAATGCCCCGCATAAATTGTTGACATTTTCTCTGCCCATGACAGCAGATACAAATCCCGCCCATAGAGCACTCTGATTGGTTCGGATAGTTCCATCAAACAAGTTAGTCACCTCCTCCATCTTCAGTCATTGTCTGCCAGTGTGACTCGTCTATTTATAAACACTGTGATTTTTAGTTTATTGTGTCATCTGTCAACACGTGGCTTATTAGTGATTCCTACTCGATGACATCAAATGCAAGCAAATAAATGTTTGATCTTGCCGCCCGGCACCCACCTTGGGAAGATAATAACAATGTGACAACTTACTGTCCCACGTGGCGCGGAATTAATTCCACACCCCATGAATACATCACTAAATGATACATCAGTCTGATTCAGTGATAGGAAGATTCCATTCTCACGCTAATGCCAGGGGTGTCAGTTATTCGCTTTCAACATGTGCTACTCGGCCTTCGCAAGTCACTTTAATTGTATACAGTTTATGTTTTAACTTTTAATTATTAAGCGTACGGAACTACGGTACCTATTGAAATGTTTATTTGGGTCATGAGTGTACCAACAGTCTCATGTCGATGTTGTCATCAAGGTATATCACCGTATGTGATAGGGGGCTGACCCGTGCATAAAATAGTCACATTTTGTTCTGGAAATTCCCGTCATTTATTTAATATTAAAGTAGGAATTGGTGTCACAACGTTCACGAAGGACGCAACATGTATCGGTTGACGATATCGGTCGGGAGACTAAATTTTGCCGATACCGATATCTTGCCGATACCACATATATCGGCCCGATCCGATAGCTGATACCGATAATCACTAAACGTCAATACAATGTTGCTTACATTGGATGCATGTTTGTCTGACATTTTGTATGGAACGCATAACTATCGGACCAAATTTAATCCGTGCGCCAACAAATTCAATAAAATGAAGGTCTATTACTTTATAACACGATTCAAAGTGGCTTAGGCCAAAAAAAGAAAAAGTCTGTGCTTCCAGTCAGTAACAGTTACACCACAAATAGTTACACTCAGGGCTCAAAATATATACCTGTCTGCCTGTCACTGACAGGTAGTATTATATGGTGACAGGTAAGGATTATTCTTAACTGCCATGTGTGACAGGTAGCTTTTTCTGACAGAATTTATTATATTTTGTCTTATACTGTGACATCGAGAGCTTTCCTATGAGACCAAACCATTCTTGTAATTTGTACTAAAATCCAGCTAAATCCTAAACAAAATTAACATAATTCTTGGGTGGCGGAGCTCAGCTAAGGGGACATTATACTATCTTATATGATGGCTTTATCCCAGTATAGCTATATACTCTCTATATATAAAATTAATGACAGATGAAATTTTTAGATGATGGGTAGAACATTAATCTACCTGTCACCCAAATCAGAAGAAATTCAGAACATTTCGAGCCCTGTTTACACTGAGTTGATTCCCGCAACCCTCATATGTTTGGTCGACGACACTGACCCTGTTTACACTGACAACCCTCACATGTTTGGTTGAAACACTGACTCTGTTGGTGTGTCCTTCATTGCTGACAGTTGCTGAAACATGTTTAAACTCAGGTTTCTGTGAATACTCAAGGATACCCATGCATTTTATGTTGGAGAGTGCTTTCTTCTGATCAATGATGATGGCGATTTCACAGTCTTTCACAAATGTTTTCATAAATTTACCTCAGCCAAATAATTGCTCACGCAAATCTGTTTTGTGTCGGCTTTCTCCACGGCATTGCCGATTGCCGACGCTAATGCCCATTGGTGTCATTTTCTCACGAAAACACATCTGCTTTCACTACTTGATTTTGTCATGAACGCAGTTGTCTTTCATGCATGGTTTGCACCAATTCCATGAAGGAATATAAGTTGTGTGTATAATTTGTGTCCTCTAGCTAATTAATGTTTTAGACACGATTAGGGAGCTATAATAAATTGGAATTTTAAAAAACGCAGCCCATAAAATGCAGGGGGGATTTCTGAAGTGACTCGTCAGGGTATAGTTTGATTTATGCGATGCTATTTATTGCGTAGCATTGCCGACCGGGTTGTCTTATTTATATCTAGAAAGCGCGATCGCATACGCCTATACATGCATTAGTTTCTGCTGTTGGGATTGTGAAAACAATAAATATTAATATGCAGGCAGGTTAGATTGGACTAGCCTTCTTGATTTTTTTTTTTTTTTATTGAGGCCGACAAGAAAATCTCAGCCAGGCCGGGTTACCGGAAACAGAGACTTTTTTGTTTTAGCCTCATTGCCCAATGTGTACATTATTCTCTTGCTAATTCTTGCATTGCATATTGCTTCCATGCACTATGGAAGGAAATTGGGGTCAGGACCAGTCACATGACATTATTTCCATAAACCATCATTTTACATCAAAATACCAGAGGGTCAATGGATATGTGAGCATAAATATTAACTTATAAAGGATGGATTATCTCTTTAAATAATTTTTTTAGATAGTTTCCTTGGTACGAAATAATACATATGAGTTGGAAATCCCTGCCTGGAAACGATTCTCTCAATTAATATTGATTTTATTTCAATATTCTTTTATTCAATTAACAGGACAATTCTTTGTTCTATAAATAGATCTTTTTTTTTAGATAGAATGCGAGCCGCAAAATGTCTCCGATTGAATGTATCTATTGTAATAAGTGCGAATCAAGTAGATAAGACCTAGAGTGTACCATATGCTTATTTTCAATGATTAAAATAATTGAAAATAACAAAAAAAACGCAAATAAAAAAGACGTTCGTGAATATCAGGGACCATTATTAGTTATTTTTTACGAAAACAAAAATCTATTTAAAATCAATATTAAATGAGAGACGCTTTTGCGGACAGGGGTCTTTGATTTGTATTTAATATTTCATACCCAGGAAACAATATAGATCATGTTGTGGAAGAGATAATCCACCTTTAAATACTGTTCAGTAATATTAGTTTATTGGACCAGAGTAAGGTATGCAGATGTATTTTGCTGGGTCCTAAAACAGTAAGAATATAACAGAGATATGAATCATTTGTTTTGCAGGTAAAACTAGAATACAGACGAGTTATTGATGACTCGCTAGACAAAGCTGATTGCCCACCCATCCCACCTGTTATCAGAAAGTACTGAATGTCCATCGGTATGTTTCTAACTTATTAACCCTTCAGCACTTAACCCTTTACCCAACAGAAGGGCCCTGTGCCAATGCATTCTCTTATATATGCGAGTCGACCATAGGTCGCCTCGCATATATAAGAGAATACATTGGCTTAACACATTAAAAATTATAAAATTGTTAAAGAATGTAAGAAAAAATGGTAAAAAGTGTTAAAAAAAGATTTTTTTTAGGCCAATGCATTCTCTTATATATGCGAGGCGACCTATGGTCGACTCGCATATATAAGAGAATGCATTGGCACAGGGCATAACTGTAACTATCACAATGTGGTCAAGGAGCCGGTTCCAATGATATCCATATTTGTATGGTTCTATTGAGACAGACGGAAGATATTTTAGGCTGTTGAAGCTTTATTTGGCCGGTTTTGGCCGGTTTGTTGGGTAAAGGGTTAATGCAAAAATAGTTGCATTAACATAAACATCACGTAATCCATAGTGCAAGCATTCTTACGTAAACCCGTGTGTATTGCTTACGTTATCTGTCAAAATATATAGAGCGCCTGCCCATCCATTGACACTGGCAACAGCCAATGTATGTTTAGATTCCAGAAGGGTACCGCAATTGAATGAGAATTACTAATGTTAACAGATAAACTGGCAGTGCAGTCGGAATCAGCCCAGTTTGTTTCAACCAACTGAGAAAGGGGTGAAATACGGTCAAATTAACAGTTGTTTTAGGTGTTATAAGTATCAAGTCTATTATATTTGAAAAAATGTAGGGTAGAAGTCAAAGTGTACACCGAATATAGTTGACTGAGTTCGCTGTAATACGGAAAGACCATGTTCGGTGAATGAGAATAGCTTCGCCTTCGCGACCATGTGGTAAAGCTAACAGCTTGCATTATATAGAAAACAAAAACATGTCTTGCATGGTAAAGTGCACCCCAGTGCACTGGTTTAGAATTATTGATGATCACAATAATTAAAATTAAAATCAGGATTTAAAATGTTGGGTATGTAAACTATTGGTGAGCAATCAGTGATGAGGGAGCAATCAGTGATGAGGGAGCAATCAGTGATGAGGGCACTTGTGTGATTCAATGCTATTGTTTGCATATCAACCACGACAAAATCACCACCGAAATCAAATCACGTGTCTATGCAAATGATATCAGAACAAATGCGGACTCCACAGTGTGTGAAGGCAGAAGGCTGTGCATGTGCAGATAAACATTTTGTTGGCACTTGATACATGATATATTCTCCATTCTACTGTATCCTAAATATTAAATGTATGATGACCAGAATGCATTATTTTTACATTTTAGATTCGATAATTTTTTATGTAAACTGCAGTTACAGGCCCATTTAATTTTCGAGTCACCGATTATTTTGTTTATATAGTGCCTTGATATACGGTTTTAATAACAATCTATGACATAAAATATGATTAAAATACTATAATTCATCACCATTTGGAATGTCTGTGTTGCAGAAGGTGCCCATAGAGTAATAGAAAATAGCTTAAATTATAGACACATTACCCCGTCTCGCTCCGGAAAATGAGTTTATGGCTCGAGCTATAATAACAATAAATAAATAATTTAACAAGGGGTACGCATCTAAGATGCTTTTGTCGTCTTGTAACGGAATAGAGATAGAGTTATTCCCCTTCCATTGAAAATAATAGACTTTGCGCAACTTTAGCACAGAAAACACATCGGCACCTCAATAAAAACAACATGTTGGGTTTATTACACCGGATATTAAGTTGATAATATAATGTTTTGGAGCTTCCTCTTTCAATGGTATATAATATGGCATAAATTTTATGTAATGTAATCTGAGGGTTCATGGTATATAATATGGCATAAATTTTATGTAATGTAATCTGGGTGTTCATGGTATATAATATGGCATATATAAAATGTAATGTAATCTGGGGGTTCATGGTATATAATATGGCATAAATTTTATGTAATGTAATCTGGGTGTTCATGGTATATAATATGGCATAAATTTTATGTAATGTAATCTGGGGGTTCATGGTATATAATATGGCATAAATTTTATGTAATGTAATCTGGGGGTTAAAAAATTAAGTGGGCCTTTAAATGGTTAGGCGATCAGTTTTAACATATCAACTACCTCGCTAATATTACATGACTTATTGTACTATATATAGTATAATCGGCATCAGCAATAACAATTGGGATATCGGCCGATGGTTGTTTCCCCATATCGGTTCATCACCAAGAATTACTGTTTGTGATATTATGGCCTTGCTTGGCACCAAGGGAGATGACTAAAAGACAAGCTTGGCAGTTTTTAAATTATTTATTTATTGTTATTATAGCTCGAGCCATAAACTCATTTTCATTATAATTACCATGTTGTTTACATCGTTCATAGAGCATATTTGTGTATTTTGCACTCATCCCTGGCTCAAATTCATTCATTTGTTGCATATCTGTGGAGTATAATAGGAGATGGTCCCATAAATGGCTGCATTTGGTGTACAGTCTCCCTTTGAAATCTCATTGTGTTTTATATAATTAATTTCTCTTTCAGGTGGATTCTTTAATGTGGTTCAGTTGAAGATCATGTATTGTCTTAAATTGCCTGCAGACACGCTTGTCGTGTGAAGTCGGGTGTGAATCAGTGCTACATTTTCATCATGTTTTTAGTTCATTATGAACTTGCCATTATTTATACATTTATCAAACAAATTGAGCAAGATAAATGAATTGATAGAAGAAGATGTGAGACAAGCCTTGAAATAGGGTGTCTGTCATTTGCAGAATGAGGTCCCCAGAGGGTGAATTTAGTGATGCAACCTCTTTAGCCAAAATAACTTCCTTAAATCACTCTTTACATATATTGATATATTGTCCTAAAATTGTTTCCATGGCACATGGCCATTAACTACATGTAGCTACCCATAAGGGCACTTGTTTTGGAGATGATTTGTGGAATGTATATATATATGTTGAGTAGTGGCCTGGAAATGTTCCCCAAAATAACTAAGCATTTCAGGTTATTATTGAATCATATTGATTTGAGATGGCAATATTGTTGCAAAATTGCCTAGGTAAAATCTGTTTTTGCCTAGGCCGATTTCTTTCACCTAGGCAAAAATATTTGCCAAGGCAAATTTTCCTTAATTCCCAGGGCTGGACAATAGTGAAATCCATATGGAAGCTGGTCTTGAGTGTCTTCGGTATGGCCAAAGTTCTTATTATGCATCACTGTAAAGATCATTTCACTATATGTCATAAGATTATGTATTTATGTTAGTCGTTTATATGATAAATTGGTAATGTTTCTTCAGCGACAGTACATATAGCTAAAAGTTAATGGGAACTTTTCTGTGAATAAAATGACCAGTTTTACATTAAAATGATGCTGGCTTAGTTTATTTTATGAACGAATAGGATTAATAAAAGTTCTGAGCCCGAAACTGGAATTTATTTTGAATAAGCTTTCCAATGATATATATTATGTTATAAAAATTTTGGCCCATCAGAGACAATCAAATCGAGCCTGCCCATCTATATATATACTAGTAATTAGAAGTTAGCTGACAGAAGGGTAAAACCATTCATGTGTCATTTCAGTCTCTTTGAAAAACCGACTATAATCATATCAGATTTATCGATCTCTCATAGATGTCTTATCTGTATTGATGGGATTCCATGGATTCCATTGGTTATGGCTCAGACTGGGGCGCAATTTCATTGGTTAGTGATGTAACAGATGCAAGGTGGAATCCGATCTTTATAAAAAGCTGATAACTGTTACAAACACTGCTTCATGGTTGGTTATATTTAAATTTCGATAGGAGGTAAATGACTTGTTGACAATGACATCATCTTCAAGTTTTTATGAGTCAACATTTCTTTATTACTGATTATTCTTTCATATCTTGTTTTGACAACTACTACTAAATACTGCGATCCTCCCAAACGTTTACTACTAAATACTACGATCCTCCCAAACGTTTACTACTAAATACTGCGATCCTCCCAAACGTTTACTACTAAATACTACGATCCTCCCAAACGTTTACTACTAAATACTGCGATCCTCCCAAACGTTTACTACTAAATACTACGATCCTCCCAAACGTTTACTACTAAATACTGCGATCCTCCCAAACGTTTACTATGCCACATGCACTCCTTATTGGGAAACAATTTATTTAACCCTTTGAGTGCCAGGGGCCGATCTCATCGGCCCTAAACCTACAAAATAAGTCTGTTAAAGAATATAAGAATAAATTATTAAAATTGGTAAAAATTGTAAAAAAAAAATAAAAAAAATAATTGTTAGGCCAATGCATTCTCTTATATATGCGAGGAGACCTATGGTCGACTCGCATATATAAGAGAATGCATTGGCACAGGGTATATCGGTTGATACAAAAATCGACCTGGTGCTCAAAGGGTTAATAATCTTGTGAATACCGTGTCCAAGAAAAGAAATCTCTACAAGAGATTGAGAGATTCAAATCCGATAAGATTATCGTCGCTTTTTAAAGAGACTGGTGTCATTTGTAATGTAACCTGGATGTGTAGTCATTTTCTATGGTTATTGATGCCTCAAAGAGGAATAGTTATTTATTCGAAAATGCATGTCTCTAATCTGTTTAGGTATCAAAAACTGGTACTTATATTGTGAGAGATTTATTTAATTCTTCTGATTATATTGTCATTTGCCTGCCTAAATGTCATGTATGTTAGTTATAGTGTATGGTGAATGCTCACTCTAAGAGGATATTACCAGTGTGGAAATAAATCTCTTCTATCTATACAGTGTCCTTTCTTTAAAGGGGCTCAGGGCCTTCACAGTGGGTACATGTGAAAACACATAAAACTATGTTAAAGGTGCATAATCTGAATTAATGCTCCCAAATTACTATTTCTTTGGCTTTGGGGGTAAAAGAGAGGAACCCACCCATCAAACCTGATATTGAAGCGATCAGATATAAATTTTTGAAATTCATTATTTCCCCAAGATACATAATTTTTGGCAGCCTGGCAAATTTCGTCAAGCCGACGGTCTCTGACCAAATTGCGGATGAAGATAACCCAAAATCAAGTGGCATTGTGTGTTAGATATTCCGGCCAAATTTCGTTTAACAAAATGTTGATTTTGATCAATTTTATACGAAAATTGACTGGTTAGCATTATTTTTGGGCAATTAATCGATTCTGATAACTGAAACGGCATTTCAAAAAATGTTGTTGTTGGAATCTGATGATATGGGACCATCGAATCAGATTGAGTACCTTTAAATCATCCATTTTATCAAGAAGAACAAGAACAAAAATAGATGAGACTTGGTTCTTATTTGTTCAATAACAAGAGTTTGCATGTTAAAACCATTGTTATGTAAACATTTACTGTTACAGTTTGTTAACAAACATCATCAGTGACAGTCTCGTTAAAACTAGAACAAGGTTTCATTACAGACAACACTCAGTGTAGAGATTCTATTTATTTCATAGATGAACTGGGAATCCCCAGTATGCAGAATAGCTAAAAACTTCTTTTAAATAAGCTTCGTTGAATATTCTCTTGTTCTGGTTTCAATGAATCATGTCTATTTTCTTTGAAAACATTCTCAATTGCAACATTCGAGAATTTTGATTTCGCCAAGATCAGCCATGTACTGCCACTTTCTCCATAACTTCTGCTTTCCATAATATTTATTTTTAGCAACATTGAGCAGGGCTTGTGAGTTAGTGACAAAGTGTGATTAGTTATTGGTTTGGCAGAAAGCTTATTGATTGGTCAAACAATGCATTCTTTAATTAAGTGTGCAAGTAATTTAATTCCTCCTTTTTTAGATAATTTATTCCATGGGAGTTTCTAGACCGTAAGTTGATTGAAATGAAACATGGTCTAGTTTTAACAAGACTACACCAATGACAATTGTGATTCAAATATTTAGTTGAAAAATCTTGTTTCAATATGTTTTGATGCTTTGACGTTTTCTGATGTTCATTCCATGATATAATCATCTGAAATATTTGAAAACGTTGGTGCTCTTCTTAGTAAGTGTAGTGAAAACAGCAGATTACTGTAACAGTTTATGTTTAAACAATGGTTTCAACACATGACATCTTGTTATTGGAGCAATTTGGAGGATCATTGATGATAGAAATTAGAATAAATTATTTCTATTTTTATCCTATTTATGTTATTTCACATGTAGCCACTTTGAAGGCCTTGAGTCCCTTTAACCTTTACTTCTCCAGGGTGGGCAAGCTTTTTAGTTCAAATCAAAGCACAGATGTTTACATCAATGGACAAAATATACAAAAGTATGGAAAATATGACTTAACCCTTTCATGATGGGAGCTGCGTTGGTGCAGCATTAAAGATCCTGTGCCAGTGCATTCTCTTATGTATGTGAGTCTCCCATAGGAGCCTCACATATTTAAGAGAAAACACTGGCTTACAAGGTCAAGGTAAATATTGTTAGGCCAATGTATTCTCTTATATATGTGAGGCTTCCTATGTTATGGGGGACACGCATATATAAGAGAATGCATTGGCACAGGGTTTTCGCAAAATTTCAGGAAGCTCCAGTCATGGAAGGGTTAAAACAGCATGATCTTCAATCCTCAAATTAGATCTAGTAATTTTTTTTTTCTGAGTAACTTAACACCCACAATGTATAACGGGGCGAGATGGATTTTCTGAGTAACTTAACACCCACAATGTTATAACTGGGCGAGATGGATTTTCTGAGTAACTTAACACCCCCACAATGTTATAACGGGGCGAGAAGGATTTTCTGAGTAACTTAACACCCACAATGTTATAACGGGGCGAGATGGATTTTCTGAGTAACTTAACACCCACAATGTTATAACGGGGCGAGATGGATTTTCTGAGTAACTTAACACCCACAATGTTATAACGGGGCGAGATATATGAGATGCCTGGTTACTCCCAGGATTCGAGATACCGATACATATGAGATGCTCCAACAATTAAATGCCACGAGATACCGAGACCTATGAGATGCCTGGTTACTCCGACGATTAAATGTCACGAGATACCGAGACATATGAGATGCCTGGTTACTCCGACGATTAACCGAAATAGGTTCATAAATACATGTTACTTATACATGGTTCGCACAGGGTCCTTGAATATGAAAGTCATGGAATTCAATAATTTCACTTCCAGGCCTGGAATGGTCATGACTATTTAGTCGCAAAGGGCAATAACTTGGTTGTTTTGTTTGAAGTTCAAAGCAAATTATTGTAATACATTGTTCAACTCCAATTAATTGGGAGTGCTATATAGCATAACACATTTTAAATATTTTGGCACATGAACAGCGCACAATCTTGGAAAAATACTTCCATTATTAACGATGCATAATCCGAATTAACGCTCACAAATTACTATTTTTTTTGGCTTGGCGGGTAAAAAATATTTGACTCGAGTCCAGGAACCCACCCATCAAAGCAGCCATCTTGGAATTTACTCTTTGTATGACTAAATTCTTGGCACACCCTACAGACCACATCCCTCATCCAATCGTCACCAAACTTCATATGGATCTTCGGGGTGACAAAAACATGGCCACCAGCAGACATCTTGGATTTCAAATTTGAATCCATCGGCACACCCCGTAGCCCGCATTTATTGGAGAATTTATTTGAAAATTTACAGGCATGTTTAGATCACCTCTAGATGGGAGCTAAATCCTTTGGCACACCATACAGACCACATTTCTCTTCTGATGAGCACCAAACTTCATACGGATCTTCGGAGTAACCTCTAGATGGAAGCCTCCTATTTTGACCGAAATTAATTGAAAAACATGGCCCCCAATGGCCATCTTGGAAATGACTAAATCCTCTGGTGTACCCTACAGACCACATCCCTCTTCGGGGTGACCTCAAGATGGGAGCAGGCCTTCGATTATGAGGCGTGCGCTCGCGCACCATAGCACGCCTGAAATTAAATCTTGGCGAGTAATTAATCACACTCCTCGGCGATATTCGGGCACGATTGAAAAAGTGTTAAACCGCAGCATCGGCAGTGTTAATGCTGTGTGACCCATTTGATTTTGCAAGCGTCGCGCTTCGGATTGAGTTGAATTTTCTAGTCCAGGACATCAGTTGACCTCGCCACTATGGTGTACAGTAAGCAGTCGGCACCCGGCCTTTGATGTGCCGCCCACTGTTCCACATGTGACGTCGATCATCGGCACAGGGAGCACGTGACGTGATTATCTGAGCTTGCAGAAAAACTGAATGAAATGTTGCTACATGGTGTCGTGTCGGGCCTATCCAGTCGGCACCATTTGATGTGGCCTTTGTCACGTTATATCAATCACTGAGAATTGTAGCCACCACACAAGCTAACTGTCGGTAAACTGTATCAGATTCTAATCTTTCAACCGATAATGGCGGAGAAGGGAAATACTGTCCAGTTAAAAACCTTCATTAATTGGAACCTAGGACCCGTTATCGGATGAAGAATACATGTGAACAAGATGAATCACAATGGTGATAAAAATTGATTTAATTTTGAGTCTTCGTTCGTCATTTTATACCCCCGAAATATCCACCAAAATCACACGCCTGGGTTTCAGGTTAGGCGAGTGACCAATCACACTCCTGCATTTTACAGAATCGAAGGACTGGGAGCCTCTTATTTTTTGAAAAACATGGCCGCCAGTTTCCATCTTGGAATTTACACTTGGTATGACTAAATCCTTTGACGCGCCCTACAGACCACATCACTCATCTGATCATCACCAAACGACATGGATTTTCAGGGTGACCTCCAGTTTACTTTCCTTCTTTATTATTATATTCATTGCTCAGAAAAAATTAACTCCTTCACAAGTTGAGCTGCAGAGTCATTGACACTTTCATTTTAGTTCTCGATGATCCCATATTTTTGTTTTAACCCTGCGATGACTGGAGCTTCCTGAAATTTTGCGAAAACCCTGTGCCAATGTATTCTCTTATATATGCGAGTCGACCATAAGGAGCCTCACATATATAAGAGAATACATTGAACTAACTATATTTACCTTGACCTTGTAAGCCAGTGCATTCTCTTATATATGTGAGGCTCCCTATGGGACATATATTGCATGAATCCGGTACATTTTTCCTCCACTAGGCATTTTGTAACAGTGTTACAAATGTTACAAATGATTTAAAGTCCCCAGTTGAAAACTGCAGCATATTTTATTCCTACCGTCTATTTTATTCCTACTGGCCTAACAATATTTACCTTGACCTTGTAAGCCAGGGCATTCTTTTATATATGTGAGGCTCCCTATGGGAGACTCGCATATATAAGAGAATGCAGTGGCACTGCAACAGCACAGCTCCTGTCATGAATTAATTAAATTTGGACACGTTTCTGAAAAATGGGCTAAAAATAAAATCAGAAATTGCCAAAAACATTGGCCAAAAGAATTTTCTGGCCAGCTTGAAGAAGAATCACACTAAGAGGTATTCAGGTTTGTATAATTTATATCTCTCTGTGAACAACTATAAATTAACATAATTTCGCATTCCTTGTGGTACAATTTAAGCTTTTAATATATTAAACACAATATAAATCATATTGAATTATAATTTTATAGACATGGAGGGATTTTAAATCCTATTGAAACATTAGCAATTGATCTGGGGTTAAAATATTAACAGGCAAACAGAGATGATGTATAACAGGTCTGGCACATCATAAATTGTTTAATATGAATATCGCTCTTACGTGGATTCAAAGAAAGAGGAATAATCCTATATCAAATACAGTAATGCCGTAAATAATCAACTCCTTAACCACAGCAGAATTATGGGTAATTTTTCATCGGAAATATGGCTTGTTGCCATTCATTGGAAAGCTCTGAGAAAATCCTGAATTTTTTTTTCATATTTCTGCTGTGGTTAAGGAGTTTATTATTTACAGCATTACTGTATCACACAAATGGTTCAAAAACAGCATTGCATGAAAATCTGTGCCACATTTGTTTTTGTAACAACATAGGATGAAAGTGAATTTCGTCATGTAAATATTTCATGATATCAAAAGTCACACAATGATTACTTACCAAAACCAGTAACAATACTTTACTTTGTAGTTTCAAAATGAGACAATGTGGGAAACAAATTAGTTAATCAGTTTCTGGTATATCAGTAGTAAGCTGTAAAGTATTGTTTTGATATCATGAAATATTTACACGGCGAAATTCACTTTCATCTTGTGTTGTTACAAAATGTGGCACAGATTTATCAGTGATAACAGATAATTACCAGTAGGAGAAATTTTATTTGACACAAGATTCCATGATGGCAGAGTTTGTTTGTGAAATTACTGAGAATTAAGAATTCGAAATGTTCGAATTTCATTTAGCTAGAACAGCGATTCTTAATTCTCAGTAATTTCACAAACTAACTCTACAATCATGGACTCGGTGTAAAATTAAATTTCTCCTAAACCAACTATTTGGTTAGGCTGACTAACAACTGTATTTGTGATATTCATTCTACATAACATGTGCTTCTTCTGCTACACTACTGATATACCAGAAACTGATTGATGCTTCAATAGAAGATCGCAGCATACTTGTTCCTACAGGGTTCTCCGAAGACAACGGAGGAAACTACAACAACCAATCAATTGATGGTGTGTTTGTTTCGTTATTATTAACCCTTTACCCAACAAACCGGCCAAAACCGGCCAAATAAAGCTTCAACAGCCTAAAATATCTTCGGTCTGTCTCAATAGAACCATACAAATATGGATATCATTGGAACCGGCTCCTTGACCACATTGTGATGGTTACAGTTATGCCCTGTGCCAATGCATTCTCTTATATATGTGAGTCGACCATAGGTCGGAACAAAATTTCCAGGCGAGTATGATCATTTTTATTTTTTCCGGCCTCGGGGGACCCACCCACCCAATTTCTTCCGTTCCATGCAATTTTGGACAATTTTCCGTTCCATGCATTGGCCTAAAAAAAATCTTTTTTTAACACTTTTTACCATTTTTTCTTACATTCTTTAACAATTTTATAATTTTTAATGTGTTAAGCCAATGCATTCTCTTATATATGCGAGGCGACCTATGGTCGACTCGCAGGGCCCTTCTGTTGGGTAAAGGGTTAACACTTCAATTTGGCTGTGCAACAGGATGCGTGATATCATAGATTTCACACACTATATGAAACTGATGGTTTGATATTTAACTAAAATACCGATAGTTGATTAGGATGTGCCAGACCTGTAGAATAAGGCAATTCACACCATTGTATTCACTGCCCCTAATCTGAGATTCCAGTAATTCTGGAATCATTGTACGCAAATTTCAGATATTATTACAGAATTGATCTTTTTTATTATCTTGTCGTTGTTATAAATTGTC
This sequence comes from Siphonodentalium dalli, assembly GCA_032622095.1. NCBI lineage: Eukaryota > Metazoa > Mollusca > Scaphopoda > Gadilida > Siphonodentaliidae > Siphonodentalium > Siphonodentalium dalli. Next base: position 278,644,917 of record CP136063.1, read on the forward strand.
AAAATTTCATAACTGGAGAATTAAAAAAATTTGCTCTTGAGAAATAATTGGCTGATTTTAGCATGATTTCTCTGTCTGTGCCTGTAAAATATTTAACCCTCAGAAACATAATGAATGCCCCCAATAGGTTTTAATAATAAGTGTGTGTTCTTGGTGCTGCCAACTGTTTTGCTGATATTCTGAACCGAACCATTGTTAGGGGCCTCAAATTCAAGGTGACCTCATCTGAGTTTATTTTGGATGCCAACTAGTTTTCCCACTTTGAAAAATTTCATTTACAACTGCATGGTTTGATAAGTGTTACAATATCTGATCAGCCAAGTAACAAATCTAGATTAAAAATAATAAATTTCACATTTTTTACTGGGAAATCACTATATTTCATTTTCCACTCGGAATGCACCAGATTTCAATTTACTAAATAATAAAATTTCCAACCCCCTGTCACTAAATCATTGACTGTGTATCCCCCCCCCCCCCCCCCCCCCCCCGATATTCTTTTTGAATTATTAACAGTTGTTATTAAGTTAAAATATGGCTTGTTGCCATTCATCGGAAAGCTCTCCCCGATCGTCCATGAATTTCTGCTCTCTCTATGCCCATAGAGATCATACTCCACCTGATCAAAGCCTGGGAAATTTTTAAACTCTTATTAGGGAACATTTTAATGTTGAAAAAATAACATGAATAATATATATCTATGTAATACCTGTTCCTTAACCCTTTCAGTGGCAGGTCAGATATTTTGTATCAACCCATATACCCTGTGCCAATGCATTTTCTTATATATGCGAGTCGACCATATATATAAGAGAATGCATTGGCCTAACAATTTTTCATCATTTGTTATTATTTTTTACAATTTGAATAATTTTTTCTTATATTCTTTAACAGACTTATTTTGTAGGTTTAGTGCTTAGTGCCAGGGAATCTTACGTTTTTCATGGGCATAAAAATTATTACTATGAATACTTGGTGATAGTTTTGAGTTATAACATGCCCCTAAAGTTTTATCCAGTTTGTTTTTAAATTCGCTATAGCATGCTTAAGCATACCCAAAAAAAGTTCAACCCAATTTTTTTTAGGGCCGATATTACAGACCGTAAATTAGGGTCGATGACATCTGCCCCTGGCACTGAAAGGGTTAAACAAGGAATCGAAAATATTTATATTAATAATGTATTTCAAAATATGTAAAGGTACAGCTTGTGATCACATGATTGTAAGCGATGCAAACGAAATTATTAATACATTATAAAGGAACAGGTATTAACTAGGAAATATATCTAAAGCTATGATTTTTCTATGTCCCCGTCCCCCCACACCCATCACATCAGATCTTCTATATTAAAGTTTGCAGGTTTTGAATTGGTGCAATATGATATCTATGGGTATAGACAAAATATAGAGATTCATGGCATGATCTATATGTGAATCAGTAGTTGATTGGCAGACACAAAGAACAATATATTGATGGCATATATGTGTCAGAACTGACAATCACGGCAGATGCTATATATAAGTGTCAATTGAAATGGAAAATTATTATAAAACAATGAGGTACAATGAGAGGAACATGGTGGCACTTTAACAAGTGATGTAGAAAACAAATCAGAGGGAAATTGTACAGGCCAGAAAATATGGTGCTGGACATTTGCAGTGGGCTAGCATCACTAAATTCACCTTCTGGGGACCTCATTCTGCTTAGGCCTCATCTGCTATGGAAAGTATCTTTATTATCAAATTAACAAGTTGTTTTTAGGGGAAAGTTTCATTTGTTATTTTAGTTTCTCTATACCCGCAAATTGGCAGACGATACAAAGCATAATCAAGGTTCCCAATGGGTGCACATCATTTTGGAACATAAATCTGTGCCTATGTCTCACATAGCAGATGAGTCCATGCAGAATGAGGTCCCCAGAGGATAAATTTGGTGATGATAGCCCGCTGTGCAGGATAGCATCACTAAATTCACCCTCTTGGGACCTCATTCAGCACTAAATTCACCATATAGGAACCATATTTTGAGGCTTGTTAATAAGTGATTTAGAAAACAAATTGAAGGGAAATTTTTCATAATTGATCAAATTACCACCAGGCATAAAGTTTTTATTTTATCTGTTTATTAAAGGTACACAATCCGATTTGAAGGTCCCCATATCATCAGATTCCAACAACATTTCTTGAAATGCTGCTTGTTATCAGAATCAATTAATTGACAAAAAATAATGCTGACCACTGTCAACTATAGTATAAAATTGCCCAAAAAGTGTTATATATCAACATTTTGTTCAAAGCAATTTTGTATTAGAGCATGTCGGTCGGCATTCGTTGAATATTTGCCTGGTCGCCAAATATTCCAGATGGTGAAAAATATTAGATTTAAAAATTTGATAAATGATAACTCTGAGCTGTTAGATTTTCATGATTAATGTCATCAGATAAATAAAAACTCATCAAAATGACTGACTGGTTTCAAGGTGGATTATCTCTTTGTAAACATGTAAACATGTTACCGGGGTATAAAATATTAGATCTGAATCGAAGACTCCTGTCCGGAAATGCTTGTATCGATTAATATTGTTTTATTTCGAATATTTTCTGGTCTAAAAAGGTATGGTTGTTTAGCTAACGAACAATAGTGGTTACTGTTAACAGAGACCAGAAATTTTATGGTATAATTTTGTCACAAATAAACATTAATTATTGCTTATACATGTAACTATGGCATGAAACAATACAACCAATCAATCTGGGACATTTGACATTCGGTATGTAGCCATAGGAACAGCCTAATGCTCTCTTTCGCTATATGGTATCACCAGAATGGTCTGTTCTAAAAATAGACAAATAAACGGTCCCAATAAAATATTCGAAATAAAATCAATATTAATTGATAGAAGCCTTTCCGGACAGGGGTATTCAGTTCATATTTATTATTTTATACCAACGCAACTATTTCAAATTTGTTATTTAAAGAGATAATCCATCTTTAATAAGTATCATTTAAGGTTAAGTACAATTTAATTAAGTTTCAAAATCCTGTCATCTCTTGTCAGAATTATCTTTCTAAATTCTAACTCAATTGTAGGGTGCAACAAATCACCTCTAGATCGGCTACGATAAGGTGCATATCACTGTTTTCTCACAATACATTATGCGTATCGCGACTCACTTTAAACACAAAATTGTCTAACCTGCACTGAAGAATGGTGGTATGGTATCACCAAATTCACCCTCTGGGGACCTCATTCTGCTTACACCTCAGCAGAATGAAGTTCACAGAGGGTGAATTTGGTGATGCTAGTCTGCTATGCAGGGTAGCATCACTAAATTCACCCTCTGGGAACCTCATTCTGCAAATGACAGACACCCTATTTCAAGGCTTGAATCTCTATACGATTCTTCAGAAAGAATCACGCGATACATGTATCTGATTGTATCGTGATTAATCGTTGCACCCTGACTCAATTGAGTTAGCTAAAACCAACCAATCTATTTATTTGGAGGGATGCTCACGATATGTGAGCCGATGACAGCCTGACCAAAAGATTATACATGTGCAGTATCTTTCATATTCATTGGTTGGAAATGTTTAGATAATAAGTTCAATATTATACAACAACCTCTGGTCAGATATGGTCCTTTGTTAAACTTATTATATGAACATTTCCTAACAATATAATGGAACTACGCATCAATGAGTACAATAATGGCCTAAATAATCGACTCCTTAACCACAGCAGATTTATGGGTAATTTTTCAGGATTTAGTCAGAAATACGGCTTGTTGCCATTCATCACAAAGCTCTCACTGAGAGCTTTCCGATGAATGGCAACAAGCCATATTTCCAACTAAATCCTGAAAAATTACCCATAGTTCTGCTGTGGTCAAGGAGTCGAGTATTTAGGGCATTACTGCATTTAGTATAGAAAGGGTTAATTAATTACCCATAGTTCTGCTGTGGTCAAGGAGTCGAGTATTTAGGGCATTACTGCATTTAGTATAGAAAGGGTTAATTAATGGGAAAATGTTGTCACTATTTTTTCCACAACAAGAATAAATTATTTAGTCGTTGTATTACTATTACAAAAAATCATCCTGATATAGTCAGTAGAACTATGGCACTGTCAGAATAATAATTATATACTCAACATGAGTTTTTGTTATGAAGCCACTAAGCCAGTTATTTATTCATGTGATTACACACATTGATGGTGACTCAACTCAAAAGTAACATTTTCAAGCAGAAAAACTACAGAAAGATTATACCAGCCTCACAAAATCCGACTGTTTGACTGCGAGGTGGTAATAATCGAAACTATAACATTTATAATAATATATCATGTAAAATTAGACCACCTAGCTTTAACCCTTTACCCAACAAAACGGCCAAAACCGGCCAAATAAAGCTTCAACAGCCTAAAATATCTTCGGTCTGTCTCAATAACACCATACAAATATGGATATCATTGGAACCGGTTCATTGACCACATTGTGATGGTTACAGTTATGCCCTGTGCCAATGCATTCTCTTATATATGCGAGTAGACCATAGGTCGCCTCGCATATATAAGAGAATGCATTGGCCTAAAAAAATGGTCGACTCACATATATAAGAGAATGCATTGGCACAGGGCCGTTCTGTTGGGTAGTAACTATGGACAATATAGCAATTATGAAAATGAGGTGTAAAATGTGACTTTTTAATTGTATGGTTATAAATGTGAAAAAAAAAACTCAAATCTGTTGCTTGTGAGAAATAATTAGCACAAAAATAATTATCAGAAAGAATCATGGCACAAAATTATAACTGTTAACTGAGATTGCACTTAAATCAACAAATTAACAAATTGTCAAATGAAGATCAAAAAAAGAAATGCAGATGGAAAATTATGATAACAACTATGAGAACTGATGCAAGTCGATAAGCTTATTGTAAGATTACAAATGTAAATATACCAACATACAGTAATGCCCTAAGTAATCGACTCCTTAACCACAGCAGAGCTTTCCGATTAATGGCAACAAGCTATATTTCCGACTAAATTCTGAAAAGTTACCCATAATTCTGCTGTGGTTAAGGAGTCGATTACTTAGGGCATTACTGTAGGCACAACATGAATGAAGGGACTGCAAAAGCAAAACTAATCGCAACCTGAATGCATTGCCATCACTACCATTGGCCCACCCCCACCCCACCCACACCCTCATCGGCCCACCCCACCCTCATCAAAAGGTACTAAACAAAAGTCATTTAAGCCTTTCATGACTGGAGCTTCTTGAAATTTTGCGAAAACCCTGTGCCAATGCATTCTCTTATATACATGTATGCAAGTCTCCCATATGGAGCCTCACATATATAAGAGATTACATTGGCCTAACAATATTTACCTTGACTTTATGGGAGACTCGCATATATAAGAGAATGCACTGACACAAGATCTTTAATGAAAGGGTTAAAAGGACTTAAATAACTAAGAATGTTTCAAGCTGGTAAAGCTATAAGTTCATAGCCACTAAAACAGCATAAATAAGACAATCAGTTCAAAGCTACTAAACACCTCAAGAGAAGTAAGTCGCCCCCACATTTAACCCTCTCCACACTAAATACTCATTGATGAGGAGTTATTTAACCCTCTCCACACTAAATACTCATTGATGAGTAGTTACTTCCCTTATAGGCCTTCTATTATTAGGAAATGTTCAGATAATAAGTTTAACCCTTTCAGTGCCAAGTCCCGATTTTTGTATCAACCCATATCTCCGTGTTTATTAAAAAAATATTACTGAGAAAAATGAAAATATTCTAAGTCAAGAAGACCAACTTCTCCACAAAAATAAGTCTGACCCAACATTAAAATCGCAGGTGCACAGGTTCCCATGGTGGTTGATGTCTGTACAAAGATTTAACCCTTTACCCAACAAACCGGCCAAAACCGGCCAAATAAAGCTTCAACAGCCTAAAATATCTTCGGTCTGTCTCAATAGAACCATACAAATATGGATATCATTGGAACCGGCTCCTTGACCACATTGTGATAGTTACAGTTATGCCCTGTGCCAATGCATTCTCTTATATATGCGAGTCGACCATAGGTCGCCTCGCATATATAAGAGAATGCATTGGCCTAAAAAAAATCTTTTTTTAACACTTTTTACCATTTTTTCTTACATTCTTTAACAATTTTATAATTTGTAATGTGTTAAGCCAATGCATTCTCTTATATATGCGAGGCGACCTATGGTCGACTCGCATATATAAGAGAATGCATTGGCACAGGGCCCTTCTGTTGGGTAAAGGGTTAAATAATAAGATTCACAAACAACTGAGAAAAACTCCACACAAAATTGTGTCGACGATTGAAAATATTCTAAGTCAAGAAGGCCAATAACTCTGGGAAAATTAGTCTGAACGACATTAAAATCGTAGGGGCACAGGTTCCCATGGTAATAACTACTAAATAAGTTCTAAGTCGAAAAAGGGGGATAACTCCACAAATAAAAAGTTGGACAGACCTCATAATCACAGGTTCCCATGGTGGTTGATGCCTGTTCCAAGTTTCACGGAAAATGATTAAAAAACGACTGAGAAAAAAAATTGTCCACGGACGGACGACTGATGGATGGACGGCTAAGCTGATTCCAGTATACCCCTCCCCACAACTTTGTTGCAGGGGGTATCATTATAGAAAGCAAACTTATTATATGAACATTTCCTGTGGGATAACTATACTTGTCAATGAAGCTTTAGTATAGAAGGGGCTGATGTGCTGCATTTACCATGTTCTCGATTCATTCAAAATTTCAAATCGATTGTATGAATAGCATAAGAGATACGTTGTGTTATATGAAGGGGGGGGGGACTTACTTTTTGAGATGTTTAGTAATGATGAATTGCTTGTTATCACAGGTTTTCAGCACATACAGGTATATACCCAGGTTCACTAAATTGTTATGTTATTAAAAAATAACCTGTGTTTCAATCAAGGTTGTGAAGGTATAACCATAAAGTTAAAGAAAACTTCTATAATTGCGAATTATAGTAAATTTGTCTTTAAAGTGATGTGAAACACTTCGGTAGGGCGATCAAATAGAAATTGAGAATAATCTTCTCAAAGTAGTTATTTTTCACGAATATTAATCCCAATTGACAACACACACCACTATAATTATATATTAATTAAATTCAATGACTCTTGATGGCGAAATCATTTGTGTTTAGTTTATCGCTGATATTTGCGTCCCAAATCGAGATGTAAATATTTACAATTGAGCGTAGTTCAGACAATGTTTGCTATGGAGTGGTATGGTCGATTTATTTGAAATTTTCGATGGTGTTAGTTGAATGCTACATTCCCCATGTTGGCATAGCGCCTGAGTACTAACTTATCAATTTAACACACACCAACAAGTCCATAATATGTCTTTAAAATTTATGGTTATACCTTCATAACCTTAATAAAAACACAGGTTATTTCTTATAATTTACATGTAATCCGTCATTTTACAGGAGAACCACCCTAAGTAGAAGTTTCAAGTATAAAAAAAACCATAAAACTGAGATTATTTCCTCCCCAGAGGGTGAATTTAGTGATGCTACCCCGCATAGCGGGCTAGCATCACCAAATTCACCCTCTGGGGACCTCATTCTGCAAATGACAGACACCCTATTTCAAGGCTTGCATGATCAAATGACACGATGCAGCTGCGGGTGGTGCCATTTCTATAGTAGAAGTAATCAAGAAATTTAGGTTATCCAGAAATAACTTTAATGGCTAAATAAGTGACAACCAATGGATTTATAGTATTCTGTGGATTGACAGACTATGAATAAATTATTTGACAATATATTTGATGAGAAACTATCAAGTATTCAATGCAAACTTCAAACTGACATAATTTAGTAGACATGAGTGACAGTAAAGATGAAAATTATTTCCAATGTGCATTAAACATGAGATGCTATATTCAATTAAAGGGACACAAGGCCTTCACAGTGGGTAGATAGGTTAAAATAATAAAAGTCTGTAAAAACATCACCACCATGATGGACATGAAGAAATATATCAACTCTTCATATATTAACAATTATTGATAGATATCAAATAAAAAAAATTTGGCATGTTGAAATCATTGTTATGACAATGTAAACAAAATTGTTGCAGCTATTTGTCAACAAATATCACTAATAGCACATTAATTTAAATTTTTTGGACTAAATAATTTTTTCTGAATATTTTTCAAAGCTTTGACCTTTTCCATTGTTTACCCTCTAGTTTACATTAAACTTTTGTGTTTTGCTAGACATTGATCAGTAATGCCACCGTAATTCTAATGTTTACATAACAAAAGGTTTTGATATATGAAATCTCGTTATTGGAGAGTTATCAATAATGAAAATAAGAACAAAATTGATTGATTTTTACATGTATTTGATTGATTTTTACATGTATTTGTTAATTTTGTTGATGATAGTTGCTTTACAGACTTTCATATAATTATGTTAACCCTTTAGCCAAAAACCGGCCAAAACCGGCCAAATAAAGCTTCAACAGCCTAAAATATCTTCGGTCTGTCTCAATAGAACCATACAAATATGGATATCATTGGAACCGGCTCCTTGACCACATTGTGATAGTTACAGTTATGCCCTGTGCCAATGCATTCTCTTATATATGCGAGTCGACCATAGGTCGCCTCGCATATATAAGAGAATGCATTGGTCTAAAAAAAATCTTTTTTTAACACTTTTTACCATTTTTCTTACATTCTTTAACAATTTTATAATTTTTAATGTGTTAAGCCAATGTATTCTCTTATATATGCGAGCCGACCTATGGTCGACTCGCATATATAAGAGAATGCATTGGCACAGGGCCCTTCTGTTGGGTAAAGGGTTAATTCGCATGAACCCACTTCGAATGAGTTGAGTCCCTTTGATGATGTGATTGCGAATTCCCCTATTCGATGCACAGTAACAGTTAACATATCCCCTATTCGATGCACAGTAACAGTTACTGGCTAATACAAAACATATGATCAGATGTGATGCACAGTTGTTGGAAATTATTATCAAAATCCAATGATAAATACACACACCATTACTTCAATAATAATAATATATAGACAAGTATGGAAAGCTGGCGAATTTACAGGATTCATAGTCAACCGGACTCCCGCTACCACAACTAGTTTCAAGTCTTTCAGCACAAAAAATGTATTAGTTGTAAAAATATTTCTTCCACTCAATCAACTAAATATATGTCTTGAAAGTAAATGATTTGGCATTTCTTGCAACATTTATTAATGTGAATTTCCAACAACACAAATTTTTTTAATCTGCCGAGTCGCCATCTGAGTCACAGGCTATAATTAGAAGCACAGATTAGTTATGACCTTACAATCTCGGATGGCGACACGTCAATCTCACACAGGAGCTTTCCATACTTGTCTATAATATTATTGAAGTAATGGTATTTGTACTTATCAGTGGATTTTGATAAAATCTTCCAACAACTGTGATGTGATGATACTATTCAATCCTTAAAAAAATGAAAAAGATAGTCGGTCATACCATCTAAATTTACAAAGAGAAAGACAGAGCAAACAAACTTTGAATATTGTGATATACCTAAGTAATAACCCTTTCATGACTGGAGCTTCCTGAAATTTACGAAAACCCTGTGCCAATGCATTCTGCAAGTCTAAGTCTCCCATGGGGAGCCTCGCATATACAAGAGGTGTGCACTCGAGTGCTAGCATACCCCCACCGTGGCAAATTCAACCCGCATTATCCGTAAACTCAACAAAAAAGATTTTTAACTTTAAAGAAAAATTCGGACTAATAATATCGATATGGTGTCACAAGAAGCATGTACAGAACAAATTATTCAAATCGGTTCATATTTGTTAAAGTTATTAAGTCAGACAGAATTTTCTAAGTCAAAATAAGTCGAAAATGAGGTGTAATATTACGAAAAACAGTCTGAGCCAATCCCTAGCCGCATCATGTACAGAGGGTATTGTGAGAAGCATCATGCGGAGAGACCGTCCTAAGGAGATTGCATACAAAAAATTATTGAAATCGGTTCATAGTTGTTCGAGTTATGAGGTCGGACGGACGGACGGACAAACGGACGGAGAAAGCGTGACGGACGGACGCAGTCAATCCAGTATACCCCCCATTTTCTTCGAAAGTGGGGGTATAATAAGAGAATACATTGGCCGAACCCTTGACCTGGTAAGCCAGTGGATTCTCTTATATATGCAAGGCTCACTATGGGAGACTTGCATATATATGAGAATGCATTGGCTCAGGGTTTTTCACAAAATTTCAGGAAGCTCTAGTCATGAAAGGGTTATTACTTAAAGGTGGATTATCTCTTTGTAAACATGTATTATATAGTTACCGGGGTATAAAGGTGGATTATCTCTTTGTAAACATGTATTATATAGTTACCGGGGTATAAAGGTGGATTATCTCTTTGTAAACATGTATTATATAGTTACCGGGGTATAAAGGTGGATTATCTCTTTGTAAACATGTATTATATAGTTACCGGGGTATAAAGGTGGATTATCTCTTTGTACACATGTATTATATAGTTACCGGGGTATAAAGGTGGATTATCTCTTTGTACACATGTATTATATAGTTACCGGGGTATAAAGGTGGATTATCTCTTTGTAAACATGTATTATATAGTTACCGGGGTATAAAATATTAGATCTGAATCGAAGACTCCTGTCCGGAAATGCTTCTATCGATTAATACACATTTTATATCGAATATTTTCTGGTCTAAAAAGGTGTGGTTGTTTAGCTAACGAACAATAGTGGTTACTGTTAACAGAGACCAGAAATTTTATGGTGTAATTTTGTCACAAATAAACATTAATTATACTCATTATCGCTTATAACTATGGAATAAAACAATACAACCAATCAATCTGGGACATTTGACGTTCGATACATAGCCATAGGAACAGCCTAATGCTCTCTATCGCTATATGGTATCACCCGAACGGTCTGTTCTAAAAATAGACAAATAAACGGTCCCAATAAAATATTCGAAATAAAATCAATAATAATTGATAGAAGCGTTTCCGGACAGGGGTCTTCAGTTCATATTTATTATGTTATACCCACGCAACTATTTCAAATTTTTTATTTAAAGAGACAATCAATCTTTAAAGGTGTATCACAATATTTGAAGTTTATGTTTCTCTTTGTAAATTTAGATGGAACTTTAATGCTGCACAAGCACAGCTCCCATCATGAAAGGGTTAAGTCTTTACCCAACAAAACGGCCAAAACCAGCCAAATAAAGCTTCAACAGCCTAAATTATCTTCGGTCTGTCTCAATAGAACCATACAAATATGGATATCATTGGAACCGGCTCCTTGACCACATTGTGATAGTTACAGTTATGCCCTGTGCCAATGCATTCTCTTATATATGCGAGTCGACCATAGGTCGCCTCGCATATATAAGAGAATGCATTTTTTTTTAACACTTTTTACCATTTTTTCTTACATTCTTTAACAATTTTATAATTTTTAATGTGTTAAGCCAATGCATTCTCTTATATATGCGAGGCGACCTATGGTCGACTCGCATATATAATAGAATGCATTGGCACAGGGCCGTTCTGTTGGGTAAAGGGTTAAGTCTTTCTATACTAATGGATTTCCCATTCAGTTATATAAGTACACATTGGAACCGTCTGTTATTCATTTGGAGGGGTGATCAGGTAATTAAAGGAGATGACAGATAGAAAGTCACATACTACAAGAGCAGAATGATTCATATTCATCAGTGGGAAATGTTTAGATAATTACTTCTGATCATTTCCAAAGCGATCTACTTGTAAATGAGTATTTGGTATAGAAAGGTTAAGTGTGTCCATGCTTAGGTGCATGTATAATAAATATGCAGTTCTAAAAAGTTTACTATCCCAAATGTAATGTCATCCAGCATTTTAAATAAAATGATGCACCCAGGTGTGACATATGTAATGGAAACAGGCATATCTCATATCCAATTAATAGAATAAACCTCAGCAAGCCTGAGTTTAGTGTGCCTGTCATTTGCAGAATGAGGTCCCCAGAGGGTGAATTTACTGATGCTACCCAGCATAGCATGATAAGCATCACCAAATTCACCCTCTGGGGACCTCATTCGGCATGGTCTCATCTGCTATGGGAGACATAGACTCAGATTGAACTTCCCAAATGGTGAATATGGTGATGTACACCCATTGGGAACCTCGATTATGCAATGTGTGGTCTGCCAATTTGGGGATACAGAGAAATTAAACTAAAAAAGAAATAAAATCTATGTGAAGAAGTTTCTATAGAAATTTGATAATAAAGAAACTTTCCGGAGAAGATGAGCCCTAAGCATAATGAGGTCCCAGAGGGTGAAATCAGTGATTCTAGCCCACTATGTGGGATAGCGTCACTAAATTCAGCCTCTGGGGACCTCATTCTGCAAATGACAGGCACACTAAAAGGCTTGAATCTCAGTGGGGTTATACAATGAAGTGGATCTATCTATCTCCAGTAACTAATTATTAAAACAGATTCACACTTTATGAATGGAAACATTATATTGGCACACCAGGAGATCTCATACATATTCACAGCATGGCAGTGTTTATATGAAATGTTATGTTATTGGTTATTATACAGTCTAAGCACACATTGGCTCCTACCAGAGAAGTGCGATGTTCAGTTTATTTGATAGTGCTAGAGTACCAAGTTCACCACCACAACAGAGTACAGAAAACACAGGACAGCAGCCAATATCCATTATATGATGAAATACATTAAAAAGGGTGCCACTGTCTGATTGACAGTACCTACTGTTCAGTCAAGGCCAGAAACATTCAATGAGAAAAACACAAGTTAATTGTAAAAGATACACCAGGTATACTTATCTTTGAGTACAGGTACCTAAATAAAAATATAGACCAGGTATACATCACATGTTAGAGTACAGGTACCTAAATAAAAATATACACCAGGTATACTTATGTTTGAGTACAGGTACCTAAATAACTATATACACCAGGTATACTTTACATGTTAAGAGTACACAGCCTGCACAGGTACCCAGATGTGTTACTAGATGGTTTTTGTTGGTTCGGGAGGTGTCCAACACCATCCAGACAGACTTCTCAAACTGATTTCCAATTGAAACCCTCCTATGATGGCCATTTCCATCTAAAATTTTAACTAAATTCAAGGAAAATATTCAAATCTTGGTCCAGAAATAGAAATGACATATTTTATACCAGATATTGGTTGCAAAAACAAACTATTGAAATAGTCTCAACTGATTTATGGTCTGAAATATCCAATTGTGTTAATTCAGTCATTATCTTTTCCAATGTTTAAAATTGAGAAATTTGGAGGGGGGGTGTTACCCCCCCCCCCCCCCCCCCCCCCCCCCCAAAACCCCCATCTCCCTGGAAATTAGACCACATCTTCTCGGTCCACAACAGCTTGGGATATCGTTTGGGTTGATGCTGTTTTGTTGTTCCCATCCCGTTACTCTTATATGACAGACTTTACACCCAGAACCGTGGGTGGGACTTATCTTGCCTTTTAAATGTCTTTGGATTAGGTCAAATGGACACTTTGCATACACATGTATGAACAAAGAGGCAGCCTTTCCCAAGAATGATGATATTGACCATGCGTATATCCAAAGCAATGAGATATATATAGTAAACAAAGGGTTGTTTTCCAGAGAATTTTGATTTGTCACGCTATTAGAAAATGTATGTAAATAATACCGGTATATTAAATGATCGTATCATCACTTTACCTTTTTCTATTACGGTAAATGATATATCACATTGAAGACAGATTAATCATGGACAGGTCAGATGATTAATCACATTCAGCGGTTCATGTGAAAGCCGGGCTCTACGTGTAAATGTAGTAAGTCTGTTCAATGAAAGTCTGTTATAGAAGAGTAACGGGACGGGACTCGCTCCAAAACATCATCAACCCGAACGGATATCCCAAGCTTTTGTGGACCGAGAAGATATTGTCTACCTGGCAATGTGCTTGATACATCTTATACATGTACGGGCTAAGCTAAACTGTTCAATTCAAGTATTATTCAAGGTTCAAATCGTATTCAAGGACTATTCATTCCAAGGTGAGAAATTCAAGGACTATCCATTTCTGTGCGAACCATGAACTACAGTAATTCCCCTAAGTAATTGACTTCTTAAACACAGCAGAATTATGGGTAACTTTTCAGGATTTAGTCGGAAATATGGCTTATTGCCATTCATCGGAAAGCTCTCCTGAAAAGTTACCCATAATTCTGCTGTGTTTAAGGAGTCGATTAATATGGCATTACTCTATGTAATTTTCTGTATTAAAGTGACACATTTAGCTCATTCCATAATGTATACTTTTGGAGAGGCATGTTAGACTGACTTTCATAATTAACCCTTTGAGTGCCACGGGCCGATCTCATCGGCCCTAAACCTACAAAATAAGTCTGTTAAAGAATATAAGAATAAATGTAATTATTAAAATTGTAACAAATTGTAAAAAAAAAAAAAAAAAAAATTGTTAGGCCAATGCATTCTCTTATATATGCGAGGCGACCTATGGTCGACTCGCATATATAAGAGAATGCATTGTCACAGGGTATATGGGTTGATACAAAAATCAACCTGGCACTCAAAGGGTTAAGAGTGGCACCTCTAGCTTATTTCATGGCTATAATTCCCTTATTTCAGATTTTTGTTTACTGTAACTTAACTTTTTAATAAATGTGATCTATCTACATGTAGTTTTAAAAATTAAAGTGACACCCCAGTTATCTAGCTAATTACACCTGCCATACTTTTCATGCTGGAGATGCATTTTAGAATAACCATCTGCATATTTTAAAGTGATATATCTGCATGTAGCTTATTTCACCAGCTATAGTTTCCAGGTGTGAGATACCTGGCACTGGGAACTAACTTTCTCCAGTATCATATCATATCATTTGATGCCTCCAGTGTCAACAGTGCCCTGGTGTCAACAATTAATTGTGTATTCATATTGAAGTGTATATTGTATTCATATTGAAATGTATTCACTAATAATATAACAAAGGATGTGTATTAAATAATAAATATATAGTGAGTTTAATGAGGACTTATATTTGAGGATTAATCTACTTATAAAGGGTAAATTACCTTCTTATACAGTAATGCTCTAAGTACATGTAATCGACTTCTTAACCACAGCAGAATTATGGGTAACTTTTCAGGATTTAGTCGGAAATATGGCTTGTTGCCATTCATCGGAAATCTCTCAGTGAGAGCTTTCCGATGAATGGCAACAAGCCATATTTCCGACTAAATCCTGAAAAGTTACCCATAATTCTGCTGTGGTTAAGAAGTCGATTACTTAGAGCATTACTGTATCTTAGTGTTCTATCCACTATCCGATTTGAGAGTCCCTATATCACCCAGTTACAAAAGCTGCTTTAGTGATCAAAATTAGTTTATTACAGATAAATACTCACAACAATACCAAGTAAGGTATCATACATGCACATGTACAGTAATGCTCTAAGTAATCGACTTCTTAACCACAGCAGAATTATGGGTAACTTTTCAGGATTTAGTCGGAAATATGGCTTGTTGCCATTCATCGGAAAGCTCTCCCCGAGAGCATTACTGTATGCAAGCCTGAAATTAATGTGTCTGTCATTTGCAGAATGAGGTCCCCAAAGGGTGAATATATACTGATGCTAGCATCACAAATTTTACCCTGTGGGAACCTCATTCTGCTTAGGCCTCAACTGCTATCGGAGACCTAGGATCAGATTGAAGTTCCCCAGTTGAAGTTGATGTTGTTCACACTTTAGTCACTTTAGAGTGAGGTCCCCAGAGGGTGAATTTGGGGATACTAGCACGCTGTGTGATTAACACTTTCATAACAGGATCTGTGCTGGTGCAGCATTAAGATACTGTGCCAATGCATTCTCTTATATACATGTATGCGAGTCTCTCACTGAGTCTCACATAATAAATAACACAATATTTGGCTTGATCTTGTAAGCCACTGCATTCTCTTATATATATGAGGCTCCCTATGGGAGACTCGCCTATACAAGAGAATGCACTGGCACAGTATCTTTAATGCTTCACCAGCGCAGCTCCCATCATGAAAGGGTTAATCCCACAGCCAAATCTATATTGATCAGAGAAAATTGAACTTCGATTATATCCTAGTACACAAACTCAATTGAGTAGGTCATGTCAAATTATTTCAGGACAATCTTATAATCACTAATAATCAGGTTTCATGAATTGGGACATTTATTTCGAGAATCTGTAAATAGGGCCAAAACCAAAAACTTCTCTGTTTCCGATAACATTTTCCAGACAGGAAGGCAGGGATTTTTTTTTAACCCTTTACCCAACAAACCGGCCAAATAAAGCTTCAACAGCCTAAAATATCTTCGGTATGTCTCAATAGAACCATACAAATATGGATATCATTGGAACCGGCTCCTTGACCACATTGTGATAGTTACAGTTAGCCCTGTGCCAATGCATTCTCTTATATATGCGAGTCGACCATAGGTCGCCTCGCATATATAAGAGAATGCATTGGCCTAAAAAAAATCTTTTTTTAACACTTTTGACCATTTTTTCTTACATTCTTTAACAATTTTATAATTTTTAATGTGTTAAGCCAATGCATTCTCTTATATATGCGAGGCGACCTATGGTCGACTCGCATATATAAAAGAATGCATTGGCACAGGGCCCTTCTGTTGGGTAAAGGGTTAAAACCTTTCAGCCGTAAGCGATATAATAGTGTAGTCACAGTCCCATGGAATAGATCAATGTGTATTGAAAATGAGCCAAGCGTTGGATAAAAACATGCTGTCCCATGAATTAATTCACTCTGCAGTAAGATCTCTACCAACTTGGAGCTTAATAACCAACTTATTTTTGCTTTTGGGATTGAGAAAAATGATAATTATTCACATTGACACATGTTACTATTATACTATAGACTGGCAAGAAAATCGTAGCCAGGCAGGGTATCGGATACAAAGAGTTTGTTTTTTTTGGCATAGTCCATGTGTTCTATTTCATGAATCACTGCATGAGCAAAAAATATGGCATTTAATGAGAAATTTGGCATTTTTTTCAATTTTAAGCAGCAGATCTATTGAAGATGAACAAACCGACTTTTTCTGCAGGTGTTTAGCCCTTTGATTACAGAATATGTTCTTGCATTCAGTTCGAAGAGTACATACTGGAAAGGTTTATTCTTCATTTTAGAGATGTGCTGATAATATAGGCAGACGACAGACAGACAAAAGTTTGCCGTTTCCCTAATAACCAGCTCTGACATGTACAGTAATGCTCTAAATAATCGACTCCTTAACCACAGCAGAATTATGGGTAATTTTTCAGGATTTAGTCGGAAATATGGCTTGTTGCCATTCATTGGAAAGCTCTGTGAGAGCTTTCCGATGAATGGCAATAAGCCATATTTCTGACTAAATCCTGAAAAATTACACATAATTCTGCCGTGGTTAAGGAGTCGATTAATTAGGGCATTAATGTAAATTCCAACCACATGAATAAAATATAATTCGATTCTTTATTATTCGAATCCAGTTGTCCCAAACAATAAAATAATTAATTATCAGTTTGTTCATCCTCTGTCAGCTAGTTGATTTAATAAGTTATATAAATAGATATACATTAATAGCTATTGGAAATAATTTGACTAACAAGACACTTCACTATCTAAAGCCATTTCCTTCACTCCAGATGTGACATTTTTGTCTGAAGAATTCCTGGAATTGCTTGTTAATCCTGTTTGATTATCACCATGGTTACTTTGTTCACTCCCCTTTTTCTGACTACTAGAATCTGTCTCTTGACACGAAAATGCTTTCAACTCGAGCTGGTCAAGCAACGACTGTATGAACTTCACCGTGTTCTTTCTCAAGAGCCGAATTTTGTCATCTGTACCGGATTCAACATTGTCTAGTTGCATAATTTGTCTCATTAACATTTCTTCTAAGAACAAATAATCCTTCGATGGTTTTGTTCCGCTAAACATTTTTACTTCCTCTTCTAGAGCTTTCACTTCGGTGTTAACTTTATTAATAATATCCATATTAGTTGGCTTCACATATTTAGGAGGCTGTTGTGCATTATCTTCTAAAGGCGATTTCTCACGATTCGCTCCGGCATCACAAGACGGCTGAGACTGACTATTGGTTGTCGATGGCTGAGGAGGAGGCGACACATGTTTCTGCGCACTTGCCACCCCACTATCAGCGGACTTAGTTCGCTCATGTACGATGGGTATCACATGCTCAGAGATGTACGTTTTTTGTTGAGGATGATCCATCGATTCTCTAGTCTGAGGTTGACTAACACTCGAAGGAGGTTGATGGATACTTGAAGGAGGTTGATTAACACTCGGAGGAGGTTGATGAACACTCGGTGGAACAGCAGACTGGAAAGCGCTATGTGGATATGTAGGCATAGTATTGACATTATGTACACCGCCCTGGTTAGGATTTACACGACTAGATGCCGTGGTTGCCTCCTTACTGTGACCTATATGTTGTATGGGGATCTCCCTAACAACTGATGGTGACCCAGTCTGCTCTTGCCTCAGATGCTGCGTTGGAGTCCCTTGCCTTGGAGGAGTCGATTGTCCCATATTCGGACCTTGTA
Source organism: Siphonodentalium dalli (assembly GCA_032622095.1). Lineage (NCBI taxonomy): Eukaryota > Metazoa > Mollusca > Scaphopoda > Gadilida > Siphonodentaliidae > Siphonodentalium > Siphonodentalium dalli. The sequence goes on from CP136063.1 coordinate 278,663,663, forward strand.
TATTTTGAGTAAAATGTTTACTTGAATGTGGATATCTCATATCCATTTTAGAAGACTCAGACTGAGATGGTGGTGGAGGGCTCTGAAATTGATTTGGCTGTCCCTGGGCTGGCAAATTGCTAGGATACTGCATTGGCACCTGTTGCCGTGACGACGGGTCATTACCATACTGAATTGGAACTTGCTGTCTCCGTGATAGTGGGTCGTTTGGATACTGCGTCGGAGCTTGTTGTTGAGTGGGAGGACCCCCGGGGTATTGCATCTGACCCTGCTCTGGATTTTGGTTGAAATTTTGTTGTTGTTCTTGTTGCCTTGAAAACGGATATGAAGACTGTTGACCCGAATATTGCTGTTGATTAGGATACTGTTGCTGTGCTGGATGCCCCACGTTTGCACTTTGCGGTGTATATTGTTGACCATGTTGTGTGGGCTGACTCGTTCTGTTGGCTTGCTGGCCAGGATATTGTTGTGCTTGCGAGGTGGGTTGAGGATACTGTGGATACTGCGCATGGTAGGATTGCTCCGATTGGTTTGGACTGTGAGCTTGGTGTCTCGGCTGACTTTGTGCACTTGATTCATGCATTACTGGAATCTCCTTAACGCCAGACATTTGTGATGGTCTCTGCTGACCAAAGTGCTGCGAATATAGATAGTTCATCAATTCATATAGCACCCAATGACAATCATAGTTAACGGCAATAACTATCAGAAACTGCAAACATTTTGTTTAACTAAATTGTTGCGGCCTTTGTAATACCTAGCCCTTGAAATTAGCATTTTTTTTCAAAGGCATTGCTTTAGAATTGCATGAAAATACTACTAGTATATTAGCCCATGATTAATAAATTTCATGTTTAACGTCAAGAGTTGCTCACCAGACTGTAGAGACGGAGAAGACTGGGACTCTGAAGACCACAATAGTCAGTACTTGTCAAATGTGGCCATTTGTTGGTCTAATTACAAGAGATTTTCAACTGAATACCAAAGTTGGTGTCAAAACCAGAACCCCCCCCCCCCCCAATTAAGTGGCTTATAAATCAACCCATGATGTTAACAGTCCATATTATAAGTTACAGGGTGAGTTGTTGCCAGATACGGTGCAATATGAGGTGAAGTGAGATTAATATCGGGCGAGGCGCTAGCCTCATATGTCACCGTAGCCTGAAACAAAGAGTCCTGTAACGATTATATCATGCTTTCCATGTGAGAATTTTAATTAATTGTGCGAAATTCAGTAATCTAGTAAGTTAAATATGTCGAATATGGCCATTAACCCTTTACCCAACAGAAGGGCCCTGTGCCAATGCATTCTCTTATATATGCGAGTCGACCATAGGTCGCCTCGCATATATAAGAGAATGCATTGGCTTAACACATTAAAAATTATAAAATTGTTAAAGAATGTAAGAAAAAATGGTAAAAAGTGTTAAGCCAATGCATTCACTTATATATGCGAGGCGACCAAGGAGGTCAATGTGGTCAAGGAGCCGGTTCCAATGATATCCATATTTGTATGGTTCTATTGAGACAGACCGAAGATATTTTAGGCTGTTGAAGCTTTATTTGGCCAGTTTTGGCCGGTTTGTTGGGTAAAGGGTTAAGAAGTAGGACAACAAATTGAGTATGATAATTAAATTATAAGTCTATAGAGTTCCTCAAGTATATCACATACAGGTTTTGGAACATGGTACTAAGTCTTTAAATTGGCAAAACATGATTTCCGACAGATTTCCCTTTCTTGGTGCCAAAATACACCGAAAATATCTCCAAGATGGCAGAGATCCAAGAAAAACAAGATGGTGTCTATCGACCCCATATGAATCCATATACCCCCTGGGGATTTCAATATGGGGTCAGTGTCAATCAAAGTGAACCTAATATACCCTCATATCCTGTCAGTAGATCTACTTTCTCATTGGTCAATCTAACAGGCCAGCATGATAAATATATATATGGGGTAAATCTCCTATAGTATATCTGCCCCTATTTGAACCAAATGTAAAACACAATCTATGAGATACATTTATCTAGTAATTTCAAAGGGTATATTTTAGGAGCTGAAGTGAATTAATTTTCCACAAAATTAGTTACAAAATAATTAGTTATCAGCAATCCACCACTGATAATTGTTTCTTGTTTCATTAACATAGATGAAAAGGAGTTACTAGCCATTACATCATGTATAAATAATATTGTAACATCTGCCAGGTATACAACTGCATAGAACAAACACATGGAAATTAAGCTCATTTAAATTGAAATGAATGACATAGATAACCAATTAACCATTCTCCCCCAATTTCTGTTATTTGTTTATCAGTGTCAGATAACATCATCTGTAATTACAACAACATGGCACATGAGAGAGAGTGGCATGTGTTGACTTATTAAGTTAATTGTTGATATTAAGCTTATTGTTGATAGTGGAAACCATGACTTGTCAAAGAAATTTAGTTTCATTGGGAATGTGAAATAATAAGGTAATAGGGGTGTTTGACCCTTCAAATGGCAAGGATAATCTGTCTTTTCCTGAATTTCCTCCCAGACCCTGAACAAATTTCAACCAAATTTGGTGTGGTGATTCGGGGTACCCCAGTGGATGTTATAATGGCCATAGTTTTTGAAAATTTAATAAAAAAAAAAGATTAATAAAAAAAAAAAGCAAAAAAAAGAAAGATTTTCATTGTTTTCTTTTAGGTTAAAGACACGGTTGGCCTTGGCGGTGGGTATCCTGTGAAAATATCTCCACCCGTCAAAAACCGCCACAAACAGAAAGAACATCAAAATGTAGATAGACTTTGTCCGTATACAAATAAGAAATATCGCATAACAGTATGTTATGGTCATATGTTTGACCATTGTTATGTAAACAAAAGCATAAAAAGTAACTTTTCTGGTGTTTGTTTATATTATGATGATAAACATAAAGAGCGTTCTTTGTTGGTGAATACCTGATATGGAACTAATAAAGAGCGTTTATGTTATTTGTGTGTGATTAGCCAGTAGCATTGTGCTGTCTTCTGTAACACAATCAGGCTCTTGCTTAGGTAAAATATAGTAGGTCTTTATGATAACATGCTGATATACGCGATGGTCATGGTATATATGAACGGAACTGTATGCGTTTTAATGTTTTTCTGTTTACTGTGTTTGGAACAAATATGAATATTTTCGACAATTAAGGCCGCACGTGCCTTTAAATTGAGCAAGTAGTTCAATCTAAAAAAAAAAAAAATTATTTCTTTTTTTGGAGTTACATGTATGTCCCTGGCTCCACCCACATGTCCACCCACATTTGTGAACCAGTGACTCATTTGAACAAATCTGAAACCCAGTCTCGCAAGGACCCTTCACACCAAATATGAACCCATTCGGCTGCAGAGTACTTGAGAAGTCGTTTTAAGAATTACTATGGAGGTAAAGAGTTATGGCCTCATTTGAACAAATCTGAATTAGGGATCTGCGAATCGGGGATTTTGTATCGAATCGAATCTCGATATCGAATCTCCTTCCTGATATCGACATCGGATCAAATCTCGAATCGAATCAGCTAGTGTTGACATTGTCTACCATTGTGTATTTCGGTGTCTCATGACAAAAGACTGCGAAATTCACTAGATGCTACCGTATATAATAATGTTAATCTCCTTAAGCATCTGTTGGAACTTGTGTTTTTTTTGGTTAGGAAAATCATGACATAGGCAAGTCACTCTCAGTCTCGTGGAGGGTTTGGGGTATGTTGCATTGAATTTCTATCTGACACAATGTCATGGCGAACATGACACAATAAGTGACAGAAAGACACTTAACGACAGTTCAATCAACGTATCACAAACCCCATGGAATGGAAGTCACCTGTCTACATTATTTAATAAAGATTTGACACAAGTGGAAATGGGTACACCGTTCAGCTATATAATTGTTGTAGTCTGATACCAATGGTATTTATCTGTTAAACTGTTCACCCACAATCAAACACCTACATCACATAGTCACAGAAGTTGTCTTCACTGAGGGGGTCCCAGAAAACAGACACAAGTTACAAGTATTAAATGTTATCAATTGTTACCGATTGTTCTAAGGTTTCTCACCATTTCTGTTCATTCCAATCTATGTTTTGTCGCTCATAACAGCGGCTGACATTGAATTTTATTCATATAATCTGAATTGGATATATGAAGTTCTAAACATAAGTTAATCAATTGAGTTCCGCATCTAGCGATCACACACCATGTAGACATTTTACATAGTGTCGATACAGATTACAAATATATGCGGTGATTGATCACGTCAAGGGTTCCTATCGTAACACATTTATAATTTGTATAATGCACATCTATTCTGAATGGCATACATGCAAAATTACCTACGTTGGGTAACTTGGCAACTTTGTGCTTCAATTTTTGTGAGTACAGGTCATTTGGCATGTATTATGCAAAAAGGAGACTACACCAAAGTAAGACCGATTCGAAAATATCGGACTCAACGGACTGATTCGATGTCGATCTCAAATCGGGTGTCGAATATCGACATCCAATCGAATCTCGAATATTCGCAGGTCCCTAATCTGAATGTGACTTAGATATGGAACATCCACACTAATATGAATCCATTTGGTCTTATGGTTCTGGAGAAGATTTTCAAAACCTGTGTACCCTTCAGCACTTTTTTTGGTGAGAGTGACCCCTTCAGCTTCAGCATTAAGCCTATTACATGCGTCCCTTGTTCCGTTTGCAATGACATATACATGTTCACTCTCCAACAGTACTGCAGCAGACATTTTTATGGTTAATAACTCTGTGTGTTGAGTTTCATTCCATAGTCCATACATTGGGAAACACAACCACAGGACCACTCCGTGCGATACACTGATACATGTACTTGTATATACTGTACGTTAAAAAGCCTTATGTACATGATTCAAATCTTTAAGCTTCAAAGTTGCAATAAAATGCATGAATTTGGAACGAACGATGGCATTGCTACATGGGGTGCAGGACGTTTCGGCACCTGGACGTTTCGGCACCTGGTTTTCTGGACAATTCGGCACTTTGGTTGTTTCGGCCCAGGTGCTTGGATGGTTCGGCACTTCATCGAGGACGTTTCGGCACTTTTTCTTTTCATATATAATATTGTCTTTGATGTTGTTTATTTTTGCCATATGTTATGATTCGGTACGGTAGTACACAATAAAGCGTGTTTACACAGTCCAGGAGATGCGACATTGAATGCAGCAGATGGGGCCGTTTATTCATTTATTCGCTCTGATAAAACTGTTTTCAAATAAACGATCTTTATTTATACCGTATCAGGAATAGACTAACATGGAACGCTCTTTTCCTGGAAAGCTTCTGCCGGCTTGTATATCCACAACCAGAGACATTGCTACATGCATTTTCATAACATGTTGTGCTATTCCGTTCAGTATTTGTTCCTTATCATTGTATGACTTGTGCACTTTATATGTTCACCATCGTTACCATTCGTTCCACCCAGTGTTTGTTTTTGTTACCATGTTACTAGTACATGTTTTATCACATTTTATTGAAATAAAGAATAAAAAAAACAAATTTAGTCTTCACTAATAATTTCGTTGGTCCGAAAATTATAGTGATGATCCGATAATCGGAATCGGCCGATAATAGCCCATCGGATATTAATCGTACCTCGCAGTTGAACATCGGCTTTTACCGATTGTCAAAACAAAAACAAAAGTTCTAGTATCTAAGCGCAATATGCACACTTTAATAATCGTACGCAATACAACCATAGTCTTGAATGTAAAACGCAGTTGTAACAGCCTAAAACAGCGGTCCAAACAGTCTGATATGATTATATATAAGCATGGCAATAGACCAGCCTGACATATCCCATGTAATATGAAGTCATTGGACACGAAATAGATTCAAAGAAAGCTTTTAACAGCTGCTGACCTCATTACAATATAGGCGATATTTTGGTGACGTCAAAAGTCACGTGTCAAAACATAAACAAACCAGCTGGTAGGCACAAGCATGGCACCGCAGTGCTTTCTCATTCTAAATACATTCGTGTATCCGATAGCAATGAACGCAAAACCAAAGAGAAATGCAAATATAACTCGGGGAAAAGTTGTGTAGTTGTTGGATGCTCCAACAGATTCGACAAAAATGTTGACCTGTCATTTTTTCGTTTGCCAAATGAGCAAAAATATCCGTTTATGTTGAGCACGTGACATGCTGTGACGTCACATGCTATGTCAATAATTTGAACCACACTACGAATGTATGAGTACAGTCGTGATCAGAACTGTCTTCAATAACGAGTAACGTGAGCAGGGGCATAATTGGCATTTTTGTCGGTAGGGGACAATACGGTGAAGTAGTCCCAAATTGCTTCTTTTTTTTTCGTTCCGCGAGTCGCGATTGTTACAGTGATGCTCTCATTACAAGTTACGATGTACGCAACGAAATATGCTTACCTAAACTTTGAACTTGGAAGCCGTCTCACGAAACAACAATTGAGTAGGCGGAACTATAAAAGCTTCCCAGTTGTTAAAAGACAAAAGGTGTGACCAATCGGAATATGGGAAATCTCAGACAAATATGACAGCAATTATTATCCATCAATCTAAATTTAATTAATAATCATCGCCCATCCATACATTGTCGCAACTTACATGTATTCAATCAAGACTTTTACACCCGTTCAAGTGTTCCCCACAGTGTCATAACGTTACTCTGAGTTGGCACCTTTGATCTCTTTCTCAAACAACTACCGTATACATCAAAGGCAGTGCAAAACTGACTTCGGCAGAAATACTTTTGTGGCAGTGTATATATATTTCTTTGTTGTATTTGGCTTTGAAACTCTACCGAGGTAGGGAGTGCAATGAGTGTATATAAGTCCATTGTGGGAACAAATGCACAATATACATGTATATATAAACATCGGAATCGGAAATCGGCCGATTGTGCCTCCAGTTATCGGAAATCGGTCCGATGGGCTTTTTCATTATCGGAACATCACTAGAAAATTAGCAGGTGCCGAAACGTCCAAAGTGCCGAAACGTTCCAGGTGCCGAATGGCAGCCCCATGTGCCGAAACGTCCAGGTGCCGAAATGTCCAGCATTCACTACACTCAGTCTACAGTACATGTATATGATTTTCGATTGTCAGAGAGTGGGGAAATGACAAAAAATTAGTCAGAGGTGAAAGTACATGTAAATAAAACAAAATTGAATGGTATAAAATCGACTGACGTGACTCATCAGAGGCAACTGTCAATGTAGGTCAACATGACCGCTTTCGCAGATTGCTGCTTTCAGAAGGATACGCACTACGTTCATGACTGAACTACTGTCAATGTCACTCACTGTGACTGAGGCCGCTCTACCGTCTACGGACACCGAGTCCAAATAGAAGGCCTACCACTACTCTACTCCAGAGTGGAAACCCTGCTAGCATAACCTTGTTGGCATCTGAATTATAAGTTGTGTATAAACATATATGCATGCATATGCGACTGTCATATTGTATCATATCAAATGACGTAAATACCTTGTTTTGAAACCGAGGATCTTCCCATGTCGTGAGTTTCGTGTTATGATCGACAAAATAATGATAACCAGTGTTCATATCAGTAACCATTTCCCAACCAGGAGGTAAAGCTTCGTTACTGAGATTAGGATGTCTGTTCATATTGTGATTCATCGCAGAAATATCGCTATTTATTATAGAACAAAATTTCTCGAATAATCTTTATCTGGTAAATTCTGGAAGATACCCTAAAGCGCCACCTTCAGTGCTAAAAATAGATGACATGTTCTAAATTTATCTTTATCAACAGCGACCTTTAATTTCCCATTTCCGGTCTACCAAGAGGTGCACCTCGAAACAGTGCGCGGAACTGCGCGGATCCGAAGTGCGCGGTACAAATAAAACTATGGGGCGCCGTTCGTCTGCTGGGGGTCCCATCTTCACGGGGACTAGATTTTTTCAAAGTGTAATAAGTATCTGGTTCCGTGTACGTCGTCAAAACGACCTTTGCGTTCCGGATTACTGTGTGAGTGCCGGGTTTATTTGAATGTTTAGCATCATTAAGTTATTAACAGCTTGTTTCTTGTGGATACTAAGTGCTGGTACTAGCACGTAGTTTAAAGTAACGGCAAATGTACACATTCCAGTTATTATCTGGAAGCAATTCAAAGTTTTTATCAGATTTGTTTTAGATTTTTAATTTCAAATATTTTACTGTTTGTTGAATTTGAACGTCAAGACTCAGTCAGACATACTCACATAGTTAGCCAATCTTTGTAAGTATTTAGTTTAAGTAATATATTGGATATAGATTGGATCATCGTGTTATAACTTAGAGTGGTAACGTATATCTATGTATAAGTTATTACTATAATTAAAATTTAATCTCGGGCTCCAAGATTAATAGTGCGGGGGGGGGGGCGGGAATTCAATTGAAAGTTATTAAACGTGCAGACCCAAATAATATTGCAGGGGGAACTCTGAGCAAAACATCAACTGGTTAAACAAATTATTTTGACAGTAGATCAAGTATAGGAATCAACATAGTATATTAGTATGTGTCATGGGCGTTTTATTCAATATTTAAATGTTCACATGTGTGCCATATACTTGAATATGTACATGCATAAAGTTATAAGCTCATCATTTTGGTATCAGAATCATTTTGAAAAATATACAAAGGAAATTAAAGCTAATTTCCAATACAAGTTCATGCCAAAGTAATCATATGGGCATATGATTACTCAGTTATCACTGTTACTGAAATAAGCAAATAATATTAATAATAATACATACTATTTTTTTCAGGTGGAAGATGCAAAAAATGTCCTAGAGTTAACTGATTTGAAGCTGAAACAGAAGAACAGAAGAGTGCAGAGAATTGCACAAAGAAGAATACTGTATTTAGTCATAATATTAATGTCCTAATGCCATAATAGATCATATTATTAAATGATAGTTCATGTGAACTGGAGTTATATTACTTTCTCTTAAATTGCCCAATAATGCACTATTTATCAATATTTTGTTCCACGAAATTTGGTCGGATTGTCAAATACCTGACACCCAAAGCCACTTAATTTTACAGTTATCCATCTCCATCCGCAATTTGGTCCGAGACTGTCAGTTTGACGAATAATTGCTAGGTCGCCAAAAATTACATATCTCAGGAAATAACAATTTTTTTTAATATCTGATCACTCCTCGATTCTAATGATAATTTAATATTTATTACCCCTGAAGCCAAACAAATAGTAATTTTGGAGCATTCATTCGGATTATTCATCTTTAATTGCTAACAATTGTTTTCAAGGGAGAATGAGTATTTTCAAGTATCTCTAGTAGTCTAGTATTAATTGAGCCAGACACATAATCTACATTAACTGTAGAACCAAGAAAAGGAACATCCTGAAACTGTTTTCATATCATTAATTTACCATTTACTAGTGTATTGACAAGTAGGTGAAATACATTTTTCATTACCATGCAGGCTAGAGGGTCTCCAGTTTGGATTATTTTATCTGATCCAAATTTGGTATCTGTATATTTCCCACCTAAAAATACAGGCCATGTTTGAATATGGGTTCTGTCCAATGATTTTCGCATGTGTTACATCCCTTTTTTACTTAATATTTGACCGATTTCATAACATTTTGATTTCCGACCGATAATTCTGGTTTTGAATATTAAATTTTTGTTTCCAATCAATAACTCAAGTTTGGACGACCTGATTAGAATCAAGCTTGCATGTTCTGCATTTTAAAGTTAAAAATACATTTCTTTTGCGGTAGTGCCATTCAAAATGGCTAACAGGCTTATTGTGTCATGCCCCAGCAATGCTCTTGTCTCTTATATCTTCTGAGCAGATAATAAATGCTCTTTATTGATCATATCATTTATTTGTCCCCTTTAAGTTCTGGTCAGGTGATGCATCTATGAATTTTCCTGCATATCTTCTAAGCTGATAAGGAATGCTCTTTATTCATATTTGCCATTTTATGTTGTCTGAGGTCAACATGATCTTTCACAATATGACGCTGCAAGGGTACATTTAACTGAACTTACTGAAGAGGTCACTCTCACAAAAAAGTGCCCAATGGTACATATGTTTTGAAAATGTGCTGAAGGGTACACACGGTTTGTGTTCGGCACTAACACAGTTACACTCAAACTCTGTTTCTGAAGGTCTGGCACCAATCAGCAGTTTGTTTTCAGTGACCCACGAAAACTAAACGTCATTTATCACAAGATTTCAAAACCTGTCAGCACATTTTTTGGTGAGAGTGACCCTGGCCTTCAGCCAACCATTTTGGGTATATAATTATTAGTGCCCTTTTAATACATCTGAGGTCAACGTGTATGGGAACACAATTATTTCATACTTAAGCTTGACAAATAATCCTGTACAATGCACTGTGCCCCAATAATATTACAGTAGTCCACCACACAGAAACATGGAGAAGGCTCCGAGAAGCCTATTTTATTTTTGAGGGAAGATTTTATATTGATGGGGAATGAAATGTAAGTATTTACAGATATTTGCGCTTAAAGGTACTCAACCCGATAAAACTCCTCTCAATTACTATTTCAATGGCTTGGGGGTCAAAAATATTTGATTCGAGTCGAGGAAGTCACCCATCAAAGCTCAGATTTGTTAGATATCGATTTTAGAAATCTATTATTTTTCATTATCGGGAATTCTATCTGGCCCAGAACTCAGTCAAAATTTGCGTTAAAATTACCACTTGATTTTAGAGTTATCCATCCTTGTCTGTTTGAATAGATTTGGAGAACACATCCAGAGCAGATTACGGCAGTTAGTAGTACACATCTCGAGTTTATAACAAATTTCAAAAATCAATATCTAATAACTCTGAGCTTTGTTTGATGGGTTCCTCGACTCGAATCAAATATTTTTAACCCCCAAAGCCAAAGAAATAGTAATATAGGACCCTCCGATCGGATTGTTGTTGTTGGAATCTGTTGAGATGGGGACCCTCTTTACGGGTTGAGTACCTTTAAGTACAAATATTTGCGCTTAAACACAAATATTTGTCTTTAAGAGCAATGTTTTACGCTTGAGCATAAATATTTGTCTTAAGCACAAATAATTATTAAAAGTGAATTTGGCATCACATAAACAGCTAGCTAGGGCCTATCTAATAACGCTCCCCTTGTCAAATTACCCCAATTTCAAGTAATTCTGTAAATATCAAGTTCTAAACCATGTACCTTCATTTTCTGGATTTAAATACTTGTCTAGACTAAAGCACAGTTACTGGACATAAAGTCCCAAAAATAAGGTTTTAATCAAGTTTATATATATATATATCGGTATCCCAATATAAACAGCTCTTTATATTGGGATACCGATTTATAAACTCGATTAAAACCTTATTTTTGGGACTTTATTTCCAGTAACTGTGACTATTTAAAGCCTATAATTCTACTTCAATTACCGACGCGTTTTATATATGATCATACTCTTTACAATACGGTTTCGTTGAACACCTTTAATATTTTTCAAGACAATAAGAAGCAAGAAATGAGTAGGCCTAGTTGTTGTTGTTGTTGTGTTATGCGATCACTCTATCGCTTATTCAAGGTCCCTGGTGCTGTAATAATTTGCTTGACCCTTGATACGTTATTAAACACTAGATGCTGTCCTCAGTGCTTTAAATGAGTTGGACGCCAGTAGAGATTGTGAATTCGTGTGACGCCAAATTATCTCCCTTATAACAACTCTTCTATTTGAAATGTAGATGTGATCTCGCGCTTGCTCGAAGACAGCTACTTATTACACTTTGTAAAAATCTAGTCCCCGTGAAGATGGACCAAAATGCCGTTCGTCTATTTATTACCTATTTTGTGATATCAATAATTAATTTTATGATATCACAAAATGAATAAATAATCACAAAATCGAATATATGATTTCATAAAATTGTAAGAATTTAGTGATGTCATATATTCATTTTGTGATATCAAAAATTCCCACGAAAACAGGGGGGTGGGGGTCGGAAAAAAAATTCAGGCACGTATGGCATTTTTTCCCTTTCGATCATTTTTTGCACCTGATACAGACCAATGTTACTCTGTAGTAATACAAAACTATTAGTTAAAATTCCTCAGTGATAAAGGGTATGTGGCATGCCACGCCAGCCGTTGAGGCATGCCAATATCCCATAATATGTCAAATATAGCGAATTATCGAAATATGAAATACCACGAAAAAGCGAAATAGGAAAATACAGCGAAATTGCGGAATAAAAAATGCATCGAAATGACGAAATAGCGCGAATTATTAAATAAGAAATTATTTTTATTAACTAAATAACGGAGATATTTGAAGAAGTGTTTTTGACGAAATAACGGGCATATTTGGAGAATTTTTTTTTAAATTTTTTAAATTTGCAACAAAATACAACACGATAACTGCCTGCAGTCAGTTTACCAGTTAGAATTACATTATTTCTCTCATTCAAAGTGGTTTTGAAGCCCAACTCATTGCCAAAACACTAAAAAAACAAGCAGAATTTAGTTTTTTTAGTTGCGGAAAAAATTGCTTGTTGGTGGCTTTGACCACCCCCCCCCCTGACGAAAAGACTAGTTATTGAGAATCACTAAATGCATTTAGTGACTTCATAGTAGGCTAGTATGTACCGGTATTGGTATCATAAAATTAATTTATGATATCACAAAATCGGAATATTTATATCACTAAATGCTTTCTATTTTGTGATATCATGATATATTCGATTTTACGATATCTTAAATAGATGTATAGATATATAAAATTTATTCAATGACTCGTAATCATGAACATATATAAGATGAATACAAAGTGAAACTATGTTACTATGATACAGTTGCATATCATTATCAATTACATATATATCACAGAAGACAGAATGAGAAAATGGCTGTAAAATTACAGTGTTGCACATTAATTTACATAAATCCATCATCAAGGACAATACATCTCTGACCCATCTAAACTCTGAAGACGCTCAAGCAGGGAAGATCGATCCTACCTGGGGAACATGTGGAACCAACCCTTTTGCTGTTACAATGGCTACAATCAAACTGAATATGGCAGCAGGAACTTATATCTTACAGAAACAGAGAGCTAGATTCTCAAACTCTTCTATAACAAATGTATACCCCCTCTGTCTTAACCAAGTAGAAGACATGGAGCACTTCATACTGGACTGCAACAGCCTGCATGGAAGCAATAAGAAGTCCCCTCCTTCAGACTATTAACAACATCATCGCTGCCGAATCATCACTGCTATTAGAACAGATCATGATGTCCAAAAAAAAAAGAGAAAGAATTCTGCTATAAACTGCATCAACACAGACTCTACCTAATGACTACATCCACTAAGAAGAAGCAGACTTTCCTAAACTCAAAATAGGAATGAAACCCAGCCACATCCGATGTTTTGTATATAATCACCTTATTATGAATTTCTTCAACAAAGTATGCAGGATGTATATAAGCGGAGCTGACTATTCCCACAGTAAGGTTCAACTTACGCCAACGGCGGTTCTCATACCATAGGAGGTACCTCACGACCAGACAGGTAAAGGTAAAGGTCACATGTAACCATAGGATTGTAGTCACATGTAACTATAGGTTATCACCACCATGTGTGTTTCCGAGATCCGTATTCAAGTCGAGCTGCCTTCTCTGAACGTGCAGTTTATCGACGAGTCCGCAGGACGAGTCGATAGACAAACCAGAGAAGACAGCGAGACTTGAATAGGGATGTCGGAAGCATACAGAGTGACTATTCAATTTCGCTTTGGCTTGAAAAAATAGCTAAATTGTAAGATAAATGAGTGATAATCAATGATCGTCATGAATAATGGGTATTTAAGTGGCAATGGGTATCTGATTTAGAGACTGAGGTTAACGGATGATCGTTCAAAATTAAGGCACACATGTGCATGGGAGTCATTGGGGATAGCGCCAAAATGTTTTCAAATGATTGAGAACTAAATTTCATCGGGGTCCTATTTACCGTCCCAGCCACATGAGTGGAAGAAAAGAACGCCGAAAAATCTCAACCAGATAAATTAAATCAAAGTGTTAAAAAGTTTCATTTGTACACATCTATCACTTATATTAAGTGAAATCCAACACTGATTATACTAATTTCAGTTAGATTCAAAGATACAATATGTGCTCTGATCAGTATATCTTGGAATTCACTGCTGACTGAAAATGGTATTAGAGTACAAGAAACTCAGGAACCTTTAGAACATTGAAGAACAAAGTACATTTGACCCAATTAATAAAATTGAAATGGATTAAGTTAAATTTTCTTCAGATTTTGTAATAATTGGCGCTTTATACAAAACTTTCACTATTTGATATCAGAAGATTTATTACACGCTTGTTCCCAGAAGTACAGTGTTATTGCTGTTCCATATTTACAAATACGTATAGAACATACGTTCCATACGCACCTCGTTGACGTAAAATGACGTACATGACGTTCGACTCAACCATGAAACCGGAACTATAAAAATAAAAGCATCATTACACATGACAAAACACGCCCTCTATGTGCCCAAATAAACCTTCTAAGCCTGTATTTTTAATGCACGGATTCTAGGACCCGAAGCGTATAATAAACACAGAACGACACGATGTGTAAATGGGTTTGTCGATACGGCACTCGTGCTGTCGCGGAAGAATAGAACTCGAGGAGCAAGTGCCTCTCGTTCTATCCTTCCGCGACAACACTCGTGTCGTATCGACAGTTTAATGCCTGTATATATTGAAGAAAGTGTAATAATTGTGACCAATTTATTTGATGATATCACTAATTCGAATTATCATACGGGGGGGGGGGGGGGCGGTAATAAAACATTTGCAGGAAGGTATGTCGGGGTGGGTGGACCGAGAGGCAAAATACGCATTTTTTAATACAACCTCATGCAAAATGTTTACTACAGACCTTTTGTGCTCATATTTGACATTTGTAACAGTTTAGAACATATTATAACTGCAAAAACACCATCATATTTATATTACTGGGACCTCATATGGGCCTGAGTGGAGACGACATTAAGCTGTGGCATGTTGCATATGGGACATGGACTCTGTTGCTACGCTATTGTAGTCCAAGCACCAGCTCGCCTTAAGTTATATAGAGTTACTATAATTATATAGAGTTACTCTTCTTGAATCTGAGCAGAGTCGTTAATTCGTTCGCGGGAGAATCTCACCCACCAACTTTGATCCAAATTTTCAACAGTTGGAAATTTCATACCTGCCAAAACAATAGTTGGAAATTTCACACCAACAATAGGTTGAAAATGTTCTTGTAGTTTGATTTGCAAACAATTTATTGGTGGGGGGGGGAATTAATTGTTTTTGGACCAATATTTGCATATTTTCCTATTTTTGGTCCAAATTTTTGACTGAAATGGTCATCAGTTGGAAATTTTCCAACCTTATGTGGGGGGGGGGGGGGGTGACAGGTTTTGAAATTTCCAACACTTGGAAAAGCTTGTGTCCTGGTCCCTCCCCCGTGGCCAGTCAAAACTTCTAGTTAGTTTAAGAAAACAATATTGTCATACATTTGGTCAACATTGTCATTGGAATTGTGATCAGTTGGAAATTTTCCAACCTGAGTGGGGATGTCAGGTTTGAAATTTCCAACTCTAGGAAGGCTTGAGGCTAGTCTAGATGCTCGGATTTTGCGATTTTCTTGTTCAGATTTCAAAATTTTCCGTGTCATTGTGCCTGCCAGTGGCCAATACGAAACTGCTAATTAGTTTAACAAAACAATATTTTACTACATTTGGTCAAATGTGTGGACTGAAATGGTTATCAGTTGGAGAATTTTCCAACCTGAGGGGGAGTATGAGGTTTGAAATTTCCAACACTATAGGAAAGCTTCAGTTGAGACCAGTATAGATGCTAGGATTTGCGATTTTCTTGTATAGTTTTCAAATGTTTTTCACACCGGGCCGAACAACCATAGTCAGCCCGCGGTGTGTCATGGTCTCTTGCACCCAGCCTGCGCATTTGTCTGGAGTTAGACCACTAGATGTTAGGATTTATGCATTTTTTAAAGGTTTAAATATCTGATCTGAATGTTCTCATACCGGGAATATAGAACCATGGTTTATGAATATATAGGCCGATATTAGGCCTGAGCACTGAGGTGCAAGGGGGAGTGGTGCAAATGGAATTATGCAAAAAAATTGTGTTTGGTCTTATTCTGATTCAAGGGGGAGGGAGCAGTTGGAATTTCCCAAGGTAGACAACCCCCCAACGGAGGAGACCCTCTAGCCACGTCCCTGGGTAACTCCGTAAAAGCATTATTTTCCAACTAATATGCACAACACTTTGGCAAAAAAGTACCCGTTAGAGACTAATGTGCGAGACGACTGCATTTAACGAAACAAAACATTTTAAAGGTACTCAATCCGTAAAGAGGGTCCCCATCTCAACAGATTCCAACAACAACAATCCGATCAGAGGGTCCTATATTACTATTTCTTTGGCTTTGGGGGTAAAAAATATTTGATTCTAGTCGAGGAACCCATCAAACAAAGCTCAGAGTTATTAGATATTGATTTTTGAAATTTGTTATTTGCTCGAGATGAGTACTAATAACTGCCGTCAATTTGGTAACCTGCTCGAGATTTTACGCCAAAACTCTATTCAAACAGACAAGGATGGATAACTCTATAATCAAGTGGTAATAATAACGAAATTTTGACTGTCTTCTGGGCCAGAAAGAATTCCCGATAATGAAAAATAATAGATTTCTAAAATCGATATCTAACACATCTGAGCTTTGATGGGTGACTTCCTCGACTCGAATCAAATATTTTTGACCCCCGAAGCTATTGAAATAGTAATTGAGAGGAGTTTTATCGGATTGAGTACCTTTAAATATGTAATTGTTATAATACTACTAATAATGTAATAGAGGCCATTATGTCCATTTTTTGGCTTCCATGTCCATTTTCTGAAGAAATATAGCGAATATGCTAATGATGTTACTTGATATCTCAGGCACCAGAAAACAAATGTTAGACACTTCGGGGTCGCGACTGGGTGGATTTATGACGTCATCAAGATGGCGTCCATCCAAAATTACTTCGTCCAATAGATGGTGACAGTGATGATAGTCTATCTACCACTAACCCACCCCAGCAACTACAGTTGAATTACAAACACCTCTCCAAGGCTAACATCCGAGCTCACCAGAAAACTCTCTGACTGCATATCAGATATGTCATAGAATGTTTGTTTCGGTTGTTGCATGGAGAGTCCATAATACAGATGTATTAAATAAATTTCAATACGGCCGCTGACCTCATAGCAGAAACATTGCAGATGCACTTCACTGTAGTTTAACATAACTGTGCACATAACCGAATTAATGCTGGTCAGTTTATTTTAGAATATAACAAAAACATCAGTATCGGGCAAAAATAACCTAAGGTTTGTCCTTCTCCATGTCGAGTGTATCAAGTGACAGTAACGGCTCCTCAACTTCATCCTCAAAATGCATATGCCTAGTGACTGGATATGTAGTTATGAAATACCTCACCGAAACATCAGAAGCTCATCTTTGGCCCATGCCATATGATGGGGCAGCGAAGCAAGTGGATATAGTGACGGCTCATCAAGACCATTTAATGGAACATTTATTAAGATTTCCTGAAAAACTTCCATGGGGACTTTCATTAGCATTATACAACAACTGTTAGTTCACAGAAAGTAAAGATCTTAGAATCACAGAAACCCCACAATCTGGTACGAACTCCTTTAATTATCCATCGAAAACATGTTGTTTATATAATTTGCAAACCGTACAACTATAATAGTCGGATCCACAAGAATGCCAATTACAAGCTGGGAATATAGATACTGCGCAAAAGTTGGAAGTTGAAAATAGGCTAACCCCCAACAATATATGCAGCATTTACTTTATTATATGTTACTGCCATTGTATTATTCATGTGTATATTGTAAATAAATTATCCTATTCTATCATATTGGAAGAGTCCGTAACTGAAATGACTTCAACTGTTGCTCAGGAAGGTATAATATTTTCAACGTTTAACGACCTGTGTTTTCTGCAGACCTGAATTCATTGCAGTGGGATATCAAACGTTCCTGTATAAAACATCTGGAAGGAATATTACAAACTTTCCACCGAATAATATATATACCTCAACATGTATGTCGTGAGTTCAATTGCCCCTACAACCAAGTCGAATTGACGCGGGAATATGTATTCTATTAGTATTATCTGGAACGCTGTCGATAACCGATACAATTACAGAAGTTCGGGCATTTAACAAAAATTTGGTGTGAACGTGTTTCTTGTATGACATTTTGTTGAGACCGTATAACGCAAGTATGGAAGAACTTCGACAACAAGAGTGGTACATGTACTGACTCATGTCTTGTGAAGTGTGACAATGTTTCAACTTTTTAAACGAATTTCGGGTGATGAAACACCCAAATATGCCGAAACAAGAAACTAAAAAATGCAACATCCCCTTGATGTATCTTATTAGACACAACTGCTTCATAATTATATACGAAATAAGGTTTTCACTAAAATATGTAATGCCTGTGTAAGTCTAAGTTGAGCAATTATATTTCCCACTGGCAGTATGATAGCAATGCAGACTTCGACTTCGATGAAGTCAAGGTGTGATATTGTTCCAGGATCTTCTAAATTTTTGTGGCCGGACGAAATCAACGTGGTCAACTGTTCATCAAGAATAGACAACGAATAAATCAGATCTGCCCCAAACGAAATAATATAGCCATAAAGTTGGATTTATCTCTGTATAATGACTGCAGGGATTCCTTTGCGTTTGAGTACTCGTTATGCTCTTATACTGATACAGTCAGCACATATCCGGTTTGAGTTTCTTCCTAAAAAACGGGCAGGATCGTTTAAATTATATTGGGCAATTTCATGTTAGGTTTCTGAGAATCCATTCTGATATATTCTCGGTTATAAACAAACTATTTTTGGTCAAACATAGTCACAATTACATAACATGATAGTATCTAATTTAGTTTGGGCGAATATATCCACCTCCTTTGCTAAATGCCGTTTGAGAATATAAACATTTGTCAAATTTTATAACTGTGAGTTTTGGCGGCCATTATGGCGACTATTTTGCGTCAAATAGATCAATGTCGAGTGTAATTGAATTACACTAACCATATTTAAACCTGTGTACTCTTTTGTTTATTTTAGTATGCCTATTTCTGTCCAATGTTAATCTAGAACCCCGAGGAGCAATTTGTGAAATTACATAGCGCATTATTTAATTTGCATTTTTCGGAGTGTGGACAACAATTAGACACAAATTACAGCATAATATGTTTTACAAAGTACTAGATGTCATAACTGATGATGCCACAGTTTACAAATAACCGAAAATGATGTAAGGGGCATGTGTAACAATTCAACACATTTCTATATTTCGGTCGCCATTTTGACAACCATCTTTGTTTTGTTTATCAATTTTGTTCTTTCCAAAGGAACCTTGGTGCATTGCCGTAGAAATATTTTCTTTTTCTGTGTTAAATTTTCTTCCTCACTCAGTGCCTATTCTGCAATAGTTTGTGGCTGCCATGATGATTTTATCTAATTTTCGTGCTATCATTCTATTGAATTCTCGGGTATAAACAGCTATATGATTCACCAAATTAACAAATTATTCCATAAGTCCATGGATTTCCGCGAACAGGGAGCACATATTCACATTTATTCCCGTTTCCCCAACACATGAGTGATATCAATGAAAATTTGGATAAATTTGGGTGATTTCTCCATTTTGGCAGCATCTTGGCCGCCATCTTAAACGAAAATGCACTATTTTCAGTGTAATTATATAGCAATTCATTATTCATTCATATATTTAAAACAGTTTTACATTATCGTCATCAAATTCAGTTATCTTCTGTTCAACTCTTGGCTAGAATGACATAATTGAATTTTGGTTAACTTTCATGGCACATTTTTGAAATCACATTTTAAAGATAGCTGGCAGGAATGAGATCCGAAATATGACAAAATATGTTACAGAAATGGCTGGCTACTAGAATTTATTCAAAATTAGGTCGCTATTAGTTACACATTTCTAACATCGGTTAATGATTCAAGAGGAAAGGGTAAAAAATCATCAATTTTCCGAATTTTTGGCGCCATTTTGGCGGCCATCTTGGTTTATTGTGGCCACTTTTTCTGTCAAGTGGAAGTCTGGTGTATTAGTTTCACATCGGTTGTGAGATATTCAAATTTCTATCATAAATTCGCAAGTAGATATTAATCAAACTGACTCAGTGCATACTGTGAAATTTTAGATGGCGGCCATCTTGATGACGTCATAAATCCACCCAGTCGCGACCCCAAGGTGTCTAACAATTGTTTTCTGGTGCCTGAGATATCAAGAAACATCATTCGCATAGTCGCTATATTTCTTCACAAAGTGCACACGGGAGTACATAAGAGCATCTACCAATAGTTATGGGAGTCAAATTGACATTTAATAAATAATTGAGCTTAAAGGGGTACTGTACACAAAGATAGGCGATTTTTTTATTTACTCCCATTGAAATAACTTTCAAGTTAGATTGTGTTCGTGTTAAATGAGTTTCGTATAAACCTAATTTAGCGAAAAAAATATCGATCTTGGAAACAAAAATATTACGATTTCAAACTACGCGCCATGTTTTTGACCTTCACCGGAGAAGACGCAGGTCGCAGGAAGAACCGGAAGTTCATTGCTCACAGATTCGATTGATGCATTCAATCTCTTCCATCGAACAATCTCACTACCTATAAAATACTTGACGCTTTATGACTCTTGTTTCTTTCTCCTTTTTTTCCGAATCGGTTATAACGGGCCTTCTTTTGCAGGTAACATGTTTTGTTTGCAACTCAATAATGTTCGTGAACGGCCGTCGATAAAAGACACGCAACATATGCGATTTCAAGAACGGTAACTCGTAATGGCATAATTCTCCATTTTATGACTCCAGCCATAAATTAATTTATAGTAAATAATTCAATTTTACTTTTACGATAGCCTGTTAACCGGAACGTTTTCAGTAGACATCGTCGACTCAAATTAGTTATTTTATAATATAACATTCATATTAGATCGCTATTGTCACCGGGAATTTATTGAATTTGGGGTACAGTACCCCTTTAAGCGCAATAAGGAATATCTAATTACGCTTAAGCACAATAATGGAAGATCTAATTGCGCTTAAGAGCAATAAGTAAATATATAATTGCGCTTAAGCGCAATAAAGAACATCTTATTGCGCTTAAGCGCAATAAGGAATATCTTATTGCACTTAAGCACAATAATGAATCTCTAATTGCGCTTACGCGCAATAAGGAATATTCTTATTGCGCATAAGTACAATAAGGAATATTCTTATTGCACTTAAGCGCAATAAGGAATATTCTTATTTCGATTAAGCGCAATATGAGCTACTTGCGCAATTAAAAATCTTCCTTATTGCGCTTAAGTGTAATTAGCCACATTACATAAACTCCCTGTAATTTAAATGGTGTAGTCCTTAGTGGGATGGGTGGAGTTTATTGGTGATTGTCCACATGTAGGCTTATTCAGATTCTACGATTTGCAGAGGGGTGATATCATGAGGAAGATTTTAATTATGCCTAAGCGCAATAAGAGAAGATCTTATTGCGCTAATGCGCAATAAGGAATATCTAATTGCGCATAAGCACAATAAGGAATCTCTCTAAGCACAATAAGGAATATGCACAATAAGAAATATTCTTATTGCGCTTAAGCGCAATTAGAGGTTCCTTATTGCGCTTAAGCTCAATTATTTATTAAATGTCAATTTGGCTTCCTATACATACTAATTACGTGTATCTGATAATACATAGATATCATATTATCCTACTATTTCTTGAATAATAAGGAACAAAGCAGAAGACATAATCTGGGTACACCTGATTTCGGTCAATGATGACGTTATATCCGCCGAATTTGAAATCGACATACGTTGGGTGGTATTTTATGGCTGGCATTATGAAATGAACATGATGAAATTCACAATGAACTATACATGCTTCAAGATCTCCATCACTGAAGTGCCACCCATGTAGCGTTAATATCAATAACATTATTATTCGGATAATTTCAATAAAATTCTCCCCGTTTACACTCGTCAGCACGAATTTATCTCAGTATTTAAAATTCTTTGATATGGATCGTTTATATTCTGCAACAATTTGTACCCAAGGGACGGATTCTTATATTGTTTTGTGTTTTTAAACTCTGAGGTGGGAGAATCTCTGTTTGTTTACATTATGAATGTTCTGATTCCGATTCAATCTCTACCAGAGCGCACCAGTCATACTTCCTTTCTGAGTCTGTCACCGGCTGGGTACTAGTTTGTGTTTCTATATTTAGCATGGGATTTTCCGGCATAAATGGCGAAACCCGATCGCACCAAAGTCCCAGAGACGTGGCGACAGGGGGTTTGGGGGGGGGGGGGTGAATCACCCCCCAACTTTGGTCCAAATTTTCAACAGTTGGAAATTTCATACCTGCCAAAACATTAGTTGGAGATATCACACCAACAATAGGTTGAAAATGTAGTTGTAGTCTGATTTTCAAACAATTTATTGGGGGAGTTAATTGTTTTTGGACCAATATTTGTATATTTTCCTATTTTGGTCAACATTTTGGACTGAAATGGTTATCAGTTGGAAATTTTCCTATCTTAGGGGGAGGGTGACAGGTTGGAAATTTCCAACACTTGGAAAGCTTGTGTCCTGGGCCCTCCCCCATGGCCAGTCAAAAACTGCTAGTTAATTTAAGAAAACAATATTGTCATACATTTGGTCAACATTGTCATTTGAATTGTCGACAGTTGGAAATTTTGAATTTCCAACTCTAGAAAGGCTTGAGGCTAGTTTATATGCTACGATTTTCTTGTTCAGATTTCAAAAATTTCGCACACCGGGCTGAACCATGGTCGGCCCGGTGTGTCATTGCCCCCCCCCCCGTGGCCAATACAAAGCTGCTAATTAGTTTAACAAAACAATATTTTACTACATTTGGTTAAACTTGTGGACTGAAATGGTCATCAGTTGGAAAAATTTCCAACCTGAAGGGGAGTATGAGGTTTGAAATTTCCAATACTATAGGAAAGCTTCAGTTGAGGCCAGTCCAGATGCTAGGATGTGCGATTTTCTAGTATAGTTTTCAAAATTTTCTCACAACTATGGTCAGCCCGGTGTGTCCTGGTCCCTTGCCCGTAGCCGTGTGCATTTGTCTGGAGTTAGACTACTAGATGTCAAGATTTATGCAATTTTTCAGGTTAAAATAGAATGTTCTCACACCGGGAATATAGAACCATGTATGGTTTATAAATATATAGAATATTAGGCCTGAGCATTGAGTTGCAAGGGGGTGCAAATGGAATTATGTAAAACTTGTGTTTGGTCTGATTCTGATTCAAGGGGGTGGGGGTGCAATTGGAATTTCCCAAGGCGGACACCCCACCCACCCGACGGAGAGCCTCTGCCACGTCCCTGACAATTCCCGCACTAAAACATAATGACAGAATGGAAAATCAGAGCGCTAGTTTTGATGACGATTTTCGCAAGCTACTCGTAAAAATTGCAGCAAATTAGAACTCTTGTGTTTGACTTGCCGCGTGCGAGTTGTGACAATGTCGTACACGTGCGTTTAGACTTTTGTTGTGATAAAATAATCGGAGAACCGAATCACACTGTTTCAAAATATAGTTCTTCTGTTTTAGTGGGACTTTTCAAACTTAAGGTTCAAAATTTACACAGCTTTTGTTCGAAATTTTGTGTGGTTAACAAGGGCAGCATGTAGCTCTGTTCGCTTAGTATATATCTTAATATCGCGGAAGTCCACCAAATGTTGGTGAAATGTCGCCGGTAGCAGCGGTCTCACCGAGTCATCAAGGGAGATAAACCATGCATGGAGTTTGATTCCGATTATTGAATCAGAATTAGAATATGGATTACGACAAAATAACGATTACGGTCTGTTCGTTTATAGATTATGTCTGTTCGTTTGCCGAGCCACATTGTATAATTATGGAGTGTAATCTGTAATCTGAATCTGGATTCTTCCACGAAATAACTACTCTGGTGAAACTTTATCTGGTAGGGTAATCACCAGAGTCGTTATTTCGTGGGAATCCCGATTCAGAATCTGGATTCAGATTACAGATTAGTCCCCGTACGATGTGGTTCGGTAAACGAACAGACCAGAATCAGTAAACGAACAGACCGTAATCGTAATCTTGTGGTAATCCAGATTCCGATTCCGATTCCGATTACGGACTCAAATGTTCGTAATGTAAACAAACCGAGATTTCGCCACCTCGGAGTTTAAAAACACAATAAAACAAAAGAATCTGTCTCTTGTGTACAAATTATTGCAGAATATAAACGATTTACATCAAAGAATTTTAAATGCAGAGACAAATTTATTTTATCTAGTGTAAACTGGGAGAATATTACTGAAATTAGCCAAATAATAACGCTATTGATAGTAACGCTGGGGGAGCACTTCGGTTGATGGCGAAGCAAATCAATGTCGATTTCATTGTCACTTTCATATGTCCATTTCATAATTCCATCCATAAAATACCACCCGAACGCATGTCGATTTCAAATTCGGCGGATATGTCACCATTGACCGAATTCATGTGAACCTGCATGGATATGTCTTCTGCTTTGTTCGTTATTATAATGTTTCTTCTTATTCAAGAACTAGTAGGATTATATGATATCGGTGGATTATCAGATACACGTATGTACTATCTAGTCTTATAGCAATTTCATGTTTAAAATGTTTTGTTTCGTTAAATGCAGTCGTTTTGCACAATAGTCTCTGTATAGTGCACAAACACAGGCATTTTTTGGCCAACGTGCTGTACAATAGTTGGAAAATAAAGCTTTGCTCATGAAGCTAATGTTGTGGTCTTGTGATCGCAGGTTAACCGCATCTCCCAATCGCACAAACACAACTATAAAGCTTATTCTATGATCTCAGGACTATATAGTGGAAATTTCAGTCAATTTATTTATTAAGTTCCCACACATACACGTTCTAGGGACGTGGCTAGAGGTTTCCTCAAATTTCCGGCCAACTGCACCCCCCCCCATTGAAACAAACATCAATCTCACAGATTCGCAGAATTCCATTTGCACCCCCTTGGAAATATCCAACCTGACACCCCCTAAGATTGGAAAATTACCAACTTTTTCTGGTTGAAAAAATCAAACAATGAGAACAATTCCAACCTATATATTGTGTCAAATTAATGTCCAACAAATGTTGTGTCATGCATGAAATTTCCAACTACTGGAAATGTACCACAGTTTAGTTTAAACATATTTATTTCAAATATTTGTCAAATTTAGATAACACATGATATATAACACATACATTTGTTTATACATACAATGGGATAAGTGCTGACCCACTTAAGGGTACCCCCTCTCCCATAGGTTATTACAATGAAAAATAAATAATTAGTAATGGCAAAGCAACATGACTACCAAAAACAAGTTGAACAGATATACAGATCATCGGTCACCCCTCCCCCGAGTTAATAATAAGTTTGTATATGTATTTATTTAAAATCGGGTTCGTTTGTTGCGTTTGCTGGCATGTACGTATCATTATTTGGAACAGTTAGTCAAAAGAATCCTGATTTGCCTCACGTATGAATGAATGTGCAGCTAAGAAAATTGTACCAAAGTTCGGGGGGGGGGGTCGAGACACCCAACCAACCCCTGTCGCCACGTCCCTGTACAACTGACAACTGTCGTGTGTTCTCCACAACGTCTTCGGAATTTGATTCAGGAGACCTGGAGCTGTTAGAAATGCTTGCCCTCAACAATAAACACACCTTAACTTGAAAAAAAGATGCGATTAAGTTGGATTGGCAGCTAATTAAGTTCCATGTATATACACATAGAAGCAAAGCATGACTTTCACAACAAACATGAACTTTATAAATATAAGATACAAATGATACTTGTGTCAAATACATGAGCCATGTTTGACGCTGGGAGAACATTAAACATAGTATCGAAGACCACGTGGATTTCAAAATCTGACCTAGAATCGGGAATTAGCCCCGCCCCTGTAATCGGATTCGGATTCTGAATCCGGATTCCCACGAGATAACGACTCTGTCACCAAGGCCAAGCTCATTTTCACAGTAGTATGGTATGATCCAACTTTCTGCAGTCACACGCAAACACCCTCACACATAAGACAGTATACGCACGTGTTTGAGACCGAAAGGAGGGAAGTTGTGACTTCGAAACTAGCCTGATAAGTTGACAATTGTTTTTAAACATGAAATCTATACTTAATCCGTCAAATTTAATGTTTTTTGCTGACAAAGAGCATTTAAAGTCTGACACAGTTTCTTTTAGAAATATAAACCTGAAGTGTGGACCCAGATTGGGGATCCGGAAGTTGTGTGACGGAATTGGGAACCCATATGTGTGCGATATTTGTCACACAAGCTAAGGACGTTCGGAACCGGAAATTATGTGACGGAGTTGTTTATTTTTAAAATCTTGCATTTCCGCAACTGGAAGTGCAAGGTTTTACTTGTTTAAAATAGTATCGCGATAGTCTACGTTCGTATGGCGATCATTGCTGCTTAGGTGGCGATGAAGAGTTTGCTGGTGTCCCGAAGTGATGGAAGGGGTCCAATCACCGGTAGTTTTAGTCTGCTGATTTTGTGCAGTAAATGTGGTACAACTACATCATTTACTGCACAAAACTCAACATATATACTACCGGTGCCGAGACGTACTCCATCCATAATTTCGGGACACCAACAAATTAACTCTTCCTGGTCACAGTCATCTAAACACTGATCGCCGTATTTATGTAGGCTATGATTTATGTAGGCTATGATTTATGTAGGCTATGATTTTCTTTTCCCGCTCAGAGAATTTTCCACCTGATACAGACCAATGTTACTCTGTAGTAATACAAAACTATTAGTTAAAATTCCTCAGTGATAAAGGGTATGTGGCATGCCACGCCAGCCGTTGAGGCATGCCAATATCCCATAATATGTCAAATATAGCGAATTATCGAAATATGAAATACCACGAAAAAGCGAAATAGGAAAATACAGCGAAATTGCGGAATGAAAAATGCATCGAAATGACGAAATAGCGCGAATTATGAAATAAAAAATTATTTTTATTAACTAAATAACGGAGATATTTGAAGAAGTGTTTTTGACGAAATAACGGGCATATTTGGAGAAGTTTTTTAAAGAGCGTCGACATCGACGTCCCTGTCTCCGCTGGCTCCAGTCGATGACAGGTACCTCCGGGGTGACTTCGGCGTCCCTGCTAGCTGGTGCAATATCGACGACGTCTATATCAGCAACCAAGTGGGGGAGCTGGACGTCTCTCACCTCGCACCAGTCTCCACTTGCATGGCCCTTCTGTCAGCCACTCTTTTCCTCCTGGAGGAGGGGGGGGGGGGGTATTCTTCCTCCGCCTTTTCTGGTGATTCTGGTCGCCGATATCTCCATACCAGATGGTTGGTCGCTGGTGGGTTCCACTTTCCAAGTTAGCGCCAGCAGAGGGTACTGCTGGAGCAATCTGGTAGCCCACGGTCAGATACACGAAGCCTTCTTAGCCTGGTGTAGTGTCCAGCTAAGAGTATCCACTACGCGCAATCTGTCCAAGGTGGATAACAAAGCAGAGGGGATTAACTCCATAATCCCCTGCCAGGTCTAAAACACTCACGCCGGATCGCTCGGGCGGCTAAGTTCTTTTCAGAACGGCAACACAACTCACAGGCGAGCAGGGCTCAGTCAGCGGGAACAGCGACAAGAGACAAAGCAAGCAATACGACTTACCCTATCAACCGCCGGCTGGCGAATCAACGTCTAATGAGTAACTCTATATAATTAGTTGCGTGTAACTTATAGACGAGCTGATGCTTCGATCACAATAGTGTAGACACATGGGAGAAACTGCATTTGGGCACTCTATCTAGTAGGATTATCACCTACCATCAAGGCCAACGTCGTTGGCACATTAGTATATATGGCACAAGAAAAAAAGTTGCATGCATCAGATCGCCCACATCAGAACTATATTACAAGATTTAATAACGTATGTTTGGAAAGGAAAATAGTATAACTATATGCAAGTCATGTTATTGCAGGCACAATATTGAAATACTGGCAAGTTATGGGTTACTAGCGGCACTTCTGCGTGGCCGCGGCCCTCGTCCGTGCGTGTGTGGGTTTCAGGGATTTAGTGTAAACATATTTTATTCCAATCATAATAACATATATACATTTGACAAAGTGTTGACAATAAAACAGAATAGGATAAATGATTGTTGGATTGGAAAAGGGATTAAACAACAATCCCCAGGGCTTTTGTTAAGTTTTCTCCCTTTTTTTTCGCGCCCACTCTTCATTAAGTGTAGAGGGGGGTCAGACGGGAAGGAATGGGAGAGAGAGAGAGAGAGAGAGAGAGAGAGAGAGAGAGAGAGAGAGAGAGAGAGAGAGAGAGAGAGAGAAAGAGTGAAAGAAGACGGAAAGGGAGAGGGAGAGAGAGAGAGACTGTCTCGGTAAAGTGATGATGTAATTCGGTTGCAGCTGATTGGTTACAATGGTGTACATATACTATTGTTTGTGTCATTGGTACGCCCGTCGCCGTGAGATGGGTTTCAGGGATTTCGCTTCATTCGCGACAAAGAAGTCGACATTTCGAGTGTTAAGGCCAAAATAAATTGAAAGTGTATTCCGGTAACCCGCCCGCCCCAATCTAAAACGCCGCGCCCAAAATCATTTTATTGATTTTTACCTTTTTTGTTTGGTATACTTTTTCCCGACAATGATCTCACAAGTGTCCGAGCATTGCTACCTAATGTATTTAAATAGTTTCTGTCCGTTTAGTTGTCAAGCAGACAGTTCTAATTTATGAGTGTTCAACCCGAATGGTTGGCGATTACCGCAATACGATAGGGGAACAACCCGACGATGGTACTCATGCAGATATCATTTTTATGTACCTCATTGCCTGGCCTAAGTTTCACGGGGAAACATGCTATATATAGAAATTATTTGTCGTTATTTATATTTATCACCCCATTTATTGAAAATAAATAACATAAAACAAGTCAGAGCTGTTATGTTTAAAATATCTTACGCGTGAAATTGCTATAAGTTTTCCCCAGAGTACGTTATACTTGTGATAGTTACATTACGCACACGGTGTTCCCCTGGCGTATTTGAAAACACAGAACCCTGGCGTATTTGAAAACACAGAACAATATTAAAATTCCCGTCCTCTTTATCCTGTAGCTGTATGTATTGACATTCGGGGTAACATTTCTAGAGGAGATGATTTTTATAGAAAGCCATAGGCTCATGGCTTGTTATTCAATCCTCATTTGAACTATTTGTTTTTCTATATGTATAATTGTCAATGTGATGTTCTATTCTTTCGTTCAAACAAATATTGTTTACACCAGATCCCATTTATTTCCTTTATGGTCCGGATCCTCCCGAAGCCTCCTTCACCCCGGAGACTCCGGAATTCCACCACCGGAGTCTCCACCACCCGAGGAGACACGCGCTGAGGAATTCGCCCGCCGAAGAAAGAAATGCAAAATCGAGTCGGAGCTGCCCATGGAAATTATAAATTCACCAGGGCAGATGAATACATCATCAGAAAAGAGAAAACTATGCAGGCTCTGGCTCTGAAGCAGGCGAACCAGCTGTGGGACCTACAGTATACACTCTGGAGGACATTTAAATCACACATCTGCCACCTCTCCTTCGGATGCCAGCTCCTCTGTACCACCATCTGCAAAGAGGAAAAAGCTTACAATCTGCCTCTCACAGTCACAGAAGGGGCCCTGTGCCAATGCATTCTCTTATATATGCGAGTCGACCATAGGTCGCCTCGCATATATAAGAGAATGCATTGGCTTAACACATTAAAAATTATAAAATTGTTAAAGAATGTAAGAACAAATGGTAAAAAGTGTTTTTTTTAGGCCAATGCATTCTCTTATATATGCGAGGCGACCTATGGTCGACTCGCATATATAAGAGAATGCATTGGCACAGGGCATAAATGTAACTATCACAATGTGGTCAAGGAGCCGGTTCCAATGATATCCATATTTGTATGGTTCTATTGAGACAGACCCAAGATATTTAGATTTTTTTCTTCTTGTGATTTTAATTAAAGGCAAAAGTATGAGGGGTGAAGGATATGGCTTGTCGGCCCTTTCGACCATCCCGGGGCTAGCCCCCCCCCCAATAAGGCATTCAAATGGATTACATGCGTCAGAAGCATGTTAAGACCCATGCACGTGCATATTTTGCATAAATACAATAAAGTATTGGCAATCAATTTCGCAAAAGAATTTCCCTTGAAGTAATCAACGAATGGGTTACACGATTCGGAAGTAATATGTTAACCATTTCTATACTAAATAGATTATCCCACTCAGTTATAAAATAATACATTGGAATGGTATAATATTCACCCGGAGGGGTTTTCAGGAAATATAATCAGACGACAGATAATTGAATTGTACGGAAGGACTCGTATTTATTCAGGCCATTCTTATAGGATTACATATATATAAATACTCAATCCGAGGGTGATTAGATATTGTTTAATATATAATCCCAACCATAGGGACACACGTGCATGGTCGCTATATTAACTCAAGATATATTAATATTAATCTTAGGTTTAATCGAGGATTGGTACCGACTAAGAAGAAGTGTTTTTAAGATTGATCGCAGGATTAACCGAGGACTACATATTTGAAGAATTGTTTTTAAAGAACTGTTTTTAAAGTGATGTGAAACTCTCCGGTATATAGTGTTATCAAATATAGAAATGAAGAATAATCTTGCTCAGAGCTGCTCAGAGTAGTTATATTTTCACAAATATTATATCCAAATTAACAACACACACCGTCGTTATTTCGCGCTCCGCGTGTATAACGTTTCGCTGATTCTTGGTATACATGGGCCATGGGCGTTTTATTTATAGAAATGGGAATTTTTGGGACGGATTAAAAGTCGAACTGCGACCCGAAGGACGACTCCGGTAAAAGGTGTAGTTGGGAAGGAATTCTGGTAAGATGCATGAGAAACCCTCAGTGATAATTAGTGGTATATAGTTGTTGTAATAATTTGAAGGATTAGTTGTTTCAACGGAGTTGGTCATTCGTGAAACCAATATATTTTGTATTCTATAATTACAATCATGGGTATATAATATCTGATCTTGAGCGCGTTACCATTTCTGACATTGGTTTTCTTGTTATATATTAGTTTCATACAGTGATTCTTGGTGGCGACATCGTTTTAATTAGTTTTATCGACCACAGTTACGTCCCGAATCGAGAAGTAAATATTTAGAATTGCAAGACGATGTTTTCTATGGAGTTGTAAAGTCGGATCTTTTGAGATTTTCGACGTCAGTATAATGCTACATTCTTCCGGTTGGCATACAGCGCCTGGATACTAACTTTGACGTCAGTATAATGTATGGAATCCTATTAGGGCCACTTGCTAATGGCGCTTTCGGCGCGCCCCGAAAGCGACAAAAAGTGCGCCATTAGTAACGCACCGAAAGCACCGAAAGCGCCGAAAGCGCCGAAAGCGACAAAAAGTGCGCCGAAACATACCCTAATGGCGCACTTTTTGTCGCTTCCGGCGCGCGCCATTAGGGAGTGGACCTAATATATATAGTATGCCTAATGGCGCTTTCGGCGCGCACCGAAAGCGACAAAAAGTGCGCCATTAGTAACGCGCCGAAACATGCGCTAATATCGCACATTTTGTCGCTTTCGGCGCGCGCGCCGAAAGCGACAAAAAGTGCGCCGACAGCGACAAATAGTGCGCCGTAACGGCGCATATTTTGTCGCTTTCGGCGCTTTCGGCGCGTTACTAATGGCGCGCCGAAAGCGTCATTACGAAGTGGCCCTAATAGGATTCCATAATAATGCTACATTCATCCGGTTGGAGTATGGAATCCTATTAGGGCCACTTGCTAATGGCGCTTTCGGCGCGCGCCGAAAGCGACAAAAAGTGCGCCATTAGTAACGCGCCGAAAGCGCCGAAAGCGACAAAATGTGCGCCGTTACCGCGCACTTTTTGTCGCTTTCGGCGCTTTCGGCGCTTTCGGCGCACCGCGACGAAAGCGACAAAATATGCGCCGTTGCGAAAGCGACAAAATATGCGCCATTAGCCCATTCGGCGCGGTGCGCCGAAAGCGACAATATAGCCACTCAAGATATGCGCCATGTATGGAATCATATTAGGGCCACTTGCTAATATTCGAATATGCGCATTAGCGCATGCAGGGATGTGGCTAGAGGGTCTCCGTTCGGGGGGGGGGGGGTGTCCACCTTGTGAAATTCCCCCCTTGAATCAGAATCAGACACCAAACACAACTTTTGCATAATTCCATTTGCACCCCCCCTTGAATCAGAATCATAGACCAAACACAACTTTTGCATAATTCTATTTGCACCACCCTTGCACATCAGTCCTCAGGCCTGATATCCTATGTATTCATAAACTATGTTGTTCTATATGCCCGGTATAAGAAAATTCAGATACTTTAACCTGAGAATTGCATATTAGTTTCATACAGTGATTCTTGGTGGCGACATCGTTTTAATTAGTTTTATCGACCACAGTTACGTCCCGAATCGAGAAGTAAATATTTAGAATTGCAAGACGATGTTTTCTATGGAGTTGTAAAGTCGGATCTTTTGAGATTTTCGACGTCAGTATAATGCTACATTCTTCCGGTTGGCATACAGCGCCTGGATACTAACTTTGACGTCAGTATAATGTATGGAATCCTATTAGGGCCACTTGCTAATGGCGCTTTCGGCGCGCCCCGAAAGCGACAAAAAGTGCGCCATTAGTAACGCACCGAAAGCACCGAAAGCGCCGAAAGCGCCGAAAGCGACAAAAAGTGCGCCGAAACATACCCTAATGGCGCACTTTTTGTCGCTTCCGGCGCGCGCCATTAGGGAGTGGACCTAATATATATAGTATGCCTAATGGCGCTTTCGGCGCGCACCGAAAGCGACAAAAAGTGCGCCATTAGTAACGCGCCGAAACATGCGCTAATATCGCACATTTTGTCGCTTTCGGCGCGCGCGCCGAAAGCGACAAAAAGTGCGCCGACAGCGACAAATAGTGCGCCGTAACGGCGCATATTTTGTCGCTTTCGGCGCTTTCGGCGCGTTACTAATGGCGCGCCGAAAGCGTCATTACGAAGTGGCCCTAATAGGATTCCATAATAATGCTACATTCATCCGGTTGGAGTATGGAATCCTATTAGGGCCACTTGCTAATGGCGCTTTCGGCGCGCGCCGAAAGCGACAAAAAGTGCGCCATTAGTAACGCGCCGAAAGCGCCGAAAGCGACAAAATGTGCGCCGTTACCGCGCACTTTTTGTCGCTTTCGGCGCTTTCGGCGCTTTCGGCGCACCGCGACGAAAGCGACAAAATATGCGCCGTTGCGAAAGCGACAAAATATGCGCCATTAGCCCATTCGGCGCGGTGCGCCGAAAGCGACAATATAGCCACTCAAGATATGCGCCATGTATGGAATCATATTAGGGCCACTTGCTAATATTCGAATATGCGCATTAGCGCATGCAGGGATGTGGCTAGAGGGTCTCCGTTCGGGGGGGGGGGGGGTGTCCACCTTGTGAAATTCCCCCCTTGAATCAGAATCAGACACCAAACACAACTTTTGCATAATTCCATTTGCACCCCCCCTTGAATCAGAATCATAGACCAAACACAACTTTTGCATAATTCTATTTGCACCACCCTTGCACATCAGTCCTCAGGCCTGATATCCTATGTATTCATAAACTATGTTGTTCTATATGCCCGGTATAAGAAAATTCAGATACTTTAACCTGAGAATTGCATATTAGTTTCATACAGTGATTCTTGGTGGCGACATCGTTTTAATTAGTTTTATCGACCACAGTTACGTCCCGAATCGAGAAGTAAATATTTAGAATTGCAAGACGATGTTTTCTATGGAGTTGTAAAGTCGGATCTTTTGAGATTTTCGACGTCAGTATAATGCTACATTCTTCCGGTTGGCATACAGCGCCTGGATACTAACTTTGACGTCAGTATAATGTATGGAATCCTATTAGGGCCACTTGCTAATGGCGCTTTCGGCGCGCCCCGAAAGCGACAAAAAGTGCGCCATTAGTAACGCACCGAAAGCACCGAAAGCGCCGAAAGCGCCGAAAGCGACAAAAAGTGCGCCGAAACATACCCTAATGGCGCACTTTTTGTCGCTTCCGGCGCGCGCCATTAGGGAGTGGACCTAATATATATAGTATGCCTAATGGCGCTTTCGGCGCGCACCGAAAGCGACAAAAAGTGCGCCATTAGTAACGCGCCGAAACATGCGCTAATATCGCACATTTTGTCGCTTTCGGCGCGCGCGCCGAAAGCGACAAAAAGTGCGCCGACAGCGACAAATAGTGCGCCGTAACGGCGCATATTTTGTCGCTTTCGGCGCTTTCGGCGCGTTACTAATGGCGCGCCGAAAGCGTCATTACGAAGTGGCCCTAATAGGATTCCATAATAATGCTACATTCATCCGGTTGGAGTATGGAATCCTATTAGGGCCACTTGCTAATGGCGCTTTCGGCGCGCGCCGAAAGCGACAAAAAGTGCGCCATTAGTAACGCGCCGAAAGCGCCGAAAGTGACAAAATGTGCGCCGTTACCGCGCACTTTTTGTCGCTTTCGGCGCTTTCGGCGCTTTCGGCGCACCGCGACGAAAGCGACAAAATATGCGCCGTTGCGAAAGCGACAAAATATGCGCCATTAGCCCATTCGGCGCGGTGCGCCGAAAGCGACAATATAGCCACTCAAGATATGCGCCATGTATGGAATCATATTAGGGCCACTTGCTAATATTCGAATATGCGCATTAGCGCATGCAGGGATGTGGCTAGAGGGTCTCCGTTCGGGGGGGGGGTGTCCACCTTGTGAAATTCCCCCCTTGAATCAGAATCAGACACCAAACACAACTTTTGCATAATTCCATTTGCACCCCCCCCCCTTGAATCAGAATCATAGACCAAACACAACTTTTGCATAATTCTATTTGCACCACCCTTGCACATCAGTCCTCAGGCCTGATATCCTATGTATTCATAAACTATGTTGTTCTATATGCCCGGTATAAGAAAATTCAGATACTTTAACCTGAGAATTGCATAAATCCTAACATCTATATATAGTAGCCTACTCCAGACAAATGCACACGGCTACGGGTAAGAGACCAGGACATTGTGTCCGTCCATGTTTGTTCAGCCCGGTGTGAGAAAATTTGGAAAACTATACAAGAAAATCGCAAACCCTAGCATCTAGACTGGCCTCAACTGAAGCTTCCCTAGTGTTGGAAATTTCAAACCTCATACTCCCTCTTAGGTTGGACAATTCTCCAACTGATGACCGTAACGGCGCATATATTGTCGCTTTCGGCGCGCGCCGAAACAACGCTAATGGCGCATATTTTGTCGCTTTCGGCGCGGTGGGCCGAAAGCGCCGAAAGCGACAAAACGTGCGCCGTAACGGCGCACATTTTGTCGCTTTCGGCGCTTTCGGCGCGTTACTAATGACGCACTTTTTGTCGCTTTCGGCGGAAGTGGCCCTAATAGGATTCCATAGGTTGGCATACAGCGCCTGGATACTAACTTTTCAGTTTCACCCACGGAACCAGTCCACACTATGTCTTTAAATGACTGCTTGTAACAGTTTTATTTCAACGCGTAAACTTTCGTTATTGGAGATCTGTCAATAATTAATGTATAGATCGACTTTTTGCACATTTACCCACGGCGAGTACCTTGGGTCCTTATAAATTCCCGAAACTTATCTTAGAATAATTAACCCTTTCACTATACTCCCGGGATATCTCTACACAGGACGTAGGCAATGTAATGTACTTCACGCCAGATTATATAATTATTACAGTGATCTGCAGTCTGATAAATTCCATGCATGCGGCAATCACTTTAAAGATACCTATCACACGAAAGCCAATTAGGGCCATCCGAAACATCGCCGCACCCCCAAATATACAAATACACCACTTGTCCGTTATAACGACTTTCAACAACTCGTTATAACGACTTCCAGCAACTCGTTATAACAACTTGTCGGAAGTCGACTTGTAGAAAACAAGGACTTGTTTTTATTTCTATTGCAATCGTTATAACGAGTTGTGTACTTGTATATTTGGGGGTGTGATGGTGTATCGGATGGCCCTAATACGCGTTCATATATGTGTTGGATAGATCATCCCAGCGAGTGTCTTCGGAAATAAGAAAGGTGCGTTTGTCTTGATTGTAAGTTATTAACTCAATTCACGAGTGCACAGCACGGGTGAGTAGAGTTAATACGCTGAATCAAGACAAACGTTACTCTTTTTAATTCTGAAGACACGAGTGAGATGATCTATTCAATTTAGACGATTCATGATTCACGATTATATGCGATTCATTATTCCTGACTGTTACGTATTCGCCAAGCCATATTTCCAAAATGAACTGTGAATTTGGAAATTTTACCCCAGTATATTATCTCAACCAATTTGATGAGGTATCGTTGCAAAGTTTATTTTCCGAGTATTTCTTAGACCTGCATGGGACTACTATAACCGCCGTGATATGTACTCGAGATTCGCCGAGACAATCATCCCTCTATATTAGTCCCTGCTTAGAAAATACCGACCCTAAGTTCGTTTGTTACGCCACATGGTGGTGTAACTAGTTTCGGTGATTTTGATATTGTGTGGTGGACTGGACGAATGTATTCTTGTAGATTTTTTTTGTACCTTACTAAATCGTACCGATAGAATCACGTAGATGCTGAAATTGTAAAGTTAACGCCACCGGTGTATAATATGTTTTTGAAAATATGATAAATCGTATCGATAGAGTCAGGACAGGCTGAAATTGTAAACTTAAAGTCACCGGTGTAATAATATGTTGTTGAAAATATAAATAATCTGATAGCCTGAAAATAATATATAACCCATTGGGAGCCCCTGGTGTATTCTTGGAGATTTGTTTTTGTACCTTAATCAATCGTACCGATAGAAACACGTAGATGCCGAAATTGTAAAGTTAACGCCACCGGTGTATAATATGTTTTTGAAAATATGATAAATCGTATCGATAGAGTCAGGACAGGCTGAAATTGTAAACTTAACGTCACCGGTGTAATCATATGTTGTTGAAAATATAAATAATCTGATAGCCTGAAAATATTGTATAACCCATTGGGAGCCCCTGGTGTAGTGAACTGAATTATGGGTAATTTTAATTGGAGCGCGCATGTCTGTTCTGTTGGAGACTTGGATTAACCGCTATCTTTTATGTTCTGGTCATCAAGTCAAAATTGTATCGTATACACAATGTGTTTGTACCGATGGATGTATCGCGACTCGACTCGTTTTCGTGGTCATATAGGTCATATATAACCTATGATCACGAAAACGAGCAGAGTCGCGATATCTGATAGAATTCCAGGAATTGTACATTCACTTCCAATAGTATAGATTCACTGCAATCTGCCGCGGAAATCCCAAAATTGTAGGCTACTTTGATTTTCAATAGGATTTTCCACTTTCACTTTTCACTTTTACCACGCAAAGCGACCTTAGTTGACACATATATATATGACACACTGGCTGAGTCCATGACAAATGGTTTATGTAGAATGCTTCTTTCGTTTAATTAAAGCTCACCTCGTTAAAACGCATGTCAATCGTATTTGTTTACAAATTGCATTGGGTGCGACGATTTGCAGTAGGTCCCGATTTGTGGAGGACACTTTGCGGAAGTCCCCGAATTCACGGAAGTCCCCTAAAATGGGCGATATATATATATTTTAATGAGGGAACGGGTACGTATATGTCAATTGATACGTATCTTAAACAAATAACGACACGATCATCATAATAGAGGTCTGTTCTATCAATTATATATGCGCCGAGTTCACTTGGTGCAAATCAAACGGCGATAAATATTCTCGTGTACCAGAAGGACTCCTTAAAGGTACGGTTGGCCTTGGCGGTGGGTATCCTGTGAAAATATTTCCACCCGTCAAAAACCGCCACAAACAGAAAGAACATCAAAATGTAGACAGACTTTGTCCGTATACAAATAAGAAATGTCGCATAAACAGTATGTTATTGTCAAATGTTTGACCATTGTTATGTAAACAAAAGCATAAAAAGTTACTTTTCTGGTGTTTGTTTATATTATGATGGTAAACATAAAGAGCGTTCTTTGTTGGTGAATTCCTGATATGGAACTAATAAAGAGCGTTTATGCCATTTGTGTGTGATTAGCCAGTAGCATTGTGCTGTCTTCTGTAACACAATCAGGCTCTTGCTTAGGTAAAATATAGTATGTCTTTATGATAACATGTTGTTTACGTGATGGTCATGGTATATATGAACGAAACTGTATGCGTTTTAATGTTTTTCTGTTAACGGTGATTAGAACAAATATGAATATTTTCGACAACTAAGGCCTCACGTGCCTTTAAAGTTGTGAATAAGATGAATATTTATTAGATGTTATTTAACAAGTCATTAGTTAGCGCCTATATTAGCGAGTGGCGTTACGATTTCTGACTATGGTTTTCTTGTTCTATGTGTGGCTGTTAATGGCTAAGCCACTACGCTTGTGTTGTCTTAACAAGAAATCAACGAACTAACTAACATTCGAGCATTCAACAACAGACATGTGCGAGTTGTGCAGACGCTCGAATTATGCCGGTTGATCAGGGTTGATTGCTTAATAATACAACACAAGCGCGACCTTATGAAATTTCTGCAATTGACATTCTTCTGGGGAAATGAGCAGGGGGGAGTCTTAATCAGTTCTAATGAAAACTGTTCAACAAGAATTATCCGGTATTCCAACAATGTTCCATTAATGAGGAGGTCAATTGACCAATCTCCGCAGCAAATGTTACAGAGTTGCAAATATTTATGGGCGTGATTTTGTGCGGTACCAGTTCACTACTGCCCTTAATTTACCTCATCGAGTTATTGGCATGACTCAGTTGAGCCGCCCCAAGTTAATCTTCAGCAAAACATACCTCATTTTTTATGTCGTCACCTACTTTCCGATTTTGTCATAAATAGGAGAAACTTTCTGACGTCCGGTAGTTCGTTTGACACATACGCATCAGCCATTGGCGGCGGTTAATGCGTATATCAATAGAAAAAATATATGTTTAATTTACCATGAAATTGTCCACAATTTAGCGCGGTTCGCAAAAATACTATCCGCTACCAAGTGTGGGTACCCACCACAATTTCGGGTGTCGTAGCCGCGGATTGATCCTTTGATGAGATGTCACCAAACCAGATTTGGGATGTCAAAGATACGGATGATATACTTCACACATTTTGACCGTTTCTGTTTGAAATTAAATTTCCCCATTATCTTTCGGACAGGTCGGCACATGGACCATCTTTAGAGTGAGGGCACATGCACAAGGGAGTATACGTGTATGTTTGTTTCTGTTTTATGTTCTAATGTCCAATTAATGGTATGGACTATTTCAAGCAGGCGTGTGTTAACAGGCCATGCCAAAAAGAAGGTCATTCACGGAAGTAATATATATGTTCAAGTTAATAATTTGAGAAATCATGTTAGTTCGGGCTTCGTTGTATAAAGAGTGCAATAAAACAAGAAATGGTTAGCATCATCACATGGGTGTCCACATGCACAATTTTTGTATATTCGCATTTAAGAAACTGCAGTTATTTCCCAGCCTTCAGTGTAAATATTCAGTCTTCTCTGACCTGCATTATAAAAGGGTGATGGTTTTGGTAAAGGGGTTGAGAGAGGGGGGGGGGGGGGGTTGTCGATACATATATGTAAGAATGACGTCAATAGTCGGTTGGTCCGAATTGTTTTGGACGCTATATATATAGATACTTTTATTTCCTCTAATTATAGGAGAGCCATACATCTTGAATACAATTACATTAAGAATTGAACAGAACAATAGAACTTGCGGTGTTGTAGTATGTATTGAGCTAGAACGAGAAGCACGTACACACAAACATTCGTACTATATTAGTATAGCTCTCACGCTCGATGATGTATGTGGCTATATACATCAGTATGCTTTAAACACACGATAGCAATAGCAATGTAACAATATTTTGATATGTGGATCATGAATCATGTTTCCATTACCACCATAAGAACAATTCGATAGTATGCTAATCTATCAATGGTGCAGAAAATAATCTGTCCCTATGAGAGTATGTCTTATATTAGATAACAATAATCTGTCCATATGAGGGGATGTCTTATATTAGATAACAATATTGCGCCATGCAGGCCACGCGTGCGTTAGCGTAAGAAAATGTGAAACATTCGTGTAAAATAAACGATGAGTGAACACAGTTGACTTCTTTCTGAAAGCCGTGTTGCAATGATTGCTCTGTGACCGTCGAACATCTTTTCGGTTTTGCCCCACCTTTATATAAAGGGATTATCACGCCAATTTTGCCTGGTGTGGGGTGTAATTGAGTTCCATCATTATCGAAAGCATATATGCTACATACGTAATGAGACTCTCGCCTCCATGAATGAAGTGTTCATATGAAAGTGTATCGTGATCTGGAGCTTTGCCTTTGCCGGCGTGTTTTAATGCATTGTGTACTTCTTCTGGTGTTATTTCATAACATGATGAGGCGTCAATTTCTTCTGAGCATTGTGTACTAATATTTGTGAGACGGAATCAGTGACATTTAAAAAGCTCGTGATCAAAATATGCTGAGTCAAACTTGGAGTATAAAGATTCGAAGTAATCGGCCCATGCATGTATTACATAATCGGGCCCTCGCAGAAGATTACCATCCACTTCGAAAGATGATGTGAAGGTTCTTTCCGTCGATTACGATTGCCATTGAAAGCCCTGAAAAAGTTATTAATATTGGACTCTGCCATATGATCTAGTATGTCGTCCATTTGTCTCAGAGAGTTTTCATTAGCTCACGACGGAAAAGGCCTTTTTCATCCTTATAATTTTTGTAGTCAGGAGTGACTCAATGGTTTTGGGTTGGGTGTATATGTTTATCTTGAGTGGATATATGGCCATGGATGTCAGAAATAATATACAGGGAGTGACTGTATGACCACTGGTGAGGCAAATATGTATACAATGAGTGATGTGTTAGCATGCATGTTGCAAACAGCTATATCAGGAGTGACTATATGGTCATGGGTGGGGTGTATATGTATATCTTGAGTGACTATATGGTCATGGGTGGGTGTATATGTATATCTTGAGTGACTATATGGTCATGGGTGGGGTGTATATGTATATCTTGAGTGACTATATGGTCATGGGTGGGTGTATATCTTGAGTGGCTATATGGCCACGCAAGTGGCAAACATATACACATTGAGTGACTGTTTGACAAATGGTGAGGCGAATATGTACACAAGAGGTTTCTGTTTGTTCGTGAATGTAGTGAATAGGTATATAGGTCTGACTTTATGGTCATAGGTGAGGTGTAGGAGTATACCTGGTGTGCCTGCATATTTACTCATGGCTATATGGCTATATGGTCATGGGTGGGTGTATATGTATATCTTGAGTGACTATATGGTCATGGGTGGGATGTATATGTATATCTTGAGTGACTATATGGTCATGGGTGGGTGTATATGTATATCTTGAGTGGCTATATGGCCATGCAAGTGGCAATCATATATACATTGAGTGACTGTATGACAAATGGTGAGGCGAATATGTATACAAGAGGTTTCTGTTTGTTCGTGAATGTAGTGAATAGTAGGGTCCTGCGAATTGGAGATTTTGATCGAATCGAATATCGAATCGAGTCGACGAAATCGAATCGAATATCGAATCGAATATCGAATCGAAACATACCTGTGTGTTGCATTCTCAATTAGGCATTTAATGTCAATGATTAGATGATTTGTGAAACGTTCTATTAACTTCCATGAAGTTCCATCTTAACTTATGTGGCGATCAACCGTCTTTCCTGATTATGAATAGGTATATAGGTCTGACTTTATGGTCATATGTGAGGTGTAGGAGTATACCTGGTGTGTCTGCATAGTTTCTCATGGCTATATGGCCATGCGTTGGGTGTATGGGTATACCTGGTGTGCCTGCATAGTTACTCATGGCTATATGGCCATGCGTTGGGTGTATGGGTATACCTGGTGTGCCTGCATAGTTACTCATGGCTATATGGCCATGCGTTGGGTGTATGGGTATACCCAAGTGTGGCTGTATGGTAATTGTTGAGGTGTTTGTGTATAAAGCGAGTGGCATATTGTCATTTATGTGGTGTTCATATATATATATTTACACACTAAGTATTGTCATCACTAAATCCAGCATTCTGATTGGTCGGCGCCCACGTGGCTAGTTGCAGTTATTTCTCGGTGAATGCGCAACGCCTCATAACACCAAGCTAATAACACCATCGATACGTCATTAGGTTTGGAAAGACGAACGCGTAATGTTTTGGGCGCATTTGGACTCGCGCAGCACTGACTTAATACAGCATCGGGTTTCAATATGAAGAGAAATTGTTCCTATTAACTTTTGCCAAGGGTGGTATTGGGTATTTTGGGCTGATCTTGTCACGATACACTTTTCGATTTAAATAAATTTACAAAAGTGGCTTTTTCGCTAAATGTATATAAATATAAGGATTAACTGTCATGTGGACTATTTTTATGGAGATGTAACGGTGAGGTAAGTGGTCATAACTTGTATGTAAAACCCTTCGGGTTTTACACAAGTTATGTCCACTTACCTCACCGTTACATCTCCATAAAAACAGTCCACATGACAGTTAATCCTTATATGCATTATGGAGTGACTGCGTAGTCATGTGTGAGTTGTACTGGTGTACATTTGGGTGACTACCGCTTTCCTATCGCTATAACTCAAGGATATATCAATCGATAGAGAGGTAATAGCAGAGTGCTCTCCACTTAATGGCGTACTGGTACACAAGGTACTGGGACAACCAGAATATACCCTTTAGTTGACAGTTGATTGAGTAGCATGTTTAATAACCAAGTGAGTCACAATTTGCTACCTTTTCGGAACAGGAGAGAATAATGTTCGGAATATATGTGACAAATCAACAACTTATAAGCGGTTGCATGGCACGCTGGTGCAACATTTACAATTTTTCATATGTTGAGCCAAAGTGACAATTTTGATAAGATTGAGTTGGGATATCCATAAGAAATAGAATGCATGCACAGTTCTTACCATTTCTTGATGAAATATGACTAGAACCCCAAAGGTGATTTTTTGTGAAATGTTATACAGTGTTCAGTAAAATCGAATTTTTGAGTGACCGGAAGGGCATATTTTATTGCTCCAATGGTCAGTTAACATGCTGAATACAAAATAAAGTCACAGTTCTCAACCAATTTCAAACCGCAGAAACTTATCTTTAAAATATCAGTAAAAAACGTAACATTTTCCTCTTCCGGCCGCCAGTTTGGCGGCCATCTTGGGCGGGGAGTTCCAATTTTGTCATAAATAGGTGACGCTATGTCATAGCTTAACAAAAATGTATATATGTGTATACATATATCAATATTTATGACATGATGGAACTATAATTGCATCAAACTGACTAAATGGAAGCGCCATCTTGAATGACAAAAAATTCTCAAAGCGGATTTTAGTGGATTTTGGATATGTTATAGAGGATATATTCCTCTCCAAACTGGTATAATAACCAACTTAGTTCAAATTTATTCCAGGTTGACCAGGGTTGACTATAAAATTTGAGTTTATAGACCGGACTATTTTATAACCATACAATGCTGTCGCGGGTATGCCAGCTCGAGGTACATTGTAATGATCGAGGTAATTAACCACGCCAGCTCTATTGTATTGGTAACTGGTAAAATGTCCTATAGATTGTCACCAAAAATACGACCGTTCAAAATTCATATACCGGTTTTAATGCAAAATTAGAGACACTGGTTACCAAAAGAATTGACATTCGAGTCCATATTAACCCTTTCTCGTGATTTATCTATAATATAGCTACCCGGCAGTGGTGTGTGTTTATCATTGTCCTCAGCAACGTGGCCCAGCTCATTTCCGGTTCTGGCA
This sequence comes from Siphonodentalium dalli, assembly GCA_032622095.1. Lineage (NCBI taxonomy): Eukaryota > Metazoa > Mollusca > Scaphopoda > Gadilida > Siphonodentaliidae > Siphonodentalium > Siphonodentalium dalli. The sequence continues at coordinate 278,707,981 of CP136063.1, forward strand.
TTCAAATCACCGCCTACAATAATACGATCGTCGCTCTGATATTCAATAAGACTCGTTTCAATTTCACCAAATATATTTTCATCTATTTATCTTGATTCTAAGTAACTAGAATCTATTGGAGGTAAGTAGCAAGATACAAGCCTTGCAATAGTGTGTCTGTCATTTGCAGAATGAGGTCCCCAGAGGGTGAATTTAGTGATGCTACCCCGCATAGCGGGCTAGCATAAATAAATTCACCATCTGGGGACCTCATTCTGCTTACACCTCAGCAGAATGAGGTTCCCAGATGGTAAATTTGGTGATGCTAGCCCGCTATGCGGGGTAGCATCACTAAATTCACCCTCTGTGAACCTCATTCTGCAAATGACTGACACACTATTTCAAGGCTTGGCAAGACACAAACACTATTGATTTACCGTTCAACTTGAATAATTCGCCCTGAAAACTACACAAATATGGCTCCCCAATGCAGTCGATTGAATTTTTTTTGGACAAAGCGCTTATATTTCTTACGAAAGTATGACAGAGAGTAAGGATCCTCCTCGCGATTTACATATAAAATGATTTGGGTAAGTTTGTTGCGTGTGCGACATGTAATTGTTGGATACGTATGCGGGGCGGCTGGGGACAGCGATTAGCATTGACAGTTAGACTGAGCTACTGGGTTAGTATATAGCTATTCCTTGTAACGTCAGAGCGTGTCTCCTCATTTATACAGCACGATTTCCGGATTTAATCGAAGTAACGCCCCATGAGAGCTCATTTAAGGTATAGAAAGAAGAAAATTAGTTCTTCCCGAATTAAATCATCGATGAAATAACGAACAACCCACGTATTACATGTATCTCTCATACTACGTAGATGTCACAAACAAGAACGCCACCTCCGCAGACGATGACGACAAAAAAAAAACAAAAAAAAACAACAAAAGCAACAACAACAACAACAACGACGACGACGACGACAACGACAACGACAACGACAACAACAACAACAACAACAACGACACCACCACCACCACCACCACCACCACCACCAACAACAACAACAACAATATAGTCTACACTAAATATTAGTTGAAAAAATAACCATGAGATCTCAACTTGATTCCGGCATGAAATTTGCTATTATAACATTTTGAACAAAGTTGGATGCACGGGGCGGCTCCTACAAACCGCGTACCTTTATTGTGGTTACTCGTTAACTAATAAGGTCAAATACTTTAGGCGGTACAAATTTAAATATCAGGTTTAGATCCATCTACGTTCCACTCATGGGGTGGTTCATGCCACGAATCTCTACTCTGGCTACGCTCTTGAAAGATCGATCGTTCCACTATATATAGTTCAAAACGTGAGCCCTTTTTGAAGATCTGACGGGTAACTTTATGATATCAAATACTAACACGGGTAATGTATTTCTTAGATAATACCTGTTCCTTGATAATTTATTTCGTAGTAGATAAAGGGTTCCCGATCAAGACTATATAATTTAGGCGACTTTTGTGCGGCCGAATTTGCTTTACACGGCTAACGATCATAATATTTTCCCCAGGTAGTCAACTCATATTTATCGCGAAATCGGCTGACAAAAGTTTCACAAATCAATGAAATCTCGAGTTGAATACTTCGCTTACTGTGAAATGCATTATAAAGGAACAGGTATCAACTGAGAAATATATTATATATGCTTAGTGTACCTATTGGTTACAGGGGCGTGTCGTTAAAACAAGTAAAATATAAATAAAAAAATATATCAGTTGAAAACGAGCGCGGTACTTTAAAAATTCATAGATAAACAATATATAAAGGACTATATATATATATAAACAATATATAAAGGACGATAGATAAACAATATATAAAGGACGATATATATAGATAAACAATATATAAAGGACGATATATATAGATAAACAATATATAAAGGACGATAGATAAACAATATATAAAGGACGATATATATAGATAAACAATATATAAAGGACGATAGATAAACAATATATAAAGGACGATAGATAAACAATATATAACGGACGATAGATAAACAATATATAAAGGACGATAGATAAACAATATATAAAGGACGATAGATAAACAATATATAAAGGACGATAGATAAACAATATATAAAGGACAATAAACAATATATAAAGGACGATATATATTTGTTCTGTGCTATTGACGGACCTATTGAGGGACCTATTGAGGGACCGAGGGACCTATTGAGGGACCTATTGAGGGACCTATTGAGGGACCTATTGAGGGACCTATTGAGGGACCTATTGAGGGACCTATTGGCGGACCTATTGAGGGACCTATTGAGGGACCTATTGAGGGACCTATTGAGGGACCTACCGAGGGACCTATTGAGGGACCTATTGATGGACCGATGGACCTATTGAGGGACCTATTGAGGTACCTATTGAGGGACCTATTGAGGAACCTATTGAGGGACCTATTGAGGGACCTATTGGCGGACCTATTGACGGACTTATTGAGGGACCTATTGATGGACATACCGAGGGACCTATTGAGGGACCTATTGATGGACGAGGGACCTATTGAGGGACCTATTGAGGGACCTATTGAGGGACCTATTGAGGGACCTATTGAGGGACCTATTGAGGGACCTATTGAGGGACCTATTGAGGGACCTATTGAGGGACCTATTACCCGGTACTCTATGTGATTGTTGTGTTCAGCGTCTGTTTTCGAAGTTTTGGAACAGTTTATCCTAGAATTAGGTATTATAGTTGGAAAATAGAGCTTTAACTCGAGCGTTGGATTTATTTCGCGCTCCGATTGTATACTAATGGAGAGATTCTTGTTTCGCCTGGAAGCTGGGGGTTTTAGTTATAGAAATGGGAATTTTTGGGACGGATTTAAAAGTCGAACTGCGACCCGGAGGCCGAGTCCGGTAAAAAGTTTAGTTGGAAATTCAATTTCGTTTATTGTCCTTTACATTATTATGTCAATAATGTTGATTTTTGGTTTGTGACAAGCTAATTCAATTACAAGTAAAAGAAATGAAAAAGATAATTTGTAAGTCTTATATTTCAACTTTTATAGACAATTTTTGTTCTGCAGCCCACTGGGGGTTGTGGTCGGAGACGGCCGAGTCGGCGCCGGTTCGTTAATTAGGAGCTGGTTGTTATTGTTATTTTACCGGAATTCTGAGTTGGTTATGCATTCGTGAAACCAATATATTTTATCTATATATATATTTTGAGACTTCCGTATATATGTAAATATATGTGTCCTTTATAGACTCTAAAACGGCTAGACCGATTGAGCCCAAACTTCCTATCTAAGGGTAAAAAGCAACGGGAATTGTCATCGCACCGCTTCCGAGAACGTCCGAGCACCATTTCACCCTTCGCCCTGCCACCGTCGTTGGAAATGATGGGTTAATCGCGTGATAATTAATGAGCGTTTGTATATGACGCGTCGCTATTAAAGAGCGTTTGTTTACAATATCAACGCAACGCAATATCGCTCGAAATTTAGCATCGAAAAAATTTAATTTCTTCCATCTAAAACATAATTACGTGTTGGACTTTGTCATTTTAAGAATATATAAGTATTACACACAGACACACCAAGTCTCAGCTTAAAATATTTAAAAATAAGAGTTTTATCGACATAAATCGATTCGAATGGGAAATCCTATGTTAAAATTTAGCATCGAAAAAATTTAATTTCTTCCATCTAAAACATAATTACGTGTTGGACATTTTAAGAATATCTCGGTAGTCGGCGGTAACATCGATGTGAAATTTGTTATATGTAATGTCAACTCGGGACGGAAAATATTTTTGTCGGGTTATTTTGTCCACCCAACATGACCTTGACACGGGTATCCGCAAATGACCTTGGGTGATATTTCGGCCATCAGCAGTGGCAGCGACGTGAAATTTGTTATGTATGGTCAACTCGGGATGGGGAATATTTTTTTCATGTTATATGATAGCATGCTGTCAGCGTGCCTGTACGGGGTAACCTTGAAAAACAAAAATGAATGGATCAACCAAAGCCATGGGACCAATGCCGCCAGTGGCAGGCTAATCTGCTAGTATTCTATAATTAAAATCATGGGTATATAATATATGATATTGAGCGCGTTACCATTTCTGACATTGGTTTTCTTGTAAGAATCGGTTCAGGCGTTTGTGAATTATGACCGTTAGAAGTGAGGAGGTATCTGAAAATTATACTTCCTTGTTAAATATGTATTGTATATCGATGCATTGTTTAAAGAGGCGCGCTCGTTTCAAACTGATATAATTTTTAATTTATATTTTACTCGTTTCAACGACACGTTCCTGTGGTCTGGAGTGGATGAATGACTATGTGTGCTGGGTATTGATACTTTTATGGAAGTGTTGTATGTCCATTGGTGAGGTGAATATGTATACAGAGAGTGACTGTGTGATCATGAATGTAGTGAATGTGACTATCTGGGCAAGTGTGAGTTGTATATGCAAGTATGGAGTGGATGAATGGACGTGTGTGCGGGGTATTGGCATATTTGGAAAGGTGTTATGTCCGATAGTATATAAGATAGTATAGTTATATTTTGATATGTTCCTGGATCTAGGATAAACTCCTTTCCCCAGTGATTGTAATGATATGTTTTAATTGTATAATCGTAAGAACAATGTGTGGTGTGGGAGAGATATATAATACGAAGAATACGAGAGTACACACATAATTAACAAGATCATACCTTAATTTCTTTGTGCTAGCGTTTGCAACATCATTCTACATATAATCTATTCCACGTAATGGGGGCATACATTTACAGGGGAGCTATTGTCAAGCAAGGGCATTGCGTTTGTTGACTCTTTGGGGAGAGAGATTCTCCTAAGAATCCAACTCCAACTAGAGTTCCTTTTGTAATTGTATGCACCTGCTTATGGAGTGCTGTTGTGACAGTGCATCCTAATGTATGTGTGTACGGTTGTGTGTGTGTCTGCGTAATGTGTTAGATTGTATATGCGTACGGGTGGGGTCGAGAGGGTGTGTGTTGTCTGTTGATGTGATATGTAAGCTCGTGTTCATGTACATACAATTATAATGATATTCTTTTCCTCGGTAGTTTGTTCTCTTGTCTGTCTTTCCATTACTTCTTGATTGCTAACTGTATTGATGTTACATTCATGTACCCTATGTCTTTTGTTAAATCTTCAATAATGGAGGCAATAAAGATATATATATATATTTATCACACAATTTGCCCATAAAAGCAGTTTCATAATTATCGATAAGAGACACGTTTAATATCAGCGCGTGCGATGACGTCACATCGTTCTTCAAATGACTAATCGCTGCGGTTTTTATCGTTGTTTTCGATGGATATTTCGCATTGCTTCGCGTTTATTTGATCATGTGATAAAAAGTATCTCACACTCGTCCTATTTTATACGTAATTTATCAACCTCGTCCACTAAATTCTATTTGAGCCTCGGTAAACCTCGGCTCAAATCGAATTTAGTGAACTCGGTTGATAAATTCCGTATAAAATAGAAACTCATGTGAGATCCTCTATATATAATCCAGTAACAATAGTGTGATACACGCTATAGTGATCGTATAGATAACATGGCTATCATGATACTTCAGACCTTATATGGAAGTATTTGATTATCCATGGGTATTCATGATACTCGGTTGATCCTTTTGGGAATTGTCCCAGTGCTGTCATAAATGTTGTCACAGCTTTTTGGACTCGACTCGAATGAAAAATTGTTTACCCCGAAGCAAAAGAAATAGTAGTTTAGGGGTGTTTAATCTGATTGAGTACCTTTAAGAGCATCTTAAATTTGTTGCCACACACGAACACCAATTCCCGAAGGTGGTGCAATTGTTGAGAATATGCTTTAACAAGTGGTAATAGTGTGCAATCTCAAAATAAAGAACATCACTTGAACACATTAGTGCTCGTATTTCAGTTGCAGTTTACATTCATAGCCACAACATATATCACGATACAATTATGTCCTTCCAAGCTGTGCCACATGATCATTTTAATGCCATCCATATAGGTGTTGGGCCTCGAGTTCATCACTATAGGAGAAGATGGCCACTCAAACAGAGACCAACAGTTCTTCCTTGAATTATTTGCCAGTATCTTTCATAGTTTTTTGCACTCCTTATTTCACACATGTCCGTCATTTGTAGAGTAACGCACCCAAATCCCTATACCATATCTTTATTCAAGGGACGTGCATTGTACACCTAGAAAATCTATCGATAGCATACGTACCCCGAGCCATATACCACATCTTCATTCAAAGGACTTTTATTGTACATATACAATATATGTCCATCCTGCTCACGGCACCATTTCATCTATGTGAGAAAATGGAGTCAGTTCTTGTTGTAAGCTTTATTTGAACATCTAATATCAATGTAGGTAGGTATACAGCAATCAATCATGAGTGTAGATCTTAGCCCTGATAGTGAAGACTGGAGGTGTCACTTGTTAATTAGCGTAACCGCGTGGCAGATGCCAATTAGTGGGATGGGCGAAAACTGATTGCGAGAAGATTCCTTGTCGGTTTATATATCGACTAATGACAGGCAGTAAATTAACTACATGTCTATGTGGGCTGACCTTTGTCTGACTTGATGTGTGTTACATAAGTCTTGCTCCTTTGTGGCATGGCTCTGCATTCGTAACAGGTCGTGACTTTGAGTAATGACCTGTGGAATGTGGCTCATACAATCGGGGTCGATATTAGTTCAAAGTTCCAGTCTCCACCATCGAAGAGTAGGATCGACATATATTCTATATGTACAATACAAGTCCTTTGAATGAAGATGTGGTATAGGGATCGGGTATGTATGCTATCGATAGATATTCTACATGTACAATGCACGTCCTTTGAATAAAGATATGGTATAGGGATTTGGAGCCTATGTAGAGTAACGCACCCAAATCCCTATACCATATCTTTATTCAAGGGACGTGCATTGTACATGTAGAATATCTATCGAACACCAGCTTTCAAGTAAGAAAAATAGGCTGCACAAAGATGGTGTGTGGTGTGACATTTTCAGATCGATTATATAAGAAACTTTGTGAGTTTATTCAATCGGACGGATAACTTCAAATTATTTGTGTATACGATCAAATGTGATACATATATCTCTTCGCCAGTGCTATATTGTCATATGCAAAAATAAAAATCCAGTACAAAACAAAACTAATTCACATCTAACTAATATGTTGTCTTGTGACTGGTGGTATGTTTCAATAAGCACTGATATTGTAGTTAATTTTCTATCTTGCAAGACATATATTTCCTATATGATTGTCGAATTTGTATATTTTTGGTTATCGTCTTTCAACCATGTAGTAGATAATCGGTGACGAAAAGACCGTGGAAATGGTTATTTTCGCAGGCAAATCACAAGAAGCACGCATTTCCACAACATTTTATCAAACTAATACTCATAAAAATTCGTCGTAACTTTGAAATTATGGCGCCCGTGACATTGAATGAGGGATGCTAACAAATTTAATTGTGTTTTTTTTTTAGAAAAGAAGCCACAATGAAATTCTCGTGAATGTTCCGGTTCTCTATTGAAGGCTTCGATTCTTTGCAACTTAATAGTGGTGGCTCCGGTTCTCTACAGATGTGCGGAGTAGTTTTTACATGTCAAGATCTAACGCCAAAATCATGTTCAAACAATTATTGGGCTAAATAAGATATTGTATAGGGTTAATTTTTACCTAAATACAGTTATATGTTAACAATTATAATATATCTTTCTCACAAAGTTACGACATGCAAACAATTACTGAACACATACCATAGTTTTGTTTCTAACAGACAGTATTTATCTTCGTGTTCATGTAAATTTGACATATCTCGTTCCTGAATTTTCTGTATTGATTGAGGTATAACATAAGAAGTTTCAGCCAGAGGGATAATAAATTTAGCCTGTCACTGGGCAATAGTTGCTTTGTTATATTTTTAGTATAAACTGGACAGAAATTGCGACTTTTATTAGAACTGTAAAACATTTTTTACAGCAATTTTATTTTATGATACTTGTTAGTGAATTACATGTAGATAAGTAAAACAATACCTTTCATTGGATTTAAAGAAGATGAATCTATATGTAAACTTATTGATATTATAATGCTGAATTCCCCCTCCATTTCTGATATATTTGATGAAAGGAATATGCGTATAAGATTGTTTGCCCCCATTGAATATTGTGAGCGATATTTACCTTCTATTTTTTCTTTCAGGATCTTTGTTGTCAGAATTACCCCTTTCGCTTGGATTAAGACTGTTTGCAGCAGACCGAGTTTGATGTGCTCTCACAGAGTTAGCCCTTTCGAGAATGTCCAATGATGTAATAATCGTTCTTTCGCGTAAATATTTCACTATCCACATATGATTATCACTTAACGTCATACAATTTTTTGTATCGCCCTGGTTTGAATGCAAGGGAATTATCACATTTAAACATTGTCTCACAGTCCTCACAAATTCCAAAAATCCACTCAACCACTCTGTTACATTAACAGAATCAATGTGGAAACTGTCTCTATTCGCGAATATATAACTTCCAGAATATTTACATTGAGAAATTATATTTGTCTCGTGAAATGATGACAATTAACTGTTCCAAGACCAGAACCTTGCTTTCGAGAAGTTTTGAAATTAATGATGCTTGAAAAGGTCTGCCAATCAGTCTGTGGCTGCATGTAATATTACTTTGTCAGCTGAATAACCATGTAGTCATTGTAACCTCACCATTGCCACCCCTCTCCCATTTTAGTTAACGAAATAATTTGATACTGTGAGACAAAAGATGAGGGATTCCTTCTAATTTGCAATGCATAAGACATTACAAATTTTAACACTATTTTCAATCAGGAAAAGTTACCTGATGCAGGGTTAAAACATCTCTGTCTGAGCTCGTTGTTTAAATAAGGTTCCACTTTGTGTCTGATTTTGAGACAAGTAGTAATTGTTCTAATGAACCCTCCATACTTTATTTTTCAAAGTAAAGACATTTTTTATTTGAATCTGCAGCTTGTTTGCACACGGTTAAATCAAAGCGCCGCATATTTGCTCCTGTACAGAAATTAGATTTACTCTCTATTTATTACACTCCTATGCGCGATTTCCATTGAAAACGCTGTTAATTAAAATTGGTAATGTCACTAGTGAATTGTGTCATTTCCCGTGACGTCATTGACGTTACGTCGCTTACTGATCTAGACTGAATTTTCTATGGTTGATCTTTATCCACATCGGGACTTTTAAGCATTAATTCTGTGTGTTTTAATCATATTTGGCGAACCAAATTCATGCAGAAGTGTAATAAATAGAGTAATCAATTAGTTCCGAGAATTACGTTAAATAATTCACGAGAGGTGAGAGACGTCGGTAAGAAACGAGTGCGCGTTAGCGCACGAGTTTCTTACCCAAACGTCTCTCGCCTCGATGTGGTGTGGATACCTATATATGTGTGTGGTGGGGATACCTATATATGTGTGTGGCGGGGATACCTATATATATATGTGTGGTGGGGATACCTAAATTAGATTTATGGGGCACAAAAGTTGAAAGTCAAGTAACAACCTGATCGTGCTTCATTTGGTATAACTTCTCGTGCTTCATTTGGTATAACTTCTCGTGCTTCATTTGGTATAACTTCTCGTGCTTCATCTCGTATAACTTCTCGTGCTTCATCTCGTATAACTTCTCGTGCTTCATTTGGTATAACTTCTCGTGCTTCATCTCGTATAACTTCTCGTGCTTCATTTGGTATAACTTCTCGTGCTTCATTTGGTATAACTTCTCGTGCTTCATCTCGTATAACTTCTCGTGCTTCATCTCGTATAACTTCTCGTGCTTCATTTGGTATAACTTCTCGTGCTTCATTTGGTATAACTTCTCGTGCTTCATTTGGTATAACTTCTCGTGCTTCATTTGGTATAACTTCTCGTGCTTCATTTGGTATAACTTCTCGTGCTTCATTTGGTATAACTTCTCGTGCTTCATTTGGTATAACTTCTCGTGCTTCATCTCGTATAACTTCTCGTGCTTCATCTCGTATAACTTCTCGTGCTTCATTTGGTATAACTTCTCGTGCTTCATTTGGTATAACTTCTCGTGCTTCATTTGGTATAACTTCTCGTGCTTCATCTCGTATAACTTCTCGTGCTTCATCTCGTATAACTTCTCGTGCTTCATTTGGTATAACTTCTCGTGCTTCATTTGGTATAACTTCTCGTGCTTCATCTCGTATAACTTCTCGTGCTTCATTTGGTATAACTTCTCGTGCTTCATTTGGTATAACTTCTCGTGCTTCATTTGGTATAACTTCTCGTGCTTCATCTCGTATAACTTCTCGTGCTTCATTTGGTATAACTTCTCGTGCTTCATTTGGTATAACTTCTCGTGCTTCATTTGGTATAACTTCTCGTGCTTCATCTCGTATAACTTCTCGTGCTTCATTTGGTATAACTTCTCGTGCTTCATTTGGTATAACTTCTCGTGCTTCATTTGGTATAACTTCTCGTGCTTCATTTGGTATAACTTCTCGTGCTTCATCTCGTATAACTTCTCGTGCTTCATTTGGTATAACTTCTCGTGCTTCATTTGGTATAACTTCTCGTGCTTCATTTGGTATAACTTCTCGTGCTTCATCTCGTATAACTTCTCGTGCTTCATTTGGTATAACTTCTCGTGCTTCATTTGGTATAACTTCTCGTGCTTCATTTGGTATAACTTCTCGTGCTTCATCTCGTATAACTTCTCGTGCTTCATTTGGTATAACTTCTCGTGCTTCATTTGGTATAACTTCTCGTGCTTCATTTGGTATAACTTCTCGTGCTTCATTTGGTATAACTTCTCGTGCTTCATCTCGTATAACTTCTCGTGCTTCATTTGGTATAACTTCTCGTGCTTCATCTCGTATAACTTCTCGTGCTTCATTTGGTATAACTTCTCGTGCTTCATTTGGTATAACTTCTCGTGCTTCATTTGGTATAACTTCTCGTGCTTCATTTGGTATAACTTCTCGTGCTTCATTTGGTATAACTTCTCGTGCTTCATTTGGTATAACTTCTCGTGCTTCATCTGGTATAACTTCTCGTGCTTCATGTGGTATAACTTCTCGTGCTTCATTTGGTATAACTTCTCGTGCTTCATTTGGTATAACTTCTCGTGCTTCATTTGGTATAACTTCTCGTGCTTCATTTGGTATAACTTCTCGTGCTTCATTTGGTATAACTTCTCGTGCTTCATCTCGTATAACTTCTCGTGCTTCATTTGGTATAACTTCTCGTGCTTCATTTGGTATAACTTCTCGTGCTTCATTTGGTATAACTTCTCGTGCTTCATCTCGTATAACTTCTCGTGCTTCATTTGGTATAACTTCTCGTGCTTCATTTGGTATAACTTCTCGTGCTTCATTTGGTATAACTTCTCGTGCTTCATTTGGTATAACTTCTCGTGCTTCATTTGGTATAACTTCTCGTGCTTCATTTGGTGCATCATATTATTAAATTAAACTCAATTCCAACCTGCATTTTGGCTCTTTATTCTGGATTAGTGTATTATTGGGGGAAGGGGGTCCAATTAAAAGTACACATGGCGTAAAAGACACAATTTTTACAAACAACATCAGTTTAATAATCATAGGTATATGTCAAGTTTCAACATGGGTTATTGACTTTTTTATGTTATGTTATGTTGTGATTGGTTACATGCATTTAAAGACAACTGTTGACAAAAAGTCAAAGAATTAAAAAAATGTCAACATTTTTAGTGCGGAACTGACCCAAGTTATGAAAACACGAACAGTTGAAGTGGATTCCCTGCTAGATGGTTTCCACATATGTCAAGCTCACATAATCTGAAGGCAGTTTGAACAGTTTCAATTTGGCCTCTGATGCAGATCAACAAACGTTAGCATTGAAGCCTATGGAAAATATTTACACCAGTGTAACCTCATATTGTTTTTGCTACCAGTAGGTAGAGTTTTAAAATACCTACGAAATGACATCACTTATATGGGATTACAATTCCCCCACCCTATTATGATCGGGGAAAATGAAAACTGAGTAAGGCTAAACTTTCACCACGTAGGTACACTAGGACCCAAAATATTTGCTATTAACATAATGTATCCTGAATATTACATATTAGGGTACATGGAAATACCAAAGCAGTTAAGTATTGGATGAGGGGGTGCACGGGGGGTCGTACTAGCCCATGGACTAATTCGTGTCATAGACTTTTCCTCAGTCTGGAACAATGAAGAGCGTTCCTTGAGTGTCTGTTCCTTATATGGTCAAAATATAATTCGTTTACCTCACTTCTGTTAGAAAAAAGTTTAAACAGCCGGAACACAGTTATGACTGTAGTGGGGTTTCATCTGTTCATCTTATACTTATATTTACGAATGTCTGTCTGTGTTTTATAGAAGTGATAACATGTTGATATTTACGCGTAAATTCGCTAATACCGAGTTAATTGTGGTCTATAGAGTTCAGGTTTCGATAACACGGCACATCTGTAGCCTCTGTTCATTCAGGAAAGTATAATATATTCAAGATATCTATAATAATGCGTGATTTTGTCACAAAAATGATTATTTTCAATCATCAGGAACTGTATAACAAATCAGGCAAGAACCATCACAATACGGCGATAGAACGACTTCCGATGTAACAGTTCCTACACCGTGACAAAAAGTGATAATTTTATTTTTTTAGCGCCCATTTCCACCTAATTGATAGATATTCTCCTCCGTGATTCGAGGAATCTAGTCGTGTTGTTTAAATATGCCAAATTGGCGCCGTTTGAGTGAGATATTGGGGGGGGGGGGGCGACTCAATTTGATATGAAGTTGTTTAGTCGTCGATTTCCACCAATTCTATATATAGTTATCTTCATAATAAGTCTATTGTGTGCTTTAAGGATGTCAACAGTTGCGTCGATGGAGTCAGGGACAGGGAGGGGAGTGTCACCAAAACTGATAAAAATATGTTTATCGCCAATTTCCACCGAATTCATACATGTTCTTCTCCAATTATATGAGGAATAAAATCATGTGGATTAAAGACACCACATTTAGTGACTATATTTGCGAATGTCTGTCTGTATGTGTTCTATATAATTTCACGATGGGTCTAACACGGGTAACGTTTTACGAGGAAGATAATGTTGTGGGTTAAAGTTTTCTAAAGTGACGCTGTTGGTGTCAGGGGCAGAAAATGGGAGGGCCTGCAAAAATGATGAAATATTATTGTCGGTGGTTTCCACCAAACTTATACATAATCATCTCCGTGGTATGTCGCCGTTCAAATCAGGGGTACACGGAGGGGAGAGGGGCATCAAATTGATTAAAACCCACTATTTTAATGCCGATTTCTACCAAATTGATACACATTCATCTCCATGAAATGAGGAATCTAATCGTGTGATCGAAAGACGCCAAATCGGTGCCGTTTGTGTGAGAAAAGGGGAGCACTAAATTAGATAAGAATTTGTTGATTAGTTGACGATTACTACCAAACTGATACATAATTATCTCCATGATATCAGGAGTCTAATGGACGTCATTTAGATATGTCAAAAGTGGCGCCGCGTTCGAGACATGAACGGAGAAGGAAGGGGCACCAAAGCTGACACAAATATGTTTAGCACCAATTTCCACCAAATTCATGCACGTTCTTCTCCAATGGCACGAGGAATCAAATCACGTGGGTTAGAGACGTCATATTTTGTGCCGTTTGAGTCAGGGATGGAGAGAGGAGGGGCACTAACATTGATAAAAATGCTTTAGTCGACGATATCCAATATATACAATCATCGCCATAATTCGTTATAAGGAAATTTTGACGTTCAAATTTCACAACCGTGACAAATGGTGACCGAATTATAGTCCCTTGAACAATTATATCTTCTCATCTGTCATATTTATATGGTGGGAATCAGGACATTCATATAGTGATCTAGCAAAACAGATAGATAGAGTGACATTGAGCCGTCAGAGGATGACATGTTAGAATGGCTCGTGTATTATAAGACAAGTGAGTTTTCCCATTCAAGATATATTTTAAGATACAATTTGATGAGAGTTGGAAATGTATGGATATTGGTCTCAGAGTGCAGTCAAAAATAGTTTCTTCCGAGATAAAAGAGAACACAGTCAGTGGGACATGACTTTTCACGATTCTCCAATACCGGCATCTGACAAGGGTACATCTGCCCGATACAGAGGATTTCTTTCATTTTTTAGAACAGCTAGACGCATGGCTTAAAGGGGTACTGTACGCCAATTTCAATAAATTCCTGGTAACAATTGCGATCTAATATCAATATTATATTTTAAAATAACGTATTTGAGTCGACGATGTCTACTGAAAACGTTCCGGTTAACAGGCTATCATAAAAGTCAAATTGAATTATTTAATATAAATGAATTTATGGCTGGAGTCATAAAATGGCGAATTATGCCATTACGAGTTACCGTTCTTGAAATCTCACATGTTGGGTGTCTTTTATTGATGACCGTTTACGACAAACATTATTTGAGTTGCGAACAAAACATGTTACATGCAAAAGGAAGTCCCGCTATAACAAATTTGGAAAAAAAGAGAAGAAACAGGATTCATAAAGCGTCAAGTATTTTTATATATAGGAGTGAGATTGTTCGATGGAAGAGATTGCAGGCATCAATTGAACTTCCGGTTCATCCTGCAACCTGCGTCTTCTCCGGTGAAGGTCAAAAACATGGCGCGTAGTTTGAAATCGTAATATTTTGATTTCCAAGATCAATATTTTCGTCGCTAAATTAGGTTTATACGAAACTCATATAACACGAACACAATCTAACTTGAAAGTTATGTAAATGGGAGTAAATAAAAAAATTGCCTATCTCTGTGTACAGTACCCCTTTAACAAAAACAACTTAATATATCGGTTTGTGTCTGGCACATCTAGCTGATATAGCAACATTTCTTTTAAACTGAGAATAATTAGACAGTATAGAACAACGAACAGGGAAGCACCTGGACATGTCTTTAAAACATATTTATCTTCACGGAGACACCATATCCATGGAAAATCAAATTAAAGAAGAATTTCAACCTATTGTTGGTGTGAAATTTCCAATTAATTGTGTGTCAGGTATGCATATCTGTATTTGCAAATGTCTGTCTGTCTGGGTTCTTTAGAAATTCACGGGGATCATCTAGATGGCACCAAAGGGGTCTAACAGGGATATCTTTTTACGAGGAAGATAATAGTGTGGGTTATTATTTTCAGGGGCAGAATATGTGGAGGGGGAGAAACATTTTTGTCGCCGATTTTCACCAAACTTATACATAATCATTTCAATGATTTGATGAATCCAATGGTGGTGTTTAAAGATGTCAAACGTGCCACCGTTCGAGTCGGGAATGCACGGAAGGGGACTCGCAGAGGGGCACCAAAAAAATCCACCAAATTGATACACATTCTTCTCCACGAGAAAAGGAATCTAATCGTGTGATTTAAAAACAACGCAAAAATCGACCGTTTGGATGATAGATGGGGTGGGGGTGGGGGTGGGGGGGAGGGGTTGGTGGCACCACATTTTATAATAATTTGTGTATTAGCCTACTACCACCAAAACTAATACATAATCATCTTCATGCTACCAGGAGTCCAATTATGTGGCCTAAAGATGTCAAAAGTCTATTGTGCATGACGGGGAGGACACCAAAATTGATAAAAGAAAATATATTTTTAGCGCCCATTTCCACCAAATAGATACCTATTCTTCTCAGTGGTACGAGGAATCTAATCGTTTGGTTTAAATACGCCAAAGTGGCGCCGTTTGAGTGAGAGATGCATGGGGGTCACTATATTTTAGACGAATTTGTTTAATCGTCGATTTCCACCAATTTTATATAATCATCTTCATACCTAGTCTAAGTGTGTGGTTTAAATATGTCAAAAGTGGCGTCGTTTGAGTCAGGGATAGGGAGGGGAGTGTCACAAAAGTTTATAAAAGATATGTCTAGCGCCAATTTCCACCAAATTCATAAATATTTTTCTCCAATGATACGAGGAATCAAATCATCAGGGTAAAAGACACCACATTTGGTGCCTATATTTGCGAATGTCTGTTCGTCTGCGTTCTACTAGTATATATAACTTTACGGAGGACCATCTAGATGGGTCTAACACGGTTAACGTTTTACGAGAAGATTATGTTGTGGGTTAAAATTTTATGAAGTGACACTGTTTTTGTCAGGGGGACAAAAGGGGAGTGGCAGAAAATATAATGAAATATGTTTGTCGCTGATTTCCACCAAACTTATACATAATCATCTCCATTATATGACGCCGTTCGAGTCAGGGATGCGCGGAGAGGGAGAGGGGCACCAACATTGATTAAAAAGCCATATATTTAGCGCCGATGTCTACCAAATTGATACATATTCTACTCCATGGTACCAGGAATCTAATCGTGTTCTTTAAAGACGCCCAATTGGTGCCATTTGTGTGAGAGGTGGCGCTAAATTTGATAATAATTTGTTTAGTTGACTATTACTACCAAACGTATACAAAATAATCTCCATGATATCATGAGTCTAATAATGGACGTGGTTTAAATATGTTCGAATCATGAATGAGGAACGGAGGGGAACCAAGGCTGACACGAATATGTTAAGCACTAATTTCCACCAAATTTATACACGTTATTCAATGATACGAGGAATCAAATCACGTGGGTTAATGAAGCCAAATTTTGTGCTGTTTGGGTGGGATGGAGAAGAAGAGGGGGCACCAACATTGATAGGAATCATCGCGTTATATATAGTCATCGCCATAATTCGTTATAAGGAGTTTTTGGCGTTCAAATTTCACAACTGCGGTCACAAAGTTGTTACCGCATTAAGTCACCTGAACAATTATATCTTCTCAACTGTCATATTTATATGGGAAGGGAATCAGGACATTCATATAGTGAGCTAGCAAAACAGATAGATATAAGAAAGCTATACAATATATTTATCATTCTGTCTAAAAGATACTTATATACTTGCAAAATGAGCGACCTTGAACCCCCAGAGGATGACATGTAAGAATGGATCATGGATTACAAGAAGAGTGAGTCTTTCCCATTCAAGATATTTTCCACAATAGTCTGTCTGGATGGTGTTGGACACCTCTCGAACCAACAAAAACCATCCAGTAACACATCTGGGTACCTATACATGCTGTACTCTTAACATGTGAAGTATATCTGGTGTATATATTATTTAGGTACCTGTACTCAAACATAAGTATACCTGGTGTATATTTTTATTTAGGTACCTGTACTCTAACATGTGATGTATACCTGGTCTATATGTTTATTTAGGTACCTGTACTCAAACATAAGTATACCTGGTGTATCTTTTACAATTAACTTGTGTTTTTCTCATTGAATGTTTCTGGCCTTCACTGAACAGTAGGTACTGTCAATCAGACAGTGGCATCCTTTTTAATGTATTTCATCATATAATGGATATTGGCTGCTGTCCTGTGTGTTGTGTACTCTGTTGGTACTCTAGCACTATCAAATAAACTGAACATCGTACTTCTCGGGTAGGAGCCAATGTGTGCTTAGACTGTATAATAACCAATAACATAACATTTCATATAAACACTGCCATGCTGTGAATATGTATGAGATATCCTGGTGTGCCAATATTATGTTTCAATTCATAAAGTGTGATGAACCCACTGAAATCTGTTTTAATAATTAGTTACTGGAGATATATAGATCCACTCCACAGTATAACCCCACTGGTATTCAAGCATGTTAGTGCGCCTGTCATTACAAAATGAGGTCCCCAGAGGGTGAATTAAGTGACGCTATCCCACACATGGGGCTAGCATCACTAAATTCACCCTCTGGGACCTCATTATGCTTAGGCCTCATCTTCTCTGGAAAGGTTCTTTATTATCAAATTTCTATAGAATCTTCTTCACATAGATTCTATTTCTGTTTTAGTTTAGTTTCTCTATATCCCCAAATTTGCAGACGACACATTGCATAATCGAGGTTCCCAATGGGTGTACATCACCATATTCACCATTTGGGAAGTTCAATCTGAGTCTACATGTATGTCTCCCATAGCCTATTTTCTACTTTTGGTCTGAATTTTGGTCTGAAATGGCCGTGAGTTGCAAATGTTCCAACCTTCGGGGGTCTGAAGTTGTAAAGCTGGAAAGCACATTGTAGAGTTCCATATTTCGTGTATCTATCTATTTTATTCACCCTAACCCCTTTCTAACTAAAGACACACTAACACAAGAGTTGTGCTGTCGCCACGTGCGTAACCACTTTATATCCCACGTGGCATAAGTGTATACAGCCTATATATTGGCCATACTAAGTAAAAACATCACTGGCCGGCGACCATTCTCGGCCATACTAAGTAAGAACATCATGGCCGGCGACCATTCTCGGCCATACTAAGTAAAAACATCACTGGCCGGCGACCATTATCGGTCACATTGTTTCTATTAACCCTTTCAGTGCCATGTCCGATTTTTGTAACAACCAATATTTCCTTGATCATTTTTCAAATTTATTGATTATAATAATGTGATACATTGATTCCATTAATATATCACATTATTATAATCAATAAATTTGAAAAATGATCAAGGAAATATGGGTTGATAGAAAATCGGACTTGGCACTGAAAGGGTTAAAGTCATGCTGGTGACCAACATCCTTACCTAATTACATCGGATAACCTTTTTCTGGCTGGGATATCCTGCAGACGAAAGAGCAACAACATTGGGCACTTCTACCAGAGACATCAAGACATCCAACATCCTTCATAAAATTTCAATGAGATTTGATAACCTATATATCGTCGAGATATCTGCTCGGACGGATCAACATAAACATTGCCCGATAAACAAAGAATAACTCTAGAATGGAAAATCCGAGCAACGGCATTGGATACTTCTCTAAATGTTCTCATGGTGGTGACCATCCGTACCAAATTTCATTGAGAACAGACAACTCATGGATAAGGTATCAGCTTGGACGGGCACAGAGGACTAGACGCATGTAATCCTGTATACCCAGCGTTAAAGGCCACTTAATTTTCCAATCGTCGATTTTTTTTACAGTGACTTGATGTACGGTTTTAATAACAATATATGCCAAAAATATGATTAAAATACTTTTATCAATCACTATTTGAAACATCTGTGGCTCAGAAGATGCCCACAGAGAAATAGAAAACTGCTGAAATCATAGAATGAATTCCCGCCTTTGCATGGCACCCAGAATGCAACAGATTTCAAACTTTTTCAATGGAAGGGGAAGAACTCTATCTTTAATATACAGAGTTATTCCCCATGCATTGAAAATAACACTTATTTTTACTTCAATCTTGTTGACAAAACGCGTTGGAAACTCAACAAAAACAACATGTCCACAGTTTATTACACCAGATAAGTTGATAATACAATGTTTTGGAGCTTCCTCTTTCAAAAGGTATATATGGCATATATTTTATATAATGTAATCTGGGGGTTCGAAAACTAAGTGGGCCTTTAACTCGTTTTATACTAAATACTCATTGACGAGTAGTTCCCTTCGAAAGTGTTGTTTGTTGAACTTATTAATTAAACAAAATTCCACCAAAGGGTATGAATTTTACTGCACGTGTATTATCATTTAGTCTGGTTGTCGTCTGCTCATGTATCCTTAAATCCTCCAAATGAATAATGGACCATTCCAATGAATAATTTTAGTATAGAAATGGTTAATTCACTTCGTCCATGTGGGCATAGTATTTTGTTTTGTATTATTTGGAGGATAAAACTAGGCAGATCATCTAGGTGCATACTTTCATAACTGAATCGTCAAATCTACACGGCAGTGAATGGTTAAACGGTTTTATCTAAACTATATGTACTCAACAATTGTAACATTTTATATAAACAGAACAACAAATAACAAATATAATCTCCACATTGAATACACATAATCTCCGACTATACAAAGGAATCTCGTGTTGGAATATTCATTCGATTCTGCCTTCTTACGCATTTCCTACTCATAAAAATATGGCGCATTGCCCGCCTGTATGAGCCGCCAGTTAAGCAATACATTAGGAAGTTAATACAGTAATTAACATAGAACACTGTCTTAGTAATCATATACACTCCTCGGAAAGTCCACAGATCAGTCGTGTGTACGATGGTATCCACCTTACGTATGTACTCAGACTGTAGGAACTGTTTGATCCACACAATGGAATAGGGTATACTACACACAATGAATCCCAATGATATCGCGAGAAGGACCACAGTAAACTCCTTTCTGACCGAGGGCTTGAGTTTGTTACTTTTCGTAGGGTACTGATAGATAACCTTCCGAGTCATGAATTTCCTGATAATGAGCAAATTCAGCATTGTAATTATGCTAAACGGTACTATTGTTATCATAACGGCGTAAACGCTGTCCAAATAGAATGACAGGTGTTCGTATTTAGGATTGCTGGTACACCGTGGAGATACTTCTGACGGAACGTCATAAACGCCAGTTAAACACGGTTTATACAAGTTTGACGTGATAGCTATGAGCAGAAGACCAGCTACGACATTTTTGTTTCTCCCGTTGCTGAACTCTCCAACGGATTTTAATGGATGACAAACGCCAATGTATCTTTCGATGGTGAACGCGACAACCAACCAAGCGCTCATGAACCGGAACACATATGATAAATACAGGGTCACGTGACACACTCCAGGTGTTTCGAATATCAGAACTTTTGGTCCAGTTTCGAAATAATTCCATCCTCTTCGTAACCACTCCACCGACACGTAGAAAATAATGACCATGAGATCACAAGCCGAAAGAGCACCGAGATACAAAGCTGCTGATAGATTGCGCATGCGCTTAAGGGCAAACACGCGCAAACTGAGCGAATTCCCCACAATTCCGAAGATTATGATGAATGGAGTGACGTAGGCGTGAAACTTGTTTGCAAAACTGACGAAGTTTTTCTCCCAGCCTGGAATGGTGTCGTCGAGTGAAGTAGAGTTACCGTCCTTGGAAAGATATGCGGAAAGGTTTGAATATTTAAGTATGTTCCATATGGTTTCTTCCATATCTGTGTCGACTCCGTTCACAAGAATGCTGAGTTCGTTATGCAGCGTCATCACACTGTTTAGTTCGTCATCCTGCGGATGAGAAAAAAAAGGCGTCAAACTTGAAATCTTATAGAAGTTTATATCATGCTCTGCTATGTTTCTGTAGTATTAACGCTGGCTAAATAAATTTGTAGATCGGCATTGTATACATGTAATTAAACGACGCTACTGTGTGATTAAACTGTAGGTTTAAATTTCCCCTATGCATTTTGAATGGCAAAGATTTAATACTATAGTACAGGGATTACATCGCGTGTGACCTTTTCACCTTTCGTGACCCGTACAGAAGCCGGAACAAGTTTTTTTTTTTAGCGATTATGCTTCATCGCTGGTTCGGGCTAAATAAAACTTCACAGAAATAAAACAGAAATAAAACAGAATAATGTCCCAAACATTGCAATTAAAACAAATAAACACGATCACACCGTATTCATCGACATTAGTACGCAATTACTCGAAATGAAGAGGGGATCAGAGGTGAGAATAAAAATGGGTAAAAATATTTTCCGTTATTACAATCATTCTGGTTTTATTGTTTGAAGTGTGATAAAAATCTAACGAAATGTGATCATAGTATAAAAATATTACACACATACGGTCAGATGTGGTTGGCCGTAACCTGGTGCCCGGTGTTATTATTTTGAAAAGTAATCATATATTTTATAGCCCGGAACTTCGTCTATTTATAGTTGGGGCCGGAAGTTGGTTCCCCGCCGACGAACTCAAAAGACTCGTCCATAATGTCGAGGCCTCGTGACCGATTGACAAATTAACGATTGTATTATCGTATATATAATAATAATTTGACAGAAATATACTATCTCTGATCTAGGTACTTTTAGGCCGAGCCACTCCCACTTTTCTGAACGGTCACTTTCCATGATAAAATATTATAAATTAGTACATTCACAATCCTTATAACGATAGTTTATATACCAGCGATTCCCATCTGTACTGAGTCATCTATTAAATCAATAATAACAAGGTAAAAAATATATATAGAGCCGACAGCATAGAACCGCCACCTCCACTTATGTGACTAATTGTGTTTAAACACGTTAGTAACGTATTTAAACAAGTTAGAAACTTGTTTAATAAAGTTAACTAAATTGTTTAAACAGTTCTATTAGAAAATAGATTATAAAATATTTTGAACTAATCTGAACTTTCCCTCCAACAATCTTCTATACTTATATTATCTATCGTCTGCTTTTGTTTTCTGAAAATCCCTCCAGATGAATAACAGACGTATATCATTCCAATGTGGAAATGGTTAAAGAGAACGGTGAAATGTTCAAGGCTGTTCGTGCGTATGCACCTCATTGTCGTCATTTTTGTATTCATCTAATACGTTCTATTAGTATACTTTTCGAGGATGTCTTATAGCAATAATAATACTAACAACAACAACATCAGCAACAACAACAACAACAACTACAAATACATATAAAATACTGCATAATCTTCGTATTCCATTGGTTATGGAAAATGGTACGAAGAAAAACGAGGAATTGCATACAAGTAAGTGAATATACTATAGCACCTCTGCCGTCATATCCATGGCTATATTCGAACTAAAGTGGGTAACCATTGTACTATAATCCAGGACTTGAGAATTATAACAGGAAATATTAACGAGCGTATTTCATAACTGTTGGTATGCCATTGTTTTTAGGTTCTTTTTTTTTTTAGTTTCAATGTTTTATTATGCCTTATAGCCATAAATCAATATGTAACATAAGCGCATTAGTAAGTTAACAAAATAGTATTAGTTGCATGATGATGATGATGACGATGATGATGCGTGATGATGATGATGATGATGATGATGATGAAGATTATGATAATGGTGATGAAGATGATATATTTGTGGTTATGGTGGTATGCACTTATTTACATTGTTGGAATCCCGGTATGTCATCTATCTTCTAATTCACACATGTGTTTACTCGTGTACATCTGGTTCGCAAATTATTGCAGCGCCTAAATCTGATAACATTTTAGTACTTTTAAATTAGCATCTAGGAAATGGCACGAATAACGATGACTTCTATATACATAAGAATAACGATGACTTCTATATACATAAGCGAATGGATATACTATAGCCCTGCACCATATAACCGTGGCTATAATCAAACAAAAGCCACTAACCCTTATACTACTAATTCATGACTTGAAGATTGAAGAATTACAACAAAAAATACAAAAGAAGGCATTGCATAACTGTTGATATGTCACTGGTTATGATAAATGGCAAGAAGAGAAACGACAAATACGATAGAACGGAGTGACTATACCAGAGAACGGCCCTGCCGCCATATCAATGGCTCTAATAATAGAAAACTCACTAACCATTATAATAATCCAGAACTTGAAGAATTACAAAAGGAAATACAAACGAGCGCACAAAATAACTGTCAGTATGTCACTGCGGGAAATGACAAGAGGAACGAGGAATCCTATAGTTAAGTGAGTGGTAATATGGGGTATGTAGTGATGTCGGTTGTCGATCAACCGCGCGCCCAATGGGGATTGTTGCTGATTTTAGGCCACTGCTTTATTTATTGGTTTACGGATAATTGTTTATAACGATATTATATATGATTGATTGATTGATTGGGGTTTGATGTCGCCTTCAGCGGCTAAAGCCATATCACGACATTTCCAGTTTTGGAGAATGCCGCAGACTATGCGTGATTTCATTGGTTTATGGCATAACAGATCACTTAACAGATCAGAGGTCAACAAGCCTGCAAATAGCGTGTCTGCCATTTGCAGAATGAGGTCCCCAGAGGGTGAATTTAGTGATGCTATCCCGCACAGCGGGCTAGCATCACCAAATTCACCCTCTGGAGACCTCATTCTGCTTAGGCTTCATCTTGATGAACTGTGTCTGTAATATAGATGCAAACGAATGCCATCGGGGAGTACGCTTAAATATTAAAAAAGTATGCCTTATACACGTAACATTGCAAATGTTCCGAAAGGCTTCTTCCGGTTTGCATACAATGGGAGTTATATGAGATTAATTCCAATTACAGCCAATCAGAACGTTTTATTTGATAATCTGACCTCCCTGATGATCGATAATTATTACTAATTGTCTTGCCATAAGCCACAATAAAACAAATGTTGATTAGATTTGTTCTACACAAATGAGTGTTAGGCTAGGCGTATCCATAAACTAACACATAAAACAATGGCCTGAAGAACATACAGCCTCATACGCAGGATTCGCGCTGCCCCTTGCCAAATTTGCCAATGGCAAAAATAATTCACATTTGGCAAAACATATTTTCATTTGGCAAAAGTTTTGGCAAGTAACTTTTTAATTCCTCAATAAAGTTGAAAAATATCGGTCAATCAATACCATTCATTTTAGGAAATTATTACAATGGAATTATATTAGTTGTGTTTTATATGGTTTCGCAAAAATTAACACCTCCATTAAGATGCAGTTAATTTGATATCATTAGTATCGATGGATGGGGGGGGGGGGTCACCTCTATTTAGTATGATGGTGGTGTTTACATAGCTAATCCTCTTGCAACGCTTCTACCATTGTATGGTTCGTTGATTGGTTTATTGTTGTATGATAAACCACAGTAGAGATGAGAGTATAATTATTAACAAACTGCTTTTTTTATCGATATCAAACCGTGAGTGTCGAAACATAAGAATCAATAAATACTATCTGGAATAATATTTGGCAAATCCTAAAAGAATTTGGCAAAAAAAAAATTCATTTGGCAAATTATTTGGCAAAAGTAAATGTCGGTCCAGCGCGGACCCTGCTCATACGTCATGAAGAACATACAGCCTCATGCGTCATGAAGAACATACAGCCTCATACGTCATGAAGAACATACAGCCTCATACGTCATGAAGAACATACAGCCTCATACGTCATGAAGAACATACAGCCTCACACGTCATGAAGAACATACAGCGTCATACGCCATGAAGAACATACAGCCTCATACGTCATGAAGAACATACAGCCTCATACGTCATGAAGAACATACAGCCTCATACGTCATGAAGAACATACAGCCTCATACGTGATGAATGTCGACTTGAAACGGGTTCTTCTTAAATTTAATTAGGAACAGAACGGGACAAACCTTTGCGGTATCAAATGATTATAATTATACATCGGAAATGTGACACGGGGGTTCTACAGACTGACATCTACTTTCAAACGATGGAATTTAAGGTCAACGTGATGTCAAAACTTTTCAGCGATGGTTCATTAACACGCAGCACACAGTTTTGAATTACGTTCTTAGAACTGTTTAACGAGTTGTAACTAGTCCTGGAAACGGTAGATTTTGCCTAGCAGTCAAACCAACTAGGACAAAAGCTACAAAGGCGATGTATGCGCTACTGTCGAAAGTACGGAATATTCATTTATCTATCGATTTGTCTTTGAAACTTTTTGACTACTTGGTCCAACCTATTTTATTGTACGGTTGTGAAATTTGGGGATTTGAAAATATTCGCCATATTGAGATGGTACACCTAGCATTTTGTAAAACATTGACAAATATGAAAAGCAGCACTCCAAGTTATATGGTTTATGGCGAATTAGGCCGATGGCCACTATCTATCGAGATCAAGAAGAGAATGATCTCATACCGGTGTAGAATTGTCAAGAATGATAATGGTATCACATCAGTACTCTATAACTTACTGTTAGTAATGCACAAAATTAAACGCGTAAGATATATCTCTAATATGTGACCCGCCATATCAAATCCAGTCGTAAATCGGGATTTGTTTTACCCTGTGCCAATGCATTCTCTTATATATGCGAGTCGACCATATAACAATTTTTTACAATTTTAATAATTTTTTCTTGTATTCTTTAACAATTTTAGAATTTCACCCATACAGAGCCCCAGACAAACATGAGTAGACGAGACTCTTCTATATGCTTCTATATATGTGTGGGGCTCCCTGCAGGTTAATGGATATTTTTTATTTTATGTCCTAAAATTGTAAGAAACATTTATTTAAAAAAAATGATAAAAATTTGTTAGGCCAATGCATTCTTTTATATATGCGAGGCGACCTATGGTCGACTCGCATATATAAGTGAATGCATTGGCACAGGTTAAAAAATCCCGACTTACGACTGGATTTGATATGGCGGGTCACATATTTCAGGAGTTATCCATCTGAGAATCTTAATGATAACTTAGATAACCAAACTCCTCTATCGTGAAGCCCCTTTAGAAGTTTTAATGCAACACTAATTGAAGAGTTTAGAATCCAGTGGCGTAACGATGTTGGTTCCTCGGAAAGAGGGGAGTTTTATAAACATCTGAAATAACAACCCTCATTGAGTTGGCACCATACGAACACGCCATTTTGTCATAATGATCCACGTTCAGAAAATACGAACATCCAATCATAAATTAGGTATTGAGACCGGTAGGTGGAGAAAACGGAAAAGCAAACCTAAAACTAACAAGAAAACCATAATCAGAAATGGTAACGCCCTCAAGATCATATTATTAGGCATAAATATAAATTATAATATAAAATATATTGGTTACATGAATGCACCGCCTCAGAATTCCGTTAAAACAACTAATCCTTCAAATTATTACAAAACAACTACGGCTCATTACTGCATGTTTCTCATTCACCACACCAGAAAGCTTCTAAATGCGGATCAAAAATCGGAGGCATTGTGTTCCCGCCATAAAATCTTCAAGAGTGCATGGCCTAGCCATTATTCATACCTAAACATCTAAAGCAATTAACGCGGTCATAATAGATATCCAGCGAATACACACCCCACAAAAACCCGAAATGTGTTGTCCTGCGAGATATCCAATCGATATAGCTCAATTTGACACGGCCAGATTAGTCTTCATACAATATCCTAAACAATAAAGCTCCTCAAATCATCGGCATAGTCAATAGAACTTTCACGAACTTGGACATCGACACTTTCCGATCGCTCTACATATAAGCATTGTCAGACCTATCATCGAATAATGTAACTCTGCATCGAGCCCACATCACAAATATCAAAGCATTGTGTTAGAGAAAATACAAAGAAAAGCAACGAAACTAGTTCAAAACTCTATGCTACCGAGACCGAATGATAAGACTCAATCTGATTTAGAGGAGATCTAATCGAGGTATATAAACAGTTGAATGGTCATTACAATATCAATGCCTGTGTTCTTCATCAGGAAGGACAAAATGACATAATAAAAAGCTACAGATGCGCACTGTTAACTAGAACATAGGAAAATATTTCTTCACGCAGAGGGTGGTAAATAGCTGGAACTCTCTGCCAGACTTCACTGTTGAGGCTCCAACACCCGATCAATTCAAAATATACATAGACTCATTCTTCTATTATATAAAATACGAGTTCGACGACAAGTAATATGTTCAAGTGACTCACAAGAAAATATCGAATGACGATACATATATTTGTAAACAAACATTGCAAACAATGTTATTGGGACGAAAAGTCGCAAGACTTGTTCCGTATTATGATGAAGATGATGATGATGGTGATGATATTATTGTTAGAACAAACCATTATTATGATGATCGTGTCGTTATTTGTTTAAACTACGTATCAATTGACATATACGCACCCGTTCCCTAATTAAACTCAACTTATTTCGACCATTTTAGGGGATTTCCGCGAATTCGACCTCCGCCAATGGAACTTCGCAAATAGGGACATACTGCAAATTGTCACACCGATCAGCACCTAATTAACGAACCGGTGGCTGACTCGGCTCTATCCGACTACCCTCTTTGAAATACATATCAATTGAGATATACGCACCCGTTCCCTCATTAAAATCAACATATTTCGACCAATTTAGGGGACATCCGCGAATTCGGGACATCCGCAAATGTTATCTTCGCAAATAGGGGACCTACAGCAAACTGTCACACCGATCAGCACCTAATTAATGAACCGGTGGCTAACTCGGCTGTCTCCGACCACACTCTTTAAAATACGTATCAATTGACATATACGCATTTTTGCAAATTATCTTTTCATTTCTTCTAATTGTAATTGGCATAGCATATCACAAACCAAAATCAACGACAATAAACGAAATTGAAATTCCAACTTTTACCTGACTCGGGGTCGTACTACAACTTTTAATGCGTCCCAAAAAAAACCCATAATCTATAAATAAAACGCCCAACGAACCATAGGTATCTAGAATTTGTACATTAGTATACACCCGAGGGCGTAATAACAAAAACAGTTCTTGCTCGCTTTGCAACGCAATGGTATGTGATGAATTTCATTTTATAGTCATGTGTCCGCGACTCAAAGATTTGCTCGAGACATATATTCCGAAGTCATGTAGTCCAGAGAACTTTTACTCGAAATTCTTAGCTCTACCAGCCCTGTGATATTGAACAATTTGGCAAATTTTATAAAACTAGGTTTGAAACATTTCCTATAATCAGGGCACACATATGAAGGCTGATTAAGATCTAAGCCCCATGTTTTTCAACAAAAATAAGGTATTTGTATTTTTAGCTGTACTTAAGTTTGCATATATTGTATATGTTCGGTGTGTATGTTATTTAATGTTGCATTTGTGTTTAGTCCACTGCATTACATGTAGCTGTACGATGTTACAGTTGAATATATCATATCTGTTTCGTAATGTTGAGTTGAGAAATGCGATAAGATGAGTTGAGAAATGCGATGAGATCAGTTGAGAAATGCGATGAGATGAGTTGAGAAATGCGATGAGATCAGTTGAGAAATGCGATGAGATGAGTTGAGAAATGCGATGAGATCAGTTGAGAAATGCGATGAGATGAGTTGAGAAATGCGATGAGATCAGTTGAGAAATGCGATGAGATCAGTTGAGAAATGCGATGAGATGAGTTGAGAAATGCGATGAGATGAGATGGTTTAAACATTTTTATTACCATCAGAATAATATTACATGAGCATTTTAATAACAACCACTAAGGGTATACCTAATGCAGGCGAATGACGTCATATAACAACCACCAAGGGTGCTTATACCTAAGGCAGGCGAATGCCGTCATATAATAGCAACCACCAAGGGTGCTTATACCGAAGGCAGGTGAATGACGTCATATAACAACCACCAAGGGTGCTTATACCGAAGGCAGGTGAGTGACGTCATATAACAACCACCAAGGGTGCTTATATCGGAGGCAGGTGAATGACGTCACATAACAACCACCAAGGGTGTTTATACCGAAGGCGGGTGAATGACGTCATATAATAGTAACAACCAATGGTGCTTATACCTAAGGCAGGTGAATGATAGCAACCACAAAGGTTGCTTATACCGAAGGCAGGTGAATGGTGTCATATAATAGTAACCACCAAGGGTGCTTATACCTAAGGCAGGTGAATGATAGCAACCACCAGGGGTGCTTATACCGAAGGCAGGTGAATGGTGTCATATAATAGTAACCACTAAGGGTGCTTATACAGAAGGCAGGTGAATCATAGCAACCACCAGGGGTGCTTATACCGAAGGCAGGCGAGTGACGTCATATAACAACCATCAAGGGCGCTTACACTGAAGGCATGTGAATGACGTCATATAACAACAACCAATGATGCTTATACCGAATGTATGTGAATGACGTCATATAACAACCACCAAGGGAGCTTATACCGAAGGCAGGTGAATGACGTCATATAACTACCGCCAATGGTGCTTATACCGAAGGCATGTGAGTGACGTCATATAACAACCACCAAGGGTTCTTATACCGAAGGCATGTGGATGACGTCATATAATAGTAACCACCAAGGGTGCTTATACCGAAGGCAGGTGAATGACGTCATATTATTTTTTATTTTTCCATCAGTGATTTTTCAAGATCGCGGTTATAGATTTTGGAGAAATTGTCACGTGACTTCCGGTTAGCAACAGTGTGGAGATTGCCAAAAAACGCGGAGTCGGGAAAGGAGCATCGCGATGAAAATGAAAGTACAACTTACGAAGAATTCCCATGTGATTTAGGCCTATTCATTTAGACCAATTTCGTTGGTTAGCCTAATGAAAACGAAAAATGAAGACGTCATGGTTTCTGACGTCATTTTGGATTTGAAGGCCAGAATACAGACAAAATTGAACAATCCAGACACGCCTTATCAAGTTGTCATGTCGTCTCCGTCGTGACCACTGCATGATGTTACATAAATTATTCTTACTAGCATTATGTCAGAACTTTTCAGTGATGAGAGTCGGCCCATCCAAGTTGTGTCTAGAAACGAGACGTTTGCATCAACGCGCATGCCTGTATAGACCAAGTATTCTCGGTCAAATATGTTTGGGATATCGGTTGGGATGATGCTTTTTTTGGACCGAGTCTATAACGGACGTTCATTCAACAGACGTACTGAATGTAAATTTGGACCCCAGGAATCCACGTAAACCCCTGAATTGATCACCTGGCGTGTCCGTAATTAATATTTCTTCAAAATGATATATCATCTACCGTGATAGAAAAAAAGTATAGTGATGATACGATCGTTTAATGTATTGTTTAAATGTATTTTCTGATAGCGACAAATCGAAATTCTCCGGAAAACTAGGCATAAAGGCCACAGTGTGTGGTGGATAAAATCATCACCGTCTACACTCCAAGAATTATTCAAAACCAACCGGTTCTTAACCCATTCAATATAGAGTGGGTTCTTCACTTTCCAAAGAACCAATTTTTTTCTTCAGAACCAAATTAAGTGTCAAGAATAAAATCTGATTCATGAACAAATCTATTTTAATAATGGATGTGTTAGTTATTGCAAACCGACCAATGATTGATATATCTATTGCTTCCGTTTTGCAAACACCACATTAGTTATTATTAATATATTTTAGATCAAATTCATAAATATCAGCCAATTTCATTCTATTATAGCCTATATTTTAATATAATCATTTATCTAGTACATTACAATGCGCGGCACGAATTAAAAGATTTCAGATTATTTTGTTATCGATCGCCGCTACTCCAGTGAGCACGGTGCCGAAATTGTTTTTGTCATAGGCCGCCCGTAACTGAAGTTATCCCGATTTAAAGTTCCGTCATGGATTATGCAGTCTGAATAGTTAATGTTCACTCATGTGACGTCACATGAGGGACTACTAGCGACACGCAGTGTCAAATTTGAAAGGCTGACGAAATTGGCTTTTATCTACTGGCGGTAATCAATAACTGATCGTTTATACAGAAACGACTGGACCATCGGAGCTGAAAATTTGTATATAGAGGTAATTTGACCCGGAAAATCTTATTAGATAGGTCCCGTTGACATCAGATGTCCAAAAAGGGCACCAATTATTAATAAAATAAAATAATTAATTATATAACCAAAATGGTCGCAATCTGGTTGGTGAAAATTGAAACATGGGGGGGGGTAAATTGACCCATAGAGAGTAAAGAGTTAGATGGCGTTGACTTCAGACGACTTAAAGGGCAATTAATAAAGAGCAATAAAGAGCGTTTCTTATAAATTTAGAAGATATGCAGGAAAATTGGTACATATGGGTCACCACTCACACGACCAGGGCAATGCCATGTATAGGCAGCTTTGCAGTTTGATGTTGAAGTTTGAGTGCAGATGACAGGGTGACTAATAAATTATATGATCAATAAAGAGCGTTTATTATCAGTAAAGAGTATTAGCCAGATGTTACATGTATGTTGCGTCGTGTTTATACATGCCGTCAATGGAATCAGGATCGATGTGTTAGACTGTTATTTTAGGGCGATAATTATTAATAAAATAAGATAATTAATTATAACCAAAATGGTTGCAATCTGGTCTGTGGAAATTGAAACATGGGGGTAAATCTGGAGCGGAGTAATCCTTTAACGAATCCAAAGACTGATAACAACACAAGATAATGCCAACATATTACTTTTGTCATGTATAACGGAATAACGCAAACATGTAATATCGTTTTTGTTTCGTGAGTTTTGTATTCGGTTTTAGTTTAAACATATTTTATTTTTACCAATATAATGTACAAAGTTCACGGTATGATGATCAAAGATATTGATGGTTATAATGAGAGTTGAGAGTAAGCATAGTGCTTATCTTAAGCCACCCCTACACATATGAAATATTGAATGGTGACCGTTTCATACAGACAAAAATAGAATGTACATTTCGATGTATATGAATGTACATAGCTCAATGAAATTACTGTTGTTATTGTTAATTATAATGTGCCTGACAGCCCCCCTTCCAATCGTAGCAGGTTTTGGCAGGGTACTTTGGGATCGATATTACACTTAATTTAATTTTGATTTTAATGTGTTTTTAATTTGTTCCATACATAGCCTAAGATCGTATACATCAGGTATGTGCATAATATGGCTTGAATCTGCCGGTTAGATCTATATATTTCTGAATGTTAGCGAATATCTCAATGTTTTTGGCTAAGGGAAGTGATTTTGAACCTTCTAAGAGTGTTTTTGTTTCCAAATTATTAAGATTGCTGAGATATATATCTTGTATTAGGTTGTATAAGAAAACACATTTTATCAAGTGATTTAGCAAACTCGGTAACATCGAGTTATGTCTGCCAGAATGCCTGCATTTTCACCAGTATTGGAACCTCATATTTACATCCTGAAGGGAGCTTACTGGGTTCTAAATGATATCTTCTTGTTGATAAGAGTCTATATAAAGTTGATAAAGGACAAACATGAGAAAATGTCAGTGTATATAGGGGAAAAATTGCATTACTCATTTGTGTCTGGAAATCAGCAGAACCCCCCCGTGCCTCAGACACAATTAACTTGAACAGAGAGTTAGTCTAAATTTTTAACGAACATTCAATCAAGAGAAAGCCATTTGCTGGTCCAGTCCGGATTGACTTGGCAGCTTTTAATTTCCCCGGCAATACTGTGTATAATGATGTATCGATAACACACACTGAATGTCTTTTGACACTATGGTCGCAGCCAATGGCGAAGTATTGAGAATACACATCAGTAGCATTGAATATAGCTTACCGAATCAGCACTATGTTACCGGTATGTTGTCAGTTTTGCTTTGCGATACAGCACCAGTTGTTCAGCGACTAACTCAGCCACCTCAGCGGACTGCCTTTGAAATAATGACCGTTTCAATGACCGACTGTGTCACCACCCCTGTGTCACCACCCCTGTGTCACCACCCCTGGTTAAGTGATCTGCTAATTTGCAATGGCGCAGGTTAGACCCGGAATAAATTGGTAAAGAGGCCGTTTTGGTCTCAAATTGCGCGGACTGGTTTTCTGAACAACATATACAAAATCCGCTAAAATCCGCTAAAATCCGCTTTGGGAAAATTTCGCAAATCAACATGGCGTCCACAATGGTAGTTGGTATCGGGAAAAATACTGCATTTCTGTGGCAGGTGCACCAATTAGCGCCAAATTTGTGATAAATTGAAATATCAACTAGCAGAGCTTAGTCGTAAACCATATATGTAGAATATATGTCGCAAAATGGCCGCCAAAATGGACAAAATCGAATGAAATTTACATTTTGTGCAAAATTGAATAGCTAGTCCTGTAAGAGTGAATGAACCCTCGCATTGCTCGAGGAAGAATGGTTGCAGAGAATATTTTGATCAAAGACGCTGAGAGATGTATGAGTTATCTCTAATATGTGACCCGCCATATCAAATTCAGTCGTAGGTCGGGATTTTTTTTTACCCTGTGCCAATGCAATATCTTATATATGCGAGTCGACCATAGGTCGCCTCGCATATATTAGAGAATGCATTGGCCTAACAATTTTTTACAATTTTAATATTTTGTTCTTGTATTCTTTAGCAATTTTATAATTTCACCCATACAGAGCCCCAGACAAACATGAGCAGACGACACTCTTCTATATGCTTCTATATATGTGTGGGGCTCCCTGCAGGGTAATGGATGTTTTTTATTTTATGTCCCAAAAATTGTAAGGAACATTTATTTAAAACAAATTATAAAAAATTGTTAGGCCAATGCATTCTCTTATATATGCGATGCGACCTATGGTCGACTCGCATATATACGAGAATGCATTGGCACAGGGTAAAACAATTCGACTGGATTTGATATGGCGGGTCACATATGTCTCAGGAGAGAGCACGCGAAAGCGGAGTCTCATACAACGGTTAAATCGGAATTTTTGGGCGCCCAGAAACGGAACAATAACGCGGTTCTATCTGTACTTTTTTTCTTGAATCGTGTGATATATGTGTAATTAAACAGATAAATGGGATTTAGTTTGGATGTATTGATTTGGTAACTTTTTCTAGAAGCAGAGATATATGTATACAGATTCTGTGTGTACACTGTATTTGTATTTCTATTGTTTACCTTGTATTTTATATGTACATGCTTTATCCAATAAATTATTCATATTCATATTCATATACAGAGCAGTCTCACGAGTGTGACCAATCAAACTTTATTTTGATATCTACAACACTAAACCTTTCAAAATCCACTGCTATAATACAGTTTGAGATATATTCAGAGAGCACTGGGTAAAATGTGTATATCCTAGGTCCGTGCATGACAATAGTGTATATCCTAGGTCCGTGTATGACAATAGTGGTCATAGTTGCTTCCGATCAAGCGATGAAACACTGATATTTCGCTTGTACCACAATACTGTATGTTGGTATACTATGGACGCAATTTACCAAAAACACAAATGAGTACCATATAGTATCTTCAATAAATTCTAAACTTAACCAAGATTGCCTATACACACGGCCACACGCTGTGGCAGAGACTGGGTTTATACCTGGAAATTATATTTAGTTATTTTCACCAAGGCTACACATACGGTAAACTTATTGCACCAGCATATCCGCGTTTACCCCTTCTCATTAATGTTACACATATGAGCTTCACACAAAACCACAAATAGCAACATTGGGTGGATGTTCAAATATGAAATTAACAGCTTTAACCACTACATGCAAATTAGTTTTAAACCAAATGTACGATATACCGCCTCTTTGACATGGTGACATGGGTGCTAATATATTTAAGAGATGAGTGTTTCTTTACACTATAGTAAGCATTGCGACATATACGTGTATGGTTTATTATCACGGAGAGCGTTGAACATTCGGATATGTAACTAATATATATACCACAAGGGTATGCACTTCAGTTTCTAAGTTACATTCCATAATGAATAATCAAGCTAAATGAAACGACCAAGCAATGTGTGGCCGATATTATGTTTGATCCGACTGTTGGGTGTATTCTAAGGAGAAAACCAGAACTTTATAACTCATTGGGATTGTCTTGCGTTGCAGTGACCGATAAATCTTTCACATGGATCTGTTTCAATGAACTGTGTACATTTAAAGATATTGACCACCGGATTTATATATTACCAATACATAATTCCACACATATGTGGATATCCAATATGTTCCTTTCGTTGTGGCATTGCTTGTAGTTGCGGCCATTTTGACAGCCAGTTCATGTACGCGATTGTATTGTTTTATGTCCATATCATTCTATTCGCTTTCGTACTCTAATTTCACACACACAATGGAATATCTGTGTAATTCATATGCCACAACATACCGTACAAGAAAACTAAGATGCATGCATCAGGTCGGCCGTGAACTATCTACCATATAATTGTTGTAGCTATCGATTATACATTTTGGAACACCTGTCTGTATGTATGTGTGTATGCATGAATGCATGTGAGTATGTGTTATAGACTCTAACACTGCTCGACTGATCCGATTCGGATTTGGTATTTAACGTGTCAACTTGACCTCGCTCATAGGTATGTTTCTGGACCTTGACCGATCCGACTAAAAATTTGTGTGTAGGACTACTTCGATCCCGGGAGCAATATTGACGGGTCCAATTTCACGTGGGACCATGTTCTCGAACGTGCTGATGTAGGCATGTTTCTGGACTATTTGGACGGGTCAAATCTTGATCCCGACCTGACTTTGACATTCAAAAAGATCAATTCAAGGTCAAATCTGGTAAAACGAAGTATTTCAACGAAATATAATACCTACTGTTACTTTTGTCCCAGGAGTGTTTCGGGTGGGTCAAATTATGACCCTGACCTGATCTTGACATTCAAAATTGTCAATTCAAGGTCAAATCGGGTAAAGCCGGGCGGATTTCGACGGGTACTTTTGTCGTGACTTTTGTCCGGGGAGTGTTTTGGGCGGGTCAAATCGTGACCCGACATGACGTTCATCTTTAAAATGGTCAATTCAAGGTTAAATCGCGCAATTCTCCGAAAATCAGAGGGGAACATCCCGGACGAAGTAGGGTCCACCAGCTACTATTATATATTTCTAGATTTAGTTACAAACTAAATACCTGTATATTGTACAAAGAAATGTTTGACAAATATATCTGTATCAATATTACCATACGGGTCATTAAAATAGATACGACGAAACAAATTTTGAAGGGTGCATGGTATCAGGTAAATTTTTATATTTCAAATGATGACAGGAATGCGGAAAGTTGAAGTACCTACGTAATACTGGCTATCCGAATGAAGAGATATATATGTATATAAAAACCAAAATAGAAGATGACTGCTGGCGACAATGTTTTCCAAAAAAATTCAAAGCATTCGATAGCTCCCATCTAGTTGTCAGCCCGAAGATCAATATAAAGTGTGGTGACTATCAGATGAGGGATATGACTGTACAGTTGCTAAACAATTCAGTCACGCAAAAGAGGATCAAACAGTAAGATACCAAATTGCTGCCTGTGGTAATGTTTTTTAACGAAATTCGGGAAAATTAGATTACTCTCCCCTGGTTATCCAGAAGATCATTGTGGAATCTGGTGACGATCGGACAAGGGGTGTCGTCTGTAGGATCAACCAAATTATTTAGCCATAAAAATAGTAAAATTCAAGATCACCGCTGGCAGTGATGTCTTCACAAGGACAGCTTGAGAACAAAACATGGCTCACATCTAGCGGTGACCCAAACTATCCACATGAGAAAAAGTTCTCCAATAAAAGCTGGCTGCAGGGTGCTCCAATTGATTCAAATTCGAAATTTAACAGGGTGTACTGCTTGTGGCCATGTTTTCCCCGCAAATTTGATAGACTGATGGACAAAACCACTGAATCCGTTGAATCAATATACATGTATACATGGATTAATGTATATGCATTGTTATACACAGTACTGGTATATAAAGGTACTGAAAATAACAATATTACTAGTATACACAAAATAAACCATATATCATGGCTATGGGTTCTAATATCCGAATATGACAGCTGATAACTTGGTGTGAATTGAAGAGTGGTGGTGTCTCACGCATATCTAACCCTCCATGTTAGAAACATGCCATTAAATGTCATAAGTATAATCTAGCTTGAGGACAGAAGTTATCCATAAAACCCCCCTTAATTCAACCAGGTCCTCGCGCGATGTATGGTCGATCACATGATGATCTAGGGGGGATTAGAATTGTTGTATAAAAACAGCACTGCATGTAAATATAAAATAAAATAGTGCTACATCTTATTACAGATTATTGCCATATATAATCAGTGACTATACAGACAGTCTGACAAAATAAAGTTTCAGTGACACTCTATCCAAAGAGGGGAATAATTCCATCTGTTACAGTCAATGGAGCAATTATGAATCTGGAAAGGTGAAATTTCTAAGTAATACTAGATATCGACATGACGCGATAACATATAACGTAAATGCAATATGGCCGCTGGCGACCATTTTTTCCTATAAAATTAAAAAAATATTTGATAGCTCTCATCTGATAGATCAATATCAAGATAAATATGAAGTTTAGTGATGATCGGATGAGTGAAGTGGACTGTGCTAAACGGTTTAGTAATGCTTAAAAAG
This sequence comes from Siphonodentalium dalli, assembly GCA_032622095.1. Classification (NCBI taxonomy): domain Eukaryota; kingdom Metazoa; phylum Mollusca; class Scaphopoda; order Gadilida; family Siphonodentaliidae; genus Siphonodentalium; species Siphonodentalium dalli. Next base: position 278,746,074 of record CP136063.1, read on the forward strand.
ATTTTTAACCTTAATATTTTTATGTTCACTTTATAAACTTCACTGAGTCATCTTTGTCATGTATTGAGTTTGATATCTGTTGTTAACAGTTTATAAATCATGTATGTCTCATGTTTGTTATTTTAATTTATGTGTTTATTATCATTAAATAAAGTTGAATTCCTTAAAAAGACTCTTACCTCAATGTTTTTATGTTTACTTTATACACTCCACTGAGTCATCTTTGTCATGTATTAAATTTGATATATTTTGTTAACAGTTCATAAATTATGTATGTCTCGTGTTCGTTATTATATTATATACACTTTATAGTGTGTTTCAGAACGAAAACAAAATGAATAAAATCAACAAATTTGTAAATTTAAAAACAATTCAAACGTTGTTGTATTCCATGTCCCAGCTCGGACATATACACCAAATTTCAATAATATTCATTGAGAAACAACGGACCAAACGCCATATAACACCCCGTATGCATCTTTTATTCCGAGTTGGCCTTTTATTCCGAGTTGGCACGCGCCGATTGGGCGAGTTAGCCCATGGGGCGAGTACGCCAATTCCGACACCTTTTCTATTTGCAGCAGGTTAAGTTTACGCGTAATTTAATTTACAAAGTTCCCCAATTGGTATCGTAAATAGAGCGACCTTATTTGACAGAGAATGCCTCTGTTATTGATTATAAAGTTGCTATACATTATAAACGACAATTCACATGCTCGTTCAAGCGCAGTAGTCTATTTTCCCCATGTTAAAGGACATCCACAAATACTAAATAACGCTAACTTACTGCCGAATGTTTTACACGACAACTGTTAACATATTTGGGCTGAATTCATCTGACGCGGTATTATTCCTCAAAATAAACAACAAAACCATCGTTACTTGGAAATGTAGTTTGGGCTAACATTTACATAAATCCTCCATATCATTATTCCGACACACACGTCAGATGAAAAAGTCACATGAAGTAACCGGCCAAATTGGCCGAAATAATGACTTATTTCCATAACTATTGTCATACAGACAACCATGTTGGGCACCATCGTGGATAACACAGTTTCCCCAACGCGGATTTTGGATATGTTATACGGAGGACTCTCCTGCGTATTTTGACACTAAAATACGATTGATTGTACTAAACACAGCATGATTCGGTGAACAAAGAGACCCTGATAGTTATTTCGTGGTAATAAAATCAGGTCAATAGTAATCGTAATCCAACATTCATAGTTGTCAACAAATAGAGATTTCACCAGCTCGCAGTTTAAAAACCCAATAACAAAATAAGAATCCGTCCCTTGCGTACAAAGGCCGAAAAGTTTGTGTTCATATGCTTAATATGGCACAGGTTAGCGACTTGCAACTGAGGAAGATCCTATTGGTTGTATCTTACTTTTGACTTTTCAAAACTTTACCTCTTTGGTCTTCTAAAATTTTAAAGTTTTACCTTTTTCCTTAAATTACAAATTCTTAGGTATCTTTGATTTTAATTACCCTCTTTCGATCTGTACGTTCTTAATTACTTTTCAAAATATTTCCAGCCGCTCCGTGACTTTGCTCTCCGACTCAAAATTTTATGCCAAGAACACGAGGAACACAGTATCTGCATGTGATTGGGACCCTGACCCTAATATAGCCCCTTTCTTTCATATACTTTGCAGACACGCTCCTCTTGTTCTTGACATCCATTACATTTTTGCTCCGCCAATATTATGTGGGTAAAATGACGAATATGTTTGAGGCGTTTTTCTTTCTTACTAAAACCTATGTTGACTAACAAATAGGCCATTTATGTTCTACCTGCCAGTGCTTCACTTTGACTTGTTTTCTGTCATTCTGGTGTGCTAGGTTTGGTGTTGCTTACCCTGGAACTCGTGTTACCTGGTCTGACACCCACTTACCTGATTGGTTACACATAAAAAAAAAAAAAAATAAGAATCCGTCCCTTGCGTAAGAATCCGTCCCTTGCGTAAGAATCCGTCCCTTGCGTAAGAATCCGTCCCTTGCGCATGCGTACAAATTATTGTAGAATATAAACCATCGATATCAAAGACAAATTTGTACTCTCGAGTGTAAACGTGGGGAATTTTACTGAACTTAGCCAGTATTGATAGTAACTTTGGGAGCACTTTTCTTGAGATTCTATAAATGGCGAATCTTGTCAATTTCATAATTTAAATCCACCAAATATCGTCCACGCATGTCGATTGCATGAATATAGTCTTATCCCTTTACCCAACAAACCGGCCAAAACCGGCCAAATAAAGCTTCAACAGCCTAAAATATCTATGGTCTGTCTCAATAGAACCATACAAATATGGATATCATTGGAACCGGCTCATTGACCACATTGTGATAGTTACAGTTATACCCTGTGCCAATGCATTCTCTTATATATGCGAGTCGACCATAGGTCGCCTCGCATATATAAGAGAATGCATTGGCCTAAAAAAAATCTTTTTTTAACACTTTTTACCATTTTTTCTTACATTCTTTAACAATTTTATAATTTTTAATGTGTTAAGCCAATGCATTCTCTTATATATGCGAGGCGACCTATGGTCGACTCGCATATATAAGAGAATGCATTGACACAGGGCCGTTCTGTTGGGTAAAGGGTTAAATCCACAAAATATCGTCCACGCATGTCGATTTCATGAATATAGTCTTATAACAATTCCATATTAAAATGTCTTGTTTCGTTTATATGCAGTCGTTTCGCACAGTATCCCAAGTTTTGTGCATTAGTTGGTAAATAAAGCTTTGAGGTACGGATACATATAGCAAATTTCGTGGTTTGTGAGCTGTTTGTGATTGTGAGCGGCATCTCCCAATCGCACACACATAAAAGTAAAGCAAATGCTACGGTCACAGGACAATAGTAGTCAATTTATTTAATTTGATATTACATGTACAAGTTCCAGGGACGTGGATATAGGGTTCCCATGCACCTTGACATTTCCAACTGTAACCCCTTGGACCAGACACCAAACTAACATGTTCGCAGAATTCCAGTTGTCCATTTGCACACCCCCTTTCCAACTTCAAGCTTTCCAACTGTTAGAAATATCCAACCTGACTCCCTCTAATTAGCAATTTCCTATAGCTGGTGTAAAATTTCCACCTGTCAGGAATAAATTTTTATATTGTTGAAAATTTGCAAAGTTGGTGGGGCGGGGGCAGACATCACCAACCACCCCCTGTCGCCACGCCCCTGTACAACTGACACATTTAGAGTGTTCTCCAAAACGTCTTCGCAATTTTATTCAGGAGAGCTGTTCTTGCCCTCATCAATAAACAAACTTTAACCTGAACAAATAAGACGTGGTGCGGATTAGCAGTTAGGTGCCACTATGCATATCAAATCGAAGAAATGCATGACTTTCATAACAAACATGAATGTGCAAAATGTATGATGTTTGACGCTGGAAGAACATTAAACCCAGTACCGGAGTGCACGTGAACCCGTAATCTGACCCAGAATTAGCATAACCGCAGTTTAGCCCCGCCTCCGTAATCTGATTGTAATCAATAGAATCGGATTCCCACGAGATAACCCCTCTGCTTAGATTTCATCCGATCGTTACTCTGTAAGGGATAATTACCGAGTGTTAGAACATTCGGCTCAGAAGGCATTCGGACCCTGTGGGCCCTCCTGCATTCTGAGTCCAAAGCCAAATGTTTTAACACAATGTAATTAGTTCACAGAAACGGCAGACAGCGTGGCTGACGACTCACTGTTTTGGGCTGTGAAATCCCCCTGTCGTGCGGATCAGGGTTCGCGGATCACTGTTTTGGGCTATGAAATCCCCCTGTCGCGCGGATCAGGGATCGCGCTGCCGATTGCCAATTTAGCAAATGTGACCCGCCATATCAAATCCAGTCGGAAGTCGGGATTTTTTTTACCCTGTGCCAATGCATTCTCTTATATATGCGAGTCGACCATAGGTCGCCTCGCATATATAAGAGAATGCATTGGCCTGACAATTTTTTACAATTTTAATGATGTGTTCTTGTATTCTTTAACAATTTTATAATTTCACCCATACAGAGCCCCAGACAAACATGAGCAGACGACACTCTTCTATGTGCTTCTATATATGTGTGGGGCTCCCTGCAGGATGTTTTTATTATTTTATGTCCTAAAAATTGTAAGAAACATTTATTTAAAAAACATGATAAAAAATGGTTAAGCCAATGCATTCTCTTATATATGCGAGGCGACCTATGGTCGACTCGCATATATAAGAGAATGCATTGGCACAGGGTAAAAAAATCCCGACTTCCGACTGGATTTGATATGGCGGGTCACAAATGGTTAAAAAAATGAATTTGCACCAAAAAAATCCAGATTTGCTACAAAAATTGGCACCTATTTTGTTTTGGCTTTTGACAATTGATAGCCGTCGGACATATAATAAAGTTTGCAGTCAATCGGTAGGAAGCAAAACACACATCGATATCCGGTCGCGACCTAACTAATTGGGTCCCAAGCGTATAATAGATTCGCGGCTTAAGCCAAATCGATTTATTATATCGGTGGGGTGAATGGGTTTCGAATTTCTACTCGATTATAACACTGAGTACGGCTATTGGCTCCAGTTTGTGACCTATACAGCACATATGAATCGTAAGCGTAAGTTAGATTTCGACAACAATGCATGCATCAGACACACAGCATCCTTCTAAAATGATGAAAGTTACTGATTTCTTCGGACATTCAGACATTACCGATAGTCCAAATAAAGTGGTTGATTTGACTTCTTCGTGTGTTGCACCGCCTAAACCGAGTAACATACTAGCGTTCAATGCCACAAGAACGCCACAAAAATCTGCATGTTTGCCAGAACGAAAATTTCGAAATGAGTGGAAAATTATCTCATGAATGGTGACAACAATTGTTTTGTTGGAAATTCCCAATTCTAAAGTGGCACCAAAAAATATCGGTCGGGAAAAAGTGGCAACAGAAAATATAAAGTGGCTCAAAAAATAATGCATTTGGCAACAGTGTTGCCACCTGGGAATTTTGGGCCAGCGCGAACCCTGGCGCTAATCCGATAATATTGATTAATCGCCGCTAATCTGATTATATTGATTAATCGCCGCTAATCCGATAATATTGATTAATCGCCTTTATGGCCAGAACCACTGGACTTTTTTCACGTTGTTTTTCAACTGGAACGGAGTGTGAACCGGTAACTGACCACGCATATGATTTCTATCATAGAACGAACCAGTGGTAATGGCATCGCCTGTGTCAATGTGCCAATGTTTCCCCGGCGGCCATAATACGCAAGGGCAAAGGAAGCTTGCTGGGTTTTATTTGCACAATGGCGTACGAAAGGTTTGATGCCCCAGATTTGTTCCACCCCAGGGACGTTTAAAGAAACCTGATTTCTTAAGTTCTGCATTCGTGGCGTTTAGCGGCCAGAGACACCCCAAAACCCACAAAAATGACTTCTATTTGCACTTTTGAGTACAAAGCTGATTTTTATATTAATAGTGATGCAGCAATCACTGACCAATAATACACAATTTCTGAAACGAAATTTCCTGGCGTTTTCATTTCAGAAGAGTTTTTTTGATAGTACCCCCAAAACCTGAAAATTATTTACTTTTATTTGTACATATTGTCAAAGATAAAGCTGATTTTCCCCTCAATAGTTATCCTGCTATCGCTGGTCAAAAACCCCCCAAAAATTACTTCTATTTGGACTTTCGAGTACAAAGCTGATTTTTGTATTAATAGTGCTCTAGTCATCACTGATCGATGATACACAATTTCTGAAACTAAATTCCCTGTCGTTTTTATTTCAGAAGGGGTTTTTGAATGAACTCCAAGCAACCCGAAAATTTACTTTTATTTGCACATACTGTCGAATACAAAGCACAATTTTGAGTTGAACTCGGAATAAATTTAATTAAGCTGTTTTTGGTGTCAATTCTGTAAATATACAAATCTACTGACCACAAACGTTCCCTAACTGCTAAATATGACCAAACAGCCCAAATTTCCGCGCGTTTCAGGGAGGAAAATTCGTTATTTTTTGGGTAAAAAAAATGCAGAATAACATGTAAGTAAATGAAAATTTAAATTTTAGTCCGGGAACCAGGTCAACGTGCACACCCCCATAATTAAACTTCATTCATTTGTTTTATTGTAAGGATGTCTGCTCAAACTATTTCGACGTTAAAAGGTATGTACCGGGCAATATGGCGGCCATTTCCGGAGTATACCCCGCTACACAAATTTACAACAAAAACCCATTGTTCTTGTTTCCATGGCATACGCCTGTCATTTCATGCATAATTTTACTGAAAAAAAAATCCAAAATGGAGGACAAAATGGCAACCGGAAGTAGTCAAAAGAGCATTTTACGGCAACTTTCACCATTGGTGCCAGTTGCGCCACCATACATGATGTCCAATCCTAATCAAATAGTAGTAAGTCATAACCCGAGTTTAAAAAAATGGCGACGAAAATGGCAATCGGAAGTCAACAATTGAAGTGCTTATTTAATTTCTAACTTTTTAAAGATACGGGCGGCGTTGGCGGTGGGTATGCTGTTAAAATATTCAGCTCCGTCAAAAACCGCCATAAACAGAAAGAATAGTAAAATATAAACAGACTTTGTTCTTATACTAATCATACATATGGCATAAACAGTATGTTATTGTCAAATGTTTTTCTTTTGTTATGTAAGGAAAAGCAAAACACGTTACAGAACCTGACTTGTGTTTAGATCCGGATATGGTAACCATAAAGAGCGTTATGTGTTACTGTGTTCCTGATATGGAAACAATAAAGAGCGTTTATATAATTTGTTTGTGATTAACCAATAGATTTGCGCTTTGTTATGTAAATAGAAGCAAAAATTCTGTAACACGAGCATGTTCTTGTTTACGTACATGATCGAACGTCTTGACGACAATATACTATGTACGCGCTGATTATATTTGGCATATGAACAAAACTATATATATATATGTTAACATTCCTTCCGTTGATGGCGATTTGAACAAATATGAACATTTCTGCAACGAACGCCGCCCGTGCCTTTAACTTTTAAAACTAAATCTTCAAATATCGAATAAATATATAGTCAATAAGTAGTGGTATTTATGCCATCATACAAGTTTCCAAAGCCACCAACTAGTTTCAGAATACATCAAATGAGTGTCCCAAACCACCTAACGAGTGTACCAAACAATATACTGAGTCACCTACCTAGTATCCAAAACAAATCTATGAGTATCCCAAATCCATACGTCTGGTGTCCCAAATTCAAATATTGTCCCGAGTAAAACATCGCAAATAACCTCCCAACGTGTTTCCAAAACCAACAAGTAGTGCCCCAAACCATATGCAACTGGTTCCAACACCACACAGGTGGTCCCAATCCATGCATCTGGTGTCCAAGCCCACACAATGAGTGTCACAAGCCATCACAAGCCATCTAAATTCACCCGATTATTGTCGCAACCCTGCAACGATTATTCCAAACCACAGTGCATGGTAGTGCCCCAAACAATGCAACTGGCGTTCAAAACTACACAGGTTTTGTCTCAAACGCCAAAAATGAGTGTCCCTAACCATCCATCGAGTGCTCCAAATCATACAACGAGTGGGTAAATCAATCCAATGATTGCCCCAAACCACCAAAATGAGTGTCCCAAACCATCCAGCGAGTGTTCGAAAGGAAAAGAGTGTCCAATATGCACCAAAACTAGTGCCCCAGGCCATCCGAGGAGAGTCCTATGTCATACAACAGGTGTCCCAAACCACCAACAGTTTCTGTCGTCTCAATCCATTCAACGACCCAATCAGTGAACCAGTCGACAAATGAGTGTCCCATTCCACCAATCGTGTGTCCCATATCCACATATAGCGTCCAAAAATCACCCAATTTGTGTCTCAAACCATTCAATGGGTGGTACAAACAATTAAGTAGTGCCCCATACCATATGCACCTGATTCCCGACCCGCACAGATAGTCCCCCAAACCATGCATAAGGTGTCCTAACCCACACAATGAATATCACAAGCCATCCAAGGAGTGTCTCAATTCACCCGATTAGTGTCGCAACCCTGCAACGATTGTTCCAAACCACAGTGCATGATAGTGCCCCAAACAATGCAACTGGAGTTCGAAACCACATAAGTTTGGTCCCAAATCAAATAGGTTTTGTCTCAAACTACCAAAATGAGCGTCCCTAACCACAAACGAGTACTAACTTGCATCTCAATACACACAAACAAGTGTACAAAACCCTCCACCGAGTATTTAACCCTTTCATGATCACGATGGGTGCTGTGCTGATACATCATTAATGATCCTGTGCCATGCATACTCTCATATATGCGAGACTCCCATAGGGAGTCTTGCATATATAAGATAATTACGTGGCTTACATGGCCAAGATAAGTATTGTTAGGCCAATGCATTTTCTTATATATGCGATGCGCCCTATGGCACAGGGTTTTCGCAAAATTTCAAGAAGTTACAGTCATTAAAGGGTTAATGGCTTCAAATGAGTGTTCCAAACCATCTAATGGGTTTACTAAACCAAGAAAAACTCGCTGGATATTCGATGGATGATTTTGTATAATAGTTGGGCAATCATTTGATGGTGTGAGACATTCTGCAGAGGGTGGTATTAGAAACCAGTTGGATGTTTTTAGACACTCCTGGTCCTGGTGGTTTGAGGCAATCGTTATGTTGCATGGGATGGCCATTGGGTGGGTATGACCACTCATTGATTGATTTGCATTGGACACACATGGGATGGTGTGGGGTTCTCAATTGATGGTTTGATATGCTCGTTGTGAGATTTGGGACACCACGTGGACGATTTGGGACATTATTTGGATGATATATGTTGTCAATCGTTGGCTGGTTTGGATTACTCATTAGGGCGTGTTTGGACACCATTTGGATAGTTTGCGACACTAGCTGGGTCGATTGGGATGCGTAATATGTGGTCCGGGACACTTGTTGACAAATTGGGTATCCAGTTCTATGGACTGGGTTGGTTTGGTATACTATATTAATTAAGATGGTGGTTTGAGACCCCCGATGCGTGGACTTAAGCTCATTAGATTACTGGGACACTCGTTAAGTGGTTTTGAACACTCATTGGATACAAGTTTGGTTGCTTTTCGATATGAGAAGAATTAGTTACAATTTAAATAAATGAATTTTTTTTTTCACTTTCGATGCCATGGTAACAGTCTGGTGAACTTTAGCCAAACTTGCCCAATTTTACTGCTGCCGGTCGCCATTTTGTCCTTATTTTGGATATTGATGCACTCGTTTGTGCTAAAATGGGTATTAATGGTTCATATCTGCCATCTTATTGGTATTCAGTATTCAGTACACTGGTGAGTTCAATTCCCTTCTGGGCATTAAAATAATAATTGATTTTTCTTCGGAATTGTGTTTTAAATCTATTTTAATTTGATGGACACTGAAGGGCCAAATCCTCGTGATATGGCTCATTATTATCAGATATCGATTTAGCATGGTATATTTTTTTTCTTAAAAAATGGAAACTATCCGGTAAAATGTAGCGCCATTTTGGATTTTGTAATGACAACAATAATAATTTGTTTTTGTTGCATATTTCTGCCATCTTTATAACATAAATTTAAATTTCATTGAAGTTTATATTCCACAAGGAACGAAATATCTGACAATAAAGCCATACACGTAAATAGGACTTTTTTTCAAAGAACTCTAGAAAATTCCCCCCAAAGCGGATTTTGAAAATGTTGTTCCCAGATTCTGCCCGATAAAATGACAAACAATTACATATTATATATTTTCCATTGTTTTATCGCTTATGTGAGAACTATGAAATGCCATTTGTTACTGCACCATTGATTCTGACCAAGAATCATATAGATCTTAGCTTCAGGGCTTCTACAACGAAATTCCGATAAACTTGCCAGGTAAATTTGACAGCGTGTGAACGCACGAGGTCAATAACATTTTATTATTTCATAATTTTCTACACCCTTTTTAATGAATTCGCCGGGTGATTTCGTTTTTGTTTTTACCATTTGGTCTGTGAACAATGATGATAGTGGAGATAGTATTAAGAAAAAATATCATCTGTGCGTACGCAGTGCAAATAGAATTTTTTTTTTCGGGTTTTGGTTGGGTACTTAATTCAAACCCATCATCTTCTTCTTAACACAGATTCCCAGAACAAAAATTACCCCTGACCCCCAATAATACTTACTCCTTATTATTATTGTATTATTGGGGTATACTAAATTTTTGTTCTGGTGACATGTGCTTCTTAAATGAAAACGTAACGAAATTTCGTTTCTTAAACGAGTTTTTTTGTGACCCGCGATAGCAGGATAACTATTGAGGGAAAAATCAGCTTTGTCTTCGACAATATGTATAAATAAAAGTAAATAATTTTCGGGTTTTTGGGGGTACTTTAAAAAAACCCATTGTGAAATGAAAACGCCAGGGAATTTAGTTTAAGAAATTGTGTATTATTGATCAGTAATGACTGGAGCACTATTAATATGAAAATCAGCTTTGTACTCGGAATTGCAAATAGAAGTAATTTTGGGGGTTTTGAAAACGCCAGGAAATTTCGTTTCAGAAATTGTGTATTGTTAATCAGTAATTGCTGGAGCACTATTAATATAAAAATCAGCTTTCTACTCAAAAGTGCAAATAGAAGTCATTTTTGGGGGTTTTGTGGGGTCTCTGGCCCCTAAACGCCAGGAATGCGAACTTAAGAAATTTTAACGTTCCTGGGGTGTAACAAATCTGGGGCATCAAACCTTTCGTACGCGATTGTGCAAATAGAACCCAGCAGGCTCCCTGATTAAATGCTAGACATGATCAAACACCTACACCGGGAATCTCTAGAAGATCGGAGGGACCACCAGTGGTTAATTAATGGATGGATTGGCTCCTGATATGTGACCCGCCATATCAAATCCAGTCGTATGTCGGGATTTGTTTTACCCTGTGCCAATGCATTCTCTTATATATGCGAGTCGACCATAGGTCGCCTCGCATATATAAGAGAATGCATTGGCCTAACAATTTTTTACAATTTTAATAATTTTTTCTTGTATTCTTTAACAATTTTATAATTTCACCCATACAGAGCCCCAGACAAACATGAGCTGACGACACTCTTCTGTATGCTTCTATATATGTGTGGGGCTCCCTGCAGGGTAATGGATGTTTTTTATTTTATGTCCTAAAAATTGTAAGAAACATTTATTTAAAAAAAAATGATAAAAATTGTTAGGCCAATGCATTCTCTTATATATTATGGTCGACTCGCATATATAATAGAATGCATTGGCACAGGGTAAAAAAATCCCGATTTACGACTGGATTTGATATGGTGGGTCACATATAGACTCGAAAGACGTAATAAGACCAAAGACCAGCATATATGCAACAAAGGAATGAATTTGAGCATGGATTAGTGCAATATACACTTGTGTGCTCTATGAACGATGCGAACAACATGGTAATTATAGATGAAAATGAATTTATGGCTGGAGTCATAAACTCATTTTCATTATAATTACCATGTTGTTCGCATCGTTCTTAAAGCACACAAGTGTGTTTTGCACTAATCCATGGCTCAGATTACCATGTTGTTCGCATCGTTCTTAAAGCACACAAGTGTATTTTGCACTAATCCATGGCTCAGATTAATTCATTTGTTGCATATATTTTGTTGAGTATAAAAGGAGATGGTCCCATAAAAGGACGGATTTAGTGTACAGTACCCCTTTAAATATATCTACTCACCGACCGACTTCGGGCTGTGGTCCAACTTGTATTATCCCATTGAATAGAGGTTTTGATCACGTAAATAACCACTATAGATGATTGTTTGCGGAATTATTACATAAGAGTTGCCATCTTCGTTGTGCATAGAGAAGTTAACGGTGTAACTAGGCTTCAACATTGACCCGACTATCCTATAAAACACGTGGTGCGGACGTACTAACAGAGCTCTGAGTCAATTCCTTGTCGTTTACTAAGGAATAATTTCTGCCCCATCAACACCCATTAGTGCGATTCTGACACAAACAGCAAACACAAGTCAACTCAAAGTGACGAATGTCTTCCTTTATGTCCGTGTTATTTGAACGGTAAATATTTCAATTAATGAACTGAGCGCTACATCCCCTGAATTAATGAACTGAGCGCTGCATCCCCTGATTGATAATCGATCGCATTCTTTCTTCCGACCTGAACATCCGTATTACTTTATAAAGCGTTCCCATGATGCACCAGTAAACCTCCCCAGGGTGCCGCACTGACATTTTAATATCCGAATTAGTACATTTAACTCTTCACGTCAACTCGAATTTGATTATTTGGAATATATGCCAGACATTAATTGGTGGGGCATTTCGGTGAAGTGGTTTTAATCACGAGCGTTGTGGAGAAAATGAGGTTGCTGCACCTTATTAGAAAACAAATTCCGAAATCTGGACTGTTTGAACCAACTCTGATTAAACGTCTGTTATATAGTCCTATAATATTGATGGTACATATGCTTTAGCTATAATGTTGATAGTACAGCTGTTTTAGCTATAATGTTGATGGTACAGATGCATTAGCTATAATGTGGTTGTACAAAGTGGAGTATAGATACAGTAAGTTTTCTCAGATAAGAATATATTGTCCATAAGTAACAACCAAGGACATGTTAACATGGTTTTTATTTAAGAAATGACTTGAAGATCGCTTGGGGTTATTGGATTTTGACCGGCAGAGTAACTAAACAAAGTGTGTGAATCCCAAAAGGATTCAAACGATCTTTGTTTAATTACTCTGCCGGTCAAAACCATGACCCCCAATCGATCTTCAAGGAATTGCCTAATAGTATATTCCAGTTCATTTTAATCGAAACTTTAACATGAACAACTTTTAAAAACTACAAAAACATCTGTAAGTAACACATTGTTAAAATTCCAACACAGTCTCCGAAAACAACACACATCGAGCGCGTGCGTATGGTCGGCTTCACATCGAGCGCGTGCGTATGGTCGGCTTCACACCGAGCGCGTGCGTATGGTCGGCTTCACATCGAGCGCGTGCCTATGGTCGGCTTCACGTCGAGCGCGTGCGTATGGTCGGCTTCACATCGAGCGCGTGCGTATGGTCGGCTTCACGTCGAGCGCGTGCGTATGGTCGGCTTCACATCGAGCGCGTGCGTATGGTCGGCTTCACACCGAGCGCGTGCGTATGGTCGGCTTCACATCGAGCGCGTGCGTATGGTCGGCTTCACGTCGAGCGCGTGCGTATGGTCGGCTTCACACCGAGCGCGTGCGTATGGTCGGCTTCACGTCGAGCGCGTGCGTATGGTCGGCTTCACACCGAGCGCGTGCCTATGGTCGGCTTCACATCGAGCGCGTGCGTATGGTCGGCTTCACATCGAGCGCGTGCGTATGGTCGGCTTCACGTCGAGCGCGTGCGTATGGTCGGCTTCACATCGAGCGCGTGCGTATGGTCGGCTTCACACCGAGCGCGTGCGTATGGTCGGCTTCACATCGAGCGCGTGCGTATGGTCGGCTTCACGTCGAGCGCGTGCGTATGGTCGGCTTCACACCGAGCGCGTGCGTATGGTCGGCTTCACACCGAGCGCGTGCGTATGGTCGGCTTCACATCGAGCGCGTGCGTATGGTCGGCTTCACGTCGAGCGCGTGTGTATGGTCGGCTTCACATCGAGCGCGTGCGTATGGTCGGCTTCACGTCGAGCGCGTGCGTATGGTCGGCTTCACGTCGAGCGCGTGCGTATGGTCGGCTTCACGTCGAGCGCGTGCGTATGGTCGGCTTCACATCGAGCGCGTGCGTATGGTCGGCTTCACATCGAGCGCGTGCGTATGGTCGGCTTCACACCGAGCGCGTGCGTATGGTCGGCTTCACATCGAGCGCGTGCGTATGGTCGGCTTCACATCGAGCGCGTGCGTATGGTCGGCTTCACACCGAGCGCGTGCGTATGGTCGGCTTCACATCGAGCGCGTGCGTATGGTCGGCTTCACATCGAGCGCGTGCGTATGGTCGGCTTCACACCGAGCGCGTGCGTATGGTCGGCTTCACATCGAGCGCGTGCGTATGGTCGGCTTCACGTCGAGCGCGTGCGTATGGTCGGCTTCACATCGAGTGCGTGCGTATGGTCGGCTTCACATCGAGCGCGTGCGTATGGTCGGCTTCACACCGAGCGCGTGCGTATGGTCGGCTTCACATCGAGCGCGTGCGTATGGTCGGCTTCACACCGAGCGCGTGCGTATGGTCGGCTTCACATCGAGCGCGTGCGTATGGTCGGCTTCACATCGAGCGCGTGCGTATGGTCGGCTTCACACCGAGCGCGTGCGTATGGTCGGCTTCACATCGAGCGCGTGCGTATGGTCGGCTTCACACCGAGCGCGTGCGTATGGTCGGCTTCACATCGAGCGCGTGCGTATGGTCGGCTTCACATCGAGCGCGTGCGTATGGTCGGCTTCACACCGAGCGCGTGCGTATGGTCGGCTTCACATCGAGCGCGTGCGTATGGTCGGCTTCACACCGAGCGCGTGCGTATGGTCGGCTTCACATCGAGCGCGTGCGTATGGTCGGCTTCACGTCGAGCGCGTGCGTATGGTCGGCTTCACATCGAGCGCGTGCGTATGGTCGGCTTCACATCGAGCGCGTGCGTATGGTCGGCTTCACATCGAGCGCGTGCGTATGGTCGGCTTCACATCGAGCGCGTGCGTATGGTCGGCTTCACGTCGAGCGCGTGCGTATGGTCGGCTTCACATCGAGCGCGTGCGTATGGTCGGCTTCACATCGAGCGCGTGCGTATGGTCGGCTTCACATCGAGCGCGTGCGTATGGTCGGCTTCACGTCGAGCGCGTGCGTATGGTCGGCTTCACATCGAGCGCGTGCGTATGGTCGGCTTCACACCGAGCGCGTGCGTATGGTCGGCTTCACATCGAGCGCGTGCGTATGGTCGGCTTCACGTCGAGCGCGTGCGTATGGTCGGCTTCACATCGAGCGCGTGCGTATGGTCGGCTTCACACCGAGCGCGTGCGTATGGTCGGCTTCACATCGAGCGCGTGCGTATGGTCGGCTTCACGTCGAGCGCGTGCGTATGGTCGGCTTCACGTCGAGCGCGTGCGTATGGTCGGCTTCACATCGAGCGCGTGCGTATGGTCGGCTTCACGTCGAGCGCGTGCGTATGGTCGGCTTCACATCGAGCGCGTGCGTATGGTCGGCTTCACACCGAGCGCGTGCGTATGGTCGGCTTCACGTCGAGCGCGTGCGTATGGTCGGCTTCACACCGAGCGCGTGCGTATGGTCGGCTTCACACCGAGCGCGTGCGTATGGTCGGCTTCACATCGAGCGCGTGCGTATGGTCGGCTTCACGTCGAGCGCGTGTGTATGGTCGGCTTCACGTCGAGCGCGTGTGTATGGTCGGCTTCACGTCGAGCGCGTGCGTATGGTCGGCTTCACGTCGAGCGCGTGCGTATGGTCGGCTTCACGTCGAGCGCGTGTGTATGGTCGGCTTCACGTCGAGCGCGTGTGTATGGTCGGCTTCACGTCGAGCGCGTGCGTATGGTCGGCTTCACGTCGAGCGCGTGCGTATGGTCGGCTTCACGTCGAGCGCGTGCGTATGGTCGGCTTCACATCGAGCGCGTGCGTATGGTCGGCTTCACACCGAGCGCGCGCGTATGGTCGGCTTGAAGTGTTCATGTAAACCGTATGGCGATTTGTACTGATTCGTATGACGGTGTGTGATTATTTGGTCTTGAAGAATTATCGGTCGAATAGTCAATATTTCATTCTTCTCGAGGCATTGTTAAAATAGTATCATATATCTACTCAAACTCCCTGTAGATAATGTCTGTGTCTTGAAAAAATACAGAGTTACATTAGATCTATATATAGCAAATGACAGTTTGAGAAAGCTTCTCCAGCGTCCCCTACTGACATTTAGATATCCAATATCCAAATTGTGACCCGCCATATCAAATCCAGTCGGGATTTTTTTTTACCCTGTGCCAATGCATTCTCTTATATATGCGAGTCGACCATAGGTCGCCTCGCATATATAAGAGAATGCATTGGCCTAACAATTTTTTATCATTTTTTAAAATAAATGTTTCTTACATTGTTTAGGACATAAATAAAAAACATCCATTACCCTGCAGGGAGCCCCACACATATATAGAAGCATATAGAAGAGTGTCGTCTGCTCATGTGTGTCTGGGGCTCTGTATGGGTAAAATTATAAAATTGTTAAAGAATACAAGAACAAATTATTAAAATTGTAAAAAATTGTTAGGGCCAATGCATTCTCTTATATATGCGAGGCGACCTATGCATTGGCACAGGGTAAACAAATCCCGACTTACGACTGGATTTGATATGGCGGGTCACAATTAGTATATTTAAAGATGACCTGTCCGATTCAACACCTCTAAATTACCATTTCTTCGGATTCTGGGGTAAAACATATTTGATTTGAGTTGAGGAACCCACCCTTCATCGCTCAGAGTTATTTTATTTCGAGTTTTGAAATATAATAATTATATTCCACACCCATTGACGTGAGGCACAAGTATTCAACGGAATCCCAGCCACTGCATGCATATGATTGTATACCACTACAGTGAATGCAAGCCGGAACTATTCCTGTTGACGTTGTTGCCAAGAAAGATGAAGTACATTACGCCAATGTCCCGCTTCGGGTAATGCCCCGATCATTACTGTTTAATCGTCATACTTAAACCCCCCACATGCAACATAACTATATTATCAATCAAGGTCACAGTCATGGGTTGAACTTATGTGACACAACGGGGTACAATAAATACAGAACACAACTTGCATCATAATGTCAAATCTTTTATCGAATGCACATGCAGTTACATTTTGCTCGAGCTGCACCTTCGCGAAATATATCATTGCGCCATCCGCAACGAGTTAGATAAAAGATTCTCGATTAAGCTATATATAGATTCGCGATGTTTTCTGTCTATGTTTCCAACTCCAATTGTGTTCAGCCTGGCAAAAAATCCACTGGATTCTTTTAGTTATATACGCGGACATGAGCTGTCGCCGTCACGAGCGTTGGTGGGGTCACGCGGGGTCACGAGCGTTGGCGGGGTCACGAGCGTTGGCGGGGTCACCCGGGGTCACGAGCGTTGGCGGGGTCACGAGCGTTGGCGGGGTCACGCGGGGTCACGAGCGTTGGCGGGGTCACGCGGGGTCACGAGCGTTGGCGGGTCACGCAAAAATACGGTTCGCGGTGCATGGCTTTGCGTGGTAATCCAATATTAGACGACGAAAAGCATCGCCAGCAACAACGATATCTTGTGATAGTTGACGTATGGACACACACATATCATTATTTCCAAGTCGGTCATCAGGTTTTATCCATGCAAATTTATAATAGCCATGCTGTATAACACAACGTTGATTACACGTGGAAATATAAGTTTCTTTGCATTTGTGATGACACGTGTTGGGTAAATCCACTTTGAAATATGCATCACCATCTATGGAATTTGTAAACCACACTAGCGCACAGTCCAAACTGCCAAGGACAACAACGTTATATTTGACTTTTTGGCATATATGTATGCAAGCTCCATGCAGATTTCAGTCCCCTACGCAAGACTTAACGCTGCCCGCACCTACAATGTCGCATTTATTTATTTGAGACTTTTGTAGGTTACATTCTGCATCATTCTGAGACACCGAACTGTCCATATTCATTTGAAAGTGTCTAGATCAAGCCAGAATGAATTGTAACTGGCAAAACACTTCAATAAAAAATGTTAGATTTAATTAAGAAAATACAAGTGCTGGCAGCGTTCATGCATCGTGTAGCGAGGGGACTGAACTCTACGTCCAGGCATCGTGTAGCGAGGGGACTGAACTCTATTTTGCAGCTTGATATGTAGGGTGTTGTTATGATTATTTATTAGCAGATTTATTTTGGGATAACTAAATCGGCTTTTCATTAATTCTGTTGTTGTTGTAACTAGATGATATATATATCTTTATTGCCTCCTCTTTAAGGAGAGATCATGTGTTATATAATACAATGTGCAGTGTATATGTATATAATATATTAATACAATGAACACGTACATAATGTAACGTACTACTGTATGGTTAGCACGACTGTAGTTATTTGGGGAATAGTAGTTCTGCATCAGTCGCAGATAACACCGACGTTTCCATTTGTGTATAGCGTCGTCATTTAAATAGGAGGCCGTGTTATGGTTGGTGCAATCGACTGAGATTGGCGTGTGTTATAAAATTGTACTTCTCAGATAGAGGAAACGAACGTGTACAAGGAAGGCGAGATATCAGTTGTTACATTCTGGTATTCAGGAGACTGTTGAACAATTAATTTATCAATTGTACACTAAATGTAGATGTGCGGAATTAAACATCGCGCCGTTCGCATCTGGAAACGTGAGTTACACTACACATTTCCGCGTAAGTTGACAGGAATTCAATAGGAATGTTGCTGTGTCAACGATAACTGCGTCCATCGGGTCAGCGATATCCGGTGGCATTGTTACGGTTCACCCAAAAGAACGGCCATCAGATGATGCAGAGATAGGTTATCCAGAAACATGAACATGGCGATACCATACATGTTGACAATATGATTCCAGTGGTTGTATCGTAGCATGTGCATTATATATCAGAATTGCACAACCAAATGACATGGAACAGTTCGTTACTGTAGCGAAAGTTACTCAAGTGACACAGAGCATTATTGTCATACGTCGATCTATTGAGGAGTAGAGCGAGGTTCTGTAGTGGGGTCGCGCGTGCGGGGTTGTTCCTAGCTATGCCCCATATTTTCCACAACATAGTCGGAGAAGGTAGATAGATGGATGAATGAGTTTCTCAAGGAAGCACAGTAAAAACGGTAGAACTACTCTCTGTGTCAGCTACGACATCACAGCCGGCGAACACGGTCGCAGAACGCGTTTTCCGGCAATACCAAAATAAGATCTCCTGAGTTTGTGAGACATGTCTTCATAACGAATCAAGGCGTTGTTATATTTCTGTTTCTGTATCTGTTTATAGCGGTTTTAACGGAAGTGACTTATTATAGCATACCCACTGCGAAGGCCCTCCGTGCCTTTAACTGTTGATATCAACAAGAGTTCGATTATTGTGAATATTATGCCACACAGTAATTGGCAAACACAAAGGTCTAAGCTATGGTAACAACATAATAGTAATTAACCCTTTACCCAACAAAACGGCCAAACCCGGCCAAATAAAGCTTCAACAGCCTAAAATATCTTCGGTCTGTCTCAATAACACCATACAAATATGGATATCATTGGAACTGGCTCCTTGACCACATTGTGATAGTTACAGTTATGCCCTGTGCCAATGCATTCTCTTATATATGCGAGTCGACCATAGGTCGCCTCGCATATATAAGAGAATGCATTGGCCTAAAAAAAATCTTTTTTTTAACACTTTTTACCATTTTTTCTTACATTCTTTAACAATTTTATAATTTTTAATCTGTTAAGCCAATGCATTCTCTTATATATGCGAGGCGACCTATGGTCGACTCGCATATATAAGAGAATGCATTGGCACAGGGCCGTTTTGTTGGGTAAAGGGTTAAGAAAAAAATAATCACGGCACGCAGATCCATAATCCCCTCATTACGAGTTTTATAATACACTGTCCTCGATATAATATCCAACGGATATTACTATATGAAACAATGGAACAAATTGCAACAAATTTCATGGAACTTGACGCTAACGCCAAAGTACGTATTCTTTTTTCTGTTGATGATCGACTTTGTAATAGGGCCCTCAGTAATTTTATTCTGACAGCTTCTTATTTAAGACACGAATAATGTGACAATAACGGGCCAATGCTGGACACGAACTTTATATTTCACAATTTATGCTTGTATATTACCCATTGATTTCCATACCATGTTATAAGTCTGTTTTTTCTTTATTTTTTGTATGTGTACATGTACATGTATATTGCCATATCCGAATGTATTTGTTTGTGGTCGTGCAATAAAGATCTAAAGATCTAAAGATCTAAAAGATCTTACGAGTAGCAAGCAAGCAAGATCGTCAATTCTGCGAAAAGGTTTTTGGACCCGAAAAAAGATATTCGTAATAATTATCTGCGAACGGTGTATATTGGTGCGAACATTTGATTAAGCTACATGTGTGATGTCGTGCTGAAGAGGGGAAAGCACAGTTAGTTTTCTGAAATTTTCATTTTCACGATATTTGGGCAAATTGAACTATTCAAAGCAAATCTATTGTTTGTAAGGAATTCGCAAACAAACGGCTATATATGTGAGAGATTCGTTTGCTATTGCGAAATAGTCGGTCGAAGTGTCATCTTCCTACAGATTGGCTTGCAACAACGCCCCGGGGCATTGCTAAAATATTGTCATAAATTCAATTAAAACGTCCTGTGGATAATGGTTTTGTCTGGAATTCAGATCTGCAAAAGGCCTACAGGAAATGTCAACCTGAATTAGATTATTTTGAATATCCGCCAGATATTCCGGTGTAGCGGTTTTAATCACAAACATTGAGGTTGCCGAACCTTAATTATATTAGACGAGTTATAATATGTACTATAAGAACCAACCCTGGTCAAATGGCCCTACTGTATGGTGTTATTAATGGGAACAGTTGCTTTTGCTACATGATTGTATGATGTTGTTGGGACGAAGTGGGGAAAAGTACAGTTAGTTTTCTCAAATTTTCATTTTCACTATCTTTAGCAATGTGAACTGTTTGGCGTGAATGCATTGTCTGTAAGTAGCGCTCAAGTACATGTGTATACATATACATGTATGTTAAGATGAGCTATATCCACGGTGGGGAATCACGTTGTTTCGAGGTTGTTGAGTACCACGCATTTAAAATGTGAAACCGCACAAAAGCATAATATGTGAGGAACTGACACAAAACATAGCATTTTGACTGTTACGAGCATATGATAGTTTGATACCTTATTTGTTCGGAAATACTCAGTAGATTTCTATAACAGTCTTACCAAAGTTGCCAGTCGGAGGTTCGTGGAATACACCAGTCCATACATATAGGAGAATCCTTCGACTCATAACTTTGGTCAGAATGTTAAACCAAACTACTGTGACTTTTGAAATAAATGAGATATCAGCTTGTTTGAAAAAACAATATATCAGGATAACACCATTTCGAAAAGCCGCGCATGACACCAACACCAGACAATGCAAAAATAATTGTTTTGTTTCATTAAAGTTAAATTCTTGTCCAATTTCGTTGCAATAACGAAAAAAAACTGAAACAAAAACAAAAACAAAACAGAAAACAAAGAGGAAAATTGGGGGACTATATTTTCTGTAGCAAGCCCCAGAGCGCAATACTGTCGTTATGTTGATATATATAGATGATATGAAATGAGTGTTTCTCTCATATGATATTTATGAAACGAGTCTAGGAATTTTCAGTTTTCTCTCGCCTCCAGAAAACTTAAAATTCGTGACGAGTTTCATAAATATCATATGAGAGAAACACGAATTACACATTCTATTTATCATATGACACCTATAAATTGATTATGATGTCAAAAACGCACACAAATAACTAAATAGCTATATGACATCGGCAGCAAAAGGTTAATGTGACGTCACTTCATTGCACCGGAAGCCCAATTACACCTGGTGAACTAGCAGAAATAATATGCACGCGAAGATATAGTGCGCTATTCTGTTCTCAGTTTGTGACATTATATCGTATGTTTATTAGATAAATACGAATTACATATTCTATTTATCGTATAACAATGTCCAAAACTATATATTTCAAGATTATAATTGCGAGAATTTCTGCATCGCGTTGATTGACGCGCACGAATTTGACCTGCATTTAGTTAGAGATGCGGCTCGGCCCAGGCTGCCATTCAGCCAATCAGAACACACTTTTTGTCAACAAACCAATCAAATTATCGGAAGGTGATATGAACTAGTAGTTCATATGAAATTGATTTATGACATACTTTCCAACGTAAATAACGATTGAGTCATATGATAAAAGATTTTATGAAACGAGTTTGAGAAATTTGATTCACAATTTTTCGAGTATCATATAACCTTATATCCCAACATAACTCGTTGGAGATCCTCTATATCCTAGTTTGTTACCATTATTTCGTTTCTGGTCGCGTTTGCGACCACCTCGGCCATTTTGAATGTGTGTTACTTATCAACTCGAAACCACGTGCTTCCCCACAGTGATATCGGTTGTTGCAAAACGGTCGGTCGAAGATTCGTCTTCATTCAGCTCAGTTGCCCGCGCGGGTGCATTAACCCTTTACCCAACAGAACGACCCTGTGCCAATGCATTCTCTTATATATGCGAGTCGACCATAGGTCGCCTCTCATATATAAGAGAATGCATTGGCTTAACATAGTAAAAATTATAAAATTGTCAAAGAATGTAGCAAAAATTTGTTTTTTAGGCCAGTGTATTCTCTTATATATGCGAGGCGACCTATGGTCGACTCGCATATATAAGAGAATGCATTGTCACAGGGCATAACCGTAACCATCAGAATGTGGTCAATGAACCGGTTCCAATGATATCCATATTTGTATGGTGTTATTGAGACAGACCGAAGATATTTTAGGCTGTTGAAGCTTTATTTGGGCGTTTTTGACCTGTTTGTTGGGTAAAGGGTTAACAAATATTTTCAGAAATCCACTGGTTACATATATACACAAGTATGTACTCCATGCCCATATATAGAATGGCTTTGAGTCGAAAAATTCAGATTTGTCAAATACACCGATAACGCGAATTTGAGAACACTTCCAATGGGCACTATTGCCATTTTAATATCCGTTTAGTACATTTACCTCCCTATGTTAAGTGGAATACGGTTATTTTTAATATATGTCAGAAGTTAACACTTTCTTTACTAAATACTCACTGACGCACAAGCATGCAGTTCCCTCAGGGAATGTTCAGATAAGTTAAAAACGACTATCTGAACATTCTTATATATACCCATGAATTGCAATCACCAAACTTGTATTATCAGTTCGTCTTATATTTCACGGACGTCCCTCCAAATGAATAATATACCATTCCAAAGTATACCTTTAATAACTGACTGTTATTATCTATTCAGTAAAGAAAGGGCTCATTGGAACCGGGGATTCCGATGAGGTGGTCCTAATCACGAGCGTTGTGAATATAGGTTGCTGTACAATTGTCAATTTACCAGCCAGGTTAAGTTGTCCTGCCAAATTCCATAATTTAACACGAAAGACACAGGAACAGTTACATATTCTTAATTAATTTAAATATTTCAATTTGAATACTCCATATACTATAAGTTACAGAAGCAGGACAACACACTTGAGTTTGATAGTTAATTTATGAGTGTTTAGAATTTCTCAAATATATTACATGCATGTTTTTGGTATATGGTACTATGTCTTTAAATTAACAGAACTTGATTTCCGACAGATATCCCTTTTCTTGGCGCCAAAATACACCGAAAATATACCCGAGGCGGCAGGGGGGGGGGGGGGGGGGGTCGGAACAAATTTCCAGGCACGTATGATGGGGTGGGTGGGCGTCTCTTGGGTCCAAAAAACAGTTTTTTCCATATGCCAAATTTTTTTCTCCATTCCTGCTATTGAGTCTTATTTTGATGTGTTTTGAACAGAAACAGGTCATATATAGTTAATACTAATACTATACTACATATAGAGGTTATCAGAAGTTGGATCAGTTGTACAATGGCCAACAATAACCCAAATTCAACTTGATAGAACTAGACACTGCGCTATTGGAAAAATAAAATTTAATCAGGATTCCATCTACTGATAAGAATAACTATGCAGAACTCAGCTGAAAATAAGCAATAAAATGAAACCACACTTGACCATATGTGACATGGAAATAAAGATATAATAAATAATGGAATAAAATAGACTTTTGACAACGTAAAACATAAAATCTTAACAAATAAATTGAAGGCCAGCCGGGCCAGCTTGAACAATTTCACATTGTTTTCCATGTTAATGTGGATCAGCTTGTAATGTTAATCACAGTAACGAAGATTTTATCGTCACTGATATCGTGAGCAAAAAAGAAGTGAAATTGTGCTATCCATCCATATTATTCCCAATTATTACGAAGCCTTTTATTTCAGGCAGTGGCTACCAGCCTGTCATTACACGCTATAACATGTTTCCTCAGTTCTGGTTTCTGAGATGCCCCAAGAAGAGTCACGCATGTATATCATGGTTATGTTTGGTATTAGCATTATTCTTCAAACTGGGATGAACAAATTGATTCCAGCAATACAGTAATGCCCTAATTAAACGACTCCATAACCACAGCAGAATAATGGATAATTATTCACGATTTAGTCGGAAATTAAAATTAAATTACCCATTATTCTGTTGTGGTTATGGAGTCGATTAATTATGGCATTACTGTATATCACATAGCAAATATCAAAATATCAAATAATCTGAAATTTGTTGTACCGGTACCATGTATTCTGTAGAATACTCAAATATGATTATGTGACTAGATCATGTGACTATATATTATGAAAATGAATGTTAATAAAAACCTTGGCGGCACTCTGCCTATATATCCCTAGAAATGTGATTATGTTGACACATTTCTTGATTAATGACACTTATAAGATAAATTCAAATAGTATAGTTATCTCATTATACATTGTTCTATTCAAATATCGCGCAATAAATTATGATAATGCAGGATAATCAGCTATTTGGTTGCTCAATTGATAATTTTTCTCAAATTTAAGGGGGGTGGGTGTCCAAAACTGACCGGAAAAAAACTTCCTGAAACGGAAAAAAAGGGTGGGTGTCCAAAATTGCCTGGAAGAAAAGGCCAGAAACGGAAGAAATTGGGTCCCCCGTGGCCGGAAAAAATTAAAATGATCATACGTGCCTGGAATTTTTTTCCGACCCCCCCCCTTGGAGGCGGCAGAGTTCCATGAAAAACAAAATGGCGGACATCGACCCCATATGGAAACTCTGAGGGGGGATATGGATTCCATAATTATGGGACGGGCTACAAAGATGACGACCCGATGTCTCCTGATATGCCTCTACCAACGGAGCGTCCTCATTGGTCGATCCAACCAGGTGACATGATAAATGTAGATATATTGCAGCTGTCTTAAACATCTTAAAGGAGCTCGAAAAGTCACCATTTTATGTAATAAGAGTATACACTGGTATACGTGTCATCATACGCGTTTCACACAAAACAATGGTTGTTGTATTCGCAAGACGGTCGCGGCCACATATTTAAAGGTGGTAAAAAAAAAACTCAAACAAAATTATTAAAATGATTCTTCACACTTAATTTTGGTTCTGAAGACAAAACTTGGTTATTTGGAAAGTGAAGAACCCACCCTATATTGAATAGGTTAAGAACCGGTTGGTTTTGAATAATTCTTGGAGTGTAGACGGTGATGATTTTAGCCATAAAAAAGAAGCCATTATAGTGCCAATGCATCTTTGGTCCATATCAAAGGACTCGGTGGCATATAGAGTTGTCGTTCCAAGGCTTGTGTCTGTCTCCCAGTATAGGCATTCTAATTCACATTTTAAATATGTATATTTGTTTTTGCATGTAATATGTGACCCGCCATATCAAATCCAGTCGCAAGTCGGGATTTTTTTTTTACCCTGTGCCAATGCATTCTCTTATATATGCGAGTCGACCATAGGTCGCCTCGCATATATAAGAGAATGCATTGGCCTAACAATTTTTTTACAATTTTAATAATTTTTTCTTGTATTCTTTAACAATTTTATAATTTCACCCATACAGAGCCCCAGACAAACATGAGCAGACGACACTCTTCTATATGCTTCTATATATGTGTGGGGCTCCCTGCAGGGTAATGGATGTTTTTTATTTTATGTCCTAAAAATTGTAAGAAACATTTATTTAAAAAAAATGATAAAAAATTGTTAGGCCAATGCATTCTCTTATATATGCGAGGCGACCTATGGTCGACTCGCATATATAAGAGAATGCATTGGCACAGGGTAACAAAAATCCCGACTTACGACTGGATTTGATATGGCGGGTCAGATATGTTATATCTTGTCTAGCAATAAAACATAATCTCTACAGTAATTCCGCTCCGGTAACACTTATAAAAGGAAGTCCCCTCACAGAGAGTATACAAGAAAACCATAGTCAGAAATGGTAACGCCCTCAAGATCATATTATTAGGCATTTATAAATTATAATATAAAATATATCGGTTTCATGAATGACCGCCTCAGAATTCCGTTTAAACAACTAATCCTTCAAATTATTACAAAAACTACGGCATATTAGTGCAGATTTCTCATTAACCACACAAGAAAGACCAAAAATCTACTAAACGGATTAAATAGACAACCGATACTTCGCAATACATTTAGTCTACATTCCAACTGAGGCATGTCTTATACGTCATCAGCAAAGTTAGCTGTTATACTGCATTGTGTTCCCGCCATAAAATCTTCAAGAGTGGCCCAGCTATTGTTCACACCTAAACACCGAAAGCAATTAACGCGGTCATAAAAGTTGCATACTGCAACAATGAGACATCCGCGAATTCACATCCGCGAACACCCGAAATGTGTTGTCCTGCGAGATACGACCTGGTCAGCCTTACTACAAATTCCTAAAATAACTCGCATCGCGTGAAACCTGAAATGTGTTGTCCTGCGAGATACGACCTGGTCAGCCTTACTACAAATTCCTAAAATAACTCGCATCGCGTGAAACCTGAAATGTGTTGTCCTGCGAGATACGGCCTGGTCAGCCTTACTACAAATTCCTAAAATAACTCGCATCGCGTGAAACCTGAAATGTGTTGTCCTGACAGATATCCCCATCGTCCATCGCCCCATTGTCACGACCAGATCAGCGAAGCAGTAAACACCCATAGGGCGTAATTAGAATGATTCAGGCACCGACCCAGTGGCTCTGTCTGAGGTGTTAATTTCATCGCAATGCAGGGAGTGAAACAATTCTTGCCCTTACAGACAAAATTATCCATGACGCTATTGGAATTGGCGTATATACATATTAGATTATTGGACTATACGGCTCAGTATGATGTGTTTGCTTGCTTCGTAATGACCATGTTCCGGTCCGATTGGTAATGACACCATTAACCCTTTCTTTACTGAATGGACTATCCCACCCAGCTATAAAAGTAGATATTCGAATAGTATATTATTCATTTGGAGGGGTGTTCAGGAACAATTATCAGACGACAGACTGGCGAAAATGTTATTGTACCAGATCCCAAATGACGCAAAGACGGGTTTCACTGCATTTCTCTGTTTTTCACTTTCTGGCCACATATATGACAGACATAATTGCGATTATGAGCATATGCGCCAACTGACAACCCTCTAGTATTATCATAAGATTGCATTTCTGATCCTCAATCAGATTCGACGCAAAATGGAAACTCTCATAAAGCAACTTTGACTAGCCATACAACTTGACATTACTTAAAGGATTACTCCATTCTAGATTATTTTTATCGTCATCGATCGCCGCTAATCCACTGAGCACGGTGCCGTAAAATGTTTTGAGATATGCCTCCCGTAACTGAAGTTATGCCGATTTAAAGTTCCGTCATGGATTATGCAGTCTGAATAGTTGATGTTCACGCATGTGACGTCACATCAGGGACTACTAGCGACACGCAGTGTCAAACTTGAAAGGCTGACGCAATTGGCTTTTATCAACCGGCGGTAATCAATAACTGATCGTTTATACAGAAACGGCTTGACCACCGGAGCTGAAAATTTGTATATAGAGGTAATTTGACCCGTAAAATCTTATTAGATAGGTCCCGTTAACAGCAGATGTCTTAAAAGGGCATTAATTATTAATAAAATAAAATAATTAATTACATAACAAAAATGGCTGCAATCTGGTCGGTGAAAATTGAAATATGGGGGGGGGGGGAATTGACCCATAGAGTGTCAAGGGTTAGATGCCGTTGACCCATTGGTACATATGGGTCACCACTCACCTGACCAGGGAAATGCCGTAGAAGTTTAACCGCAGGTGACTTAAAGGGGGACTAATAAATTATATGACCAATAAAGAGCGTTTATTATCGGTCCATAAATATGTCGCGAAATTGGTGATAAAACCATTGTGACTGGAAGAGTATTAGCCAGATGTTACATGTATGTTGCGTCGTGTTTATACATGCCGTCAATATAATCAGGATCGATGTCTTAGACTGCTATTTTAGGGCACTAATTATTAATTAAATAGAATAATTAATTATACACGTATAACCAAAATGGTTGCAATCTGGTCTGTGAAATTGAAACGTGGGGGTAAATTGACCCATAGTGTGTCAAGGGTTAGATGCTGTTGACTTCAGACGACTTAAAGGGGCAAATATGAGCAATAGTGGGCAATAGAGACCCATCCATGATATCGTGTTATAAAAGAACAATCACTGGGTAAATAATGCTCCCTTCTGTTAATTAATGCTTTATATTGGCCCAGTTTATAAGCCTGTACATTTAACATAATTTTAGTAGTCATAAATCTTCAAACATGTATTTGGAAATATACTATCGGCGCTCAGACCCACCCAACAGAACCTTGTATCCAGACCCACCCAACCGAACCTTGTACCCAGACCATCCCAACCGAACCTTGTACCCAGACCCACCAACCGAACCTTGTACCTAGACCCACCCAACCGAACCTTGTATCCAGACCCACCCAACCGAACCTTGTATCCAGACCCACCCAACCGAACATTGTACCCAGACCCACCCAACCGAACCTTGTATCCAGACCCACCCAACCGAACCTTGTACCCAGACCCACCCAACCGAACCTTGTACCCAGACCCACCCAACCGAACCTTGTACCCAGACCCACCCAACCGAACCTTGTATCCAGACCCACCCAACCGAACCTTGTATCCAGACCCACCCAACCGAACCTTGTACCCAGACCCACCCAACCGAACCTTGTACCCAGACCCACCCAACCGAACCTTGTACCCAGACCCACCTAACCGAACCTTGAATCCTGGACTTTTTTTCATACCCCCGGACGCGGACGCCGATCCTCAACAAAATAGTTTTATAAAAGTAATTTCTGTCCTATATTTTATTGAAGTCGACATTGTATGGTCAATCTATATAAACTTACTCCAAAACCAGGAAACCGAATGTTTAAGTTTTTGGACCCCGAGCGTCGTCAATCATCGGTAACTGTCCCGTTAAAGTGACATAAGTTTAAGCAGCGGGTCATGTTCCCCGCGAAATTCAGTATCTTTTAGGCCTAAGTCATTATTAATGATCCTTAAGTGATACTCCGGATTCCACCCCCTCTTTTAGGGGGATTTGCCCCCCAAATTTAAGTGCGGGGGGAGGGGGAGTGAAACCATCCTTAAGGAGTAAAGTTTGACCCAAATATTTTGCGTAAAAATGGTAAATCATAGAGATCAACCAGATGACCTCGAATTTCAGGATGTTTTTTGCATTGACGATATTATAGGGTATCACTCGTTTATGTACAATAAGTATAACCTCTAGATGTTGATAAACCACAAAGTATGTGCAATTTGGTATAATATGAGTGTCCATAAGCGTTCTGTGTTTGGTATATATATGGGGCATGTAGCCGCATCATTCCAAGAAGCCCCCAACCCAACGACCACCGTCTGTTGATATAGACCCCAGTTCAACCTCGAAACAATGAAATAAATGTATAGTAATAGCTAATTTCTCCGAATTCACTATGAAATGATAATATCACATCTCAGTTTGTAGACGGTTTCTAATTTGTATGAATTTAGGCAATGTAGAACCATCTTCCATGTGTCATAACATAACGATAAAATGCAATATTGTCTGTTCTGAGAACAAATACGTAATGCCATGTTAATCTTATTATCTTTTTATTATGTAATTGTATGTTGTATATTACGTCTCCCTTTCGTGGAAGAATAAACAAATCTATCTCTCTCTCAATCTTTCTGTATCTAGCCGCTTCGCCAATCTTGGAGAGCCGTGTATACTTCTTATAGCAATGACCACATCGCGCGGGACATTGAACCAACAACCACCTGCTGGGCACCATTATATGGACCCGCTGGCTTCGCTCTTGACTTGGCAATACATCATAGATTGTGTCAATAACAAAACGTGTCGGGATAACAAATAGTGTTTCCCAGCGGTCACAACGGAAAGGCCGGGTCGTAAACACATCGGGGCGAATAAGTTCCACGAGATCCACTGAACTCTAAGCGTGTATTCCAATCCGTGTTTGCAAGACCAAACATACTTGTGTAATGTGCGATATTGGTATAATAATATGAATCGTACGTGACACGTAGTGGAGCAATCACACATGATGTGCCTCAAATTTGCCTTTTTTCGGCGACATAACGTTAAGAATAATTTATGTAACATCATGCAGTGGTTATGACGGAGACGACGTGCCAAATTGACAAGACGTGTCGTGGATTGTAAAATCTTGTCTGGATTATCATCATGACTTCTTAATTTTTCGTTTTCATTAAGCTGACCAACGAAATTGGTCTAAATGAAATTAATAGACTTAAATCACATGTGAATTCTTAGTAAGTTGTGAAGAAGTTACTTTCATTTTTATCGCGACGCTTCATTTCCAATTCCGCGTTTTTTTGCAATCTCCACACGGTTGCTAACCGGATGTCGCGTGACAATTTCTCCAAAATCTATACCCGCGATCTTGAAAAATCACTGATGGATATAGAAAAAAAAAAAATGACGTCATTCACATGCCTTAGGTATAAGCACCCTTGGTGTTGCTATTAGTGCACATATGCGTTAAGTGTTTGGTATATGATGCATGTAGCCACAACATTCCAAGAAGCGCTCGGCCCAACATCACAATATGTAGATTTTGACCAGTAAACGGTGTTCTGGCCACTTCTCCAATCTTGGAGACCCTTGTGTACGTATTATAGCAATGACCACATCACGCGTGATATGGATAAAAGAACCACCTGCTGAGCACCATTATATGGACCCACTGGCAATAAATCATAGTGCCAGGATAACATAATTATATTGTCTTATATAGGGACTCGCTATTTCCCAGCGGCCGCAGCGGATACACTGTGTCAAAACACATCTGGTCGAATAAATCACACGACATTCACTGCACTTGAAGTGAACCGCGTCTGAGGACAGACCACCCAGGGACATGACTGGAGGGACTCCGTTGTGGTTGTGTTCCCACAATGAAATTTTCAACTCCATCCCCGATCCAGATCTAAATCAAAGGTTCACGAAAATCCATTTGCACCCCCTTGGGTTGGAACCTTCCAACTGTTAAAATTGCAAATATGACACCATCCTAAAGCTGGACAATTTCCAAAATGATAGCAATTTCAGACCCACATTTGGACTTAATAAAGAAAAGTATCATTCTGGCCTATTAGATTGACCAACGATAATGTAGATCTACTGACTGGCGATGAGGACATATTAAGTTCACCTTAATTGACCCTGGCCGACCCCATATATAATGCCCCAGAGGGTATATTATAAGTTATGGGACGCTTAGTGGTCGGATATGGTGTCATGTGAGGCTCAGTGAGATCAATAATGGAGTTCTGTAGCCCAGTGCATGGTTAGAGTGTCGTTCTTGGAATGATGTTAATGCACCGGCGTGAGTGCTCATCCACCAGTGTACTATTATCTCCGCAACAGTGGCTTGGTCAGATTTAGAGGAGCATGTGCTGTTTTTAGCCAATACGCTGTTTCAAATCTCGCGCCAGGTTATGACCCTTGGGAATGATCACCTGTACTGTGATCCGTCGTACCCATAGTCGTAATTTCGCTAAAATCCGGATTGAGAATCAGAAGCCGATTACGGGGGCGGGGCTAATTCCCGATTCTAGGTCAGATTTTGAAATCCACGTGGTCTCCTAAACTCCGGCTCATGTATTTGACACAAGTATCATTTGTATCTTATATTTATAAAGTGCATGTTTGTTGTGAAAGTCATGCTTTTCTTCTATGTGTATATACACGGCACATAATTTGCTGCCAATCCGACTTAATCGCATCTTCTTTTTTTTCAAGTTAAAGTGTGTTTATTGATGATGGCAAGCATATCTAAACATGACAGCTCTAGGCCTCCTGAATCAAATTCCGAAGATGTTGTGAAGAACACACGAAACTTGTCAGTTGAACAGGGACGTGACGACAGGGGTTGATTTGGTGTCTCGACCCCACCCCGAACTTTGGTACAATTTGCTAAGCTGTGCAGTCATTCATAACTGTTTCAAATAATGATACGTACAAACCAACAAACGCAACAAACAAACCCGATTTTAAATAAATACATATACAAACTTATGACTAACTCGAGAGAGGGGGTGTCCAGTGATCTGTATATATGTTCAACTTGTTTTGGTAGTCATGTTGCTGTGCCATTACTAATTATTTATTTTTTCAGTGTAATAACATATGGGAGAGGGGGTACCCTTAAGTGAGTCAGTACTTGTCCCCCAATTCCTTTGTATGTATAAACAAATGTATGTGTTATATATCATGTGTTATCTAAATTTGACATATATTTGAAATAAATATATCTAAACTAAACTTTGGTACATTCCAGCAGTCGGAAATTTCATGCATGACACAACATTAGTTGGACATTAATTTGACACCATATATAGGTTGGCATTGTTCTCATTGTTTGATTTTTTTTCAACCAGTAAAAGTTGTTAATTTTCCAATCTTAGTGTTTGTCAGATTGGATATTTCCAAGGGGAGCAAATTGAATTCTGCGAACCTGTGAGATTGATGTGTTTGGTTCAATGGGGGGGGGGGGGGGGGGGTGCAGTTGGCCGGAAATTTGAGGAAACTTCTAGCCACGTCCCTAGAACATGTGTCTGTTGTCTATATTGTGCAAAACGACTGCATTTAACGAAACAAAACATGTTAAATATGAAATTGCTATAACTTTAAGACTAGATGATAGTACATACGTGTATCTGATAATCCATCGATACCATATAATCCTACTATTTCTTGAATAAGAAGAAACATTATAATAACGAACACAGCAGAAGACATATCCATGCATGTTCATATGAATTCGGTCAATGGTGACGTATCCGCCGAATTCGAAATCGACATGCGTTCGGGCTGTATTTTAAGGATGGAATTATGAAATGGACATATGAAAGTGACAATCAACAATGATTTTCAATTGCTTCGCCATCAACCGAAGTGCTCCCCCAGCGTTACTATCAATAGCGTTATTATTTGGCTAATTTCAGTAATATTCTCCCAGTTTACATTCAATAAAACAAATTTGTCTCCGCATTTAAAATTCTTTGATATAGATCGTTTATATTCTGCAATAATTTGTACACAAGAGACGGATTCTTATGTTTTATTGTGTTTTTAAACTCTGAGGTGGCGAAATCTCGGTTTGTTTACATTACGAACATTTGAGTCCGTAATCGGAATCCGAATCCCAATCGGATTACCACGAAATTGAGATTACGGTCTGTTCGTTTACTGATTCTGTCAATTTCTGGTCTGTTCTTTTGCCGAACCAAGTCGCACGGGGACCAATCTGTAATCTGAATCCAGAATCTGAATCGGATTTTAGCGAAATAACGCCTCAGACGAAAACAAGGGAACTGGTTGTTGGGTATAGTGACACTATTGCTGATGAACTCCACTATATGATAGATTGCCCATATTTTAAATCAGAACGAGATAACTTATTCCCTATTTACAGTAGAAGCGATTACAGCCTTCATAAATTGAAATTACTATTGAGCACATCTCGACCGTCTACTTTGAGGAAAACCTGTAAGGGTTTAAAAAAAAATATTTGTCAAACTATATACCGTGTGCCGATGCTGTTAAGTTAAGTTAGCTATATAAAGCTGACACACGTTTTATCTAGTCTGAACAAAAGGATATGATTCGATATCAAACGAGCATATCATATACAGTGCTCCTACAATTGCTCCATACTTATGTTCTTTATTTTCTAACATGCTCAATATGTCATATATTCCCAGTGCAGCAAAGAGAGGAATTATGGTTTCCCTCCACAAAGGTGGCTCCAAACCCAAGCACGATTTCAACAGTTATCGTCCAATAACAATTATGCCCGTTCTCTATAAAATGTTTGAGAAGATCATACAGCTTCGCATCGAGTCATATGCACCGAGCTTAATTACTGTTAACCCATTACAACACGGGTTTCAAAAGGGCGTTAGCTGCATGACATCTTCTTACCTCCTACAGGAATGTATATCGTATACCAGAGATAATAAAAGCAAACTATTTTCTTGTCTACTTGACGTGCAAAAAGCATTCGATTCCGTTTGGATCGATGGTCTCCTCTTTAAGTTACACCAGCGTGGTTTCAGTAATAAAATCTGGTGTACGTTAGATGCACTCCTGTCTGGCATAAAATGTTGTGTACGCCTTAATGACTCATACTCCAATTGGTTTGATGTACTCCAAGGAACGAGACAAGGTAATATTCTCTCACCAATGTTTTACATGATTTTCATTGATGAATTAATATCGGACCTCCAAAAATCCCACAAAGGCTTGGTCTTAGAGAACATCAACTGCATCTCGCCAGTACAGGCGGATGACATGATATTACTTTCCCTTTCCGGCACCGGCTTGTCCAGCCTCGTTAATATATGTCTAAATTATAGCCACAAATGGAGGTACATTTACAACTCTACAAAGTCTTGTATTATCGTATTCAACGAGACGAAAAGAGATTATGAGAACAGTTCTAGGGCATGGCATCTTGGAAACTGCCCTATAGATGAGGTCACATCGACAACTCATTTAGGTATTCGCCTCGATAAATATGACTTAAATTCTTCAATCTCACTGGACATATGTCAAAAACTGAAAGGCACATACTACTCCTTAACGAATGCCGGCATGTACGCTGGTGGGATAACGCCTCTGAGTTGTCATAAAATATATAATTCAGTAGTGCTCTCAAGAGCTCTGTATGGTAGCGAACTACTTTGGGGCACATCAAAAGCTATTAATCTTCAGTTAGAAAAGGCTCACCGCTTTCGCCTAAAAATATGCAAGGCTTACCTACCCAAACTAGAACAGCTATCGCACAGGGTCTTCTTGGAAGCAGCTGTCTGAATTCTTACATTGATAGGCGAAAACTTAGTCTCTTTGCCACACTGTGTAGATTGTGTCACATCAAAACTGGCAAACAAATCTTTCTTCTAAGATTACACAGTTATATGCTGGACGCAGATCCTAATCCAAATTCTTTCATCTATGAGATATTTGACATTCTTATTAAATACAACATGATAGATCATCTTAAGAATTTTGTCGAGGAGAGCATATTCCCATCAAAGCACTCTTGGAGAAATATCGTCCGTTTATCTGTAAGAGTGTATGATGAAACTAAATGGCTCTCCACTATTAACTCTGAACTGTCCTTATCCAAATATGGTTCAATACAGTATAACCTAGCTCCATCCAAGCTATGGAGAACATGTCAACTTTATCCAGAGGAGAATTTTTTTTTCTTTCTCATGTTAGCAAGGATAATTGCACACACTGCTTACGAGGACGCTGGTGCCTGTCGCCTTTGTGCGTCAAACTATTCTTGTTTAATTGAGCATATAATCATACATTGCAATTCTCTGTCAGCTCTCAGGAATGAAATATGGTATGATATCATAAACGTATATGGAATTGAGGCCTTCATAATACTTGATTCATTGCCACAAGCCATACAGCTTGCCACATTTCTGGGCCACTTTCCTTCTGAGCTGAATGTATTTTCTCTTAGCTCAACACAAGACTTTATATTCTTCATGAAAGCTACACTTAATCTATGGTCCTTGTTTCATAGCTTAGTATAGATTATGTTCGACTTACAAATCTTATGTGACAACACAGAGTATTAATATCTTGGGTTTGTTTTATTTTACACATGATATAGTACATTAGCATAATGTGTATATTATAACGAGTACGATTTGTGTGCTCGGT
This sequence comes from Siphonodentalium dalli, assembly GCA_032622095.1. Classification (NCBI taxonomy): domain Eukaryota; kingdom Metazoa; phylum Mollusca; class Scaphopoda; order Gadilida; family Siphonodentaliidae; genus Siphonodentalium; species Siphonodentalium dalli. The sequence continues at coordinate 278,782,206 of CP136063.1, forward strand.
GAGAGAGACATAGAGAGAGTGAGTGAGTGAGAGAGAGAGAGAGAGAGAGAGAGAGAGAGAGAGAGAGAGAGAGAGAGAGAGAGAGAGAGAGAGAGAGAGAGAGAGAGAGTGTGTGTGTGTGGGTGAGGGTGTGTGTGTGGGTGTGTGTGTGTGTGTGTGTGAACGCGCGAGAACGAGATAGATAGATAGAGAGTATAGCCAGACAGAGGGAGATAGACGAGTATTGTTAGGAGTGAGCGTGTGCGTACAATGGTGTGGCTAGGAGTGAGTATCAGTTTGCTTATTATATGTTTGTGATGTAATTTGTTCTTGTAATGTATACCATCTCGTAAATATGTTGACCTTCCTGGGTCTATGTTTCCTTTGTGTATTTGTTTGTGTTAAACAACTCTTCATTTATGGAGGACAATTAAAGATATATATATATATATATATATATATATATATATATATATATATATATATAACATGAATACTCAGTTGCTTAACAGCCTCCGCTCACGGTATAATAGTTGGAATTTGTTTTATGTATATTCATTATGCTTTCTCTTTGTACCACCTGATGTGGTGGCTGAAAGATTTAATAAACTATGAAGGTAAGGAAAGCGTAAGCCGCCCTAGTGAAGCGCCTGTAATGTGGCATCGGGCTACTTATTATCACGGGAAATCAAAATAGCACAGGGCACGCGACAATGACATATTTTATCCCTCTCCTTTACATGATGTATATAGATGACCTGTTGTATGAACTATGGTCTTCGGATTGTCTCCACAAACTGCGCTTCTCCAACGCCGTTCGAACAAATCAGAAGCCGATATGACAAAAGAAACTCGAATGGATACAAGCTTTGACTCATGTGATACATTTCATATCAAAGAGAAAGAGATAAGAGTGGTATCGATCTGTTTCTCCACTCTGTGGGAACTGTTTGTTTCTTTTATTTATATTATTGAAATATTGTCTGATGATTTCACATTCAGGAATAATTCTTATACATTTGGATACAATATAGAACATTCATCCGACACATCTATACATTCAAACATACGCTCCTTCACGCGATCACGCTTGCCCACATACTTACGCACATCAACAGGCATAAACAAAACTCTAGACAGGCTATCGGGTACTCTTGTATATTAATTTGTAACTGAGATCATCTATCTCATATATATTTTGAAGACCTCTGTCTGTATGTATGTTTGTTTGTTTGTTTGTCTGTCTGTCATTAATACAAATCTACGATTCTCGACCGATCGGGACGAAACTTGGTACGTGTGTGTAGTTTGACCAGGCGGTGAACGTTGTCGTATTGGCGAGCCCGTGCGGCGCCGCTTCGCGCATGCGCAGACGAGATCTCGGAAACGGGTGGAGCTATCGACTTGAAATTTGCTATGTGAATGTATCTTGTCCCGGATACGAATCTTATCGGGTCGCCGAGCCCGTGCGACGCCAGCTTCGCGCATGCGCAGACGAGATCTCGGAAACGGGTGGAGCCATCGACTTGAAATTTGCTATGTGAATGTATCTTGCCCCGGATACGAATTTTATCGGGTCGCCGAGCCCGTGCGACACCAGCTTCGCGCATGCGCAGACCAGATCTCGGAAACGGGTAGAGCGACTTGAAATTGGTTTTTGAATAGCCCGGACAACGTCGGGCTCATCGGCTAGTCTATCTATACTATATATTTTGAGACTTCGTATATGTGTGTGTGTGTGTACTTCATAGAATCCAAAACGCGTGTAAAGATTGAGCTCAAACTTCCTATGTAAGTGTCAAATCCCATCGACACGACCGTGGTCGCGGTTTAGACAAGCTCAGAGCAACCGTTCTCCAATCTCAAATCACCGCAAAGGCACGGCGGGGGTTAATCAAGTGATTATATAATGAGCGTTTGTTTTTGACGCATCTCTATAAAGAGCGTCTGTTTCCCATTCAACGTTATTCGCATCTGCAGAGTTATACGGGAACGCAAACGTTATCGCTCGAAATTTATTCCCTGCGAGCACGGATGGCGCGCTTTGTTTTTACAGTATATACCATATACCGAAATCATCCCAGATAATCACGAATATAGCATCAGATTTCTCCCCAGATATACCGTTATAAAGCTACTGGAATCTGCCCATCTACGGGAAATTCCAGGGAATGCCGATTGAGCTCAAACTTGCTACCTACGGGAAGTGTCATATATATGAGTGTGTCCTTTATAGACTCTAACCGATTGAGCTCAAACTTGCTAAATAAGAAAATAGCCCCCAAGCCGTAAATATCAACAACAACGATATTACTAAATACACGTTTTCGGCAATGTGAGAGTTTTCGGGGAGCCGCGATGCCAACAACAACGACCCGAAGACAGATTTCCCGACGGGAAGCGTTTGTTTTAAATTCAATGCAATGTTATCGTAGAGAGATTTCACGAAACAAAGAATGCGTTGTCTGTCGTTCCTAAGAAGGGTGGATTTATACGGGTAAATTTTTCCGCCAGAAACAAAAAAATTAATTAAAACAATTTACAATTTAATTAAAACAATTTAAAATTAAAAAAAATTAACAATAACAAAACAATTCAGAAACAAAATATATTAAATTTAAAAAACATTAAATTCATATTCAAAAATAAAAAACAAAAATAAATAAAAACAAAATAATTACAAAAATGTCATGTTTCTGAAACAAAGCCATGGGACGAATGCCGCCAGTGGCGTGCTAACCTGCTAGTGCTATATAAAAGAACATGATTTGAAATTACAAATCATGATATCCGTATCGTTTTTATATTTTGTTTCGGTTTAGCACGACACTCAACTGAAGGGTGACTGCCATTACCATAATTGAAGACCCGCCATATCAAATCCAGTCGTAAGTCGGGATTTTTGTTACCCTGTGCCAATGCATTATCTTATATATGCGAGTCGACCATAGGTCGCCTCGCATATATAAGAGAATGCATTGGCCTAACAATTTTTTATCATTTTTTTTAAATAAATGTTTCTTACAATTTTTAGGACATAAAATAAAAAAACATCCATTACCCTGCAGGGAGCCCACACATATATAGAAGCATATAGAAGAGTGTCGTCTGCTCATGTTTGTCTGGGGCTCTGTATGGGTGAAATTATAAAATTGTTAAAGAATACAAGAACAAATTATTAAAATTGTAAAAAATTGTTAGGCCAATGCATTCTCTTATATATGCGAGGCGACCTATGGCCGACTGGCACATATAAGAGAATGCATTGGCACAGGGTAAAAAAAATCACGACTTACGACTGGATTTGATATGGCGGGTGATAATTGAAGATAGTGACAGTTATAACAGGGGGGGGGGGTGAAAATTCCGGCACGTATGCCGGGGTGGGTGGGTGGTCAAAGCCACCAACAAGCAATTTTTTCCGCAACTAAAAAAACAAATTCCTGCTGTGTTTTTAGTGTTTTGGCAATGAGTTGGGCTTTAAAACCACTTTGAATGAGAGAAATAATGTAAATCTAACTGTAAACTGACTGCAGGCAGTTATCGTGTTGTATTTTGTTGCAAATTTTGAAATCCAAGATGGCCGCTGGCAGCCATGTTTTTTTGGCCGAATGACCTCAAAATGACTCATTCCTATTTACATGTCCATGTTAACATCCATGATAAATAGTATGCACAGAAATTCATATACAGCTGTTTACAGTGAATTTCCCCCCGCAAATCACTGTTTTAGTGTTAAAAGGGGGGTGGGTGTCAAAAAATGGTCGGAAAAAACTGCCGAAAACGGAAAAAAATTTGGCAGTGGGGGTGGGTGGGTACAAAAAATGATCGAAAGGGAAAAAATGCCATACGTGCCTGAAATGTTTTTCCGACCCCCACCCCCTGGTTATAACGGAAATATAATTCTTGAGGAAAATTCGCCATTCTGCTGAGCATCAAGAAATTTATTACTTCTGTTTATTTAAAGCGCTTTCTATTTTACACCAGTTTTTCTCAAATTATGCAATCTTCATATAACAACGAGCATTTAATATATCACATCGATGTCTGTATCTGAGAAAAGAAAAAATTCAAAAATGGCGCAAAGTTCACAAACTTCTTGGACTTACAAAAACGAGGCCACATTGGTGGAGATGTGGCACGACAGGGAGTGCAGGCCTATACCACATATCAGCCACCTGCTATGCAGACAAGGAGAAGAGGGCAGCCGCAATTGTTGAAATTGCGGCAGCTGTGGAGTTGACAGGTGCAAAAATAAAAAATTATTCCATTTTAATCGCAGCGTCTGCGGTGGCACTTAATCTCAGCCATTTTTACATGGAACATGAGCGATGGGTTAACTATTTACACTATTTACACATATAGAACATTATATAAATGCTCACAATAAACTAGAGGTTGTAAACATACAAGGAACATTGAAATAAACAAACATGTAGCATTAGCATACACTAAACATATACAAAACACACACAATAAAGCTACAAACAAACAATATTTGCATTTATGACGTAACTATGGAATCCTATTAGGGCCATTAGTAACGCGCGAAAGCGCCGAAAGCGACAAAATATGCGCCGTTACGGCGCACTATTTGTCGCTTTCGGCGCACTTTTTGTCGCTTTCGGCGCTTTCGGCGCGCGCGCCGAAAGCGACAAAATGTGCGATATTAGCGCATGTTTCGGCGCGTTACTAATGGCGCACTTTTTGTCGCTTTCGGCGCGCGCCGAAAGCGCCATTAGGCATACTATTAGGTCAACTCCCTAATGGCGCGCGCCGGAAGCTACAAAAGTGCGCCATTAGGGTATGTTTCGGCGCTTTCGGCGCGCGCCGAAAGCGCCATTAGGAAGTGGCCCTAATAGGATTCCATACGTATCTTATTCATCATTCATAAGTGTGTCCTTTTTATTAAAAAATTTTCAACCCGAGTTTTATAAAGATCGCCAAATTGTTTAATATGTCATGGCTGGTCGAGTTAAGAAGTTCGAATAAGAGTTCCCTCGAAGGTTCGTCATAACATGCCTTCGGGATGTATTTTTCTCGTAATTGTTCAAGTTGCGGACACAGAATAATAAAATGTAATTCATCGCATAGCAAGGCGTTACAAAGAGCGCATGAACTATCTTTGTGCAGTCCCAGAATATATGTGAGATCTGTTACACTGGTCATCAGTTCTTACTTTTATTATGTTAAGAAATCTATTAGTTGACAATACCCTTGAGTTAATCCTAAACTGTAACCACTGAAGCTCTGTATCAGGAGAATGCATGGAAGGCGGTTAACCCTTTACCCAGCAGAATGGCCCTGTGCCAATGCATTCTCTTATATATGCGAGTCGACCATAGGTCGCCTCGCATATATAAGCGAATGCATTGGCTTAACACATTAAAAATTATAAAATTGTTAAAGAATGTAAGAAAAAATGGTAAAAAGTGTTTAAAAAGATTTTTTTTAGGCCAATGCATTCTCTTATATATGCGAGGCGACCTATGGTCGACTCGCATATATAAGAGAATGCATTGGCACAGGGCATAACTGTAACTATCACAATGTGGTCAAGGAGCCGGTTCCAATGATATCCATATTTGTATGGTTCTATTGAGACAGACCGAAAATATTTTAGGCTGTTGAAGCTTTATTTGGCCGGTTTTGGCCGGTTTGTTGGGTAAAGGGTTAAATGTCCTGCAGTCTATTTCTCCAAGTTCAATTTTCATTTGCTTTGGGGCTTGGGTGAAAATTGCATAGCATTCAAAATATTGAAGAAGTCTTGCCCACCCTTTGAATTTCGCAAAAGTGGAACCATATTGCTGGGTTGTATGGGGTTGCTACAACGAGTTAATGTTTTCTTATATTTTTTGGCCAATGAAATAATTTGTCTACGAATTGCATTCAACGTGATGAAGTTAGTGGACACAGTAAAATATTTGTAAAGACTTTCGGGTGTGTGAAATTTACCATTTGTATGTATTAAGTCATTGACAAAAAATGTACCATGTCTTCTCCATAAGTTGATCATTTTGTCGTGCAACTTTATGTTTGGATTATTACATAATACACATGTACACATATTCCCGTTTGGCTGTTCTTGTCGCTGAAATAGCTCCATGCAGTGAGTACATCACGCCAAAATGGATTTAGCGTATTTTTGGAGTATTACATGCTGTCATAAAAAAGAAAAAGTGAGTCCTCTGCAACAGGGAAATCAGTTAAAGGGATCTATTTCAAGTTCAATGACAAAAGACATCTAACCCAAGTTATTTTCATATACATTATAAAGTTTCTTATATTATTTACGTTGGATGCTAAGTCATAAATCAATTTCATATCAATTACTAATTCATATCACCTTCCGATAATTTGATTGGTTTGTTGACAAAAGTGTGTTCTGATTGGCTGAATGGCAGCCGGGGCCGAGCCGCACCTCTGACTAAATGCAGGTCAAATTCGTGCTCGTCAAATACACGAATCAACGCGATGCCGAAATTCTCGCAATTATAATCTTGAAATATATAGTTTTGGACATTATTATACGATAAATAGAATATGTAATTCGTATTTATCTAATAAACATACGATATAATGTCACAAACTGAGAACAGAATAGCGCACTATATCTTCGCGTGCATATTATTTCTGCTAGTTCACCAGGTGTAATTGGGCTTCCGGTGCAATGAAGTGACGTCACATTAACCTTTTGCTGCCGATGTCATATAGCTATTTTAGTGATTTGTGTGCGTTTTGGACATCATAATCAATTTATAGGTGTCATATGATAAATAGAATATGTAATTCGTGTTTCTCTCATATGGTATTTATGAAACTCGTCACGAATTTTCAGTTTGCTCTCGCCGAAGGCTCGAGAAAACTGAAAATTCTTAGACTCGTTTCATAAATATCATATGAGAGAAACACTCATTTCATATCCTCTATATATTCAATGTTGAGAAAATTCCACCGATGTATCATGTGTCATTTCTAAACGATTTTGTTTGATATCAAAATTAAAACAATTTGTGTATAATTTATACACATTTGTTCCAAGCGTCTAACGTCTTTCTGCATGTCAAACAATGCCTATGTTATTGCTAAAATCATCAGGAGTGAAAGAAAGCAACTGAAAATCATACGGATTTTCTGTCTGACCGAATATATATCTCAGCCATATAATGAAATTTGTAGATTCGCTATCGAGGTCTTCCAAAAATAGGGCTCACCACCCGTGGTTAAAACATTTTGTTGACAAGACACCACAAACATCGACAAAAGTGTGATGGGCGCAAGTATAGAAAGCTCCTATAAATGCATCCCGGCTTCATAGTGTGATGGGCGCAAGTATAGAAAGCTCCTATAAATTATGCATTCCGGCTTCATAGTTGTTTCATATTAACTAAATTCGAAATATCCGACCAAATGGAGGCTGTTTGCTTTAAGTTATCACAGAGGGTATACATGATGTATATACATAGAACACTTAAGGTTATAATATACATAAAATCGATTCGCGTAACAACTTTATGTAACCTTTAGGTATCAATTGGAACATTCTGAACAAGGGGCGGGGCAAATGACACATTCTTAGTTGAAAACTGTCTCTGGGAATTTAAAGCGATTTTCTCTCTGTCCGACAGAACAGAAAAATGAAAACTTCCAATAAACGGCCATGAAAGCATGGGACCGCAAATATATCGATAAAAATATATACTTACAAATTTGAAGTGAAAATCATCTCGCTATTCTAACAAATCCGAACGAGATACGACAGTAGAAACTCGTATGATACAAACTTTGACTCATGTGATACATTTCATATCAAAGAGCAAGAGATATGAATGATATCGATTGGCCCCACACATCGCGCGCGCGATGCTTCGATCCGTGGATAGGAGTGTACAGGTATGCTGCCTTATTGATTACAATAGTACCCGTAGCTTTCCATGATATTACAACATGCACTCATGTCTGATAAGAACCCATTGTACAATATCCGGATGTCAATATCTGTTTTGAACCTATTTTCAAAGAGCTATTTTTGTAAAGATTGCTGTGACAGTTTTTCTATTTTTGGAGAATGTTCACACTTTGTTCGACATTTCTCATCCGTGTAGTACCACCCCTGCATGGGGGAATGGTTTACGATCTCTATCTAATTTAACATGACATTAACTACAATGAACGCCCTTACTTAATAATACTACCCCTGGCCAAGTGATCCTGCTAATATGTGACCCGCCATATCAAATCCAGTCGTAAGTCGGGATTTTTTTTACCCTGTGCCAATGCATTCTCTTATATATGCGAGTCGACCATAGGTCGCCTCGCATATATAAGAGAATGCATTGGCCTAACAATTTTTTATCATTTTTTTAAAATAAATGTTTCTTACAATTTTTACGACATAAAATAAAAAACATCCATTACCGTGCAGGGAGCCCCACACATATATAGAAGCATATAGAAGAGTGTCGTCTGCTCATGTTTGTCTGGGGCTCTGTATGGGTGAAATTATAAAATTGTTAAAGAATACAAGAAAAAATTATTAAAATTGTAAAAAATTGTTAGGCCAATGCATTCTCTTATATATGCGAGGCGACCTATGGTCGACTCGCATATATAAGAGAATGCATTGGCACAGGGTCAAAAAAATCCCGACTTACGACTGGATTTGATATGGCGGGTCACATATGCTGGTGGTCCTGCCGTATTGCTATGATGCTGGGTAGGGCAAACTGATACCGATATACGAAAAAGTACCGTTATTTTTTTTTTAAGTTGTCATTTTCGCGGTGTTTGGTTAATCCGAGCGATTTGAAAACAAAACAAAAACAGTGTGTGTATGAAACATTCAAGAACATATATATTTTTGAAAAATATTATAATGCCTGCGCTAGTGTTTCTAAAACGACGCAAATAACCGTTTTGATTATAATCGATTTTCTTCTACTAATACAATAAGTATTACAAATATTTCACAATAAATATTTTTTGAATGTTTGATACGCATAATAGCTTTTCCTAGATATGATCAGATATGTTCAGATTATCGGAACACCTTGATAAAGACAAATTAAAAAAATATAACGGTACTTTTTGTTAACAGCATCAGTTGGCCCTAACATCATCATAGCAATTCAGCACGAACCAACCGCATCATAACACATTAGCAGGACCATTTGACAAAGGGTGAATACAGGGATGTCAAATCTGAATACCGTCTCGGCGATTCAGTAGAAACAATCTGCACGGTTGAGTGAACACAAACGAACACAGGGCATCGATTGCTTTAGACCAAGGTATCGTTAATAATTAACTCGAATAAGATAAAATACGATTTATCATTTACATTGATAACAATAGCCTTCACGCTGCCACTGGTAAGATTTGAAACAACTCAGCATTGAAGCAAAGCGATATTTATATTCCAGATCAGTTGAATCAGTTTCAATAACAATGAATCTATAACATTCGCTGATATAACAGTAGGATAATCCGGTAAAGGTGCATGCATGTATATTAAAGTTGAAACGAACAATAAATTGTGTAAAACAATAAGATTGTAAAAAACCGTTCTGCGTATACTACAGTTGTTTCTCGTGTGAACGGTCAATACAAAGTTCTCTCGGATAACGGCTGTGGCATTTCGAACTAAACAATTCACAGCGTATACGTTTGGCGAGTGGTCGAGGCCAAATTTCCATTCATTTTCACCAGCCATTCAGTATAACATCGGTCGCACTAGAGGCAGGCGGAGACGAAATTCAATCCCGTACCATTCCTATATAATAGCCGTACCATTCCTATATAATAGCCGTACCATTCCTATATAATAGCCGTACCATTCCTATATAATAGCTGTACCATTCCTATATAATAGCTACCATTCCTATATAATAGCTGTACCATTCCTATATAATAGCCGTACCATTCCTATATAATAGCCGTACCATTCCTATATAATAGCTGTACCAATCCTATATAATAGCTACAATCATAATTTTTTCTAAGAAACCAAAATGACCCCTTTTACGCCATATACATATAGCATAATTGCAATTATAGAATGCCATTTGGAGTGCGTTTTGACCTTTTGGCGAGTGGTCGATGTTAAATTTTCCTTCACTTTCACCATGCCGGTGAACATCCGTCGCCATAGAGGCAATCGGAGACGAAATTCAATCCCGTACCATTCCTATATAATAGCTACAATCATAATTTTTTCTAAGAAACCAAAATGACCCCTTTTACGCCATATAATTATACATATAGCATAATTGCAATTATAGAATGCCATTTGGAGTGCGTTTTGACCTTTTGGCGAGTGGTCGATGTTAAATTTCCCTTCACTTTCACCATGCTGGTGAACATCGTCGCCATAGAGACGAGGAAATCGGAGACGAAATTCAACCCCGTACCATTCCTATAATAGCTAAAAGCACCATTTTCCCCATGAAACCAAAATTACCCATTTTATTCCATACTTAACATAATTGCAATTAGAGGATGCGGGCTGGCGTGCGTTCTGGCCTATCATGTGACCGGATACCATTGGAAACCATGGCGGAAATACATTAGACTATTTGTTATGCTATACCCGATGGCGTTTGGTCACCTGATAGTGCCGGACAACCTCTTTACAAAGCTAATCCATTAGTAAAACCCGTGATATATATACCTACAGATAAATTACCATATGTACATGTATTTTACATGTAGCCCAACTTTATACACTGCACCTTATTCGCGACATTTAATAGTTTTTCTTGTGGTTGTCATTTTATTTGTATTGTTGTCTGTTATACTTGTTATGGTTATCCATGTGTATTATCTGATCTTATCTTACTTCACTGGAATATGTGAACTTTTACATTTGTGTGAATTAGGGAAAGCCTACACGCCAAAGGTGGTCTCGCCGGTAGATCAGTAAAACACTGCATGTAGTGAATTAAAGTCATTAGCTTCACTCCCGGTGGGTATATATTTCATGTCAGACAGAACTGTATCCGATATACCATAAGAAAGGTCATAAAAAACTAGAAATAAAACCCCAAGGTTGCATATTATTGATGCGGTATTCGCCCCGTATTAAATTGTTGAAAACTGCGGTCAGAGTAAGAAATCTTCTCAGATACAACCACATTTTCGGCGCGAATCATCGCGTGGAGGTCATGGAATTATATTCGGAAGAAATCGGAACCGCCCGAAAAACGACGATCGGCTGGCACGCACGGTTAAGAGAACAGCCAAAACAATAGCCGACATGTCGATAACCGAAAGTAGATTCAACAAAACACAAACTAGATAATGTGATTATGTCTTGATTTTTGCATCGATATCTCATGTTTTCTAATTGAAATGTCGAGAATTAATTGGCAACTAACAAAGTGTACACACTGTGTATATGTTATATATGGATTGTTTGCAAATTTAGGCGTGAATGGGTATTCGTGCACAGCATGCAAAATACGATTGGCACACCTCCGAACCGATCAGCTGATCCAGGTCGTCATGCTTCTCATCGATTGAAAATAAACAAATCGGGTAATTCCTGCCCTTCCTATCAAACGTCAACACATTTGGTCGAATTTAAGATGAAGTTATCTGCAATGGCATTATTGACTTATGTAAATGGAAATTATTAGCAATATTTCAAACGCAGAGAGTGCATGAACCACCGATCGATCTATAAATTATAATAGCCCAATCGGGCTGAACTAGATCGATTGGTCTTCCTGGCATAGTGGTTGCTGCTGTAAGAGAGGGAACTCTAAATTTCTTAAATATTAAAATTTTGTTTGTTTTCAGATTTGTACAAGTTTATAATGAATATTACTAGTAAAAAAATATACCATTAATTGTCTTTCATTAGTTTCAAAATAAATGAGAATTTTTTTTAATTGGTAGAAACAGCTGGTCGAAAGAACAATTTAGAGTACTCCCCTTATCCCAGATTCACTTTATAGTAGCTAATTACACTTAAGCATAAATTATTTATGCTTAAGCATAATTAACTTACGATCAGCGTAATACATTTGAATTACGCTTGAGTGTAATTGGGTTCATCAGCTATCTCACCTCTATGGGAGGAAGCCAAATTAACATTTAATAAATAATTGAGCTAAAGCCCCCCCCCCCCCTCCCACAATCAAGGAATCTCTAATTACACTTAAGTGCAATAAGAAGATTCCTTATTGCGCTTAGAGATTCCTTATTGCGCTTAAGTGCAATACGATATTCCTTTTTGTGCTTAAGTGCAATAAGATATTCCTTATTGTGCTAAGCGCAATTAGATATTTCCTTATTGAACTTAATCGCAATTATATCTTCCCTTATTATATCGCTTAAGCTCAATTATATCGCTTAAGCTCTATTATTTATTAAATGTTAATTTGGCTCCCCATATACCTCATGTATATTGGTATAACCTGATGTAGGTTACTGGCATTAGTAATGCGGTTGCATCCATTTCAGCTTGAGGGGAGTTCAATGAGAGTGTATATGAATTACGTTTAAGCGTACTTCATTTACGCTTAAGCGCGGAACTCATTTACACTTAAGCATAATTAATATGAATAATGCTTAAGCAAATACCTAACTCCAACTGATTTCCTCTGTCTGAATAATTGAGTCCATCTCATAGTATATGGGGGAGTCTAAACCGATGTTTGATTGATGTCTTATTGCCAGAGTAAATTTGAGTTTAGAGGAAATTGCATGGGAGACAGCCTTTTCAAATATATTATTTATTAGTGTAAATCAATTGCGCTCAAGCGCAAAAAATATGTGTCTAATAATATATTTGCGCTTTAGCATAAAATTGCCATAAATGTGATCTATTATATGGGAGGCCCTTTTCACATTTATTATTTATTTACGCTTAAGCGCAAATAACCTCTATCATTTGCAATTAAGCAAATAGATCATATTTGCGCTTAAGCGCAAATCATTTGCACTTAAGCGCAAATAAAAATCAATATGCAATGATCCCCCCTGAATTAATTTTACATGGCACAGGCCTAAACACATCACTAAAGTTGATATAGCCCCACCATATGAGGGAAACAATCCCCCAGAAACCCCAAGATCTGTTTTATGACCATGGAAATGATATAGATCTGTGTAGGATATGTCTCTTTTATAAAATATACTATATCTCTGGGATGGCGACACAAATTCTTGGGGACAGGGATGCTGATATTATGAAAATAGGGGTTTTTCCCCAACTTCAAGTCAATGAGTACACCATATGAGGGAAGCAAACCCCAGTAACCCCTAATTCCCTATTTATGGCCATGGAAATGGTATATATCTGTGCAGGAAATAATAAAATATACATGAGCTCTGGGAGTGAGGCACCAAATCTTGGGACACCAGGGACAGAGATGCTGATATGCATATGGAAATATGTTTTTTCTTCAACTTCGAGTCTGTATGGGGCTATTACTATGGGCCCATGCTAATATAATATGAGATGGACTCGATCATTCACATGAGAGGGATGTAATGGAGTGTTAGGTATTTGCGCTTAAGCGCAAATAAATTGATAGACACATATTTGTGCTTAAGCGCAAATGATTTACGCTTAAGCACAAATATTTGCGCTTAATGATTTATGCTTAAGCACAAATATTTGCGCTTAAGCGCAAATAAATAATAAATGTGAAAAGGGCCTCCCATACTATTTCCGCTAAAGCGCATATGATTTGTATTTAAGTATAAATGATTTGCTCTTAAGTGCAAATGATTTACACTTAAGCGTAAATGATTTGCGATTAAGCAGAATCAGAATAAATGTGAAAACGGCTTCTCGTATAATCGCTTAAGCATAATTCATTTATGATTAAGTGTAATTAATCTATCAATGAAAATAAATGACCAGTGAGCTTAAGCGTAAATCAATTACGCTTAAGCACACTTTAATCAATTACGCTTAAGCACACTAGTCATATTTCTATTACTCATAGATGTAATGCTTTATCTACATCATACGGTTAAGCGTAAGTGAAGTACGCTTTATATGTGTGCATTACACCTGAGTGTAATACATTACGCTTAATTGTAATTCACTTACGCTAATGTGCAATTAGCTAATACATGTGAAAAAGGCTTTCCATTATAGTTATCATCCATCAGAATGAATAGTGCTTACTAAAGCTTGACAACAGAATTTGCCATTAAAAACATTTCATGGCCAATGAGCTAACAAATGTTCTGTACTGGCATATTGAATACCAATTATTTGTACTATTGTACAGGTATAATGTAATTAAACAGTTTTGAGTTACAAAAGTAAGACAACTCTTTCTGCACGGTACTGTGCTTGCGGCCAGATTGATGTAAAAATTCGGTCAATGCGCTTACAATTTTCTATAAATAGTAACATTTTGGAATTATTACCTCTCGATCACTGTTCGATTATAATCTTTGCCACTAACTCGGCCAATGTTCTTCCGTTTGTGATTTCACGCAACAATTCCCTTTCTATTCCTTCCCTGTCGAATTGACTACCGATTGCGATGTCAATTTGTTTTTCGCTTTAATATTCTGATGTGCATGACGCTATTCCAGCGAACGGTCATCCTCCCTAGAAGCCATTTCTGAGAACGAAACCCGATTCAATCCCAATCGAGTCGGAAGTGCTCGGGCATTTCCGTGACTGAACAAGACCACGCATCGGTTTGTATTTTCGTGTTATTATGGTGAGATTAATCGGGACGATTGATGAATATAAATAGTTAGCCGAATGGCCGTATAATGTGTACAAACTGACTTCAGGATGGGGGATTTCGTGTATCTGAGTTATTTTATTCACTCTTCCCACAGAATGACGCAGGGTACTCAATTGTGAGGTTCAATTTACGTTTCACATCACTTTAAGATATCTCGATACGACGTGTACACATGTATGACGTGAACGATTCACGTAACAATAGAGAGGTTCCTCATGGGTGTCATGTAATTACGATTATACGGTTAGTGCACATACGTCATGAAATTGTGCGCACGTTGTAACTGTAGCCGTGACGTCATAACCGTCACATCGTATATATATATATATGGTATCAATTTCTTTGGTTTGTACCAAAAACTACATTTAAAAATATACAGACTCAGTCAATTAGTATAAAACTATCGGATATTGTTTAGCACAAGGCGATATGAGATATAAGAATAGTGTATTTACATAATTCAAACACCACAGGCAACTGCAGGTATATAACATACAGCAGTCACGGGGGACATTTACGAAGAGATTTACCGAGCGAACTGATCCAGAGAACTGATCGAACTGAATCAGCCCTCCAATATTACTTACAATATATAGATTTGCTTGGCCCCGCCCTTGATTTACTACGCATGTGCAATTAATTGAACACCATACTTAGAACCAGTTGTACTAGTATGAATTGTAGGACAAACAGCTCACAATGGGTATATCAAGATATACACATCCTGAGCCCATTTTCCCACGATATATTTCTATATGCTATTGTAAAACAAGGTGAGTCCTAGATTAACAATACTCACTCCAGTTGATATTTTTACATTAGTTTTGTCATATACAGCCACCACTCAACAAACCTCTGTCATCTAATTGGCCGATAGAATAGAAGATTATTGTATGCGTTGTGCTTCATCTGGTAGATCGTGCAAAGCAAAACAAATCACTGGGCATGATTATCAACAATCGTAATCGTCGTCATTATTTTTGCGAAACGAATTTATTTTGGCACTACATGAATTTTACGACTACGAAATAATAGGTATACACTCTATCCGTGAGTTTGCGAAACCTATTTAATGGCGAATTCTATGGATTTCCGTGAAATTATGTTGCACGTCACCAGCAATGTTGCCTATATATACATGGTGTAAGTCAGGGCTAGTGAACGAGCGATGGAGGTGTATATATTTGTATTATATACATGTACCAATACATTTTGCGAACTTGCAGCGAAAATGCATGGTGCATTAGTAATTTAATTATTTCCGTTATTCCGTTAAATCCAATGTTTTATTAATTTAAAACTTGTCCCTATCTGAGGCTAACTCCATCACATCAGCATTCGCGCTTATTGGAAATGTCACCAGACGACTTGTGGCACGTGCAGCGAAAATGCATGATAAATATGCCAGATAAATATGTATTGTTTTAAACACCGCACATAATCACGCCCAGAAATATTTGCAGCTTTGTAACTTTTGATGCGTAGATTTGCGTGGAAATGCCTATTCAATATTGGTCGAATGACTCCTCGTTAAAGGGACAATGTTCCTTTAACGAGGAGGTCAATTGACCAATATTGAATGAATTATTCTTGTTGAACAGTTTTTTCGCAAGTTTCATTGGAACTGATTTAGAGCCACCCAATCATTTCCCCAGTAGATTATCAATTGCAACAATTTCATTAGCTTGCGTTGCATTATTAAAGGTACTCAATCGGATCAGACGCTCCTAAATTACTATTTCTTTGGCTTCGGGGGTAAACAATATTTGATTCGAGTCGAGGAACCCACCCATCAAGACTCAGAGTGATCAGATATCGATTTTTGAAGTTTGTTATTTCTCGAGATGTGTAATAAAATGTGGCCCAGAAACACGTGGTCAAACGGAGGGTCTCGGACAAAATTGCGAATGAAGATGGATAACTCTAAAATCAAGTGGAAATACGGTCAAATTTCGTGATACTTCAGTGATAATACGGCCATATTTTGTTGAACAAATTGTTGATAAATAACAAGTTTTGGAAAATATGATACCATAATTGACAGTGGTTAGCATTATTTGCAATGTTGCAATTAATCGATTATGAAAACTAAAGCTTATTTTGAAGAAATGTTGTTGTTGTATCTTGATGATATGGGGACCCGCTGATCGGATTGAGTACCTTTAAGCAATCAACCGACAATAATTCGAGCGTATGCACAACTCGCACCTAATTGTCTGTTGTTGAATACTCGAATGTTGGTTCGTTGATTTCTTGGTAAGACAACACAAGTGTCTTAGCATTAACCCTTTACCCAACAGAACGGCCCTGTGCCAATGCATTCTCTTATATATGCGAGTCGACCATAGGTCGCCTCGCATATATAAGAGAATGCATTGGCTTAACACATATTAAAAATGATAAAATTGTCAAAGAATGTAGAAAAATATTATAAAAATTGTTAAAAAATGTAAGAAAAAATTATAAAATTGTTAAAGAATGTAAGAAAAAATGGTAAAAAGTGTTAATTTTTTTTTTTTTTAGGCCAATGCATTCTTTTATATATGCGAGGCGACCTATGGTCGACTCGCATATATAAGAGAATGCATTGGCACAGAGCATAACTGTAACCATCACAATGGTCAATGAACCGGTTCCAATGATATCCATATTTGTATGGTGTTATTGAGACAGACCGAAGATATTTTAGGCTGTTGAAGCTTTATTTGGGCGTTTTTGGCCGTTTTGTTGGGTAAAGGGTTAATAGTCACATATAGAACAAAAGAACTTTTGGTCTGTGTCGTCTATTTGGACAGAGCTACCACTACACTGAAACTACTAGATCCTAGTAAAATGGACGTAAGATGGCAGTTGATGTTTGACTACACAGTAGTCTATAGTTTAATATTATATAACTAACTGATAAATATTAATTAAAATTTATATTTTAAATTATCAGTCAATAAATAAATAAAACAATTAGAAGGACTGTGCTTGTTGATGATAGTTGTTTTACAGACTTAAACAACATTTATTTTATTTCGCAGGAACCCACTGTGAAGACATT
Organism: Siphonodentalium dalli; assembly: GCA_032622095.1. Taxonomy (NCBI): domain Eukaryota; kingdom Metazoa; phylum Mollusca; class Scaphopoda; order Gadilida; family Siphonodentaliidae; genus Siphonodentalium; species Siphonodentalium dalli. The sequence goes on from CP136063.1 coordinate 278,799,954, forward strand.
GCGTCCCTTTAACCCTTTACCCAACAGAACGGCCCTGTGCCAATGCATTCTCTTATATATGCGAGTCGACCATAGGTCGCCTCGCATATATAAGAGAATGCATTGGCTTAACACATTAAAAATTATAAAATTGTTAAAGAATGTAAGAAAAAATGGTAAAAAGTGTTAAAAAAAGATTTTTTTTGGTCGACTCGCATATATAAGAGAATGCATTGGCACAGGGCATAACTGTAACTACCACAATGTGGTCAAGGAGCCGGTTCCAATGATATCCATATTTGTATGGTTCTATTGAGACAGACCGAAGATATTTTAGGCTGTTGAAGCTTTATTTGGCCGGTTTTGGCCGTTTTGTTGGGTAAAGGGTTAATAAGAAACGAACGTACAAAGATATCCGAATAATTTACCTGCGAGGGTTAATCCCATACACGGCCGGCCACTCCATTCACGCCACTCCATACACGCCACTCCATATACGAAGCACAACTATCCACTAAGTGGTACTCTTCGACAAGATAACGACCGAATGGCAAAACATCTGACATTAGGAGTGCAATAGGTTACAATCAATGGTAATGTTTTCTTCACACTAATTACTGACTCTGAGTCAGTCGTCGACTTATTTCCATGACCGTAAACTTCCCTAATAGTCCTTTCGATACTTACGGACGACCCTCTCCTACGGAATAATCGAACAAAATGCTAGTTGCTGGGGTAATTATATCAAATCATAATTGGATTGTCAAATGCACAAATCACTCTCAAGTTATGAGCGTAAACCATGTTAGAAATTCATTGTTCTCAATATATTACTTATCAATTATTGATGAACACTTCACAACCTTGTGCCAACGCGGGATTTAGTCATTGAAAATCGATCGAAACTCCCCAATCCTTCATCGAGGACTCTGTGGGGAGTTTGTTGTTCTTACACGTTCTTACTCAGAAATGTATTAATCAATTCCTGTTCATTGCAAGATAGTTACGACTTTGTAGGAAAAATAAAAAAAAATTGTGGTGATTTCTTGTATAAACGATTTATCTGTCCGTTCACCTGATTGTCTGTACATTTGACCTCACCAGTCTGCTATGTATTGTACCTATTTGTGTATGTCTGGCTGCTTGTCTGTATGTCTGTATGTTTCGAGGTGATGAGCGAATGTCTCCGTGCCCCTTTGCATGTCTGCTTATTCGTGTTCCTATAGCTGCTTGTATTTATGTCGAATTTCCTGAATGATCAGCCGTGGTCTGATACTGACAGGTAATGGCATGGAACAGCCCATGGCTAAGATATTGACGGGAAATCCGCAGACCACGTCGCCAGACGTTAATCTGGAATTGTCAGACCACAGATATTGATTATGAGTAAAGCTCAATTTCTCCCTCGGTGTTAGCAAATCCATGAAATCACGACCAACAGAAATTGTCACAGCCGTGTACACCAAGGTTCAATCACCAGACCTGAATCTTATATTGTCAAAGAAAACTGACACGAAACATGTATTTATCCGCACCTCAACACATTAATCTTTTCTTCACTATATATATACACATTGATGAATATATAGTTCCATTAGGAAATGTTCAGATAATAAGTTCAACAAACGTCATAGGCGAATAGTTGAACTTACTATCTGAACTGTTCCCACAATTGAATATGGTTTCTTCTGCACTTGTGCTATGCGTATGTCAGTATATCGTCTGATTATATGTTTCTATTTACAATTTTATACCGAATGGGCGAATCCATAAATTGAGTAAATTTTTTCTTCAACAGCTAGATATTGTAAGATAAGTTTATAATGCCTCAACCTCAATTCATTCAAACCCACAAAGGAGCATGCATATAAAATTAATTAAATTATTGTAAGATAAGATTATAATGACTCAACCTCAATTCATTTGCCCAACTATTATATAGTACAAAAAAACACAAAGGAGCATGCATATTAAATGAGTGTTTTATATTTGTAAATATTCTTCCATGTGCAACTTTGGCAACCATTAGCATGTCATGGTAAAACGTTGATAGTTTTGGGAAAATACGCTAGAAAATTTTCGTCCGTTTTCAATTTTTCATCAGTTCCAAACACCACTCCACATGTTTGTCTTAAAAATTTGCTGGATTTTTTACCATACGTGCGTTTTGGCCATTTTGCTTTCGTTAAAACATTCAAAACACCTTAAATGTATAAAACTTTGACGATTTTGTGGGGGAAACTGTCGCTCAGTTATCCCAAAGGTAGTCCAAGTCTTCTTGTACTAAAACCAGCTAAGATATTGGTATGGCGATTTGCTGGTGTTTAGTCCAAGCCCGCCTGCATAGGCTTCTTATAACACGACTTACGCCCAGGATCTGTGGCGGGAATTTGTGGTGTATTTTACTCGATTTACCTAAAAAATCAATACATGATGCTATATACATCGGAAAGAGTGACATCTTATGGTCATAATGGTGTATAATAATCTAACTTTCATGCTAAATTACGCATAGAATATTCCGGTTGATTGTCACCGACATCGCGTTTTGTGACATCGCTGTATATTTTGTTTACGTTTTAACCGAAAGCCGAAGTCGTACGGAAGAACTCCGGCATAGTCCGGAGTTTGGTCTGGCTATACAAACAAAATGGCGGCCCCCGTATTATTCTAATGCTCGTTGTGTTTACACTGTTTTAAACTGTGAGATGGTTGTAATTCCCGCAATTTATTAAATGTATTACATTTATATCTTCAATATTTACTTAATCTATGCATTTATTTATTTATTGACACGTACAATTACGATTACAATGGAGAATTCATCGTGCGTGGTTGATCGAAAATCTACGGAATATTTTCCCCGAAAAATGCCGAACGCAGTTCGCGAGGTCAACTGAGTTCGCATACTTTTAAAATTATGTAAACATTGCGTTAAATGTCTCTTTTCACATTAAAATACCGCGTTCAAATCACAACTGATGTGGGTTTCAGATCAAATAGCATGTCTTCTGCGGAAAATATCCGTTTATTGTCGCAATTGTGATATTCTATTTCATATAATTGTGGTTTTATTTGAGCGGGTCACTAACGCTTAAGTCGTGTTATAAGAAGCCTATGCAGGCGGGCTTGGACTAAACAACAGCAAATCGCCATACCAAGAAGACTTGGACTATCCCAAAGGAAGAGGTATAATTATGTCGCACATATACAGTGCCTATACTATGATTGTGTATGTGCTGAGCGGGAATGTCAACACGTAATTCAATTTCGACGTAATTTACCGACGGCACGTCGTTAGAAGTGAAAGATTGAACCAATTACATGAATAGACGACGCCCTTGATATTTTTAATTACCGCGATGACGGTATTAGCACAGACACATGGGACGGCGTGACACTAGCCAGTCAAACCATTGGCAGACGAAATTTCATGTCCCTGTCTATTCTAAAGACTCATTGACGAGTTGTTTTCCCTTAGGAAATGTTCAGATAATAAGTTCAAAATAGATCGTTGAAACGATCCAAAGTGCACCAAATTTAACCTAGTTTTTCCCCATCAAATTGTCCGTGGGGAGCACAGCACAGGGCTCCCTGGCGTACTTCACGTACTTAGTCCACTACAGATGCGCTCGGGTGTGTCGCACTAATCGTTTGATAGTGACACAAAGTCTGGATCACATTAGTATATTATGTTAACACCACATACTTTTACGTTTAGTGTATAAACCCAATGAATACTATGTACCTGTACTGAACTACCGATGCGGTGGTGTCACACCATCATGTTAAGTTTTACGGATGGGTTATCTCTTCCTAAATATTATATAGTTTCTGGGGTACATTTTGTATCAAATAATAAATATGAGTCGAATAACCCTGTCCGGAAACGCATCTGTCAATTAATATTGATTTTTATATCGATATTTTCTTATATATCAATGCGATAATTAATTGGACACTTTCGTTACTATTTTTAAAATAGACCGTCGTGAATCCTTCAGACGATCTCAGATAGATATAGAGTTCTCCCCTTGCTACGCTCCAAACATTTCCGCGAACCGTAAAATGTCTCATATTGATCGCACGTATTATACCTGAAAATTCGAATTAAAATCGATATTAATTGATGGAAGCGTTTCAATGGGTCTTCGATTCATATCTATTATGTTATATATCCAGGGAACTAGATAAAACTTGTCGTAGGAAGGGATAGACAACCTTTGACAGTTGTAAATTCGTGACTGGAAGTAAAGCAGTTGGAAATTCGGAAAGAAACAATAATTTGGTATTTATGTTCTTGTAAACAAACAACCGATATCTGTTGTAAAATGCGTTGTATATTTTTTTAGTTTCAATAAAATGTGGTATTAACCCTTTACCCAACAAACCGACCAAAACCGGCCAAATAAAGCTTCAACAGCCTAAAATATCTTCGGTCTGTCTCAATAGAACCATACAAATATGGATATCATTGGAACCGGCTCCTTGACCACATTGTGATAGTTACAGTTATGCCCTGTGCCAATGCATTCTCTTATATATGCGAGTCGACCATAGGTCGCCTCGCATATATAAGAGAATGCATTGGCCTAAAAAAAATCTTTTTTTAACACTTTTTACCATTTTTTCTTACATTCTTTAACAATTTTATAATTTTTAATGTGTTAAGCCAATGGTCGACTCGCATATATAAGAGAATCCATTGGCACAGGGCCTTTCTGTTGGGTAAAGGGTTAATTCGGAATATACGCTGGTTACTTCCGTCATTATATGTACATTGGAAATTGTCTGATCTGGTGGCTGGACTGGAGAAAGAAAAATCCCTACAGCAACAATAAGGCTGTCGGTACTGAGCAATACTTTAATTACCTCACCTTGATATCGCCCCTATAGGGATTGGATAATAATTCACATGACTCCTGTATTGCCCCTGTAATGCCATCATACTAAGTAAATTCTTCCGGAATTCAGCTGGTCAAATTAATTGAATGGACATCAAACAATGCAGTACCCAAAAACTGTGGGAAGACAGTAGCGGCATAAAATGCGTTTGCATTACAGACAACTTCCATGTTGACATGCTTGTAATGATTGTATACTATGGCCAGATATTAAGAATTGGAGCTAATCTGTGTTGGAGTCGCCGTTGATATCAATATACATGTAAGACAGCACAGGGTACACTTTTGTGAAACTGAGAAAATTGCTCGGCATTGAATAACATGTAATTCAAATCCAATGTACTACGTGAGTACAACGACAATTGCTTTGTCGTAGGCAACCAGACGTGAGACTTCATATATGTGACCCGCCATATCAAATCCAGTCGTAAGTCGGGATTTTTTTTACCCTGTGCCAATGCATTCTCTTATATATGCGAGTCGACCATAGGTCGCCTCGCATATATAAGAGAATGCATTGGCCTAACAATTGTTTACAATTTTTTCTTGTATTCTTTAACAATTTTATAATTTCACCCATACAGAGCCCCAGGCAAACATGAGCAGACGACACTCTTCTATATGCTTCTATATATGTGTGGGGCTCCCTGCAGGGTAATGGATGTTTTTTATTTTATGTCCTAAAAATTGTTTAGAAACATTTATTTTAAAAAAATGATAAAAAATTGTTAGGCCAATGCATTCTCTTATATATGCGAGGCGACATATGGTCGACTCGCATATATAAGAGAATGCATTGGCACAGGGTAAAAATATCCCGACTTACGACTGGATTTGATATTGCGGGTCACATATGCGCTATATATGTTTTCTGCGAACATGAATCGCATTGGCAGATATGTATCAGCCTCTGATTATTCCATGCGAACAATAGCTACAAGAGATAAATTATGTTCAGGTGCGTACCAAATCAAAAAAACTATTATCGAGCACTAAAAAGCTCATAGGTCAACTCTACTCAAGATTTGCGAAAGCGTGGCTGATTTTGATCGACAGAGATAGGATAAGAAGATTGCCTCATATATATAGAACGAGCTCCATTGGTATATTTGAGTTCCACAAAGGAGTTATTTCTGTGCACATCACATATTGTGCAAGTTCGTTCCGTATATGATCTTCATCTGCTTGTGTAGAAATCACACATGCATCACATTTATATCAGATCAACTCATGTGTTATCGAAGTTCTTCCGTACGGTTTCATCAAAATGTTTACACCATTTTTAAAAACAATTCCTGCACTTCTGTAATTGTATCCGCAACGTTCCAGATAAAACTAATAGGATATATATTCCAACATTACTGAATACCCTGTGCCAATGCATTCTCTTATATATGCGAGTCGACCATAGGTCGCCTCGCATATATAAGAGAATGCATTGGCCTAACAATTTTTCATCATTTGTTATTATTTTTTACAATTTTAATAATTTGTTCTTATATTCTTTAACAGACTTATTTTGTAGGTTTAGTGCCAGGGAATCTTACGTTTTTCATGGGCATCAAAATTATTACTATGAATACTTTTGATAGTTTTGAGTTATAACATGCCCCTAAGGTTTTATCCAGTTTGTTTTTAAATTCGTTATAGCATGCTTAAGCATACCCAAAATAAATTCAACCCAAAAAAAACAAAAATAAAAAAAGTTTTAATTTGTTGTTTTAATTTAAAAAATTTTTTAGGGCCGATTTTACAGACTGTTAATTAGGGTCAATGAGATCGGCCCCTGGCACTGAAAGGTTAACACCATTACAACTCTAAGCACCGGGCTACCATTTCCACGTATAACAGCATAACAGTGGCAGCTACTATTTTGCCCTTTTCGCAGTATATATTCAGCTTGTAATTGGCCTTCGTGGTTATATATGGTCTGCCAGCAAATTAAATAAACTACGTGTGTTCGATGGACAATTGCATACGAGATTGTGGGGTTTCTGTGACTCTAACCTTTTTACTGTTTGTGAACGCAAATTTGCTGTATAATGTTAATGGAAGTCCCCATGTGGACGTTTTGCAATAGCTCTTAATAAACTTTCCATTAACTGGTCTTGATTGTATATCCATTACTGTATCCAGTTGTGTCGATGCCCCATCATATGCATGGCGTGGGCCAAACATGACCTTGTTGTGTTTCGGTGAGGTATTCATAACTAAATTTATCACATAATTTGCCCTTAAAAGCAGTTTCATAATTATCGGTAAGACACACGTTTAATATCATCGCGTGCGATGACGTCACACCGTTCTTCAAATGACTTGCGATCGCTGCAGTTTATGATTGTTGTTTTCGATGAATATTTCGCGTTGCTTCGCGTTTATTTGATTATGTGATAAAAGGTACCTCACACTCGTCTTATTTTATACGTAATTTATCAACCTCGTCCACAAAAGTATATTTTAGCCTCGTTAAACCTCGGCTCAAATCGAATTTAGTGAACTCGGTTGATAAATTCCGTATAAAATAGAAACTCATGTGAGATCCTCTATATCCAGGCACTAGGCATAGGAATTTTGCTTTTCACGATATGTTGACAGCCAGAAAGAAGTTGAGGAACTGTTATTCACATGCTGCAATCGACACGGGAATGATAAACCTTAGGTTATTTTTGCCAGATACTGATGGTTTGATTTTTTTTTAATGGACACTGACCATCAACAAATCGGTTATGTGCACCATTCTGTTAGACCACAGCGAAGTTAATCGGCAACGTATCTCCTATGAAGTAAGCGATTATGATTATGTATTATGATTTTACGTACTCTCCAATAACTGAAGCAAACATCTCGGATATGCAGTCGAAGAGTTTTCTGGTGAGCTCTTCAGTTAGCCTGCGGGATTTGTTTGTAATTCAACTGTAGTTGCTGGGGCGAGTTGGTTATAGATAGACCCATCAATGCGACCATCTATTGCACGAAGTAACAAGGGTGCCACATGTGCGGACTCCCGTCTTGAGGAGTGTGACGTTGTCTCAACTATTCAAACTAATTTCGGTTGACGAAACACACAGCTATGCTAAAAGCAAGATACTAAAAAAATTCACCTGCAATTAATGTATCTTATTAGACACGACTGTCTCATAATTAGATATGATATAAGGTTCTAATGGTTTGCATAAACTATGTAATTGCATATGTGGCGCCGGTATTTCTAAGTTGAGCAATTATGCACAATCAGCAATTATGTGTATGATAGCAATACAGAAAGTCGAAAGTCAGGTTGGTATATTGCTCCTGAATTTTATAAATTTTTATGGCCGGACGAAATCAACGTGGATCGAAATCAAATAATAGACAACGAGTAATGCAAATCTTCCCCAAACGAAATGGTATGGCCGCAAAGTTGGGTTTCTTTGTGTATTATGACTGCAGGGATTCTTTTGCGTTCGGTGCACTCGTTATGCTCTTATAGTACAATCAGCATAATGTAATATCTAGTTTGAGTTCCTTCTCAACAATGATTAGGATCGTTTAAATTATATTGGCCAATCTCATGTTAGGTTTTTAGGGATCTTTGTGATATATTCTCTGTTATAAAACACCTACATTTTCAAGCGTACCCACAATATACCTCAACAAGATAGTGTCTAATTTATTTTGGGCGAATATATCCATCTCCTCTGCTAAATGCCATTTGAGAATATAAATGCAAGTGAAAGACACTGACAATATTTAAAACTGCGTAAACTTTTGTTTATTCAATTCTGTCCATTTCTGTCCAAGATTAATTAGAACATAGAGAAACATTTTTTTTGGTGAAATTTCATTGTGCTTTATTTAAATTGCATTTTTCGGAATATGGACAGCAATTAGACCCAACTTACAACATAATATGTTTACCATAGTACTAGATGTCATTACTGAAAAAAAAAGAAATATCCTACATACCACAGTTTACTACAGATAACCGAAAACGATGTAAGGGGTATGTATGACAATTCAACAATTTTCTATATTTCGGTTGCCATTTTGGCAGGCATCTTGTTTTTTTTTTATCAATTGTGTTCTTTCAAAAGGAAGCTTGGTCCATTTTCATCATTGGTGTAGAAATATTTAGCTTTTTCTTAGGGATCTGCGAATCGGGGATTTTGCATCGAATCGAATCTCGATATCGAATCTCCTTCCTGATATCGACATCGAATCGAATCTCGAATCGAATGAGCTAGTGATTGACATTGTTTACCAGTGTGTATTTTGGTGTCTCATGACAAAACACTGCAAAATTCACTAGATGATAGATAACAATGTTAATCTCCTTAAACATCCGTTGGAACTTGTGTTTTTTTGGGGGAAAATCATTACATAGGCAAGTCACTCTCAGGCTCATGGAGGGTTTGGGACATGTTGTATTGAATTTATATCGAGCTGTGTCATGGCAAACATGACACAAGAAGTGACAGTAAGACACATAAAGACAGTTCAATCAACGTATCATAATCCCCATGGAATGGAAGTTACTTGTCTACATTATTTAATACAGATAATAAAGATTTGACACAAGTGGACATGGGTACACCGTTCAGCTATATAATTGTTGTAGTCCGATACCAATGGTAGTTATCTGTTAAACGGTTCACCCCACAATAGATCAAACACCTACATCACATATTCACACAGTAGTTGTCTTCACGGTGGGGGTACCAGAAAACAGACACAAATTGCAAGTGGCAAATCGTCGCCTTACAGTCAAAAGGTCGTAAGTCGGATTTTGGACAAAAACGGATTAACTCGTGAAAATACTTTCCCGCTAAAGCTTCGCCTTGTGTCAAAACGTCGTACCTCTAGCTCAATCGGAACCTTGTTTTTTGTCATGTGGCTATTTTGTCGTATACCGATTTGTGACGTCGTTCTCCAGGCAAAACGTCGTAACTCCTACACACCATAAGCACGTGTGCTACTGTGGCCGGGAAAAGCTTCAAATTCGGAAGGAATTCAACAAAATTCAACCTGACAGGTATGTTACCTTCTTATAGTACATGCAATGCATCTTAATGCATAGCATAATAGTAGCTACATTCACCAATTAGCAAACGTCGTTAAAAAACATGTTCTCTCGTCCAAATATCGCAATTTAATTCCAAAATTTAGGTTCTGTGACAGTGTCAGGTAATCATTTCTGGATATTTCCAGTTACGCATTGATAAACACTGGTTCGTGGCGTGCTATAGCGATAATTATGTTAGATACGACATTTTGCATTAACTTTACTGTTCACCTCATGTCGAGACTTTCGAGATACTGCCTTTTGATGTCTGGTTAGAAAACAGTTTTTGTCTCTCCTGAAAAGTGACTGAAATCTACTTACGACCTTTTGACTGTAAGGCGACGAAATGTAATAAACATTATTCAACGGATCCAAACTTGGTGCAACGCGCTCGATTTCCCGGGAAACTGAAAGTAGGAAATGTGTAGGAATTCTGCCGGCAGTGTCGCAGATAACTGGTCGCACATGATGTCGTCCGTTTAAGAACGTAATAGGCCGATTGTTCTAAGGTTTCTCACCGTTTCTGTTCATTCCAATTTATGTTTTGTCGCCCATAACGGCGGCTGACATTGAATTTTATTCAGGTAATCTGAATTGGATATCTGAAGTTCTAAACATAAGGTAATCAATTGAGTTCCCACACCGTGTAGACAATTTTCAATTTACATAACGTCGATACAGATTACAAATATATGCGGCGATTGATCACCGTCACGAGTTGCGATCGAAGCACATAATTTGCATAATGCACGGCTATTCTGAACGGCATACATTCAAAATTACCTAAGTTGGCTAACTTGGCAACCACGTGCTTCAATATATGTGAGTTCAGGTAATCTGGCATGTGTTATTCAGACGCAAAAAAACGAAACTACACCTAAGTAACACCGATTCGAAAGTATCCGAATCAGCGGACCGATTCGGTGTCGATCTTGAATCGGGTGCCCGATATCGACATCGAATCGAATCTCGGGCCCTAATTTTTCTGTGTTAAATTTTCTTCCTACTCATTGCCCTACTCTGCAATTGTTTGTGGGTGCCATGATGATGATTTGATCTAATTTTCGTGGTATCATTTTGTTGAATTATCGGACAATCAGATATTGTTCACCAAATTTACAAACTATACCATAAGCCCGTGGTCTTCTGCTAACAGGGAGCACATTTAATCAAATATTTACACTTTTCTCCAGCACATGAGTGATATCATTGCACATTGGACACATTTGGGTGATTTCTCCATTTTGGCAGCCATCTTGGCCGCCATCTTAAACGAATATCCTCTATTTTGAGTGTAATTAGATGGCAAATAACATATTTAAAACACTTGTACACTCGTTTCATCAAATTCAATTATATTTTGTTTAACACATGGCTATAGAATCAGAGAATTGAATTTTGGTAACATTTCATAGCACGTTTTTGAATTCTCATTTTAAAGATAAGTGGCAGAAATAAGATCCCAAATGTGACATATTATGTTATCTAAGTGGTTGGATACTAGAACTTATTCAAATTAAGGCCGCTATTAGCCAAAATTTTCAAACACCAGTTAACGATTCAAGAGGAAAGTGTGACAAATCATCCATTTTCCGAGTTTCGGTCGCCATTGTGGCGGCCATTTGGATTATGGTGGCCGATTTGATGTCAAGTGGAAGTACGTTTTATTAGTTTAACAACAGTGGTGAGATGTTAAATTTTCTATTATAAATTCACTACCAGCTATTAATGAAACTGACTCAGTGCATATTCTGAATTTTTGGATAGCGGCCATCTCGATGACGTCATAAATAATCCAGTCGCGCTACCATGGCTACCCAGGTGTCTAACATTTGTATTCTTTACCTGAGATATCAAGCAACATCATTAGCATAACATCATTACCATAACATCATTAGCATAGTCGCTATATTTCTTCACAAAATGCACACGAGTGTACTTGAGAGTCTCTACTATAAAGATATACATTATACCTTCCAACTTCCAAGCAGCATACGAGAAAGCAGCTTTTGAGAAATAACACTGAGTTAGGGTCTATTCTCATTGCACACGCGCGTGCGATTAATCGCAGCGTTTTTTAAGGTGCGTGTTAACATAACGCAGAGCGATTCGTGATCAATTACCTTCCTCAAACAACCACGTCCTATTCGTGACCAATCATCTTATGCAATCAACCTCGTCATCGAGATAGCCGTTACAGAGAATGGCATGGTTCACTCGGTCACATATACTATCCGGGTACAGTCATTCTCATAACTGATGGGCGATAAAATAATAAATGAAGTACGGAAAGGAAATGGCTTGGAAAGAAGTTTCCAACGTATAGCTACTAGCTAGCATCAGTGGTGAATTTTGTATAATTCAATCGAATTATATTACCTGTCAGCCTCGCGCAAAACTGTACCCAAGATTGTGAATATATAGATTGATAGTAATGTGCCGTTTAGCATGTGCGATCACTGATGATAAGCTGCCGATGACGATCAAATTGAAATCAATCGCTCATGCGAACAGCATCCTGGCGACAGAATGATACCTGAAACGATGCGTGTGTGACTCTTAAGGTCGAATTCTGAGTCCCATCACTTATTCTATTTGAATAGTGGTTCGTCAATTATAGTACCGCGTTGTAACTGTTGCCAGCGGCTATACAAATGAGCACTCGATGATGGGGAGGGGGTCTGAAAAACAAAAGTTGAACATAAAAATCCCTCCCAACCATGGGTCTACCACCCTCCCTACATGCAAATCTATTTGTTTTTCCTCCAACAAATTGGGGTTTCATCCCCTAGCTCTTTCCCCATAATTTTTACTGGATATCATATGTTTGAGTACAACTGTTTTAAATGAGCTTTATTCAGAAAGACGATTTTTGTCAGAACTAGCTAACTATAAAGTAAAATTTTGAAAGATCTAATTCAACCACTTGAATCGTACACTTTTGATAATCTTGAGTGGTAATAACAATTATATACATAAAACTCATGTAATCTGGGTTGTGATCGTACTATATAGTGTTATATACTTTTCAAGCTGGAATAAAATATGCATATTTATGCCCAACTACATGGAATTGAACCCTCTATTTCTAATTATAATTAGCTAGATATAAATTGTGTCCTCAAAACTTATGTCATTTTGATGGCATTGCTCGTTATACTCAACTTATACCTGAGTAAATCTAACTGAGGAAAATTAAAGTTTATGTGTCAGCATATATATATGTGGTCACCCCCAACCAAAAGTACTTTATCATCCTCCAACCTACCCTAGCCCTGTGTATGAATGTGTTCGTCAGACCCCCACCCCTATTGGGGGAACTCTTAGCAGTGGGAGGAAGGAATGCAATCGAACACACATATAGAGCCGCTCGACCTTAAAAAACGCTGCGATTAATCGCACGCGCGTGTGCAATGAGAATAGACCCTTAGTGTGTTGGTGCGTTTTCAGTTTGTCCGGTTAGTTGGTGTCAACATAGTTATTTAAATTCCGGTTAGCATACATGTAAGTAAATAACATCAATTAACAAAAGTAAATATAATAGTGCATGTTTACATAAACTGAATAATTGGAATGGGGGGGGGGGGGTTAAACAACAAGCCCGAGGTGGTTTATGATAAGCGTGTTCCCCTTTTGTTACGCCCCCTTCATTATTTGCGGTTAGTTCTGCAAACTACTCCACATACCATGTTCTATAGCTGAAATGTGATGGGTTAAGTTTGTCTAAATTCATTATAACAGTTTTGCTTCTTGTCACCTATTGCATGTCAGCGCATTAATATTCGTCAAGCCGACGGCCTCGGACCAAATTGCGGATGAAGATGGTTAACTTAAAATAAAGTGGTTTTGTGTGTTATATATTTGACAATCCGGCCAAATTTCGTTGAACAAAATGCTGATAAATAACACGTTTTGGGCAAATTTATACCATAGTTGACAGTGGTTAGCATTATTTTTGGGCAATTAATCGATCCTGATAACTGAAGCGGCATTGCTGTAAGGTTTTGTGTATTATGTGTTCGTATCTAGACACAATACATCTTCCGAGTAGCAAAGAGAAGGGGATAATTATCCCGGATCTTGGTATATAATACGCTAATGATTTATATCACGGATTTATAACGAACCCAAATTGGAACCAACATACTGTTTTTTGGTTTCAACAGTATCATTCATCCCTAATTTCCTGAATGGGAAGGGATTAACGAGTTCGGAGAATTACTCTACCACCGGTAGGATCGACCAGATGGTTCACATAATATCGGATTAACCAGTCATCGAACGCGTAATATGTTGGAAGTTCGTGTATATGCATGCATGGCAAACATTCTACGATAGCTACATCGGCGTTTATGTATTAACAATGCTGCAACGCATATCATCAAAACACCATACTGATGTACATGTAAAGCCCCCCGTAATCTAATGTTCGTTAGTTTTAGATCCAATCTCGTAACTTCAGACTTCTCGATGTGAGTGCAGGGGCGGGGTTAGTACCGTTAGGTGGTCTCTCTTGGAGGGTATACAACTCAGTAGGTTTTCAAACTGTACCGGGAAATTCTATTTGCGCCTCTGGGTTGGAATCTATTTGCACCTCTGGGCTGGATTCTATTTGCACCTCTGGGTTGGAATTTTCCAACTGGCACCTCAAGCTCTCCAACCGTTGTAAATGTTTAACCCTTTCAGTGCCAGGGGCCTGGCCGATCTCATCGGCTCTAATTTACGGTCTGTAAAATCGGCCCTAAAAATAAAAAAAAAAAAAAATTAGTATTTCTTTTTTTTTTAGGTTTTTGTTTTTTTGGGGGTTGAATTTGTTTTGGGTATGCTTAAGCATGCTATAGCGAATTTAAAAACAAACTGGTTAAAACCTTAGAGGCATGTTATAACTCAAAACTATCACTAAGTATTCATAGTAATAATTTTGATGCCCATGAAAAACGTAAGATTCCCTGGCACTAAACCTACAAAATATGTCTGGCACTGAAAGAGTTAAAGAATATAAGAAAACATTATTAAAATTGTAAAAAATTGTAAAAAATTGTAAAAAATAATAACAAATGATGAAAAATTGTTAGGCCAATGCATTCTCTTATATATGCGAGGCGACCTATGGTTGACTCGCATATATAAGAGAGTGCATTGGCACAGGGTATATGGGTTGATACAAAAATCGGACTTGGCACTGAAAGGGTTAACATAGCAGCTCCCAATATTTGTGAATTTTCCGACTAATGGCCGTTTCAGTCCAAACATTTTATCGGAAATCAGGTAGATTTTCGACTTATATTCTAAAAACTACAAATTTAGCACCAAAATACTGGTTGGAAAATCGAACTATCAGAAATGTTTTATTTTAACCTATGAAATTTTCAACGGTTGTAAATTGTGACCACAGTTGGGGGTTCCTGAGTCTGCAACGAGTTGCCTAAAATACAAATGTGTGAACGTAGCCTAAGACAGACGATGTCAGTTGATGTACTGAGAACGGCTGCACTCAATGTATTGTTACCAAGGTGATTCACAGTAATAAGGGTGAGACAAACACCGGAAATTTCGTACCAACTTTATTGGGTTTCTAGGAGAAAAATGTGTCTGCTCTTGTGGATTAATATTGTCCATCAGCGCATGACCTGGAATGTGGGATGGAAAAAATCTCCGGACCAAATATACTGCGGGACACAACGTACCGGGGGTGGGGGGGGGGGGGGGGGGGTAAAAAAATTACACGTAAATTTTTTCCTTATTCATTTAGGGGGGGGGGGGGGGGGTTGTCGGAAATTTTTTTCATGTAATTTTTTTCCAAATATGTATTTTCAGACTCACAACTTCAATTTTCTCTCATTATATAGAATATGGATTAACCTTAATATCCAAATAATATATACATGAGTAGTACAATCCACCTAAAACAATTTTGGATAACCACTGTTTTGGTTTACATGTGATATTGACCCCATTAACCCTCTTAATAATGCCGACTATGTCAGTGTCTACCAGTCGAATGCAGAATTCTACCCTGCGATCGCTTATCTGGCAAATTGTTACTGCAGAACTATCCCATGTATTAAACAATTTCTCCTCCAATGGTATCAGAAAACAGTTATATGCTGGTATCTCACTCATCTCATTTGCATCTTTTTCAAAGTCGAGGTAATGACTAGTTGTCATTTTTTAAAGTGCATACAAAGCGTTGCGATCACTAATATACATGTTTGTACATGTCATGACATCACGAGGTACAAATCTGCGTTCTACTGGTAGACAATGACCATTTAGTCATAATAATCTAAACTAATTTACCAAGCACCTTCTCGTGAATTGTATGCTCCGGTGTGTTTTTCGGTTTCCGGTCAAACCGAGTTGTTGTCCGGCTGGAGTTTTTTCCGCCCCCCCCCCCTGCCGTATGGGTGAGATGTTTCCATACCCACATCCCAGGTCATGCATGATGTGTCATTTTTCTCGCAACAACAAGAGCCTCATTTCGATTTTTGTTTTAAACCAATCTTCGGTACATTCCAGTAGCTTCATAACGGTACATCTGGGAGAAATCTGATGAAATATTCGTGATTATCGTGGATGATCTCGGTATATATAAAAGCTATATACTGTAAAAACAAAGCGCGTTACCTGTGAGCGCAGGGATAATACAGTACCTTTGTGTGAAATCGGCATGGACTTGTGAAAACGACATGGCTACGTCACATCGTTTCACCTGCACGGATTCCGAGAAACGAGCGTATTGATTTTGGAATTTTTCAGAAACTCCTGAGGCTTACGCGCATGTGTGCGCGTTCACATTTGTAAGTGCTCGTGTACACACATGTATATTAGTAAATATAAATTCGTTGATACACACCATATACCATATATTGGTAAATATATTATCTGATTATGATGAGTAAACAAGTATACACCCATTAAACGCGACATCGATGTATTATAATATTTATGATAATGATTTTATGTGTATGTATACACGTACATGTATTGATGATACGTAATTGTGTCATATGTATTGTCTCTGTAATGTCTTTCATGATGACCAGAGTTACTATTAAATTGAATTGATTGAATTGATTGATTGGATTGAATTGATATGAAGTATTTACGACTAGACTAACTGTGTTCACCATGGAACATGTCCATATCGGTACCATTAGAAAAGGGAACATGTTTATATGACAGAACAATATTATTTTGACGGTTTCACTTTGCTCATCTGTTCCCCGAAAAGTATTCCTGTCCCGTTTTACGTTCCACTTCGAAGTTGATATTTGTTCTCCTTCTTAGCGATTTTTCCGCATCGAGGCCCGGTAGATAATACGTACTCAACGGCTATGTATGGAAATTATTTGGTTGCATGTTCTTAGTCATACTGAAATTAACACTGATCATTTATAAATCTCACTTTTGTCTTTAGTGACCGAAAAAATAGTAGAAATTTCTCTAGCATAAAATAGTTATGCAAACCTGCGATTGCAAATTACGATAAAACACATCTATACAAACGATTCACGACTCAAGCATTACATTTATAGGCAATATATATTACTTTTTCGCAGAACCATATGGGTGCCACTTCTTAGTAAACAGATGCTCCTCTTCAAAGCTCCAGAAATCCAACACGTTCCGCTTCTTATCAATTATAAATGGTAAACTTTTAAGACAAAAAATCATTGAGTTTTCACATGGAATCCTTTGGAAATGACTGTTTTCGTGATTGTGAGCAATTTGTAATTTTGACAATGACAAAATAGTAGCAAATATCGGGGAAATGACCCATATATCACTCAATTTTCCCACTCCCATGAACACTCAAATTCATATGTGAACATATATATATTCACAGCAACACATGTCTTGTTGTGACTATATATAATTTAGTAGGTATAATTTCCACAAATTATATCGGTAATTCACAATTACCGCCGATGTTATTACTGTCGATGTTATTACTGTCGGGGAGCACAACTCATCAAAGACAGCTTATCTCCATTCTATTAACCCTTTACCCAACAGAACGGCCCTGTGCCAATGCATTCTCTTATATATGCGAGTCGACAATAGGTCGCCTCGCATATATAAGAGAATGCATTGGCTTAACACATTACAAATTATAAAATTGTTAAAGAATGTAAGAAAAAATGGTAAAAAGTGTTAAAAAAAGATTTTTTTTAGGCCAATGCATTCTCTTATATATGCGAGGCGACCTATGGTCGACTCGCATATATAAGAGAATGCATTGGCACAGGGCATAACTGTAACTATCACAATGTGGTCAAGGAGCCGGTTCCAATGATATCCATATTTGTATGGTTTTATTGAGACAGACCGAAGATATTTTAGGCTGTTGAAGCTTTATTTGGCCGGTTTTGGCCGGTTTGTTGGGTAAAGGGTTAAAGTCCACAATCAGAGGAAATAATATTGTTGATAACAGCATATGGTGTATAATGTCTTCCTTATCTTATATTGTAAATACCTACTATGTCAGGAGAACCGGCGATGGCCCGACGTTGGCGTACACACCCACACAGCTGTATAGACTTTTTGTTAGTATTGTTATTCTTGGGAGGTGAATTTGTTTTTAGTAGGACTTGTTAGTACTTTTACATATATAATACCTGGGTGAGTATTTTAGCACGCTTGCGAACCATACTGGGACTCAACTCGACAGGACTGAATTTTGTATGTCTATACTTATACATGCCCTGTTAGGCAGGTAACTATATCTACATATCTACAACGCACAAGAAGCTTACGCCCTGAAGGACCCCTGAAGGGAGCTCGAGGCCTAGGAGTATAGACAGGAATTGTGTCATTAGCCCGGTGTACCATTGTCCACAGTAGGGTTCTTTAACATGCACACATGGTTGTACATGGGACAGTCATTAACGTCCCCACCGACGGGGCGGCGTGATAAAACCACAGTGTCATCCCTGTATATGACACGGGCGGGAAAGGATTACCGCTTAACAACACCTGAGCGAGGCATACATTGTACTGTATATAGGAATCAGGGAGCTAAATGTGTTCTAGAGTCGGGGAGCGAGTACACCGTGGAATGCTAAAGGTGAAGGTACACGAAGAATGACCTTCACCTGATACATTCGACACGTTATTAAAGGATAACATCGCGTTGTTTGATTTGTACATGATATCTAAATAGTTTAAACTGGTATATTAATGGGGGAATGGATTTTTGAGAGCGGGAAATTAATTTACCTAGCTGCTGTAGTTCTGTTTTTCCCCAGATCAAATTTGGCTGTGGAATAGCCCTGTCGTACACTTGGGTATTTATTTAAAAAAGTAAACACATGACCTATGATTATTTTTGCATTTTCGTGATCAACTGGTGTCAATCTAGCTGGGTAAACATCACTGGTATGGCCTTCAGGCTTCAATTCGGTGAATTTGGCCGAAACGTTAACACTGTCGCCTATGGGAAACCATTTAGTTCAGTGATTCATATAGGCACGCTAAGAGCTCCCGACTTTTGTTTTGTCAAGGATCGAGGTGAATCGATTCGTGGTCCAAGCGAAATCTCTAGCAATTAGTCGAACACGCTAACCACTCGGCCATCACACACCCTCTTCCAATGGAATGGCTCTGTCAGACCGAGCGGTTTGGAATCGGAGTTCGCCGATTCCAATGTGCCTATCATTTATCAAACAAGTGAACTATAACATTCTATTGAATTGTTATGATCTCCATACCTGTGTGTGTATAGGTTTATGAGAAATAAACTGATTGATTGAAGTCCATCCTCAGAGGAAATAATATTGTTGATAAAAGAATATGGTGTATAATGTCTTCCAATGGAATGACCGAGCGGTTTGGCATTGGAGTTCGCCCACGACACATGTTCCTATCATTTATCAAACAAGTGATCTATAACAGTCATATATAGTGCAAAGGTCATGCGAGAAAACACACATATAAAAGGTGTGCATGCACTGCAAGAAGCCTTTGTTCCAAAATGATGTAAGGCTATGCAATGGACGTCAATTTCGATATTCAAAAATCGCCAAACTCCAAATCAGACCCATTGTTGATTCCAACATACATTTTTGCCACGTTAGCGTGGCTGTATAGGTTATTGTCACTGAACAGGTCATGATATCGCGCAAAAAGACACACTGGATTTCACAAACGCGCAGTCACCCGTCTCAAAATCTTATTGATTTTATTGTAGTTATTATTACAAGTATTTGTTTTGTTCGGAGTGGAATTTCAATGGAATTTGAAACGTTCGATTTGAGTTTGGCTGGCAACGCATGCAGTTCCGTATAGTGGGGTGACTTAGCAACTTTTTTGTGCATTTTTTGTTAAAAGCATGGAATTTCACACATATGTAGGCTAAGGTGTTGTGATCAAAATAAGAGTCATCATCTCGTAGAGAGCGTTTAGTGATCCGAGATTCCACTTACTAATTTCAATCTCTTGTGGGCAGATGTATATTAACATATGGGAGGTAATGATTGATGTATTCTATCCAGGAGATGTCGGTCTTTCATTTAACACGACTGATGGCCATAAAAATCCAAGATGGGTGCAAAAATGAGGACCAAAATGACTGCCAAAATGGAAAAAATCTATGATTTTTTGCGAAATATTGAAAATCCTCTAATTTTTTTCTGAGATTGCTTAGCATATTGGAGATAATTTACTGTCTATCATAAGAACAATCATATAAGAACAATTTGGAGCCATTTGTAAGAATAAGAGTTGGAAAGAGAATATAAACACATGATGAGTACTAATTGATACATTCTATCCAGGGAATATGTATCTTTGATTTAAGATGATTATTGGCCAAAAATAAACAAAATGGCTGACATATTGGAAAAAAAATAAGGATTTTTTTGCGATTTATAATTTTTTTTCTCTAAATGTTCTCAGTTTATGAAGCATATTGTCACTTTCTGATCAGTAGTCAAAGGTTACACTTGTACAACGGACAGCACTGGAGTCCAGCCTTCAAACAAGTTAAGATGATTATTGGCCAAAAATAAACAAAATGGCTGACATATTGAAAAAAAATTAAGGATTTTTTTGCGATTTATATTTTTTTTCTCTAAATGTTCTCAGTTTATGAAGCATATTGTCACTTTCTGATCAGTAGTCAAAGGTTACACTTGTACAACGGACAGCACTGGAGTCCAGCCTTCAAACAAGAACATAACTTCTTTTTGCAGACTTTGGTGCAGCCGCATCTGATAAGCTCACGGAGAGCAAGGCTAACGGGTGGAAGTTATCCCCAAAAGGGCATCCATCTGCCATCTATTTTCTGCCATCCACATAAGTCAGGCGAAGGTAGTTCCACGTATTCAGAGAACACCTGCGATAAACAACTTGCATATCGTGAAGCACATCTCGTATGTTGGACAAGTGAATGCCTTGTCGGTGGAATCCGATCCACAGGACGACTATGTTTGCAGAATAGTTCCCTTCTGGCCCCGTTGACAGTAAGTTGGTCGCTCACTCTGTGATACATCAATACAACGAAACGCTCCAAAGTCGGCATGGATATATCAATATCTCCATTTACATCATTTGTCAACTGGGTTAATATGTCAGAAATTTCCGGGAAATTCGACCAGGTTGTAAATGCCTTCTTTTTTACAATAGTAGAAATGAATGACGTAAAGTCACTTCCCGTGAATGAATGGAACATCAGTATGGCCATCGAACGCACATATCCCAAGGTGCAGGCTATGGTGTTAATATCAATACATTTAAAATCATTTCCGGTCCCGAATGCAATGGTTATTTTCATATCTATAACTTTTGTTACAGCATAGATAGCGATCACGATGATGTCAGTGTCAACTGTTGTGATTAAAATAGAGTTAAGTCCATCAGCCAAACTATCATATGCATGGATAAAGATGCGCGTATCTGCTTCTTCGTGGTTGGTCTTTTCCAGCTTTGTGGAATCCTTTTGTGGATAGCAAAGGACGGACTCGTTGCAAGTGACAATGATTGATGTGTTTTCTGGTCGTAGTGTATTATGCACGGTGGTAGCTATGAACGAAAATAGGTCGCGTTTGTTGTTGTCGCTCCGCAGGAAGGATGACCACGTTTTGCCTGTGGGAGCTATGCTCTCTTCTCTTACCTGTCGTTCTATTCCCGCCCCGCGACCAGACCTGGCGTCTCAGATCATGACATCATAATCACCGACTGCTACAACATTCCTTACCGACAGAATGATACCCCGAGAACAACATACTCCTTAAAAAAATCACCATGGGACAAAATTGTCATGGACATCGACAAAGTCTGCCGCACTATCATTGACAGCAATTTGGACACACCAGTGAATTGCCTATGGGATGACCTGATTAATGGAATAATGGCTTCAATAGCTGAACATGTACCAAAAAGCCAAACCAGAAAGAAACAAAGAGCTCCATGGATCACCAAAAAGACAAAGAGGATGCTCAGAAAGAAAGCTAGGGTGTACAAGAAAGCCAAAACATCAGAAGAGGCCTGGGAAAAAATACCGCAAACATCAGAAGGCCTGTAAAATGGAACTAAAAATGGCATAATGGGACTACATCAATCGAATCATGCTGGATGGTATGTCCAAGAAGAGCTCAAAACCATTCTGGGCTTACATGAAAGCCAAACGCGAAGACAACATTGGAGTACCTCCGCTTAAAAGAAAAGGCCAACTACTAAACAGCAGCCGCGACAAAGCAGAGATATTAGTGGAACAATTTCGGTCAGTTTTTACAAAAGATACCGACCCCACCAGAGCAGGCCATACATCAACTGCAACAACACCATGGATTGAACCGCTAAACATATCAATATATGGCGTCACGAAGCTTCTACTAGATGTGAAACAATCAAAGGCTCCAGGACCCGATGCCATCCCAAATATAGTGCTCCGTACCTGCGCTTACCACATCGCTCCAGGCCTGAAACATATATTTGAAAGGTAAATAGACACAGGAAGCCTCCCTAACGATTGGCTCAATACAAACATCACACCTGTTTACAAGAAAGGTGATATACATGTAGCAGAGAATTATAGACCTGTCTCCCTTACATCTGCCAGCTGCAAAATATTGGAACATATCATCTATCGACACATCATGAACCATCTAGAAAAACACAAAATCCTAAACGGCTTAAACCATGGATTCCGGAAGGGCCATTCATGCGTGACTCAACTGATAAACACTACTCAAGACCTATTCACCTCCTTCGACAAGAAAATCCAGACTGAGATGATAGTCCTCGATTTTAGCAAAGCATTTGATACGGTTCCACACAAGAAATCACTTGCAAAACTCGAGAACTATGGCATTAAAGGAAACATCCATATATGGTTAACCACCTTCCTCACTAAACGTCATATGAGAGTCGATGTCGAAGGCTCATGTTCCCAAAAAGAACCAGTGGAGTCTGGTGTTCCACAGGGTTTGTCCTCGGTCCGCTACTCTTCCTATGCCGCGTAAA
Organism: Siphonodentalium dalli; assembly: GCA_032622095.1. NCBI lineage: Eukaryota > Metazoa > Mollusca > Scaphopoda > Gadilida > Siphonodentaliidae > Siphonodentalium > Siphonodentalium dalli. The sequence goes on from CP136063.1 coordinate 278,823,345, forward strand.
TGACCTGCCAGAATGTGTACCATCACAAACACGTCTCTTTGCAGACGACTGTCTCCTCTATCGACAGATAACATCTCAAATGGATCACGAAGCACTCCAGCAAGACCTCAATCATCTAGAAAAATGAGCAGATGACTGGGGTATGAGATTCAATTCCAAAAAATGCTTCGTGATGTCAATAAGAACAAAGACCGCCCACATGTACAAGCTCTTCAATCACATCCTGCAAGCAGTCGATGATACCCCTTATCTTGGCGTCTCACTATCTAGCGACATCTTGGACAAACCACATAAATAAGGTGACGAACAAGGCAAGCAGTACACTCGGCTTCCTCAGAAGAAACCTCCATCGGGCACCATCAAAGAGCAAGCAAATAGCATACGAGACGTTGGTAAGATCTCAACTCGACTATGCTGCTGAGGTATGGGATCCGTTCCTGCAAAAAGACATCGATGCAATTGAACGGATCCAGAAACGAGCCGCCATATTTATCACCAATGACTGGAGATCCAGGGAAGAAGGAGCTGTTACAGCCATGAAAGACCATCTAGGACTCCACCCACTCCAAGATAGAAGACGCACACAGAGGTTGACACTCTTCCGTAAGATAGTTGACGGGAAGTTACCATCTGTCACAACCCATGACATACTAATCGACAAAAAAGTGGGCCGAAAGATCGTTGCTAAACACTTCGAGGGTTATCAGTCACAAAACATCGTGCAAAATTGTGATTGTAATAACTCAAAACCCTTCAAGCTGACCAAGGCCGACACAAAGGAACTACAACATTCATTCTTCCCAAGGACTATCCTGGAATGGAATCAGCTTGAGGAAAGTGCATGTGCCTCACTGCTGGAGACAACATCATACAGCAGTCAAACACCATCATACTGATCCAGCACCAGCGTACTCATATCCGGAAGGATCCTACGCTGAACTTAATACAGATACAGATACAGACACTGCTTCAGCGAATCCGGGAGATAGATATAAAAAATTATATCGATCCTTTCAGCATCCTTGGCAATGTTTCGTAGATGTGGAATAAATTTCTCCTTGACATAGTCGGCAAAAGTCATTCGAGGAGGCTTCAATATGTTAACCAGCACCCCCCATCGAAGAGTGCTGTGGTTATACCAAGTGGTTTTAAACATCAGTTTTTAAACATCAGCTTTGGAACATGACGTCGACATTTTAGTCACGAACGTGATGACGTCATATTTCGGGCAATATAAACCACGAATTAGAAAAGCTGGCTACGAATGTGATCGCCGGTGAAAATAGCTGGCTACATTTGTGATCCATTTAAAAAGATGGCTACGAATGTGACCGGATCCTTGTGACAATGACATCATCGTGATCGATATCTATGCTGTAACAAAAGTTATAGATATGAAAATAACCATTGCATTCGGGACCGGAAATGATTTTAAATTTATTGATAATAACACCATAGCCTGCACCTTGGGATATGTGCGTTCGATGGGCATACTGATGTTCCATTCGTTCACGGGAAGTGACTTTACGTCATTATTTTCTACTATTGAAAAAAGAAGGCATTTACAACCTGGTCGAATTTCCCGGAAATTTCCGACATATTAACCCAGTTGACAAATGATGTAAATGGAGATGTTGAGATATGCATGCCGATTTTGGAGCGTTTCGTTGTATTGATGTATCACAGAGTGAGCGACCAACTTACTGTCAAAGGGGCCAGGAGGGAACTATTTTGCAAACATAGTCGTCCTGTGGACCGGGTTCCACCGACAAGGGAGTCACTTGTCCAACATACGAGATTGTTTATTGCAGGTGTTCTCTAAATACGTGGAACTACATTCGCCTGACTTGTGTGGATGGCAGAAAATAGATGGCAGATGGATGCCCTTTTGGGGATAACTTCCACCCGTTAACCTTGCTCTCCGTGAGCTTATCAGATGCGGCTGCACCAAAGTCTGCAAAAATAAGTTATGTTCTTGTTTGAAGGCTGGACTCCAGTGATGTCCATTGTGCAAGTGTAACTGTTGACTACTGATCAGAAAGTGACAAGATGCTTCATAAAATGAGAACATTTAGAGAACAAAATATATAAATCGCAAAAAAATCCTTAATTTTTTTCAAATATGGCAAATATGATTTATTTTTGACCAATAATCATCTTAAATCAAAGATACATATTCCCTGGATAGAATGTATCAATTATTACTCATCGTGTGTTTATATTCACCTGTTCACAAGAGATTGAAATTACTGAGTGGATGCAAAAGTCATCATCGAGAATTATTAATGAAATATGTCAATTTTCATACCTGTTGATTCCATCTCCAAATATACGGCTCTTTCCAAGTCTTATTTCTTACAAATGGCTCCAAATTGTTCTTATATGATTGTTCTTATGATAGACAGTAAAATATCTCCAATATGCTAAGCAATCTTAGAAATAAATTAGATTTTCAATATTTCACAAAAAATCATAGATATTTTCCATTTTGGCAGTCATTTTGGTCCTCATTTTTGCAGCCATCTTGGATTTTTATGGCCATCAGTCGTGTTAAATGAAAGACAGACATCTCCTGGATATAATACATCAATAATTATATGTTAATATACATTTTCCCACAAGCGATTGGAATTAGTAAGTGGAATCTCGGATAACAAACGCTCTCTACGAGATGATGACATCATAACTCAGAACTGGGTCATTTTCTGGCTGGGGTCCAACTCTTATTTTGATCACAACACCTTAGCCTACATGTGTGTGAAGTTTCATGCTTTTAACAAAAAATGCACAAACTATTTTTTTGTCCCGAAGGCCCCACACTAGTAATCCTTGATCGACTTTGATATATGCTGGTGACTTTTTGTAGATTTGGGAGATCCCGCATGCATCACTCAGGACGTGCCGAGTGATTGTTAAATTTGATGACTGGGAAATCATCTATATTCAAAGATACTGCACGTTGCACTTTGTTATATTGTTTTTTCTTGGCTCCACACGGTGTTCCTCCCCACCACCATTGAATCGGGCGAAGTCATGTAGTCAATTCCAAATAACATAGCTATATTATCCGTATCACGATAATGCTTTCAAATGAGTTTGATAGAAATCGGCGACGAAAACATTCTTGTCAATATTTATTCCCCCACCCATGCATCCCGAGTCACGGATTCCCCATTTCTGCAAAACTTGAACCAACCACTTCTTAATGAAAAGTTATCCCGCAGTACCAATGTTGAAGCCCCTTTAATTTCTATAGCGGTATGACAGAAAACATATAGACCTGAATAATGTGTTATATGCATTGATATCATAATATGGGTTTGTTGCGTCAAATTCGTTCCGTTTCTCGCGAATCAAGCTCATGTGTGATCAGGAAATCCCTATACTAACGGTTGTTATAGAAGTAGGGAATATGTCCTGAATTAGATGAGTCTTGAGCCCTCATGTATTTGATTAATCACCAAAGAAGTGGAGCAGCAATGAAGTGATCAGGGAAACAAAATCGTCTAAGGAGTTTTCCGTGTAAAATTTCCCTGCATTTTTCACACGGAAACGATTATAGGATCGTGTTGATTTGCTGCATGTAGATCTAATAAAACCCGTTTATTATAAATATGAAGATTCCATGACGATATGTCAGCTGGTTCGCAAGAAATCAACTCGACATTTACCATTGTATAAACACTTGAATTATAGTTGAAATGCTATTTTAACGGAAATAAGAGTGAAATAACAGTTCGACACGATCTGTATGTATTTATGACCCTCATAATGACAAAAATCACCCTCACAATGACCAAAATCACCCTCACAATGACCAAAATCACCCTCACAATGACCAAAATACATGTTGACAAACTCACAATGACCAAAATACATGTTGACAAACTTACATATCTACCGTTATGTCTAAGTTTACAGCCTTTTCATCTTCCAAAAACATTAAAAAATCATAATGGAAGGGGTACATGATAAAAATCGAAGTGGAACATAAAACTGGACAGGAATGATTTTCGGGGAATAGATCAGCAAATGCGGGTTTCGACGATTTATTGCAATGATGACAATTTTTCGAATGTGGAACCATTTCGTTCGTCATTTGTAAAACGGCATATCAAATCCAGTCGTAAGTCGGGATTATTTTACCCTGTGCCAATGCATTATCTTATATATGCGAGTCGACCATAGGTCGCCTCGCATATATAAGAGAATGCATTGGCCTAACAATTTTTTATCATTTTTTTTAAATAAATGTTTCTTACAATTTTTAGGACATTAAATAAAAAACATCCATTACCCTGCAGGGGCCCCACACATATATAGAAGCATATAGAAGAGTGTCGTCTGCTCATGTTTGTCTGGGGCTCTGTATGGGTGAAATTATTAAAATTGTTAGAGAATACAAGAAAAAATTATTAAAATTGTAAAAAATTGTTAGGCCAATGCATTCTCTTATAATTGCGAGGCGACCTATTGTCGACTCGTATATATAAGAGAATGCATTGGCACAGGGTAAACAAAATCCCGACTTACGACTGGATTTGATATGGCGGGTCACATTTGTGAAGCGACTATATTGTTTACGCACTACGAAATGTACAGGTAAAAGCTAGTTTCGATTTGGGAACTTCACACAAACACTGCGTTTAAAATTTAGCTTATGTTGGAGGTTCTCCTTATTTAACATGTTGGGGGCATATATCCATTAGGTTATAAGCAACTAAATACTTGAAATATGCCCCTTGGCATTTGTGTAGGGAAACTCGAGTCAGCATTAAAAAAATACCGGCAGCTGAATGGTGCATAATATCTTCGGTTGTTTAATGTGAAAGAAAAACTAATTCATAGGCTATGTTAATTCCTCGGCCATTTGTGTGGGAATGTTCGTCAAGCGGCTACATTGGTCGCCAAATTTGGTAAGGGGTGGGGTATTTTTCTATATTGAAATTTTTTGCACAAAGGGGGTAGTTGTGGAAATGCCAATTTATTAATCTGACAAATTAACCCTTTGCAACAAAATTCAGATTGTATGCCCAAAAATGGGTGTTTTGTTAAAATGAATTATTTGGAACAGATAGTGCCCCTTTAATGCCGAAAAGTGGACAAACGAGCCCAGCAGCCTCTCGTCGTATTTAGTGATCCGACTATTCTCGATCTGTTATTGGGAGTGGACCGGGAAATTCTAAGGAACACAGCGAACCATAGTTTCGAGTCCATAAAATCGATGGGGGAGGGGTAATTCAAGTTACAAATTTGTCATTTCCTTGCATGTAATGAAATGCGACTTTTTTGCGTCTTGAAGATTGTTATTACTGGCATCCAGTTACATTGTCAAATCGGCGTTATTATATGTCCCTGTGTGTTTTTCGCGACCAAAACAAATGATTTTCGACTCGAAAATCGCGCTTTTTGGGTATTTATGTTGTTTTAAAAAATATTTATGTCAAGTACACTTCACAGCCATACGACTTCTATTAAAAAATAGCACGTTGTCATGTAAGACATAAAACAGGAAAAAAGTGGCTCGAGTCCCAATGGTGTGGTGTCAGCTGGGGTGCTCCGACGAAGTTTAATTTTGCGCCCAATGTCTGGAACAGAGGGGTTAAATACAACCCAATACAGGGAAAAGTGGTGCATTTCTTGTCTGGAAAGCACGTTTTTGTTATTAATATTATGTTTTCTGTGACAATTTGATATATGTTCAAGCGAGAATCGACACATTTTTGGTTGCGTATAGGTTATAAGCAACTAAATACTTTAAATTATGCCCTTTGGCATTTGTGTAGGGAAACTCGAGTCAGCATTAAAAAAATACCGACAGCTGAATGGTGCATAATATCTTCGGTTGTTTAATGTGAAAGAAAAAAGAAATTCATAGGCTATGTTAATTCCTCGGCCATTTGTGTGGGAATGTTCGTCAAGCGGCTACATTGGTCGCCAAATTTGGTAGGGGTGGGGGGTATTTTTCTATATTGAAATTTTGTGCACAAAAGGGGGTAGTTGTGGAAATGCCAATTTATTTCCAGGAATAAGTATGGTGAGGCACCATTTCTTTTTTGACAACTTATGTCCGACGTGGAGTTCTACACGCAAAAATATTTAAAGTTTGGCTCAGTAGGGTAATGAATCGTGGGGATGGCTTAACCCTAACACTGTCGCATATGGGAAATATTTAGTTGATTGTAACCTATAGGCACAAATCGTGTTTTGTGGTATCATCGGCTTGTAGGGCAACGGGGTACATATTTTGGCCACCAATCAAATAAAATCCAAGAGTGAACAAAATTAGGGACCCAAAGCGTGTCGCAACGCCCCATAATCTGACAAATTAACCCTTTGCAACAAAATTCAGATTGTATGCCCAAAAATGGGTGTTTTGTTAAAATGAATTATTTGGAACAGATAGTGCCCCTTTAATGCCGAAAAGTGGACAAACGAGCCCAGCAGCCTCTCGTCGTATTTAGAGATCCGACTATTCTCGATCTGTTATTGGGAGTGGACCGGGAAATTCTAAGGAACACAGCGAACCCCAGTTTCGAGTCCATAAAATCGATGGGGGAGGGGTAATTCAAGTTACAAATTTGTCATTTCCTTGCATGTAATGAAATGCGACTTTTTTGCGTCTTGAAGATTGTTATTACTGGCATCCAGTTACATTGTCAAATCGGCGTTATTATATGTCCCTGTGTGTTTTTCGCGACAAAAACAAATGATTTTCGACTCGAAAATCGCGCTTTTTGGGTATTTATGTTGTTTTAAAAAATATTTATGTCAAGTACACTTCACAGCCATACGACTTCTATTAAAAAATAGCACGTTGTCATGTAAGACATAAAACAGGAAAAATGTGGCTCGAGTCCCAATGGTGTGGTGTCAGCTGGGGGTTAAAGTGGAACATAGGTGCTCCGACGAAGTTTAATTTTGCGCCCAATGTTTGGAACAGAGGGGTTAAAGGTACTCAATCCGTAAAGAGCGTCCCCATCTCAACAGATTCCAACAACAACAATCCGATCAGAGGGTCCTATATTACTATTTCTTTGGCTTTGGGGGTAAAAAATATTTGATTCGAGTCGAGGAACCCATCAAACAAAGCTCAGAGTTATTAGATATTGATTTTTGAAATTTGTTAATTGCTCGAGATGAGTACTAATAACTGCCGTCAATTTGGTAACCTGCTCGAGATTTTACGTCAAAACTCTATTCAAACAGACAAGGATGGATAACTCTATAATCAAGTGGTAATAATAACGAAATTTTGACTGTCTTCTGGGCCAGAAAGAATTCCCGATAATGAAAAATAATAGATTTCTAAAATCGATATCTAACAAATCTGAGCTTTGATGGGTGACTTCGAACCTCGACTCGAATCAAATATTTTTGACCCCCGAAGCCATTGAAATAGTAATTGAGAGGAGTTTTATCGGATTGAGTACCTTTAAATACAACCCAATACAGGGAGAAGTGGTGCATTTCTTGTCTGGAAAGCTGTCATCTGAAAAATTGTCATCATTGCAATAAATCGTCGAAACCCGCAATTGCTCATCTATTCCCCGAAAATCATTCCTGTCCAGTTTTATGTTCCACTTCGATTTTGATCATGTACCCCTTCCATTATGATTTTTTAATGTTTTTGGAAGATGAAAAGGCTGTAAACTTAGACATAACGGTAGATATGTAAGTTTGTCAACATGTATTTTGGTCATTGTGAGTTTGTCAACATGTATTTTGGTCATTGTGAGGGTGATTTTGGTCATTGTGAGGGTGATTTTGGTCATTGTGAGTGTGATTTTGGTCATTGTGAGGGTGATTCTGGTTATAATGAGGGTCATAAATAAATAGAGATCGTGTCGAACTGTTATTTCACTCTTATTTCCGTTAAAATAGCATTTCAACTATAATTCAAGTGTTTATACAATGGTAAATGTCGAGTTGATTTATTGCGAACCAGCTGACATATCGTCATGGAATCAAATCCAGTCGTAAGTCGGGATTTTTTTTACCCTGTGTCAATGCATTCTCTTATATATGCGAGTCGACCATAGGTCGCCTCGCATATATAAGAGAATGCATTGGCCTAACAATTTTTTACAATTTTAATAATTTGTTCTTGTATTCTTTAACAATTTTAATAATTTCACCCATACAGAGCCCCAGACAAACATGAGCAGGCGACACTCTTCTATATGCTCATATATATGTGTAGGACTCCCTGCAGTGTAATGGATGTTTTTTTTATTTTATGTCCTAAAAATTGTAAGAAACATTTATTTAAAAAAAATGATAAAAAATTGTTAGGCCAATGCATTCTCTTATATATGCGAGGCGACCTATGGTCGACTCGCATATATAAGAGAATGCATTGGCACAGGGTAAACAAAATCCCGACTTACGGCTGTATTTGATATGGCGGGTCACATATCTACTCTGCCATGGAAACCATTGGACACTGACTATGAAGCAGCACCAACATGTGCCTGCCATCTAAACAGCGTCCGGTTCATACATTTATACATACACACATATATGCAGAAACTTGCTCTCTAGTGATCCAATTACATCGAATAAGTTGAAGATACAATGTTTTGGAGCTTTCTCTTTCAAATGGTATATAATATGGCATACATTTTATTCATTAAGAGTTATAGTCCCGCTGTTTTAATCCCGCCTTTAGCTGGCGTATTGTTGCCTGTAAGATTATTGAGATATAACGCCATACGCGATGACATTAAATCGCATGGAAAGAGCAATTGTGTGGGCTGCCTGATGTGAATATGTATTGGACAATAACGTCATACGTAATGACATTAAATCTCAAGGAAACCCGCGAAAAAATAAAAAATAACATTTATTATATGCTTCCCCATTAAATAGTGGGAAATTGCCGTGGCGTAGAGCGTTATATCCATCGCCTGGACCGACTCGATGGATAACACTGACCGACTCGATGGATAACACAATAGTATTACTTATTCGTAGATTACTTCCGGTTTATAGCGGCGAATCACATTAAGTTTCAAAGCGTATCAATAACAGCCGGACTATTTTTTTTATTATTGATTTTTACGGTAGCGAAAGAGTTTCCCCCCCTGGATTGTTCTTCTGTTCTAATTAATACTATACGTAATAGTAAATTTAAATTGAAGGTACTTTAGGTATTCATGCAAACAATCCCCGTCTGCATCATAATAAATAGAAAATTTTCACAATTTACGAAGATATGGACTCTACATTTGATAATTTGCAATTAGATCAAGAACTTGAAGAAGTAACTTGGGATAAAGTTTTAGCAAATTTAGAAGAATGGAATAGTGAATTTGAAGATACTACTGGTACTGGAAGTAGTAGTACTGCCAATTTGCATGTAGATATCCATCCTCCATTGACATTTTGCAGTGACATTCCAACTCCAAGCACTTATGCTACTGCCATTGCTACAGTCAGCACCACAGAAACTAGTTCAGAACCCTCTGTTAGTAGGAACTGTGGTCGATTTAAGCACCTCTCTGATGATGATGTTAACCAATTTAATTCTGAGCAGTGCAATAAAAACACCAAGAGGAAGACTGACTACGACACGAGACTTTTCTGTGAGTTTCTCCTCACCATGAATGAACAGCGTCAGCCAGAGTTCATACCACCTGACAAACTGTGCGGATATATTTCCAATTTTCTGCTGTCCGTGAGAAAGAAAGATGGGTCGGAATATGAGCCAACCTCGCTGCGAGCATTTATCTCATCACTTGACAGGCATTTACGATTGAATTCGTATCCGATTTCAATAATCGATGACCATCAGTTTGCTAAATGCAGAGAAACACTCAAAAGTAAGCAAAAACAGCTGAAGGCGATGGGCAAAGGTAACAAAGTGCATGCAGCTGACCCTATTTCTTCAGAAGATTTGGATAAGCTGTATGAAGCTCAAGTTCTCGGACCATTTACACCGAAATCACTAATGAACTCAATGTGGATGATATGTTCATTGCACTTTGGAATGAGGACTGGCATTGAAACACACTCACTCAGATGGGGCGATGTTGAACTTCGCGAGGATGGCAATGGTGAGGAATATATCGTTTATTCTCAAGAGAGGCAAACTAAAACTAGAACAGGTGAGAATCCACGTGACATTCGAAAAACAAAGCCCAGGGCCTACTCTATTGCTGATCCAACGAAGGACCCTGTCGCTCTTTATAAGTTGTTTGCTGATAAGAGACCGGGGGAAACCAAAGATCCTGACAGTCCTTTTTTCTTGGCTCTGAATCACCAAGGGTGGAGTAAGGGGAAACCATGGTATAAAAGAAATGCGTTGGGCCTAAATTACATATATGCCATCATGAAGAACATGCTCGACGATGCAAATCTGACAACAGATAAACGTTTGACACCATACAGCGTTCGTAAACATCTTGTGCAGACGCTGAACGACAAAGGTGTTCCAGCTCATCAAATCATTCAGATTTCCGGACACCGTAACGTCAACAGTTTGCTGAACTACTCGAAAATAAATCCCGAACAAAGTAAACAGATATCATCACTATTATCACATTCAGCTTCCACCGACAGCATGGGCAGGAATGAATCTGTACATGTATATGACATTTCTGAGACGGAGCAAGTAGATAGGTCTACAGTGATAGATATTCCAGCCAATCCAGGCCAAAATTCTACGCCAGTGAGTGTGCCTGATAATCGGAGCCCTACAGTCATTGATATTCCGCATACAATTTCTACGCCAGTGTCAGTGAATGTGCCTAATCGGAGTTCTATCGACATTGGTTCATCGGGTATGTTATCGTCAATTTTCGCTGGGAACACTTTTCATGCACCCATCAATGTGTACTTACAGAGTTCACAGAACCAGAAAGTCATGATGAATGAAATGAATCTGAACACTAGTCCTGTTTCGGGCAAGCAGTATAAGCGAATTCGAAGGATTTATGACTCAGACAGTGATTGAATTGATTTGTTTTAAAATGTTGTATTTTATCGATAACAAATAATTTAATACACAAAGCTACTCGCGAGCAAAGTTCTAAAATATTTGATAGAATCATGGAACTGGAAGAAGATAACGATTTGAAAACTTCCGACTTTCGTGAACTTTAATTTCAATAATTTTAGTTATTTGACTGTTTAATGTTACTAGTTTGAATTAGTTTAGCTGGCCTATCATTCGCCATATGCGTATTGTATGATAACAGTCAACCAATCTATTTACTTGTTACACATTTCGTAAAAATCCAACACGATTTCTCCAACTCGAAAAAGTTTAATTCCTAAAACGGAAGTTATTTGTTAGCGATAAAAACACAATGGCCGATCGATAGCTTCAAGCTTGTGAGCCATGTGCTTTCTCGCTAAATAAAGACTTAAAATGTTCATAAACTGTTATTTAATTGTTATAATGTTAACTTAACTTGTTTTATTATATTTTCTTATCATTAAATTATGTATACATTAATTTTCTCACATCATTTCAGAATAAAACAATGGGGACTATTTTTTATGGCGGATATGCTCGATATTTGTCATTCAGTGGTGAACAAATCAATTGATGGAATGTAAACAAAATGCAAATGTCGAAGCTTTGTAACAGTTTGTAGTGAACTGTGGGACAAACTAGCAGTTTTGGGGCCGTTTATAACGTAGCGCATATAATAAAAAGAAAACCTACGGGTTTTGGTTGAATACCCGAATTATCTCATTCGTGGGTGCAAGGAAGTACAGAATTTCCACTCGCGGCTTGCAGCCGCTCGTGGAAATTCTGTACTTCCTTGCACCCACTCATGAGATAATTCGGGTATTCAACCAAAACCCGTAGGTATTCTCTATTTATTATATGCTTCCCCATTAAATAGTGGGAAATTGCCGTGGCGTAGAGCGTTATATCCATCGCCTGGACCGACTCGATGGATAACACTGACCGACTCGATGGATAACACTGACCGACTCGATGGATAACACAATAGTATTACTTTTTCGGAGATTACTTCCGGTTTATAGCGGCGAATCACATTAAGTTTCAAAGCGTATCAATAACAGCCGGACTATTGTTTTAATTATTGATTTTCACGGTTCATAAACTGTTATTTAATTGTTATAATGTTAACTCATTTGTTTTAATATATTCTTATCACTAAATTACATATACATTAATTTTCTCGCATCATTTCAGAATAAAACAATGGGGACTATTTCTTATGGCGGCTATGCTCGATATTTGTCATTCGGTGGTGAGCAAATCAATTGATGGAATGTAAACAAAATGCAAATGTCGAAGCTTTCTAACAATTTGAAGTGAACTGTAGGACAAAATTAGCAGTTTTGGTGCGGTTTATAGCGCATATAATAAAAAGAAAACCTACGGGTTTTGGTTGAATACCCGGATTATCTCATTCGTGGGTGCAAGGAAGTACAGAATTTCCACTCGCGACTTGCAGCCGCTCGTGGAAATTCTGTACTTCCTTGCACCCACTCATGAGATAATTCGGGTATTCAACCAAAACTCGTAGGTATTCTCTATTTATTGATTCAATGTTTTAAGTTATTTCCTTCACAAAAAAGATTCTTCGTGATAAAGAACCCTCTCAATACTTGAATATAGAATTAACTTAAAAAAAAAAAAATTCTTCGGAATAGCGAACATTCGGAATAGAGAACCTTCGGAATAGCGAACCGTCGGAGCAGTGAACCTTCGGAATAGTGAACCTTCGGAATAGCGAACCTTCGGAATAGAGACATGTTCCCCCCGAATCGAGATGTAAATATTTACAATTGCGCGTTGTTCAGGCGATGTTATCTATGGAGTGGTGTGGTCGATTTCGTTGATATTTTCGGCGATGTTAGTAGAATTTTACATTCCCCAGTTGGCAGAGCGCCTGAGTACTAATATATCAGTTCAAAGCATCCGAACAAGTCCATAATATGTCTTTTAGGAAGAGTAACCTGATTTGTGTATATGAGCAAGTGTGTTTGTTGCATGTTGTGGGTCGGTGGTTTCTACGTGCAGTGGTGTGATTTCCTGGTAAAATCAACAATCGGCGCGGTCTTTTCTTCCTTTCATAAACTGATAAATGATAAGTCGTGATATGGCCTAGCGGCACAAATAAAATAGATCATTTCGCTGTAAATTAAGACCCCAACCTAACCCTTTCTATACTAAATGAATTCTCCCATTCAGTTATAAAAGTATACATTGGAATGGTCTATTATTCATTTCGATGGGTGTTCATGAAAAATGAACAGACGACAGTATATATAATGGAAAAAAAATACAAGTGCAGATGTATTGACATTCTTTGGTGCAAAGTGTTCAGACAATAAGTTCAACTGGTCGTCTGTTGAACTTTTACCTGAAAATTTACCGAGGAAACTAATTGTCAAGGAGTATTTAGTACCGTAGCAAGGGTTAATGTTGGGAAACAAAGCATTTTCAAGGACGGCTTACACGATTATTGGAAATCACACCAGGTTGCTTCACTTAATGAGAGAGATAGGATCCCGTGCTGTTCTTTCCTATGTTGTCGTAATGACTGCTCTGTGTGGGAATGCCATGCGTGTGATGAAGAATGATTTAGTACAGACAGACTGTAATTTTGCTGATGACATTCACAACAGCACACTAAAAGCCCCATCGGGCTTGTTGTCTGATCCTCATTTCCATACATTATCTCTTCTATTTTGCATATTTGTATCATCTGTATATTATGTTATGTTGGATTTGGAAATAAAAATATGTTTACACTAAAATGCTAATCCCGTCAGCATTTCATCGAAACCTAAATTGTGGGCTAATACAAATGGCGCTGCTCAGCGAATCGAATAATGCGTGTCATTGAACACACGACAATCCAAAACAAATGTTCATTAAACATATAAGGCGTAGTTTTCATATCTAGGTTTAAACCACCGTTTGCCAGCTACAAATAGTTTAAACCCAACACAGCAGGTATATTTGAGTGACTCATTCGTCATCTATGGTTTAAACCCGGCCCAGACAAACCATGGTTTAATACAGTTTGCTCAATATCGTCGAAAATAATAATTCTATAGACAGCGAAAATAAACAATTAAGATAAGACCTTATTTTGATTGGAAATGATAAGCGAGAAAAACTCATACATGTGACCTGCACGAGGATAAGTTATTTTGTCGATTAAGATATTTTTTAGCGTATTATAACTACCTTAAGCCTGCAATTCAACCATATCATTCGACAAATCCATCTTTTCTGGACCGCGGTTTACAATTATTACATAATCAGTTCAGCGGGTGAAGCTGTGTATCAGTAGAGACCTTTCGCATCCTCACGTTTACGATTACGAATACGGATAGCTATTCGTAGTCGTAAGTCTATCCGTATGGCCAAAAAGTCCTTTCGCAAAACGGTTACGCGTAAGAGTTTTGACGAACACGTACGATCATTTTTTCGTACCACTTTTACAATTCAAAGCGTGTGTTTGGTATACAGTCCCTTAATACTTCACTTATCGTCTCATTTGCAACATTGCGATAATCATGACCTGTTAATATTGCCAATAATTCGACCAGTCACAACGTACGACCCGGGATTCACGTGATATATTGTGGCAATACAGGTATAAATGCCAGGTCATATGTGGTGGAAATACAGTTCGTTGTTAGCATGGATGACCAGATAGACGTTATGCTGATGAGGAAGAGGGGTTCCTGAATTTGGACCTCACATCAACCACGACGCCATCGTTCAAGCCCCTTCGTGTCCGCGATTTGATTTCAATGCGATTGCGGCTTCACCTCTTTGGGTTTAGGAAATCCGACATAAGGTTGTGAGCTCGCTGATGTGCATCACTTCTGATTTGTTACTACCAAATCGAAACAAAGTCGACACGGTAGAAGCGATGTGCATCAAGTTGCTTTTTTGTCAGATATTTGACAAACCGGCAAAATTTCGTTGAACAAAATGTTGATAAATAACAGGTTTTGGGCAATTTTATAATATAGTTGACTGTGGTTAGCATTAATGTTGAGCAATTACTCGATTCTGATAACAGAAGCGGCATTTCAAAAAAATATTGTTGTTGGAATCGGATGATATGGGGACATCTAATCGGATTGAGTACCTTTAAATGCCGCATTTGTGCGTGTTTTTAAATTAAAAATAAATGCAAAGAACAAACCTGACAGAGACTGCTGAGCTCTGGTGATGTCGGTGGGTGTGCCAAATATTCTTTTAGTTACGGTTCAGGAGCAGAAATCACTACTTACCATTTGAATCGGGATCCAGGGTAGGTTCAGATTACTCAGAAAGAGTACTTTATGTAACTTAGAACTCGGTTATGAATTCCATGTAATGTTAAATGCCCTGCATTACAGACTCTACGAGAGAGGTATATAAAACCCAACTTCTACCGAAAACCGAATATTATTAAATTGAATGAACTATTCAATTCGGGAAAGGGGAAGAGAACACAAAATCTTTCACTTTTCATTAATAGGGTTATGCCATTCGTTAGGCTCTCCTGTGGCATTCTATAACTGCACACGTTAGGACACGACCATGGGTTGTTGAATTAAATAATTGTTGAATTTCACTATATATTGTGTACTATCTTGCACATAATAATCACTCAAAACTCCTCATGCATCGCAAACTATAAACTGTATTTTTGGCGACTGGTTTCATAGTGCACTCCTCTTACTGTAAAGTTTTCTGTCGCAGCCAGCGATGGCTATCCGTTGTGAATAGCGATCTTATTTCGCGGGAAGCTCGTGATTCACGACGACGAGTACAGTGATTGACAATCTAAACAGCATATCGAGGTCGTAGCTCAATACAACTTGATGGTTTACATGATATACATATGCCGTCTCGAACGGAGTAAAGTGATATATTGCAGAAAATAAATTTCAGGTGTTATTTGAGCTTATTAGAAACCATGAAATCGTAACCGTTATTACGGATAGTAAAATACGAGAACGATTAGAAAGTACACAAAGGTTGGTGACGTAGTACCCTATCCGTATCCGTAATCGTAAACGTGAGTTTTGCGAAAGGTCTCTAGTAATCGCGATTGACTGTCAACGTGTATAAGGTGAGAGTAGCGGTTTGGTGAATGTGTATGAGGTGAGAGTAGCGGCTTGGTGTTATATTAATCGCGATTGACTGTCAACGTGTATGAGGTGAGAGTAGCGGTTTGGTGAATGTGTATGAGGTGAGAGTAGCGCCTTGGTGTTATATTAATCGCGATTGACTGGCAATGTGTATGCGGTGGGAGTAGCGGCTTGGTGTTTATATTAATCGCGATTGACTGTCAATGTGTATGAGGTGAGAGTAGCGGCTTGGTGTTATAATAATCGTGATTGACTGTCAACGTGTATGAGGTGGGAGTAGCGGGTTGGTGAATGTGTATGAGGTGAGAGTAGCGGCTTGGTGTTATATTAATCGCGATTGACTGTCAATGTGTATGAGGTGAGAGTAGCGGCTTGATGTTTATATCAATCGCGATTGACTGTCAATGTGTATGAGGTGAGAGTAGCGGCTTGGTGTTATAATAATCGCAATTGACTGTCAACGTGTATGATGTGGGAGTAGCGGCTTTGGTGTTATATTAATCGCGATTGACTGTCAATGTGTATGAGGTGAGAGTAGCGGCTTGATGTTTATATCAATCACGATTGACTGTCAATGTGTATGAGGTGAGAGTAGCGGCTTGGTGTTATAATAATCGCGATTGACTGTCAACGTGTATGATGTGGGAGTAGCGGTTTGGTGAATGTGTATGAGGTGAGAGTAGCGGCTTGGTGTTATATTAATCGCGATTGACTGTCAATGTGTGTGCTGTGCGAGTAGCGCCTTGGTGTTATATTAATCGCGATTGACTGTCAAGGTGTATGAGGTGGGAGTAGCGGCTTGGTGTTATAGTAATCGCGATTGACTGTCAATGCGTATGAGGTGAGAGTAGCGGCTTGGTGTTATATTAATCGCGATTGACTGACACTGTGTATGAGGTGAGCGTAGCGGCTTGGTGTTATAGTAATCGCGAATGACTGTCAATGCGTATGAGGTGAGCGTAGCGGCTTGGTGCTATATTAATCGCGATTGACTGTCAATGTGTATGAGGTAAACAAACATACACGTTTTCGCCCTTGCACATGCATCCTCACCTTAAAGATGATACATGTACCGGCCTGTCCGAATGATAATGTAAAATTTTAAAGCAGAAACGGTCAAAATGCGAAGTATATCATCCGCATCTTTGACATCCCAAATCTGGTTTGGCGACATCTCATAGCATGATCGATTTGCGGCCTTGATACCCGCAATTATCGTGGGTACCCACACTTGGTCGCGGATAGTATTTTTGCGAACCGCTCTGTAGGCTAGACAATTTTATGACTAATTAAACATGTGTTTTGCTATTGATACACGCATTACCCACCGTCAATGGCTGATAATTATGTTTCAAACGAACTACCTAACGTCAAAAAGTGTCTACTATTTATGATAAAATCTGAAATGAGCCGGAATTCCATTAAATCTATCGGGATGCGAGCAAGCTATGGTCGGAACATTCCTCTGTACGAAATTATGTTTTGAATAGTGGATATCACCATTAAACTGGGAGATATATAGAATCATTTGAGGGATGATATGTTCATTTATCAAAACTGCATGGTCTGGTTTGGCGATACATTCGGGTTTGGCGATACCACGTACACGGGGTGTTCAATTCGATTCACGAATATCGCCCCTTATTCGATTCGACTGCAAACCCATCTCAGTGTCCAAATAAATGCCACAAAGACATAATGCTACTAGTATGCCATAATAAAACTCATAATATAATTAATGAAAACTGGCCGCTTTCTGGCGGGGCAGCAAAACTGTCAACATCGCCTATATAATGTTAAATTGTCAACGCCGACGACAGAAAAGATAAACTTGATCACACACTCACGAAGTGAACGTCATAATGAACCAACTCATTCAACGCCTGTAAAAACGGCGGCCCGACTAACTAATTTTCATGCCAAGTACTACTGGCAAAAAGTTGGTTTCCACCAGCGTCGCCACAAACAGCGCTGTCAACTCATCGACATAGCGTCCTGATATTTGCAATGTTATTCTAACGGTTCGGTTGTTGGTGATATACGACCATCTGAATCACAGGGAAATGACCGAGAAAGGTGTGACACTAAGCATAATTATGTGAATAGTAATATTGAAGATCTGGCAAACCCGCCGGTACGTTCAACTACCAATTTCCCTCAACATCACTTCGTGGAGAAACAGCAAAACCAGATGCTGATAACATGAATGCCACACAGCGTGTTAATTGCACGGATGCTTCTTGTCCACCAAACACAGAGATGCATGAACAACAACTGTATTCCAAACGGATACCCGTGTTACACCAGACTGTCGCGAGAAGTTTGGGTACAATGCAATCAGTTTCGCCTACACAATACAGTGTGTACTCTGATCACGTGTCTGAGTTGACAAATCATACACACTACAACTCATTTATTCCTGATGTTAAACTGGCACACGACAGAAACATTCGACATCAGCATGATAATGGTACTGAGCGCGACGAAAATGAATCATACAGAGGCACCAGTTTCAATTAACTTGAATGTATTATTAAACCACCCAAGCTATATGCCGATGCTGTGTCATCACCTTCGGAGCCCAAACAAATCAAAACTATCTTCCGACGTGATCAGTGTTAGGCCACCGAAACAGGTGGTAAACAAAGTAATACAGACTCCCATACTGCTTTCTCTGATTTACACAACGATAAACAACAAACTGCAGTCACCGATGGCGGTTTCACTGGCGTTCTTAGGAAAAAGACAGGAAAAAGACAGTACGCCTATACATTGGAAGTATAGCACTTTACTCTACGCACGCTGGCATACAAAATTATCTCACAGAGAGGGGCATACAACCAACATTCCTGAAGTTGATGAAAAGTGCCATGAAAGGTACATTGTGTGCTAGTCTCCATGTGATCAAATATATCATTTATCAACTGATGGATAACGGATTCTGGTCCGCATGCGTATACTGCAGGTCTTGGTGCGCTGAGCAAACTAACACTAATCATGGAGCAGAAATCCTAAAATGATTTCGTGGAATGCGACGGGACTAAAAGGTAGCTCACCTTATATCGCTGACAATCCTGACATACTCAAAACTAATCACTACCAAATCGTCGGTTTATCTGAACACTGGCTTAACGAAACAGAACTGGGCTGTATCGGTTCTCTGAACGACCAGTATCAACACATTTGCAAACCGGGTAGAACGATCACAATGTCAAGTGGTGGAAAGTACACAAAAGATGGTGTTGCTATTCTCGTTCGCAATGATATTTCTGCAAATTGTGTTGAATTGGAAACGGGCGGTAATCGCCTTGTCGGCATTCAGCTCCGCCTGAACTCAAAGTGCTTGATTTCAGTCATACAGGTGTATCTCCCGAACGTGAACCATGGGGATGAACGATTTAAAGGGTATGTCCTTCATGTAAGAATACACTAACTCTCACCCTAACCCTAGCCCTAGCCATAACCCTAACCCTAACACTAACCATAACCCTAGCCCTAACACCAACCCTAGCCCTGACCATAATCCTAACCATAACCCGAACACATATGGGGAATAGATGGTGCGTGGTTTCGTGTAATCTTACACGAAGGATATACCATTTAAAGAGTATTTAGAGACGCTAGAGAGCATAATTGATATGTTGTCTTCGTAAGGTGTGGTTATATTGATGGGAGACTTCAACGCTCACATCGAAAGGGCTTCATTCTCGAAATACTCGAAATACATTTTCACGTTATTCCTGAAACAGACCGGGTTAATTTCACTGATGAGCATATGTTCTAGAAACGATTACTCACATTTCCCATATCACACTGTTAACAGACCTTCACTCATTGACCACATTCTCATACCTAAATGTCTCACGCATACGGTCTCCAATGGTAATATATTGAACGATGACGCCACGAATATATACTTCCAATCACCTACCCGTGAGATGTTCCATTTTGTTTCCTGAAGAAATAGACTTGTTTACGCCGGATTCCAATAGGAAGCGTTACGCATGGAACGAGCAGATTGTATTAGATAAACAGTTCTTTGATATGCTATGTCCACACAGAAGTGACATTGATTCGAAAGTCTCAATTACCAATTTCTACTCCGACACTGTGAGTGCTCTTCTAGGGGCTTCTGATACTGCAGACCCAGTGAAAAGGTACCGTTCTCGTTTAAAGCCTCATTGGAACTCTGAGCTGAGTGGTCTTAAACGTCTGCTTAAACCATAAACATTGGGTGAATGCGGGTCGACCCAGACGTGACTCATACTGTTTCGCCGAATACCGGAACGCCAAAAGATCATTCCGCCCAGCACATCGCTCAGCTGTATGTGGATTTCAATTGAATCAGTCCCCAGATGGTGAATTTAGTGATGCTAGCCCGCTATGCGGGATAGCGTCACTAAATTCACCCTCTGTAGGCCATGGGCCGAAGGCTGAGAGCTGTCATTGGTTTGAAACGGTTCGACAACTAAGGATTTTTCATGAATATAATTATGTTCATTGCCTTCTATTTTATAAGAATTAAAAATGTTCAGACCTGGAAAGTTGCACATTTTGTCTCCAGTGGTGATTTAAATTTGGTTCTCAGTCCATTACATCGCCGAGTTTCGTTCCGCGTCCGATTCGTAATTTTGACGTTGTCCGTAGTGTTGTCATCTATATTTTGTTACATTTCAATGAATATTATGGACGCGGAAACATGTATTATACACTTAGAAGATGTATGTGACACTAAATTAACAAATGCTTCGGAAACCAGCAGAGATAAGATCAAATCATACACCGATCAATGGTTAGCACTCGATGTACCTGAAGCACAAATTGCCGAGCGTTTGCTGGCGTGTGACCAAACTCAGATTTACTACCATCGGAGGTGATTCTACACCCAATAATAAATATAATCATCCCATATTATGATAAAAATCATGTCCCGGGGGTTATATAGTTTATTAGATATGTTTACCAGTTGGGGACCTCATTCTGCAAATGACAGACGGGCTATTTGCAGGTCTGGAAAGGCGGGCATTACACCATCAAGAGTTGAGGAGCCCCGGTCGACCTTAAGTCAACCGACTGGCATTGCACCGTCTTCCTAGCATTTAGCCCGTAGTACATATTCGTCATGTTACCCGCAAAAATGTAATGGATGTCAAGAACATGAGGAGAGTGTCTGCAAATTATATGAAAGAAGGGGGAATATATTAGGGTCAGGGTCCCAATCACATGCAGATACTGTGTTCCTCATGTTCTTTGCAGAAATTTAGAGTCGGAGAGCAAGGTCCCGGAGCGGCTTAAAAGATTTTTGAAAAGAATTTGGAATGTACTGGTCGAAAGAGGATAATTAAAATCAGAAGCCCTAAAAATTTGTAATTTAAGGAAAAGGGTAAAACTTTAAAATTTCAAAGACTAAAGAGGTAAAGTTTTGAAAAGTCAAAAGATGAATAAAAACAATAGGATCACCCTCAGTTGCAAGTCGCTAACATGTGCCATATTAAGCATATGAACACAAACGTTTCAGCCTTTACTCGCAATGTGTATGAGGTGGGAGTAGCGGCTTTACGAGTATCTGTGTCAGTAAACACTCGCTTTGCAATGCCTACTTTTCAGACTCAAAAGCTATTTATGTTGTCGAGTTTATATGTGAGATTAATGTTATACATGTATACTCGCAGTACCGGTGAATTATATATTCCGGGTGGGTCAGGGGGGGGGGGGGGGTCGGAAAAAAGTGACATGACATTAGGCTGAACAAACTTTTTTCCGGCTCTTGGGTACCCACCACCCCCCTATTTAAAGGAAAACAATATTTTTTCCAATTTCATGCGGGGTACCCACCCCCTTTTTACCTCCAAATATGTAATATCACACCATTTAAGCTTGATGGTCAGTATTACAGTTACCCTATTTCCATATCTGGTTCTTCTAAGTCATTCCAACTTTTGTAACAACACGAAACAGGTTCTAAAAAAATACCTGGAAAAACCCAAAATAACACACAGAATACATGTGCTGATCAGTAAATTATTGATTGATTCTTCCCCAAATATTGTCTAAGGTAGCTCATAATGCTCATTATACATGTAAACAAATATAAAAGCATTAGTGTACCTTCTTTTCATCACAGAAAGTGTAACTTTAGATGTGTCCCATAGTATCACATGAATTTATGTCAATTATGATTTTTGAAAAAAATATTAGGGCAAAACCACCTGGCAATTAACTCTCCAACAATACAGGTATTCAGCTGAAATCCACTATGTATCACAAAACTAATTTTCATTTCCATGAGCTGAGTTCTTGGGCTAGGTACTGTGCTAAGGCCAGACCCAGGTCAAGCATTCATACAAATACATGTACTGCGTGTAAATAGAAACTTGAAAATAAGACGGTCATATGCAGTCTGCAGAATAAGCTCCAAGGAGGGTGAGTTTTGTGATGCTACCCAGCAGAGTGGGCTATAGCATTACCAAATTCACCATATGTGACCCTCATATGTAGCTAGTTCTCCATGGTTGGTCGAGACCAAAATAGAAGGAGGTCGTTAGAGGTTGAATTTGTTGATGCTATGCCGGGTAGTATCGCCAAATTCGCCCTCTGCAGACTTCGATCATTTTGCTGATGACCAGCACATTATTTTTAGACTTGCATATTATATTAAGTTATATTATATTTTCGTTCCCTTCTTTTCACTCATCTGTTCTGATTTTGTTTATTCCACTTAGCAGCCTTCTCCATATCTACACATTCAAGGTCTATGTATGCTCGCCCAATCTTTTATCTGGGTCCCACCATCTCAAGATTATTATCTCAGTGATATGCGTTGTTGCAGTCTACAGTCCCATGCCAAGTTCCGATACAATTTTGACCGAGTCATCTGGTCTGATCAGGTATAATGAGTAAATATTAATGAGATAAATGAATAGCTTTTTTCATTTTATTTATATTAAAGTTTATTCATGTGCTACATAACTGTCCATTTTCATCTGGAACCAGTAGCATTGGTACATGGCAATGTGATCGGATGTAAAAGGCGAATTCCTGAGAGTGAGAGTTGGTTCGTAATCTGGATTTCTGAGAAGCATCATGCCCATATCCACACTAACTACCCCCCCTAAGCACTGCCCTAAGTGTCATACACACCTTAACAATGATGCTGAACACTTTGAGGCATTTATATTGAAGAAATGTTGTAAGAGGAAAAAATTGCGACCACTCAGGAAAAAAGTGACTTTTTCGCAACTGAACCACCCAACCACCCCGGCCTAGTGTATGGAAAAAAGTGGATGACCCCCCCCCCCCTGGGTGGATACATTAATTTATAAGGATCCCTATCAAAGGTATCATTCTCGTGTGGTCGATGTTTGGAGAGCGAAGTTGGCGCTTCATTACGCCCAATATATTCTATGGGTGTTTACTGCTATACGCGTTGATCTTGTCGTGCCAATGGGGCGATTGGGCAGGTCAACACATTTCGAGTTTCACGCGATGCGAATTATTTTAGGAAATTGTAGCAAGGCTGATCTGGCCGTGTCAATGGAGCTATGGGGATGTCTCGCACATTTCGGGTTTTCGCGGATGTATCTTTGCGGATGTCTCATTGTTGCAGTATGTAACTTATGACCGCGTTAATTGCTTCCGACGTTTATGTATGAACAATGGCTGGGCCACTATTGAAGATATTATTGCGGGAACACATAATATAACAGCTAACTTTGCTGATGACGTATGTCTCAGTTGGAATGTAGAATAAAGGTCGTATCGAGCGTGTATTTAATCCGATTAATAAATTTTTGGTCCGCATTTAGAGGCTTTCTTATATGGTGAATGAGAAACCTGCGGTAATAAGCCGTAGTTTTTGTAATAATTTGAAGGATTAGTTGTTTTAACGGAAATCTGAGGTGGTGCATTCATGAAACAATATATTTTATATTATAATTTATATATATATGCCTAATAATATGATCTTGTGGGCGTTACCATTTCTGACTATGGTTCTCTTGTTTGCGCTGTGTGTTAGTACGAATATAGGACGCATGCCATTGGGAAATTGGACGAAGGAAGAATACGTCTGTCACAAGATCCCCCGAGACAAACTGATTACTAGGGAGTCGCCCTGTTCGGACGCAAATTATCGGTCCGTCGTATGATCTTTATACCTCAAGGAACCGAGACGCGTGGAGACCGAGATGAGAACAATTATTTCACTCCGATCCGCTGACATCGAATCTGCCACTGACAACACATTCACAACAATTGGATCATTAGGACCGGACATCGAATTGTATATGTCTAATATATAATAGCATGATTTCGCAACGTCCCAATAAGGGACGTTGATACATATAAAGCTTTTGTTTGGACAGGGTGCCCCAACATCGAACATTCAACTGAACCGTTAACATTATTGATAAAAAAAGCCCCGAAATGTTATTTTTTTAGTCAAGACTATGGTTTATATGACCATAAGTCAAATTTGATCATCAATTATTTGGAAATTGTTTCACATTATTTTTAACCTAGTATACTTAAAAGGCTATGAAAAACACAGAGCATATGGATATCATTTTATTAAGTTACATGACCTAAAATATGGAATTTTTAGGAAAACCATATATATATAAATTGAGTAGTATTTTACCAATTTTTCACAAATTTATTTAACAAAATTTCGTATTTCTTGTTTCTTTTTAGTATTGTTATAATACGTGGTTAAAGAGGTACTGCGCTCAAATTTTGCTGTTAGCTTCTATATGCTCTGCTCCGAAGAATACGGCAACCAGATTTCCATTATCTGACTGTCTCTGAGTAGAGATTAATGTTACAGACGGCAGATAAGCCGGAATGCAAACATAGAACGCTCGCCATCGAGATATATTTGTACAGTTTTCAAGCAAATATATCAAATACATGTTGTGTCATATGCAGAATAGTCCCAGATACGAATTACGTTTATTGTATATAGTCAGTGAGTGGTCTGAGTTCACGCATAGTATCAACATCATTTGTATACGATATACCGCGCGTTGCCCAAATCCACTATCCGTCAATTAATTTGATTACGTCTTGTACATGGAAATTCGTAACATAGTTCATGGCTGGAGCCAAAAAATAAATTTATATAAATGTTTTTAATTTGATTTTAAAACAACCCGTTAAAGGCACGGGCGGCGTTCGTTGCAGAAATATTCATATTTGTTCAAATCGCCATCAACAGAAGGAATATTAAAATTTATTCCACACCCATTGACGTGAGGTACATGTATTCAACGGAATCCCAGCCATTGAATCTTAAATCACAATAAAGGTGGCTATAGTAACAATGGATATGACATTCATGGATTGAACTTATCTGACTGAACGGTGTAGAATAAATACAGAACACAACTTGCATCATAATATCGAATCTTTTATCGAACTCGTTGCGGACGGCGCAAAGTTATATTTCGCTCGAGCTACGCTCTCGCGAAATATATCCTTGCGCCATCCGCAACTCATTCGATAAAAGATTATCGATTAAGATGCGCGTTGTGTTCTGTCTATATATATAGTTTTGTTCATATGCCAAACATAATCGGCGTGTAAATATTATATTCTCGTCAAGACGTACGATGGTGTACGTAAACAAGAGGCTGCTCGTGTTACATAAGTTGTGCTTCTGTTTACATAACACAGCCCAATTATATTGGTTAATCACACACAAATTATATAAACGCTCTTAATTATTTCCATCTCATGCAAACAGTAACAAAAACGCTCTTTATGTTTACCATATCCGGATCTAAACAAAAGCCAGGAAATGTAACGTTTTTTGCCTTTGTTTACATAGCAAATGGGAACAAATTGAAAATAACATACTGTTTATGCCATATTTCTGATTGGTATACGAACAAAGTCTGTCTATATTGTACTATTATTTCTGTTTATGGCGGTTTTTGACGGAGGTGAATATTTTAACAGCATACCCACCGCCAACGCCTCCCGTATCTTAACATACCCACCGCCAACGCCTCCCGTATCTTAACATACCCACCGCCAACGCCTCCCGTATCTTAACATACCCACCGCCAACGCCTCCCGTATCTTAACATACCCACCGCCAACGCCTCCCGTATCTTAACATACCCACCGCCAACGCCTCCCGTATCTTAACATACCCACCGCCAACGCCTCCCGTATCTTAACATACCCACCGCCAACGCCTCCCGTATCTTAACATACCCACCGCCAACGCCTCCCGTATCTTAACATACCCACCGCCAACGCCTCCCGTATCTTAACATACCCACCGCCAACGCCTCCCGTATCTTAACATACCCACCGCCAACGCCTCCCGTATCTTAACATACCCACCGCCAACGCCTCCCGTATCTTAACATACCCACCGCCAACGCCTCCCGTATCTTAACATACCCACCGCCAACGCCTCCCGTATCTTTAACATACCCACCGCCAACGCCTCCCGTATCTTAACATACCCACCGCCAACGCCTCCCGTATCTTAACATACCCACCGCCAACGCCGCCCGTATCTTAACATACCCACCGCCAACGCCTCCCGTATCTTAACATACCCACCGCCAACGCCGCCCGTATCTTAACATACCCACCGCCAACGCCTCCCGTATCTTAACATACCCACCGCCAACGCCTCCCGTATCTTAACATACCCACCGCCAACGCCTCCCGTATCTTAACATGAATGTTTACAGAAGACTTTTTCGACTAAAATTAATTGGTGCCCATATTCAGAATGAGCAAAGGGTGATGCCACAGTGCCCTGGGCCCACAAACAAGGTACCTTTTCCTAATTTACTTTTATGTTGATATTTTGTATCCTGTTATCATGATAGCTTTTTAAAGATCCAGTTAGATAACCAAAATGCACGATGGACAATGGCCATTTTGGTACCCGTAAACCATAAGTTATTACAAAATTATAGTAATTCGTGAGCCCGCCGCGATCTCGGAGGAATCCAGTACTTCTCGCTTACAACAACGGCACCTTCGATGATTATATAAACATAATAACCTGGCCACGACTGTTGTGGAATTTTAATTTGCACTTTTTGTGCTTTGTAACTGAACTCCATGGTGTGGGCAATTCAGGTTATAAGAACGCCCTTTAACGATATGTGCCAGGCTATGGTCTTACAATCTCGTCCAAATACGGATACGATAGGCGAGAATCGCATGCGTTTTGATATGTCGATGCCGTCTGGAGAGTTTTAACAGCATACCCACCGCCAACGCCTCCCGTATCTTTAACATGAATGTTTACAGAAGACTTTTTCGACTAAAATTAATTGGTGCCCATATTCAGAATGAGCAAAGGGTGATGCCACAGTGTCCTGGGCCCACAAACAAGGTACCCCGCCTGCGTGTGGGATTTAAAGTCGCATATGTTGTGTTTTGTATATGTGTACACCAATATGTAAGCAATTCATGAGATTCAGGATTCTCTACAATTTTATTTACACTATTTTTATTTTTGACTGGCTAAAACTGCTCCTACGGCAGACTGTCTGTTCATCATTAGCATAATATTAGCTTCCGGTGAGCAAGGCGGGGTACCGTACCTTGTTTGTGGGCCCAGGACACTGTGGCATCACCCTTTGCTCATTCTGAATATGGGCACCATAAAACAATGATACATCGATCCCTTTGGAATGGTGTCCTGCTCTCAAGGGTTCTTTCGGAACATTAGACGTTAGACGATTTTCTGGGTAACCAGGGTTATTTATTTATAAACCACTTATGAGTTTAGTTAATTATTTCTTAGTTCGACCAACTCCTTTTCCTAATTTACTTTTATGTTGAAATTTTGTATCCTGTTATCATGATAGCTTTTTAAAGATCCAGTTAGATAACCAAAATGCACGATGGACAATGGCCATTTTGGTACCCGTAAACCATAAGTTATTACAAAATTATAGTAATTCGTGAGCCCGCCCCGATCTCGGAGGAATCCAGTACTTCTCGCTTACAACAACGGCACCTTCGATGATTATATAAACATAATAACCTGGCCACGACTGTTGTGGAATTTTAATTTGCACTTTTTGTGCTTTGTAACAGAACTCCATGGTGTGGGCAATTCAGGTTATAAGAACGCCCTTTAACGATATGTGCAGATGGGGATAATTGTTTGTGGATCCTGTCACTCCCGACACACGTATAAGTACCATGCACATATACAGCACAAACATACATGTATATGTATGTATATAATTATATAACTATGAATATATTGCATATTACCCGGTAATATAAGTCAATGGATATACACACATAACGATATATATGGATAATTATCTCGAGATTTATATAGTAGATTATAAAATTCCCATCCACATTACTTTTTATTTTGGTGTGACTTGTCCCTGCCGGGGTTAATTGGGTTACTGTGATTTTATGCTTGATGTCTGATACACTGGACGCATGGTATACATTATTCTCGGGTTATTTACATTCTGGACTGCCTATTATGTAATAATAAATATGGTACAATAACGCCCCCTCCCACAAACATAGGTTTCAAGCAGGGTTACATGCACATGTGTGTGTTAAGAGACTACTTACCTCCGACGGGTTATAAATTAATCAACACGGGACGATTATGAATAGGGTTCGTGGTGGAAAGGAATGTACTATAATTTATTTATAAGGGGATCCAGGGGTGAAAACAAAAACCCATATTTAGGGAGTTTTGTTTTGCGATTTATATATGGGATGCATTGTCAAGTAACAATAAAATTCCAGATGTCATTTTGATAACCCAAAGGTTATAATAACTGTGCAATGTATGTTTGGGTTATGATCAATACAATAACAACGCGCAATCAATATGTATCCCTTTAAATGACCCTACACGCACCTGGCTTATGACGTCACGGGCAGATATACGTCACACCGGAGCTCGTGAGTCATGACGTCTTTTATAACGTCTGCACATCAGATCAGCGGGAACAAGGGCCAGGTAGGCTGTTCAATTTGGGCTCCGTTACGTATAGAAGATATGTGGCCTAAAATAATTCGTATGGGCTATACGAACATATATACTGTATTGAAGTCGCCACATGTGATTAATTTCTGATAACAGTTAATCTTATGTTTAATTTATACCATGTTTTTCACTTTTAATTGGATTTGTAGTGGTATTGAAAACACCACTTACGCGTGCATCTACTTATACTTACGTGTATGGTAACTTTACCACTTTTTGCTAATTATATATAGGCCAACATCATATTTTATAATTACCTTAGACAAGTTTTCTTTAAATATATCATCTTTCGGGCATAATATATATTACCTTTTTGCCAATATATATTTACTGTTACATGAGTGTATATATAACTACCCACTTTACTCCATACGACCATAGCTATATATATGTGAAGCATTGCACGTGTATTATATGTACGAACAACTGGTTGTTGATTATATTATGAATCACTATGGTGGCTGACACCATTAACTTATCAAAACTATACTATAGTGTAGATATAACTACCCATTTCACTCCATATATATATATATATATATATATATATATATATATATGTGAAACATTGCACGTGTATTATATGTACGAACAACTGGTTGTTGATTATATAACGAATCACTATGGTGGCTAACACCATTAACTTATCAAAACTATACTATTAGTGATGAACTTCCACGGTACGGATCCAATCTCATCATCCCCCTGGAAGCTATGTTCTGTCGGTATTTAGATACGATCACGGGCGACGGTCGGACTCTAGCTGGCTTAGTACACATGTATTGCAGGTAACGAATCGAAACATGATATGGCATGCGCTTAGCATGACATATAGTCAGCAACCTGCAACTGATGATGGTCTTATCAAAACATTTTGGCATCTTTTTAACTCATTGGGAGTAATTTTCAAAAACCTAGAAATTCTACCTTTGGCGTTAAATGAATCTTGTTTTTGTGGGGTACGTTCTAAAACTATTTTCAAAATTCTAATAAACCGCTCCGGGATCCAGCTTCCACCTCAAAATTCATGTCATCAGAACGAGGAGCAATTTGTCTGCGAGAAATTGGGACCTTGGTCATCATCACTTTTAGCCTCAAATCTTCTTTAATATGCCTATAGCAGACAAAACTCCCCTTTCTGTTGACATCCATACATTTGTGCACCACCTTCATTATGTGGGGAAATTACATGACGGATAGGTTTGAGCCATTGTTTCTTTCAGTATATTTAATTTGACAGATGGAAGGGCTATGTCGTCCGTCACGACCGTCGGTCCGTCCTCCGCTCTGACAATACTTATGAATTAACTCATGAAATAACACGGGGACGTTTGCGGATTGTACAGTGATAAGTTCCAGGTTCGACACCATATATACATAGGCGGCGACATAACAAACGGCACGGCATCGGAAAGATATCGCGGGAATTCAGCCATTTTCGGATAAGTTCATTACTTTCCATTGATGATGGACATGCTAAATTAATGTAACGGGAACGCGGCCATTTTGAATTTTCGGACACCTCCCAATTTTGACGGACATTACCACAACTATGATTCTTCGGTACAAGAGATCATTATTGATTGATATGACATATACATGGTCCGGGGAATTTAATGATATACATATAATACTGAAATATCAGCCACGGAGATATCAACGTAGCTGTTATGATAACGCGGGAATCTGGTAAATATATATAGTAATTCGTGCGCCCGCTGCGATCTCGGAGGAATCCGATACCTCTCGCTACAACAACGGCACCTCCGATGATTATATAAACAAAATAACCTGGCCACGACTGCGTGTGGGATTTAAAGTTGCATATGTTGTGTTTTGTATGTGTACACCAATATGTAAGCAATTCATGAGATTCAGGATTCTCTACAATTTTAATTACACTATTTTTATTTTTGACTGGCTAAAACTGCTCCTACGGCAGACTGTCTGTTCATCATTAGCATAATATTAGCTTCCGGTGAGCAAGACGGTTTACCTTGTTTGTGGGCCCAGGACACTGTGGCATCACCCTTTGCTCATTCTGAATATGGGCACCATAAAACATATATATATTATCGATATTAGATAGCTATTATTACTGGAAATTTATTGAAATTGGGGTAAAATCCCCCTTTAATCCTTTGTATACTAAATGGATTCTCCCACAAAGTTAAATTAACCTTTTGTATACTAAATGGATTCTCCCGCCAAGTTAAATAAGTGTACATTGGAATGGTCTATTATTCAGCTGGATGAATGTTAATAATACATGAGCAAACGACAGCCATACAAAAAGAAATACAAAGTGCAGAAGTATTCATATTCATTAGTGGCATATGTTAAGATAATAAGTGCAACAAACAAACAGATATATTCATCAACGAGTATTTAGTGTAAAAACTCGAGGGTTAATGTACTTATTCCTGCTAAGAAACATTGTGTTGCAATTATTTTGAGGTTTGTCATGTTTTTTTGTCATAAATGCACTGGGTTATATGGCTGATTCGTCGGGGATATCGGTCGAGCTGACTTCTGCGATATGGATAATTCATCTGAGTCGGGGATATCGGCTGAGCTGACTACAGTACTGCGATATGGATAATTCATGTGGGTCGGGGATATCGGCTGAGCTGACTACAGTACTGCGATATGGATAATTCATCTGAGTCGGGGATATCGGCTGAGCTGACTACAGTACTGCGATATGGATAATTCATCTGAGTCGGGGATATCGGCTGAGATGACTCCAGTACTTCGATATCGATAATTCATCTGAATCAGAAATATCGGCTGAGATGACTACAGTACTGCGATATCGATAATTCGTCTGTGTCGGGGATATCGGTCGAGCTGACTCCTGCGATATGGATAATTTATCTGAATCAGGAATAGCGGCTGAGCTGACTACAGTACTGCGATATGGATAATTCATATGAGTCGGGGATACCGGTTGAGCTGACTACAGTACTGCGATATCGATAATTCATCTGAATCACGAATATCGGCTGAGCTGACTACATTACTGTATTATGGTTCATTAGTTTGAGTCAGGGATATCGGTCGAGCTGACTCATGCGATATGGTTCATTAGTTTGAGTCGGGTATATCGGTTAAACCGGCTTCACATGGTGTGACAATCTACTATATATTTTGGAAGATCTGTTTGTGTGTGTGTGTGTCTGTGTGATCGCGATGAACTCGAAAACGGCCGAACCGATTTCGATGAAACTTGGTATGTGGGGGTATTTTCGGCCGGGGGGTGACATAGGCCTATTGATTTTCAGATCCGAGGTCAACTTTTCTCGTGCCGAGGTCAAATCTGTTTTTACGCTGTGTTACGGGACTTTCATTTGAGTTCGGTGCTTACAAATCGATTCGAAACAGCGCGAATAATAAAATGCCAGTCATAATAATGACATTGTGAGAATCTTTCGTGTTTCCTCTTTCCAACGATATATAATGCGTATGTATCCGTTTTAGTTATCTGCCTCAATTATCAAGAAGAAGTGGTACTATCTTCCACCAGGATAAAAACAATGCGTATCTTCTATGACGTCGTTAGAGGTCATAACGTTAGATCACGTTAACGCTTAACCGGCCGATGCATGTGACTGATTCAGACGTCTTGGCGATATCTCGGGCACCGATGGTAATTTATCTTTAAGTTGAAACTTGATAATTAATGAGCGTGTGTATATGAGGCGCGTTTATATACTTGAGTGCAAATCAAATCGGGTTAAACTGGCGGATTTTTACGGACGAAATTTGATGCATAGGGTATCTCGGTATCCGCTGGGCCGATTTCCCGGTATCCGCTGGGCCGATTTCCACCATTTTTGGGGTGTTGGTGTTTGACCCCACCTGACCTTGACCTTCAAAATGGTCAATTCAAGGTCAAAGCCCGGACGAAGTTGGGTCACCTTCTAGTTAGCATATAAATTCAAAACTACTGACGACGAGAAAGTGCGCTCAAACAGCTGTGTTCTGACCTTCAACCGGTTCCATCGCCCACCGACGATGAAGATTGGATACACGGAACTGGCGATGGGGGTTGGGGACGGGGAGAGGGGTAAACAAATTTAACATTTGGGATATTTCATACCTGACCAACGATTGGCTGAAAGTGTTTTCGTAGTTTGATTTCCAACGAATTATTAGTGGGGTATTGTTTTTATAGCAACAGTAATACATTTTCCTGCTTTGGTCAAAATATTGAACTACAATACATATTGCCATCAGTTCCAAATTGTCCAATAATAGGGGGTTTTCCAACACTGGGAAAACGTTTTGCCAGACCAGATGCTAGGAGTTTTCAGGTTCAGATTTCAAAATTTTCTCTCACTGGGTTGAGGGGTCATGATCCCTAATCGGTGGCCAGTAAAAACTGCTAAATAATTATAAAAAAAATCGACGCTTGAATTTTCCTGGAGTTAGACCTCTAGTTGCTAGGATTTTGCAGTTTTCAGGTTCATATTTCAAACTGTGTTACCATTGATACCGAGGGGTCTTGTTCCCTCTCCGGTTAAAACTGATAATCTATTTTTTTAAAATCGACGCCTGAATTTTCCTGGGGCTAGACCTCTAGTTGCTAGGATTTTGCAGTTTTCAGGTTCATATTTCCAACTGTGTTACCATTGATACCGAGGGGTCTTGTTCCCTCTCCCGTTAAAACTGATAATCTATTTAAAAACAATCGACGCCTGAATTTGCCTGGAGTTAGACTTCTACATGCAATGATTTTGCAGTTATCAGGTTCAGATTCCAAAATTTGGTCCGGGAACTTGGGAGTTTGGGCTTGGTTCGGGGGGGGGGGGGTGGGAGTTGAACATTTAAAGTGGACAGTTCCCCAGTGAAGACCCTCTTGCCAGTTCAGTACCATAGCCACTTTGTCAGTTGTATCTTATTCTTATTCATGTAGAATTCATATGAGTTTATACCTATTTGCTATGTTATAACATTATGTCACATTTTAAATGTAACATTGATACTCTCCTATTAACATGGCTGCCAATATGGCATCCGGAAGTGAACATTGGATTATTTTCACTTGTATATTCTGGTCTTTCTTGCTGTTTTAAACTGGTAACATTCTTCGACTTACTTTTTCCTTGTATAGTTCAACCATCACTTCAGAGAAGAACTGTGGTATCCATTGGGTCCCAAATCATCTCTACTCCTTGCCTTTAAATAAAGCAAGATGATATTTATATACAAATAATTGCATTTGGCATTCTAACCATGTTTTAAGGAAATGATAAGAATTGAGAGAGATAAATGAGAGCAGATATTGCGTGTGGAAATTCAATCTCAAGAGGACAATAATTCTTCATTTTGGTCAAAGATGGCTGTCAAAATGGCAACAAATACAAACACATTGCTAAAATTTGCCCCAGTTTGGTCTGTGATCGGCTACAAGTTATAGCGGTACAAATAAATAGACCAATCTGCCCTGTTTATATAAAATTTGGACAGTTCAGAAACATCACAATTAATCTCCCAATCGCGATATATTTGTTTTGTCAAAATGTCATTTGTTATACACAATGTACGCAGCGAAATGGGTTCGACACACCCTTTTCTTTTCATTAGCTAAACACTCAATAATTGATAAACGAGCACGTGTATATTATGTTTGAAAATATATATTTACTGGTCCCGGACTATAAACCTTGCCACGGCTCTGCTTTCGGTGTCGTCTTCTTATATCATGGTCAGTGAGACTCGATTTTGAGGTGAACCTAGAACAAATTGTTGACCAGCTGTTTTTTTGTCTCATTTTGTCGGGCAGAATCTGGGAAACAATATCCAAAATCCGCTGAAATCCGCTGAAATCCGCTTTGTGGATAATTTCTACCGCTCTTTGAAATAGGGTCGTATTTATGGCTTTTTGTGTCAATTTCGCTTTTCCTTATTAGTCCAGTCAATCTGATGGAAAGAAACACCCAGCCGTGAACAAATTGTTATGCAATGTCTTTTGGTGTGTTTGAATGTGACTATGCCCATATTATAACGTAACCAAAATCCCCATGAATCCCAGTGTGGGAAAGTCGTCATTTTGTGTCAAAAGTCAGGAATAATGGAATATGTAAACACAATATAGTAAAAATTGAAATTTTCTGGTTGAGACTCGGATATTAATGTGAACCTATATTAAATTGGTAACACGCTGTTTTTTTTGATATTTTGTCGGGCAGAATCTAATGAAAAATATATCCAAAATTCGCTTTGGCGAAAATGTTCAACATATCTTTCAAATAGGGTCCTATTAATGGCTTTTTTGTGTCAATTTTGCAGTTCCTTATTAGTCCAATCAAACTGATGGAAAGAAATGCCGTGAATAAATTTGCGATGGAATGACTTTTGGTGTTTTTGAGTGTGACTATACTCTTACAATAACAAACAAAATCTCCATGAATTCCAGAATGGGAAAGTCGTCATTTTTTGGTCATAAGACAGGAATATGTAAAACAAATGGTGAAAATTTTAATTTTGTTGATAAACAAATCTGCCAACACAGACGCCCAGTCGAGTTTCCTGACTTCCAAATTTGACCAAATAATAACATATCCGAAATATCCATGCGTTTCGTGAGGGGAAAGTCGATAATTTTGGATAAAAAAACGAAAAAAATATGTGAGTGGTGACAAAGTGGATTTTTTGTCCGGGAACCAGGTCGGCCAACGTGCATCCTCCAGACTGGGGCTCCAGTATTAAACGTGATCCATTTATTTTGTTCGTAAGGATGTCTGCTCAAACTATTTTGACGCTAACATGTGGCCCTGTATGTAGCTGGCAATATGGCGGCCATGTCCTGGAGTGTACTAAAAATCACTTCAATTTCCTCTAAATTTATTAATGTGACAGAAACCTCCAACAATTAACGCTTTATTCTTGTTGCCATAGCATATGCCTGCCATTTAGTGCATAATTTGACTCTAAAACTACAAAATGGTGCAACCTAATCCGTGATAATAAGTCATATCCCGAGGATTTGACAATTCGGTTTATAAAAAGTTTTCAAAATGACAGCTAAAATGGCAGTCGGAAGTGAACAATTAAAGTGGTTTGTTTTGTTGATTATTGTTACTAAATCTTACGATATATAATAAATGTACAGCCAATATGTAGTCATATATGCCACCATGCGAGTTTCCAAAGCCACCAACTATTTTCATAATACATCAAGTGAGTGTCCCAAACCACATAACGAGTGCGCCAAACCATATGCAGAGTTACAATGTCCATCTAGTATCCAAAAAACTAACATGTGAGTATCCCATCTATACGACGGCGCCCCAAATCTACATATTGTTCCAAACCATCGATGGGGTGTCCCAATCCACCAAACGAGTTTCTCAAAACACACAGACTGATATAGACTGAGGTAGGCAGTGCCCCAAACGATACTCAACCGTTGTCATAACCCACACATATAGTCCCCCAAACCATGCATATGGTATTCCAACCCACCCAAATGAGTGTCTCAATCGACCTGATTAGGGACCCAATCCATTTAACGAATGTTTCCAAACCACAACGGTATTGCTCAAGACTTTGCAACCGATTTTCGGAACCACAGTGGTGTGTCCCAAACTACCCCACATGTGTCAAAAACTATCCGATGAGTGTTCATAACCATCACATGAGTAACACGCACTGAGCACACACCGAGTGTGTCAAACCACTCAATCAGTGCCCAAACCACACAATGGGTGTACCAAGGTAACTAAACCATCGACCGGGTGTTCGAAACCACACGAGTGGCATGCATCAAATATGTACCCCATGCCACAAAATAGTATCCCAAGACATCCGGGAGATCATATGTCATACAACATACAACTGTCGTTTCAATCCATTTAAACTATAGTGTCCCAAACTGCCCAGTCAGTGACCCAATCCGCCACGCAGTATCCCGATACACATAACCAGTGTCTAAAAACCACTCAGCGCGAACAAACTACCCAATTGGTGCCCCAAAACCACCCAACTGAAGTCAGCACAAATCACTCAGTGTGTGACCCAAACCATACAACTAGCATCACAAACCATCCAGTGAGTTCCCTATCCATCCCACGGGCAGGTGTTACAAACCAACTACCAGACGATCAAGTGAGTTTATCAAACCATCCAATGAGTTTACCAAAATATGGTTTGATATATTTGATATATGGTTTTGTACACTAGTTTGAGACACTCATCAGATGATGTGGGTGGCTTGATCGAGACACTAGTTGGACGTTTTTAGACACTCCTTGTGGTTTGGGACAATCATCGCGTGGCTTAGGGTACTCATTGGATGATTATGGACACTCATTTTGGGACACCCATTAGATGGTTTGTGGAACGCACTTGATGGTTTGAGACACCCATGTGTGTGGTTTGGGACACCACGTGCATGAATTGGGACACTCGATTTGTGATATATGGCAATCGTTGGATGGTATGGAACACATATGGGACTGGTTGGAGCACTATTTGGATTGTTTGTGACACTATTTGGGTGGATTGTGTTACATATTATATGGCTTTGGGACACTTGTTGGCTGATGTGTGACGCCTGTTTTTGGACTGGGACACCACCGAGTAATTAGGTATTACATTCAGAATGTGGTTGAGACACCCGTTGCGTGGTTTTACGCTCCTTATATTGTTTGGACACCCGTTAAGTAGTTTTGGACACTCATAGGATGTATTTCAATACCAGTTTGATTGCTGTGGACACTCATCAAATAATATTCGACATGAGAAGATTTAGCTACAAATCAATAACAAAATAAAACATTTTGACTTTCGATCACAATTTTCGCCGCCATTTTGGGACACTGTAGGGACAAATTCTCGACATATAGCTCATCATAATCGGATTAGGATCCGACATCATTTACTGTGGTGCTAGCCATTACAAAATTACATTTCGTCTAAATGGAAACAATATGGTGAACTTTTGCGAAAATTGCCGAATTTTACTACTTTCGGTAGCCATTTTGTCCATAAGTGATGGCCTAATTTCTGCTAAAATGGCACTAGTAGTTCATATCTGACATAAAATGAGTATTCGGTACACTGGTGTGTTCGATTTGCGGTTATTCTGGGCATTAAAATAATAATAGATTTTTTTTCTCTCGAAATTTTGTACATCTATTTCAAATTTGAGGGACACTGAAGGGCCCAAATTCCCAATCCTGATTTAAAATGGTATATGTTGGGACAAATGGCCATTTAACCCTTTACCCAACAAACCGGCCACAACCGGCCAAATAAAGCTTCAACAGCCTAAAATATCTTCGGTCTGTCTCAATAGAACCATACAAATATGGATATCATTGGAACCGGCTCCTTGACCACATTGTGAAAGTTACAGTTAGCCCTGTGCCAATGCATTCTCTTATATATGCGAGTCGACCATAGGTCGCCTCGCATATATAAGAGAATGCATTGGCCTAAAAAAAATCTTTTTTTAACACTTTTTACCATTTTTTCTTACATTCTTTAACAATTTTATAATTTTTAATGTGTTAAGCCAATGCATTCTCTTATATATGCGAGGCGACCTATGGTCGACTCGCATATATAAGAGAATGCATTGGCACAGGGCCCTTCTGTAGCGGAAATTGTCCACCATTTGATCCGCCATTTTGAATTATCACAATCGACTTGTACACGAAATGACATACGTCTGTCATGACAACAATAATAAATTTTTTATGTTGCATGTTCCTGCCATCTGTATAACTTTAATTTAAATGCCATTCAAGTGTATATTTCAGAAGGAACGGAAATCATACGTAAAACAAAATGACACCAAGACAGCCTGTCAATTTGTTCCAGGTCCAATGCTTCAACGACCAAGCTATTAGAGGAGAGCACGCATGCGCGTTACAGAGCGATAGCGTCGTAGTGTTTCACATTTAAGACAGAGACGAGTCTTGTAACATATAGAGCATAACCGAGGTTCTACTCTTTGTTTCAATAGCAATATTTGTTGACCTCGTATCATCGGGACGTGAGTTATAATGAGCAATACATCACAAGAAAACCATAATCAGAAATGGTAACGCCCTCAAGATCATATTATTAGCCATAAATATAAATTATAATATAAAATATATTGGTTACATGAATGCACCGCCTCAGAATTCCGTTAAAACAACTAATCCTTCAAATTATTACAAAAAACTACGGCTTATAACTGCAGGTTTCTCATTCACCACACCAGAAAGCTTCTAAATTCGGATCAAAAATAGGAGGTATTGTGTTCCCGCCAAGAGTGCATGGCCCAGCCATTGTTCATAGCTAAACATCGAAAGCAATTAACGCGGTCATAATGGTTACATGCTGCAACTATAAGACATCCAGCGGATACACACCACACGAAAACCCGAAATATGTTGTCCTGCGAGAAATACCATCGCTATAGCTCAATTTGACACGGCCAGATTAGCCTTCCTACAATATCCATAAACAAGATCATATATTATATACCCATGATTTTAATTATAGTATATAAAATATATTGGTTTCGCGAATGACCAACTCAGAATTCCGTTAAAATAAGAATAACAACCAGCACCTAATTAACGAACCGGCGGCCGACTCGGCCGTCTCCGACCACAACCATCAGAGGGCTGCAGAACGAAAAATATCTATAAAAGATGAAATATAAGACTTACAAATTATCTTTTAAATTTCTTTTATTGGTAATTGACATAGCTTGTCACAAACCAAAAATCAACATTATTGACATAATAATGTACAGGACAATAAACGAAATTGAAATTCCCAATTACACCAGTTACCGGACTCGGCCTCCTGGACGCGCAGTTCGACTTTCAAATAAACCGGAAAAAACAATTTTCTATATATAAAAGCCCCATCGGACTACATCTTTCTAATATTCATCGAACAGTATACACGCGGGGTGCAAATGAGGCTTGTCTTGGGAATTGATGGTGCAAATTCAAGGAAGCAGACACCCTGAATTATTTGTGCTCTATATCAAGTCAATCATATATCCACCCTATACATATATATTTGGAAATTGGAGAATTATTTGTTCATATATCCAGTGTCCCACCGATATCTTTGATATTGCAGATAGAATAATATAACATTAAACCTTGCTAACTATAACATGGATGATTCCGAAGTTTGTTGAATTAGTCTTCGGCAGATTGAATATTGATTAACTGCTAAGGATCGGCCCTCAAAGCAATACTCATGCTGTGAATTAACGGTGGCATATTGCTCATGAAGATGTGTGCTTGTATAACTGGCAATCTGGTAAGTGTATGTCTCCCTGCGACCTCAGTAGTGAGGACCCCAAAACTATATGAAAACAACAAAACCTGGTGACCACACATCAACATGTAAAATAAATGATGCCACAACAAAACCTGGTTCGGCGAGAAATTCATCCTTAACCCTTTGAGTGCCAGGGGCCGATCTCATCGGCCCTAAACCTACAAAATAAGTCTGTTAAAGAATATAAGAATAAATTGTAAAAAATTGTAAAAAAAAAAAAAAAAAAAAAATTGTTAGGCCAATGCATTCTCTTATATATGCGAGGCGACATATGGTCGACTCGCATATATAAGAGAATGCATTGGCACAGGGTATATGGGTTGATACAAAAATCGGACCTGGCACTCAAAGGGTTAATACCTTTTCTGATGGAAGAAACCTATATTCTGACAGACATTATATTGGTCTAGTGTTTTCTTCGACCCAGAGTTAGGCATGGGTGATCAGCTTTATTGTAGACAGCCGGACATCGGATGGAACAAAGGTCTGTCTCAACAGAACCATACAGATATGGATATAATTGGAACCGGCTCATTGACCACATTGTGATGGTTACAGTTATACCCTGTGCTAATGCATTCTCTTATATATGCGAGTCGACCATAGGTCGCCTCGCATATATAAGAGAATGCATTGGCCTAACAATTTGTTTTTGTTTTTACAATTTTTTACAATTTTAATAATTTATTCTTATATTCTTTAACAGACTTATTTACTATACACAGATGAGTCAAACTCAATCCAATATACTATACACAGACGAGTCAAACTCAATCCAATATACTATACACAGACGAGTCAAACTCAATCCAATATACTATACACAGACGAGTCAAACTCAATCCAATATACTATACACAGACGAGTCAAACTCAATCCAACATACTATACACAGACGAGTCAAACTCAATCCAACATACTATACACAGACGAGTCAAACTCAATACAATATACTATACACAGACGACTCAAACTCAATACAACATACTATACACAGACGAGTCAAACTCAATACAACATACTATACACAGACGACTCAAACTCAATACAATATACTATACACAGACGAGTCAAACTCAATACAATATACTATACACAGACGAGTCAAACTCAATACAATATACTATACACAGACGAGTCAAACTCAATACAATATACTATACACAGACGAGTCAAACTCAATACAATATACTATACACAGACGAGTCAAACTCAATCCAATATACTATACATAGACGAGTCAAACTCAATACAATATACTATACACAGACGAGTCAAACTCAATACAATATACTATACACAGACGAGTCAAACTCAATACAATATACTATACACAGACGAGTCAAACTCAATCCAACATACTATACACATACGAGTCAAACTCAATCCAACATACTATACACAGACGAGTCAAACTCAATACAATATACTATACACAGACGACTCAAACTCAATACAACATACTATACACAGACGAGTCAAACTCAATACAACATACTATACACAGACGAGTCAAACTCAATACAATATACTATACACAGACGAGTCAAACTCAATCCAACATACTATACACATACGAGTCAAACTCAATCCAACATACTATACACAGACGAGTCAAACTCAATACAATATACTATACACAGACGAGTCAAACTCAATCCAACATACTATACACAGACGAGTCAAACTCAATCCAACATACTATACACAGACGAGTCAAACTCAATCCAATATACTATACACAGACGAGTCAAACTCAATACAATATACTATACACAGACGAGTCAAACTCAATCCAATATACTATACACAGACGAGTCAAACTCAATACAATATACTATACACAGACGAGTCAAACTCAATACAATATACTATACACAGACGAGTCAAACTCAATACAATATACTATACACAGACGACT
Source organism: Siphonodentalium dalli (assembly GCA_032622095.1). NCBI lineage: Eukaryota > Metazoa > Mollusca > Scaphopoda > Gadilida > Siphonodentaliidae > Siphonodentalium > Siphonodentalium dalli. The sequence continues at coordinate 278,865,665 of CP136063.1, forward strand.
CAAACTCAATCCAACATACTATACACATACGAGTCAAACTCAATCCAAAATACTATACACAGACGAGTCAAACTCAATACAATATACTATACACAGACGAGTCAAACTCAATCCAACATACTATACACAGACGAGTCAAACTCAATCCAACATACTATACACAGACGAGTCAAACTCAATACAATATACTATACACAGACGAGTCAAACTCAATACAATATACTATACACAGACGAGTCAAACTCAATCCAATATACTATACACAGACGACTCAAACTCAATCCAACATACTATACACATACGAGTCAAACTCAATCCAACATACTATACACAGACGAGTCAAACTCAATCCAACATACTATACACAGACGAGTCAAACTCAATCCAACATACTATACACAGACGAGTCAAACTCAATCCAACATACTATACACAGACGAGTCAAACTCAATCCAATATACTATACACAGACGAGTCAAACTCAATCCAACATACTATACACAGACGAGTCAAACTCAATCCAACATACTATATACAGACGAGTCAAACTCAATCCAACATACTATACACAGACGAGTCAAACTCAATCCAATATACTATACACAGACGAGTCAAACTCAATACAATATACTATACACAGACGAGTCAAACTCAATCCAATATACTATACACAGACGAGTCAAACTCAATCCAACATACTATACACAGACGAGTCAAACTCAATACAATATACTATACACAGACGAGTCAAACTCAATACAATATACTATACACAGACGAGTCAAACTCAATCCAACATACTATACACAGACGAGTCAAACTCAATACAACATACTATACACAGACGAGTCAAACTCAATCCAATATACTATACACAGACGAGTCAAACTCAATCCAACATACTATACACAGACGAGTCAAACTCAATCCAATATACTATACACAGACGAGTCAAACTCAATCCAATATACTATACACAGACGAGTCAAACTCAATCCAATATACTATACACAGTCGAGTCAAACTCAATCCAACATACTATACACAGACGAGTCAAACTCAATACAATATACTATACACAGACGAGTCAAACTCAATACAATATACTATACACAGACGAGTCAAACTCAATCCAATATACTATACACAGTCGAGTCAAACTCAATCCAATATACTATACACAGACGAGTCAAACTCAATCCAACATACTATACACAGACGAGTCAAACTCAATCCAACATACTATACACAGACGAGTCAAACTCAATCCAATATACTATACACAGACGAGTCAAACTCAATCCAACATACTATACACAGACGAGTCAAACTCAATCCAATATACTATACACAGACGGGTCAAACTCAATCCAACATACTATACACAGACGAGTCAAACTCAATACAATATACTATACACAGACGAGTCAAACTCAATACAATATACTATACACATACGAGTCAAACTCAATCCAATATACTATACACAGACGAGTCAAACTCAATCCAACATACTATACACAGACGAGTCAAACTCAATCCAATATACTATACACAGACGAGTCAAACTCAATCCAATATACTATACACAGGCGAGTCAAACTCAATCCAACATACTATACACAGACGAGTCAAACTCAATCCAATATACTATACACAGACGAGTCAAACTCAATCCAATATACTATACACAGACGAGTCAAACTCAATCCAATATACTATACACAGACGAGTCAAACTCAATACAATATACTATACACAGACGAGTCAAACTCAATCCAATATACTATACACAGGCGAGTCAAACTCAATCCAATATACTATACACAGACGAGTCAAATTCAATCCAACATACTATACACAGACGAGTCAAACTCAATCCAATATACTATACACAGACGAGTCAAACTCAATCCAATATACTATACACAGACGAGTCAAACTCAATCCAATATACTATACACAGACGAGTCAAACTCAATCCAATATACTATACACAGACGAGTCAAACTCAATCCAACATACTATACACAGACGAGTCAAACTCAATCCAACATACTATACACAGACGAGTCAAACTCAATCCAACATACTATACACAGACGGGTCAAACTCAATCTAATATACTATACACAGACGAGTCAAACTCAATCCAACATACTATACACAGACGAGTCAAACTCAATCCAACATACTATACACAGACGAGTCAAACTCAATCCAATATACTATACACAGACGAGTCAATCTCAATCCAACATACTATACACAGACGAGTCAAACTCAATACAATATACTATACACAGACGAGTCAAACTCAATCCAATATACTATACACAGACGAGTCAAACTCAATCCAATATACTATACACAGACGAGTCAAACTCAATACAATATACTATACACAGACGAGTCAAACTCAATCCAATATACTATACACAGGCGAGTCAAACTCAATCCAATATACTATACACAGACGAGTCAAATTCAATCCAACATACTATACACAGACGAGTCAAACTCAATCCAATATACTATACACAGACGAGTCAAACTCAATCCAACATACTATACACAGACGAGTCAAACTCAATCCAATATACTATACACAGACGAGTCAAACTCAATCCAACATACTATACACAGACGAGTCAAACTCAATACAATATACTATACACTGACGAGTCAAACTCAATACAATATACTATACACAGACGAGTCAAACTCAATACAATATACTATACACAGACGAGTCAAACTCAATACAATATACTATACACAGACGAGTCAAACTCAATACAATATACTATACACAGACGAGTCAAACTCAATCCAATATACTATACACAGACGAGTCAAACTCAATCCAATATACTATACACAGACGAGTCAAACTCAATCCAATATACTATACACAGACGAGTCAAACTCAATCCAATATACTATACACAGCCGAGTCAAACTCAATCCAACATACTATACACAGACGAGTCAAACTCAATCCAATATACTATACACAGACGAGTCAAACTCAATCCAACATACTATACACAGACGAGTCAAACTCAATCCAATATACTATACACAGACGAGTCAAACTCAATACAATATACTATACACAGACGAGTCAAACTCAATCCAATATACTATACACAGACGACTCAAACTCAATCCAACATACTATACACATACGAGTCAAACTCAATCCAACATACTATACACAGACGAGTCAAACTCAATCCAACATACTATACACAGACGAGTCAAACTCAATCCAACATACTATACACAGACGAGTCAAACTCAATCCAACATACTATACACAGACGAGTCAAACTCAATCCAATATACTATACACAGACGAGTCAAACTCAATCCAACATACTATACACAGACGAGTCAAACTCAATCCAACATACTATATACAGACGAGTCAAACTCAATCCAACATACTATACACAGACGAGTCAAACTCAATCCAATATACTATACACAGACGAGTCAAACTCAATACAATATACTATACACAGACGAGTCAAACTCAATCCAATATACTATACACAGACGAGTCAAACTCAATCCAACATACTATACACAGACGAGTCAAACTCAATACAATATACTATACACAGACGAGTCAAACTCAATACAATATACTATACACAGACGAGTCAAACTCAATCCAACATACTATACACAGACGAGTCAAACTCAATACAACATACTATACACAGACGAGTCAAACTCAATCCAATATACTATACACAGACGAGTCAAACTCAATCCAACATACTATACACAGACGAGTCAAACTCAATCCAATATACTATACACAGACGAGTCAAACTCAATCCAACATACTATACACAGACGAGTCAAACTCAATCCAATATACTATACACAGTCGAGTCAAACTCAATCCAACATACTATACACAGACGAGTCAAACTCAATCCAATATACTATACACAGACGAGTCAAACTCAATACAATATACTATACACAGACGAGTCAAACTCAATCCAATATACTATACACAGTCGAGTCAAACTCAATCCAATATACTATACACAGACGAGTCAAACTCAATCCAACATACTATACACAGACGAGTCAAACTCAATCCAACATACTATACACAGACGAGTCAAACTCAATCCAATATACTATACACAGACGAGTCAAACTCAATCCAACATACTATACACAGACGAGTCAAACTCAATCCAATATACTATACACAGACGGGTCAAACTCAATCCAACATACTATACACAGACGAGTCAAACTCAATACAATATACTATACACAGACGAGTCAAACTCAATACAATATACTATACACATACGAGTCAAACTCAATCCAATATACTATACACAGACGAGTCAAACTCAATCCAACATACTATACACAGACGAGTCAAACTCAATCCAATATACTATACACAGACGAGTCAAACTCAATCCAATATACTATACACAGGCGAGTCAAACTCAATCCAACATACTATACACAGACGAGTCAAACTCAATCCAATATACTATACACAGACGAGTCAAACTCAATCCAATATACTATACACAGACGAGTCAAACTCAATCCAATATACTATACACAGACGAGTCAAACTCAATACAATATACTATACACAGACGAGTCAAACTCAATCCAATATACTATACACAGGCGAGTCAAACTCAATCCAATATACTATACACAGACGAGTCAAATTCAATCCAACATACTATACACAGACGAGTCAAACTCAATCCAATATACTATACACAGACGAGTCAAACTCAATCCAATATACTATACACAGACGAGTCAAACTCAATCCAATATACTATACACAGACGAGTCAAACTCAATCCAATATACTATACACAGACGAGTCAAACTCAATCCAATATACTATACACAGACGAGTCAAACTCAATCCAACATACTATACACAGACGAGTCAAACTCAATATAATATACTATACACATACGAGTCAAACTCAATCCAACATACTATACACAGACGAGTCAAACTCAATCCAACATACTATACACAGACGAGTCAAACTCAATATAATATACTATACACAGACGAGTCAAACTCAATCCAACATACTATACACAGACGGGTCAAACTCAATCCAATATACTATACACAGACGAGTCAAACTCAATCCAACATACTATACACAGACGAGTCAAACTCAATCCAATATACTATACACAGACGAGTCAAACTCAATCCAATATACTATACACAGACGAGTCAATCTCAATCCAACATACTATACACAGACGAGTCAAACTCAATACAATATACTATACACAGACGAGTCAAACTGAATCCAATATACTATACACAGACGAGTCAAACTCAATCCAATATACTATACACAGACGAGTCAAACTCAATACAATATACTATACACAGGCGAGTCAAACTCAATCCAATATACTATACACAGACGAGTCAAATTCAATCCAACATACTATACACAGACGAGTCAAACTCAATCCAATATACTATACACAGACGAGTCAAACTCAATCCAATATACTATACACAGACGAGTCAAACTCAATCCAACATACTATACACAGACGAGTCAAACTCAATCCAATATACTATACACAGACGAGTCAAACTCAATCCAACATACTATACACAGACGAGTCAAACTCAATACAATATACTATACACTGACGAGTCAAACTCAATACAATATACTATACACAGACGAGTCAAACTCAATACAATATACTATACACAGACGAGTCAAACTCAATACAATATACTATACACAGACGAGTCAAACTCAATACAATATACTATACACAGACGAGTCAAACTCAATCCAATATACTATACACAGACGAGTCAAACTCAATCCAATATACTATACACAGACGAGTCAAACTCAATCCAATATACTATACACAGACGAGTCAAACTCAATCCAATATACTATACACAGCCGAGTCAAACTCAATCCAACATACTATACACAGACGAGTCAAACTCAATCCAATATACTATACACAGACGAGTCAAACTCAATCCAACATACTATACACAGACGAGTCAAACTCAATCCAATATACTATACACAGACGAGTCAAACTCAATACAATATACTATACACAGACGAGTCAAACTCAATCCAACATACTATACACAGACGAGTCAAACTCAATACAACATACTATACACAGACGAGTCAAACTCAATCCAACATACTATACACAGACGAGTCAAACTCAATCCAATATACTATACACAGACGAGTCAAACTCAATACAACATACTATACACAGACGAGTCAAACTCAATCCAACATACTATACACAGACGAGTCAAACTCAATACAATATACTATACACAGACGAGTCAAACTCAATCCAACATACTATACACAGACGAGTCAAACTCAATCCAACATACTATACACAGACGAGTCAAACTCAATCCAACATACTATACACAGACGAGTCAAACTCAATCCAACATACTATACACAGACGAGTCAAACTCAATCCAATATACTATACACAGACGAGTCAAACTCAATCCAACATACTATACACAGACGAGTCAAACTCAATCCAATATACTATACACAGACGAGTCAAACTCAATACAATATACTATACACAGACGAGTCAAACTCAATCCAATATACTATACACAGACGAGTCAAACTCAATCCAATATAATATACACAGACGAGTCAAACTCAATCCAACATACTATACACAGACGAGTCAAACTCAATCCAATATACTATACACAGACGAGTCAAACTCAATCCAATATACTATACACAGACGAGTCAAACTCAATCCAATATACTATACATAGACGAGTCAAACTCAATCCAACATACTATACACAGACGAGTCAAACTCAATACAACATACTATACACAGACGAGTCAAACTCAATCCAACATACTATACACAGACGAGTCAAACTCAATGCAACATACTATACACACACGAGTCAAACTCAATCCAATATACTATACACAGACGAGTCAAACTCAATCCAACATACTATACACAGACGAGTCAAACTCAATCCAATATACTATACACAGACGAGTCAAACGCAATCCAACATACTATACACAGACGAGTCAAACTCAATCCAACATACTAAACACAGACGAGTCAAACTCAATCCAATATACTATACACAGACGAGTCAAACTCAATCCAATATACTATACACAGACGAGTCAAACTCAATCCAATATACTATACACAGACGAGTCAAACTCAATCCAATATACTATACACAGACGAGTCAAACTCAATACAATATACTATACACAGACGAGTCAAACTCAATCCAACATACTATACACAGACGAGTCAAACTCAATCCAATATACTATACACAGACGAGTCAAACTCAATACAATATACTATACACAGACGAGTCAAACTCAATCCAACATACTATACACAGACGAGTCAAACTCAATCCAATATACTATACACAGACGAGTAAAACTCAATCCAATATACTATACACAGACGAGTCAAACTCAATACAACATACTATACACAGACGAGTCAAACTCAATCCAACATACTATACACAGACGAGTCAAACTCAATACAACATACTATACACAGACGAGTCAAACTCAATCCAATATACTATACACAGACGAGTCAAACTCAATACAACATACTATACACAGACGAGTCAAACTCAATCCAATATACTATACACAGACGAGTCAAACTCAATCCAATATACTATACACAGACGAGTCAAACTCAATACAACATACTATACACAGACGAGTCAAACTCAATCCAACATACTATACACAGACGAGTCAAACTCAATACAACATACTATACACAGACGAGTCAAACTCAATCCAACATACTATACACAGACGAGTCAAACTCAATCCAACATACTATACACAGACGAGTCAAACTCAATCCAATATACTATACACAGACGAGTAAAACTCAATACAATATACTATACACAGACGAGTCAAACTCAATCCAACATACTATACACAGACGAGTAAAACTCAATACAATATACTATACACAGACGAGTCAAACTCAATCCAACATACTATACACAGACGAGTCAAACTCAATACAACATACTATACACAGACGAGTCATACTCAATCCAACATACTATACACAGACGAGTCAAACTCAATCCAACATACTATACACAGACGAGTCAAACTCAATACAACATACTATACACAGACGTGTCAAACTCAATCCAATATACTATACACAGACGAGTCAAACTCAATACAACATACTATACACAGACGTGTCAAACTCAATCCAATATACTATACCCAGACGAGTCTAACTCAATCCAACATACTATACCCAGACGAGTCAAACTCAATCCAACATACTATACACAGACGAGTCAAACTCAATCCAACATACTATACACAGACGAGTCAAACTCAATACAACATACTATACACAGACGAGTCAAACTCAATCCAACATACTATACACAGACGAGTCAAACTCAATCCAACATACTATACACAGACGAGTGAAACTCAATACAATATACTATACACAGACGAGTCAAACTCAATCCAATATACTATACACAGTCGAGTCAAACTCAATCCAATATACTATACACAGACGAGTCAAACTCAATACAACATACTATACACAGACGAGTCAAACTCAATCCAACATACTATACACAGACGAGTCAAACTCAATCCAACATACTATACACAGACGAGTCAAACTCAATCCAACATACTATACACAGACGAGTCAAACTCAATCCAATATACTATACACAGACGAGTCAAACTCAATCCAATATACTATACACAGACGAGTCAAACTCAATCCATTATACTATACACAGACGAGTCAAACTCAATACAACATACTATACACAGACGAGTCAAACTCAATCCAACATACTATACACAGACGAGTCAAACTCAATCCAACATACTATACACAGACGAGTCAAACTCAATACAACATACTATACACAGACGAGTCAAACTCAATACAACATACTATACACAGACGAGTCAAACTCAATCCAACATACTATACACAGACGAGTCAAACTCAATACAACATACTATACACAGACGAGTCATACTCAATCCAATATACTATACACAGACGAGTCAAACTCAATCCAACATACTATACACAGACGAGTCATACTCAATCCAATATACTATACACAGACGAGTCAAACTCAATACAACATACTATACACAGACGAGTCAACCTCAATCCAACATACTATACACAGACGAGTCAAACTCAATCCAATATACTATACACAGACGAGTCAAACTCAATCCAATATACTATACACAGACGAGTCAAACTCAATCCAACATACTATACACAGACGAGTCAAACTCAATCCAATATACTATACACAGACGAGTCAAACTCAATGCAACATACTATACACACACGAGTCAAACTCAATCCAATATACTATACACAGACGAGTCAAACTCAATGCAACATACTATACACACACGAGTCAAACTCAATCCAATATACTATACACAGACGAGTCAAACTCAATGCAACATACTATACACACACGAGTCAAACTCAATCCAATATACTATACACAGACGAGTCAAACTCAATGCAACATACTATACACACACGAGTCAAACTCAATCCAACATACTATACACAGACGAGTCAAACTCAATACAACATACTATACACAGACGAGTCAAACTCAATCCAATATACTATACACAGACGAGTCAAACTCAATCCAATATACTATACACAGACGAGTCAAACTCAATCCAACATACTATACACAGACGAGTCAAACTCAATCCAATATACTATACACAGACGAGTCAAACTCAATACAACATACTATACACAGACGAGTCAAACTCAATACAACATACTATACACAGACGAGTCAAACTCAATACAACATACTATACACAGACGAGTCAAACTCAATACAACATACTGTACACAGACGAGTCAAACTCAATACAACATACTATACACAGACGAGTCAAACTCAATCCAATATACTATACACAGACGAGTCAAACTCAATACAACATACTATACACAGACGAGTCAAACTCAATACAACATACTATACACAGACGAGTCAAACTCAATACAACATACTATACACACACGAGTCAAACTCAATACAACATACTATACACACACGAGTCAAACTCAATACAACATACTATACACACACGAGTCAAACTCAATACAACATACTATACACACACGAGTCAAACTCAATACAACATACTATACACACACGAGTCAAACTCAATACAACATACTATACACACACGAGTCAAACTCAATACAACATACTATACACAGACGAGTCAAACTCAATACAACATACTGTACACAGACGAGTCAAACTCAATACAACATACTATACACAGACGAGTCAAACTCAATCCAATATACTATACACAGACGAGTCAAACTCAATACAACATACTATACACACACGAGTCAAACTCAATACAACATACTATACACACACGAGTCAAACTCAATACAACATACTATACACACACGAGTCAAACTCAATACAACATACTATACACACACGAGTCAAACTCAATACAACATACTATACACACACGAGTCAAACTCAATACAACATACTATACACAGACGAGTCAAACTCAATACAACATACTGTACACAGACGAGTCAAACTCAATACAACATACTATACACAGACGAGTCAAACTCAATCCAATATACTATACACAGACGAGTCAAACTCAATACAACATACTATACACACACGAGTCAAACTCAATACAACATACTATACACACACGAGTCAAACTCAATACAACATACTATACACACACGAGTCAAACTCAATACAACATACTATACACACACGAGTCAAACTCAATACAACATACTATACACACACGAGTCAAACTCAATACAACATACTGTACACAGACGAGTCAAACTCAATACAACATACTGTACACAGACGAGTCAAACTCAATACAACATACTATACACAGACGAGTCAAACTCAATACAACATACTATACACAGACGAGTCAAACTCAATACAACATACTATACACAGACGAGTCAAACTCAATACAACATACTATACACAGACGAGTCAAACTCAATACAACATACTATACACAGACGAGTCAAACTCAATACAACATACTGTACACAGACGAGTCAAACTCAATACAACATACTATACACAGACGAGTCAAACTCAATCCAATATACTATACACAGACGAGTCAAACTCAATACAACATACTATACACACACGAGTCAAACTCAATACAACATACTATACACACACGAGTCAAACTCAATACAACATACTATACACACACGAGTCAAACTCAATACAACATACTATACACACACGAGTCAAACTCAATACAACATACTATACACACACGAGTCAAACTCAATACAACATACTATACACAGACGAGTCAAACTCAATACAACATACTGTACACAGACGAGTCAAACTCAATACAACATACTATACACAGACGAGTCAAACTCAATCCAATATACTATACACAGACGAGTCAAACTCAATACAACATACTATACACAGACGAGTCAAACTCAATACAACATACTATACACAGACGAGTCAAACTCAATACAACATACTATACACACACGAGTCAAACTCAATACAACATACTATACACAGACGAGTCAAACTCAATACAACATACTATACCCAGACGAGTCAAACTCAATACAACATACTATACACAGACGTGTCAAACTCAATCCAATATGCTATACACAGACGAGTCAAACTCAATACAACATACTATACACAGACGAGTCAAACTCAATGCAACATACTATACACAGACGAGTCAAACTCAATCCAATATACTATACACAGACGAGTCAAACTCAATACAATATACTATACACAGACGAGTCAAACTCAATCCAACATACTATACACAGACGAGTCAAACTCAATCCAACATACTATACACACACGAGTCAAACTCAATCCAACATACTATACACAGACGAGTCAAACTCAATACAACATACTATACACAGACGAGTCAAACTCAATCCAATATACTATACACAGACGAGTCAAACTCAATCCAACATACTATACACAGACGAGTCAAACTCAATACAATATACTATACACAGACGAGTCAAACTCAATACAACATACTATACACATACGAGTCAAACTCAATACAACATACTATACACAGACGAGTCAAACTCAATCCAACATACTATACACACACGAGTCAAACTCAATCCAACATACTATACACACACGAGTCAAACTCAATACAATATACTGTACACAGACGAGTCAAACTCAATACAACATACTATACCCAGACGAGTCAAACTCAATACAACATACTATACACAGACGAGTCAAACTCAATACAACATACTGTACACAGACGAGTCAAACTCAATACAACATACTGTACACAGACGAGTCAAACTCAATACAACATACTATACACAGACGAGTCAAACGCAATCCAACATACTATACACAGACGAGTCAAACTCAATCCAACATACTATACACAGACGAGTCAAACTCAATCCAATATACTATACACAGACGAGTCAAACTCAATCCAATATACTATACACAGACGAGTCAAACTCAATCCAACATACTATACACACACGAGTCAAACTCAATACAACATACTATACCCAGACGAGTCAAACTCAATACAACATACTATACACAGACGAGTCAAACTCAATCCAACATACTATACACAGACGAGTCAAACTCAATACAACATACTATACACAGACGAGTCAAACTCAATACAACATACTATACACAGACGAGTCAAACTCAATACAACATACTGTACACAGACGAGTCAAACTCAATACAACATACTATACACAGACGAGTCAAACTCAATACAATATACTATACACAGACGAGTCAAACTCAATACAATATACTATACACAGACGAGTCAAACTCAATACAACATACTATACACAGACGAGTCAAACTCAATACAACATACTGTACACAGACGAGTCAAACTCAATACAATATACTATACACAGACGAGTCAAACTCAATACAACATACTATACACAGACGAGTCAAACTCAATACAACATACTGTACACAGACGAGTCAAACTCAATACAACATACTATACCCAGACGAGTCAAACTCAATACAACATACTATACACAGACGAGTCAAACTCAATACAACATACTATACACAGACGAGTCAAACTCAATACAACATACTGTACACAGACGAGTCAAACTCAATACAACATACTATACACAGACGAGTCAAACTCAATACAATATACTATACACAGACGAGTCAAACTCAATACAATATACTATACACAGACGAGTCAAACTCAATACAACATACTATACACAGACGAGTCAAACTCAATACAACATACTGTACACAGACGAGTCAAACTCAATACAATATACTATACACAGACGAGTCAAACTCAATACAACATACTATACACAGACGAGTCAAACTCAATACAACATACTGTACACAGACGAGTCAAACTCAATACAACATACTATACACAGACGAGTCAAACTCAATCCAATATACTATACACAGACGAGTCAAACTCAATACAACATACTATACACAGACGAGTCAAACTCAATACAACATACTATACACAGACGAGTCAAACTCAATACAACATACTATACACAGACGAGTCAAACTCAATCCAACATACTATACACAGACGAGTCAAACTCAATACAACATACTGTACACAGACGAGTCAAACTCAATACAACATACTATACCCAGACGAGTCAAACTCAATACAACATACTATACACAGACGAGTCAAACTCAATACAACATACTATACACAGACGAGTCAAACTCAATACAACATACTGTACACAGACGAGTCAAACTCAATCCAACATACTATACACAGACGAGTCAAACTCAATCCAACATACTATACACAGACGAGTCAAACTCAATCCAACATACTATACACATACGAGTCAAACTCAATCCAACATACTATACACAGACGAGTCAAACTCAATACAACATTCTATACACAGACGAGTCAAACTCAATCCAATATACTATACACAGACGAGTCAAACTCAATCCAATATACTATACACAGACGAGTCAAACTCAATCCAACATACTATACACAGACGAGTCAAACTCAATACAACATACTATACACAGACGAGTCAAACTCAATCCAACATACTATATACAGACGAGTCAAACTCAATACAACATACTATACACAGACGAGTCAAACTCAATACAACATACTATACACAGACGAGTCAAACTCAATCCAACATACTATACACAGACGAGTCAAACTCAATCCAACATACTATACACAGACGAGTCAAACTCAATCCAATATACTATACACAGACGAGTCAAACTCAATTCAACATACTATACACAGACGAGTCAAACTCAATCCAACATACTATACACAGACGAGTCAAACTCAATCCAATATACTATACACAGACGAGTCAAACTCAATCTAACATACTATACACAGACGAGTCAAACTCAATCCAACATACTATACACAGACGAGTCAAACTCAATCCAACATACTATACACAGACGAGTCAAACTCAATCCAACATACTATACACAGACGAGTCAAACTCAATCCAACATACTATACACAGACGAGTCAAACTCAATCCAACATACTATACACAGACGAGTCAAACTCAATACAACATTCTATACACAGACGAGTCAAACTCAATCCAATATACTATACACAGACGAGTCAAACTCAATCCAACATACTATACACAGACGAGTCAAACTCAATCCAATATACTATACACAGACGAGTCAAACTCAATCCAATATACTATACACAGACGAGTCAAACTCAATCCAACATACTATACACAGACGAGTCAAACTCAATACAACATACTATACACAGACGAGTCAAACTCAATTCAACATACTATACACAGACGAGTCAAACTCAATACAACATACTATACACAGACGAGTCAAACTCAATCCAACATACTATACACAGACGAGTCAAACTCAATACAATATACTATACACAGACGAGTCAAACTCAATACAACATACTATACACAGACGAATCAAACTCAATTCAACATACTATACACAGACGAGTCAAACTCAATCCAATATACTATACACAGACGAGTCAAACTCAATCTAACATACTATACACAGACGAGTAAAACTCAATCCAACATACTATACACAGACGAGTCAAGCTCAATCCAACATACTATACACAGACGAGTCAAACTCAATACAACATACTATACACAGACGAGTCAAACTCAATCCAATATACTATACACAGACGAGTCAAACTCAATCCAATATACTATACACAGACGAGTCAAACTCAATCCAACATACTATACACAGACGAGTCAAACTCAATCCAATATACTATACACAGACGAGTCAAACTCAATCCAATATACTATACACAGACGAGTAAAACTCAATCCAACATACTATACACAGACGAGTCAAACTCAATCCAACATACTATACACAGACGAGTCAAACTCAATCCAACATACTATACACAGACGAGTCAAACTCAATACAATATACTATACACAGACGAGTCAAACTCAATCCAACATACTATACACAGACGAGTCAAACTCAATCCAACATACTATACACAGACGAGTCAAACTCAATCCAACATACTATACACAGACGAGTCAAACTCAATACAACATTCTATACACAGACGAGTGAAACTCAATCCAACATACTATACACAGACGAGTCAAACTCAATCCAATATACTATACACAGACGAGTAAAACTCAATCCAACATACTATACACAGACGAGTCAAACTCAATACAACATACTATACACAGACGAGTCAAACTCAATCCAATATACTATACACAGACGAGTCAAACTCAATCCAATATACTATACACAGACGAGTCAAACTCAATCCAACATACTATACACAGACGAGTCAAACTCAATCCAATACACTATACACAGACGAGTCAAACTCAATCCAATATACTATACACAGACGAGTCAAACTCAATACAACATACTATACACAGACGAGTCAAACTCAATCCAACATACTATACACAGACGAGTCAAACGCAATCCAACATACTATACACAGACGAGTCAAACTCAATCCAACATACTATACACAGACGAGTCAAACTCAATCCAATATACTATACACAGACGAGTCAAACTCAATCCAACATACTATACACAGACGAGTCAAACTCAATCCAACATACTATACACAGACGAGTCAAACTCAATCCAATATACTATACACAGACGAGTAAAACTCAATCCAACATACTTTACACAGACGAGTCAAGCTCAATCCAACATACTATACACAGACGAGTCAAACTCAATACAACATACTATACACAGACGAGTCAAACTCAATCCAATATACTATACACAGACGAGTCAAACTCAATCCAATATACTATACACAGACGAGTCAAACTCAATCCAACATACTATACACAGACGAGTCAAACTCAATCCAATATACTATACACAGACGAGTCAAACTCAATCCAACATACTATACACAGACGAGTCAAACTCAATCCAATATACTATACACAGACGAGTCAAACTCAATCCAACATACTATACACAGACGAGTCAAACTCAATCCAATATACTATACACAGACGAGTAAAACTCAATCCAACATACTATACACAGACGAGTCAAGCTCAATCCAACATACTATACACAGACGAGTCAAACTCAATCCAATATACTATACACAGACGAGTCAAACTCAATCCAACATACCATACACAGACGAGTCAAACTCAATCCAATATACTATACACAGACGAGTCAAACTCAATCCAACATACCATACACAGACGAGTCAAACTCAATCCAATATACTATACACAGACGAGTCAAACTCAATCCAACATACTATACACAGACGAGTCAAACTCAATCCAACATACTATACACAGACGAGTCAAACTCAATCCAACATACTATACACAGTCGAGTCAAACTCAATCCAATATACTATACACAGACGAGTCAAACTCAATCCAACATACTATACACAGACGAGTCAAACTCAATACAACATACTATACACAGACGAGTCAAACTCAATACAACATACTATACACATACGAGTCAAACTCAATCCAATATACTATACACAGACGAGTCAAACTCAATCCAACATACTATACACAGACGAGTCAAACTCAATCCAATATACTATACACAGACGAGTCAAACTCAATCCAATATACTATACACAGACGAGTCAAACTCAATCCAACATACTATACACAGACGAGTCAAACTCAATCTAATATACTATACACAGACGAGTCAAACTCAATCCAACATACTATACACAGACGAGTCAAACTCAATCCAATATACTATACACAGACGAGTCAAACTCAATCCAACATACTATACACAGACGAGTCAAACTCAATCCAATATACTATACACAGACGAGTCAAACTCAATCCAACATACTATACACAGACGAGTCAAACTCAATCCAATATACTATACACAGACGAGTCAAACTCAATCCAATATACTATACACAGACGAGTCAAACTCAATCCAACATACTATACACAGACGAGTCAAACGCAATCCAATATACTATACACAGACGAGTCAAACTCAATCCAATATACTATACACAGACGAGTCAAACTCAATACAACATACTATACACAGACGAGTGAAACTCAATCCAATATACTATACACAGACGAGTCAAACTCAATCCAACATACTATACACAGACGAGTCAAACTCAATACAATATACTATACACAGACGAGTCAAACTCAATCCAACATACTATACACAGACGAGTCAAACTCAATACAACATACTATACACAGACGAGTGAAACTCAATCCAACATACTATACACAGACGAGTCAAACTCAATCCAATATACTATACACAGACGAGTCAAACTCAATACAACATACTATACACAGACGAGTCAAACTCAATCCAATATACTATACACAGACGAGTCAAACTCAATCCAACATACTATACACAGACGAGTCAAACTCAATACAATATACTATACACAGACGAGTCAAACTCAATACAATATACTATACACAGACGAGTCAAACTCAATCCAACATACTATACACAGACGAGTCAAACTCAATCCAATATACTATACACAGACGAGTCAAACTCAATACAATATACTATACACAGACGAGTCAAACTCAATACAATATACTATACACAGACGAGTCAAACTCAATACAATATACTATACACAGACGAGTCAAACTCAATCCAATATACTATACACAGACGAGTCAAACTCAATCCAACATACTATACACAGACGAGTCAAACTCAATCCAATATACTATACACAGACGAGTCAAACTCAATACAATATACTATACACAGACGAGTCAAACTCAATCCAATATACTATACACAGACGAGTCAAACTCAATCCAACATACTATACACAGACGAGTCAAACTCAATACAATATACTATACACAGACGAGTCAAACTCAATCCAACATACTATACACAGACGAGTCAAACTCAATCCAACATACTATACACAGACGAGTCAAACGCAATCCAATATACTATACACAGACGAGTCAAACTCAATCCAACATACTATACACAGACGAGTCAAACTCAATACAACATACTATACACAGACGAGTCAAACTCAATACAATATACTATACACAGACGAGTCAAACTCAATCCAATATACTATACACAGACGAGTCAAACTCAATCCAATATACTATACACAGACGAGTCAAACTCAATCCAATATACTATACACAGACGAGTCAAACTCAATCCAATATACTATACACAGACGAGTCAAACTCAATCCAACATACTATACACAGACGATACAAACTCAATACAACATACTATACACAGACGAGTCAAACTCAATCCAACATACTATACACAGACGAGTCAAACTCAATCCAACATACTATACACAGACGAGTCACACTCAATCCAACATACTATACACAGACGAGTCAAACTCAATCCAACATACTATACACAGACGAGTCAAACTCAATCCAACATACTATACACAGACGAGTCAAACACAATACAACATACTATACACAGACGAGTCAAACACAATCCAATATACTATACACAGACGAGTCAAACTCAATACAACATACTATACACAAACGAGTCAAACTCAATACAATATACTATACACAGACGAGTCAAACTCAATCCAATATACTATACACAGACGAGTCAAACTCAATAGAATATACTATACACAGACGAGTCAAACTCAATCCAACATACTATACACAGACGAGTCAAACTCAATCCAACATACTATACACAGAAGAGTCAAACTCAATCCAACATACTATACAGACGAGTCAAACTCAATACAACATACTATACACAGACGAGTCAAACTCAATACAACATACTATACACAGACGAGTCAAACTCAATACAACATACTATACACAGACGAGTCAAACTCAATCCAACATACTATACACAGACGAGTCAAACTCAATCCAATATACTATACACAGACGAGTCAAACTCAATACAACATACTATACACAGACGAGTCAAACTCAATCCAACATACTATACACAGACGAGTCAAACTCAATACAACATACTATACACAGACGAGTCAAACTCAATACAACATACTATACACTGACGAGTCAAACTCAATACAACATACTATACACAGACGAGTCAAACTCAATCCAACATACTATACACAGACGAGTCAAACTCAATCCAACATACTATACACAGACGAGTCAAACTCAATACAACATACTATACACAGACGAGTCAAACTCAATACAATATACTATACACAGACGAGTCAAACTCAATCCAATATACTATACACAGACGAGTCAAACTCAATCCAATATACTATACACAGACGAGTCAAACTCAATCCAACATACTATACACAGACGAGTCAAACTCAATCCAATATACTATACACAGACGAGTCAAACTCAATCCAACATACTATACACAGACGAGTCAAACTCAATCCAATATACTATACACAGACGAGTCAAACTCAATCCAACATACTATACACAGACGAGTCAAACTCAAT
Source organism: Siphonodentalium dalli (assembly GCA_032622095.1). Lineage (NCBI taxonomy): Eukaryota > Metazoa > Mollusca > Scaphopoda > Gadilida > Siphonodentaliidae > Siphonodentalium > Siphonodentalium dalli. The sequence continues at coordinate 278,885,971 of CP136063.1, forward strand.
CCAATATACTATACACAGACGAGTCAAACTCAATACAACATACTATACACAGACGAGTCAAACTCAATCCAATATACTATACACAGACGAGTCAAACTCAATACAACATACTATACACAGACGAGTCAAACTCAATCCAACATACTATACACAGACGAGTCAAACTCAATACAACATACTATACACAGACGAGTTAAACTCAATCCAACATACTATACACAGACGAGTCAAACTCAATCCAATATACTATACACAGACGAGTCAAACTCAATACAATATACTATACACAGACGAGTCAAACTCAATCCAATATACTATACACAGACGAGTCAAACTCAATCCAATATACTATACACAGACGAGTCAAACTCAATACAACATACTATACACAGACGAGTCAAACTCAATCCAACATACTATACACAGACGAGTCAAACTCAATACAACATACTATACACAGACGAGTTAAACTCAATCCAACATACTATACACAGACGAGTCAAACTCAATCCAACATACTATACACAGACGAGTCAAACTCAATCCAATATACTATACACAGACGAGTCAAACTCAATACAATATACTATACACAGACGAGTAAAACTCAATCCAACATACTATACACAGACGAGTCAAACTCAATCCAATATACTATACACAGACGAGTCATACTCAATCCAATATACTATACACAGACGAGTCAAACTCAATCCAATATACTATACACAGACGAGTCAAACTCAATCCAATATACTATACACAGACGAGTCAAACTCAATCTAATATACTATACACAGACGAGTCAAACTCAATACAACATACTATACACAGACGAGTCAAACTCAATCCAATATACTATACACAGACGAGTCAAACTCAATACAACATACTATACACAGACGAGTCAAACTCAATCCAACATACTATACACAGACGAGTCAAACTCAATACAACATACTATACACAGACGAGTTAAACTCAATCCAACATACTATACACAGACGAGTCAAACTCAATCCAACATACTATACACAGACGAGTCAAACTCAATCCAACATACTATACACAGACGAGTCAAACTCAATACAATATACTATACACAGACGAGTCAAACTCAATCCAACATACTATACACAGACGAGTCAAACTCAATCCAACATACTATACACAGACGAGTCAAACTCAATCCAACATACTATACACAGACGAGTTAAACTCAATCCAACATACTATACACAGACGAGTTAAACTCAATCCAACATACTATACACAGACGAGTTAAACTCAATACAATATACTATACACAGACGAGTCAAACTCAATCCAACATACTATACACAGACGAGTTAAACTCAATCCAACATACTATACACAGACGAGTTAAACTCAATCCAACATACTATACACAGACGAGTCAAACTCAATCCAACATACTATACACAGACGAGTCAAACTCAATACAATATACTATACACAGACGAGTCAAACTCAATCCAACATACTATACACAGACGAGTCAAACTCAATCCAACATACTATACACAGACGAGTCAAACTCAATCCAACATACTATACACAGACGAGTCAAACTCAATCCAATATACTATACACAGACGAGTCAAACTCAATACAACATACTATACACAGACGAGTCAAACTCAATCCAACATACTATACACAGACGAGTCAAACTCAATCCAATATACTATACACAGACGAGTCAAACTCAATACAACATACTATACACAGACGAGTCAAACTCAATCCAATATACTATACACAGACGAGTCAAACTCAATCCAACATACTATACACAGACGAGTCAAACTCAATCCAACATACTATACACAGACGAGTCAAACTCAATCCAATATACTATACACAGACGAGTCAAACTCAATCCAATATACTATACACAGACGAGTCAAACTCAATACAATATACTATACACAGACGAGTCAAACTCAATACAACATACTATACACAGACGAGTCAAACTCAATCCAATATACTATACACAGACGAGTCAAACTCAATCCAATATACTATACACAGACGAGTCAAACTCAATCCAATATACTATACACAGACGAGTCAAACTCAATCCAACATACTATACACAGACGAGTCAAACTCAATCCAACATACTATACACAGACGAGTCAAACTCAATCCAATATACTATACACAGACGAGTCAAACTCAATCCAATATACTATACACAGACGAGTCAAACTCAATACAATATACTATACACAGACGAGTCAAACTCAATCCAATATAATATACACAGACGAGTCAAACTCAATCCAATATACTATACACAGACGAGTCAAACTCAATACAACATACTATACACAGACGAGTCAAACTCAATCCAACATACTATACACAGACGAGTCAAACTCAATCCAACATACTATACACAGACGAGTCAAACTCAATACAACATACTATACACAGACGAGTCAAACTCAATCCAACATACTATACACAGACGAGTCAAACTCAATCCAATATACTATACACAGACGAGTCAAACTCAATCCAATATACTATACACAGACGAGTCAAACTCAATCCAACATACTATACACAGACGAGTCAAACTCAATCCAATATACTATACACAGACGAGTCAAACTCAATCCAACATACTATACACAGACGAGTCAAACTCAATCCAACATACTATACACAGACGAGTCAATCTCAATCCAATATACTATACACATACGAGTCAAACTCAATCCAATATACTATACACAGACGAATCAAACTCAATACAACATACTATACACAGACGAGTCAAACTCAATCCAATATACTATACACAGACGAGTCAAACTCAATACAACATACTATACACAGACGAGTCAAACTCAATACAATATACTATACACAGACGAGTCAAACTCAATACAATATACTATACACAGACGAGTCAAACTCAATCCAATATACTATACACAGACGAGTCAAACTCAATACAATATACTATACACAGACGAGTCAAACTCAATCCAACATACTATACACAGACGAGTCAAACTCAATCCAACATACTATACACAGACGAGTCAAACTCAATACAACATACTATACACAGACGAGTTAAACTCAATCCAATATACTATACACAGACGAGTCAAACTCAATCCAATATACTATACACAGACGAGTCAAACTCAATCCAACATACTATACACAGACGAGTGAAACTCAATACAATATACTATACACAGACGAGTCAAACTCAATCCAACATACTATACACAGACGAGTCAAACTCAATACAATATACTATACACAGACGAGTCAAACTCAATACAATATACTATACACAGACGAGTCAAACTCAATCCAACATACTATACACAGACGAGTCAAACTCAATCCAACATACTATACACAGACGAGTCAAACTCAATCCAACATACTATACACAGACGAGTCAAACTCAATCCAATATACTATACACAGACGAGTCAAACTCAATACAACATACTATACACAGACGAGTCAAACTCAATCCAATATACTATACACAGACGAGTCAAACTCAATACAACATACTATACACAGACGAGTCAAACACAATCCAATATACTATACACAGACGAGTCAAACTCAATACAACATACTATACACAGACGAGTCAAACACAATCCAATATACTATACACAGACGAGTCAAACTCAATCCAACATACTATACACAGACGAGTCAAACTCAATCCAATATACTATACACAGACGAGTCAAACTCAATCCAACATACTATACACAGACGAGTCAAACTCAATCCAATATACTATACACAGACGAGTCAAACTCAATCCAATATACTATACACAGACGAGTCAAACTCAATACAACATACTATACACAGACGAGTCAAACACAATCCAATATACTATACACAGACGAGTCAAACTCAATCCAACATACTATACACAGACGAGTCAAACTCAATCCAACATACTATACACAGACGAGTCAAACTCAATCCAACATACTATACACAGACGAGTCAAACTCAATCCAATATACTATACACAGACGAGTCAAACTCAATCCAATATACTATACACAGACGAGTCAAACTCAATCCAATATACTATACACAGACGAGTCAAACGCAATCCAACATACTATACACAGACGAGTCAAACTCAATCCAATATACTATACACAGACGAGTCAAACTCAATCCAATATACTATACACAGACGAGTCAAACTCAATACAACATACTATACACAGACGAGTCAAACACAATCCAATATACTATACACAGACGAGTCAAACTCAATCCAACATACTATACACAGACGAGTCAAACTCAATCCAATATACTATACACAGACGAGTCAAACTCAATCCAACATACTATACACAGACGAGTCAAACTCAATCCAATATACTATACACAGACGAGTCAAACTCAATCCAACATACTATACACAGACGTGTCAAACTCAATCCAATATACTATACACAGACGAGTCAAACTCAATACAACATACTATACACAGACGAGTCAAACTCAATCCAATATACTATACACAGACGAGTCAAACTCAATCCAACATACTATACACAGACGAGTCAAACTCAATCCAACATACTATACACAGACGAGTCAAACTCAATCCAACATACTATACACAGACGAGTCAAACGCAATCCAACATACTATACACAGACGAGTCAAACTCAATCCAATATACTATACACAGACGAGTCAAACTCAATCCAACATACTATACACAGACGAGTCAAACTCAATCCAACATACTATACACAGACGAGTCAAACTCAATCCAACATACTATACACAGACGAGTCAAACTCAATCCAACATACTATACACAGACGAGTCAAACTCAATCCAACATACTATACACAGACGAGTCAAACTCAATACAACATACTATACACAGACGAGTCAAACTCAATACAATATACTATACACAGACGAGTCAAACTCAATCCAACATACTATACACATACGAGTCAAACTCAATCCAATATACTATACACAGACGAGTCAAACTCAATCCAACATACTATACACAGACGAGTCAAACTCAATCCAATATACTATACACAGACGAGTCAAACTCAATCCAACATACTATACACAGACGAGTCAAACTCAATCCAATATACTATACACAGACGAGTCAAACTCAATCCAACATACTATACACATACGAGTCAAACTCAATCCAATATACTATACACAGACGAGTCAAACTCAATCCAACATACTATACACAGACGAGTCAAACTCAATCCAATATACTATACACAGACGAGTCAAACTCAATCCAACATACTATACACAGACGAGTCAAACTCAATCCAACATACTATACACAGACGAGTCAAACTCAATCCAACATACTGTACACAGACGAGTCAAACTCAATCCAATATACTATACACAGACGAGTCAAACTCAATCCAACATACTATACACATACGAGTCAAACTCAATCCAATATACTATACACAGACGAGTCAAACTCAATCCAACATACTATACACAGACGAGTCAAACTCAATCCAACATACTATACACAGACGAGTCAAACTCAATCCAATATACTATACACAGACGAGTCAAACTCAATCCAACATACTATACACAGACGAGTCAAACTCAATCCAATATACTATACACAGACGAGTCAAACTCAATCCAACATACTATACACAGACGAGTCAAACTCAATCCAATATACTATACACAGACGAGTCAAACTCAATCCAATATACTATACACAGACGAGTCAAACTCAATCCAATATACTATACACAGACGATTCAAACTCAATACAACATAATATACACAGACGAGTCAAACTCAATCCAACATACTATACACAGACGAGTCAAACTCAATCCAACATACTATACACAGACGAGTCAAACTCAATCCAATATACTATACACAGACGAGTCAAACTCAATCCAACATACTATACACAGACGAGTCGAACTCAATCCAACATACTATACACAGACGAGTCAAACTCAATCCAATATACTATACACAGACGAGTCAAACTCAATCCAATATACTATACACAGACGAGTCAAACTCAATCCAACATACTATACACAGACGAGTCAAACTCAATCCAATATACTATACACAGACGAGTCAAACTCAATACAACATACTATACACAGACGAGTCAAACTCAATCCAACATACTATACACAGACGAGTCAAACTCAATCCAACATACTATACACAGACGAGTCAAACTCAATCCAATATACTATACACAGACGAGTCAAACTCAATCCAACATACTATACACAGACGAGTCAAACTCAATCCAATATACTATACACAGACGAGTCAAACTCAATCCAACATACTATACACAGACGAGTCAAACTCAATCCAATATACTATACACAGACGAGTCAAACTCAATCCAATATACTATACACAGACAAGTCAAACTCAATCCAACATACTATACACAGACGAGTCAAACTCAATCCAATATACTATACACAGACGAGTCAAACTCAATCCAATATACTATACACAGACAAGTCAAACTCAATCCAACATACTATACACAGACGAGTCAAACTCAATCCAACATACTATACACAGACGAGTCAAACTCAATCCAATATACTATACACAGACAAGTCAAACTCAATACAACATACTATACACAGACGAGTCAAACTCAATACAACATACTATACACAGACGAGTCAAACTCAATCCAACATACTATACACAGACGAGTCAAACTCAATCCAACATACTATACACAGACGAGTCAAACTCAATCCAACATACTATACACAGACGAGTCAAACTCAATCCAATATACTATACACAGACGAGTCAAACTCAATCCAACATACTATACACAGACGAGTCAAACTCAATCCAACATACTATACACAGACGAGTCAAACTCAATCCAATATACTATACACAGACGAGTCAAACTCAATCCAACATACTATACACAGACGAGTCAAACTCAATCCAATATACTATACACAGACGAGTCAAACTCAATACAATATACTATACACAGACGAGTCAAACTCAATACAACATACTATACACAGACGAGTCAAACTCAATCCAATATACTATACACATACGAGTCAAACTCAATCCAATATACTATACACATACGAGTCAAACTCAATCCAACATACTATACACAGACGAGTCAAACTCAATCCAACATACTATACACAGACGAGTCAAACTCAATCCAACATACTATACACAGACGAGTCAAACTCAATCCAACATACTATACACAGACGAGTCAAACTCAATACAACATACTATACACAGACGAGTCAAACTCAATCCAATATACTATACACAGACGAGTCAAACTCAATCCAACATACTATACACAGACGAGTCAAACTCAATCCAATATACTATACACAGACGAGTCAAACTCAATCCAATATATTATACACAGACGAGTCAAACTCAATCCAATATACTATACACAGACGAGTCAAACTCAATCCAACATACTATACACAGACGAGTCAAACTCAATCCAACATACTATACACAGACGAGTCAAACTCAATACAACATACTATACACATACGAGTCAAACTCAATCCAATATACTATACACAGACGAGTCAAACTCAATCCAATATACTATACACAGACGAGTCAAACTCAATACAACATACTATACTCAGACGAGTCAAACTCAATACAACATACTATACTCAGACGAGTCAAACTCAATCCAACATACTATACACATACGAGTCAAACTCAATCCAACATACTATACAGACGAGTCAAACTCAATCCAACATACTATACAGACGAGTCAAACTCAATCCAATATACTATACACAGACGAGTCAAACTCAATCCAACATACTATACACAGACGAGTCAAACTCAATCCAACATACTATACACAGACGAGTTAAACTCAATCCAACATACTATACACAGACGAGTCAAACTCAATCCAACCTACTATACACAGACGAGTCAAACTCAATCCAACATACTATACACAGACGAGTCAAACTCAATCCAACATACTATACACAGACGAGTTAAACTCAATCCAACATACTATACACAGACGAGTCAAACTCAATCCAACCTACTATACACAGACGAGTCAAACTCAATCCAACATACTATACACAGACGAGTCAAACTCAATCCAATATACTATACACAGACGAGTCAAACTCAATCCAACATACTATACACAGACGAGTCAAACTCAATCCAACATACTATACACAGACGAGTCAAACTCAATCCAACATACTATACACAGACGAGTTAAACTCAATCCAACATACTATACACAGACGAGTCAAACTCAATACAACATACTATACACAGACGAGTCAAACTCAATCCAACATACTATACACAGACGAGTCAAACTCAATCCAACATACTATACACAGACGAGTCAAACTCAATCCAATATACTATACACAGACGAGTCAAACTCAATCCAATATACTATACACAGACGAGTCAAACTCAATCCAACATACTGTACACAGACGAGTCAAACTCAATCCAACATACTATACACAGACGAGTCAAACTCAATCCAACATACTATACACAGACGAGTCAAACTCAATCCAACAAACTATACACAGACGAGTCAAACTCAATCCAATATACTATACACAGACGAGTCAAACTCAATCCAATATACTATACACAGACGAGTCAAACTCAATCCAATATACTATACACAGACGAGTCAAACTCAATACAATATACTATACACATACGAGTCAAACTCAATACAATATACTATACACAGACGAGTCAAACTCAATCCAACATACTATACACAGACGAGTCAAACTCAATCCAACATACTATACACAGACGAGTCAAACTCAATCCAACATACTATACACAGACGAGTCAAACTCAATCCAACATACTATACACAGACGAGTCAAACTCAATCCAATATACTATACACAGACGAGTCAAACTCAATCCAACATACTATACACAGACGAGTCAAACTCAATCCAACATACTATACACAGACGAGTCAAACTCAATCCAATATACTATACACAGACGAGTCAAACTCAATCCAACATACTATACACAGACGAGTCAAACTCAATCCAACATACTATACACAGACGAGTCAAACTCAATACAATATACTATACACAGACGAGTCAAACTCAATCCAACATACTATACACAGACGAGTCAAACTCAATCCAACATACTATACACAGACGAGTCAAACTCAATCCAACATACTATACACAGACGAGTCAAACTCAATCCAACATACTATACACAGACGAGTCAAACTCAATCCAACATACTATACACAGACGAGTCAAACTCAATCCAATATACTATACACAGACGAGTCAAACTCAATCCAATATACTATACACAGACGAGTCAAACTCAATCCAACATACTATACACAGACGAGTCAAACTCAATCCAACATACTATACACAGACGAGTCAAACTCAATCCAATATACTATACACAGACGAGTCAAACTCAATCCAACATACTATACACAGACGAGTCAAACTCAATACAATATACTATACACAGACGAGTCAAACTCAATCCAACATACTATACACAGACGAGTCAAACTCAATCCAACATACTATACACAGACGAGTAAAACTCAATCCAACATACTATACACAGACGAGTCAAACTCAATACAACATACTATACACAGACGAGTCAAACTCAATCCAATATACTATACACAGACGAGTCAAACTCAATACAATATACTATACACAGACGAGTCAAACTCAATCCAATATACTATACACAGACGAGTCAAACTCAATACAATATACTATACACAGACGAGTCAAACTCAATCCAACATACTATACACAGACGAGTCAAACTCAATCCAATATACTATACACAGACGAGTCAAACTCAATCCAACATACTATACACAGACGAGTCAAACTCAATACAATATACTATACACAGACGAGTCAAACTCAATCCAACATACTATACACAGACGAGTCAAACTCAATCCAACATACTATACACAGACGAGTAAAACTCAATCCAACATACTATACACAGACGAGTCAAACTCAATACAACATACTATACACAGACGAGTCAAACTCAATCCAATATACTATACACAGACGAGTCAAACTCAATACAATATACTATACACAGACGAGTCAAACTCAATCCAACATACTATACACAGACGAGTCAAACTCAATCCAACATACTATACACAGACGAGTCAAACTCAATCCAACATACTATACACAGACGAGTCAAACTCAATCCAACATACTATACACAGACGAGTCAAACTCAATACAACATACTATACACAGACGAGTCAAACTCAATACAATATACTATACACAGACGAGTTAAACTCAATCCAATATACTATACACAGACGAGTCAAACTCAATCCAACATACTATACACAGACGAGTTAAACTCAATCCAACATACTATACACAGACGAGTCAAACTCAATCCAATATACTATACACAGACGAGTCAAACTCAATCCAATATACTATACACAGACGAGTCAAACTCAATCCAACATACTATACACAGACGATTCAAACACAATCCAATATACTATACACAGACGAGTCAAACTCAATACAACATACTATACACAGACGAGTCAAACTCAATCCAATATACTATACACAGAGCAGTCAAACTCAATACAATATACTATACACAGACGAGTCAAACACAATCCAATATGCTTTTGGGTATTTCAAATAGACAAAAATAGATGACCATGTGATCATTTATTCAAGTACAAGAAGATACGTTTCGCAAATTTTATAGTGAACATCTAACAAATTTTATAGTGAACATCTAACAAATTTTATAGTGAACATCTAACAAATTCTTTGCACTTGGACACATGAACACGACGGTAGAGGGTGGGGGTGATTGGCAGGCGTTTTAATCTGATCTGAAATGAACATTTTTTCAACAATAACTATTAAACGTTGTTTTTCAACAATAAGAAAGTTCCTACCGGGAACAAACAATATTGGAAAATTCATATTGTGCAAATAGTTTCATATTACACAAAATTAAATTTCCTAACAGTATTTATTAATCCAAGAGATGAAAATTTTATGTAGGAAAAAGAGAAATTCGATATTACACACCCCAGATCGCGAATGAAGCTATCTAACCATGAGTCCACAACCATGTGTATCCACCATATTAGTTTAACCCTTTACCCAACAGAAGGGCCCTGTGCCAATGCATTCTCTTATATATGCGAGTCGACCATAGGTCGCCTCGCATATATAAGAGAATGCATTGGCTTAACACATTAAAAATTATAAAATTGTTAAAGAATGTAAGAAAAAATGGTAAAAAGTGTTAAAAAAAAGTTTTATTTTAGGCCAATGCATTCTCTTATATATGCGAGGCGACCTATGGTCGACTCGCATATATAAGAGAATGCATTGGCACGGGGCATAACTATAACCATCACAATGTGGTAAATGAGCCGGTTCCAATGATATCCATATTTGTATGGTTTTATTGAGACAGACCCAAGATATTTTAGGCTGTTGAAGCTTTATTTGGCCGGTTTTGGCCGGTTTGTTGGGTAAAGGGTTAAACATATTTTATTCCCAATATAATTCTATACATTCAAAATAGACAACATCTGCATGCAATATATGAAAGATAAAATGGGAAAGGGATTTGGCAGTAAGCCAATAGCTTATTGTGGTCATCTCCATTCGACTGAAATATCCATAGTATTGTGATGGTTGACAACAATCAATTGACAGTGTCCACCATATTAAGGTCTAATTTAAACTCACTTCTTGTTGTGTTAATTCTCCTCAGTTTGCATCTGGTTTTACTTTAACTAACGAATCTTCAATTGAATGTTCTTTCCATGTCTACATGACGCACTATTTATTATGAAGACATCGCGCGTTGCGAACGAAATTATGAATATTCTCTGTGAAGCGTAGGTGTGTGCCCACGTTCTAAATCCGCCGAGTGATTCCTAATGTGATAGTGAACGATGCAAGTTTGATGGAACATTGGAGTAAATGAATGTTCGATTGTCGAGCTGTCTGGCTAATCGATGCTTATCTTGTATCCCGCGCGCTGATTGCCAAGCTAATTTGTTATAAGCATTCGGCTAAGGATATTCTCCGAACAAAATTTGAAGTGACCTACATGTACTTAATTGAGTTGCTGAAGGACAACATGATCGAAGAGTGTTTTTCTATATGATATATCTATATTTAGTTATATGATAAAGAGATACAGGGTTGGGATAAACACAATCTTTAGGTTTTTTGTTTTTTTTAAATATTTACTTGAACAAAGACAAATACATTATGAGAATGGTATATTACAGTTCATGGTTGGTAACAAAAACAGTTTTTGTCTAGTTCTTTTTTTTCAGAGACTGTAGAAAGGTAGAAGAAAAAAAATGAGTGTGAAGTGAATGGTTTTATGAATGTTGTGTTATTTAGTTATATTAAATGTCCATTTGTTATAGTAATAAATATAATGAAAATGAAATATTGGGTATATGTATTATTTATAATTTGTTATTAGTCCCTCATGTTGTTAGGTATATATATGCAATTATATAATGCAATATATTAAAATTGAGGGATTATTAATTAGTGTTAGCATCGAGCTACAATCTTAAAATTTGGTATATTTACGTAACGTGATTATGTGCATCGTGGATTGGTAGTATATAATTAATTTTAGTCACTATACGATTTAATTAAGTAAGCATACTATTATGTAAGTCACATACCACGACACATGTCTGGTCAGCATTCGTGTTTTAAACACAGTTTTTACAATACTTAATACTATTTTCGGAGTACTTGTATGCCATACATGTGCAATGTTATGTACTACATTATCAGCATATATGTAAATGTCTATAATTGCTGTTTAATGCTGTTTAATTGTAATGGTGTAAAAAAATCTTTTGCTTCTTACTTTGAACACCATATGCGGCCGAATCTGATCTCTGGTTTCACGTTAGTCCAAGTCTTCTCGTACTAAAACCGGCTAAGATATTGGGATGGAGGTGGCGGTATTTAGTCCGAGTTCGTCCCGTATAGTCTCTTATGACACGACTTAAGCGTTATTGACCCGCTCAAATAAAACCACAATTATATGAAATAAAATATCACAATTCCGACAATAAACGGATATTTTCAACATAAGACATGCTATTTGATCTGAAATCCATATCAGTTGTGAATTGAAAGCGGTAATTTAATGCGAAAAGAGACATTTATCGCAATGTTTACAATGTTTTTAAAGTATGCGAACTCAGTTGACCTCGCGAACTGTGTTCGGCATTTTCCGTTGAAAATATTCCGTAGATTTTGGACTAACAACGCAAATTACGATGAATTCTCCATTGTAATCGTAATTATGTGTGTCAATAAATAAAAAATAAATAGATTAATTAAACATTGGAGATATAAATGTAATACATTAAATAAATTACGGGAATTACAACCCTCCCAAAGTTTAAAACAGTGTAAACACAACGAGCATTAGAATAAATAATATGCCTTATATGGTGCTACATTTCACCCACATTTGGTGGACTTCCGCGAAATTAAGATATATACTAAGCGAACAGGGCAATATACTGCTCTTGTTAAGCACACAAAAAATCAAACAAAATTTGTATAAATTTTGAACCTTAAGTTTGAAAAGTCCCACTGAAACGGAAGAACTATATTTCGAAACTGTGTGATTCGGTTCTCCGATTATTTTATCAACACACAAGTCAAAATTCACATCACACGCATGGCAAGTCAGACGTAAGAGTTTTAATTGTCCAATTTTGACAAGTTGCTTGCGAAAATTGTCAACAAAACTACCGTTCTGATCCTCCATTATGTCATTAAGTTTTTAGTGCGGGAATTGTTCTCAAAGCACATAGGAAACTGGACTTTGGGGCGATCGGTTTTCGCCATTTTGTTCGGAAAACCCCGCGCTATATATAGCAACGGAAACTAGAATACCCAGCGGATTATGCCGAAATTATTCGGAACAATTCGGCTTTCAGTTAAAACGTAAACAAACAGAGAAACAAAGCGATGTTTGTGGCAATCAACCGGAATATTCTATGTGTAATTTAACATTAAAGTTAGATTATTATACACCATTGTGACCATAAGATATCACCCTTTTCGATGTATATAGCATCACGTATTGATTTGCTAGGTTAATCGAGTAAAATACACCACAGATTCCCGCCACAGATCCTTGGCGTAAGTCGTGTCATAAGAGACTATACGGGACGAACTCGGACCAAATACCGGCACCTCCATCCCAATATTTTTTTAGGTTTTAGTACGAGAAGACTTGGGCTAGTTTCACGTATAAACCATGGCCCAGACTATGTCCAGACCATATGATAAACACGGTAATCGCAAAATGTTACCTAGCTCCGAACCAGGTAAGCCCGATTATTTATCAAAATTATCATATTTTAAAAAGGTTTGCGGAAACCAAGGTTTGCCTTCACGTTATTGTTCGGACCGGTGTGACCTGCATGTTGTGATGACGACTGTTTCACTAAATCAGAGTCCAAACTTTAAAACACCCCGTTCACTTCATGGTTTAAACTAGATACCGAGTCTAAATTTAAGAGCGGACACTGACATGGATTTGGCAATTTCAGTGTTTAGCGTGCAACCTCGAAGTGGTGACAGGGGGTGGATGAGACAGGGACGTTACTAGATGGTGTTTGTTGATGCCGGTGTTCAACTGAACCCCAACCAAATTCCCAACTCATAAGAAAATGCATCCCCTTCGATTTTGAAATTTCAAACGTAACTTAACACCCCATGATGTAGGGAAATCTCAAACTGATCGCTAAACACCGCCTCTTTTAAACGAGATATTGATTGGAAACTGAAGCTATCGGGAAAATTTAAACCCATTGTCGGTCTGAAATTTGCAAATCCTGCTGACGCAGACATGGGAAATCCACACCACCCTAGGGACTATCCATCTTCTGCACTGTGTGCACAGTGAAGGTGGCATATCCCCATATTTATTAATTACGTATAGTAATCAAAAGCTATATTCAACATAAGAATATAATTTAGAACCACAGTCCGAAGTCGACCGCTGAGTAGTCTATAAAACTACAGATATACCCCGTTTTTCCCAGAAAATTCGGAAAGTCATTTATAGTCCAGAAAAATCTGGGGATTTCCCCAATATATTTCACACAGGCAATCGTGTTTTGAGTGTGTGACCCGTTTACCACACAATAAGATAAAATGAAGCGTGATTTAGCCAATTGGAAAACACACTGATGTCAACGTTCCTAAATTACTATTTCTTTGACTTCTTTAAAAATACGCTCTTTAAAAAATCGTCAGTTGTGGGTTGCGCCCCACAATTTACTCAAACAAAAGATCGCACCCCACAAGTATTCATGGGTATGTGCAGTCACCCCACACGTATACTTTGGCCAGTACGTCCGGGCGGGCGGGCGATCGGGCGTCCGTTAACCTGTTGTCCGGATGATAACTTTAGTTAGAGTCAAACAAATTGAATAAAATTTGGCATGTGGGTTTATTAGCCGAAAAGTAAGTTAAAGTTCGAATTTGGGTTCCGCCCGCCATTTTCACCGGAGTTATGCCCCTTATTTGATGTTTTTTTACTTAGAAAATCCTTGAAATTTGCTGTCCGGATGATAACTTTAGTAT
This sequence comes from Siphonodentalium dalli, assembly GCA_032622095.1. Taxonomy (NCBI): domain Eukaryota; kingdom Metazoa; phylum Mollusca; class Scaphopoda; order Gadilida; family Siphonodentaliidae; genus Siphonodentalium; species Siphonodentalium dalli. Next base: position 278,901,780 of record CP136063.1, read on the forward strand.
AGTTTATCGGAATGAATCCAAATTTGGTATATTACTTTCTCCCACCAAAACACAGATCAAGTTCGAACTTGGGTTCTGTCCGACCATTTTTGGCAGAGTTATGCCCCATTTTCGACTCAGAAAATTCAGTTTTTCTTATGTTTTTTGGTTTCCGGATAATAACTCGATTTTGGAATGTTTATACGCAAAACCCGTATTTTTGTGGATTACATATATCGAAATACAGCTCAAGTCCGAATTTCGTTTTAATCCGATAATTTTTGCGAGAGTTATGGCCCCTTTTTTGACGTAATTTGACTTAGAAAATCCCTGAAATTTGTTGTCCGGATGATAACTTTAGTTAGAGTGAACCAATTTCAATCAAATTTGGTATGTGGGTTTATTAGGAGAAAAAACAGCTCAAGTTCGAATTTGGGTTCCGTCCGCCAATTTTCACCGGAGTTATGCCCCTTATTTGACGTAATTTGACTTAGAAAATCCCTGAAATTTGTTGTCCGGATGATAACTTTACTAGAGCTTATCGGATTCAATGATAATTTGGTATATTACTTTCTCCCACCAAAACACAGGTCAAGTTCAAATTTGAGTTCCGTCCGCCAATTTTTACCAGAGTTATGCCCCTTTTTACCAGTTTCCGCCGACCCAAGAGAGGGCGTATATTGCACGCCCAGCGTAGCTCTTGTTGAAATTTGTTATTTCCCGAGATATGTAAATTTTGGCGGCCTGGGAAATATTCGTCGAGCCGATGGTCTGAGACAAATTTGCGGACGAAGATGGATTACTCTAAATTCAAGTAGCTTTGGGTGTCAGATGTTTGACAATCCGGCCAAATTTCGTTGAACAAAATGTTGATAAATAACACGGTTTGTGCAATTTTATACTTTAGTCGACTCTGGTTAGAATTATTTTTGGGCAATTAATCGATTGTGATAACTGAAGCTGTATTTCGGAAAATGTTGTTGGATTCTGATGATATGGGGACCATCGAATCGGATTGAATACATTTAAACGCATTATATACTTCCGTCACAACATATCCTCGTGCAAATAGGTTCATATAGGACATACATATTCACATAGGTTCACATAGGTTCATATTGGACTTATTTGATTCTGAAATAAACCTATAGTGAGCTTATAATCGTCATTCCGTCCAATGCCTCAGGCCTCAGTGAAAACACACACTAAAGAGCGTGGATCTGTCAAGTCGTGTAGATAAATAATGCCAAAATGGGCTATTTAGTATGGAAATAGTCCCATATTGAACTGCTTTAAAACCTCATTTTAGGTTCATATACAGCACACATTGAGTTAAACGCACGGGCGGCGTTCGTTGCAGAACTATTCATATTTGTTCAAATCGCCATCAACGGAAGGAATATTAAAATATATATAGTTCTGTTCATATGCCAAACATAATCAACGCGCAAATAGTATATTGTCGTCAAGACGTACGATGGTGTACGTAAACAAGAACCTTCTCGTGTTACAGCAGTTTTGTTTCTATTTACATAACAGAGCGCAATTCTATTGGTAAATCACACACAAATGAAATAAACGCTCTTTATTATTTCCATATCAGGAAAACAGTAACAAATAACGCTCTTTATGTTTACCATATCCGGATCTAAACAAAAGCCAGGTTCTGTAACGTTTTTTGCTTTTGTTTACATAACAAAGGAAAAATATTTGACAATAACATACTGTTTATGCCATATTTCTGATTGGCATATGAACAAAGTCTGTCTATATTTTACTATTATTTCTGTTTATAGCGGTTTTTGACGGAGGTGAATATTTTAACAGCATACCCACCGCCAACGCCGCCCGTATCTTTAATAGCATACCCACCGCCAACACCGCCCGTATCTTTAATAGCATACCCACCGCAAACGCCGCCCGTATCTTTAATAGCATACCCACCGCCAACGCCGCCCTTATCTTTAACAGCATACCCACCGCCAACGCCGCCCGTATCTTTAACATCATACCCACCACCAACGCCGCCTGTATCTTTAACAGCATACCCACCGCCAACGCCGCCCGTATATTTAATAGCATGTATACCCACCGCCTACGCCGCCCGTATCTTTAATAGCATACCCACCGTCAACGTCGCCCGTATCTTTAACATCATACCCACCACCAACGCCGCCCGTATCTTTAACAGCATACCCACCGCCAAGGCCGCCCGTATATTTAATAGCATGCATACCCACCGCCTACGCCGCCCGTATCTTTAAATAATGTCAATATGAGCTTATTTCGCTCATTAAAATAAGCCCGCTATATGCCTTTCTCACGAGAACAGGCTGGATTACGATAATGAAGCTTTAAATTCTGTAGTTGGTAATTTTGTCCTCGAGGGAGTATAAAACTGCTTCTGAGAGAGAGATAGATCTGACAGAGAGATCGATAGACAATTTTGTTGGCAAAGTACAATAGTTAACAGAGCAGAAATGACAGTTTAACAGTTATAAATACTGTGACTGTTATGTGTATGGTATATAGAATGTTCAGACGCACTTTGCCTGGGAGGGCATAGCCACTGAAACGTGGCTTTAAATTTGACAGGTTGTGCTAATCATGGCTCTTGGGAGTTGGAAGATGCTTATTGGCAAATTACAATAGTAAACAGAGCAGAAGTGGCATTTTAATAGTTATAAATACCTTGACTGTTATGTGTATGGTATATAGAATGTTCAGACGCACTTTGCCTGGGAGGGCATAGCCACTGAAACGTCGCTTTAAATTTGACAGGTTGTGCTAATCATGGCTCTTGGAAGTTGGAAGATGAGTATATGCCGCCGATTCTCGTACGAATAAATTTGTTACATATCAATAGCCGAAAGACATAAAAAAGCGAGTAAAAATTATCCGAAGCGTTTCCACTGGCCTGCTCATAGAGAGACACTGGTAATATTGTCATCGTTTGACAAATAATCGGATACACATATTATTGTTAAGAATTATGATATAAATGACAGTTCTGATGAAATACGTTCCAATCGGTTATTGGAATTTCAATCAACAATAAATGAAATATTTCGTTTTTGTGAACATTCCAACTTTCTGTTTTGAGAGATATTATGCGACAAATGACATTGTCCAATAGCAGTTTGTTTTGAAGTCAACTGACGTTATTCGATAGCTAAAACAATTAACCATAAAGCTCTTAAGATAAAGTCATTGAACCAAGCGGCCCTTCGCTGGGTATTGGGCCATACCATGGGATCAACAACCAATTATTAGAAGAGACAGAAAACAAGCAGAACCATAAAGAAAATGAAAACCATATATATATATATTGTAACATTTATGTTGGCCTGCATGCAGTACTGAGGCAAAGAAGCCGTAATTTGAGAGTAAATATATTGGTTTTTCTTTTGTTTAAACATATTTTATTTGTTCATAATGAATATGACAAAAGGGATTGGAGGACAAGTGCTATACTCACTTAGAATACCATCCTCTCCCTAAATATATTGGTTAATTGATTGATTGAGGGTTTAATGTAGTTTTAGCCATATAATGACCAAGAACAGAATTAGGTATAAAACAAGATCGCAGCGAAGCAACTGTTTCAACTGTTCAGCAACTGTTCAATCCAAAAATACTGTTTGGCGTCTTTTAGAGTTAATCGTTTCTCATCAAGCAACTGGTCAAACTTGGAAAGTTCAAATATGAATCGCTCTTTCCGAGAGTCTAAACGTTTGAGTGTCTAAACGTTATATAATATACATAATAATACCTCATTATCATCATTATCATCATTATACATCATTATACATCATTATACATCATTATACATCATTACACATCATTAGAAGCGATTTGGCGATTTTCGTTTTGGAGCAACGTGATCAACATGAATAGGATGTGTTGTAGTGGCTGGCTGAATTTGATTGGATGATTTTGGAACAACTATTGCAACGACGGTAGATGTTTTCATTGCCAGTGAAAAAGGGTCAAGAACCGGAGTGATATCGGTCTGGTCAAATTGTGTTGTTTGCGATATACGACTGATGTTGGTCTGAATGTTGGCCTTTTGAGTACTGGCATCAGCAAACGTTTTTGAAGAAACGACAGCAGAGTATGTGATTGATTGAATAGATGGTCGAGCACCAACTATTTCCTTTGCATCGAAATAGGATAGATGGGATATGAACGATCCATTGCAGCATGTGAACCTTTACAGTTAGAATACTTTGTTTTGTTTTGTGCAATCATTATGGTCATGTCCAGAATCAGACCAGCGTGCACATATGATTTCGTTGTTTTTAAAATGTTCCTGGCCATGACATATCCCTGATTGTTAAAACATTGTAATGGATTTGGAACATAAGTACTTAAATATATCTTCATGAACCCAAACGTCCATGCTGGTGGATGTTCGCATCTATTGAAGACAGAATATAACTATTCAAATATACGTTTTGTCCATCAACTGTCTTTGAAAATCTACGGACGTCGGTTACTCCCTGTGGTGCAAACTTTGCAATATCTCTGACTCAGAAGAATCAGCTATTCATAAGAGCTTCAGATTGAAATTTTCTTGAACATTAAATCAGAAGGAAGCCATATCGTGATTTGACAGATTTTAATTGTCCAGCTCTGCTTTGTAGCGTTATATCAATGACAAACACAGAAAGTCTCGTGACATTCGGATAAAAACCAAGAACCACGTAATGAGAATAGACCTTAGCATCAGTGGAACTTAGCGAGTTAACATTCTTACGTTTTATTTGTTTTGAGTTGTCATATGAAAAGGAAATAATCGACAACTAGCCCAGCAGCCGCATCGGACTATCCTTCGAGTTATGGTAGGACTAACGACTGGTGCGTAGCTGAATCGTTGACCCCGTATAGCCACTGCATACGGCATCCGCCCGGTACCTCCACACAGTGCAACAGGCGTGAACATTAAAAGATTGAAACATTTAACAGTCATGAAGACGAAATGCAAAGAGACATGACACGAAAGAAAGAACATACTGTACACGAATACCGGAACACACAACTAGACATCATGAACGCGACCGCCCTAGTACCTCCAGGATGCATACACCCCCATTCACGGGATGCACCCCACGGCTAACAGGGTGCCACATTAAGAGATTCTTACCCATCGCAGTTAGGGATGGGGCGATTACATGTCTAAAGTATTTGATTAGAATACGAATACTTTTCAATTTGATGATTAAAAATACAATAAAAAAACTTTTTCCAGTTTATGTATTTGATTACATAACCAATACTTTTATGAAAGTAATCAAATACTTTTTATTACATCCGATTATTTGAGATACAAGATACACCAATTTATTGCAAAATACCTCAATGTGGCAGTTGCAAGATACTGATGAGTATCATATACATAAATAAGCAATACATAAATAAATTATTATAAGAAACACAGTTATCAACATTCCCTCAACAATTTCTTCAAGTTTTATTATTCCACCGAAGGAAGAATATCCGAAATCTGTTGCAAACCTTGTTAATTAATTTAATATTATCATTTCTCATAATCAGTGCAAAGTTATCTGAGTCATTCAAATTATTGAATTCACTATCGTGTTTCTCAATTTCGCTGAATAAATTAGATCTTAAATCATCGTATGCGTTACATTCCATGACAAAATCCATATCAGAGTCGATACATTGTTTGTCACACATGGAACACAGCCGATTTTCTAATGGTATTACTGCTTGTCTATGCCACCCTTTTTTCTATTGCATACATGTGGTTGCCCACGCGCAATCTATAAAACATTTCGCGAGCAATTTGTGATCGTATGTGAATGTTATATGGCTCAATTTTGTATTCATCTTTAAATTCGTAGTTTATTTCCCCCTGTCCGATTACTTTGCGATGAATTAATGTTGTGCTTGATATTAAACAGCACAGCATATAGATTTGATCAAACGAGAACGCAAGACTTTCATCCAATTTTTTCGAACTCCACCTGCTTGGTCTTCATGCCATAGATGCACAGGTGTGTCAGCTGGTAAGAGAGACAAATACTGAGGAATAGCCCATGCAGATAACAATGTAAAGATTCTCACACAAACATTATAGATCAAAAATGCTCTATAATAATCCCCAGTCAGCTTAATATGTGTCATTGTTCAATAAGTGAATGTGGTCCGATACCAACTAATCTCTTGGTGCACAGAGACTAATCCACTGGTGCTGAGTGTTATCACAACAGTAGGTAGTGTGAGACTCAATTACTGGGATAACTCTGTGCATACCCTATGTAATCCTTAGGTGATGAGAATAAACAATGAATTGGATATCAGGTATCCAGACTGAAACAATTATAATGTTTTAAAGATGGCAAGAGCCACAAGATGTAATACTTGTATCCATTGTTTTTACATAATTGACGGCTTCTCATTCCATTCTGATAAAAGCATCTAAATATAATTTATTGATGGAGCAATTTGTGAATGTCATCATTCGTGTTCCGACCGCTGACGGGAGAAGACATCCTGGTTTGAGCGCTCCAGGACTTTTGCCCGCTCGCACTGCATGAAAACTGGAATTTATTCATTGCATAAATTCCGGATAAATGTGCATAAATCTGGATAAATCAGAAATTTATTCACTGAATAAAGGTGCACAAATCCGGAAATTTCTGCAGATTTATTCACAATGTATTCATGAATAAAGGCCGACATTTATACTCAATTTATTCACTGAATAAACCCACGTTTATTCAACAGGATAAACTCGCATTTATTCGTACGTTTATACACATTTATTATCGACCTGTTTATGCATAAATGCAAATTTATTCACTGAATAAACCTGCATAAATATATGTAGCTACATTTATTCTTGTTATAAACTCAAATTTATTCACTGAATAAACCTGCATAAATATATGAAGCTACAATTATTCTGGTTATAAACTCCAGTTTATGCACATTTATACCCGGTATAAATTGGGATTTGAACATATATATCCATATATATATATTTGTGAAATCTACTTTAGGGTGACATTTGGCTTGTAACCAGCATATATGGCGACACTGATGTGTATATCTAACAATACATATACACATGTGTAGCCCTGATTCTGGTATTTCCATGTGTAGTAATTTGCCAACAAAATGCTGCCCTATTGTTGGTTATACCAGTCACGTGACAAATATAACATGAACTACTTGGACATGGCACTTTGTGTCATAGTTGTATCTTGCCGTCGTCAATTTTTCGTAGTCCCTGCAATAAAGAATAAAAATTAAATAATTAAGTGATAGCATCGAAAATAAGTATAAACAATAAAATATTAAAACTAAAATAAGAATTTTTGTTTTCTGCTAAAGAGTGATGTCGCCCTTCAAGGACCACAATTTTACGGGATTCAAACTTCAAAAATTGTGTTACATGATGGATTTATTGTACAATGAATTTATATGCGATATGGCAAAGCGTGAGGGGTACTAGTCATAACGCCACACCGGCGAAACGCCACATTTTAATATAGTCAGAACGCCACAGTCCGTGGTCAAAACGCCACCTAAATTTAGTCAGAACGCCACCTAAATTTGGTCGTAACGCCACATAGCAATGGACGAAACGCCACATGCTATACTGAAGCTGATGTGATTAAGAGGAGGGCGAGTAATTTAATATAAATGGAGATATACATGCAAATATCCGTTCCCACATTTAACTTTTGCTCCGGATATTTGTATGGCAATTTCCATTCAAAATTGATTACTTGACGTCTTCTTAAGAATAAAAAGAGCAGTGTGTTTAATTTTCTATTTTATTTTGATAATTACGAACAACAGCAATAACACATGGTGGAAATACGCGTAACAACTTCACATATACACTCTGATATATCATAAGTGTGCACCTCTTCACGGCTGATTCAAAGTCGCCAACAACACATTCAACATTGGGGCTAGTTGAAAGGATGGTCAGCAGATGTCGGAACGCCTTTTCGTAATCTTTCTTTCTGCGTGACGACATTATTACATATGCTAATGGAACCATCTTCATCTCCGTCCTTGGTTTTTCTGGCAATTTGGTCTCATCAAGCTGCAAGGGGGAATGAAATGATTGCGTTAATAAGTATGCTATATGTATCGTGTCATGATGTTCGTGAATTATGTGCAGATTTCAGTAATATCTGTTCAAATATGTGTAAAATTGATTAATGCACAACATCCAAACGGCTCGATATCTATTACGCATTAGCCGCTGGCTCAATCGAATTTGTTAATCTATTTTCACGTACATTCACATCCACAGTCTTATGGGTAAGATGTACACACTATAGCCATGTACACAAGCTGTGAAGTTGGTTTAGATTACCGGACTGTGCATACTTATGTAGAATGGTGTCGGATTTCGGTTAGTTTTGTTCGTATGTACAGACTAGCCTAAGATTTATGATGCTTACCCGAAATTTGAGATTATTTGGTTCTTTGGGTCGAGTCTTCTCTCTGGCTCTATTAGTTGCTCGGATCAGATTTTCTATTTTGTCGTTGGACGACGTTGGAGCATTTGATGGAAGTTTCTCGTCGATATTTTCCTCTACATTGCCCTAGCTGACTTAAATTTCGGCGTTACATTCAATAATTAATCATCATGCCGAATGAAACTACCATGAACTGTGAGGCGAAACATTAGTTCGTGTGTTGCATGTCCGATATTATTATTTTTGGCCCGACAATTGGATGTTGGATAATCAGAACACCCAAACTTTAAAGACGCAAATCATTGGGTTTTGATTTGCGGTGCAGTGGCCGATAAATCATTCAGATGGATCTATTTAATGATATGTGTACCTTTAAATATATTCAACAACCGACTTGTATATTATCAATACATATTTTCACTCCTACGTGGTTATCCAATATGTTGCTTTATTTGTTGTATTGCTTGCAGTTGTGACCATTTTGACAGCCATTTCATGGCCACGATTGTATGATTTTCTGTGCGCGTCACTCTATTCGCTCCCGTACTATAATTTAACACAAACTGGTATAACGGCGTAATTCCGATGCCACAATATATCGTTTAATGACTTGTTTCGAGAACTGATGTAGTATAGACAACCATGTTGGACGCAATCTTGGATAACAAAGTTTCCCCAAAGCGGATTTTTGATATGTTGTTCCTGAGGCTTTTCCGCGTCGAATGACACCAACATCAGCTTGTATCCAATTTATTCCGGGTTGATCTCCAAATTCTGCTTCAACGACCACACTACTTGTGAAAGATCAAGAAGTCTGTCACTCAAGGAAATCTCACATATGTCCACGTGCTCAACTGCAGATGGAAGGCTGGCATGAACCTCGAAGTATTAAGCCACATATAAGCCTTATACCAAAGGCATCAACATTCAAGTATACGTTACGTAATATAAACATCCGCAAAGCTATTTTTTTTTATAGATTTTAACAAACATGAAAGCTGATAAAATCAATGTGACTTTTTGACCAAAATTAGGTGGCATTTTGACTAAAAAATAGTGGCGTTTCGTCCAAAAATATGGCATTCTGACCAAATGAAAATGTGGCGTTCTGACAGTGTGGCGTTTTGACCGGTTCCCAAGCGTGATATCACCCTTCCATCACCACAATTTTACTCGATTCAAACTTCAAAACGGGATTACATCATGGACTTACTGTACAATGGATTTATATGTGATATGGCAAATGGTGATATCACCCTTCCATGACCACAATTTTACGCGATTCTAACTTCAAGACGGGATTACATCATGGATATATTGTACAGTGAATATATATGTGATACTGGCAAAGGATGATATCACCCTTCCATGACCACAATTGCAATTTTACGCGATTCAAACTTCAAAACGGGATTGCATCATGGACTTACTGTACAATGGATTTGTGATATGGCAAAGGGTGACACTGATATCACCCTTCCATGACCACAATTTTACGCGCTTAAAACTTCAAAACGGGATTACATCATAGATATATTGTACAATGAATTTATATGTGAAATGGCAAAGGGTAATATCACCCTTCCATGATCACAATTTTACACGATTATAACTTCAAAACGGGATTACATCATGGATATATTGTACAAATGAATTTTTATGTGATACTGGCAAAGGATGATATCACCCTTCCATGACCACAATTGCATTTTACGCGATTCAAACTTCAAAACGGGATTACATCATGGACTTACTGTACAATGGAAATATGTGATATGGCAAAGGGTGATATCACCCTTCCATGACCACTATTTTACGCGATTAAAACTTCAAAACGGGATTACATCATGGATATATTGTACAATGAATTTATATGTGACATAGCCAAGGGTGAAATCACGCTTCCAACTCCACATTTTACGCGATATAATAGCCTGTTTAGCAAAATATTTAATTGTAATGTACGGCCTTTTATTTGTGATCTGGCTAAGGGTGAAATCACTCTTACAAAACCACATTTTCACGCGATAGAATAACATTATTCCGACGTCTCTGTATAATAAAAGATTTAAAGTAAATAAGTGATCAAGGCAAGCTATGTCTAAATTTAATGCGCACATATATGTAATCTTTGTTACAATTTCATGAATGATGTGGTATTCAGAATAAATTTTGACATGATTGTGTCGATCACGCTGCGAATTGATGAAAGAATGAATCTGCAATATAAATTGTGAAATACCTTTATTTCATATTCACATATGTGTTAACTTACCCTTGTTAAAATTTATAATTAGAAAGGGAATTTAAAAACTGAAATGATGTGGCGATCATGTTCTAACCCAAGCAAATATACCCCCACCAATCCCCCCCCCCCGTCACACGAACATCCCCTCCTACCCGCCTTGGTCCCCCTGCATGCATGGCTACATTACTGTCCACAACATTAATATACCATTGCAAAAGATGCCTTAGTTTAGACAGAACATGCGAATACAAACGTATTTGTATATACATAATCCGTCTAAATAGTGAATACTCGCCTCAGTTATTAGAGTTCTCATCTCTCATTCACACCCATGGAACACGTCTGGACAGTAGCTTTGTTCAGAGACAAACAAAGCAATCTCCGTCCGCCAGCTTGTGTTATCTGATACATATCTCACATATGCATGCTTGCTGGCATAGCATCGATGAGCATGGACGCCGTGTGTGCGATCCTGGTAATAATTAAATTATGGACTAAGAATGAAACCCGGCGCCAGTTACAGAAATAAGCGAAATTAATGCAGGACATCTATAAGTTATTCGGTATATGTACATCGCCGGGCCAACATTGAAATTCTCGATTTATTTAGTATGATACCTGATTTGGTATAACTGAATGTCTGCATACAGGGCGGTGCCGACAAAATCGTCAGGGACGTTTTGAATGTGTGTGTGGGGTGGTGGGTGGGGTGGTGCGGGCAGGGACAACGCTACAGTGGTATGTGGGGGGTGTGTGACACCGCCCACAATTTTTGCCTCAATTTTCAACATTTAGTGTTAAAGTGACATCAAATGTTTACCACATTGCTATAAATGTTCGCTGGCGACATAATAGCTCTACTGACCTCCGGCACTGTTCCAAGAAAGGCGAATTTAATATGTATAAATTCATGCATAAACTCAGGGTCCTAAATTTATGCAACATTTATGCGAGATTTAAAAATATAAATGAGAGATTTATATTTTTGTATAAAGGCGAATTTAATATGTATAAATGCATGCATAAATTCAGGGTCCTAAATTTATGCAACATTTATATCTTATAAATCTCGCTTATCATGCAGTGTCGGATTACTGACTTCAGCTGGGCAATGGATTCGTCTATAATCCCCGCTGAAGTCGGGTAGCCACGTGGAGCTTTTTCTGGAATTCCGGGTAATGCTATCACGGTCCTTTTCAGGACCCTCTGTTGGAGGTAACCCGGATGCTGGAACCCACCAGCAACCTACCACCAGCGGAGGGGCTACTAAGAAGAATAGAAAGCGGAGAAGAAAGACACCAGTGCAGAAGGGACGCAGCGAGGATGGCCATGTGGAGAGAGATGCGATCTGAGAGACGCCCAGCTCCCTCATCCCACTTGGTTATCGAACGGGACCACCCTTCCATTGCCATCAGTTCGCCTTCAAGAATGCAGTTGGATTCACCACCACAACCAGCTGGACATCCCGATGCCGAGGACACCACACCAATGACACCCCGGTATGTTGGCCGCGACGGGATAGAGGAGCTGATAATACCACACCCTGCACCTGCCGAAGAAGAGAGGTCAGCAGAAGAAGAATCTGCATTGTCTGAGAAACTGGCGGCAGCTGTCTCCGATGCAGCCGAGTACCGGAAAAAAAAGAAAATGGTACCAACAAAAGAAACAAAGAGAGCTTGAAATCAAACAACTGGCAGAGTCATTAGAGAGACAATTACAACAACAACAGTCAACAGCAACAACGCCACCCCCTTCTTCTGGAGAAAAGAATCCAAAGAAAAAAAGGAAAAAGAAGTAACCATAAAAAAAATTCTTTTCTTTTTATTGATTGATTTTTGTAATAAAGGCGATAATATGAGGGGTTAAGGAAAGGGCCTTCGACCCTTTCGACAATCTCGGGGTTAGCCCCCTCAAATCACAATTGCATTGTGAATGTGATATTTGATGAGATTGTCATCAGCAACGCAACCTATATCAATGTTTATCCATTGGCCCCATTCAACCAGATGTCACAGTAAGATCTGTTTATCTCAGCTTTCTACAGAAAAATAATCCAGAATACTTTGGCAAGATGTAATCAAAAGTAATCAAAATGTAATCAAAAGTAATCAAAATGTAATCAAAATGTAATCAAAAGTAATCAAAATGTTATTGAAATTACTCTCCAATTTTCAAAGTATTTGATTACAACTACAATACTTTGGCTCCTATGATTATTGATTACAAATACAATACATATACTTCAAAATGTGTAATCATTACAAATGCAAAACAAATACAGAATACGATTACCCCATCCCTTCTAGCAGTGGGCGGTAGGTATATCCTCCCCGGGCCCACACGGGGTATAGATATATCGGACAATATATTTAACAGCCTTTTTGAGTCAGATATCTTATTCTGATTCAGATAGTAGGTTGACTTAGTTCGTTTCAAGGCGGGTACATAAATATGACAAATGCGATTCCGACCCCTTCCGATAAATGTCTTGGGTAACAAGGTGACAGCTTTGCGCCGAACAAACTTTTAGAATCATATTAGTGGTCGATAAAGCATTCTTAGTTTTCCACCAATACCCACGGTTACGAAGACCAATAGGAATCTCCTAAAATGGCGATAATTGCCTCAGGTCTGCTCAGGTCTGCTCAGTGACTGCTGTCAATGAGGAACGGATTCCAACCAGAAGTGAATGCCTACCGTAATTAATGAACGTTTAGAGTCTGCTCACAGGTGGTATGACATTGTTTGCGATATAATGATAGGTGTTATTGAACCGGATGGAATTTTTCAGAATGATTGTGGTTTGATGATAACTGTAGTTCAGCATGTGTAGCTAAGGACTCCGCCAATATTGCACATATTATGACTGTGAGTAAGACTCCCACATTTCCCAATGAGAATACGACATTGGGAAGTTTCCATTTGACTGTTGATGCATGTACATATATTACTCAAACATGTGTGTGTGTGAACTGTTCAGTGGTAAAGTTTGTGATCCACTGGTCAACATACATTATATGAACACTATATATGTGAAATTGAGAAGAAGACATTCAATGTGGATGTCATTTATAAGAGGTGAACACATATTCTCAAAGATGTAAAGCTGACACATTAATTACTGATTATCAAGATGTGTTTACCACAGGCCCCGGTGATTCTAGTAGACTTGGCCAAACAACAAACGAACACAGCCCCCCAACTGCGTATTAATGGGTACAATGATGAAGTTGATGAAACGTTATCGCAAACTATTCAGTCTGAGATTGCCCAGCTACGTCAGAGTCCACGGTGTTCGCCAATAGTGTTAATGTGAACAAAAGATAGATCACTTCGTTTTTTAATTTTTAATGTCAACTATAACACACAGAACAATTCACAGGCAATACCATTTAATCTTACCGTATTTATACTCTATCGGCGCAGTTATTGTCTTTGGGCCATTAACATGGATGACTCAAATTCTTTGCGAGTCCCTTCATGAAGCATTTGATACTGGTGAATTATCGATAACCCAAAAACAAGGACTTATTACTCTTCTTCCAAAAAAAGATAAGGAGAGACATCTTTTGAAGAACTGGCGTCCGATATCTCTGTTAAATATAACATATAAACTAGCGTCTTCTTGTATAGTTGAACGAATGAAAAATGTTCTACCCGATATAATCAGCCATGACCAAACTGGTTTCTTAAAAAATCGGTATATTGGAGACACCACTAGATTAATTTATGATATTATCCATAATAATAATTATAGTGATACTTGTTTTAGGGGGTAGCAGGAAGACAGCCCGATAGGGCTAGGCTAACCCCCAGCAATATATACAGCATTTATATTATTATATGTTACTGTCATTGTATTATTCATGTGTATATTGTAAATAAATTATCCTATCCTATCCTAAGACAAAATTAACTGATAAACCTGGTCTTCTGCTCCTGCTAGATTTTGAGAAGGCATTTGACTCAGTATCATGGAAATTTATAAATAAATGTCTTGACCTTTTTAACTTTGGTGATGACATACAAAAATGGATTTATACTTTCTACACAAATATCAACTCATCTATTCTGATAAATGGACATATATCCCAGAGCTTTCAACTAAACCGTGGCTGTCGGCAGGGTGACCCAATTTCGCCTTATATTTTTCTGATATGCGTAGAAATCTTAGCTATCATGATCAAATCTAATAAACGCATCAAAGGTATTAACCTCGGCAACGTTGAATACAAAATCACACAGTATGCAGACGAGACAACTCTCATCTTAGACGGTAGAGTAGAAAGTCTAAGGGAAGTATACAAGGTATTAACACTATTCGCCAATTAACCCTATCAAGTGTCAGGCGTCGTGGATAGGTTCTTATACTGGGCGTAGAGATGGCATTTGCTCAGATCTTGGTATCGGATTTGATAGCTCATTTGATGTTTTAGGGATTCGTTTTGATACTCACCTTGACAAAATGAAAATCAACTACGATACAAAACTTGCTGATGTGAAACGACTGATTGAGGCATGGAAACAACGATTACTGACACCCATTGGTCGAATAACTGTAATAAAATCACTTATACTCCCAAAATTAACACACCTTTTCGTGTCACTTCCAAATCCCGATAAAACATTTATGAAAAAATTGGACACTATGCTTTATAATTTTCTATGGAATTCAAAACGCTATCGAGTGAAACGCAAAGTTGTATGCCAAGATTACAAAAACAGTAACTTGAAAATGGTTAATGTCAATAATTTTATGCTGTCAATGAAAATAACTTGGGTGAGACGCCTCACAACAAAGAGCGCCAAATGGATGTCCCTCACAGATATTCCATTATGCGAAGACCCCATGTTCCTTACATATGAGCATGGCTATTTAGAGAAACAACAAAGACATTAACATATATCCACATGTACGTTGTAGAATAATCCAAATATAAAACAATATGGAAAGGTAATAAACTTCACTTCTTGACGCGAAAAAGGGATTATGTATATAAACGACATGTTAGACAGTAAAGGTTCTTTTCTTTCACAAGAAGCCATATATAGGACATTTAATATACGCACAGACTTCATCACACTATACAGCATCAGATAAAATTAAGTGAAAAAACTTGGCAACAGGTAACTCGAGTTTCTTACCCCATTCTACCCAGTAACTTCAGCACTTTGCTTAAAAATTAGCGGGGAGGACAAGATTTTTACAAAGCTTTGAACGATACTCAAATGGTGACTAAAGCGCGCACAAAATGGCAATCACAGTTTCCTGACATGGGAAGTGCATTATTTACATATGATAAACTACCCTTTCTTGCGACGCCTGACACCAAGCTACAATGGTTACAATTCCGAATAAATTCTAGAATACTATCAACTGATAACTTTCTACACATTTCTAATATAAGAGAAGATGACAAATGTGATAGGTGTAAAAGTGAAAAGGAAGATATCAACCACATTTTTTGGGATTGTTGTCATGTTCAGACATTTATTAGAGATATCTGTAATTGGGGAAAAAATAATGATATATAGAGGATATCCACACTTTGTCAGTGGATATGGGTTATATCTCATGAGTGATGACAAAACATTGAATTTCCATGAGTGGCTTTAGCCACGAGTGGAAATTCAAATGTTTTGTCATCATGAATGAGATTTAACCCATATCCACTGAAAAAGTGTGGATATTCTGTTTATTATATACTTTAGTTACTTGTCTATGGCTCCCAATGAATGTCAATATATCAGAAATTTCAAGCTGACACATTACGCCCAAAATATAGTCCCATATTTAAAACACTCAAAAAGGATAGATTTTGTCTTTATTATATACTTTCGTTACTTGCTGATGGCCCCCAATGAATGTCAGTACATGATGTGTGTAGGAAATAATTCGCTATGGAGTATAACCTGACTACACACATGAGGATCCATACGGCGCAATAATACCAGTGAAATATCGATATCTCACTAGTGGGATATCACTTATATCTCACTGCTAAAACCTTATAATTCATGGGCAAGTATATACTAAAAATCTCTATCCCACAAATATGACGATGATTCTTGGCACACCACACATTAGTAAAAACTATACTACAAACTTACTGTGCCTCCTAATTAAACAATATATATATCGGTCTAAATTTAAACCAATCGTTTTGTCTGTTAATGTTTTCCTCAAAGAGTTGACATATAGATACAATTGCGAAAAATATACAGCACGATGTCAATCGAAACTTTCAGAATTCTTGAAAAACTGGTTCCTTATAGAAAAAGCTTTAAACAAACAAAAATCGACAAAGTTACCTTAATTTTTAGACTGCTAACGATTATCACCCAATCAGTTAAAACAAATACTATCTACCACCATCTCCATAATACCATCTTTGTTGAGAGTTGAGTTTAGCCGAATCATCCGACGTATTTATAATACATTACTTTTTACTATACATATGTATATATTTATTTATTATATAAAAGTTATACCACTGGTGAGCGAATGCTGTGAGCCAAGAGAGAGCGTGCAGTAAGAAAGATATATGTGTGAACGCGAGGAATGTCATACATTGTATACACATATAAATTCCATTGACCATTTTGTATATGACATTTCTCACTGTGATTGATTCTTCAATAAAAAAACAAAAACAAAAAAAACAAAAAAAATGGATTACTCTGATAATATGAAGATGGCCGTTTCAACAAGAACATGTTTGTACCACAATGAAATATGTACAACTGTCGTTGAGCGGAAGGATGGCTTAGTTGATTTCATAGTAAGAGTAAACTTATTTGAAATAGTCATAAACAGGAAGCTGACCCAGATATAGGTATGATATTACCAACATTGAAGTCACCGGTTTAGTGGTAGTCCACTATTTGCCGATGTGGTTGTTCAACAGTGGGTTATGGACATTATGGAACAGGTTAGAAGGTATTCATTATATAAGTTATCCAAATTAGTTTATTACCAATAAATACTCACTCCAATACCAATCACGATATCATATTTGCCGTCAAGTCCTACAATAACGGTTTTATTGGCAGTTTGGAGGTGAGCGAGTGTGGTTTAATATAATTGTGATGATTCCTAATTGAAATTAGAATCCCCCAACAATTGTTGTCACGAATGTATAAACACTTAGTATTTCCACGTGTATCCAGCATGGTGCCATATAACATTTGCATGTCTATTTGCATGGATAAAACATGATTACCGATTCGTAAATAAGTATAATGCATGTACCCGCACGTCATCTATAAACAAACATATACCGTATTCTTGTTGATGGCGATACTTTTCATCGACTTCTATTCTGAAACCAATTGGTCCTAACTGATTGCACATGGAGCCGCGACCTTACGTGCCCCTCACAATGGCATGCGCGCATGTCTGTACTCTTTCTGAAGTCAGCTAAATTTTGCCAGCCGCCAAATATTCCTGGCGGTGAAAAATAACAGATTTCATTAATCGAAATCTATTAATTCTGATCTTTGATGGGTTGGTTCCTTGACTTATTTCAAATATATTTTACCCCCGAAGCCGAAGAAATATAGAATACACCCATAGTAGCCGAGAATACCAAATTTTCACCACGAGTGGAATTGTGGTATTAACCACGAGCCTTTTGGCGAGTGGTTAAAACCACAATACCACGAGTGGTGAAAATTTTGTACTCTCGGGTACTATGCGTGTATTTAATTTATGCCATAATTATTATTTTTGTAATTTTGTTCTCGAATTCAACTACCCCGCTGTTTACTTTGAATGTGTATCCTCACCCAGAGACAGACACAGGACGCTATAAGGAATGTGCGTCACACGTAGTGATGCTAACATTAACGTCATGACGTCATCCTATTTCTGAGCGATCAGTCACTTGGAATTATCATTCATATGTTTCCTAGTTAATATAGCACTAGCAAGCTACATTTAATTGAAATTCATGCAATTTTCCTCATATCTAATTGACATCATGACAACTTCCAATTTCAAATGAATGTGACAGGAACTATTTTGCTAATTACGATGTAGTTCTACTATGGGTATACACGTTTAATACATGAAATTACGTTTGGAAATTTATACCCACAGTAAAAATATATACCCACAGTAGGAAGCTGTATACCCACAGTAGCGTGTAAAGATGAAATTTACAAAATAGGTGTTATACACACAATAGAACAGGCAATTATGGTATCAATAGTAATTTAGGGACGTTAACTCGGAATATATATCTTTAACAGTTATTTCTTACATACGCCCTCTGGTCGTTATAACCAGATCAGGGAATCACAAGATGTTTGAAAATCCCGATTCACGCGCGCGGGATTGATCAGTATCTACTACATTTTAGTACTGATGCACTACGCATATAACAATTCATTCAATCACACGACACACCGGCCAATAATGTATCTGTACAAAGAATACAGACATCCATATTGCTGAAAAGTTCACCACGTACATTAATTTGCTTGCATTCGAGGCACAATGCCAGAAGAGAAAGACGTTACCCAGAATCCATATACCCGACGGCTGCTTTAAACGCCAAATTGATCACATTCGCCCAACTGTAATGAGACAGCTCCTGCTGATGGACACTGGTCCCCGGTACGTGGATCAGTGGTGAAATGTATGGCGCATTAGACAAACATCCAGTCAGGACACTGGTCCCCGGTACGTGGATCAGTTGTGAAATGCATGGCGCATTAGACAAACATAAGGCATCCTGTCACCGGTACACGGATCAGTGGTGAAATGTATGGCGCATTAGACAAACATAAGGCATCCAGTCACCGGTATACGGATCAGTGGTGAAATGTATGGCGCATTAGACAAACATAAGGCATCCAGTCCCCGGTACTTGGATCACATGGCGCATTAGACAAACATAAGACACCCAGTCACCGGTACGTGGATCACATGGCGCATTAGACAAACATAGGGCATCCAGTCACCGGTACACGGATCAGTGGTGAAATGTATGGCGCATTAGACAAACATAAGACATCCAGTCACCGGTACGCGGATCAGTGGTGAAATGTATGGCGCATTAGACAAACATAAGGCATCCAGTCCCCGGTACGTGAATCACATGGCGCATTAGACAAACATAAGACACCCAGTCGCCGGTACGTGGATCACATGGCGCATTAGACAAACATAAGGGATCCAGTCACCAGCACGTGGATCAGTGGTGAAATGTATGGCGCATTAGACAAACATGAGGCATCCAGTCATAGCGAATATGGTTCTAATCCAGATGAGTGCTGATGTGTGATCAACGCACATCGGGGGTTGCCCGGTTTATCGGGGCAAGTCTGTAAATTGCTTTATTTTAGTCTCGAACCTCAGTAACAACAAATCCCCCGGAACTGATGGAATTTTGAACGAATATATAAAAGCCTCAACTGGTGCGCTTTTAGATATATACTGTAAAGTTTTCAATCTAGTCCTAGAATCTGGTTGTGTTCCTGACTCCTGGGGAATAGGCACCATTATACCCTTATTTAAAAACAAAGGCGACACTAGCGATCCCAAAAATTATAGGCCAATTACCTTACTAAGTTGTCTTGGAAAATTATTTACAAAAATCTTGACAAACAGAATTAATACATACCTAGAAGAACAAGAAATTATAAATGAAAATCAATCAGGCTTTAGAAAAAAATATTCCACTGTTGATAATATGTTTGTTCTCCATATGCTGACCCAAACTACTAAGGCACTAAACAGAAGCTTATACTGTGCATTCATAGATTTTGAGAAAGCGTTTGACAAAGTATGGAGACAAGGGTTATGGCACAAACTATTGCTAAATAATATAAACGGCAAACTTTATAAAGTTATACGCAGTATGTACCTAAATATTAAGTCCACAGTGCAATTGGGGAACATACAATCAAATTACTTCCCGTGCTTATCTGGTGTCCGTCAAGGGGTAATCTCTCACCTATACTTTTTACATTATATCTAAATGACATAGAATACTACTTGGATTCCTCGGGAGCTATCGGTTTACCGAAACTATCCAATGACGTTAAAAATCATCTGAATATTTACATGAAACTGTTCATAGTTCTATATGCAGATGACACCGTTCTCATGGCTGAAACCCCCGCAAAATTACAAAATGCATTGAATATTTTTCATAATTACTGCAAAACGTGGAAACTGACAGTTAATGCAACAAAGACTAAAATCATGCTTATATCCAAACGAAGCCTCCCAAAAAAACAGAATTTTTTTCTACAATGGCAATCCAATTGATGTTGTAAACAAATTTAACTATCTTGGAATTACACATACCAAGTCTGGTTCATACTCTGAAGCAAAAAAAGTCCTTGCTGACAAAGGCACTAAGGCCATGTATTCGATAATCAATAAAGCAAGATTACACTGCCTTTCAATTAAAAATCAATTTGATCTGTTTGATGCACAAGTTGTTCCCATAATTTCTTATGGATGCGAGATTTGGGGTACCGGCAAAAATGACATATTTGAGAACATACATAAAAAAATTTGTAAGCATGTTCTCCAATTAAAACCATCTACATGCAATTATATGATATACGGAGAAAGTGGTAGGGTACCAATTGATATATTAATCAATTTGCGATTGATAAAGTACTGGTTCAAAGTGGTCAATATGAACTCTAATAGATACTGTCAAATCTTATATTTATTAGCATTGAAGCTCAATGAGCAGCCAGACATAAATTTTCACTGGATAAACAAAATTTGTAAAATCTTAACAGATTGCGGTCAGTCCCATCTAATGAAGTTGGATAAAATCATCTGTACTGACCAACTAATTTCTTATATAAAGTGTTGTCTTATCAGCAGATTCCGTGATACACGGGAAGCTGATATAAACACATCTGGTAGCAGGGGAAAAATTTATAGAATGTTTAAACATGATATACATTTTGAAGACTATCTAAATATCCTTGACACCAAAAATTGGATAACTCTATGCAGATTTCGCACATGTAATCACCAGCTACCCATAGAAAAAGGTCGCTGGAGTTATAAGGACCTACCGGATAGATTATGCCCACTATGTCATACTCGAAGTCTAGGTGATGAAATACATTATCTATTAGAATGCGAATCTTTTAAAGACTCAAGAAAACGTTTTTTAAATCATAGATATATTATGAAAGCAGATGTAACGTCATCGATAGACGAAATTCTCAATATGAAAGATTCCCCGTCCCTTCCTAGACTCTGCTCGTTTATTAGACTCATCACAAAGACACTCGCAATGCATGAATTCTAACTGATCAGGATTGAGACACTCATTTGATAACATATTCCAATCATTCACATCCATCATTCACAATCATGCACGGGTAGTGAATTCAAACACCATGGATAGCACCAAGCTGATTATTAAATTTACCACCTGGGCATGCCTGTCAGTTAACAAGATTGAAACTGCAAATAAATTGTTAGAGTGATCATCATCAACATGTATGTTTTTTATAATCATTATAACCATAAATATGTTATAATATTGATATTGTGATATCGTGTAACCATCGGACTATAATATAACCGACCACCATACTTAATATATACGTCAGCAGACGAATATAGCAACTACAACAAAAAATCTAACAGAGACTTGACCAATCTTATTCTTCGATCAGACATTCTCAATTTTAGCAATGGAATAAAATTTAAAATGAATTACAAGTTTCACCTTTAATTACAGCCACTACCAGCTCAATAGATTCAATAGATATATAGTAATAGGGAATTATCGACCTGTTTTACATATATTGCGAGCAACCTTTGACGTTAATTCACAACTACTTAGACATATTCTTCTGATACTAGAAAATACACAGCACGTGTATGACGAAAATATTACTTCCCGGTTCCTTTCTATTTACGAACACAAACAGGCCCGAGTAGTCTTGCAAATTCGGAAAATGCGCGGTGCAGTCTTACTCGTCTCAGCTGATACGCTGGTAGCGGTTTCTGACAACTAATGAGGGTTATTAAACCCAACCTGCTATAGATCCGGGGTTACATGTATATATTATCTTTTGTATTATAATCATACTATATGACTATTGTATATAACTCTGTTTCTCAATATCCGTTACATGCAATTTCCATGTGTTTATTTGGATGAGAGAATAAAGCATATCGTTGTGGGTGCACGGGGTGGTGAAGTGTTTACTACACATACAATAGATTGCTTTTCTGGTGAACTAAACCCTTTACACGGTCTTTCCTCTACCCGTATAAATGACAACGCCGTGCTATAACATGGCGGGTTAAACAATTGGAATAGCTTTAAGAACGCCCACGGTTTGGTCTTCTCTTGTTTTAGAGGCACCTCCTCAGCTGCCCAGCAACGAATGGATAATTGCATAGATGTTGCCTTTATTCTATTTCGTTTATTCTAACACTTTCTATACGCGAGAGAAAGAAGAATATGTTCAAAACCCATGTTAAATACACTGTTAGGAAATCACGTACAGTTTACGAGAAAAGCACCCGTGAAATTGGTCTTAATTGTCTGACTAGGCCATTACGGTTGAACTTACCGTGATCCGAGAAGAAAAAGCCACCATGTAAGCACCACAGACTTGACTACGCAGACGATTGCCCGTATTAAGAAGATAGGGTTAGTATTATATATGATTTGATTTTTTTCTTACATTCTTTAACAATTTTTTAATTTTTAATATGTTAAGCCAATGCATTCTCTTATATATGTGAGGCGACCTATGGTCGACTCGCATATATAAGAGAATGCATTGGCACAGGGCCCTTCTGTTGGGTAAAGGGTTTATTCTCAGACAATGCCATTACGATTGAACTTAACGTGATCCGAGAAGAAACAGCCACCATGTAAGCACCACAGACTCGATTACGCAGACGATTGATTGCCCGTATTAAGAAGATGCGGTTAGTATTATATATGATTTGATTTTGTTTTCTGACGCGATACAGAATTATAACATTATGTGCGTGATGAGTACACATGCACTATTCAATGCAATACGCATTTTAGTGTTACCCTTTATTTCGTTCAGGTAAATATATGGATGTGCATGCTGGTTGATAACACATTTCCCGCTATGCACTCACACACTTAATTAGGGCCGCTAAAAGAAACTGTATTGGCATTGATTGACCTATGAAGGGCTTTTGATTCAGTCTCGACGATCGTATATGGGGAAACCGTATTCGATGTATAGGTTAACAGGGAAGGTATTAAATGTCATTAAAGGGATGTACACTGACCCTAAACGGGTATGGCTCGTTTGAATCCCAAAAGTATGCATAAATAATGATCTCATTGACAACATAGCTGGGGTGAGACAAACAAGTTATTTTTTCTATATCCATCAGTGATTTTTCAAGATCGCGGGTATAGATTTTGGAGAAATTGTCACGTGACTTCAGGTTAGCAACCGTGCGGAGATTGCAAAAAACGCTGAATTGGAAATGAAGCATCGCGATAAAAATGAAAGAAACTACTTCACAACTTACTAAGAATTCACATGTGATTTAAGTCTATTAATTTCATTTAGACAAATTTCGTTGGTCAGCTTAATGAAATTGAAAACGAAAAATGAAGAAGTCATGACGATAATCCAGACAAGATTTTACAATCCACGATACGTCTTGTCCATTTGGCATGTCGTCTCCGTCGTGACCACTGCATGATGTTACATACATTATTCGTAGCGTTATATCGCCGATAAAAGGCAAATCTGAGGCACATCATGTGTGGTTGCTCCAATACGTGTCACGTACGATTCATATTAACTTCAGTATCCTGACAACCTTAGAAATATTCGAGAAATAACTAATTCCAATTATGACATATATTTGGCCACATGAAAGTTTGAAGTGTTTTGAGATACTTTAGCTTTGGTTTCTATAATTTCTTTTGAGGCTAAATATTTCAACGCCTTCAACCTTTGTATATTGTAAAACTGGCATGTTCTCAATTACCCTTATATAGAAACTTTGCGCACTCTCCTATTGAGGAAGGAAATTAACTATGGAATGCCATCAAATGCCTTTAATTTTATATTATATTTCAATGCATGGATCAAATTTATTTGATGCTATTAAATGCTTTGAATCTATTCACTGCAAATATTTAGGAACGGCGAGAAGATGCTTTTATTCAAGATTAGAGAGTCGCCATACCCATAGCTAGTACAAATATTCATTCCATCGAACTGTTAGGATCAACTTTGGTCGTGATAAATATATATCGAGACCAAACAAGAACTTATTAAGTTATTAACCGCCATGTGACGGTTCAGGGTCAAAAATCTTTACTTGACACAATCGGATCCTGGGTATAGGTTCAGATCACTTAGACTGAATGTGTACTCTATGCATGTAATTTCCAGTAATAACAACGATCTAACATCGATAATATACATGTATAGAACAATACGTAATTTGAGTCGAATATATATTCTGTAAAGTTTCAGGTTAATAGGTTGTCTTAAATCGAAGTTAATAATTTGATATAAATTTAATTATTTATGGCTGGAGACATAAATTAAATTATGAATTTCCGTGCGCAAGACGTAATCAAATTAATTGACGGATAGTGGCTTGGTAAAAGCATGGTACGCATTATCGTGTAAAACAATGTGTTGATACGGGGCGTCAACTCAAGCCACTCACTGTGACTAAACATCAACTGAAATGAGTATATGGGACTAGTATGAATATAACATATAACATTTATTTGATACATTTCCTTGAAAACTGTACAAAAAATAATCGACTGCGACAATTTGTATTTTCGCATTCCAGCTAATCTGCCATCGGTAACATTACTTCGCACTCAAAGGACTTTCAAATAATCGATAACTGGTTACATGTACCTTATTCTACGACTCAGAGACTATAGAAACCAACAACAACATTCGAGTACAGTAACATTCAAAGACATATTATGGACTTGTTCGAGTGCGTGAATTGATAAGTTAGTACTCATGTGCTATGCTATGCCAACTGTGGGAATGTACAATTTTACAAATATCGCCAAAAGCTCAAAGAGATCGACCGTACCACTCCATACATATCACCGTCTGAACTACGCTTAATTGTAAATATTTCCATCACGATTCGGGACGCAATAATCGGCGATAAACTAACGCAAATGATTTGTCATCGAGGGTCACTGCATTTAATTAATCTATATCTATATTTGCGAATGTCTGTCTGTCTGTCTGTCTGTCTGTCTGTCTGTGTTCTATAGAAATTCACAGGGGACCATCGATGATGCCAAAGGGGTCTACTAGGAGTATCTTTTTACGAGAAAGATAATGGTCGGGGTTAGAATTTTCTAAAGTGACGCCGTTGTTGTCAGGGGCAGAAAAGGGGGAGGGGCAGAAAAAAAATTTGTCGCCGATTGCCACCAATCTTATATATAATCATCCCCATAATATGAGGAATATAATGGCGTTCAAATATGGCAAAAGTCGCACCGTTCGCGTCAGGGGTGCCCGGAAGGGGGGGGGGGGGCAGATTTTTTTTCTGTCGCCGATTGCCACGAAACTTACATATAATCATCCCCATGATATGAAGAATCCAACGGTTTGGTTTAAATATGTCAAAAGTTGCGTCGTTTGAGTCAGGGATGAACGGAAGGGGAGAGGGGCACCAAAATTGATAAAACTAATTTTAGCGCCGATTTCAACCAAATTGATATATATTCTTCTTCATGATACAAGGAATCTAATTGTGCGATTTAACAACGCCAAATTGTTGTTTTTGGATGAGAGATTGGGAGGGGTGGGCATTATATTTGATAATAAGTCGCCGATTGCCACCGCACTTTTACAAAATCATCCCCATGGTATGAGGAGTATAATGGTGTGGCTTTTATCTGTCAAATGTTGCCTCATTCGAGTCAGGGTTGCATTGAAAGGGACAGGAGCACCAAAATTGACGCACAATTTTTTTTAGGGCCAATTTCCACCAAATTGATACACGTTCTTATCCATGATACGATGAATCTAATCGTGATTTAAAGAGCCATAGTGGTGCTGTTTGGGTGAGAGATGGAGAGGTGAGGGATTGGCACCAAATTTGATAAAAAAAAATGTTTAGTCGCCGATTATCACCAAACTTATAAACAATCATCTCCATGCTATCAGGAGTGTAATCGTGTGGTTTAAGGATGTCACAAGTGGGGCCATTCGAGTCAGTGGTGTATAGAGATGAGAGGGACACAAAAACTTATATCTATATGTTTAGTGCCGATTTCCACCAGATTGATACATATTCTTCTCCGTGATACGAGGAATCTTATCGTGTGGTTTAGATACACCAAATTGGTGCCCTATGGGTGAGATATATGGGGACCTTAAATTTGATACGAATTTGTATACTTGCCAATGTTCCAATTTCTTATATATGCATCTCTAATCTCTAATGAGTCTTAGTGTGTGCAGCTTGAGTCCGAAATAGGGACGGGAGGGTCATCAAAACTGATACATAATATTTTTAGTACCAATTACCATCAAATTCAGACACGTTCTTCTCAAATGATACAAGAAATAAAATCGTGCTGTCTGTCTGTCTTTTTGTCTGTCTGTGTGCGTTCTATATATAACTTCACGCGGTACAATCGAGATGGCACAAAGGCGTTCTAAGAGGGGTAACTTTTTACAAGGAAGATAATGGTGCGGGTTAAAATGTTCTAAAATGACGCTGTTGGTTGGAGGGGAAATTAAAAAACTATGGTGAAATAGTTTTGTCGCTGATTTCCACCAAACGAATATATAATCACCTTCGCAATATGGCGTTGTTCGAGTCAGCGTTGCATCAACAATTGATTTAATAAACCAAATTCCACCAAATTGATACACGTTTTTCTCTAATGATATACCATGAATTAAATCACATTTGGTGTCGTTTGCGTCACGGATGGCGAGCGGATATGCACTATCATTGATAAGATTGCTATTCGCCGATATCCACATATTAGTTATATACAGTCACCAGGCCATCTCCATATCATTTTAAGTAGTTGGGCGTTCACATTTCACAATCCCGACATATGGTGACCCACATAAGTCACTTGAACAATTATATCTTCTTAACAGTCATGTTTATATGGGAATGGCAATCAAGGCATTCACACAATGAGCTACCAAAAAGAGATAACTAGAAGAAGCATTAAACGTATATTTATCATTCTATTGAAGAGATACATATATTCGTGCAAACTGAGAGACATCGAACCGTCAGAGGATTGCATATATATAATAACAAAATTTAGTCTGTTCCATTCAATACAGTTTCCACAAAAAATTACAATTTGTCAAGAGATATGGAAGGCCTGTTCAAAAATAGTAGTCACAGTGTGCAGTCAAATATAGTTTCTTCTGATATACAAGAAAATGCAGTTAGTAGCACAAGACTTTTCAGGATCCTACCAATACTGACATCTGACAAGGGTTTTAGAACAGACTCATCGACTGACATAAACAACTCAAAATCTCGCTCTGTGCCTGGCACATGTAGCTGATATATAGGCGCAGCAACATTTCGTTTAAACTAAGAATATTTAGCCAATATATAGCACCATGAACAGAGGAGCACCTGAAAATTTCTTTGAAACATCTGTATCTTCATGGAGATATGACAGCCAGGTGTCCTCGAGATCTTAGTCCAACTCACTAGATTGATTGATACATCTCAATATGTAAAACCCAATTATCATCTTTTATCGAACTAATGTGTTTATGATGTTCATGTATCATATTATAACGTCTAATGTATACGCAGTTGTAAATAAATAAATACTTCATTATTGGTGGAACGGATTAATCGCGATAAACAGAATGACAATTGACAATGTGAGCCACTACTTATATTCCATGACTGTAATAATAATGTTTTGTGATGCTATTTGAATATACAATTTATGAGAAAACGTATAACACTTTAAGCAAGAGCATTCTCTATTCCCAACAAATATCCACAGCATACATTAACCTGGGCAACGCCGGGTAACCCTGCTAGTATATAATAATGACGGGGTGTGTGTGCTGTAAATTTGGATTAATATTCGCAAAAATAACTACTTTGAGCAAGATTATTCTCCATTTCTATTTCATCATCAAACCGGAGTGTTTCACATCACTTGAAGGCTCTCCTAAGGCACTATTTGAAAGCGCACGTTAGGACACCATAACTGAACCCGCATGTACACCATTTAACTGAGTGGGATAACCCATTTAGTAGAAAAATGGTTAGAATTTAACTTGTAAATTAACCCTCTGTGTGGGCGGTCGTTCCAGCACCCATAACACTGGCGGTCGTTCCTACCCCCATAACACTGGCGGTCGTTCCTCCGCCCATAACACTTGCGGTCGTTCCCCCACCCATAACACTGGCGATTCCTTCAACCATAACACTGGCGGTCGTTCCTCCATCCATAACACTGGCGGTCGTCCCCCCACCCATAACACTGGCGATTCCTTCAACCATAACACTGGCGGTCGTTCCCCCACCCATAACACTGGCGATTCCTTCAACCATAACACTGGCGGTCGTTCCTCCATCCATAACACTGGCGGTCGTTCCTCCACACATAACACTGGCTGTCGTTCCTCCACCCATAACACTGGCGGTCGTTCCTACACCCATAACACTGGCGGTCGTTCCTCCACCCACAACACTGGCGGTCGTTCCTCCACCCACAACACTGGCGGTCGTTCCTCCGCCCATAACACTGGCGGTAGTTCCTCCGCCCATAACACTGGTGGTCGTTCCTCCGCCCATACCACTAGCGGTCGTTCCTCCACCCATAACACTGGCGGTCGTTCCTCCACCCATAACACTGGCGGTCGTTCCTCCACCCATAACACTGGCGGTCTTTCCCTCACCCATAACACTGGCGGTCGTTCCTCCACCCATGACACTGGTGGTCGTTCCCCCACCCATGACCCTGGTGGTCGTTCCTCCACCCATGACACTGGCGGTCGTTCCTCCACCCATGACACTGGTGGTCGTTCCTCCACCCATGACACTGGCGGTTGTTCCTCCACCCATAACACTGGCGGTCGTTCCTCCACCCATAACACTGGCGGTCGTTCCCCCACCCATAACACTGGCGGTCGTTCCTCCACCCATAACACTGGCGGTCGTTCCTCCGCCCATAACACTGGCGGTCGTTCCCCCACCCATAACATTGACAACGCTGTGAATTGACATAACGACTGAAACGACGGTAAACTCCAATAAAAAACCATCTGCGAGAGACATGGACCGGAAATGAAATCCGGTGTATTGATTATTTACCCATTTGCGGAATGGAAATCGTGCGTCATCTGAAGAACACATTTATCACATGATTTCTTTGTCACCAAAAATAATTTCCGCAGCTGTAGATAATTGGAATCTGAACAGACTGTTCTTTATGGGGAGGAGCTGTTATTAAGCATTTCGATTACGCGCCCCACCTAAATTACAGCTAATGAGACGTACACCGGTGGTGGGGTGCTTGTCGACGTGTACTCTTATAATAGCTATTTAACCCTAGGGTCAAGTATCTCTGCTGAAAAGTTTTGGGTTTCCCACTTTTATACTGTAACTCTGTCAAAATGAGTATTGTGTAGATTCTAATAATTTATGTTTCAGCATAGCGCGCGATCAGGCCTTACACATATATATATGCACATCTCTGCAGGCCACTTTTTCTCACCTCATAGCAAAACTATTCTATTACTCTACTTCAGCCCAATCATTTTTACCTCCGGCATTCACCCGTAAAATTACCCTTTAACCCCGGTTCATGGTTAATGGTTTTAGTAGCCCGTGCAGTTCGTTTCGGTTTGCAAATGACGACAAACATCTTGAAAATTGATGATCTGAATTTCCAATGCAACGTTGGAAGTCTGAATGTTGATGACATGTTGAAGTTTTCAGTGCCAAGACCGATTTGTGTATCAACCCATATACCCTGTGCCAATGCATTCTCTTATATATGCGAGTCGACCATAGGTCGCCTCGCATATATAAGAGAATGCATTGGCCTAACAATTTTTCATCATTTGTTATTATTTTTTACAATTTTTTACAATTTTAATAATTTTTTCTTATATTCTTTAACAGAATTATTTTGTAGGTTTAGTGCCAGGAATCTTACGTTTTTCATGGGCATGAAAATTATTACTATGAATACTTGGTGATAATTTTGAGTTATAACATGCACCTAAGGTTTTATCCAGTTTGTTTTTAAATTCGCTATAGCATGCTTTTAAAAAAAAAATTTAGGGGCCGATTTTACAGACCGTAAATTAGGGCCGATGAGATCGGCCCTTGGCACTGAAAGGGTTAAACATAGTTTTCATTATGAAATAACTCAGTTTTTCTAGCATTTTGAAATACTAACCAACTTAGCTATATTTTCATCCTTCGCTGCCAGTTTGTTAACCCTTCACAAATATGAACTTGCAAGTTTTCATGCAAATATTTTGTGACATCACAATTGAATTGAAATCGAGTTAGAAATTTTACACAAAGTGAAATTCGGATTTCCGATTTTTGGATGTTAGCCGTCAATTTGTGTCGCTCTACGACATAATCTTCGTGAAATTATTTTTTATTTTTCGCTAAATATTTGTTTGGTTAGTCAATTTTTGCCTAATTGTTAGTAGCCTTAGGTCCTACACTCTATATTTTTGTCGCCTACGACTACCTATACTTTTATATTTTTCTATCAGTCCATACTTTGCAATTTTTTACCCACATATTGTCCATTCCTATTTCATCTGTGCATTTTTTGTTTCTTCGGAACTTATCACTCCTGCACTCATAAGCGCAGTATCTCAGTATTTGCTGGTTGTTAGTACGAAATTAGTCCTGTATTCAGTTAATACAGACATTTCAGATGATCGATACAGAAGTTGAGTGAAACGATTCAAGAATTGTCCGACCAGGTTGAGGAGTTGAATAGAATAGCAGAGTTGGAGGTGCAGGCTCAGTATCAGGACATGATTATTACAGGTCTAGGCGTCGACAACATAGACGTATAAACCGGGAAACAGTGTTTTCATCAGCTTACGGTGGACAGAATAGATTCGACAATGGAAATAATTTTTCAGGTAATAATAATTATTCCAGGAATGTTCAGAAAGATAATTACAGAGAGGCACTAGGTTTATATGATAATTACAGAGAGGCACTAGGTTTATATGATAATTACAGAGAGGCACTAGGTTTATATGATAATTACAGAGAGGCACTAGGTTTATATGATAATTACAGAGAGGTACTAGGTTTATATGATAATTACAGAGAGGCACTAGGTTTATAAGA
Source organism: Siphonodentalium dalli (assembly GCA_032622095.1). Classification (NCBI taxonomy): domain Eukaryota; kingdom Metazoa; phylum Mollusca; class Scaphopoda; order Gadilida; family Siphonodentaliidae; genus Siphonodentalium; species Siphonodentalium dalli. Next base: position 278,933,815 of record CP136063.1, read on the forward strand.
TAATTACAGAGAGGTACTAGGTTTATATGATAATTACAGAGAGGCACTAGGTTTATATGATAATTACAGAGAGGTACTAGGTTTATATGATAATTACAGAGAGGCACTAGGTTTATAAGATAATTACAGAGAGGTACTAGGTTTATATGATAATTACAGAGAGGTACTAGGTGTATATGGTAATTACAGAGATGCACTAGGTTTATATGATAATTACAGAGATGCACTAGGTTTATATGATAATTACAGAGAGGCACTAGGTTTATATGATAATTACAGAGAGGCACTAGGTTTATATGATAATTACAGAGAGGTACTAGGTTTATATGATAATTACAGAGAGGCACTAGGTTTATAAGATAATTACAGAGAGGTACTAGGTTTATATGATAATTACAGAGAGGTACTAGGTGTATATGGTAATTACAGAGATGCACTAGGTTTATATGATAATTACAGAGATGCACTAGGTTTATATGATAATTACAGAGAGGCACTAGGTTTATATGATAATTACAGAGAGGTACTAGGTTTATATGGTAATTACAGAGATGCACTAGGTTTATATGATAATTACAGAGAGGCACTAGGTTTATATGATAATTACAGAGAGGTACTAGGTTTATATGGTAATTACAGAGAGGCACTAGGTTTATATGATAATTACAGAGAGGTACTAGGTTTATATGATAATTACAGAGAGGCACTAGGTTTATATGATAATTACAGAGAGGCACTATGTTTATATGGATAATTACAGAGAGGTACTAGGTTTATATGGATAATTACAGAGAGGTACTAGGTTTATATGATAATTACAGAGAGGCACTAGGTTTATAAGATAATTACAGAGAGACACTAGGTTTATATGATAATTACAGAGAGGCACTAGGTTTATATGATAATTACAGAGAGGTACTAGGTTTATATGATAATTACAGAGAGGTACTAGGTTTATAAGATAATTACAGAGAGGCACTAGGTTTATAAGATAATTACAGAGAGGCACTAGGTTTATAAGATAATTACAGAGAGGCACTAGGTTTATATGATAATTACAGAGAGGTACTAGGTTTATATGATAATTACAGAGAGGCACTAGGTTTATAAGATAATTACAGAGAGGTACTAGGTTTATATGATAATTACAGAGAGGCACTAGGTTTATATGGTAAGATGATTACAGAGAGGCACTATGTTTGTATGATAATTACAGAGAGGCACTAGGTTTATATGATAATTACAGAGAGGCACTAGGTTTATATGATAAATACAGAGAGGCACTAGGTTTATAAGATAATTACAGAGAGGCACTAGGTTTATATGGTAAGATAATTACAGAGAGGCACTAGGTTTATATGGTAATTACAGAGAGGTACTAGGTTTATATGATAAGATAATTACAGAGAGGTACTAGGTTTATATGATAAGATAATTACAGAGAGGTACTAGGTTTATATGATAATTACAGAGAGGTACTAGGTTTATATGATAATTACAGAGAGGTACTAGGTTTATATGATAATTACAGAGAGGTACTAGGTTTATATGATAATCACAGAGAGGCACTAGGTTTATATGATAATTACAGAGAGGTACTAGGTTTATATGATAATTACAGAGAGGCACTAGGTTTATATGGTAAGATAATTACAGAGAGGCACTAGGTTTATATGATAATTACAGAGAGTTACTAGGTTTATATGGATAATTACAGAGAGGCACTAGGTTTATATGATAATTACAGAGAGTTACTAGGTGTATATGGATAATTACAGAGAGGTACTAGGTTTATATGGATAATTACAGAGAGGCACTAGGTTTATATGATAATTACAGAGAGGCACTAGGTTTATATGGATAATTACAGAGAGGTACTAGGTTTATAAGATAATTACAGAGAGGTACTAGGTTTATATGATAATTACAGAGAGGTACTAGGTTTATAAGATAATTACAGAGAGGTACTAGGTTTATAAGATAATTACAGAGAGGTACTAGGTTTATATGGATAATTACAGAGAGGCACTAGGTTTATATGGATAATTACAGAGAGGCACTAGGTTTATATGATAATTACAGAGAGGCACTAGGTTTATAAGATAATTACAGAGAGGCACTAGGTTTATATGATAATTACAGAGAGGCACTAGGTTTATATGATAATTACAGAGAGGTACTAGGTTTATAAGATAATTACAGAGAGGCACTAGGTTTATATGATAATTACAGAGAGGCACTAGGTTTATATGATAATTACAGAGAGGCACTAGGTTTATATGGTAAGATAATTACAGAGAGGTACTAGGTTTATATGATAATTACAGAGAGGTACTAGGTTTATATGGTAAGATAATTACAGAGAGGTACTAGGTTTATATGGTACTTGAAGTAATTTTTTCAGGCTTTACTGTTTAAGCGCTGTTAGATTCAGGTTCCACTGTTAGCTGTGTGAGTTAACGATTCTACAATTCTCATGCACCTTAAAGATCTTCAAATTAATGCACTTAATTAGATTTTGAATATTGAGTATGCCGACTGAAATAACTTGCAGGATTTATAGAAGCTGATATTTCTTTTCCATCATTTTTAGATGGAAATCCTAAACCATGTTTGTTGTTAGTAGTTCCAGACAGGTAATATAATTCTAATGTTCCAATTTTATTAGGCACTAATGTATTGCATTTTTTTATGGATGAATGCAAGAACATTAATGGTCCTAAATTGTTTCAGGTAGCTCGACTTAGCATGCCATGGTATAGTTTTCAGATGCATTGCAGTTAGATAGAAGGAGTTGAGCAAGTATAATATCAGACTTGCACTTGTAAAGGGCCCCGAGAGAGGAAACGTCATAATTCATCCTGGCACAGAAGTTACAGTTACAGGTTTTGCAGACCACAAGTTACCTTATCAGCCATCTTGTACAATTATGCAGTTTATTCCAGACTTAGATCAATGCGAAATCTTGAAATAGCAGTGTATATAGTACCTTATGATTGCAGTAAATATAAAGCAGTAGAAGTCAAGCTATCTAATATTTCTTCTAGGACCGTAACAATTTCTCCTAGATCAGTAATATGTGAAATACACCCTGTTTCAATTACAGATGGTGAAACTTTAGGTGATGCTGAAAATAATAATGATTTTCTTATCAAAGTAGAGATTGATAGATCATCTTTAACTGATACTCGGTATGATTAGACATTATCCTTAGTTCATAATTATTCTGATATATTTTCTAAGCATAGCATGGCCGTCGGACTAGTTTCAGGAGTTACACATAGGATTGATCTTTCAGAGGAGAAGCCTTTTAATCAAAAGTACAGACGAATGCCACCGGGTATGGTTGATGAAATCACAAACGAACTACATGAGTTGTTAGCGGCTGGTATTATTAGCATGTCATATTCACCATATGCTTCCAATATGGTGCTTTGTAAAACGGTGAATTACGCATAGTAATTGATTAACGCGACCTTAATGATAGGACAGTCTTATGCACTTCCAGACGACCTATTGGAGCTGCTCTCGTGTAACAAGTATTACTCCGCCTGTGATCTGACAAAAGGTTTTTTTTTATCGAATTTCTATGCAGGAGCCACACAAGGAGCGAACATCATTTACAGCAGGTCAAATGGGCTTCTATCAATATGAAAGAATGGGTCTAGGTATGTCAAATTCTATGGCAACATTTCAGCGCATGATGAAGAGAAGTCTCGATGGATTCAACCTCAAGGTTTGTCTAGTCTTTGCAGTTGATTTGATTATATTACCGCCGGACCATCAGACGCATTTGGAGAGATTAGAGATGGTTTTCCAGCGACTGCGTGAATGCAATTTAAAATGCAATCCTTCCAAGACGAAATGGTGCAAAGAAAAGATAATGTGGCCATTTGGTTTCAGCTGATGGTATTGCAGCAGACCCAGTGAAGACAGACACGATTACTAATTGGCCACCACCTGCCAACCCACAACATCTACGTAAATTTCTTGGGTTCTCGTCATATTACAGGAAGTTCGTGCGAGGATTTTTCCAAAATCGCTGAGCCGTTAACAGATTTATTACCTCCTACGAATGCTAAAAAGCAGAAAGGTAACAGAAAATCAGACATTTAAGCTCAGTGGGTCTGGGGACCAGAGCAGCAGCAAACTTTTGAGAAATAAATAAATGTATGTCGCAGGAGTTCATCTCTTCCATCAACCTAGCAACTTGTCAAATTTCACTCTTGGACGAGCCCTTGGCAAATCAGAGAGGGAGACTCCTAGCAGGTCGCACTGAGTTGTTGTCAGAGATGGACTTTTGTTACATCGTGTTTGTCTTACATGGTTCCTATTGCCTATTGTTTTCCTACTGTCATCAAACAAATTAAGAGTCAAAAGCAGACATCAGTAAATACACATCATCCCACGTGATAACAAGTCTTTATGTTAAATGATAGCTTAATAAAAAAAAAATAATAATAAAAAAAATAAATAATGGGTTACCTCCAAATATTTATTTCGAGTAGACACCCATCACAGAACCATGTGAGGAAGAATTATATCATATGACAGTAATTTCTTCATATGTCATGTAATCTCTTTACCTTAAATGTACTAAACATGTTCATGAAATTTATGTCATTACAGTTTTGTGATGTATTAATCAATGTTTTTGATCTCAATAAAATTTATAAAAAAAACACAAAACTTTTGAGAAGCTCAAGGAATGCCACGACACCACCAGTGTTAGGTTACCCAGATTATAAAGAACCGTTCCAATATTACACCGATGCTAGTTTTTCTGGCCTTGGCGCTATTCTTTCCCGGAAGTTGGATGGCCACAAACGAGTTATAGCATATGCCAGTCGATGTGTCAACAATGCAGAGAGGAGACACGGAGCTCATAAACATGATTTTTTTGGTTTAATGTGGGCCGTTACAGATAAGTTCAGTAACTATTTATATGGTCACAAGTTTACAGCATTTACGGATAATAATCCATTTACCTATGTTTTGTTTTCAGCTAAGGTAGATGGTACTTCACAGAGATGGCTTGCAGCTTTAGCATCTTATGATTTTACATTGTGTAAAAGCAGGTTCACAGAATCATTGATGCTGATATTTTGTCTAGACTACCCATTCATGATAATGCTGATAATTATACTAGTTATTATATTAACAAGGAAGCCATTAAATCAATTTACAAGTGTGTGCAAATTCAACAACCATTTGTAGAGACCATGTGTCTATCAGCGAATGTTGTTTGCAGCATACAGAACATATTGGGAGAAGAAATCGAAGAAGTGACACCCAGAGATTGGAGAAGACTTCAGGAAAAGGACCAAGTCTTATATCCATGGCTGAAAGCTGTTCTACGAGGAGTACGCCCAGCACGGAACGCATTACCGATGACCAAGGAGCAATCAGCGTTTTATCGTCACTTCTCCGCACTCAAATTTCAGAGAGGCGCAGTGATGCAGCAGACCAGTGTTGATGGGAAGATCCACTCATGTCTAGTGTTACCATCATCGCACATCAAGATAGTTCTCAAGGCACTTCACAATGACGTTGGCCACCCAGATAAAGACCGTATATGCTTCACGTGTTAAGGAACGTTTCTACTTTCCAGGCATAGATTCAGCAATTGAAGATTGGATAAAGAACTCACATAATAGCACAAGAGCACCATTAGTATCATTACCACCACACATGCAGCCATTGGAAATGGAATGCATAGACAACTTAACGCTCGAGACTTACAAATGTGGATACCAGTACGTTCTCGTAGCAACAGACCACTTCACCAAGTATGCACAAGCCTATCCGACCAGAAACATGGCGACGATGACCACTGCAGAGGTTCTTTTCAACAACTTTATTGACCACTACCTTCCACTCCGTTTGCATTCTGACCAAGGTGCCAACCTCGTGAGGAGTACCATCAAACAACTATGTGAGCTTGCCAATCAAGTCCCATACCACCCCTTTCATCCTATGGGAATGGTGTGTGCGAACTCTTTAATCGCACACTCATGATTACGTTGGGGCCTTTGATCCAGAAAAGAGGAGGGAATGGAAGACGTCCATAGCTCCACAACTGTACCCGCCGCGAGAGCTCAGGGTTTGCTCCCTTCACACCCATGTTCTGCAGAGAACCACGGTTGCCAATCGACCTGATTCTCGTGTTGAATAAGCTAGATTCTTCTATTTCAGACTCTTCTACTTCAGATTATGTAAAAGACCTCCGAGCAAGACTTGGTTATTCCTATAGTACAGCTTAAGCCGCAGTAAAAGAAGCACAGAAGCGACAGAGAAAGCAGTACAACAAGAAAGAACGAGGAGCTATGGTGCTGTCTGGTGATATTGTGTTAGTAAAAACAAGAAATTGACTGTGAAACCAATATTTTCTTCATTATCTAAAGATATCTTACTTGCATTCATTTCTGTAATGCTTGAAAATTAGATAAAGAATTGACATTGACTTATCTGATACTAAAGAAAATTTCTGGAGAAAATATTGTTGTTAAATTATTCATATTTTTATGATAGAATAATAGACCTTCTTGAAGCAATGTATGTTTATTGAATATTGCAGGTAATAATCAATTATTTAAACCCCAAATATTGCTTAAAGGGGCACTGCACGCCATTTTCAATAAATTTCCGGTGATAACAATTATCTAATATCGATGATATATAGAAAACTAAGTAATTTGAGTAGAAGATGTATTCTGTAAACGTTCAGGTTAATTAATAAGTTATCTTAAAATCAAAGTTAATAATTTGATATTAATTTAATTTATGGCTTGAGTCATAAATTAAAATACGAATTTCCATGTACGAGACATAATCAAAATAATTCACGGATAGTGGATTGGGTAAAGCGTGGCACACATGCTCGTGTAAAAAGATTATGTTGATAAGGGGATTAAACACAAGCCATGCACTCGCTGACTAATGACTATACAATGACTTAATGAGTATATGGGTGTATTATGCATATAGTATAACATTTATTTGATAAATTTGCTTGAAAACTGTCCAAAATTTACTCGACAACGACAATTGGTATATTCGCATTCCGGCTGATCTGCCATCCATAACATTACTTCGTACTCAACAGACATTCAAATAATGGAAATCTGGTTACCTTATTCTACAACTCAGAGACTAAAGAAACCAACAACAACATTTGAGTTCAGTATCCCTTTAATCAATATTATCTCGTATGAACTTCAATTGATGCTTTGTAATTATTAATTGCAGTACTTAAATTTAGTAATGACAATTATAGGTATTTTGGTTACAGCGTTTAATCTGAAAATTAATTAATTTTTCAGATCTATGTCATTTATTCAACAGGGGGAGTACGTAACTCTGTAAAAATGAATATTTTGTAGTACCTAATGATTCATGTTTCAGCATATTGCGCGATCATGCCTTACACATATGCACATCTCTGCTGGCCAATTGTTCTCACCTCGTTGCAAAACTATTCTATACTATTACTCTACTTCAGCTCAATTATGTTTACCTTCGAAATTCACCCGTAAAATTACCATTTAACGCGGGTTATGGTTAATGGGTTTAGTAGCCCGTGCAGTTCGTTGATGTTGATTACATGTTGAAGTTTTGAGCAGGAACTTGAGTCGTTATGACTAGGTGAGTTATGTTAACCATTTGTTCCATGTTTTAACATTATATTGTGAGATGTCATATTTTTGCCAGACAAAGTGTAGATATCACTTTCCCCTTTTAATATTATAATGTCCCATTTGTTTACTAAGCTTATTTAATGTAAATCATTTGCATTAGTTTAATTAGTAATTTGCATATGCGTTCAACTACAATTTTCATTACATTTTGGAGAAGTGGGCAACTCCACCTTCTCAGTTAGCGTTTGTGTATTTAAGTCAGGGTCCTACCCGATCCTGTTATCAGTAGCTTATGCAGGTTATTTTATTCTTAGAGTCTTCATACACGATTGATTGTTATCGGGCTGCCATGATCTAGGCAGCTGTCTTACTATTTGTGTCCTGACAATGGAGACCAGTCCATTAACATGTTACTTGTGGATCAGTCAGGCTCAACCAAGGAACCCACATATTTCTAATTCCGCCCCGAGTTACCAAAACTAAAGGAATTATAATACAACCTCCCCATTAATGATCAGAGCTTGTAAATAATATGAAGTTATTCCAACATTATCTCTAATATGTATCATCCAGTTTCCCCACCAAGAATATATCAGTTATAATGACTCTATGTGTAAATTTATTCGAAGAAGATCAAAAGCTATAAATATAGTAAATTTCCGGCTATAACTAATAAATAATCAGCACTGATATATGTGACACGCTATATCAAATCCAGTCGTAAGTCGGGATTTTTTTTACCCTGTGCCAATGCATTCTCTTATATATGCGAGTCGACCATAGGTCGCCTCGCATATATAAGAGAATGCATTGGCCTAACAATTTTTATCATTTTTTTAAAATAAATGTTTCATACATTTTTTAGGACATAACATAAAAAAACATCCATTACCCTGCAGGGAGCTCTGTATGGGGCTCTGTATGGGTGAAATTATAAAATTGTTAAAGAATACAAGAACAAATTATTAAAATTGTAAAAAATTGTTAGGCCAATGCATTCTCTTATATATGCGAGGCGACTCGCATATATATAAGAGAATGCATTGGCACAGGGTAAAAAAATCCCGACTTACGACTGGATTTGATATAGCGGGTCACATATATTATTTCAGTTAATAAATATTAATAATCAGCACTAATAAGGTTGTGACAATTTAAGAAATTTAATAAAGAAATCTGTTCATATATATTTACTAAATATGAAAATTAATGTCCTTCAATGACAAGAGAACGGAAGTGGTAAATTGCTTCCCATTTTAATTTGTTTTAACCCTTTACCCAACAAACCGGCCAAAAACGCCCAAATAAAGCTTCAACAGCCTAAAATATCTTCGGTCTGTCTCAATGGAACCATACAAATATGGATATCATTGGAACCGGCTCCTTGACCACATTGTGATAGTTACAGTTATGCCCTGTGCCAATGCATTCTCTTATATATGCGAGTCGACCATAGGTCGCCTCGCATATATAAGAGAATGCATTGGCCTAAAAAAAATCATTTTTTAACACTTTTTACCATTTTTTCTTACATTCTTTAACAATTTTATAATTTTTAATGTGTTAGGCCAATGCATTCTCTTATATATGCGAGGCGACCTATGGTCGACTCGCATATATAAGAGAATGCATTGGCACAGGGCCCTTCTGTTGGGTAAAGGGTTAAAACAGCCTGGGCCCATTGGGGACCACTCTTATCGGCTGAAGTCCCCCTTTAAGAGGTACTTCCCCATACACTCTAAATAACATTTAGTTAATTTTATATAGTCAACATGTTTTTAGTTAGATTTTGACCATTATCCTGTCGAAGTTTAATCAATTTCCCGCCGTAGACCCCGGAAAGAGAATTGAGTCAAATCATATCACGTGTTGTTATTTCTAAAAAAAATAGTTGAATTTGTAGACCAATCAAATGGCTTCTCTGGCAACTTGCACTAGCACGTGGCAGTTTTAAACCAATGGGAGTAGCGTCTCTTCTTGTTAGTGTTCACAAACATGGCGGACCAGCTTGTCAGAAACGTTTTAACCAATCTAGGTTATGTTTAATATAGTTCATGTACTCTCGTTTATAATTCGTAAACAAACATTCCTGAATGTTTTGCGTCCTTATGTTCGCACGTCACCACCTTCTACACGATTGCATTCAACTTTTTCCAACCAAAAATCTATATTTTCCAAGGTTTTCCAAAAACACTATCGGAGTGTCGCAGTGTCGGAATTGTTTTTCATTTTGACCAGTGGTTATAAAATTACAGACTGGTTTGACATTGTGTCGTGGTGTACGTGGAATACTGACTATGCCAGGTTGTGGCCACCCGTTGAACTCGTCGTCACATTTAGTCATGATTGATTTGATTGACGTCGATCAGTTATATTCATCAGCTGCCTGGATAAGAAAGACCAGAAAGTTATAAGAGTAAGTCTTAATCCAGCGCGTATGAATCCATAACGTAACCTTCCACGATGGTATATCTATTGTGACCATGCATCTGTGATTGGTATAATGACTTCAAAGATGTGTCAACACTGACAACAACAATAGAATACAACCTATACATGTAGTTCGGTCATGAACGTAGTTCATATACCGTTCTAGTCTAGTACTGGAAGCAGCAATCTGCGAAAATGGTCATGTTGATCTATATACAACCCTCTTATTATTCTACAACTGTACACGCCAAAGACATAACAAAGTTGTGTGCAAACAGAGTTGGTGTCGTGTGTGTATATATTCCTATTCGATACATGTATGCTCTAATTAATCGACCCGTTTAACGAGGCTGTATGTCGGTATTGACCGCGGTGATACCGCCACCACAACTGCGGTGAAATGGTAATGATATCACAGCGTCGATAGCGAATGCTAGCAGTTGACATGCATGCGGTATTCGTTTTTAATCGCGGTAACAAAGTACTAATATTAAAACAGCGTTAATTATTTTTCCGACCACCGTGCAATAACAATATTTAAATTAAACTATTTGAAATTACTGCTCGATTAACAATGTTTGTTGACAAATTGCTATAACAGTTCTGTTTAGATAACAATGTTTATACTCCGAAAATTCAAAAGCTCCATATATTGAATCATGAATACTCAAAAGTTCCATATATGGAATGCACCTCCAGAACTTTGACATTTAGCACACCGTCCACCAGTAAACACCTACGTTATATTTGTAATAAATCTTTTAAGAGCTGCTGTTTCCTCGAAGCATGGGAAAGGTCAAATATAATACCAATATTTAAAAATGGTGACCGTCATGATCCAAACAACTATCGTCCCATCTCATTAATAAGTTGTGTTGGTAAAATACTAGAAAAAATAGTCTTCAACAAAGTCTTTAATCATTTAAATGTAAAACAACTTATTATACAAATACCAATCCGGTTTTATACCAGGTCACAGTACTGAACTACAATGTATTGAACTATACACCACGCAGTAGACACTGAACAAAGCACGTGTGCTGTTTTCTGTGACATCCCGAAAGCTTTTGACAAAGTATGGCACCCAGGTCTCTTACTTAAACTAAAACACTATGGAATAACAGACACTCTGCTTAAATAGTTTACAAATTATCTCGAAGGGCGGCAGCAAAGGGTGCAAATAAAGTCTAGCTATTCAAATTATTCGCCAATAACTGCAGGGTTCCCCCATTGGTATGTGGTGGGCACTTTGCTCTTTTTAATCTACATAAATGATATTGCAGACAATATTCAAAGCCTTGAACAAAGTGTAAATAAAAACATGGAAAACATTAAAATGTGGACCTATACATGGTTAGTGATATTCAATAATTCTAAGACAAAATTACTATTTTTACAAGTTCACAAAGCCCTTATAGACCGTATATAGTCTTTGGTGGAAGTCGGTAGCCGAGAGGTAGCGTACTGGTCTCTCGTGCTATCGGACCGGGGATCGCAACCTGGTCAGGGTATTCTGACAAAAATCAGAACTCGGTCAGATACCAAGTTTGTCAGGCTGAAAAGTCTCATTCGGGATCACTGAATAAAGATCCGAATGCAAAATGCCGACTTCCCCCCATTACAACATTTGTCCAGGTATGTTGTCGTGTGTTCAGTACGCTGTCCGATCGGGCGCGGACATTAATGGTTGATAGCACAACTGTTTAAACATGTTGAAAGTGTGGATGCAAAGTGTTGCATGTTTAGGTGATAACACAACCGTTTATGACAAAACGTGTTGTGGTGTTTAAAAATATACAAAAACAATATTACTGGCCAGACACACTATATGATTATGATTGTACACGGCATATATGTTTATTAAAAGATTTTAAACACTGAACATGATTATGCTCATAAACGCGATACATGTTTATAAAAACATTTTAAACACTGAATTGAAAATGTAAACAGAAACCATTTCAAGACAAAATATAAAACATATCATGTGGTGACCTTAGCTAATCATCACACGTTGTTTTAAATGTGTATGCTTTATTATCTGACCCATGAAATCATTACAGGGTATTGAGAAAATAGTCGAGTATGTACACAAGATATGTAAAACAACTTCCGATTGGCGTCCAATCGTCAGCATTGTCGTCGTCGTCATCATCGTCATCATCATAATTACCATCATCAACAGTACCGTCACCGATTAGTAAATATCGTGTGTACTTTACATTGAAACACACAAAATACCTCCTATGTAAATTCCCACAGGAATAGAATGACAATCGACTCAGATAGCCATTTGTGGAGGGCAATTTGAACTGAGCGGCATGTAATACCTCTTATCACACGGACGACAGTGTAAGGGGAGTAATTCTACATAATAAATCATTATAAATGAAGTGGGCATGCTGATGTGCTGTGATGCTGATAGATCCTGACAATTTGCTATGATGCTGGTGGATCCTGATAATTTGCTATTAGTAGGTAGTAGGCCAAACAAAATTATCGTTATTATTTCTGACGTTGTCATTTCGTAGGTTTTGCTAATCTGAACGATCGAGGAAAAGCCGTTATGTTTATAATGCATTCAGAAACCTATATCTTATAAAATATGTTAAAGAAGCTTAATCGGAATAAGCGCCCCTCAATTATTATTATTTTTTGGATTCAGGAGTAAGAAATTTTGATTCCAGTCGAGGAACCTACCCATCAAAGCTCAGAGTTATTAGATATCGATTTTTAAAATCTATTATTTTTCACTAATCGAAAATTATAAGTGGCCCAGTAAACAGTGGACGAGCCAAAGGTCTCGGACCAAATTACGGATGAAGATGGATAACTCTGAAATCAAGAGGCTTTCAGTTGATAATAAGGCCAAATTTCGTCGAACAACTTGTTGATAAATAACACGTTTCGGGCATTTTTATACCAAAGTTGACAGCGGTTAGCATTATTTTGGGCAACTAATCGATTCTGACAACTGAACCCGGCATTTTTAAAAATGTTGTTGGAATCGGATTATATGGGGACCATCGAACCAGATTGAGTATCTTCAATATATCATTCAGATCTGTTTTATCTTCGATTCATTCAGTTGAGCCAACACCGCGAAGATGACAACTTTAGAAAAAATAACGGTATATTTACTTAACAGCATCATGTTGCCCCACCAGGATCATAGCAAATTAACAGGACCACATGGTCAGGGGTGGTAATTGATCAGTGAAGATATATAGCCAATTGTTTATGGGAGGCCAAATTCACGTTTTATAGCTAATTACGCTTATTACGCTTAAGTATAAATGCCTCACTCGCAACTCCATTATGCTTAAGCGTAATGCCATTTCGGGCATTTAATAAAAGACGAGCAGAAAGGGGTCTCACGTCCAATTATCTTTTCGAAGTAGATGGAATTACATTGAGAGAACCAGACACAGTAATTCAGGATTGGGCATCATATTTTGAAGAATTATACTTACCCCTTAAAAGCAATACTTTTGAAGAAAACAACATTCACGCCGTTAGTGCATCAATACAACAAATTACTAACAATGTTGAGTCATCAGATCTTGACTCAGATATCTGCTACGAGGTATCTTTGGACGAACTTCAACGTATTCTAAAATCTACAAAAAATGGAAAATCACCCGGATATGACACACTTGCGTACGAGCACATTATTTACGGCGGGGATCATCTCCAAATTTCATTAGCCAAGTTATTCACAAAAATGTTGGAACTTAGTCACGTGCCCTCGCAAGCTAAAATAGGAATGATGATACCACTTTTTAAAGGAGGATCAAAACCTAAAACCCGATTTGACAGCTACTGTGCCATTACTCTCCTTCCAATAATCTATAAAATATTTGAAAAGATTATCCTCACTCGTCTGGAAACCAATTGCCCACATTTAATGAAAGTTAACTACAACATGGTTTCCAAAAAGTAATAAGTTGCCTTAATTGATCATATATAATACACGAGAGTATCACATTTGCAGAAGAAAACAACAGTCCGCTGTTCGCTTGCTTCCTGGATGTCCATAAAGCATTCGACACAGTTTGGATAGACGGTCTTCTGTATAAGCTATATCAGCGCGGATTTCATGGAAAACTTTGGCACACAATTAAATCACTGTTACATGGATTGCAATGCTCTGTGCGCTTTACGGATCCATCTCACGTCTAGTAGATATACAACAGGGAACAAGACAAGGACATCAGGGAACAAGACAATGGGTATTTCTTTCCCCTCTCTTCTATATGATATACATAGATGATCTGATCTATGAACTTCAACGGAGTCAAAGTGGCTTGCGATTGGGTCCCACATTCTGCACCGCTCCAACACAAGCTGACGATATCACACTTTTCTCACTAACACCGTCCGGGTTACAGCGTTTGTGTGACATATGTAGCGCTTTCAGTAAAAAATGGAGATTTATATACAATCAAGATACTTGCAAAGTCGTAGTCTTTAATGAAAGCTGTTCTACTCAGAAATCTATGGATGCTAAACGAAAAACAAATTCACGAATCAGACTGTGTCATCCATCTCGGCATTCCTCTTGAAAAGAAAAATCTTTCAAACACCCTAACCGAGAGCATCTGTAATAAAATCAGATCAACATATTTTATGCTTAGCAACGCTGGAATGTATGCTGGTGGATTAACCCCACTCAGCTCGAATACCTTGTATAACACCATCGTTCCGCCACGAGGACTTTATGGGTCCGAATTCTTATGCGGTATATCTGCCACGAACGCACACTCACTGGAAAAAAATCACCGTTTTTGTTTAAAGCTAATTCAGGGGCTCCCTTATAGAACAAGAACGGATGTTGTTCTAGGGGTTCTCGGAACTGCACCGAGCTCATCAATTATATACAAAAGAAAACTAAGCCTCTTTGGTTGTCGCTGTAAAACAGATTCTGATAAAGCCTCAAAACAAATTTTTGTATATCGCACCGAGAGGCATATGAATGGGTACACATTTCTAAAGAAATATGATCTTATATCTCATTTATCGTCCTTTGTTGAAACAGGACACTTTCATTCGAAGGACACATGGAAACAATTAGTGACTCGCCAAATATCATATGTTCTTGCCAGTGATAACTCCATGCTCAATTTCGCAAATAATTATACCTCTCTGAAATATCACCACTCTGGTACGCATGTAGATGTTATCCTAAACATAAATTCGAATTTCTGGAAGCATCAAAGTTGTTGGCAAAAGCAGTCTCCCAGGAGGATGAGCGTGTCAACTTTGTGGCAAACCATATGACAATATAGTAGAACACGCAGTCCTCGATTGTTCGATCATCAACGAAGCAAGAAATGAAATATGGTTCAACCTCCTTCAACATTTTGACATACCTTGCTTCATTGAAATAGATACTTTGTGCACAATTGATCAACAAAGGGTGTTTCTGTCTTGTGTACCATTGCATGTTGTTGAGAATATAAGTGACCTTAATTTATTTGTCCTGTTCACAACACGCAGTAGTGTTAAAATATGGAAACACTATCATAAACGCCTTAAATAAATTACAGATGCGAACACGATTACTGTCACGTGACGCATTACTCCACGACCTCTATATTGTCCCTTCACTTTTCAACATATAAACACCCACAGTCCTCCTCCACCCACCCCGTCCACATGCGATCCCAAATATTGATTGGATCTCACAAAGCCTTATATAAAGACCACAATGTTTATTGATATACCACAATGAACTAGCTTTAAATAATTATTGTGGACAAAACTTTTGTCCCTGTATATTAGGACATGCAGCATTCTAGTAAAAATGGTTAAACTATCTCAAATTCTTACTGTATCTGACCATATACATGTATGCTCAACTTTTTATGTCAATTGTCCGCCATGACTCTCCGTTTACACATGCATGTATGTTCGGGTGCATGCACGCAGGTACTACGAGCGAGTGTGGATATATGTACATGCGTGTACGTATATGTGTATGTGCGTATGTAGGTATGTGTGGGTGGGTGTACAAGGGTGTGAATTGAATTGAATTGTTTATTAGCAAAGTCAACATCTAAGTTGCAACATGCCATACAACGTATTTACACAACATTATACAAACAATACACAACATACATATACATCAATAAATGAGTTCATCATATTATATGATATTGATAATAAATACAAATAATGCTAATACATTTGGGAATATGTTTTCTGAAATGGTTTAATTCATATAATATTTACATTATATATAATATAATGTAATACTTGCTTCATGGTAACTTTATAAACGCTAATTTTAAGAAAATGCTCACTCTTTTCAATATACTTATGTTAAGCAGTGACAGCAGTCTGTAGAATTTATTTCTGTTAGGGTTTTCCCAGTAATACTTCGGTATATAGGTTTCTCGCAGATCGTTAAGTTCAGTACACAAAATAACAAAATGGTATTCATCACATATATTTTCGCCACATAACGGGCATTTCGTGTCTTTACATGTACTTTTATTCCATCTGCATTGCTCTATCGGTAGTCTGTGATTGGCTGTTCTAAATTTCAGTAAATACGTAGCTAGATGAGATGGCATATATACTAAGTATCGGCTCAATCTGACAGAATCCTTTATGTTTCGATAAAATATGGCACGGCTTGAAATAGACATATTTAGCATACCGAAGAGGCAGCATGTGTGTTGCTCTATTAATTTCGCTTTCATGTGTTTCATGTCTGTCTTGCTTAGTGGTGACTGATTCTGCCACGCACTTTCCATATTTACTTCTCGCAGAGTTTCTTTGATAAACGAAATCCATTTAATCTTGTTTTGTAGTATGGCATCACCATCATTGAGATATCTGAGTAGAAGGAATACATTTTTAGCTAATTCTGATCCTTCGTGCGATACTAGTTTTGACCAATATGATATGGCTCGGCACTTAATTTCGATCATTACGGGGTATCTTCCCAATTCTGCATATACCATGTAGTTTGGTGTGCTAGACTTCATTGTTGTGATAATTTTGCAGAATTTAAGATGTATGGTCTCCAAAATTTGAGTTTTCTCGAAACACCAAACTTCACCACCATACAGCATAATCGGCATAATCATAGAGTCAAACAATTTAAACATAATATCTAGAGGCAGCTGCAGCTTTCTTGTTCTATTCAAAAGGCCATACATGGCTCTCGTTGCTGTATTCTGGGTCTGTTTAATCGATTGACAGAATCTACCATTGTAAAAGAATTTAATACCGAGGTATTTAAATTCTTTTAGAATTTGTATTTCTTGGCCCTGATAAGTGAATATTGGTAAGTTCTTTGACAATTTGTTAGTAAAAATTACCATTTTCGTTTTAACTGTATTTACTTGGAGGTTCCATGCCTCGGCATAATCTGCGAATGCTGAAAGTGCACGATGCATATTGTCCTCCGAGTCTGAGAGGATCACGGTATCGTCTGCGTATAATAAACACAATATATTTATAAAACATCCAATATGTTCAAAATATTTCTCATCAAAATAGTTCAAGTTTGAGATTGCGCAGTCGCTCAGAAAACTTTGTATATCATTCACAAACAAAGAAAATAAAAGAGGTGACATTGGTTCACCTTGAAATAAGCCAATCTGGCTAATAAAGAAGTCTGATTGCGAATTATTGTTTTTCACACATAATTTTATATTGTCGTACATGCTTCGTATTACCTGTAGTATCTTACCGTTTATATCTGCTTGCATAAGTTTCAACCATAGAGCATCTCTCCATACAGTATCAAATGCTTTGCGGAAGTCAATAAAAGTACAAAATATCTTTCTTCCGCTCTGCAGGTATACGTTTATTAGAGCATGTAGAATAAATATATTATCTATTGTTGAGTGACCCTTACGAAAACCTGTCTGAATTTTATTTATCAGGTCATTGTCTTCTGCAAATGACGATATTCGATTATTAATAACGGATGTAAAAAGTTTAGCAAAACAACTTAGAAGGGTGATTCCTCTATATGATTCCGGTAAATTTGGGTCCCCGGATCCTTTGAGGATGGGTTTTATCATCCCAACAGCCCATTGTTTTGGAAAATGCCCACTACTCAAAATGAGATTAAAAAAGCGGACGTAAATGCTCATCATTTCACCAAACGATTCTTTGATATATTCGTTCAATATTTGATCCGCCCCTACTGCCTTGCCGTTCTTGAGCTTGCTTACGGCACTAACAATCTCTTCTTGTGTTATAGGTCTATTTAGATGCGACTCGTAATGTTCGTTGAAGTCCATATTTACATAGTCAGAAACATTCGATTCATCATTACAGTCGTTTAGGTTTAAATCTTTAAAGTACTCCTCGAATTGTTCTATTGTGACGTTTCCTCTGCATTTTTTTGGCTGGTTGTCGGAACACATTTTGTCAAGTCTGTCCCAGAATGACTTACCTGAATACTTAGATGCATCTCGAAGTTCTGAAACCTGCTTTACTCTCATTTCTTTAATTTTTCTATCCATAACCCCTCTATACTTCGCGCAAGATTGTTTCATTTTATCCTTATCTATAATAGATTTTGTTATATTGTACTCGCGCTTTGAACGGTTGAATTGATTTCTCAGTGTCCGACACTCCCTATCGAACCAGGCTTTGTCTTTGCGCATATAATCCCGCGTTTTGTTTTGGGGTTTATAAGTTCCCAGTGTACGATCGGCCGCCGTTTTTATTGTTCTCGTTATGTGTCCACATATATCATCAATATTTGTTTGGGATAAACAACTGTTTTTTTCCAAATCATTAAGTTCACCAACAATAAGCTTAATGTCGTCGCAATTAATATTTCTGGATAACATTCTCCCTGTCTGTGGGTCCCATCGTTTCGTTTTTATCATTTGTTCACCAACAGTGGGGTTCTCGTTGGTGAAATTATTTGGTATATATCGATTAGGGAAATCAAATTTTAACACCAAGTCTATAGCTCCATGTATATCGGAGAATAAAGAACAGTGATCATGTATTTTGAAGTTTTTGATCTTGCTCAAAAGGCGTTTCGTTCCTAGTGCATAATCGATTACTGTGCGATCAGATGACGTAAATTTTCCGTATTTATCCTCACCGAACCTCCCATTGGCGATGAATAATTTCATAAATCTACATAAACTCAAAAGTTTATAACCATAGGAGTTCACCTTACCTTTATCTTGAGATATTCGATTTGGGACCTGAAATGTCTTATCAAAATCATCATCATTACATTCATCATCATAATATTCATCTTCTATACACGACAAAAATTCATTAACCGTGTTACAAACATTTGTATTTTCAAAAATATGGTATATGTCCCCCCTGTCATGGTTGGGGCCAACGTCACTGACGTTGTTTGTTCGTGAATTAAAATCCCCCGTTAAAAGCAGTAGATCATTTTTTTTTCGAAATTTCCTGATATCATCTTCAAGTTTCAAGTTCCAGTCATCATTCGCATAGCGCGTTCCTGTTGGGGGTATATAGACTGCCCCCAATAGAAGGGACGAAGATTGTTTATCACTGGCGTCAATGCGTATCCATGCGACATTACAGTTGTCCGATTTTAAAGGAACAACGTGCTGAAATAAATCAATCTTTGTCGCTATCAAAATTCCACCTGATCGTGTACCATTACCAATATGTTTTCCCTTTACACCACAAATTTCAAAACCAGGTATAATTATTTGGTCTTCTAAAAAGCATTTCGTTTCTGAGAAACATAATATGTCATAATTTTTTATCAGATCATGAAATTCTTTATATTGCAGCCTTTTTTCTAGTCCACACACATTCAAAGTCAGTATATTCAGAAAACGCGTTTCTGGTTCATGGGAGATTACTCCACGAACACCCATAGGCTGTCGGCTTAACACCGCTGGTATCTGAACCATGGGTTTACTGGTCAAGCTAATTGTTTCTACAAAGTAATTGTCATTACCAATGCTAGTGGGCGCGTTTTCAGCACACGGGTATTGATCAAACGTGCATTTTGTCATATTAAACATATCACAAAAATGACCGTTCGATCTGGCGTCGTATATATGAGCGCAATCACCCGTTCTTGTGTCTTCGTGTCTCACACGATTGGTATAATTTGAGTTACAATATTGATTGTAGTTATAATTAACAATGTCGTGAGTGTATGCTTGATACATGTCACGCAGTGGCTTATGACCGTGCGGACATTCTGTGTTCATAATTATACTGTTACGAGAAAAGTTAACACTGGCCCTCATGTGTCCAACACAAGCTAATATTGGAACTATGTTGGATGTGTTCACATCACCTGTCAATCCACATTCGGTTCACTCACAAATTTTAGCTGCTTTATCTCGCACACTAGGTGGTGTCCGGTTACTTCGATGGCGTTTTCGCTCATTACGACTGGCACTCTCAATCACATCAGCCAGGTCCCGCTTGCCTTCCGGACTGAGATGCAAACCCGATGACTCATCAGCCTTGAATTGCGCGCGAATAACGTAACCTTCCCTGTTAGAATATAGTTTTGAGTTATCCACAAACGTCAGTTTGGAGGCTTTCATACCACACATTACCTTTATATATGAATTCACTTGCACTGCCACATCATTGAATAGCATGATTTTCCTTCCTCTCCCCTTCCTGGGCGGAATGCTACACAGACTGAATTTTGCGTTTTTGAATAGATCCTCTAGCTCTTGAATTCCAAAACCGAATTTCACACTAACGGCATGCGCATCATAAGCACTATGCAGGATGTCATTTGTCCCAAGATGAATTATAACATGTTTCACATTATCACAATCAATAACTTCGTCACTTTTTACAAGTTGTATGAGATCTCCGATGCTGCCCATGTCAGCCCCAGAGTAATTGAACTTTTTCATATGTGTGTCTGTGAATTCCATCCCATGACAGTTACTTGCACCAAGCAGCACTGTGTCACATGAGTCTTTGTCACTTTCATCATCCACGTCATACACAACATGTTCAATATCGTTCTCGTCCTTGTCACCTTCGTCGTCGAGTTTCTCGTCTATGCCCCCACTGTCATCGACATGTATAAATTCATCAACACTAGCTGTGTCTGATTCATCATTGTCACTTTGGTAACTTTGTTCGTTTCGGTCCGCCGTACGTCGCGTGTACTTTCCGTGGAAACCGTTTGTTCTGGATGATTGTCCTGGCTTGGGCTTATTATCACATTCATTTATTTTGTGTTGAGTACTTCTGCACGCGTAACACACTGGAGGTTCCGTACAGTCACGTGATCCATGAGTAGTGCTTTTACAATTCCGGCACGGCTGATTACTTTTTAACATTCTTTCACACCTTTGACCTGGTAAATGTAGGTTACTACAGTATTTACACATTTGTTTTGTTTTGTCCGAATATATTTTCAAAGTATATTCATCGTCAATTTCAATGGTGTGGGGTATTTCAGTACAGTTAGATACCTGTAGATATCTCGTCCCCGACTCGAAATTCCACCCGGGAACGGTTCCGCGCTTGTAACTTTCTTCATCCACTTTCCCATACTTTTCGAAAATGTTCATGCACTCTTGATCAGACATCTCAAGGGGGGCATCCTTGATAGTTACAAACACCCCCGAATTAACACTTTGTAGTTTCACTGATCTCCCAAAAAGTGTAATGCCTTTGTCCATCATAGTACTTTTCACATTGGAACTCTTTGCTGTTATGAAACATGATTTCTCGGTAATCTGTATGCCAGCAATCGATTCATTCAAGTTATTAATTATGGCGCTTATTGCGTCAATAACATCATCATGATTGAGTCTATAGTTCAAACGATACCTGTTTCTGTCGAAGCTCACAGTCAGCTCCCTCTTAATCTTGCTGGGCATCTTGTCAGCAACACTCTCTCTCCATCAGACAGAATAGCAAATTCGATCAGTCATTATTTAGCCATTAATCAATGAAAACACATATTTATTTAAGAAACATTTTATAAAGCCGCCATCTTGTATGTGAGTATCAAAGGGTGGTTGTGGTGTGTATGTGTGCGTTATTTATGCGTGGTGTACATGTATATACGTTTCGATTTTCTTCGTGTTAAATGTCTATTGTGTTCTTGTTCATTATCTGTAAGCTCTCTGTATTACGGAGGAAATAAATGTATATATATTTTTTTTGCCCCACCAGGATCATAGCAAATTATCAGGACCACTTGGTCAGGGTGGTAATTGATCAGTGAAGATATATAGCCAATTGTTTATGGGAGGCCAAATTCACGTTTAATAGCTAATTACGCTTATTACGCGTAAGCTTAAATGCCTCACTCGCAACTCCGTTATGCCATTGCGTTTAAGCTTAAAAGGTTTGCATAGCCTTACTAACATATATATAATAGTATCATATAAGGTAAATATATGTCAAAGGTTACTAGCATCAGTAATTGGCTTCAGCTTCAGGGGAGTTTTGAGATATGGAATTTTAATTACGCCTAAGTGTAATGGTATTATGCGTAAGTGTAATGGAATTATGCTTAAGTGTAATGACATTATGCTTAAGCATAATGAAATTTTGAATTATGCTTAAACGTAATGGAAGTGCTTCACACTTAAGCGTAATTGGCTATTAAATGTGAAATTGCCTCCCGTAAGTGTTGATATAGCGACAAGGTGAATATTCATCGTATATATTATACGTATATACTATACGCCGGAATTATGTTCCTATACCATATTAGTATGCGAAAGAACGCTAACTTGAAGGACGTACTTCCATTAATTACTATATTCAGCACGGATGTGTGATACTTCAGTATCACCATTGGTCCATATGATCAGTTGGTGAAGTATTAACCCTTTACCCAACAGAAGGGCCCTGTGCCAATGCATTCTCTTATATATGCGAGTCGACCATAGGTCGCCTCGCATATATAAGAGAATGCATTGGCTTAACACATTACAAATTATAAAATTGTTAAAGAATGTAAGAAAAAATGGTAAAAAGTGTTAAAAAAAGATTTTGTTTAGGCCAATGCATTCTCTTATATATGCGAGGCGACATATATGGTCGACTCGCATATATAAGAGAATGCATTGGCACAGGGCATAACTGTAACTATCAGAATGTGGTCAATGAGCCGGTTCCAATGATATCCATATTTGTATGGTTTTATTGAGACAGACCCAAGATAATTTAGGCTGTTGCAGCTTTATTTGGCCGGTTTTGGCCGGTTTGTTGGGTAAAGGGTTCAACAAATGGGAGAGGAGGTACTCATAAGTGAGTCAGCACTTGTCCTCCAATCCAATTGTCTATATAAAAATGTATGTATCATTATTGAAATCAGACAAATAGATATGTTTAAACCATTAAACAAATACTTAACAACCACACAGACACAACATTCCACATAGATACAGCATTAGGGATTATACTCCATGCAGAATATAAAAGAATAAGCATAACGTTTAGAATTACTTTTCGTTGAATACAACGAAGTAACAAAAAGTGTGAAATTACATCCACATCTGGTCTTAGAAGACAATTCAAACACAAGATGGTACCCAATATGGTGGCTAATAATAATGTCAACAGTTGTGAACAACGAATACGAAAGCGGACAGAAAACGGCTCCTAATGGTATACAGTTTACATTTTTAAATAAGTAATGCTTTATTCTCACCCATTATACATGGTACATGAGAAAACGTATATACACAATATACAAATTAGAACTTTCCAGGGTTTGTTCCGAATATTGGAACGTACTGTAATTACAAGTATACATAGATAAAATACAATGCAGACAATAATCAGTTACGGTCCAATTTTGCATTATCATGTCCGGAATAGAAAAATCAAATTTCGACAGACTTATCTAAAGATTCTAAGCGAACCGAGAAAAAAAAAAGAAAAAGGAAAAGAAGAAATAACATAAGTATACATCATGGTCAGTACATAGTGCTGTTTTGTCATTTTTTTTGGAAACCAAGATGTTGTAAATAACGATGTACCAGTATTACGTACATTATTATTATCTGTAATGAAATTGAGTTATATAATATATATATATATATATATATATATATATATATATATACACACTGGCATATACACACATGTATATATATATATACCACACACATACATACATATTATCACATACATATAAACACACACATATATACATATACATACTCATACATATACATACACACACCTACCTACATACATACATATATATCAATACACATATATACACACATACACATTATATATTGGCACATTCGTTATTCGTTATGATATCTTGCTTATCTAAAACACGTAGAAACCATAAAAATAGCAACATAATATGCATTGTACTATGAATGAGAAAAATACGACGTGATCTTCACATATATGTATGTCGGCATGTTCACACATACAGACGCACACACATATAAGCACCACGCTCGCAAAATATTTGAATAGTTATTTAAATTGCTTCAACCAGATTTTTATAAAGTTTGAAAGGTTGTTTAGCTTCATTGTTTCAGAAGAATTTAATAAACCATAAAAAGACTCTCGCGATGGACTTCGATTCGTCAATATATTTCATCCGTCATTCACGTAATTTTGGGCAAACTATATTTTTTCAAGTTACGATAGAATTATCCTCGTGACGATTGAGACACTTCATTATTCCACTGAAGGAAAATGTCAAGTAGTTTTTTGTGCATACATCGAAGTTTAGAACTCGAAACGGGTAACTGTGTTGTCTTCAGTTGTCTTCACAATCCGCACGCACAAAAATGTCTTCCATGTGATCAAGGTATCGTATTCTTTTGCCATCGCCTTTCATAGCTAAAATGAACTTGTACAATATGAAGGAGTGACTAATTTTTTCGTCATTAGGCGGCTCCAAAATGAGGTCATTCATCGATGTGTTGATTGTGCATATATTATTAAACCATTATTTGTTGTGTTTGCGTGACGAGGGACCGAAAACAGCGCCCAAGTAAAACAGCTTGTAGATACATCTTTGCCATAATTATTTCAAATTGACTTTCTTATACCCTCGATCAGCTTGGTTTGGGCGACAAGTATTGTCTCTCGCGTGGCATGTTGTCTGATAGTATCACATATCATGTTCTAAATGTCCAATCACCATCTACGACACATGATTGTGTGGCGCTAAGATTGTATGGGTTCTATTCATACAAGGTTGGCACTGCAAATTATTGGAACTTTGTTTCAAATATATGCAGAAATACAAACCAACAAAATAAAAATAACTCGTAATTCCGAAACCGATTCAAATAGTTTAATTGGCTGAATTACTTTGACAACAACCGGGTGATTGATATGTCAAACAAATAGAATAACCGCGGATCGATCGCCACTGGGCAATTTGACTATTGTGTGACATATTTGATGTCATTTTGAGACATTAAGTCGGCAAGGTAGTAACACTATGGCGCCATTTGGAATTAATGGAGGGTGGTCATCATCCATTACAAGTAATATGAATTCGATAATAAGATGTGATGTTGTAATCTTAATATATAAATGCGAATATGTGTCACTCTATATGTATGTTTCACGTAGGTGCCAATATTTCTGCACCGATTGCGATTAAATTTGCCATGGGTATGTATTTCGGCACTCAGTGTAATATAGTCTGTGTCCGATCTCTGGCCGCCGTCACGTTTTGACGGCATATCCGCATTACCGAACATAAACGACACTAACGCTCCTTATCTCTACCTTATCGTATTGGGAGTGGTACAGCGAATATATGTGTCTGTGTCTGACTCTCTCTATATGCATGTTACATATCGACAAATAATGGAAAACTGTAAGACAGTAGCAAATATAAATACAACTAAAATGACGACAGGCATGATACAATTCGCATTAAACACTAGCCCTCAATATTGAACTATATATAATGTAGTGTTTATTATTTGGTTTATGGCGCACTGGCCACATCATGACGTTGTATGTTTATTGTGGAAGGAAATGCACCGCAGATGATTAAGCTCCCCATGAAATTAATTTACTAACACATAGCACAGAACCACACACAGACTAACACATAGCACAGATACCACACACAGACTAACACATAGCACAGAGACCACACACACTCGACTTGCCAAAATATTCGAAAGTTATTTTCATTTAAGTTCACACATCAGTGCCGATCGGGATTCGAAAAACCTTTGTCGTTTCTGATGTGTTTGTATGGAGCTACAAGTAATCCAGAGTATGTCAGCGTGATGCGATCAACTAACAACAATGACAGAAATGTCCCGATCTCGTGTACACCACAGTAAGAGTCATTTGTGTTTCTCCAGAAAACCTGGAAGTGTCATGTTTAAGTGTCCAATTGATGACAAGGCATAGTTGTACATAGTATGAATAATCATCAATGAAAATGGGTTAATTCGAAATGAATTTCACATATGCTTATGTCTCTATATAGTGTCTGTTAAACATGTCGTCATCAGAACCATGGTTGACCTTTAGTAACTGAACGCTAATTGATTGGTTGACTATCAGAGCCATATAATAGTTATGGCGATGAAGAGAAGCAAATGCTGCTCACCCACTTTAGATTAATGTATGGTGCTGTGCTATTCAATTCCAAATATTATATTATTAAAAAGCTAAATCAATTTGTGATACTACATTCAACTATCAGAGCGAACAAAGTGAAACCATTGGAACGGTTTCTGAATACTTCCAAATGGTGTGATTAATTTTGTTTTATCTCAACTACAATCCCCAGTGGCTCACGTGAGTGTGGAAGTTTGTGAACATGGGGTTGGTTAAGTGTTCGTCTAATATTTCACAAATTGATAAGATTGGTGAATGGTGAAACTTCCGTCTGGTCTTAAATGTTCTCCTATGTGGTCATTACAATGCTGATACAATATACCACTGGGGACGTTGCATCTTTCTGAATATTTCGTATAATTATGTACGTCCGTTCACATAGTCTTAAAATTAAACGTGGCTGCCATATTGGACGCCATCTTGGATTTTTATACTCTTCTAATTTCTGGGGAAATGAAAATTAGCGCGATCTGTAAGTTTGTTTTTGACGAGTATGGTCAGGCCTATTTTGCACTTTTCCGGAGAATGGCCCATCTGATGATCATAATTTTTAATCACCGTCTTACTGAATGGTGATGCAAAATTACACTAAGAAAGCTATAGGAAATAGATAAGCCAGAATCAACGAAATTGTTTTTTTATGTTGTACTTGTGGCATATGTATTGGGTTGTTAGAATATAATTGTCCCAAGTTGTATTTCTAATGATGCAGACAAATTGCTATCG
Source organism: Siphonodentalium dalli (assembly GCA_032622095.1). Classification (NCBI taxonomy): domain Eukaryota; kingdom Metazoa; phylum Mollusca; class Scaphopoda; order Gadilida; family Siphonodentaliidae; genus Siphonodentalium; species Siphonodentalium dalli. Next base: position 278,961,156 of record CP136063.1, read on the forward strand.
AAACACTGACTAGAAGTTGTGCATTATTGGCATTGCATATAGCACAGAAATCACCCAGTGTCCAGTGCACCCTTGTCGTTGGTGATATTTTCCCGATGTGAATCTCGAAGTTTGTATAGTATACCGTTGTCAATTAATTCCAGTAATCAGATTACCTATGCACGTTCATCAATAGTAAGCCGTCTACTTCTTTTAATTGGAGCCGGTCGTGCTCCAGAACGAAACAGATCAATAATATCAACAAATTCTTAATAATTTCGTAATTTGTTTTAAAAAAAATTAAACGTTGATGTATTTCCATAACCCAATGCGGACATATATTCAAAATTCATATATCAATTGAGAAACATTTTAAAACGAAAAAGTTCAATACAATCAACAAATTAGTGATTTTGATTCAAACAATTATATTCCCTATCCCAACACGGACATACATTAAAAATGCAATTCATATATAGTGAGAAACAATGGAGAAAACGCAACATAACACTCCGCTTACACATATTAATCACAGGTATTTGGCACAACAGACCCCACCTCCCCAGAGTCTTATATATATCTCTTGGGTGGTGGGGTCTATTATGCCAAATACCTGTATGTGCGCATGCGTATACAATAACTCGACGAGGGGAAGTAATTCTATACCAAATCAAGAGCAATCGATTCCCATGAGAGACAACTGAATAAATTATATGATATCCAATTTTAATTTGTGGTGTTTTTTCCGTGACGGAAATTGAACAGCTTATCAGAGAAGCATGTTAGTTTTAACTGTTGATTTTAATATATGTGCGCATTAGTTATGGCGATGTATAAACTGTTCTATTCGTAAAGATAGCCCCACATCAGTACCATGGTTAAGAATATAATAATTTGGTGGAAGTTGGCTCTAAAAATAGTTTTGATCAATTTTGGTAACCGTGCCCTCCCCTCCCCCATTCATTTCTCGAACCGACTCAACCTTTGGAGTTTGAACACACTTTATAACCGGATATTATTATCACTGTGACCGACGGAAGACGCGGGCCAGACATTATGATATAATTATATAAATGAAAACGGCGGGGTGGGGGTGCAACGAAATCGAAAACAAAGTGTCTTTTTAAACAAGACAGTCAATGACTGTGGGTAGCTCACCAGACTGTAAGGACTGAGAAGACAGGGACTCTGAAGACTACTAGAGTCAGTACTTGACAGAATCACTTAAGTTCTAAACATGGACATAGCTGGATGTTCTCAAATGAGCAGGGCTCTTCGCCTTGAAATTTCTAATTGCACATCACTGACAAATTTCCAACCTCTTACCTTTAAAGAGGACACCCATACCACAGTACTAAGTTCACAAAAATCACTTTGTACATTCCTCTTAGGTTGAATTTTACGACTGGTACCAGCTGTACTTCAAGCTTTCAAACGTTTGATAATTACCAACCTGACACCCCCATAAAGTTCAAATTTGTGGCCAATTCGGTTTAACAGTTTAACCTGAAGTAGAAACATATGGACTGATGGTTTAAAAACATACATGTTAGAAAATCAAACCAAACTACGAGAACAGTTCTAACTTATTTTTGGTGTGAACATCTAATCTACAACTAATTTAGTATCGGGCATGAGATTTTTAACTTTTGATCAAAATAGGGGGTCAAATCTCCACCCCTCTACACTCCCTCCCCATTGCCCCCACCCAGACTGTCTAGAAATCAATATTATTATACCAGTACCAAACAGCATAGAGGAGAGATAAATCTCTTATCTCTGCCCATATTATAACAAATGCGAATCCTCATCTATGAGATCCATTCATCTAGTAATATCAATATACCCCCCCAATTTTCTTTGAATAATCAGGGTATGATTTCACCTGGATAAGTGCTGGTTAAGAAACTAATATTGGAACAGCCGAGTTTGTATTTAGTGTCTGACCTTTGCAGGTGAATTTAATGACAATATTCCGCAAGGTGGACTAACATCACCGAATTCACCCTCTGGGGACCTCATTTCCTAAAAAGTACCCCATGAACAAATATGAACCCCAGTCACCCAAGGCCCCTCCATACCAAATATAAGCTATATAGGCCTAATGGTTCTTGAGAAAAAACTGTTTTAAGACTTACTATGGAGGGAACGAGTTATGGCCCTGGCTTGGCACCTACATGTATTTGATGTGATGAACTTAATTGAACAAATCTGATTGTGAGACACCTAGGGAACATGCACACTGAACTATATAAACACATTCCGTCTTTAATATGGAGCAGAAATCAATTGTTGATAGATGGATGGATAGACATATCAACAGGCAGACGGATGGAATCCTGACAGATAGAAGACAAATTTAATCCAATATATACCCCCCCCCATTTTTCTTTGAATATTGGTCGTATGATTTCATCTGGAAGTGTGGTGATTAAAAAAATAATATGAAATGGCCAAACCTGAATTTAGTATGTCTGACATTTGCAGAATTAGGTCCCAAAAATGTGGATTTAATGACAATATTCTGTAAGGCAGGCTAGCATCACCAAATTCATCCTCAATCTGATTAGGCCTCAATGGCCAATAAAACCAAGGAACAGATTGAAGTCCTACAGTTGAAGTTGGTGATACACACCCATTGAGCACCTCAATTATGCATTTTATCTTCTGCAAATTAGGGGGACATTGAAACTGAACAGGTGGAAAAAAGTGACTAAATCAATGAAGTCCTACAGTTGAAGTTGGTGATACACACCCATTGAGAACCTCAATTATGCATTTTATCTTCTGCAAATTAGGGGGACATTGAAACTGAACAGGTGGAAAAAGTGACTAAATCAAACTGTCAATTTGATACTTAGGATACTTCCCAGAAGATGAGGACTAAGCAGAATTAGGTCCCTGGTGGGTGTATTTGGTGATGCTAGCATGCTGTATGGGGTAGCAACACTAAATTCACCATCTGGGGACCTCACTCTGTAAATGTCAGACACACTATTTCCAGACTTGAAGAAATCAAAGCCATTCACAGTATCATTGAATGTCAGTCATCACCTAACCAGGGAGCACCAGTTTGTTGTTAAATTGCTACAGATATGTTTAGATTAGAATAATACATGTCATCTGGCTAGTTTATATAATTAATGACCTGTGCCTTTACAGATATATATGCCTCTGTGGTGAGAAGAGGTATTAAATTGAGAGGTGATATGGCTTGGAAGGGATGTTGGTTGATGGCAGGGTTGGGTCTGGGCCGTGTGGGAGGGGGTGGGTGGGGGAGGGTCGAATGTTTCCATAATTTCATTAAAGAGTAAAGTTTCATAACTCTGCAGATGTTATAATGGTGTCACTTTTTTCAAATTTTAAAACATGTTTAAAAAAAAAATTGTCCCAGAAGATGAGGCCTAAGCAGAATAAGGTAATTGAGGGTGTATTTGGTGATGCTAGCCTGCTATATGGGGTAGCAACACTAAATTCACCATCTGGGGACTTCATTCTGAAAATGTCAGACACACTATGTCCAGGCTTGGAGAAATGAACAATGGACTATTCCTATTTATTCTTGTAGACTCTGGTATAATAGTTGTTTAGCTAATGTCATGTCCTGTAATGACATATGGTAAACTGGTCTGAAGCAAGCAGTCTTCAGCAAGAGTATCAGGTAACCACACTATGATAAATTGGCTTTTTCAATAATACAGGCTTCAGTGTTCTCTTAAAAATTAATAGTGCATAGCAAAGAGGTGTGAATTATAAAGGGCCATAACTCTGTTAAAATATATCGGATCAAACCCATATTTTAACTTGATCTGTATATAAGTGTCAAAAATTCATATACCAAATTTGGTGTTGATCAGATGAAAAATGTTTGAGTAATCCTGTCTTGGATGAATTCTATATCAAAACAAGAGTGGAAGGGGTTAAATAAACAATACCAAAATCCATACAGATGAAGAACATGCTAAGAAAAATCTAGGTAAGAAATATGAGGCTGTGATGTGTCCTAAAGTTATGTCCCTAGCTCTGCCCCTATTTGACCCAGTGACCCCATTTGAACAAATCTGAACCACAGTCACCCAAGGTCTCTCTGTACCAAATATAAGCTAAATCGGCCAAATATTTTTTTAGAAGACGTCATTGTAAGAATTACTATGAGTTATGGCCCTGGTTTCTCAACTAATTGACCGGGTGACCTCATTTGAACAAATCTGAACACCAGTCACCCAAGGACCCTCCATACCAAATATTAGCTAAATCGGCCCAATGGTTCTGAACAGGAAGTCGTTGTAAGAATTACTATGGAGGAATAGAGTTATGGCCCTGGCTTCGCAACTATTTGACCCAGTCACCTCATTTGAACAAATCTGAATGAGAGTCACCTAGGGAACATCCACACCAAATATGAACCAATTTGGTCTTCCGGTTTCAGAGGATAAGATGTTCAAAGAATTGTTGACGGACGGACGGACGGATGGACGGACGGATGGACGGACGACGGACGAGGAGTGATGACTCACTGACTAAAAATGGCTCACTGACTACATGTTATCTTACTGCAGTATGTGGAGTCCGGATGTGCAGTCCCATGCAGACGGAATCCGGATGTTCAGGTCCAAATAATCGCTATGAGAGTTGGGCATAAATCATCATGTCGCCTGTCAGGTAAGCGGATCTGTGTCGGCATCTAATTATTTTCAATGAACTTCCAAAAAATGTTTCTCATTCGGTTAGCGAAAAACACATTCATCTTCGGAGAACCCGTCATGTAAAGGACAAAGATACCTGTTGACAAAGTTTTAATATCCGTGATAACCAGGGGGGGGGGGGGTCAGGAAACAATTTGCAGATACAGGGCTGATTTGTTTTGCAGCAATATGGGTACTCACCACCACTCCCCTTCGTGCAAAAAAAAAACTATTTCTCCCGCACCAAACTCTCATTTGAATTGACTTTACCATTTTTTACAGGACTGTTCTGTTATATTATACTGTTCCGTTCCTTCACCCATATTTAATCCATATCACTATCCACTCTGATCCTACCTAGATACCTTTAGAAATCACCAAAGTTCAAAGTTCAACAAGACTGAACAAATCACAGCAAATGTCCAAACAGCTGGTCAATAATTAATTTTATCCCGATCCAGCCTGATTTAATATATATACGCTTCCATCCCAACACGGACATTCATTGAAAATTTCATTCATATATATTGAGAATGAGAAGCAATGGAGAGCCACAGGGAGCCTCGCATATATAAGAGAATACATTGGCCCAACAATATTTACATTGAGCGTGTACGCGAGTGAATTATCTTATATATGCCAGGATCGCTATGGGAGACTCGCACTGGCACAGGATATTTAATGCTGCACCAGCGAATCTCCATTCATGAAAGGGTTAAAGACTTAGTCTGGTTATTTTCAAGTGACATAAAGTTTATCAAATTTTATCGAGTCACTTTCACTTAAAGTGACTTTCACAGTAAATCCATCTTTGTTAAATTCGAAATATTGCGACGGATTGGTTAAACATGACGAGTCAAAGATAAAGAATATATTGTTGTGTCTATGTATTTTCACTCTCTCACTTGAATTGACGATGGCTCACATGACACTACCGTTATACTGAAAATCATATGGCTTTAAAAGTTGGATCACTTATGCCACTTGGACATAACCGGATTATATGCCTCTATCAAAGATGCTTAATCTGAATTAACGCTCCCAAACTACTCTTATAATCCGAAGTAACGCTCCCAAATTACTATGATAATCCGAATTAACACTCCCAAATTACTATTTCTTTAGCTTCATGGGTAAATATTACTTGATTCGATTCGAGGAAACCACCCATCAACGCTCAGATTTTTGAAATTTGTTACTTTCCGAGAAGTTTGGCGGCCTGGCAAATATTCCTCAAACCGACGGTCTCGGACCAAATTGCGGATGATGATGGATAAATACAAAATCAAGTGGCTTGGGCTGTTAGATATTTGACATATGGGCCAAATTTGTTGATAAATAACACCTTTTGGGCAATTTTATACCGTATAATTGACTGTGGTAATTTATTTTTGGCAATTAATCGATTATGATAACTGAAGCGGCATTTCAAAAAAGTTTTGTTGTTGTTGGAATCTGATGATATGGGGACCATCGAATCGGATTGAGTACTTTTAACCAAAATGCGAACCGCAGCATATTCAGAATATCAAGATGACTTGGGTTCACGACGATTATAGGAAATTCACACGATTAATGAGATAACATTTATTAGTATCAAAATACAAAGGAAATTCCATATACATTGTAAACATTGAAGAATGAAAGACACGTGATAATATGTACATTTGATGCGGATATATATTCTGACGAGCACAAAACATAATCTGTGGAGAGCGTTTGTCATCAGATCTCGCCCAGAGATTCAACAAACAGACTGAAACAGTATCGCGAAAATAAGCTATGTGTGTTTAAACATATACTTTGAAATTTCTACATGGAGAACAGAAGGCAAGAGGCAACGCAGTTCAACTCAAACTCCATGCAGCGCCCTCTACGTTATCACTGCGTAATAGCACTGCCACAAGGATGGTACTTTGCGGACCGATACATCTATTTTTACATATCGTCGGAACTATATTTAGTAACCTACTATCTTATTTTGACCACCAAAAGTTTCCAATAATGGTAATTCTTTCGGTGTTGATAAGAACAATATGAACTGAGCCAGACATAGACAATTGTAATCCTAAAACATAAGAACTAAGAACACGTAAGAAATCCTTACCAAATGTCCTTATGGCAGTGGTATCTCAGCGGAGCGATGGGAGATAACTCTGCCTGGAGTTTGTGTTCAACTACCTGACATGAAATGGACGATATATAGGTGACGTCACAAGTGACAAGTATCTTCTGGACAATAAGAGGCATGACAAACATGATACGTTGCTTAAAGCTCTGGATTAAAACAAAGCAAAGTTTCTCCTGTTTCTTTTTAGCTGTTTACGATGATTCACACATTCAAAAGTATTGGAGTGGGCGAATTTAAAAACTGTTTTTTAAGAACAAACATAAATAGATATCTCGCCAAGAATTGCATATGCCATTTATTAAGATAACACATGTCGACTTATGGTAATATGTGTTGCAAACTGCGATGGAAATCACCGTATTAAATTTTGTTTGAATGACAACATACCATGGCATAATATAAGCTAGAGTTATCTATCGTAGACCCATGTGTCCGCAATTCAATCTTCGAACATCTCACAACAAGTAATAGTACCCCATTCCACATCATCGTCCGAGAGGAAGACGCAATGTACATGATTATAGTGTACAGTTCAATTATCAAATTTCGGGGCATTATTTCAAGTGTGTCTTGATCGAGAGTATACACGTGACATTTAAAATCGTTAATCCTTAAATACTGGATACTCATTGACGAGTAGTTCCCCTAGGAAATGTTCAGATAATAAGTTCAACAACGTTTGCTGAACTTATTGTCTGAACATTTCCCACCAATTAAAGATGGATTATCTCTTTAAATAACAGATTTGAAATAGTTGCGTGGGTATATAATAATAAATATGAACTGAAGACTCCTGTCCGGAAAGGCTTCTATCAATTGATATTGATTTTAATTAGAATATTTTATTGGGACCGTTTATTTGTCTATTTTTAGAACAGACCATTCGGGTGATACCATATAGCGATATAGAGCATTAGGCTGTTCCTATGGCTAAGCACCGAATGTCAAATGTCCCAGCTTGATTGGTTGTATTCCATAGTTACAAGCGATAATGAGTATAATTAACGTTTATTTGTGACAAAATTGAACAATAAAATTTCGGGTCTCTATTAACAATAACCACTATTGTTTGTTAGCTCAAAAACCACACCTATTTAGACCAGAAAATATTCGATATTAAGTCAATATTAATCGATAGAATCATTTCCGGATAGGAGTCTTCGATTCATATCTAATATTTTATACCCCGGTAACTATATCATACATGTTTACAAAGAGATAATCCAACTTTAATAGTTATCCTACTGTACTTCTGCTGTATGTCTGTCGTCTGCTGTATGTCTGCCGTCTGCTCATTTTTTTCTGGACTCCCATCCAAATGAATACTAATATATATTGTTAATACTGGTTGGATAATCCATTTAGTACAATAGACCGATTTGTTCATGGACTGACAAAACATCTCTTGCCAAAATTTCTTCCATGATACCTTATATCCTGATAGACATTCATGGACGTGGCTATGGGGTCACGGTTAGGGAGTGTTTACCTCGAAATTTCCAACTGCACCAATTGATTTGAACTTTGACCAGATCTAAATCCAAGGTTCGCGAAAATCCATTTTCACCCCCTTGTTGGACATTTAAGGTAGGACAATTTCCAACTGATAGAAATTCCCATTCAAAATTTAGATTAAATACAGAAAAATATGCTACTGTTAGTCTTAAAAAGAACCAGCACAGTCCCGGACTAATTATTGGTATGAAAATCAAACAATGAGAACATTTTCAACCTATGTGTTGTGGTGAAATGTTCAACTGTTGAACATTTTGAATACCACGCCCCATGTCGTCACGTCACTGTAGACATTACATCACGACTTTTTGCCACTCCGGCTTTTCCATTGGAACGTATAGTACAACCGTGTTTTTCCAAAGCCTTGTTAAACTAGAGGTAAGGAATCTGACCTATTTATCCACCGCTCACAATAGCTATATTGACTATATAAAGCCTGCCTAATAAACGTTACGTTTATTACGTCAAGGTAGCTTTATTAGGTCAACGTAGCTTTATTATGTTAGTACTACTTTTATGACGTAATTTGATATGCAAATTGCGCAGGTAACTAGGGACGTCAACCGGCCTTAATGACGTCATTGTGATTTCAGAACGTTTTTATCGTGCATAATTCACTGTTATTAATACAAAATTCGTAAAATTATATACGTTTTAGCTCTAAACATTATATATATGTCACCAGAACAAGGTCTGCTTAGAATAACTGTAAAAAGGCCAACGATCTATTTCGTTCTAAGCTGCACTCCGGTTAGGCCTATAACACGTCATGAATGCTAATTAGTTTGCTTGACCTAATAAATGCAAGGGCGTCACCGAAGTAACGAATGTAAAACTGAGGAAAATGACAGATTTACCCCACAATAGGCAAGTTTTGTGCGATGGATAAATAAAATATGTAGCCAACGTCGCTTCAACTGTTTATGTCCGCTCGGGGGATTTGGCATATATTGGACTCGGCAGAGCCTCGCCCAATATATGCTCAAATCCCCCGAGCGGACATAAACAATTTAAGCGACGACACTAGCTACATATTCTATATATATACATGGTTGTCGGGAAGACGATTGTTATCTTACTGGCGTCTGTATATTGTACATGAACGAAGTGTTCTCCTGAAAGTGAGTTAAATAGTCATGGATTGTTTCGTCGCAAGCCCTGTCTATAGAACTGGCATTGAGTAGCATAAACCTTGTTTTCGCTATGTCCCATTCGAGAATTGCTCAGACCTCCTGATCACTGAAGAGTGTGTACGGTGTCGACCACACTGTTATTCTGTGATGGATCTTCTGCATGGCTTGTCCTGCTTTGGTTGCCTCAGCAAGGTGGAACACAGCAGATAGGAAAATAAGCACGCATCCGGCAATGGCACAGTTGTAAGACCAAGACAGCTCTGTTGTCACCCCACCCATAATGGTCCCTCCTTTAACGCCGAAAAGGACGACGGCAATGAGTTCGCATGCGACTGAAATAAATTGAACATAAGTGTTAGTTACTGCTGCATTTATTGTTTTATCATAGCAACATAGAAAAGGTTGATGCAAAAACTTATATTGTCATGATTGCTATCCAGGCGTCATGTAATGAGGTAGTCATAACATATCAATATTACTAACAAATCATAGGAAAATGATATATGTTTAGACACTTGTTCTGTCTCATCATCATTATCTTTCATTTTCATTCAACAATTTTCATTAAATGAAAAAAACAGCAATAAGTATTATCCAATGATATTGCAGTAGTATTATTATGTTGTTGATAAAAGTTGCAATGCCATTTAAGCATAAGTTTAATTTGAAAGTATGACCACTGACCAGGGGAGCTCAGACCCAGAAAGGAAATTTATTCCCTGTGAGATGGCAGGAAGACGACCAGAAGGACATGCCACGTCCCAGTAATGTATTATCACTATTTGTTGTTTGTTACCTTTTTACCATTGTTATGTTGATATATACATTACAAATAAAGAACTTGAACTTGAACATATATAGGACCAATAAGCTATATATACGTCACCGATCTCTAACTCGTTAAAACATATACACATGTAAACGTATGTCTGAAAGGTTAAACTAGTACTTGAGCTGTGGAAATACACAATGGATATTCAAAAATCAATAATCGTTAAAAACTCATATTTATAACTGAAATTTACAAGGAAAATAGGTATCGATTGCGTTCGGATTTCGAACATCAAACAAATACACCTCAACCATTTAACCCTTTACCCAACAGAACGGCCATGTGCCAATGCATTCTCTTATATATGCGAGTCGACCATAGGTCGCCTCGCATATATAAGAGAATGCATTGGCTTAACACATTAAAAATTATAAAATTGTTAAAGAATGTAAGAAAAAATGGTAAAAAGTGTTAAAAAAAGATTTTTTTTAGGCCAATGCATTCTCTTATATATGCGAGGCGACCTGTGGTCGACTCGCATATATAAGAGAATGCATTGGCACAGGGCATAACTATAACCATCACAATGTGGTCAATGAGCCGGTTCCAATGATATCCATATTTGTATGGTTCTATTGAGACAGACCGAAGATATTTTAGGCTGTTGAAGCTTTATTTGGCCGGTTTTGGCCGGTTTGTTGGGTAAAGGGTTAATATATGTTAGTAATTAGTCCCAAGTCTGATCGTACGTAAACCAGATATGATATTGGGATAGCGAGATGCTGGTATACGTCCGCGTCTGGATACCTTGGATAACTTTATCACAATTTCTGGAACCTGGGCAACTTCATCACAAAAACTGGTGAGAGTGGCCAGTTCAGCCATAACACACGGATATGAACCTACGTCACAATCAAGTCTCAAGCCCAAAGTGGTTGTGGTTTTAAATTCGTGTAATACATTACATAAATGTTCGTCTGACGGGATATAATAGAGCATGAGCTGTGAAAATTCATAATACGCATTCGAAAATCAGTAGTAGTTTAAAACTCAGATTTATAACTGAAATTTACAAGGAAAAAAGATATTGATTGTGCTCAGATTTCGAATATCAAACATACATTAAGTAGGTGCCTTTTAAAAAACAAATTCTCAATTTCAAAATATCAATTTTAAGGGAAAAAAATCATTATCCTTAAAAACCAATGTATGTCATAGTACAATGACAACACATGTTCGCCCTCACACTATGAGAGATGCGTTCTAATTATGTAAACAAGTGTTTAAAACAAAAACAAAAACAAAAAGTTTCAAGACTGGTTGGTCATTGGAGAGTTTGACAGGAAATGTTTGCAACAAACGCACATCTAGCTTATGAACCCAACATGGGTCTGCACTCAGTCTGTATGTCTGCGAGAGAAAACAAAAATTCATTGTATATTTTAGTTTCTCGGCGGCCGTTTGCAGAACTATATTTTTGGAGGAAAAGTCACCATAAAACAACATAATGTCTGAAAAGACGAATCAGTATTAAGTGTTTATGTCTGTCAGATTATTACGAATCAGTATTAAGTGTTTATGTCTGTCAGATTATTACGAATCAGTATTAAGTGTTTATGTCTGTCAGATTATTACGAATCAGTATTAAGTGTTTATGTCTGTCAGATTATTACGAATCAGTATTAAGTGTTTATGTCTGTCAGATTATTACGAATCAGTATTAAGTGTTTATGTCTGTCAGATTATTGCAAACGTGGTTGGATAATATCTATGTTGTTTTATGTTGTTTTGGTCCTCACAACAAAAATAGAGTTCTGCAAATGGCCACACACAAAACAAATGAGTCTTACCCCCAACTTTGGTCAAAATTTTCAACAGTTTGAAATTTAATTCCTGCCAAAACATTAGTTGGAAATTTCACACCAACAATAGGTTGAAAATGTTCTTGTAGTTTGATTTTCAAACAATTTATTGGGGGGAATTAATAGTTTTTGGACCAATATTTGGATATTTTCCTATTTTTTTGTCAAAATTTTGGACTGAAATGGTCATCAGTTGGAAATTTTCCAACCTTAGGGTGACAGGTTGGAAATTTCTAACACTTGGAAAGCTTGTGTCCTACCCCCCCCCCCGTGGCCAGTCAAAAACTTCTAGTTAATATAAGAAAACAATATTGTCATACATTTGGTCAACATTGTCATTGGAATTGTCATCAGTTGGAAATTTTCCAACCTAAGGTGTCAGGTTTAAAATTTCCAACTCTAGGAAGGCTTGAGGCTAGTCTAGATGCTATGATTTTGCGATTTTCTTGTTCAGATTTCAAAATGTTCGCACACCGGGCCGAACCATGGTCGGCCCGGTGTGTCATTGTCCTACCCCGTGGCCAATACAAAACTGCTAATTAGTTTAACACCAAAAAAATTAAATTACTACATTTGGTCAAACGTGTGGACTGAAATGGTCATCAGTTGGAGAATTTTCCAACCTGAGGGGGAGTATGCGGTTTGAAGTTTCCCACACTATAGGAAAGCTTCAGTTGAGGCCAGTCTAGATGCTAGGATTTGCGATTTTCTTGTATAGTTTTCAAAATGTTCTCACACCGGGCCAAACAACCATGGTCAGCCCGGTGTGTCCTGGTCTATTGTCCGTAGCCGTGTGCATTTGCCTCGATTAAGACAAATAGATGTTAGGATTTATGCAACTTGTCAGGTTAAAATATTTAAATGTTCTCATACCGGGAATATAAAACCATGGTTTATGAATATATAGGATATTAGGCGTGAGCACTGAGGTGCAAGGGGGTGCAAATGGAATTATGCAAAACTTGTGTTTTGTCCGATTCTGGTTCAAAGGGGAGGGGGTGCAGTTGGAATTTTCCAAGGTGGACACCCCCCAACTGAGATCCTCTAGCCACGTCCCTGATGGGGAGCTTCCTTAATAGGAGTTATGTTCTAACTCGCCTGTAGCTCGACCGAACCTAAATTATTTATGGAAAAACGACACAGAATGTATTCTTCTGTTATATACTCTTTAAAGGAGACACTCGAAGTTGAGGGATTTTTGACAAACTCGAAAGTTAGCGATATATATCATTCACAGGCGATCCAACTTATCCCCGTGCAAATGGGTTGATATTGGACCTAAATAATAAGATAGGTTCATGTTGGAATAAGATAGGTTCATGTTATAATAAGATAGGTTCATGTTATAATAAGATAGGTTCATGTTATAATAAGATAGGTTCATGTTATAATAAGATAGGTTCATGTTATAATAAGATAGGTTCATGTTGGAATTATTTTATTCTGAATAAACCCACAGTGAACTTACAACCTTTATTCCTTTTTTTACCCTGTGCCAATGCATTCTCTTATATATGCGAGTCGACCATAGGTCGCCTCGCATATCTAAGAGAATGCATTGGCCTAACAATTTAAAAAAAAAATTCTTGTTTTCTTTAATAATTTTATAATTTCACCCATGAGCCCCAGACAAACATGAGCAGACGACACACTTCTATATGCTTCTATATATGTGTGGGGCTCCCTGCAGGGTAATGGATGTTTTTTATTTTATGTCCTAAAAATTGTAAGAAACATTTATTTAAAAAAAATGATAAAAAATTGTTAGGCCAATGCATTCTCTTATATATGCGAGGCGACCTATGGTCGACTCGCATATATAAGAGAATGCATTGGCACAGGGTAAAAAAGACAATAGGCTGATATATAAAATCAGAAGACATCATTAAATGAAAAATGTTATATTTGTGTTACAATTCTTAGAACCATCTTGGACCAATAATAATAGGTGGGGGACGCTGGACTACAAGATTATAGAGTGACGCTTGTCTGCAGTGTTAAACTTGATAATGTGTGAACAAATTACAATCTTAATAAAAGTGACAATACTTCACTGCTCTGTGTTTTCAAAATAAAACAACGCAGGCGAATCAGCGCTCATTTACGTTACCGGCTAGACTTATTTCATTTTACCGATCTATATATAATCTTTGCAAAATGTCCATTATCACTGTGGTCCAGCTAGCTATTTTTCAGTTATTTTTGTGCATGTTTTCTTAAAGTTTTGTTTTAGTTTCAGTTTTCTCAATGGTCCCGTAGTATTCAATTTGGCCAAAGGTTTTTTAATAATGGCCCAAAAAATTGGCCAATAGAAATTTCCGGAAAGCTTGTACCCTGACTGAGATTACGGTGAGAGTTGGAAAATATGTCACCTTATCTGCACCCCTAAGCCAAACACGGACAATACAGGTTACAACAACGTGTGTATGCGAGTAGTGTACTTACACACGAGTGTGTTCAGCACTGACAGATACTTGTAGGTGTACTCCAGGTCGATGAACTTGACTATCAGAAGTATTGCGAAGCAGAGGCAGCAAACGGTTCCGAGTGTGGCGAGCATGAATGCGACCTGGACGAATCGGAAGAAACCTGAAATAAAAATAGGATAAAATAATCAAAATCATGGCGCGGCAACATGGGGGTTGGTGAGCCTGACCCCCCCCCCTGTTTGGTCCAAATATATATTACATGTAGTTGGAAAATGTCATACCCGACAAACCATCAGTTGGAAATTTCCCAACATATATATTATAAAGTATCCCATGATGAACTTTGATTGTTGCACACTGGCCATAATCAAGATAGCTAATCCTGCTGTCTTGAAACACCTGCCCATCCATGAACAAAAGATTGAAAACTAAACATTGTCATGAATGTTTCATGCATACACTAGCTTTTATTCAAATCGTTCGCATAATAGCAACATTTTGTCCCACCAGCATGATAGCAAATTAGCAGGACTACATAACCAGGAGTGTATATATATGCGCTTCTTGTGTGATTGTTCATCTCAGTATGACGTGATGTTGTGTAATTATTATAACATTCTTAGATAAAATCTAAGGGAGGACGGAAACAGTCAATATGCATCACACGCAACAATATTAAGATTCCAACTTTTTAATAACAAAAAAGCAATTACCGATTTGAACACATTGAGGGCGTTTAGGTCGTTTTACATTGCACTTGCAAATTTGCCTGACATTTATGTTGCAGACATTTCGTTACATAAACTAACATGTGCCAAAAACGAACGCAAAATGCTTATAAAATGCATCTATACCACAGCGATATAACTAGCGATACCACAGCGATACCACAGCGATATAACTAAGTGAGAAGTAAACACGTTGTGGTTCCACCTGTAACGATGCCACTGAAAATTACATGTAAATAGCATTTAACTATCTCGTAAGAATCAATTATACAGCTACTTAAATGTAAGTAGCGCCGTTACATAATTATGAACGATATACAGAATATTTACTTATGTCGTTAGCTTTGGCAAAGATGCATTTTATACACACTTTGCCATTAAAATTCCGGCAACATATGCTTTTCTATGAAAAAATGCTTTAAAAAAATACCAGACAAAATTTGCCAGTTTTGTTGAAGCAGCCTTAGCTGATAGCTTGTTCCAGTTCGCGTACCAGTAAATAACACAGGTATCGGGATTATTGAGAGATTTTAGTACACTTATTGATTTAGATTAACGTTTATTGCCTCTTGATTACGTTCCACTGTGGCTATCATCCGTGACGGGATGAGTGAAATTCAGTGAATTATTCATTCATAATCTATAGTAAACAGCACAACTCATGCTGGGTAAATTTCCGGTGCGACACATGGCTACCAGCAGGGAGCGGAGGCCATACATGGTGTCACAAAACCCACATTCCACCCAAAAGTGTTGATATAAACGGACATTCGAGACCTACGTATTAAATTACGAAGTTTAGCTGCATGTACTAACAGGGAGTGGAGGCTATGATGTCAGATCACTCATATTCCACCCGAAAGTTTTGATCTTCGAAACCTACATATTAAAATACGAAGTTTGTCACGAAAGTTTTCGAACTTGCGTGGAGAATTTAATTTCCTTGAAATAAACCTTTACAAAACTTCCTAATAATCCAAAGGGATAGTCAGGCATCTGACTGCATGACCGAGTTTGTCGAAAAAAATACAAGCACAATGATGGCCTTGTATCTTGGCTGTCAAACTAAATCAACACCTTGACAATAAATGTGGCCTTTTATTTTGATACATCAAGGATAATCATGTGAAACTATACAGCAACACAATAAACACATTTAAAGGTACTCAATCCGACCAGACGCTCCTAAATTACTATTTCGTTGGCTTCGGGGGTAAAAATATTTGATTCGAGTCGAGGAACCTACCCATCAAAGCTGAGATGTAATATCGATGTAATAATAACCCTTGATTTTAGAGTCATCCATCTTTATCTGCAAGACTATCCGTTTGACCTCGTGCTTCTGGCCCAGAAACAATTGAAATATGAAACTTAAAAAATCGATATCTGATCACTCTGAGCTTTGATGGGTGGGTTCCTCGACTCGAATCAAATAATTTTAACCCCGAAGCCAAAGAAATAGTAATTTAGGAGCGTCTGATAGGATTGAGCACCTTTAACATTTAGCAAACTTGACAACTAAAAGATTGTTTATAGTCGCCATTGAACAAGCCAAGCACGTCTCGGGCGGCGTCAGACCGGTTTTCCGAAGACCTATTACTACGAAGGCCCACAACTCCGAAGGGCCGATTCTCCGACGGCCCATAACTCCGAAGATCCGATTCTCCGACGGCCCATAACTCCGAAGATCCGATTCTCCGAAAGCCCATAACTCCGAAGGGCCGATTCTCCGAAAGCCCATAACTCCGAAGGGCCGATTTTCCGAAGACCTATAACTCCGAAGACCTATAACTCCGAAGGGCCGATTCTCCGAAGGTCTATAACTCCGAAGGTCCGATTCTCCGAAGGTCCGATTCTCCGAAGGTCTATAACTCCGAAGGTCCGATTCTCCGAAGGTCTATAACTCCGAAGGTCCGATTCTCCGAAGGTCCGATTCTCCGAAGGTCCGATTCTCCGAAGGTCCGATTCTCCGAACATTTTGTTTTATCGGGGTATTATCGTTTACTAAATAGTGTACAGTCCAGTGGCGAAGCCAAGTGGTCCCAAAATTCCTACTGCCCCTATTAAACCTCTACTTGCTATTTCAGACAATATGGGCCCCTACCAAAACATGTCCAATGGCATGTAAACGCCCGGAAATCGTTCATGGGGCATCAAATATTCAAAATTTTCCTACCCCCCCCCACCTAAATGGGAACCCTGGCCCGCCACTGACTATACACCATATACTATAATATTACGTTGGCCCATGAGATGCCAGAGTAAAATGTACAGGGGTGAACGGGGAAGATCTTGTCCTTTTTCGTATATAAAATGAACCTGATTGCATCAAATCACCCCAATGCAGTCAGATGTGCACAGTTTAATCACTTCCCGCTGCAGAGTTTGCAATATTTGACGATATTGCCCGGTGGTTTTACCCGTCACCAGACAGAAAGCTAACGGAATCACCCTGTCTCGGTATTCCCCGTGCACTGTGTAAAATTGTGTGTATGGAGCAGGACATGTACGGAACGTTCCGTCCATAAATACATCTTTACATCGCCTCAACACTCGGAAATTTTCATCTGTGGCGAATACGATGAGACCCCAAGCGTTGTCTTGGTGGAGATCTGTCACCAGACCATGTTCTGCTCCACTCTGGTGGAACGTTGACATCGTCCACGGAATGGGGAACCGGTGGTACGTTTTCGACGCGGACTCTGTTCAATTCATGATGGTGCGAATCGAACGGTATTCAGGCATGTCTTCTCTATCACCACCGCCCCGTACATGGTCCCGTATGACTTGATCATACGTTCTTTTGATCGGAAGTGAAGCATCTCTTTGAACTGCGGTCCTCATCCGTTCAATATGTTGACCTTTGTTGATTGCCGGATCATCCGGCTCGTGAGGATGATTACGTTGGTCGATGATTTGAATGTTCGCTGGATGATCCAGGTCGAAAATGTTGGTCTTTAGCACCACTCTACACTCCGCCCGCCAACATCTCCAATGAATTGACGTCTTCGTAACTTTGTTTTTTACGTATTTGTATCCGTTGTAACTTAGCGCTTTTCCGCGTTTTTTTCCTGGTATTACCAGCGCCATCGCGATCCGAAGTGAAAATGAAATGAAATTCAGACTGAAATTGAGGGTCAGCATTTTGTTGACGTCATTATTTTGAAATGCAACATCGTCTTCAATTGGTCAGTAGCATCAAACTATCTATTCTCTTTGATCTTGCCGCCATCTTTGGCGGTGCATGCACGTGCAGTATTTGCGACAAGATTAAACAATCTTGGTGCCACAGTTTCCAGAGACATTGTGGCAGGAAATGAAAGTGTAACGTCAGTATCCCGAGATCAAACAGAACGCATTTCTTTGAAGTATTTTCAGTCGCCAGAAAAGGGCGAGTTCTGCCCCTTTGGCCCCCGTTCGCCCCTGTGCATGTTAGGCTACTCTGACATTCTTGCAGCGTTTCGTTATGATATACCCGGTGCACACCAGTGGCGGAGCCATATTTCCCATTTAGGGGTGCACATTAATTAGCATATGTGGGGGATATGTGGGGGATATATCATGCATATGATATGCCGAAAGCATATCACGAAGGCCTGATTTGGCGCATGCATGGGAGCGGTCGCCCCCAATCGTTGGTCCGGGGGCTCCCCTGTGCAGGAACACTGAATATTTGAATGCCTAGGAGGGATTTCCGGACGTTTACATGACACTTGACATGTTTTTTGGGGGGCGGTCTTCACTAGGGCCCCATTGACCCCGCCACTGGACTGTACACTATTTAATAAGCGATAAAACATGATCTTCGGAGAATCGGACCTTCGGAGAATCGGACCTTCGGAGTTATAGACCTTCGGAGAATCGGCCCTTCGGAGTTATAGACCTTCGGAGAATCGGCCCTTCGAAGTTATAGACCTTCGGAGTTATGGCCCTTCGGAGTTATAGACCTTCGGAGTTATGGGCGTTCGGAGTTATAGACCTTCGGAGTTATGGGCGTTCGGAGTTATAGGCCTTCGGAGAATCGGACCTTCGGAGAATCGGACCTTCGGAGTTATAGACCTTCGGAGAATCGGACCTTCGGAGTTATAGACCTTCGGAAAATCGGGCCTTCGGAGTTATGGATCTTCGGAGAATCGGACCTTCGGAGTTATGGGTCTTCGGAAAAACGCTACGTAACCTCTCGGGCAGATCTTAAGAGCAAATCTGCTTTTGGTTGGATGCCCAGAGAAAGCTGAAATCAAACTTCTAACCCTCAGAAAACTCTGATCGAGCGCTAATGTTGATGGGGCAGTAAACCAATTGACTTGCTTTATCTCTTGCCATATACATGAAGTAAACATATGGTTGGTCCTAATGGGAGTCAAGATTTCCGTTTAACACCAATCCGTCATTTACTTACGTTACTTAATTTGATGTATATAACATCTGATTTTCGCTGGGTCAGGTTTCCTTTGATTGCATATGGCTTAACGTCGACAATTAGCACAGTAGCCGCCTCGGACTACTCTTGTAATTATGGTTTGATCAAAGTAACTGCATATAGAAGCCCCGGTACCTCCCTGCATGACATAAGCATGACCAGTAAAATACATGGATTCAATCATTAAAACGAAATTGAAAGAAACATGAGACGACAGAAACAACATACAAGAAAGAACAGAAAACAAAACTGTAAACAGAAAAACAATGCAACAGATAACATAAATTTAATCTGAAACACTGTGGAGGCGTGACTAGTCGATTGATAGAAGAGATGTAGATCCAAAGTGGTCAACCAGCTAAGTCGATCGTATCCGCACATCGATGCATCAGGTTATACAGTCTCCTATAGTATCACCACACATAACGGGATGTATCACGACAAACAGGGTATCACGTTAGTCGATCGTATCCGCACATCGATGCATCAGGTTATACAGTCCCCTATAGTATCACCACACATAACGGGATGTATCACGACAAACAGGGTACCACGTTAGGGGATTCTTAACCCTCGCAGTGGGGTGGTATATTTATTCTATCCACGGTCCATACATGGTCACGGTGGTCAGGTACATTAAGTGACAGGGATCTGGAAAGAAAATCAGCCGCCAACATTTTCCAGTCACGGCCGATATACTGTGTATATACATGCATGTTTCTGCAAATGGTGCAAAGAGGGCAACAGACCCTCCACCAAGGGGCACACGGGGCGCATAAAGTGCTCTTTCGTTCTCTTAAATGGAAATAAAAACATCACATATCAGCCAAAACAGCATTGATATATTGTCATAAGAGAAAATTAAAATGTATCCTGAACTCTCTTTAACTAATTACTCATTGACGAGTATGTTCATACTTCAATTCAGGCTCTTGCAAGTGGAACATCGTGCATACCAAGTCAAGGAACTGCAGCGATTTATGTTTTGATACTATATTTCCATAACAGCCCATTGTCCATGTGGGTATCATATTGAAAACCTATCGCATTGTTTTCCAGTGCCCTTATTTGAAGAACCGTTTACCATTCAGCCAACGCCTGTGGTTAATTATCATCTTTGTTGATAGTGTTGAAGATATCATATTATGGCAAAGCAACTCATCAAATATGGTAAACTGTTTAGCATCACACAAGCGTTAATTATAGAAGGTAGATCCTATTGACGGAAAAATCTCAAAATTTTAAAATCACATTAGCCTATATCTCCATGTATTCGCCCACATAGCTAACAACAGTTACCGCTCAACCCCTCTTTGGATCTACATCCCTCCCTGGTATATTTTTCTCACAACATTAGAAACTCACCCCAAAATCGACCCTCATTTAGGTACTACACCCCAAACTGAGCTAATACCATATATAAACATTGTTAGGCCAATGTATTCTCTTATATATGCGAGGCCCCATATGGACGACTCGCATATGTAAGTATAGTTTCCATTGGCACAGGGTTATTGCAAAATTTCAGGAAGCTCCAGTTGTGGAAGGGTTAATGTGCTGTATTATTACCAAAATGTTACGGCATTTATACCAATACATCTGACTGAAAAAGTGCCCTTCCAATAATTTATTCCCCCTTGCCTTTGATAGTTTTCGGCGCCTCGTCGCTATTTCGTGTAGTAACTATGTTGGTGTCAAAATCAAAACAAAAACAAAACTATTATTCACACTTAACGACACCCAAATCCTTACTGAGCCAGTTACCAAACTTGACGTAACATAACGCAAACATATGCGCATGTTGAAAGGGGCCAATTATGTGCCTAATTTGCAATTATGTTAGCCATATAAACCCGTCATAGCCCGGGGCAGATTCTAATTTATTATGTTGTCTATCACTTGAAAGTGCTGCAATCGTCGCAACAAATAAAATGAAATAATCCCGGCGGCATGTCGCTCAAGCGAGCACTTCACGCAATGCTACATCAAAGCATCACACAACATTCCTTATATGTATTGTACTCAAAGTACCATCCAACGTGTGTTTTATGGGTTGTGCTTAAAGGGACCCAATGCACTCGCGCTGGGTAAATGTGCAAAACATATACAAGTCTGCAAATATTTTAGTCTAAATATTATTTTCATAGTATTTAGCAATGCTTTGACATTCCCCAATGTTCACCGTCAATTTTTGATTAAACTGTGGTATCTAAATGGGCTTTGATCAGCAATGCAACTGTAATAGTACTGTTTACATAATAGTGGTTTCAATGTGCGAAATATCGATACGGTATTGGGGTTATTAATAATGACAATAATAACAATATAGATCTATTTTACATGTACTTGTTGATGATAGTTGTTTTACAGACTTAATTAAATTAAATTTATGTTATTTCGCATGCAGCCACTTCGAGTACATGTACCATGAGTGCATTTAAGTCCCTTTAAATCAAATAGTGATATTTTCCATCAGATAAAAACCGTTATCCGTCTCGATATCTCACTCGCATCCATGCGTGCTAAAATTAAAAGTGATTAAAGTACTAGATAAGTTAACATCGCTATGACTGTGGTAAAAGTATCTAAGTGTTCAGGTTAAAAACTTTTAATATGTGATCAATTCAATGTTAAACATACTATGCTGCTAGATCCCTTATCCCCCAACCAATCTGTCTGAAAAATTAAAACTATTTTTATATGCAGAAGCTCATTACCATGGCTGTGCTTGGGTATACAAATTTACACTTTTTACTCTTCTGTCGAGTTGAGCCCATGGACCAACTGATCGGAGCATATAATAAACAGAACATCAACACTTTTTGGTTGGATATGGTAATTATCTCATTCGTGATGACACACACAAACTTGAATGCGATAATTCCCATATCCAACCAAAAAGTGTAGATAGCCTCTATTTATGTGTTTTACTGGATGTATTGAAAACAAGTAATTTGGTATTAGGATATACATATAAGTCAACGAATACACGGTATACCGTCGTGGATACTTCACAGACTGACGAAAGTTGTAGATAATTGTCAGTTGTTTTTGTGTTTCCGCGTAGTATTGAGAGTAACGCTCTTTATGTTTACCATACCAGATGTGCATTGGCGATGAACGCTCTTTATGTTTACCATACCAGATGTGCATTGGCGATGAACGCTCTTTATTATGTTATGCTTCAACCTCAATCGTTTAGATATCTGTCACCCAACCGAGACTCGACAAAGAGTGCGCACTTTCCGGTTTGGTGTTCTTTTCTGTTGTCATGTGAGTCATTGTAGTTTCTGAACGCACCTTCAATTAATGAAGCATCGTTTCCGCGGCTGCGGTGTGTATATTTACATTTAAGCGACTTTTGTTGTTCAAGCCTCAAATTAGGTTCTGATTTACAAACTGTAAGTCGATTATAACGCAAGTTCGACGAGTACATGAAATAAGTATATACCAATATATTTAATTCTTATTGACTTAAAGTTATGTGAAACACTCCGGTATGGGGTGATCACAATATAAATTGAGAATAATCTTGCTCAGAGTAGTTAATTTTTACGAATAGTAATCCAAATTTAGAGAGATAGTAGCGTCAGAATCGAGATGTAAATATTTACAATTGAGCGTAGTTCAGACGATGTTTTCTTTGGAGTGGTAGGGTTGATTTCTTTGAAATTTTCGTCGACGTTAGTAGCATTCTACATACCCCATGTTGGCATAGCACCTGAGTACTAACTTATCGATTTCACGAGACCATAATCTGCGTTTAAATATACATATTTGGTCCGGAATACGATCAAATCAAGCAATTTTTAGGTTTGAAAATTGTGACTAGATTTTAAGGTGCCCCATCAGATTCGACAGCAGGGGATATGTGCCAATAAGTCACATAAATGTGTTACCAATAAGCCAATTTACAATAGGATCTTTTTTGCACCGTTCAACAGAGGTTTTATGACAAATGACATGGTTGCAATTCATTTTCAAGTTATATTCGCTTGGTATGCGAAAAATCAGATTAGTATATTTGTTTAGCTCTTTGGGTAGATATTTTAAAAAACAATTTATTTCTATATTTTCGCAAAAAATAGCACGTGATCTACAAGAGCAGAGTGTACTCAGAATGTACCCAGAATGTACGAACGCACTATGTATTAGGAGCGATAACGATCTCGGATCTATTACAACGCCAACTATAGTGCAAATACATAACAATATAATGGTTGTCTGCACATGTATAATATATATAGCAATATAATGGTTGTCTGTATAATTTCTTCATCCATTAACGAGTTTGACAGTTCAGATTTGGCCCGTCTTGAAATTCATCGACCCCGGCTGATGGAGTTACAACATATTGCCAGGTTCGCGCGCGATCGCTAGAATAAATTCCGGGAGGTTACTCGCCTACTAGGCTAAGGAGAGACGATAAACTTCGTGTCCGTTATATAATGCCAAGATGTCGTGAATATGTAACATCCATCGGCAACGGATTCTCTCTGCTATACTTCTATATTCCAATCTTTAAATAATTCTTTTGTATCTCTCAGCGAGATATACATTTCCGACAGATAAATGATTCGTGGGTGTAAAGTATCACTCAGTTCCCGTTTGTTGCCTCAGATCCGACTCAGTTCTAGCGATATGAATAGAGGTGAATGTTTTGAAAACAACAAGAAATGACTTGCAAATTTTATTTGTTATTTCTCACCAACCTTTATTGTTGACAAATGGTTTCTTGAATGTAACTTTGTGATACAGAGATGAATAATCTAATTTTGTATCATCTCTGGTTGATTACTTAGCAATTTAAAGGCACGGGCGGCGTTCGTTGCAGAAATATTCACATTTGTTCAAATCGTCACCAACAGAAGGAATATTAAAAAATATATAGTTTTGTTCACATGCCAAACATAATCAGCGCGTAAATAGTATATAGTCGTCAAGACGTACGATGGTGTACGTAAACAAGAACCTGCTCGTGTTACAGAAGTTGTGCTTCTGTTTACATAACACAGCGCAATTATATTGCTTAATCACACACAAATGATATAAACGCTCTTTATTATTTCCATATCAGGAAAACAGTAACAAATTACGATCTTTATCTTTACCATATCCGGATCTAAACAAAAGTCAGGTTCTGTAACGTTTTTTGTTTACATAACAAAGGAAAAAATGACAATAAAATACTGTTTGTGTCATATTTCTGATTGGTATAAGAACAAAGTCTGTCTATATTTTACTATTCTTTCTGTTTATGGTGGTTTTTGACGGAGTTGAATATTTTAACAGCATACCCACCGCCAACACCACCGGTATCTTTAAATAGTGTTAGCAAGTTTAACAAAATTATATATCAAAGAAGGGAACATTCAACTTTAGTTGAAAAACAACAACATAAAGTACATTCTTGTCACATGAAATTGAGACTAGTCTTCATGTATGAAGTTCAGTCTAAAGGTTTTCAAATTTTCAAATGAATTCATGTATCATTTGAAGGAGGCAAGTATTTTTTATATCTCGCTTTTGGTTATTATCACTTGCTTATATAAAGAGACATGTATCAATGCAAAATCGAATTCAAATGTTGCAGCGGCTTCTAGACTTCGAACCAAACGCCATCTCCGCAGATTCTAATGACATATAGATGTCACACCTGTCAGGTGATCATTTTTCACACTCACAAGTTCCACTACCGCTACCACAACATTGAGAATCTCTATTATATAACCCACCCCTGGTTAAGTGGTCATACTGAATTGCTACGATGCTGCTGATGATTACTACTGAATTAGTAGTTGCATGGAAGGGCAAAACGATGATGAGAAAAAGTACTGTTTTTAGCTCACAAAGTCGAGTTTGTGCTATTGTCATGTGTTGGCATCCGTCGTCCGTACGGGCGTCCGTCAACAATTTAATTTAGCACATCCTACGTGTTATCTCACCCGATAATCACCAAACTACATATGACTCTTTTGAGTGACCTTTATCGATTTCCCCCGCAATTCGTTAAAAACATGGCCACCAGTAGCCATCGTAGATTTCAAATTTGAATAATTGACACACCCTACAGGCGGCATTTATTGGAGAAGTGTTTTGAAAATTTACAGGAATGTTTAGGATCACCTCTAGATTGGAGGTATCGAATTTGAACGATTTCCGATTAAAAACATGGCTGCCTGCAGCCATTTTGGGTTTTAATTTTTGCATGACTAAATCCTTTGGCACAACCTAAAGACCACATCCCTCATCCGATCGTTACCAATCTTCACATGGATCTTTTGGACGGCTACTGGAATTTTGTTGGAAAGCCTTTGGCACACACTATATACAGGCCACACCCCTCACCCAATCGTCACCAATCTTCCTATGGATCTTCTGTGTGACATCAAAAGTTTCCGAATTTAGTTGAAAAACATGGCCTGTGGCCATCTTGTATTTTACTATTTGCATGACGAAATCCTTCGCCATACCCTACAGGCCACATCCCTCACACGATTGTCACTAAATACTTCATATGTATGGATCTTAGGATTGACCACTAGATGGGAGCTATATCTTTTCCCCCCAAATTTCGTTAAAAAAATATTTTTTGGGATTTCACATTTTAATCCACCAGCACGCAATGTAGCCGACATTTATTGGAGAGGTGTTTTTAAAATGTACAGGCATGTTCAGGAATCTTTCCAGATGGGAGCTATCGCATTTGTACGGTATTCAATAAAAGATATGGCTTTCGGCAGCCATCTTGGATTTTACTCTTTGCATCTCAATATACTTTAAATATGTAAACTTCCCGAATTCCTTATCACTCCAATGACTCCATTGACTGTAATATATGACATTATCGATCCCTCTCCAAGTTGAGCTCTAATGTAATCGACACATTAATTTCTAAAGTTGTCATTTTCTGCGGTGTTTGGCTAATCCGAGCGATTTGAGTAAAATCCATGTAGTGTCTGTATGAAATATTCAAGAACAGATATTTTTGTTTAATAATGGTGGCGCTAGTATTTTAAAAACGACATGAACGGCCATCTCAATCATTGTCGGTTTGCAACAACCAACACATGTTATTCTAATGCACTTATGCATGCCAATATGCCGCCTAAAACATCATATATTTGCGGGTGGTTAATTATCGATAAACTGTCGCAAAGTGTAGTCCGGTTCACCGCTTCAATGTTTGATATTCATACGTGGCAATATTGACGTCAGCTGAATTCCTCATCTCGTCCATGGCCATCGGGCTCCGCTCCCTGTTCCGTTTCTCTCCATGACGTCACCCTTACGCGGTACATGACGAGGACGTTACAGAGCAGATGCATAGAGTTGGTGCCCGGTCTACTGACTTCCGTAATACTATCATAGAGTTGGTGCCCGGTCTACTGACTTCCGTAATACTATCATAGAGTTGGTGCCCGGTCTACTGACTTCCGTAATACTATCATAGAGTTGGTGCCCGGTCTACTGACTTCCGTAATACTATCATAGAGTTGGTGCCCGGTCTACTGACTTCCGTAATACTATCATAGAGTTGGTGCCCGGTCTACTGACTTCCGTAATACTATCATAGAGTTGGTGCCCGGTCTACTGACTTCCGTAATACTATCATAGAGTTGGTGCCCGGTCTACTGACTTCCGTAATACTATCATAGAGTTGGTGCCCGGTCTACTGACTTCCGTAATACTATCATAGAGTTGGTGCCCGGTCTACTGACTTCCGTAATACTATCATAGAGTTGGTGCCCGGTCTACTGACTTCCGTAATACTATCATAGAGTTGGTGCCCGGTCTACTGACTTCCGTAATACTATCATAGAGTTGGTGCCCGGTCTACTGACTTCCGTAATACTATCATAGAGTTGGTGCCCGGTCTACTGACTTCCGTAATACTATAGCTTGTTGCAATATAAACAAAACAGCATCGTCGCTTTTGTCAAAATTTGACAGTACATTCGCCCTGTTTTAGCTGTTTACATGCACTTTCAGATATCACGAAACACCACACCGTTATATCCCATCAATATCATTGTCTCGACATCATTTGACCAAATTTCTGGACACGAAACCGTGACAGATACGGCGTTAAATACACATCTCAATGAGTAAACAATTTTCCATTGTTTCAATTCAGCTTCAAGTTTGCGGTAAAATCAAAACTGCAATGTGTAAGTGGTAAACAGGAGAAAAAGACATCAGGTACATGCAAAAACTAATTATTGTGCATATATATTTCTATTCCAGGTGGCAATTTTTCATCTTTATCAGCATTTTTAACCCTTTCAGTGCCAGGGGCCGATCTCATCGGCCCTAATTTACGGTCTGTAAAATCGGCCCAAAAATAATTTTTTAGTTTTTTTTTTTAGGTTGAATTGTTTTTGGGTATATGCTTAAGCATGCTATAGCGAATTTAAAAACAAACTGGATAAAACCTTAGGGGCATGTTATAACTCAAAACTATCACCAAGTATTCATAGTAATAATTTTGATGCCCATGAAAAACGTAAGATTCCCTGGCACTAAACCTACAAAATAAGTCTGTTAAAGATTATAAGAAAAAATTATTAAAATTATAAAAAATTGTAAAAAATAATAACAAATGATGAAAAATTGTTAGGCCGATGCATTCTCTTATATATGCGAGGCGACCTATGGTCGACTCGCATTGACACAGGGTATATGGGTTGATACAAAAAAGGACCTGGCACTGAAAGGGTTAACGATAAGAGCGATGCTAATTGAGGGACTCTACATTAAATAAAATTTAAACAAAAAGTCGTTTTTTTCTATGGCTGCAAATTTCATCGATAATTACAAGGCATGTGTGTGTCAAAATAACGTTTTAAGTTCGAAGATAATTAGAATGGGGATAACAGTGTGGTGTTTTGTGATTTCGGAAAGGTACAGGGCGAATATACTGTGGCAAATACCCGTTAATGGGCTGCGGCTCCGCCGTTGTCCATTAACTAAATTTGCCCCAGTATATTCGCCATGTACCTTTACTAACACCATACCGTTATCCCCTAATTAAAATTGTTTAGAATATACATGCTTTTGAATATTTTATACACATAGATGTGGTGGCTTTTCCTCGATTTCTTCAGATCAACCAAATGCCGTGATTATGACAACTTTAAATATAACAACGGTACGTTTTCTTAACAGTTTCGCTTTGCGATACCAGCATAACAGCAAAATCAGTAGGACCCATCTCCATAGCAATTCAACAGGATCCACTGGCATCAACAGGACCAACCAGGATCATGGCAATTCAGCAGAACCCACCAACATAAGCAGGACCTACCAGCTTCAGCAGGACCCACTAGCATCAGGAATTCAACAGGACCCACCAACATCATAGCAATTCAGCAGGACCCACTAGCATCGTAGCAATTCAGCAGGACCCACCGGCATCATAGCAATTCAGCAGGACCCACCAAAATAAGCAGAACCCACCAGCTTCAGCAGGACCCACCAGCATCAGAAATTCAACAGGACCCACCAACATCATAGCAATTCAGCAGGACCCACCGGCATCATAGCAATTCAACAGGACCCACCGGCATCATAGCAATTCAGCAGGACCCACCAAAATAAGCAGAACCCACCAGCTTCAGCAGGACCCACCAGCATCAGAAATTCAACAGGACCCACCAACATCATAGCAATTCAGCAGGACCCACCGGCATCATAGCAATTCAACAGGACCCACCGGCATCATAGCAATTCAGCGGGACCCACCAGCATCATAGCAATTCAGCACGACTAACCAGCATCATCGGGACCCACCAACATCAGCAATTAAACAGGATCAACTAGCATCAGAAATTCAACATGACCACTACTTAATCAGGGGTGATAACAGGGAGTGTGATGTTTACATGTTGATTGAAAATACTTCATGCATTCGTAAGATCCCAACTAAGGATATGATAATTCGAATTATTGTCGACACAGTATTGTGTATATAAGGATTAACTGTCATGTGGACTGTTTTTATGGAGATGTTACATCTCCATAAAAATAGTCCACATGACAGTTAATCCTTATATTTATATACATTTAGCGAAAAAGCCGCTTTTGTAAATATATTTAAATCGAAAAGTGTATCGTGACAAGATCAGCCCAAAATACCCAATAGCACCCTTGGCAAAAGTTAATAGGAACAATTTCTCTTCATGTTGAAACCCGATGATGTATTAAGTCAATCCTGCGCGAGTCAAAATGCGCCCAAAGCATTACGCGTTCGTCTTTCCAAACCTAATGACGTATCGATGGTGTTATTAGCTTGGTGTTATGGGGCGTTACGCATTCACCGAGAAATAACTGCAACTAGCCACGTGGGCGCCGACCAATCAGAATGCTGGATTTAGTGATGACAACACTTAGTGTGTAAATATATAGAGATGAACGCTGTGGAGTATTTTATCAACATGCCTTCGGAGTGGAACATATGTTACCACATTTGTAACCCGCCATATCAAATCCAGTCGTAAGTCGGGATTTTTTTACCCTGTGCCAATGCATTCTCTTATATATGCGAGTCGACCATAGGTCGCCTCGCATATATAAAGAGAATGCATTGGCCTAACAATTGTTTACAATTTTAATAATTTGTTCTTGTATTATTTAACAATTTTATAATTTCACCCATACAGAGCCCCAGACAAACATGAGCAGACGACACTCTTCTATATGCTTCTATATATGTGTGGGGCTCCCTGCAGGGTAATGGATGTTTTTTTTTATTTTATGTCCTAAAAATTGTAAGAAACATTTATTTAAAAAAAAAAAAAAAAATTGTTAGGCCAATGCATTCTCTTATATATGCGAGGCATATATAAGAGAATGCATTGGCACAGGGTAAAAACAAATCCTGACTTACGACTGGATTTGATATGGCGGGTCACATTTGTAGAAGTACACTAATGCCTATTATTCTCCTATATTTAACAGCACCCTATGTGACGAAAGCTGAGGACTATTTTATCAACATGCCATTAAAGCGGAACATTTTAACACATTTATAGATTACAGAAACATATAATTAACACATTCTTTACTAAATACTCATTGACAAGTAGTTCCCTTACGAACTGTTCAGATAATAAGTTCAACAAACAACCGTTTATTGAACTCATATGATCTAAACATTTACCACTATTAAAATGGGAATCATGTTTCACATATTGTGTCTGAGCAATACACCATTACATTACACCAATCATTCTGCAGTTGTAATATCTTTTCGTCTGCGTGCCTGTCGTCTGCTCATTTTTCCTGAACACCCATCGAAATGTATGATAAACAATTCCAATATATACTTGTATTACTGGGTGGACGAATACATTTAGTAAATAAAGGGTTAACAAAATTAACTTCACTGCATCACCATATGTGCCATATATGTGGGCGACATGTCGTGCCAGGATGCATAATTTTTACGGTCGATATTACCCAGCTCGCCAAGAGATGCATACGATTAAGTATATAAACATGCATATTTCATTGGTTAAATTGATCTAAAGATTCGCATCTCGAGAGCATGTGTGAATCAGCGGGATATTAGTCAGATATTTAAAGCGACACACAATGTTCTGACCCCAACTTATTCCATGGGTAAAATCAAACCTAGTTATATCTAGCTTTTGACCGTTTTGTCGTAATATTTTGAATGTTCTTTAGTAGCTTTTTGATTTGATGATGTAAATTGAATTGAATTATTTATTCATCCAATGATTGAAGATACCCCACTTTTCGAGATTCCCCATCCGATTTGGCAACTTAGTACTACTAGCTGTATGCATGCCCATGTATTATATACCCAAAATGAGATTTAGCATATTTAGTACATTCATGGGAAGTTTTTGGTGATCAAATATGGACTTCCAAAATAGGCAGGTGTGTCAGATTTTAAATATTTTTCGGGCGCGCAAGAAGAAAAAGAAAATAGATAAACCAAATCAAAACAAAACAAAAGAAATTAAAGGAAAAACAAAACAAACCACACTGCCGGGCCACGGTATGTTGTCCCTTACATTAGCACTATAATTATATAGTAGCGCATATCCATGGGTGTTCCTGTATATCCATGGGTGTTCCTGTATATCCATGGGTGTTCCTGTATATCCATGGGTGTTCCTGTATATACATATCCATGGGTGTTCCTATATTTACATATCCATGGGTGTTCCTGTATATCCATGGTTGTTCCTGTATATCCATGGGTGTTCCTGTATATAATCCATGGGTGTTCCTGTATATACATATCCATGGGTGTTCCTATATATACATATGCATGGGTGTTCCTCTATATACATATCCATGGGTGCTCCTGTATATCCATGGGTGTTCCTGTATATCCATGGGTGTTCCTGTATATCCATGGGTGTTCCTGTATATCCATGGGTGTTCCTGTATATCCATGTGTGTTGCTGTATATAATCCATGGGTGTTCCTGTATATACATATCCATGGGTGTTCCTGTATAT
This sequence comes from Siphonodentalium dalli, assembly GCA_032622095.1. Classification (NCBI taxonomy): domain Eukaryota; kingdom Metazoa; phylum Mollusca; class Scaphopoda; order Gadilida; family Siphonodentaliidae; genus Siphonodentalium; species Siphonodentalium dalli. Next base: position 278,993,304 of record CP136063.1, read on the forward strand.
ACATATCCATGGGTGTTCCTATATATACATATCCATGGGTGTTCCTATATATACATACGTTTTATACCTATTCGCATTGTATTACTTTGAACGTTCTCAATTGGTCTCCGTGATGGCAAATTTTACGACTGACGTCGATTAATATTTTGTTTGTTTTATTCGCCCGATAAGCGTAACATAAGTGAGATCACTATCTCGCGGTGAATCCGCCATTTGGTCTCCAGAGGTCAAAGTTAAGAAGTAGCATCTATTTTTAGCATATGGCTCCAGTCTGGGAATTCCCAAAATAAAATGGCAACAGTTCGTTACCGAATCGCAGGTGCGAGAATTTCATAAAACTAATTAAACAATCACCCTGGATACATACAATACGTACGTTTCACGCAGTAGATGGACTGAGTATATCACGTATATGTTTTTGAGTTATTTGTTTTATCACAAGTACTCGCTATTTAACAGTAACTTATGGGAAGTTCGTTGACAAAAGAGGGCTGTCTGCATCGTCACCAGATCCTAACTATGTAGATGACATGGCCACAAAACAATTCTTAAACACGTAGTTGCACTCAGAATAAATGAAAGTAAGCCATAAAATGCTGATAAAAAATACTCGTTCTCAGCTGTCGGATGTTTACAAATGGATGCTACTTCTTAACTTTGACCTTTTACCGGTGGGTTGGGTAAAATGCTAGGAATCGGACCATATGGAACCATTGGCCATCTTGAAAATCGCGAACCAGTGATAATGCTTATTGACTTGACATTTTGGCAATTTGGTGTTAAAAATACATAATCCGATCTAACGTCCTAAATTACTATTTCTTCGGCTTCGTGGGGGAACGAATATTTGAATTGAGTCGAGGAACTCACATATAAAATCTAATCAGTTATCAGATATCGTTTTTTTAATCTGTTATTTTTCACCACCTGCAATATTTGGCGGCCTAGCAAATACTCGACGAGCCGACCAACATACTCTCGATACCAAATTTCGTTGAACAAAATGTTGATATATAACACGTTTTGGAAACTTTTATACCATAGTTAGCATTATTGTTTGGAAATTAATCGATTCTGATAACAAAAGCGTCTTTTCAAGAAATGTTGTTGTTTTTGGATACGGCGACTATCGAATCGGATTGTGTACCTTTAAATACAAATGTAGGATGGGATATCTCCTTCGCATTGAAGCGACCAATAAACTTTTCGATTCAAATTTGCTCGAACAGAAGAACGCATATTTATTTATTGGGTCGCTGGGTCACTGTATCACGCCCATCATTCATATTGGCAGGAAGTTTGTGTATATTCCAAGGTCATGTTTACTCGTCACAAAACTGGCGTACAAAGTCCATGTCATTCGCCTTTAGCTATGTAGTTTTCCATTGAAAACTCCACCCGGAAACAAAAGTATACACACTGGTACCGGCCGGATATTTTGGCGGTATTAATACGACAATGACGTCACATAAAGATCAAAATTGTGGTCACTACCTTGTACTTCGTATTAACTACCCTTCATCCGATTTGACACCAAATTACTCAACATGTCGCATTGTTCCGTGTACTATACAACTAAAACTCATAAGAAATTACGAGGATTGGACAGAGTGGCAACCATCTGAATATTATTCCGTATTTTATATACATGTGCACGTCGTACTGTATGAATATTATTCCGTATTTTATATACATCACAACTATACAGCGGCGCAGAACCGCCACCTCTTTAGTTATTAATATGTTGTATCAGATTAGTATTCGGATTACTTATCTGATATACCAGCTTACATAATATGATCTATCAGACTATTCTTCTGATATATCAGATTACAGATTATTATTCTGATATATCAGATTAGTTAATGTGATATATATCACATTAACTAATCTGATATATCAGAATACTAATCTGATATATATCACATTAACTAATCTAATATATCAGAATACTAATCTTATATATATCACATTAACTAATCCGATATATATCACACGAACTAATCTAATATATCGGAATACTAATCTGATATATATCACATTAACTAATCTAATATATCGGAATACTAATCTGATATATATCACATTAACTAATCTATTATATCAGGATACTAATCTGATATATATCACATTGACTAATACGATATATCGGAATACTAATCTGATATATATCACATTAACTAATCTGATATATCGGAATACTAATCTGATATATATCACATTAACTAATCTAATATATCAGAATACTAATCTGATATATATCACATTAACTAATCTGATATATCGGAATACTAATCTGATATATATCACATTAACTAATCTATTATATCAGAATACTAATCTGATATATATCACATTAACTAATCTAATATATCGGAATACTAATCTGATATATATCACATTAACTAATCTAATCTATCGGAATAATAATCTGATATATATCACATTAACTAATCTAATATATCAGAATACTAATCTGATATATATCACATTAACTAATCTGATACATCAGAATACTAATCTGATATATATCACATTAACTAATCTAATATATCAGAATACTAATCTGATATATATCACATTAACTAATCTGATACATCAGAATACTAATTTGATATATATCACATTAACTAATCTGATATATCGGAATACTAATTTGATATATATCACATTAACTAACCTGATATATCAGAATACTAATCTGATATATATCACATTAACTAATCTAATATATCGGAATACTAATCTGATATATATCACACGAACTAATCTAATATATCAGAATACTAATCTGATATATATCACATTAACTAATCTAATATATCAGAATACTAATATGATATATATCACATTAACTAATCTATTATATCAGAATACTAATCTGATATATATCACATTAACTAATCTAATATATCAGAATACTAATCTGATATATATCACATTAACTAATCTAATATATCAGAATACTAATATGATATATATCACATTAACTAATCTATTATATCAGAATACTAATCTGATATATATCACATTAACTAATCTAATATATCAGAATACTAATCTGATATATATCACATTAACTAATCTAATATATCTGAATACCAATCTGATATATATCACATTAACTAATCTATTATATCAGAATACTAATCTGATATATATCACATTAACTAATCTATTATATCAGAATACTAATCTGATATATATCACATTAACTAATCTAATATATCATAATACTAATCTGATATATATCACATTAACTAATCTATTATATCAGAATACTAATCTGATATATATCACATTAACTAATCTAATATATCAGAATACTAATCTGATATATATCACATTAACTAATCCGATATATCGGAATACTAATCTGATATATATCACATTAACTAATCCGATATATCGGAATACTAATCTGATATATATCACATTAACTAATCCGATATATCAGAATAATAATCTGATATATATCACATTAACTAATATAATATATCGGAATACTAATCTGATATATATCACATTAACTAATCTAATATATCACATTAACTAATCTAATATATCGGAATACTAATCTGATATATATCACATTAACTAATCTATTATATCAGAATACTAATCTGATATATATCACATTAACTAATCTAATATATCAGAATACTAATCTGATATATATCACATTAACTAATCTAATATATCGGAATACTAATCTGATATATATCACATAAACTAATCTATTATATCAGAATACTAATCTGATATATATCACATTAACTAATCTAATATATCAGAATACTAATCTGATATATATCACATTAACTAATCCGATATATCGGAATACTAATCTGATATATCAGAATACTAATCTGATATATATCACATTAACTAATCTATTATATCATAATACTAATCTGATATATATCACATTAACTAATCTATTATATCAGAATACTAATCTGATATATATCACATTAACTAATCTAATATATCGGAATACTAATCTGATATATATCACATTAACTAATCTATTATATCAGAATACTAATCTGATATATATCACATTAACTAATCTAATATATCGGAATACTAATCTGATATATATCACATTAACTAATCTATTATATCAGAATACTAATCTGATATATATCACATTAACTAATCTGATATATCAGAATACTAATCTGATATATATCACATTAACTAATCTAATACATCAGAATACTAATCTGATATATATCACATTAACTAATCTAATATATCAGAATACTAATCTGATATATATCACATTAACTAATCTAATATATCGGAATACTAATCTGATATATATCACATTAACTAATCTAATATATCGGAATACTAATCTGATATATATCACATTAACTAATCTATTATATCAGAATACTAATCTGATATATATCACATTAACTAATCTAATATATCAGAATACTAATCTGATATATATCACATAAACTAATCTGATACATTAGAATACTAATCTGATATATATCACATTAACTAATCTAATATATCAGAATACTAATCTGATATATATCAAATTAACTAATCCGATATATCGGAATACTAATCTGATATATATCACATTAACTAATCTAATATATCAGAATACTAATCTGATATATATCACATTAACTAATCCGATATATCGGAATACTAATCTGATATATATCACATTAACAAATCTGATATATCGGAATACTAATCTGATATATATCACATTAACTAATCCGATATATCGGAATACTAATCTGATATATATCACATTAACTAATCTGATATATCAGAATACTAATCTGATATATATCACACGAACTAATCTAATATATCGGAATACTAATCTGATATATATCACAATAAATAATCTAATATATCGGAATACTAATCTGATATATATCACATTTACTAATCTGATATAGCAGAATACTAATCTGATATATATCACATTAACTAATCTAATATATCAGAATACTAATCTGATATATATCACATTAACTAATCTAATATATCAGAATACTAATCTGATATATATCACATTAACTAATCTATTATATCAGAATACTAATCTGATATATATCACATTAACTAATCTAATATATCGGAATACTAATCTGATATATATCACATTAACTAATCTATTATATCAGACTACTAATCTGATATATATCACATTAACTAATCTAATATATCAGAATACTAAACTGATATATATCACATTAACTAATCTAATATATCAGAATACTAAACTGATATATATCACATTATCTAATCCGATATATCGGAATACTAATCTGATATATATCACACAAACTAATCTAATATATCAGAATACTAATTTGATATATATCACATTAACTAATCCGATACATCAGAATACTAATCTGATATATATCACATTAACTAATCTAATATATCAGAATACTAATCTGATATATATCACATTAACTAATCTGATATATCGGAATACTAATCTGATATATATCACATTAACTAATCTGATATATCAGAATACTAATCTGATATATATCACATTAACTAATCTGATACATCGGAATACTAATCTGATATATATCAAATTAACTAATCTAATACATCAGAATACTAATCTGATATATATCACATTAACTAATCTGATATATCAGAATACTAATCTGATATATATCACATTAACTAATGTGATATATCGGAATACTAATCTGATATATATCACATTAACTAATCTGATACATCGGAATACTAATCTGATATATATCAAATTAACTAATCTAATATATCGGAATACTAATCTGATATATATCACATTAACTAATCTGATACATCAGAATACTAATCTGATATATATCACATTAACTAATCTGATATATCAGAATACTAATCTGATATATATCACATTAACTAATCAGATATATCGGAATACTAATCTGATATATATCACATTAACTAATCTGATACATCAGAATACTAATCTGATATATATCACATTAACTAATCTGATATATCAGAATACTAATCTGATATATATCACATTAACTAATCTGATATATCGGAATACTAATCTGATATATATCACATTAACTAATCAGATATATCGGAATACTATTCTGATATATATCACATTAACTAATCTGATACATCGGAATACTAATCTGATATATATCAAATTAACTAATCTAATATATCGGAATACTAATCTGATATATATCACATTAACTAATCTGATATATCAGAATACTAATCTGATATATATCACATTAACTAATGTGATATATCGGAATACTAATCTGATATATATCACATTAACTAATCTGATACATCGGAATACTAATCTGATATATATCACATTAACTAATCTGATATATATCACATTAACTAATCTGATACATCGGAATACTAATCTGATATATATCACACATTAACTAATCTGATATATCAGAATACTAATCTGATATATATCACATTAACTAATCTGATATATCAGAATACTAATCTGATATATATCACATTAACTAATGTGATATATCGGAATACTAATCTGATATATATCACATTAACTAATCTGATACATCGGAATACTAATCTGATATATATCACATTAACTAATCTGATATATATCACATTAACTAATCTGATACATCGGAATACTAATCTGATATATATCACACATTAACTAATCTGATATATCAGAATACTAATCTGATATATATCACATTAACTAATCTGATATATCAGAATACTAATCTGATATATATCACATTAACTAATGTGATATATCGGAATACTAATCTGATATATATCACATTAACTAATCTGATACATCGGAATACTAATCTGATATATATCACATTAACTAATCTGATATATATCACATTAACTAATCTGATACATCGGAATACTAATCTGATATATATCACACATTAACTAATCTGATATATCAGAATACTAATCTGATATATATCACATTAACTAATCTGATATATCAGAATACTAATCTGATATATATCACATTAACTAATGTGATATATCGGAATACTAATCTGATATATATCACATTAACTAATCTGATACATCGGAATACTAATCTGATATATATCACATTAACTAATCTGATATATATCACATTAACTAATCTGATACATCGGAATACTAATCTGATATATATCACACATTAACTAATCTGATATATCAGAATACTAATCTGATATATATCACATTAACTAATCTGATATATCAGAATACTAATCTGATATATATCACATTAACTAATGTGATATATCGGAATACTAATCTGATATATATCACATTAACTAATCTGATACATCGGAATACTAATCTGATATATATCACATTAACTAATCTGATATATATCACATTAACTAATCTGATACATCGGAATACTAATCTGATATATATCACACATTAACTAATCTGATATATCAGAATACTAATCTGATATATATCACATTAACTAATCTGATATATCAGAATACTAATCTGATATATATCACATTAACTAATGTGATATATCGGAATACTAATCTGATATATATCACATTAACTAATCTGATACATCGGAATACTAATCTGATATATATCACATTAACTAATCTGATATATATCACATTAACTAATCTGATACATCGGAATACTAATCTGATATATATCACACATTAACTAATCTGATATATCAGAATACTAATCTGATATATATCACATTAACTAATCTGATATATCGGAATACTAATCTGATATATATCACATTAACTAATCTGATATAGCAGAATACTAATCTGATATATATCACATTAACTAATCTGATATATCGGAATACTAATCTGATATATATCACATTAACTAATCTGATATATCAGAATACTAATCTGATATATATCACATTAACTAATGTGATATATCGGAATACTAATCTGATATATATCACATTAACTAATCTGATACATCGGAATACTAATCTGATATATATCAAATTAACTAATCTAATATATCGGAATACTAATCTGATATATATCACATTAACTAATCTGATATATCAGAATACTAATCTGATATATATCACATTAACTAATGTGATATATCGGAATACTAATCTGATATATATCACATTAACTAATCTGATACATCGGAATACTAATCTGATATATATCAAATTAACTAATCTAATATATCGGAATACTAATCTGATATATATCACATTAACTAATCTAATCTATCGGAATAATAATCTGATATATATCACATTAACTAATCTAATATATCAGAATACTAATCTGATATATATCACATTAACTACTCTGATATATATCACATTAACTAATCTATTATATCAGAATACTAATCTGATATATATCACATTAACTAATACGATATATCAGAATACTAATCTGATATATATCACATTAACTAATCTGATATATCGGAATACTAATCTGATATATATCACATTAACTAATCTAATATATCAGGATACTAATCTGATATATATCACATTAACTAATCTAATATATCGGAATACTAATCAGATATATATCACATTAACTAATCTAATATATCAGAATACTAATCTGATATATATCACATTAACTAATACGATATATCAGAATACTAATCTGATATATATCACATTAACTAATCTGATATATCGGAATACTAATCTGATATATATCACATTAACTAATCTAATATATCAGGATACTAATCTGATATATATCACATTAACTAATCTAATATATCGGAATACTAATCAGATATATATCACATTAACTAATCTAATATATCAGAATACTAATCTGATATATATCACATTAACTAATCTAATATATCGGAATACTAATCAGATATATATCACATTAACTAATCTAATATATCAGAATACTAATCTGATATATATCACATTAACTAATCTTATATATCGGAATACTAATCTGATATATATCACATTAACTAATCCGATATATCAGAATACTAATCTGATATATATCACATTAACTAATCCGATATATCGGAATACTAATCTGATATATATCACATTAACTAATCTAATATATCGGAATACTAATCTGATATATATCACATTAACTAATCTAATATATCGGAAAACTAATCTGATATATATCACATTAACTAATCTATTATATCAGAATACTAATCTGATATATATCACATTAACTAATCTAATATATCAGAATACTAATCTGATATATATCACATTAACTAATCCGATATATCGGAATACTAATCTGATATAAATCACATTAACTAATCTGATATATCAGAATACTAATCTGATATATATCACATTAACTAATCTGATATATATCACATTAACTAATCTAATATATCGGAATAATAATCTGATATATATCACATTAACTAATCTGATATATCAGAATACTAATCTGATATATATCACATTAACTAATCTGATATATATCACATTAACTAATCTAATATATCAGAATACTAATCTGATATATATCACATTAACTAATCCGATATATCAGAATACTAATCTGATATATATCACATTAACTAATCTAATATATCACATTAACTAATCTGATATATCGGAATACTAATCTGATATATATCACATTAACTAATCTATTATATCAGAATACTAATCTGATATATATCACATTAACTAATCCGATATATCAGAATACTAATCTGATATATATCACATTAACTAATCTAATATATCGGAATACTAATCTGATATATATCACATTAACTAATCTATTATATCAGAATACTAATCTGATATAAATCACATTAACTAATCTGATATATCAGAATACTAATCTGATATATATCACATTAACTAATCTAATATATCGGAATACTAATCTGATATATATCACATTAACTAATCTGATATATCAGAATACTGATCTGATATATATCACATTAACTAATCCGATATATCGGAATACTAATCTGATATAAATCACATTAACTAATCTGATATATCAGAATACTAATCTGATATATATCACATTAACTAATCTGATATATATCACATTAACTAATCCGATATATCGGAATACTAATCTGATATAAATCACATTAACTAATCTGATATATCAGAATACTAATCTGATATATATCACATTAACTAATCTAATATATCGGAATAATAATCTGATATATATCACATTAACTAATCTGATATATCAGAATACTAATCTGATATATATCACATTAACTAATCTGATATATATCACATTAACTAATCTAATATATCAGAATACTAATCTGATATATATCACATTAACTAATCCGATATATCAGAATACTAATCTGATATATATCACATTAACTAATCTAATATATCACATTAACTAATCTGATATATCGGAATACTAATCTGATATATATCACATTAACTAATCCGATATATCAGAATACTAATCTGATATATATCACATTAACTAATCTAATATATCGGAATACTAATCTGATATATATCACATTAACTAATCTATTATATCAGAATACTAATCTGATATATCAGATTAATAACTGAATAGGTGTGGTGGTTCTACGCCGTCGTACAGCTACTGTAAATTGTATGTCTATATTGTTATTCGCATACTTTATATATTCCGTTATATTGTTACAAAGCTATACCACAAGTATATCTATCAGGGATGGGTCAGTTACTTACCCAAAGTAATGAATTACAATTTCTTTTTAAAATCTCAATTACAAATACAATTAATCCCAAAGCACAAAGTAATTGATTCGAATTACAATGTAATTAATTACTTTTCAAATACGTTAATGGAACTTTAAACTTTCTCGTATGTTTCATTGTGAACGGTTATGTGAAACTAATATGGATATATAGAACACGCCAGAACTTAAATTAGTATTTTCTTTACATACAATCAGCCACTATATTACCAGATAATATGTGTGCATGGTTGGAGTAATTTTTGTTTTTAACCCTTTACCCAACAAACCGGCCAAAACCGGCCAAATAAAGCTTCAACAGCCTAAAATATCTTCGGTCTGTCTCAATAGAACCATACAAATATGGATATCATTGGAACCGGCTCCTTGACCACATTGTGATAGTTACAGTTAGCCCTGTGCCAATGCATTCTCTTATATATGCGAGTCGACCATAGGTCGCCTCGCATATATAAGAGAATGCATTGGCCTAAAAAAAAAAAAAATTAACACTTTTTACCATTTTTTCTTACATTCTTTAACAATTTTATAATTTTTAATGTGTTAAGCCAATGTTAGTTTATCAATTATGTATACCTACCGTATATAAGGTTTTCGATCAATGTCCAGTAATTGCTCGAGTTCTATTCCTATAACTCAATAAATGAACCCAATGGAGCACGACGTTGCCATTTCAGTCGCGATGACGTCATATATCGCGCCATAAAAACGATGGAATTTGAAAAGCTAGCAACGACTGTGATCGCTCTTGAAAAGCTGGTTACAATTATGACATATTTCAATCGCTGGCTACGAATATGATCAATGCCGTGTGACAATGATCCCATTGGTGATAGTTCACCCATCCACCCATACTCTAGTGTCCCGAATAACATACGTGTATGTTTATATTTTTCATGAACATTGCCGCCCGGTATGAGCTTATTCCGATGTATATATTTATTATTTTTTTCAATTTCAATCTAAATAATCATATAAAAATTGCCAGCTGTGACAAGCTGTAGGTTTTTACTGACACATTAATAAGCCACAGCTGGCAACATCCAATTACGCAACCATGTCATGACACTCAACCCCATCTAAAGTTACTACTAGTAGTACATGTACCAGTAGTATTGTACTGTAGTAATACATATACCGGTATTGGTACTGTACAGTTATCGAAAACTGGATGTCATTGACTTTGAATTCAATTACAGTTATTGGACACTCAAGTACCAGCAAATACCAAGGGAGCTAGGGTTGACAGATTGATAGCCAATGATCGGCTTGTTCGAATATTGAGACATCTAAGAATTTGTCCGCCCTGTACTTCTATTGCCGTCTGTTCTATTATTGAAATTTGCCCAACCGTCCACCCTGTACTAGTATTCCGGTATGTTCTTCCATTCCGGACACTAGAGTATATATACAAACGGGTTTGATACTGTATAGATCAACCACCTTATTTATGCGGGTAATTTATCTGATTTGATTTATATGTATGTGATGATATGTATGTATGAGTGTGGTATATATATATATATATATATATATATATATATATATATATATATATATATATGTGTGTGTGTGTGTGTGCGTGTGTGTGTGTGTGTATATGCAAGTGTGTATATATATAGTATTATATAACTAAATTTCATTACAGATAATAATCATGTACGTAATATTGGTACATCGTTATTTACAACATCTTGGTTACAAAAACAATGACAAAACAGCACTATATATTGATCATGATGTATACTTATGTAATTTTTTATTTTTTTTGGTTCGCTTAGAATCTTTAGATAGGTCTGTCGAAATTTGATTTTTCTATTCCGGACATGATAATGCAAAATTGGATCGTAACTAATTATTGTCTGCATTGTATTTTATCTATGTATACTTGTAACTACAGTACGTTCCAATATTCGGAACAAACCCTGGACAGTTATAATTTGTATATAGTGTATATACGTTTTCTCATGTACCATGTATAATGGCTGAGAATAAAACATTACTTTACAACAAATTAGCCAAAATTTCGAAGGCAAAATGTCTGCTTTTCAGGCCAATATCTTGACAATTACATGCTAACAATGGCATCCATCACGTGTTGTAGGACCCAACAAGGCGATCCAAAATATATCATGAAAATAACATCAAAGAATAAATGTAAGGACAGCTCTTTAATATTCACTGAATAACTAAGTCATTAACCCTTTACCCAACAAAACGGCCAAAACCGGCCAAACGGCCAAATAAAGCTTCAACAGCCTAAAATATCTTCGGTCTGTCTCAATAGAACCATACAAATATGGATATCATTGGAACCGGCTCCTTGACCACATTGTGATAGTTACAGTTATGCCCTGTGCCAATGCATTCTCTTATATATGCGAGTCCACCATAGGTCGCCTCGCATATATAAGAGAATGCATTGGCCTAAAAAAAACACTTTTTTAACACTTTTTACCATTTTTAGTCGATTTTTTTTCCAAAACTCGACTTATAGTTTGATGGGGGACGGTGGGCGGACGGGCGGCGGACGGGCGGCGTGTTTTGCTTATAACTCAACCGTTTATTGACGGATTAATTTGGTGTGTGAGTACATATCCATGCACGTAAGCTGCAGACCAAAAATCGGGTTCGTCCGCACATTTATTACAGAGTTATATTTGCCATTTTTCACTGATTTTAGGCTCGTTAGCGCAACAACTTCAACAAACGTTATCTGATTCGATTGAAATTTGGGATATAGGTGTCTCCCAAGAATATCTCGGACGAGTTCGAAAACCGTCCTGGTCTGATAAAATTTGATAGAGTTATGGCCCTTAATTAGTCATTTTTCACGAATTTTCAGCTCGTTAGCGCGATAACTTCAACAAACGTTATTCGATTTGATTGAAATTTGGGATATAGGTGTCTCCCAATAATATCTCGGACGAGTTCGAAAACCGGCCTGGTCCGATAAAATTTGATAGAGTTATGGCCCTTAATTAGTCATTTTTCACGAATTTTCAGCTCGTTAGCGCGATAACTTCAACAAACGTTATTTGATTTGATTGAAATTTGGTATATAGGTGTCTCCCAAGAATTTCTCGGACGAGTTCGAAAACCGGCCTGGTCCGATAAAATTTAATAGAGTTATGGCCCTTAATTAGTCATTTTTTCACGAATTTTCAGCTCGTTAGCGCGATAATTTAACAAACATCATCCTATTTGATTGAAATTTTGATATATAGGTGTCTCCCAAGAATAGCTCGGACGAGTTAGAAAACCGGCCCGGTCCGATAAAATTTGATAGAGTTATGGTCCTTAAGTAGTCATTTTTTACGAATTTTGAGCTCGTTAGCGCGATAACTTCAACAAACGTCATCCGATTCAACTAAAATTTGGTATATAAGTGTCTTCCAATAATATCCTGGACGAGTTCGAAAACCAGCCTGGCCCAATAAAATTTGATAGAGTTATGGCCCTTAATTAGTCATTTTTCGATTTTACCTATTAATTAGTCTACCGATACTGATGCACACCAATTGGCGGTAGCCACCGGCGGTAAGCCACCGAAAACGAGACACGGCATCTCTGATGCCACCTCTTTTTTCTTACATTCTTTAACAATTTTATAATTTTTAATGTGTTAAGCCAATGCATTCTCTTATATATGCGAGGCGACCTATGGTCGACTCGCATATATAAGAGAATGCATTGGCACAGGGCCGTTCTGTTGGGTAAGTCATTAAAGATCTATCATATAGGCGCTCGACAAAAAACCAACTTCCACAATATGTCTCTCTGTTACAAGTCATTATCGGTCGACCATCAACCTGTTGTTAATTGGACCAAATGTTCGATCATATTGTTTGCTGGTACACGCTAAAATAGTGTGTTGGGGTTCCGAATAGGTCGATACATACATTAAATATCTATATTGGACTTACTCAAGTCATCGTTTTAGTAAAGTCGAGTCCATAGTTTATTCAGCATGGAGAAATAAAGAGCATTCACTGTCAGTCTATTGTAGATATGGTAAATAAAGAGCGTTTATCAAAAATAAAAATCCTTAAAAGAAGCTGCAAAAAGCATACATTTACAGAGTTGGCTGAGACGAATCACAACCATACACGACAATATTGCGTGCTCTGGTTGGCGATGGAAAAGATAGTCCACCAATTTACTTTTTTTGTTTTTGTGTCTCTTTTCGTTATTTCAACGAAGTTGAACACGAATTTAACTTAACGAACAATGCAAAGTTTTGTATTGTCTGGTGTTGGTGTCATGTGCGGCTTTTCGAAATAGTATTAATCAGCCTGAATAAATGTAAAGACAGCGCGGACAGTTTGTTAGCGCGATGCCAAGTGATCATGGATAGCACGCGCCCATTCATAACTAGTGAGAGATAAGAGACATGTCTCGTTCTGTGTTTATTACACATCACCCGTCCTAGAATATGTGCATTAAAATTTACAGACTTACATGTACACGGTTAATTTAGGCAAACATATGGCTTGTTTTGTCATGTGTGATGATGCTTTTATTTATAGTTCCGGTTTGATGGTTGAGGCGAATGTACGTAATTTGACGTCAACGAGATGCGGATAGAACGTACAGTAATGCCCAAAGTAATCGACCACTTAACCACAGCAGAATTATGGGTAATTGTTCAGGATTTAGTCGGAAATATGGCTTGTTGTCATTCACCGGAAAGCCCTCTGTTAGAGCTTTCCGATGAATTGCAACAAGCCATATTTCCGAATAAATCCTGAACAATTACCCATAATTCTGCTGTGGTTAAGTGGTCAATTACTTTGGGCATTGCCGTATGTTCCATACCGATTTGTAAATATGCAACAGCAATAACACTGTGCTTCTAAGAATAAGCGTGTAATGAATAAAGCTTGTAGCCAGATTGTACGTTTATTTATAGCCATAACCCCCATCCACACTTCGTATACATAATTTGTAGGTTAACAAATCGAGTCCGTTAAAATGAATAGTAACTGTTTGATGTCAGCTCGTATACATTTGGCACATTGACCCACTGTTTTATTATGTCCCCCGAAAGTTTATAGAAATCAGAGATGTTCGTCAGTTCGTCCCAAATTGTTTCGGATGTTAACTTTAGTTTTAGTTAAACTGATTGTTTTAAAATTATGTGTATGTGGATTACCCACATGGAAATATAGGTCAAGTTCGAATTTGGGATAGGTCGGTCCCATTTTCCCCCGTGTTATGGACTTTGTTGACTTAGATTATTTCCCGATTATTGTGGTTTTTTCCGGATAATGAAATCATATACTTATTATTCTGGTTTCTAATTAAATTAAACTTGATGTGTTAACAACATAAGACAGTTGGAAGTTAAGTTTGATTATATAAATTGTACTTACTGATATTCTCATTGGTGTCGTACACTTCGAGACTCGCTCCGAAATTATCCACACAAAAATTTTCTATCACATTGCAGTGTCGCATAAGTCCAATCTCAAACCCTGGTATGTGAATCCAGTGCGCTGTGGCCAGGGCTATAACGTTCATAAGTAATCCAAGAAACAAACTCAACAACCCTAAACCGATGCTGATACTTGAAGAGGTCCCCATCGTTATTCCAGCGTCTCCTCTGTTCTCTTTAAACTGACTTGGATACACGGAACGTCCTGTGTAAACACTAATACTGTGTAGAAGATGACCTATAAATTTCGTCAAGTATACAGATGTGTCACTGGGTGATTGTGTTTTATCAGGTAAATATTAGGTAGGATGTGTGTGCAATAGCAATGAGTGGCCTCGTCGAAGGTATGTTATACGGATGAGCGCGATCCCATCGTAGCATGACGCCCGTATTATAAGCTGTACAATGTCTCTACTGCATTTATTGTGCGTTGACTAATAGGAAGAGAAAGCCGATAACATACAATATGCGGGTTTTATTACATATAAGGATTAACTCAGTAGGGTTCTTGTGATACAACACCATACACTAAATTGTATCGTATCCATGCGAGCCGATCGCATACCCAGTGACCACAGCTACATATACATGAAGCTGTGGGTACTCAAGTACAACTGTCCTGGTATGATTCGGATGTAAAAATAGTTTATTTCGTTTAAAGCCTCGTGGTGGATGGATTGGTTTTAACAATACTTTTTCATTGCTTGATCATCGATGAAACGGTCAATATAAACTTCATCCTTATATGGAGTTTTGTTGGTGTAGAATGTTGTAAAAATGTATAGCATTATACTTTGCAAAGGTCCCATTTAACCTTTAATTTAACGGTTGCAAACCAGTTCTAGATTAAATATTTAGATATAAGAAAGTCCCAACTAGAACATAGTTTGTGTAGCGGATTGTGAAGTAATAGTAGTTAAACCATAATAAAAGCAGTTATGAGGTCCCTAGGGGAGAAGTAGATCGCCTTGATTGCCATTATCCACGCACGTTTAGTATATGAATGGTCTTGGTAGCTGAACAGTCTTGCCCATAGGCCGGTGTGGATTTATCTTAACCCTTTACCCAACATAAGGGCCCTGTGCCAATGCATTCTCTTATATATGCGAGTCGACCATAGGTCGCCTCCCATATATAAGAGAATGCATTGGCTTAACACATTAAAAATTATAAAATTGTTAAAGAATGTAAGAAAAAATGGTAAAAAGTGTTAAAAAGAGTTTTTTTTTAGGCCAATGCATTCTCTTATATATGCGAGGCGACCTATGGTCGACTCGCATATATAAGAGAATGCATTGGCACAGGGCATAACTGTAACTATCACAATGTGGTCAAGGAGCCGGTTCAAATGATATCCATATTTGTATGGTTCTATTGAGACAGACCGAAGATATTTTAGGCTGTTGAAGCTTTATTTGGCCGGTTTTGGCCGGTTTGTTGGGTAAAGGGTTAAAGCCTACACTTTTTTTAGATACCCTGCACGATCGAGCCCTCGATCCATTCAATCCAGTAGATATATAGAGGGGTCATTTCTATATACCACAAGTGTGAACGAATGTTGTTCCCGAATTGTCGACCAGGGAAACAAAACGGTCTTTTTTCGTGTGAAAGTCACTAAATTGCAGTGTTTCCACATCTATCGTTGGTTGTCACACAGTACATGTATAATGCTCAATATAAAAACTTGCTTGGTATTATTGGTTCGTACGCTGTGTTATGTAAACAAAAGCCAGATTCAGTAACATTTTTGGCTTTTGTTTACATAAAGCATACGAAGTTGACAATAACATACTATCTACGCGATATTTATGATTGGTATACTATATAAGAAAGAGATATGTCTATAGTTTAATATTGTTTTTGTTTATGTCGGTTTTAGCGAATGTTAGTATTTCAACAGCATACCCACCGCGAAGGCCATCCGTCCATTTAAAACACTGGTAACTCAGACTGGACGAATTCATGGTAAAACACCCGGAAAGGGAGACGACTAAGCCGGTTGATCGGGCCAAGTCAAACCCAAGCTGCAAAACAGAGTTCAGTCCCCATCGCTACGCTATGTCTGACCGCTGGCGGAATGTGTATTTTCTTAATGAAATCTAACATTGTTTATTGAAGCATTTTGTGAGTTACAAATCATTCTGGCTTGATCAAGACAATTTATAAATGAATATGGACAGTTCAGATTCTCAGAATAAAGCAAAATGAATCGTAACCTACAAAAGTCTCAAATAAAACAATGAGTGTTTTCCTCTCATTTTGCGTATGTGCTGGCAGCGGTAAGTCATTCGTATCAGGGGGCTGAACTCTGCATGGCGCTTGGGTCAAACCAACCATCTGGCTGTGGAGACCAGACAAAGCAGTGTGTTGTGGAAACCTCAGTATATATCAGGCGTTATTAGAATCACTGAACTAATAGGTTCCCCATAGACGGACAGTGTTAACGTTTCAGCCAAAGTAACTGAACCGAAGCCTCCAGGCCACTCCAGTGATGTTTACCCAGCTAGATTGACACCAGCTGATCACGAAAATGCACCAAAAAAAAAATCACAGTTCATGTGCTTACGTTTTTAAATATACCCCCAAGTGTACGACAGGGGACAAATGCACAAATCAAATAAACAAGATATCATCCTTTAATAACGTGTCACATGTATCAGTTGAAGGCCATTCTTCAGTGAAATCACCGGTGTAAACTTGTGTGCGTCCATCATTTCCAGATGGTTTCCGGGTGATATATTTGGTATGTAAGCTGATTATTGAGGAGCACGGGTCAAGTTCGAATATGGGTGAGGTCCAGGGGGGAGTCGGAAAACATTTGCAGGCACGTATGCTGATTTTTGACTTTCGACCCTTGTTGTGACCCACCCACCCCCGCGTCCAAATTATTTTCCGTTTTCGGCAGTTTTTTCCTACCATTTTTGGACACCCACCCCCCTTTTAACACTAAAATAGAGATTTGCGGGGGGAAATTCACTGTAAACAGCTGTATATGAATTTATGTGCATACTATTAGTCATGGATGTTAACATTGACATGTAAATAGGAACAAGTCATTTTGGGGTCATTCGGTCAAAAAAAACATGGCTGCCAGCAGCCATCTTGGATTTCAAAATTCAATCCATTACATGGGCTACAGGCTATACTGTTTGTCTGATCATCATGAAATTTGTCATTTATGTTAATATTGACATATAGATGTGTTTTAAGCGAAACTCATTGCAAAAACAGTAAAAAAAGACTTGCAGGAAAAATATTTTTGAGTTGCGGAAAAAATTGTTTGTTGGACCTATCGACCACCCACCCACCCCGGATAATTTTTGTTTCCACCCCCCTGTGAGGTCCGTATTTTTTTGCCGGAGTTATGGTCCTTGTCGACTTATATATAGAATTAACCGAATATTTTGGTTTATGGATAATAACTTTAGTTAAAGTTACCCAACTTTAGTTAAAGTTACCCGATTGTTTACAAATTTGGTACATATATGTTAATGACTCCCATGTAAATACATGTGTGTTAACAACATATATAGACAGTTGGAAGACAAATTTGATCCATTGATTGTTCCCAGAATAAAAAAATTTATTTAAAAAAAAGAAGCGATCAGTATGCCATATATATAGCGGTATTTTATTTCCCACTCAACTACAAGTGTTTTTTTTACTAACCACCCCTTTACGTCGCACCTTGCGATAAACAAGGCGCCACATCAGGGGACTCATACTCTTCGCAGTGGGTCGGTATGGCATTCTTCTACTCCGGTACGCATGTACGTCGAATTGTGTTTAAAGGTACTCAATCCGAATTAATACTCGCAAATTACTATATTTCCTTGGCTTCGGGGGAAAACAATATTTGATTCGAGTCGAGGAACCCACCCATCAAAGCTAGGAGTGATCAGATATCGATGTTTGAAATCTATTATTTGTGTCAGATATTTGACAACCGGCAAAATTTCGTTGAACAAAACGTTGATAAATAACAGGTTTTGGGCAATTTTATACTATAGTTGACTGTGGTTAGCATTATTTTTGGGCAATTAATCGATTCTGATAACTGAAGCGGCATTTCAAAATATGTTGTTGTTGGAATCTGATGATATGGGGACCGTCGAATCGGATTGAGTACCTTTAAGAACGCTATCTGCATGTAAAGAAAATGTTGTGGAGAAAATCAATCAAAAGGAAAATATCTCTCACAAACGTGTATTATCGGTTATCTCTGACACACGTGTATTATCGGTTATGGAGCCAGATTTGAAGGTGACTAAGTCATCTTATTTTATCTGTAAAGTCAGAAAAATAATCCTCACATCTTAAAACTAAACAGTTTCAAACTCTCTCTCAAAACTATCAAAGAAATCCGCGATTCGACGTCAGTTTTTGTGATAATTCAGACGTTTATTAGCGTTTAAGCAAACATAACTTGAGCTGACACTGAATCTGCTTGGAATCGCCTCATTATGAGTCGATATGTGACTAAAACGTTATCATTTTCAGCATATTATCGACTCAAAATGCGTAGATTCAAAGCAGATCATCTGCCTAAAACAAATTCTATTATAAGCAGATAATGTGCGGGGTTTCTAGAGATCAGGCTGCACACAAATGTATAACAAACATATACACGGCGCGGTGGTAAGATATGAATCGATAAATTGGGTGGTCTTTCATACCAAAGTTGCCCTTTATGATTATTTTCTCCTTGCATGTGTTACTAATCTTTTACTCTATGTCAAAGTTCTGCGAATGTAACACTAACAATCTAATTGAGCTTAATCGGTCTCCAAAATGTCAACATGCGTATGTGCTTGTATAGGTGGTTCAGACGCAATTTAAATTGCTCCCTGAAAGGAATCCTCATTCATGTGACATGTTAATTGTTGGTATTTATGTGGATAACATATGAACGCAAATTATTTGCCTTGGCTTGCACATCATGTGGCGTCGGTTTGTCCACGGTTCCTACTATTGTAAAACTGCTGTTGTATATGTTTGCCATAACACCTCTAATTAAACAACTAACATTTTGTTTTACCCTGTGCCAATGCATTCTCTTATATATGCGAGTCGACCATAGGTCGCCTCGCATATATAAGAGAATGCATTGGCCTAACAATTTTTTACAATTTTAATAATTTTTTCTTGTATTCTTTAACAATTTTATAATTTCACCCATACAGAGCCCCAGACGACATTCTTCTATATGCTTCTATATATGTGTGGGGCTCCCTGCAGGGTAATGGTCTGTTTTATCATGGTATTATATGCGTCTGAGTTGAGACCAGCGACCTGATATGCTAGTATAAAATATTTCTAAACGGAAAATACCAATATATAGAATCTATATATATACTCTGAACAAAAACTAACAGATGAATTTTTCCAGCTTACGTTGTCTCATGTTGAGCATAAATATGGGCCAGATTTTCTAGATTTCTGGACTATTTCATGGCTTGATAACTTTAAATGTCTTTTCGTGGAATGTGGTATCCGTATGGAAGTAATTGAGAGATGCAGGATGATTCGACAGCTGGGCAATCGGCACCTAGTTTTCGTGACGTTTCGACACTTATTTGTTTCAGTCCAAGCAGTTGTTCACGCACATTGCACCAATGAGCACTAATACTGAGTACGTGCACGCCTCAATAAATCTGATATACCTATTTTAACTTCAGTACCGGACCAGGATGGTCGTTTCCCAAAAAACAGTATATAGATAATAATTAGCATTCTCAATTATGATCGTTTTCTACTGGTTTTCGTTGTGCAACTGATGGCTTCTTTTAGATTTTAGAAATACTTGCACTAAATAAATGATTAACTTTTAAAATTTCTCTTGTATATGGCAAGCTGAAAATTAACTGTCTCCACCTTACGCAAAGCACAAGTATATATCTGGTGGAGACATAATATTGAAGAGTGTACATGTACGTATGCCGTTGAAGGTGCCAGTATATAGGCATTCCAGATTTTGCGCTAAAAGTTTGTAGTACATGAACAGATGTAACTCAATTTGCAATGTTACCTTTTCAAAGCGATGTGACTATTAAATTTAATTTCGGCAATGCCAATATCGAAACGTATGTATGATATTTCTGTGCGGGAACATTTGTCTCAGCGTCCGTTCTGGTTACGTTTATCTTGGGGTTTGCATGACATGTTGACGCTTCAGAGCAGTTTCATACAGTAATATGAATTTGGTCTCAATATGTTGTTTGGTGAGTATATGATGGTTAAACAGGGATGGTTGTATATAATATCATTTCCAGTGAACTCCGTCGGATGCGAAGGGAATATTGAACTAGAATATATAATTGAATGATGTTTTTGTTTCGAAAAAAATAAATCATTGGAGCATACATAACTTCCAACTCCCAACTACATATACCTACTTGTATTTGATTAGACACAAACTGATTCAGCATATTCGAAGTCTGAAATGGGTATATATGTTTTGTATCAAACTGTATTTTCAGCTGATTAAAATCTTCACACCATATGTAAAGCAACCGGACAACAATCCCTGTACTGAAATCATTCGGACTATACCTGACTCACAAGATATGTTCTTAGAAATACAGGGGTGAAGGAGAAGATCACTCGATCTTTTCGACCATTCCGGGCGCGAACTCTATATACTCTCATAGAATGTAAAGTGTTTATTACACCTCCTCGTGGACGGTTGGACGCAGCTGATAGATTCATGTTACTTCGGTTTGTATGTTCAAAGTACATGAAGTCCGTATTTTAATCATAAATCTATATTGTGATCCAAAAACGAGAGGAAGACGAGCAGATATTAGCTTTAATTTTATGCCTGAAGATTGTGACTTATAATATATTGATTAATATTTTGACGTGTGCATGATTAAAAATAAATCACATTTTACAATCACATCTTGCAGTAATTATTTCAGCAATGAATTTATAATTATTATTATGTGAACTATTCTTCGGTCTTTGATATGGTGACTCTAAAGTCATCCGACCTCCTGGTGTCTCATTTGGTATTTGAGGAATTAAGTCATGTTAAATTATATTGTGTATATATGTCAACAGTTTATTTGTGTATGTATATATTGTATCATATTGTCTCCATGTTTGGAGGAATAAACATCTCTCTCTCTCTTTAGGCATCCCAACTCTCTGAGACATTGTCAATACAAAGCATTGCAACCTACCCATTATTGTGGTAAGTTCGTTAACCCTTTACCCAACAGAACGGCCCTGTGCCAATGCATTCTCTTATATATGCGAGTCGACCATAGGTCGCCTCGCATATATAAGAGAATGCATTGGCTTAACACATTAAAAATTATAAAATTGTTAAAGAATGTAAGAAAAAATGGTAAAAAGTGTTAAAAAAAGATTTTTTTTAGGCCAATGCATTCTCTTATATATGCGAGGCGACCTATGGTCGACTCGCATATATAAGAGAATGCATTGGCACAGGGCTAACTGTAACTATCACAATGTGGTCAAGGAGCCGGTTCCAATGATATCCATATTTGTATGGTTCTATTGAGACAGACCGAAGATATTTTAGGCTGTTGAAGCTTTATTTGGCCGGTTTTGGCCGGTTTGTTGGGTAAAGGGTTAACAAAATGATCAAACGCAATGTTGATGTCATGAAATATGAATTCAGGAACTTCACAACATTGGTTACAAACAATCTACAACTATATATTTGCTGATTCCGTAAACCGACCATTGGGCGACATTTGCAAGACACATCATGAACTGGTGGAAACCATTTGTAATATTATGCATCAGTCATACGACGAAGAATTATACACCAACGATTCGGATATCTCACACCCAAACGACGTCAGTGTATAATAAGACATTCCACATATACAATCAGCAGCAGGGTTCGCGCTGCCACTTGTCAATGGCAAAAATTATTCACATTTGGCAAAAATTAATTACATTTGGCAAACAATTTGGCTAGTCACTTTTTAATTCCTCAAGAAAGTTGAAAAATATTGTTCAATCAGTACCATTCATTTCAGGAAACTCTTACAACATAATTATATTAGTGGTGTTTTATAAGGTTTAGGAAAAGTTAACACCTCTATTAAAATGCTGTTAATCTAATAGCCTTAGTATCGATTACTAGTATTTAGTGTGGTGGTGGGGTGCTGTTTACATAGCTAACCCTCCTGTGATGTGCCCTTCTGCCATTCGGTGATTGGCTTATTGTTGTATTATAAACCACAATGGAGATGCGAGTTTAATTAATTATTAATTAACTGCTTTTCTATCGATATCAAAAGTCGTACAAACCGCGAGTGTCGAAACATAAGACTTAAGGTTGGAGAAAATGATACTATCATGGATAGCATTTGCTAAATTAATTTGGCAATAGATATTTTCATGTGGCAAATTATTTGGCAAAATTGAATTTCGGTCCAGCGCGGACCCTGATCAGCAGACAACATCTCCATACAGACAAGTTCAATCGACATCTCCCTACAGACAAGTTCAATCGAAATCAAATGACGATCACTATACTTCTTTCAACTACACGAAAGACCGATAAAACATCACAAGTGATGTTCTGAGGTACACTCGATTACAGTGTACGAAAGACCGATAAAACATCACAAGTGCATGTTCTGATGTACATTCGATTACAGTGTGACGTTATATTACATGCATGGCTTTAAGAAATATCTGAATTAGTATGAACTCCGGTTTACAGTTGTTCGCATGCTCAGAGGAAACACAGCCAGACTAAATATTTGCGACAGCGATCTTGATGATGTATTATCTTGAAAACTTCTGGCCGAAAGATGCCGAATGCAGAACGTGGATTCATACAAGCGACATTTAGCTTATACGTCTATATAATACTATGATAGCCCGTTGATATGGGCATTCGTTATTGAATTGAATTCTTATTTGCATATAGTCAACATTTAAGTTGCCACAATGCCTACTTATTTTAGTTGTGTGTTTGTTGAGCAATTGTGTACCTTCAGGTTACAGAGCGGATTGCAGAATGGATAGTTCTAATCTTAATCTGTTGACTTGGAACGCTACTGGTATTATGTCATCAGGCTCATATCTCAGCACAGGATTGTATGACATAATTTGTGTCAGCCAACATTGTTTGTTTGAACACAACCTTGACTTTCTCGAATCACCTGACAAATCTTATGAATATCACGCGGCATGATTGTGATTATCGTCAGAGAACACCAACACTGCCTAACAAGAAAACCAATGTCAGAAATGGTAACGCGCTCAAGGTCATATATTATATACCCATGCATGTTTGTAATTATAGAATATAAAATATATTGGTTTCCCGAATGACCAACTCAGAATTCCGTTAAAATAACAATAACAACCAGCACCTATAATTAACGAATCGGCGGCCGACTCGGCCGACTCCGACCACAACCCTCAGTGTGCTGCAAAACGAAAAATGTCTATAAAAGTTGAAATATAAGACTTACAAATTATCTTTTTCATTTGTTTTATTTGTAATTGACATAGCTTGTCACAAACCAAAAATCAACATTATTGACATAATCATGTAAAGGACAATAAACGAAATTGATATTACCAACTATACACCTTTTACCGGACTCGGCCTCTTGGTCGCGCAGTTCGACTTTTAAATCCGTCCCAAAAATTCCCAATATCTATAAATAAAAACCCCAGCGTAAACTCCAGCCGAAACAAGAATTTGGACACCAGTATACACGCGGCGCGCTTAATAAAAGAGGGAGACCGTCATACAAATTACCTTTTTCATTTCTTTTATTTGTAATTGACATAGCTATATAGTCACAAACACAAAATCAACATTATTGACATAATAATATAAAGGACAATAAACGAAATTGAAATTCCCAACTACACCTTTTACCGGACTCGGCCTCCGGGTCGCGCAGTCCGACTTTTAAATCCGTCACAAAAAATCCATTTTTCTATAAATAAAAACCCCAGCGTAAACTCCAGCGCCCAGGCGAAACAAGAATTTGGACATTAGTATACACGCGGCGCGCGTAATAATAACAAAATATCGTCAGCCGCAAAAGTAAGTTGAATCTCATATCAAATAAACCCATTTAACGATATTTATTCATGTTACAATAATCATCGTCAGCTCCATGTTATGGCTGACTGTTATGCTGTATAATTATGTAACATATGATAACAATAGGATGTTTTGTGTATAAATGTACCCATCGAGCTATTGTGATCCCAAAACCGAGCAGTTATTAGCTTTAAGTTTATGCCTGAAGATTGTGACGTATAATATAAATATAAATAAATATGTTGACTTGTGCATGATTATCAATAAACCACATTTTACACCGCGTCACCTGTCTTTTGGGCATCTGTGCCCGGGTTTATGGAAATTAAATCGATTGGGTTATATTTTACATCGATCAGGAGATTATATAGGTACGCACGAGTGGCGTTGGACGTGGAAAGCTGGATTTATACAATGCATGTATGTGAGCTCAAGTGTCGCTCGACGTGGAAATACGGATTAAAGGTTGGCGTGAACGACTCTATATGTGGGAGGGGAGAGTGGTTTGTGGCACAATCTCCGGATATCAATTCACAAAATCAAAATGATCACAGGATTTATCGTGGTTTCAGTTTTTTTATGCGGACTATGTGCTTCAAAGTTCAGCTTCAAAAAAGACCTGCGACTGGATACGCCTTTTCCACCACCGCAGACGAAGGCAGGAGTAAACATACCGAATGGACATCTACGACCACTAGGTACGGACCAGTCGACACATGGGTAATTTTGTGAATCATTCTATACACGAAATAGTGCCGATTCATTATACATTAGTGCCCTAAATAATCGACTCCTTAATCACATTAGAATTACTGAGAGCTTTTCGATGAATGGCAACAAGCCATATTCCCGACTAAATCTGAACAGTTAACCATAATTCTGTTGTGGTTAAGGAGTCGATTATTTAGGGCATTATTGTATATCTTTGCACAGTTCTTGCATTACGACATTCTGGGGTTTCAAACCAAAACACATTTTCATACCAAAGTTATTTAAAAAAAAAAACACTAATGAACCAATGGGTATACGTCACAGCTTTAGCATTCGGTTTGTGATATTCACAATTATTTAATTGTACATTATTTTCTCATCGCATACCGTGTCACCTAATTCCCACCCCTTGAAATAAATCAATATATAATTAACCATTTTTAATCTGTATACATGCTCATTGATGAGTAGTTCCCTAAGGAGATGTTCAGATTCTAATTCCAACAAACGACCATTTAACATATCTGAACATTTCCCACCCAAGAATATCAACATATCCTCGTGCAAATACGCATATAATCGACTATATTGTGGAATAGGTACATAATGGGATTATTTTATTCTGAAATAAGCATAAATTGGACATATACCCGTTATTTCGTTTTATGGCCACATTGAAAACAATTGTTAAAGAGCGTACACCTGAAAAGTCGTAGGTTGCATTCTTTGTGTTATTCCGTGAATAATCTGCTTAGAACCTCCTCATTATGAGATAATGTGACTGAAATACTCTAATTTTCAGCACATTATCGACTCAAAACGAGGCGATTCTAAGCACATTATCTACCTAAAACAAGTTTTAACATAAGCAGAATATGAATTCTTTACCTGAACATCCCTCTATAATTATACATAATGGACTATTCCAATGAATACTTTTATGACTGAGTGGGAGAATCGATTTAGTATGGGTTAATGTGTGACTATAAATGCAAACTAGTCACACCAAATGTTTCAACGGCTCACGGCTCAAGAACACACTGCCATGTACTAAATGTATATATCATTTTCAAAAAAATAAAGAAATTACCAAAAAAAAAATCTAAAAAAAATAAAAAATATTCTATTGAATGTAAATCATATGTATACATCTCTGTCTAAACCATCCACATATATCGTTAACCATTAAAGTCTATCTTGTACATTATCATTCAGATTTATTTCATCTATTAAAGCCCAAATAACACTGTATATAAATTTGTCAATATATGTTTTCATCTACGCCCGTGCCAAAGGGAGGTAGGACGGGCCATAAAAAATGCAACAACCTGACATAGCTAAGACAAACTCTCTCAGCGCGATTGGTCTGTATTGGAATCTCTATATATTGGCGCATTGAATCACACGCTTTGCCTTGCAGTTGTTTAGCGGCTTGCAAAACTAACAAACTAAAAATACAAACTAACACCATTTTAACATTATAACACGGGACCCATTCCTTTTTTTCAGCGCACCACACGACTCGCTCAGCAACAACAAAAACATCATAGGGACACACCGGGATCCACCACATACCCCGTATTAAAGCTCGTGGGCCCTTCCCACAACAACCCAATTCAAATCAATTCAATTCAAGATATAACATTTAATTCAATTATATTCAACTTTTGCCGTGTCCAGACATGAGGTTTTTTTCTATGTACAATACCTTCAAACACAAACCGTGGGATGAAGGAGAAGATCACTCGATCTTTTCGAACATCTCGGGCGCTCCGCGCCCATCTACTACCCTTATAAATGTTTCAAATCTCCAACTGCGATGATCTGAGATTTACGTGAGGGTGAACTATTGTTAACCTCGGGGTTACCTCATTATGGGGATCGTTTAACCCTTTCTTTACTAAATTGATTAACCTATTCATCTATAAAAGTATATATTGGAATAGTCTATTACTCATCTGGAGGTATATTCAGGTAATAAAAGCAAACAAATAGATGAGAAGATAATACAAGTGCAGAAGGATTCATTGGAGGGAAATGTTCAGATTTCCTATGGGATAACTACTCATCAATGAATGAATTTCTATGGGATAACTACTCATCAATGAATGAATATTTAGTACAGAAAAAGTTAATATGTTGATCATTTAAAGGGTCGCGAGAGTGCCAAAACTGTTCAGTGTCATTGCAGGTTTCTGATGAGCCCGTTTCAGTTAAAATGACATTCAGGTTTTTATCTCCCTGTTGAATTAAACTGACTTGGCTCATTCGAAACCCAAAAACTAAAGTCTTGTGTATACGAAACTCGGTTTTAAGTAAAATATATGACAGAACGTTGCCAATTGTGATATATTTGGTGCGGAATTTTGCCGATATTTGCATTCACACTACGTGGTCATGAAACCTATAGTATTATTATTATTTAATACAGTTATAACGCGCAAATTCAATATACATATACATATACGTATTATGTCGTGTACTGCGCGTAATTTCCCCTAAGTTCTCATTCGACTGAAATAATAATAATAATGACCAGTTTTATATAGCGATTAACCAATTACTTGCTCTAACACGCTTGGTACAATATTACCCCAGTAATTTGTACAAGCCAACCAATGAACCGTCTGCAGCCATTGCAGGCGCTGCTCTAGTTTGATTGAACATGCTCTGATGCTCATCAGAATGACAAGCTGACTGGTACTCTTTTAACGCACGAGTGATGCGAAGCCGACATAGGACGAGCGACATTGCTCAACGGTCATAACTTGGCGCGGGTTTCGATACAGCGAGCAATCCGACAATTGCACGTCGCTCAAAGCGACCAAGCCACTGCTATGTGGAGACTCAATGACCGGAGACGCGCTGCGAACCCGTATCGATGTGTTTACAGCGAATACAAGTCCGACTCGCTAACCACCGGACCCTATGAATTTCAGGCTGGCAGCGATACCCAGAGGGAAGGGTGAGAGCCATAACCCGTTTTCCCGAGCCGGAAGAGTTTTTCAAGAATTATGTCAACAAAAGTAAACCAGTTAGTTTCACAAATGTCCTGGGTGACTTACCTCTACTTAACAACTGGAGCAGCGACAGCTACTTGACAGAAAGGTGAGTTCAGTGACAAACAAGAAGTGGCACCACTGGTGGTAGCATACCAACACACTGGCAATTTGAAACGTGGCTGGAACACACATTTATTATAAACAATGGAGAATAACTCGTAAGAGATCCTATAGCTCGTGGCTGACATACTCAGACGGACGGAATAAAACACAATCAGATAAACATAATTCAAGAACGGAAAAGGCGATCAACGCCATCGGCTCTTTTGTAAAAAAAAAAAAACACCTGATACACCGGAATACATCATCTACTCTTTTGAAAAAAAAACCACACACAGGATACACCGGAATATAATCGTGTGGTTTAAAGACGCCACATTCGTGTAGTTTGGGTCAGGGATGGAAAGGGGGTGGCAATAACATTGATAAGAATATTTTAGTTGCCGATTTCCACCCAAGTTATATATAGTCATCTACATGATACGAGAAATCTTATGGTGTGGTTTAAAGAAACCAAAGTGACCCTATTCGAATCGGTGGCGGGGAGGGGAGGCAACAACAGTGTATGAACAACACTGTGTCGCCTATTGTCACCAAATTATATAATAATATATTCATGGCATTTAATGGTGTGAACACGGCATTGTCCTATCTTGAAGTTGAGCTACAGTGTCACTGACACTTTATTTTAGAATATTTGTTCAATGCTATGACCATTTTAAGTGCTTATTATACTTTTACATTTGGATTGGACTTTGGATTTGGACTTGTATTTTATTGGACTAATTGAACTGTCGTTTGTAATGTTGCTGTAATAGTAACTTTTACATAACAATAATTTTGACATGTGAAACAATCGATGATGGAAATAAAAACCAAATTGATCTATTTCGCATGTACTTGTTGATGATATTTGGTTTATATAGATGTTCATAACTTTTCGCATTATCCAACTCCGAAGCATTGTGTCACTTGAAAATATCTGTGTTGTTAGGTTTGGTGCTATCAATGTTTCCGTGACTGTGCAGAAAGAAAGGCTGAGAAGAAAACCACGAGCGATGTCATACCGGGAATTCCTAACTGAGTACGAGTATGAGGATTGGTATCTATCCATGATCGTCTCTACAGAAATGGCGGCTGAAATTCCGGTATGTGCATGTATAACAATAACGCCAAATATGCAATGATAGCCCACCAGGTCACACAATGATAGCCCATCAGGTCACACAATGATAGCCCACCAGGTCACACAATGATAGCCCACCAGGTCACACAATGATAGCCCACCAGGTCACACAATGATAGCCCATCAGGTCACACAATGATAGCCCATAAGGTCACACAATGATAGCCCACCAGGTCACACAATGATAGCCCACCAGGTCACACAATGATAGCCCACCAGGTCACACAATGATAGCCCACCAGGTCACACAATGATAGCCCACCAGGTCACACAATGATAGCCCACCAGGTCACACAATGATAGCACACCAGGTCACACAATGATAGCCCATCAGGTCACACAATGATAGCCCACCAGGTCACACAATGATAGCCCACCAGGTCACACCTTGATGGCAAATTTGGTTCAATTGCAGCAGTAAAGGATGAGCGTAAATTCAACTTCATCAGGGTGGCGTAATGTTATCAGTGGCGTGCCCCATGGACTCGTTCTTTGACCAGTTCTTTTCAATATATATAAATGATATACCGCAAAGTTCATCCTGAATGTACCACAATTTACAGACGACACCAATATCATAGGGAACTGTAACCTAACACATGTAATGTGTTTAATAATGCATCATATAACGCCGAAACTAAGAGTCCAGAGATTAAATGACGATGAACCTGATGTTGGGTATCTGGTATCGTTTCTCCGTTCCTTAAAGGTACGGTTGGCCTTGGCGGTGGGTATCATGTGAAAATATTTCCACCCGTCAAAAACCGCCACAAACAGAAAGAACATCAAAATGTAGACAGACTTTGTCCGTATACAAATAAGAAATGTCGCATAAACAGTATGTTATTGTCAAATGTTTGACCATTGTTATGTAAACAAAAGCATAAAAAGTTACTTTTCTGGTGTTTGTTTATATTATGATGGTAAACATAAAGAGCGTTCTTTGTTGGTGAATTCCTGATATGGAACTAATAAAGAGCGTTTATGCCATTTGTGTGTGATTAGCCAGTAGCATTGTGCTGTCTTCTGTAAGACAATCAGGCTCTTGCTTAGGTAAAATATAGTAGGTCTTTATGATAACATGCTGTTTACGTGATGGTCATGGTATATATGAACGAAACTGTATGCGTTTTAATGTTTTTCTGTTAACGGTGATTAGAACAAATATGAATATTTTCGACAACTAAGGCCTCACGTGCCTTTAAAGTTCAGATTTGACACAGAATTATTTCAAACTTTCCTATGGCAATGTTCAGCTTCCAAGTAAAAGAAAAAAGAAACATACTTGTAATCATTAGCATCCGTATGGCACAGGTACGGCACCATGGATCACCGTTCATGGAAAGCAGCTGCGGGCAGAGATACGGCCATCTGATGGTGATAGTTCCTAAACATTACTGTTGGAAGACCAGGTTTGTGCCCTCGTTAACTTTCTCGATCGGTTCTTTCAAAATAAGAACATATTTGTCCAAGATCGCGTGATTTATTTATCATTGTAAATATGTTATGAATATATATACAGTCTATATGTATCCTATCCATGTTTTAAAGACTGAATAAAACAGTTGAACGTTGACAGAAGGCGAAAATCCACAAAACATCCATCAGTTTTACGCTGAAAACGATCATAATTCGATCAGCATTATTATAGACCGTGAGCTGCATATACCCCCTCCCCCATATGCGGAGTTTTCGTGGTTATGATATCTGTGTATAACTATATCAGTCCTTCAATTTGCCGACTGTTTTCCATCTGGCTATTGTGGCTTTCTAGAGTTATTGGTCATTGAATCCAAGATGGCCGCCAAAATTGAATATCTAACCTGGTAAAATTTAATTCGTAATTACTCAGAAAGTTTATGAGGTATTAAGTCATGCGATATGTCATTCTATTTATAATTTAGTACCCCTTATTTCTAGTTATGAATAAATTCTATACTTCAAAATGGCTGCCAAAATGGTCGCTGGAATTTGGAAAATATGACGCTTTTTCACTAATATCTTCTAGATCAGTTTCTGATGTTTGGAACTGGTTAATAATTGTTACTGTATTTGTTAGACACGATTTATCACAGACGATCATTGCACTATTTGATTAGGCTGACGATTCCAAACGTATAAAAACTTCCTCTTCTGAATGTCAGTATCAAAACCTAACAATGAGCTGATGGGTCCGATCTAATTATCTGTTGCAATAGCACACGTATATAGGTGGTGCCGTGGTGTTTTTATGATGTCAAACGGGATAAACAAATGTGTGTGGTTTCGACAAGCAATAGCTCATAGTATCACAATGGTATTAAGCATATGTGTGGCCATTTATTCGACCAATACAATTGTCAGTGTTCTGGTATGGCCAATAAAGGTAGGCAGCAAAGAATGCAACCACCCAACGATCGACGAATAATAAGTAAATACACGACTGTAATTAACCCTTTCAGTGCCAGGTCCGATTTTTGTATCAACCCATATACCCTGTGCCAATGCATTCTCCTATATATGCGAGTCGACCATAGGTCGCCTCGCATATATAAGAGAATGCATTGGCCTAACAATTTTTCATCATTTGTTATTATTTTTTACAATTTTTTACAATTTTAATAATTTGTTCTTATATTCTTTGACAGACTTATTTTGTAGGTTTAGTGCTAGGGAATCTTATGTTTTTCATGGGCATCAAAATTATTGTTTTGAGTTATAACATGCCCCTAAGGTTTTATCCAGTTTGTTTTTAAATTCGCTATAGCATGCTTAAGCATACCCAAAAAAGATTCAACCCAAAAAAATCTAAAAACAAAAAATAACAAATAATATTTTATTTGTTTAGGGCCGATTTTACAGACCGTAAATTAGGGTCGATGAGATCGGCCCCTGGCACTGGAAGGGTTAATGAAAATTTCAACGATTGACGAGTGTTGGGGGAGGATGAGGCACGACCCTCGCGTCATGTTCCTTATAACCCACATACCATCGCAGCTAGCCCAGGTGGCGACTCTGCATACATGAATGTGCATGTTTAGTTTATGTTTTCGGTAGCTGCCGAGCTGCTTGCGATGTGGAACATTCCGAGACTATCTGCAGTACGCGGAACTATGGATGAGCAGCGGAAGGATGGCGTCTCTGTTACACAATCACGAGGATCACGTCATCCACTGCGTTCTCTTCGGGAGGAAGGACTTTATACTTATCGAACAGAAGTACAAAGATGTGTTCGACTTTGAGCTCTCGGTATGTAAATTATTGCGGTCAAATGTCATTACAATAACTTTTAAAATTATGCATTTGAGCGGCATTCATTTCAGGAAACAGTACATTAAATACGGGAAATATATCCATAATTCATTATACCCATCGCAATATAGGAGACATCTTTTTCGAGTATTTATCAGTGATAGATATTCATGACTGATTAGTCTTTCGTATCTTGTTGTATTTATAACTTTTTGTAAATACTACGATTCTCACTAAAATTTAATGCGCCAGGAATGCACTCCATATTTGGAAACGGTTCATTACGTCATGTTGGGAATGTTGCGTCGTCTTATAAATGAAATCGAGAAATCTGTAGGCGTACATATGATATGATATTCGTTGGCTTTTCAAAGAAACTATTTGGTGATATAATAGACAAGAAACAAAAAATGATTTAAAGTCATTTCTGTCATTACTTCCTTGTTAATCTAAGGACCAGGCGCGCGTTTTCCATAAACCCAGGTTGCAAGAGATGTTCAGCAAAGACATTTTTGGGATTTATCTGGCGAACATTCTTAAATTTTACAATATCCTGATCTGCACAGTAGATTTAAATGGAACAATTAATAAGAGTTCACAACAACGTGGATTTTAATACATTTCAGAGGTTAAAATATTATTTTCATGTTTGTCGATTTAGGTACCAATAGCTGCTAAAAATAGTTAATAAATTCACACGATCTAATCGCCAAAACGGCTTATTATCTTGGCTCTATGAGAGGAAGCTTCTTCGTGCCATCATGTGGAATTATATGTTTAACCCTTTACCCAACAAACCGGCCAAAACCGGCCAAATAAAGCTTCGACAGCCTAAATTATCTTGGGTCTGTCTCAATAAAACCATACAAATATGGATATCATTGGAATCGGCTCCTTGACCACATTGTGATAGTTACAGTTATGCCCTGTGCCAAAGCATTCTCTTATATATGCGAGTCGACCATAGGTCGCCTCGCATATATAAGAGAATGCATTGGCCTAAAAAAAATCTTTTTTTACCATTTTTTCTTACATTCTTTAACAATTTTATAATTTTTAATGTGTTAAGCCAATGCATTCTCTTATATATGCGAGGCGACCTATGGTCGACTCGCATATATAAGAGAATGCATTGGCACAGGGTCCTTCTGTTGGGTAAAGGGTTAACCGAACTGATAGAACATCATACCCCCATATAATATTGTATAATGAAGAAAAAGAATCCACAGATAGACCAGACCAAAATAATTTTGATATTCAGGCTGGTCCACTCAAACCGGGAGCAATCAACTGGAAATAGTCACAACCCAACGGTATCAGAGATACCTGGTCAGCTGGGCATTTGGTTGTAGACATATGA
The DNA here is from genome assembly GCA_032622095.1 of Siphonodentalium dalli. Lineage (NCBI taxonomy): Eukaryota > Metazoa > Mollusca > Scaphopoda > Gadilida > Siphonodentaliidae > Siphonodentalium > Siphonodentalium dalli. The sequence continues at coordinate 279,029,073 of CP136063.1, forward strand.
CCTGAAGCTCATCTCAGTCCAAAAGTTTTGGTAATCAACAGGCAAGACATGAGCATTTCCAAATATAGAACCGATGTTCTTTTATGGAGTTATTTCCCTTTTTTCAACTTTTTTTTTACTTAGAATTTTTTTTACTTTTTCGGTTTCCGGATGATATCTCAAGTTTGGATCCTTTAATTGCAAATAAAGTTTTTATGTGGATCAGTCGTATCAAGATACAGGTTGAGTTCGAATTTGAGTTTGATCCGATGATTTTTCCTAGAGTTATGGACTTTTTTCGACTTATAAAATTCAATTTTTCCTTTTTTCTTTGGTTTCCGGATGATAACTCAAGTTTGGACTGTTAAATTGAAAATTTCGTTTTTTTGTGAGTCATTGATATCAAAATACAGGTCAAATTCGAATTTGAGTTTGATCCAATGATTTTCTCCAGAGTTATGAGCCTTTCGACTTTGATTTGTTGTTATAATTTTCTGTATGAGGGTACCTTCATGGTGTAATCAACTCCTCCTACAGTTTTGATCGTAGATATTTGAAACTTCCGAGTATTGTTACCCACATATTGGAGATGTTCAACATGTATATAGATGACGGAAAAATTATTTTTTTACGGAATTATTAACACATGTCAACATTTTTTTTTATTCTTTAACAAAGACTTGCCACGTTGTCGGGGGACACTGTGGTCGGCTGACCTTTTATTATTTGTTGAATGGAGAAAAATCAAGTCTCACGATCTTCAGATATGAACTTCATTTTTGGAAATGTTCTTTCTCACTGAAGTTCTTGGTACCAGAAAACAGCGACAGTTTACATATTGTTCATGCTATAAATTTATAATTTCCGATTAGCTCAGGGGGGGGGGGGGGTCGGAAAAAAAAGCTGTATATGAATTTCTGTGCATACTATATATCATGGATGTTAACATGGACATGTAAATAGGAATGAGTCATTTTGAGGTCATTCGGCCAAAAAAACATGGCTGCCAGCGGCCATCTTGGATTTCAAAATACAACACGATAACTGCCTGCAGTCAGTTTACCAGTTAGAATTACATTATTTCTCTCATTCAAAGTGGTTTTGAAGCCCAACTCATTTCCAAAACACTAAAAAAACAAGCAGGAAATTATTTTTTTAGTTGCGGAAAAAATTGCTTGTTGGTGGCTTTGACCACCCACCAACCCCGGTATACGCGCCGGAAATTTTGTTTTCACCCCCCCCCCTGATTAGCTGACGGTTCTTAAAGATGGTCTATGTCTTCATATAAAAAGTTTAATATAGTTTCCTGGGTACAAAATAATAATTAAGAATCTAAGACCCCTCTCTGGAAACGCTTCTATCAATTAAAGGCCCACTTAATTTTCGACTGACCTGATTACAGTATACACAACATATCCCATATTATATACCATTTGGAAGAGGAACCAAACATATATATATTCCATCAGAGTACGAAACAGCTGTGGCCTTGTAGTGTCCACCAAGTGATAGACAGATAGAGATTATCAGATTCATTCCAAGACTCCCCCCTTGTCAACCCAGAATGAATCAGAATTCAAACTAAGATATAAAGTTATTCTCCATCCATTGAGAATAATAGACTTTATAGCGTGGATCAAAATTAATAACAGAACACACCTCAGTACCTCGACAGAAACAATATGTTCCCAGTTTATTCGACCGGATCAGTTGATAATACAATGTTTTGGATCTTCCTCTTTCAAATGGTATATAATATGGAATATGTTGTATATAATGTGATCTCGTGATCCGAAAATTAAGTCCTTTAATATTGATATTATTTCGAATTTTGTTTGTATAATATTCATATGCAATCAATTTGGGAATGTCACGGCTCTCGTTCGTTCGGATCGTAGTACGCGGCATAACTCTATCTAAACAATAGTACTACTAATTATTTTATATCCCATAAACTATATAAAAACGAGATTATGAAGAGAGAGACCAATTTTAACCACTGTGTCTTGAGCAAGCCTGCAAATAGCGTGTCTGTCATTTGTGAAATAATGTCACCAGAGGGTGAATATAGTAATGCTATCCCGCACAGCGGGCTAGCATCACCAAACTCACCCTCTGGAGACCTCATTCTGCTTAGGCCTCATATTCTGGGAAGTATCTATAGTATTAAATTAACATTGTTTTTAGTTACATTTCCCTTCTAGGAAGTTTCTATATCCCCTAATTTGCAGAAGATAAAATTCATAATCGAGGTGCCCAATGGGTGAACATCAACTTCAACTGGGGAACTTCAATATGATCCTAGGTCTACCATAGCAGTTGAGGGCCTTAGCAGAATGAGGTCCCCAGAGGGTGAATTTAGTGATGCTAGCCCGCTATGTGGGATAGCGTCACTAAATTCACCCTCTTGGGACCTCATTCTGCAAATGACAGACACGCTATTTGCAGGCCTGGTCTTGAGATAATCCATTTTGAAATATATGGAATTTGGCAAAACATACTGCTGACACTTAAAGGTCCATTTAATTTTCGAATCTCTTGTGGACAGCATCATACGACAATACGAAATACATGGATTATATTTTTTGTCGGTTAAATGACTCAATACTTACATACACGTAGTAATCGGGTCAGGCACGTCCTGCATTTATCTATATTAGTTAAATTTCACATCTTATGAATGCGAAATCCACCACTTCCATGTTTTTGGTTGGAAGTTGTGGAATCGCGCATCACTGCCCACAGCCACATTGCATTCTTAAAGACCTACTTAATTTTCGGATCCTCAGATTATTATATACATTTTATATAAAATATATGCCAGATTAAATACCATTTGAAAGAAGAAGTTCCAAAACATTGTATTATCAATTTATTCGGTGTAATAAACCGCGAACTTGTTGTTTTTGTTGAGATATCGACTTGCGTTCTGTGAGCAAGTTTCATTATTTTCAATGGACGGGGAATAACTCTATTTCCTAAAATATATAGTTATTCCCCTTTCATTGAAAATACATTATTATTTTTAATTATGTTGCAATCTGGGAGCCATAACGGGGAAAATCTTTCTATGATTTCAGCTGTTTTCTATTTTGCTATGGGCACCTTGAACCATCTTCTGAGACAGACGTTTCAAATGGTGATGAATTATAGTATTATAATACTATTTTGTGGCATATATTGTTATTTCAAGGCAGTATAAAAAAAATCAGTACATTGAGCAATAGAAAATCGTCCACTTCAGCATTACAAAGAGCACGTCCCCAGGTAACCCAAACCGCCGTAATAAAGAGCGTTTAGGTGATTTTTATGTTAAAAGTTGAACACAGCCTATACATGTTCGTACCTATGATGTCGGTATGTTCCAAAGCACGATACTAGCTTTATCTTGAACATTAATTCGGCCTTTAATCATTTAATGACGGGGCTGCGCTGGCGCTGATTAAAGATCCTTTGCCAGTGCATTCTCATATGTAGGCGAGTCTCCCATAGGGAGCCTCGCATATATAAGAGAATGAACTGCTTACAGGTTCAAGGTAGATATTGTTAGGCGAAATTATTCTATAATATACGCGAGGCTCCCTGTTATTTGTTAGTATTGGTTTGAACACCAGATTATTCTCCATTTATCGAAATTTCTTGTGGAACCGTTTCGTCCGCAAGTTTCATTAGAAATGACTTATTAGACCCCCATTCCCCTCATTCCACAGAAGATATTTCAATTGCAACAAATGCATATAGTGGTTAAGACAGTCGCGCATGCGCATGTATTATTACTTAAAACATGGCTATGACGTCACTCCTTTGTTCATCGAGTCCAGTTTATGGATGGTTATTGTCGAGATCGTACATTACTTTACAAACAACGATCCATTATTTTAATAACGGACTATCAATATCCAATTTAATGAACGGTTATTTTACTGTGGATTTTTAACTATGATATGGCAGGTTGCCAGGTTGCCAGCCTGGTCCGTCCGGTGGCTAACCAGGAGAGGTTCCAACGGTCTGCTGAATGTATTTCGGGAAACGACAAGTTCTTTTTATGACTAATGGTCGAGAATTTTGTAAAATTTTTCTCAACTTCAATAAGGAATAGCGTGATTTATTAAAAATTGGAAATAGAGCCTCGCGTTTTGTGTCAAAGGTATTAAATTATATGAGGAAATGCAGTTCGTCGTCATCCTTTCCTTGATTACAAAGGGTGCAAATTTTTCTTCTTTTGTACATTTAGCCAAGTTCCGCTCTCAAAGGGAAGGGTGTGATTTCGGGTTCTGAATCGAGCGAATATGAAGACAAACGTTTGATTATAATTACCGTTCAAATTTAAAATTAGTCTTGATTATGGAATAAAATGAACCTTTTCTAGAGTTGAGGTTATCGGTATGCCATTTCTAAATAAATTGATTTTTCAGCACATTTTTAATACGTGAATTTATTGTGTTCAAATTGAAATAAAATTGGTTTTCCATACGTGATTGTTTTCATGCTCATTGGCAGTTTATTCCACGCAGAGTGCCACGCGTGGTAGGACTATTTGAACGAAGTGATGTCCTGCGGTATTGAACAGCTAATGTTATTAATTTAGCGAGTGAAATAACCATGTTTCATACCAGCCAATACAAAGGAAACAAAACGCAGATAGTAAAGCATGACGCCAACCTGATAAGTTACATCCAATCTGCATCCGCGAATATCGCAATTGCGTTTGAGGTGGGACAACTCTATATTCCTCGGTGATAGCTACACTGGAAATGCAAAGGACACAATTCCAGTGGCTTGTGAAATATAACATACCCGTCATAACAGTCTAAATAAAATTTCAATCAACTCACGGTCTAAAGACTCTCATGGTTGAAATTATTTCAAACGGGAGAAATCGAGCCAATGCGCAGCGAACGATGCTTTGCTTGACCAATGAATAGCATCCTACAAATTAAATTAAAGTTCACTTATTCATAGATTGAACATATTTATTGTGACCCACAAAATTTATGTATATACAAATTACACATATTATTATAGACATATATAGATAGTTGTGAGGGCACAGAGGATCGGAGCACAAGTTACGGAACTTATCAGAGCCCCACTTATTCATACAAGCCACACTCGCGGAACTTGACTGCAATCTCACGAAGTTATCGTATAAACTACACGTTAGCGTCGCGTATCTTAACTGACCAAACGTCGTATGTTCAAATTGATTGTTTTAAATTAAGATATTTTTTGAAAATTCACGAATCCTTAACATGTTCACACAACTCTGTCGTTCTATGTTTATACTAAAATGTAGTTCGATGCTGCTTAATTTAATTGAACAATAACGGTGTGTTTAGACTAGACATAGTAATGATATAAATTTGCTGCTGACGTCGTCGATGATGTTGTCAACGTAATCGGTCTGTATTGTCTAAGACGGTTGTCTTTATTGAACGCCTTGAAATCTTCTGTATTTTGCAGTATTTAGCAAACGTAAACCAATTTGTGTGCACAAAACAACATTTTCTCACTTCCTTCCAGTATGATAATGCAGGATTCGGGCATTCCTCTATGGACGTCGACATGGTCAACATGTTCAAATATAAGGCTGTCGGCAACACACCGTGGATCTGGAACACACTGAGTCCAAGATCATGTATATTCATACCCGCAGGTAATTTATAAATAGAGTAGAATAACGATGAAACACGGAGTATATGAGATGAAACAATTTATAAGCTAAACAATTTTCATGAAAATTTAAATGTTGTGTAGGTACCGTTATTGCCGTACTGATGCACTACATATTCATTGGCAACTAGTTCAATTAACTCATTTAGTCAATTATTAATTTAATTAGTTTCATTTGTTATGGACTTATTTTTCCTTATCTTCCGTATTACTTAAAATGAAACAGTACATTCCTTAATGAATACATTTAGCTCTGTGATTGTTTTCATGTTCATTGGCAGTTTATTCCAGAGTGCCATGCGTGATATGACTATTTGAACGAAGTGATGTCCTGCGGTATTGAACAGCTAATGTTATTAATTTACCGAGTGAAATAACCATGTTTCATACCAGCCAATTCAATATAGTTAACCAATTTACAGGCCCTGTTTGGCTTTAAAGGCACGTGCGGCCTTAATTGTCGAAAATATTCATATTTGTTCCAAACCGTAAACAGAAAAACAGTAAAACGCATACAGTTCCGTTCATATATACCATGACCATCGCGTAAACGGCATGTTATCATAAAGACCTACTATATTTTACCTAAGCAAGAGCACAATGAAGACAACACAATGCCACTGGCTAATCGCACACACATGGCATAAACGCTCTTTATTAGTTCCATATCAGGTATTCACCAACAAGGAACGCTCTTTATGTTTACCATCATAATATAAACAAACACCAGAAAAGTAACTTTTTACGCTTTTGTTTACATAACAATGGTCAAACATATGACCATAACATACTGTTTATGCGATATTTCTTATTTGTATACGGACAAAGTCTATCTACATTTTGATGTTATTTCTGTTTGTGGCGGTTTTTGACGGGTGGAGATATTTTCACAGGATACCCACCGCCAAGGCCAACCGTGTCTTTAAAAGCTAACAGAATGTTACTCATCTTAGAAATATTAAAAATACTTAGAAACCATTCTTTACAAATATCTCTCCAGCCACACTCTTTTGTTGGGTAAATGTGACCCGCCATATCAAATCCAGTCGTAAGTCGGGATTTTTTTTACCCTGTACCAATGCATTCTCTTATATATGCGAGTCGACCATAGGTCGCCTCGCATGTATAAGAGAATGCATTGGCCTAACAATTTTTTATCATTTTTTTTAAATAAATGTTTTTTAAAATTTTTAGGACATAAAATAAAAAACATCCATTACCTTGCAGGGAGCCCCACACATATATAAACGCATATAGAAGAGTGTCGTCTGCTCATGTTTGTCTGGGGCTCTGTATGGGTGAAATTATAAAATTGTTAAAGAATACAAGAAAAAATTATTAAAATTGTAAAAAATTGTTAGGCCAATGCATTCTCTTATATATGCGAGGCGACCTATGGTCGACTCGCATATATAAGAGAATGCATTGGCACAGGGTAAAACAAAAAATCCCGACTTACGACTGGATTTGATATGGCGGGTCACAAATATACCAGCTAAACTCTTTGGCAAACACTCCCCCATACTTTAATACAATAATTAATGGATGGCAAAAATAAGCTTTGATATTTATTTTCAAATGTGTTTACCTTTCAATAATACTCTGCATATTAGACAAGATCTCCATCTCTCTAGCAACTTTCTACTTCATCACTTGACTGCTGACTAACAGCAGCAAACCCCAGAAATGTCGAGCCTTTAACTTCCATACCATTCCAATTTATCACTACTGTCAGATTATTAATATTCCTCAAAAACCGTAGTTTTTGTTTTAGAATATTTAATGATAGCTTGTTCAATTAATCCATTCATTCAGTTTACTTATTTAGGTATTATTTTCGTCCACTACCTTTTGTAAATAAGGCCCAAAGTACAAGAAATTGGTATCATGTGCATGCATTATTGTTTTTAGAGTTGGCACTGCATAATGAAGACCATTAATATGCATTATAAACAGTGTAGATCCCAATAGTTTTCCAACCAATATGTGAGGTAAAATATGTCGTTTAGCTCAGAAATTGAACTGTGTCCTTTCAGACGAAATGTTAGATTAAAAGTGCTTTGCGATATCACTTCGATACTTTCCAACACCATGGTGTGTTTGAAAAGAATTTTTGGGAATGTGTTATGAACTAATGGGACAATTCTAACTTGGATGGCGGACGGAGGGTTGGGATTTTTGGTATCAGCGGAGGGGGTGGTGCAAATTTTAAGTTGGACACATCGATAAACACAAATTAACCACGCCCCTGTACATTTCTTAACATGTATGATTGCTACAATACAATATATATATATGCTTTATTCTCTAATCAAATTTGACATGAGAAAACGAATATGAATAGGACATTATATAAAGATAGACATTTATAGTTTACATTTTGTCATCTGTTAATTAGGGATGTTGTTATCTGTTAATTAGGGATGTTGTTATCTGTTAATTAGGGATGTTGGTCCAGGTGCGGTCATACGGAAGAGGGATATCCTATACCTCAACGTTCACACCGACACGAGAGTACAACGGGAACTGTACCAAGGAATCTAACGAGTTCCTATCACTAGCAGACTCAGAATTCATGTGGCGGAATGTTGGTGGTAAAAAGGTAAGTTGTACTAATTCATGTGGCGGAATGTTGGTGGTAAAAAGGTAAGCTGTATTCATTCATGTGGCGGAATGTTGGTGGTAAAGAGGTAAGCTGTACTAATTCATGTGGCGGAATGTTGGTGGTAAAAAGGTGAGCTGTATTCAGTCATGTGGCGGTCTATAAGTTTTATGACCAACGTGTAGCTTATGAAACTTGTAGCGAAGATGAATAATCCATTTGTTTTATAACCGAATGTGCTATCACGGCTGTGCAGCAGATATTTGTCTGTGTGGAAAAAATCTTAATTTTATTGAAGCCAATTAGGCGTATCGCTGGTCGTATTGTTGCCGTTTGTTCTCACCACCCGATTATCATTTCGCTACACGTTGGCCGATATATGTATAAACTTGTTGGTTTGACGCCGTAAAATAAGCTGAATGTCCCTCCATGTTCTTTTCCATAGCAATACAATATTAAAACACAATTAAAGTAACACGTATACGTGCGTCTGGACCCGATTATTGTAATAAAAAGTAACAAACGAAACTAGAAACATTTGATATATATATCATTCCAAGGTATGGTTGTATATAAGTGAACGGGAGATTCAATTAAGGAATTCAAGGGCTAAACGTACATGCATGAACGATTGGTCACATACATGTACAGCCTCAACACATGTTAAAGACATATTATGGACTTGTTTGGGTACGAGAAACTGATGAGTTATATAGTATTCAGGTACAATGTCAACAAGAGAAACGTAGCATTCTAATTACATCGCCGAAAATCTCAAGCAAATCGACGGTATCACTCCGTAGAAAACATCGCCAGAACTGCGCTGAATTGTAAATATTTACATCTCGATTCGGGACGCAACTATCGGCGCTAAACTAACGAAAACGATTTCGACATCGAGAGTCACTGTATTTGGATATAATATTTGTAAAAAAAACTACTTTCAGCAAGATTTTCTCCATTTATATCTGATCACCATGCTGGAGTGTTTCACATCACTTTAACAACTTTACGCGTGTGGTGTGAGTCCTGGTCTGCATATCTAATATGAGTTCCATGTATCTTTTTCCAGGTCCTGAGAACAACTAGCTTGGACGCAGAGGACATCAGACATATTTTGCGATCGCTGGCGAGAAGAAATAAGAAGCTGTACTTCGAGACATTCGAGCACTTCTATCTGCATGCAACCAAATATGTTAGTAAATTTAGTTTGTATATGATTTACAATGGACATAGGTTTGTTCGTTCGTTGGTACATTTTGATGGTAAAAAATACAAGTTTGTGCCGTCAACGATATATATTCGCACCGATAATCTGGCTTATGGACAAGAACAAATTATTGAGATTAAACACAACAAATTATTGGATGAAACATACATATATTAACCACTGAACTCATTAATCCATTCAAAACTGAATGTTAAAGAGTGCTGAATTCCTACATTATCGTCTTAAAGGTGTTCCCGTCTCCAACAGGGATCTTACCAAAAAAATATCGATTGCCTATAGTCCACCAGAAGTCACCCGGAGATCTTTGCAGGGCTTATTCTCACTTTGCCGACGAGCCTGCAAAAATATCGCCGGCAAGGTGTGATCGTCGCACCTATAGTCAGTATTAATTAAATAACAGTTTTCCCGGCTCCCGTTTGCAATGTTGTTTTAGCATGCCGCTAAACGAATTTCACATGAGTCGTCATCAGATGAGCGATTTTCATGTTCACTCAGTGAAATAGTAATAAACTGTTATTCGTATTGAGGCAAACAGCTGGTCTTCAACGACTTCAAATTCCGCATCAAATCACGTCGATCCGAGAATGTCCACTGGGTGTGTTGTAAGAATGGCTGTGGTGCCACCATCAACACATAGAACGAGATAGTTAGTTCTTCAATGAGTCAACCGTATAACATCTTGGGCGTTAAATTCCGTGGTGGAAGCTGATTTATACACGGATATCGATTCAATTATCATAACCACATTTCCCAGTTACACGTAACATGCATGTATTTGTATATAGTATTGTATATATTGTCGCCATTATATATATTTGTGGGAAAGTCCATAGCAACGACGACACCTATATAAAATGTAGTTGTGACACTATAGTCTCTTCATTTCAGCTTGACAGAGGAATGAAATCGGCAGCTGAGGTGTTTGACATGGTCGCAATCAAAGGTCGCAACTACTTACCAGCAAGGGCAATTCCTAAACTTAGCACGAAGCGACTGAAACGCGTCGCTGATATTTTGAATGGAATCACGGACCAACATGAGTTAAAAGATCACGTTCACGATGAACTATGAGTAAACCTTGTAATATTGTGTCTGTCATTTGCAGAATGAGGTCGCCAGAGGGTGAATTTAGTGATGCTACCCCGCATAGCGGGCTAGCATCACCAAATTCACCCTCTGGGAACCTCATTCTGCTGAGGTGTAAGCAGAATGAGGTCCCCAGAGGGTGAATTTGGTGATGATAGCCCGCTATGCGGGGTAGCATCACTAAATTCACCCTCTGGGGACCTCATTCTGCAAATGACAGACACACTATTTCACGATGAACTATGAGTATTGCAACATTCGGATCCGTAGTCCATGTCGGCGGAAATATTTGTGGATTGACGACCAATATACAGTTCCACGGGGGTATCCGTATAATTCGGCCTTATTTGATAATCCGACCATATGAATGCTAATTCGGCCTTATACACAATATGTTAGGTTGTAACCGATAAACACTACTTCAAAATCACGTTATATCGGGAAAAACGACGATGAACGACGATGTATAAGTGTACATAGTTTACATATCTGCAACATGTTCGTTATATTCCGCTAGCATTAGTGTAAACATATTTTTATTTCCAAATCCAAACATAATACACATAATACACAAGTGACATAAATATATAACATATAAGAGATAAATGTATGGAAATGAGGATCAGACAACAAGCCCGAGGGCTTATATGAAGTCTTCTCCTCTTTGGCGACATGCCCCTTCCTCAATAAGTGAGGGAGGGGTATCGATCAGACGGGAAAGGATATAAATAATGTTTTTTAAAGGAGAAGTAACTAAGTTTGAGTTGGGGATGGAAACAGCGGGAAGATAGTGTTAGGGATAGCAGGAGGCAGATAGAGATAGAGAGAGAGAGAGAGAGAGAAAGAGAGCGAGAATGAGAGAGAGTGAGAAAGTGGAGGGGCAGAGTTTTCAATAATTTAGTTGCTGCGTGATGAAAATTATGCTCGTAGTAATATGCATGCGTCAGGCTCCATGGGAGGGGGTCAATCGCAATGGCCAATTCCTATTTCAATGGGGTTCACCAATCCTGATAATTAGGAAAAATGTCCGCTAGCATTGATATTGTATAAGCGTTGTTCATCACGATTTTAGCTAATAATGTAAAATAAATACCCTATCAAGTCCATATTATTTTCGGACAAATACCGGTTTAACTCGAATAATGTTCGATGCCAATAGACGGCATGGGGAACTAACCAACGACTGCGCTAGTTTATTTCATGAAATAGTGCGCTATACTTTTTTTGGAGTTACTGATACCGACGTGGGTACACTGCATGGATGTGGATAAAGCGGCCATACTCGATAGATAACGCGGCCACCATATATTTATTATGGCGCCGCCTTATCTATCGAGTATGGCCGATTAATCCACATCCAATGCACCAGGTGTTTGAATAACTCCAAGCGTATGACGCACTGTTTTGTGAAATAAACTAGTGTAATCGCTGGTTAATACCCCATGCCGTTATTGGCATCGAAAATTTATTCGATTTAAATCATTTGTCCGGAAAAAAAAATGGAATTGATATAGTATTTTTTACATGAATAGCTAAAATCGTGATAAACATCGCTTATAAAATTTCAATGCTAGCGGAATATCACGTACATGTATTAAATATGTAAACTATATACACTTCCCTCGTCGTTCATCATGTTTTCCGATGTAATGTTATTTTGTAAGTAGTTTTTATCGCTTGCAACCTAACATACTGTTTTATATATACTAGTACCCCAAACACTCGGCCATTCATACACTACAGGCTTGGACATACACCTCACCCATGGTAATCATATACCACATTTATGACCATACAGTCACTCCTTGCAATCCTATTCACTCCACCATTGGCGATACGGTCACTCCTTGTATACCTATTCGCCAGACGCATGATGGTCATATAGCAACACAAGATAAACGTATACACCACACCCATAACCATAGAGTCACTCCAGGTATACATATACACCCCACAAATGGCCATGCAGCCCTTATACTTACTTTAAACATATTTTATTGTGAATTATTCAATTTACAAAGGGATTGGGGTACAAGTTACAGAAACTTACAAGACACCCCTCTCCCGATACAAAGTTGAAATTACAGTATTTGTTTACAAGATGACAGAGTGTTTACAATTGTGGTGTAATACATAGAGTAACTGAAAATAAATAAGATAAAGGTTATAATGGTAAGAGTGTGGACCGAGTGTGTTAATTGTCAACCGTCTCCCTGGATACACATGAAATGAGGACGGGCCAGGACGTCTATTTGTTTTACTTAATATGTTAATTTATATATCTGATGGTATATTTTCGGGCGATTAATCTTGTTTAAAGCGTGTTGTCGCAGCTATGAATGACTGAACAATGCAGCCCTTATATATACCAATACCCCACACACTCGGCCCTTATATATACCAATACCCCGCACACTCGGCCATTCAAACAATGCAGGCCTCAATACACACCTCACATATGACAATCGTACACTAAATTTATTACCATACAAGTTACGACTTGTATACCTATTCACTCCACCATTGGCCATACGGTCACTCTCTGTATACATATTCGCCACACCATGGCGATACAGCCCTTCAGTATACATTCTGGCCATTTGTGCACAAACACCTTCCAAATACACCTCACCAATGATAATTCCGCCATTCACTTTATAGTCATATATACATCGCATGTGTGGCCACACAGTCACACCATGTATACCTATTCACTCCACAATTGGCCATATGGTAACTTCATGTATACCTATTTGTCACACACATGGCCAGATAGCCACACACTATATACATATACACCCCGCAGTTGTCCATATATTGACTCCAGGTACACATACACATCACCATTGAATGGATGTACTAATACCCCTCACAGCCATTTTTACACTCCAGACTTGCGTGTATACCTCACGCATGACAATTCATTCACTCGCTACATACTCATAAACCCCATCCATGACCATCTACTCCATGTATGCATATATATCCACGAATGACAACATATCAGCAACAGAACAAAAACATATACATGCCACATACAGCCATACCACAATGATACTTCCTATACACACACACAAAGTCATTCAATGTACACCTATATACATAAATGTGAATGGTATCAATTTTCGTGGTTCAGCCATTTATGACTTTTTCGTGGGTTCGTAAATTCGTGGTCCGTCGGTACTCACTGTCGCCTCCAAACCCTCAATAATAACAATCAAGTCCAACTAATAATAGAAGTGCAGACACCTCGGAGATCCTTCGGAAATTGCGCATCCGCACTGTAGACGTATAATTAATTATTGTGTCGCGTGTCCAAGCTTTTGTTGACGACTATTGAGAATGTCAACAGCGGGATTGTATTACAGACCTACATAACCTAGGTGATAGCACAGTTCTCCTGGTGCGATATATATATTACTAGAAGGTGACCCGACTTCGTCCGGGCTTTGACCTTGAATTGTCCATTTTGAAGGCCAAGGTCAGGTGGGGTCACGATTGGACCCGTCCAAAACACTGCCCGGACAAAAGTACCCGACAAAAGTACCCGTCGAAATCCATCCGGTTTTACCCGATTTGACCTCGAATTGATCATTTTGAAGGTCAAGGTCAGGTCGGGGTCACGAAATCAGGTCGGGGTCGTCGAAATCCCATCAAAATTCGCGATTTGACCTTGAATTGACCCGATTTCAAGGTCAAGGTCACATCGCACGGGTATATTAATATGTTTATGCCACTCCCCGGCCGAAGGTATCCCCACAAACCAAGTTTCATCGAAATCCCGTGATATTCGGGCGTTTGACCTTGAAATGACCAGATTTCAAGGTCAAGGTCACGTCTCACGGGTAAATTAATAGGCCTATGTCACTACCCCCACATACCAAGTTTCTTCGAAATCGGTTCGGCCGTTTTCGAGTCCATCGATTACAGACACACACACAGACAGATCTTCCAAAATATATAATAGATATATACTCGTATTGCTGGTATCGCAACAGGGGACCTGTGGGTGAAAGTCACTCTCTTCGCATAACATAACTCCATAGTCTTTGAATGTACATCCCGTCAATAGAGTTAAATGTACCTACCGCATGACATTCTCAGAATGGCGACCGCGATAGTTTCAAAGATAAAAAATTTTTCGTGGGGGTTTTTAATTTCGTGGTTATCAACAACCACGAAAATAAGCATACAACCACTCCCTATTTATCCATACACCTCATCCATGATCATACAGGCCAGCCAAAACATGTATACATATACACCTAGCCACGACAATACAGCCACCCATGGTACACCTCTTCATCCCAAACATGACCATACAGTCACTCCATAATTATATACACAAACAATGACTTCAATGACCATACACCCACTGCATGTATACATATCCACCTCGCACATGACCGCGCGTTGTATACCTATGCATCTCACATGGACCCCACTCATTACCATGAAGCCACTCCCTGCATAACTATTCACCACACATCACCACAGTCGATCCATGGCTGCCATTTTGACATACACCATTTACTAAGTCAATCAATGTTGACGCTAATGTGCGAGAGTAGCTCAATTCCGTTTCGAAGTTCTGCGCATTTCCTCCCAAAACATGACCAGAGACGTTTGGCAAAATGCCACACTGCACAGGGGGGGGGGGGGGGGGGTCGGAAAAAAATTTCAGGCACGTATGGCATTTTTTCCCTTTCGATCATTTTTTGTACCCACCCACCCCCACCGCGAAAAAATTTTCCGTTTACGGAAGTTTTTTCCGACCATTTTTTGACACCCCCCTTTTAACACTAAAACAGAGATTTGCGGGGGGAAATTCACTGTAAACAGCTGTATATGAATTTCTGTGCATACTATTTATCATGGATGTTAACATGTAAATAGGAATGAGTCATTTTGAGGTCATTCGGCCAAAAAAACATGGCTGCCAGCGGCCATCTTGGATTTCAAAATTTGCAACAAAATACAACACGATAACTGCCTGCAGTCAGTTTACCGGTTATAATTACATTATTTCTCTCATTCAAAGTGGTTTTGAAGCCCAACTCATAGCCAAAACACTAAAAAAAACAAGCAGAATGTTTTTTTTTAGTTGCGGAAAAAATTGCTTGTTGGTGGCTTTGACCACCCACCCACCCCGGCATACGTGCCGGAATTTTGTTTTCACCCCCCCCCCCTGCACTGCATCCTTTAAAATGAATATTTCATGTCTCAAAAGGAATGCTAGACGTTTCGGCACCTGGATGTTTCGGCACCTGCTAATTTTCAGACCATTCAGTATGCGTATTTCAAGATGCACAATGTTTACTCACATATATCTACATGTGGCCGTTCTACAAAGGCTCTGATGCTTCGGCGTCGATGTGAAAAATATGTTGGTCAATTCAAATTATGATAGCTATCTGAACAGACAACATTGCCTGCTCGCGATATATAAGAGGGTCATCAATACTGATATTGCTAAGATACTCACATACTACATGAGGGGGAGAAGTCCAGACACTTCTATAAAGAGTCTGGTGGTGTGGTGTCGATTTGAAAATTCCGTTTGTCGATTCGCTACGTCATATTATGATAGTTCTCTGAATGTATAGCCATGTCGGTTCCCGATATATAAGAGGTCCATCAATACCTGATATACTCATATACACTGCACCGAGTGAGGAGCTTGAAGTCCAGACACTTATATCAAGGGGCTGTTGGTGTCGTGTCGATGTGAGAATCAAATTGGTCGATAGCTCCAACGTCATCACATGATAGCTCTCAAAACAGACCATCCGATCTATTCGCGATATATAAGAGGGACATCAATAACGATATTTCTATAAAATTGCACCACATAAATAGTGCAGCGGCCGAACACCCAAAATGGTTGGGTACCCCAACCCACGGTAGAACAAGTTGAAACCAATATATATACCAGGTTGGGGCATGACGAACAAGTAAAATTGATTGGCGTTTGTTGTCTCTTGGCCTGTCGGTATTCATATTGGGAAATTCCACTGCTGCACGTTCGATGCTACCAACAGCAAAGACAATATCATATATGAAAAGAAAACAAAAAGAAACAAGTGCCGAAACGTCTTCGGTGAAGTGCCGAAACGTCCAAGCACCTGGGCCGAAACAACCAAGTGCCGAAAACCCAGGTGCCGAAACGTCCCGCACCCCTCATAAGGTACTGGGACAACCAGAATAGAACTTTTATTTGTAAGTTGATTAATTAACATTGTTAATAACAAAGTGAGTCAAAATTTGCTACCTTTTCGGAACAGCAGAGAATAATCTTCGGATATATGTGAAACTTTTTTTTTCACCAAATTTGGTGGCCCTTTGGTAAGCCGTCGTATCATTGTAATTTTGTCTACAAAACACATCAGGGTGACACATTTAAGACAGCTCAAAACAATAAGCCCCTTTGATACCAAAGATAGTTCCATTTTACTTGAAAAAATGGTCCAAACCTCAAAAGTGAATTTTTGCCAATTTTTATGCCAAGTTTGTGATAGAAAAATCCACCGGTTAAAATAGTAACACTGTATTAATCAAGGTGCATCAGCAATGTTAGTATTCAATGTATATAAGACAGAATAGTCAACTTGTAAGTGGTTGCATGACACGCTGGTGATATATTTACTATTTTTCATATATATTGTGGCCGCCATTTCGAGCCAAAGTGACAATTTTGGTACAACTGAATATTCATAAGAAATGAATGTCTCTTACATGCACAGTTCATCCTATTTCTTGATGAAATATGACTAGAATCCCAATGGTGATTTCTGGTGACATTTTATACCGCGTTCTGTAAAATCAAAGTTTTGAGAGATCGAAAGGGGTGGCAACCGCATGAATGGCATATATCACTGCTTAAATGGTCAGTTAACAGAACGATACAAAATATGTGATGTATTAGCATATGTCATTTGTATTTCAGACTAATCTACCACCAATTCTGGTCCCAAAATGTCACCCTGAATAGTACCAAATATACATTTTACTGTCTGGATAGCTGCATAGCAACGGTTGTTATGTACAATATGATAGGAAACAAGGTCACAAGCCTTTGCAGCTCATCCTATGTCACAACTAGACCACAAATATGTAATTAACAACAACTAAAGTTGAATGAAATACTGTGATCCATCCTTATATGAACATTTCATAGTTTCGGCTAGTTGCCTAGCAGCCGTTGCTGAGCAGGGCCAAATCTCGATGAGAGAGAGAGAGAGAGCGAGAGCGAGAGAGAGGGAGAGAGAGAGAGAGAGATCACTCACTGGTTTATTGTGCCGCCCGATCTGTTATTGTTATCTGGACCACTCGCTTTGTTATGGCCCCCGACCCTCGATATTATATAGTTATCGCGTTCACTCACGGCTTTGTTACCCGACCCCCGAGCTGATATAGTTATCGCGTTCCTCACTGTTTGTTACCCGACCCCGAGCTGACATTGTTACCGAGTTCACTCAATGGTTTGTTACCCGACCCCCGACCCCCGAGCTGATATTGTTACCGAGTTCACTCACTGGTTTGTTACCCGACCCCCGAGCTGATAGTGTTACCGAGTTCACTCACTGGTTTGTTACCCGACCCCCCGACCCCCGAGCTGATATTGTTACCGAGTTCACTCACTGGTTTATTAGTTCAATTGTTGATTCATTTTAGTTTGAAAAGATTTTCTTTGAAAACCAGGAAGGTTCGGTTTACAAGTGTGCATATTGCTAATACGATACCTTATCTGACAAATAAACCAACACGTGTACCAGCTCTAGCTTTTTTTAATCCACTAGTTTAAAGATGTAGCTTTGTTTATGAAATATGTAGTTTCTAAAAAATGTGTCACGGCTATCAATGCTGGAACTAGCATTCATCTTAATACCAACAAAGACCATTGAATATTGTGGTTGATCTCGGTGTTTGACGTATACATCTTAACCCTTTGAGTGCCAGGGGCCGATCTCATCGGCCCTAAACCTACAAAATAAGTCTGTTAAAGAATATAAGAATAAATTATTAAAATTGTAAAAAATTGTAAAAACAAATATATATATTTGATAGGCCAATGCATTCTCTTATATGTGCGAGGCGACCGATGGTCGACTCGCATATATAAGAGAATGCATTGGCACAGGGTATATGGGTTGATACAAAAATCGGACCTGGCACTCAAAGGGTTAATACCAACAAAGACCATTGAATATTGTGGTTGATCTCGGTGTTTGACGTATACATGTAGTCAGTGGCGTTTCTTTGTGTATTATTACAACGAACACCGTAAGCGCAATACATTCAGCATACAGTATAGTTTGTGGCTATAATCCTTCAGCGGAGGATATTTGTTCAAAATACCAACATTAACGACGAGAAAGATCTGGATAACCAGACTGCAGGCATCGTCAGACATTTCATGATAATATTCCATTGTTTTTGCTATCACAATGTGTAACAATGATTAGACCGAATAAAGTTATCATCGTATATGTATCTGAGTTTATACCATAATTGTTTATTCTATTGTGTGTATAACACCTATTTTGTAAACTTCATCTTTACTCCATACTGTGGGTATATACCGCTTCCAATTATTGGTATATATATATATACTGTGGGTGTAAATGTTCAAACGTAATTTCGTGTGTAAACATTTAAAACCATAGTAGAACTACATCGTAGTTAGCAAAATAGTTCCTATAGGTTAAAATTGGAAGTTGTCGTGCTATCAATTAGATATGAGAAAAATTGCCTGCATTTCCATCAAATGTAGCTTTCTAGTGTTATATGAACTAGGAACACATGAATGGTAATACGCTCTTTAAAACACTTCTTCAAATATTTCCGTTATTTCGTCAAAAATACTTCTTCAAATATCTCCGTTATTTAGTTAATAACAATATTTTCTTATTTTAGGATCACATATCAAAATGAGAGGATATGGTGATCCCCTTTTCATGGGATCACCATATCCTCTCATTTTGATATATGACCCTGCCTTCATTGAGCCACGAGTGACTCCTGAGACGAGAATCACATATTATATGATACCCTATCCTACGGAGGATTACATATTGTTTGATATCTACACCCGTGCGCATGGACTGAATTAACAGCGGAGTAGCCGAGAATACAAATTTTTCACCGCTGGTGGTATTGTGGTTTTAACCAAAAGGCTCTTGGTTAAAACCGCAATTCCACTCGTGGTGAAAATTTGGTATTCTCGGCTACCTATGGGTGTATTTTATATTTCTTTTCTGAAGTGGGGTACATCGTGCTGTGTATGGCCAATTATGCGATATAGGTTATTGAGGCAATACATATGATCGTGCATGTCTGCAAAACTTTGCAAGGGGTCTATGTCTAAAACAGTTGATACATGACCTCCCAAATACTTACATGATGTCACAGAGAACATGCCACATTGGACGGTGTAGAACGATGTTCATAATTTTAATAACAGGTCCAAAACATGGCTTATGATCGAGACGAACGAACACTTATGGTGCAGATTTCAACCGAACATTGTCGTCGATTCTGATTGGTCCAATTTAAACAAGATCAACCCCAAGCGTGGCATATGCCCGACGCTCAGTTTAGAGAATGTACAATACTAAAGATGCCCGTCACTCTGAGGAAATCAATGACTAAACGTATTATATAACAAGATATTCAAATCCAACTGTTGGTACTTGAGTAACAATGCTAAATTTGAAGCAAAGATAGGGATTCTTTCTATTTATATCAAGAGATTATCTTCGAACAAACGTGAACAAAACATATTAGTAACATTCATTAGAGCACAATCCCATTGTTACAATCGTTCCCTGAATTTTGGTAAATCACACCAATTCCCAAGGCTGGCGAAGGAATGGTTCAGTGGTTATTCCATTGTTAGTTACAGGCAACTCATAACAGACAAATCGCACGGGCGCCTAAAAGTGGAGCCAGTCCGTGTTGTTTCGGACATAACTATTCACATTCAACGGCGATCAGTTCATGTTAATCACGTTCTTGGGCGTGGCTAACCGGCCATTGTATCCAATCGCGGCCAGCGCACGGATTGTGCGTCGTGGTCAAAACCACATTTCCAGCTGATCGAATATGTGGGATCAATTGTGCTCTAAGTCGGTCAGAGCACTCGAATAGTTCTTTATCAGAATAAATCTCGTCTTCGACTCGATTGATTCTGGTAAAGAACAATTCTTGTGCTCTAATTAACCATTACATACAACATTCAAGTCTGTCCTTTGCTACTGGGGCGGCAATGCAAAATGTCTGTACAGTGTGAAAATGAAATATAATTTAAGTCCAACAAGGGCCGTAACTATGGTAACAATGAATGGACAAACCCCTTAGAAAGTGGGCATCCTTTCCCCCTAAACTGGGCTACCACCATTACAAAGCACAACTGAATCCGATACCCATGCCCGAGTTACAAGCTGAAGTGATTCTCCAGAGAGAAATTCACACACATTTCCAAGTCAAACAAAGGCTATTGTAAAAACAACGGATGGACCGTCGTCCGGCGCATAACATCATGTGGCACACCGCCTAGTGTGGACATAAAAATAACACATGACTGCTGCCCGGTGCATACCCCCATGTGACATACCACCTAGTGTGGACATACATATAACACATGACTGCATGAGATACTCAGGCGGACGAACCAAGAATTCTTCATTTTCAAATAAACAAAGATCTCTATAACGAAAACAAGAACAAAACGACTGAACACTCCATTGAATGACCTCATTGCAGTGAACATCTATAACACATTTAACAAAACGGCTGAACACTCCATTGAATGACCTCATTGCAGTGAACGTCTATAACAAATTTAACAAAACGACTGAACACACCATTGAATGACCTCATTGCAGTGAACATCTATAACAAATTTAACTCGAGATGGTTACGCGGGTGACGTAAATTTTTCGGCAACTAAAGTCGGGTTTTTTAATGAGTGTAATGAGAAGTTAACATAATCATTTTGAGAGAATATTGTGCTATTGAATGTATACATCAGCTGAAGAAATCATATAGAGGCGATCAACTCAAAATCTGCAAAAGGACTGTCAACTCTCCTAATTTCGAGGTAATGGCAACTGAACAACCCACAAAAGGTGACTCAACAACTACAGTTGTAATCCCTGATCCCACCTCAGATGACCCCATGAATGAAACTAACAATATTATGAATGAAAGTAGCAGTGTGAAAAGGAAAAAAGCTTCGCCATTCGAACTGCTCTCATTAAGACACAGGGGCTCTGTAGAGGATCTAAGCGCCTGTAACTACCTCAGCGAGTTTGATTACGACAGTGATCAAACATTGACCTTATCACAAGGAAAATCCCGCACACGTAGGCAAGCTAAGGCAGCCCTAGCTAAAAATCCAAAAAAGACCACGGCATTAGCTGATTTAGTTGAGTCAGCTGTCGAATCAGCCCTACAGTCAGACTCCTTCATAGAACGCTGTAGTGAAAAGCTTCTCCCCACACTAGAACAACATGTTACAAAATGGATCCAGGCAGACCTAGTCCAGCTAGTCAACTGAGGGGTTAAAAAAGCTGTGAACCAGGTACTTTCAACCTTGCCAGAGACTGTGGAAAAGGCCGTGAAAAGTGCTATCCAGTCGACAACAGGGACAGTCACAAAACTTCAATCCTACGTTAATGAACTAAAGTCCGCCAACTCTGCGTTACTCAAAAGGATAAAGGAAATCGAAGCCACTCAAAAATCCACAGCCGATACCGTTGAAGATAATGAACAACATGGACGTAAACTCAATCTGAGGTTTCTCAACTTCCCCATTAACAGTGACGAGTCTGATATATACAAACTCCCAACCAGCAACATGGTAAGAGCCTTCTGTAAGAAGTTCCTCTCAATTGATGTCCATCCTTCAGACATAGTCAACTCACACCCTCTTGGAAGAGCCCGGGAGTACACTTATAATCGACGTTCCAATAAACCACAAGGTGAAGCCACACCAAACTCAACCGAACTTAATCAACCAAGCTCCAACCTTTAACGTGATAAACATAATTGTTAGATTCACTTACTTCCCAGTCAAGGATGCCATTTTCCGGTCCAAGAGGTTTCTCAAAGGGAAATCATCAGTCCTAATCTGCGAAGACCTGACTCAAAAACGACAGGGATTGATTAAATCCTTGAGTAGCTTAAAGTTTGTGGACAAAAAGGTCGATTCTTATTGGACGATAAAAGGCAAAATCTTCTTCAAGATCCACAAGGAAGGCCTCAGACACCAACTTGATGTAACTATGCCACCTGAACCACAGATTCGATCTGCAGCCATCAAAGAATCAGGTGGAGTCCACAGGTGAACTGAACCTGACAGTGTACATAAACCCATCCATCCATCGGCCCTGGTGAGGATTGCTAGAATACCGATATAGACTGTACCAGTAATCTGGTATAGTTGTAGTGGTGTTTTGGTAATTTTCCCCAGGGACCTGTGAACTGTACGGTACTTGTCAGACGTATAATTATGCTTTATGATTTAGAAGTATATTTATAAATCTAATAATGTATATAATCATATAATATATAATGATAACCCATCAAGATGCGCCGAATCAAACTGGAGATATCTATATCTGTATACCATAATTATATTTTCTAATTAATGTGACCGAAAACAAGAAATCTTTATTTTTCTTAATTTCTTTTTCCTTATCCCTTGTAAATGTATAATTTGATAAAGAGAGACAGTTATCGATATTATATTATGTTATTTATCACCATGAAACAGTATACAGAATTTGTTAATGATAAGCAACTCCATGATGCCAGTGCGATTCACCTAATACCAAATTAGTTAAAAGTACCAAGTACTCTGGGCTGTTGGGTCACCAAAATACATATCCATATAAGCATATTAAACAAGAAACCTGATTAGCGATACACAACCCAGTAGTAAAATAATAAATAAATCAATTTAAAAGATACAACAACAAAAAATTCGCCCCAAATCTTGAATGCTCTTCCTGCAAGAACCCCCCCCCCCCGGAATCACAAAGCTGGTGTTAACTCTTCAATGCCATTTATATTAAGCATGAAGACTGGAGTTTTCAGAACTTCACCGCAGGATCATTCTATAATGCTAGGTCATATCAAACCAAAATACATATTTATAGTTATTAAAAATATTGATAGCAGACCCAGCACCCAGAGTGTGAAGATGCATCATCTCCATAAAAAAATGCCTCATATTGCATTCAGTGTTAAGTTTTTAGTGCTATAAATAAACTAACTGTTACATCCGAGTCTGAACAAACCAGGCCACATTTATTACGAATATCCCTACAGGCTACAAGCAAGCAAAGCCACCTCTTTTTTTTGTGGCGGACGTAGTTAGAAAATGAATAAAACTTTAATAAATAAAAATTCTCTTTTGCATCCCCAACACACTGAATCCTTAGACTAACCACATAAACAAATAAATATATAAAATAAAATAATTATTTTATGCCGAGTAAATAAAATAAAGAAAAAAATCGTGCTTATGAACATGTCGGCATACGTCGGCCCCAACACACTGAATCCTAAGACTAACCACATAAACAAATAAATAAATAAAATAAAATAATTATTTTATGCCGAATAAATAAAATAAAGTAAAAAATCGTGCTTATGAACATGTCGGCATACGTCGGCCCCAACACACTGAGTCCTAAGACTAACCACATAAACAAATAAATAAATAAAATAAAATATTTATTTTATGCCGAGTAAATAAAATAAAGGAAAATCGTGCTTATGAACATACCGGTACATGTATGTCGGCATACCCCCCCCCCCCACCCAGCTTGTCAACATCTACTAGTAGTGCCTGGATTTATGTTCAGACTCGAATGTATAATGTATTATTCTACACTCACAGTTACCTTGCCATTTCAATAATTCCAATTATTAAAATTATTATTGCACTACTTATGTTTATATAGAACACTGTACATGTACAATTATGTATGTATAGATAGTACTTCGCACAATATTATGTTAAGTAATTCATTTATTTGTGACATGTGCAGGGACGTGGCTGATTGTCCCCATTATACAATGAATGTCTTACCAAGAAATAATCGAGTGATTCTCCCCACCCACCACTGAGTCGAAGAAATTTCTCAATAACACAATTTTCCCAGGGTCAAGAAAAAAAATACTCAAACAACAATGATGTTATTGGCCACCCACCTCTCCAAATAGCCACGTCCCTGCACTTGCACACACATACATACATACAATCATGCACCAATGTGCTATGTCTCAATGCAAAATTTGATTATATACCACTAACGAGTTGCAGAAATCCGGACACCTGTCATGGATCACCACCCCCCCCCCAATAATTAATAAATAATAACACTCTAAATTATCAGACAAACAAGAGTCAACTCGTCCAAAAGTAACTAATTAAAATATATAGCAATACTCGACCTTCGACCAATACCCGGTGGCGTGTTCCCCGAAATTTCTAGCGACTGTGTGTGTTACCACAAATCATTGCCGAATGTATCAAAACTGCCTTTAAAGAAATGTACTATATGCACAAAACCCTCGAATGCAGAACTAAAACCCAGAAAAGTCACATTAACAAACCTCGCATTTCGTAATAATCCACTGGAGTCAAAACACAATTAACTAGTCTAGTCGTCCTCCAGGACATTTGATTTATGACCAGTGATTTTCGACACCAAAGTTTACGGAGTTTCCATTTAAATATTCAGGGAAGTGCAGTCATATAGAGATATCTGCAAGACTGCAACTTCAAACAAAAACCCATAATTTCATTGATTTATTGTCTTTCTAAGTACGCTGTCTCTCATATATACCTATCACTAGAATTTCCACCGAAAATGGGAAGTTAATATAAGCTAAACTTGAAATTGTTCTATCTAAAGCATCCCTCGGTAAGGACGATCCCAAATTATCAACATCCGCAAAAATCGCGATACACGTGGGGGATTCCCCTCGCCAGGGCGGAACGGTAGAATCTATTAATTTTAGGAGTACAGCCTGTCCTCAATACGGATTTAAATCATCTTCACGACCACGGTGATCACCAAAACGCTTAAAATTGAACACTATATAGACATAAGCTATAAATTAAACAAAGGTTATATATCAAGAGAACAAAACTCATTAAACGACCTCGGTATAGTCAATAAACATCCCTCCTTCATAATAAGCCCGTCCTTTCTACCTTCGCCGACCGTTCTCAACATGCAGACTATCCGCGGAGTTGACATCTGTGTTACACACCGAATCGGTCATAATTGAATGCGGCCTTCTCTCAGGTTTTATGCTTGTGTCAATATATTGCGGGGTTTGGGGGGGGGGGGCGGTGACGCGCAGTGGATGGGTCATGGTCGGATTTGGATAGTCGTGGGAAGGTGTTGGATTTGCGCGGCGATTCGAATATTGTAGCTGCTATGTACTGAGCTGCTAATACCTTATTTGCGTGATATTTATCAATTGTATGGCCAATTGAAGCAAATACACATTAATCAGTGCACATGTACTGGTATGAATGACTGGCATGTCACCACAAACTCAGGCTCGTCTTTCATATGGGTGGCAGCTACAATGTCCGAGGCGTCGTGCGGGCCTGGCATTGTCTCGTGGTTGTTTTGGTCTGATTGTGATCTGTCTGCCGCGTGTTGCCCCCCCCCAACCGCAAACTATAAAGTAAACATTGTTCTTATAACTCCCTTCGCAGATTACAGATCATATAGGATTGCACAACACTTGTATTATTAAGCACTGTTAAAATAATATTATTCATAATCATCCCGACTGATATATAGTTGCCTCATTCCACCCACGATGACGCACACGTCTACGTCAAAATGTGTATCAACACCTACATTTACTATTCTACTCACATATGTTCTTGTTTATATTTGCACCGACTGTAAACTGTACGTTTTGTGGCAATGGCAGTGGCGGGAAACCCACTCTGGAATTATCATTTTACATAGGTCCCTATTGGAATCACATGACATTAACCCTTTGAACACAGTTTCCCCATGAGAGTTGAACTAACTACGTGGAGAATAACAATAGGGACCTTCCAATTTTCTAGACGAAACGGTTCACAGAAAACGCCATCGCTCCCCAAATGTCGTATCATTAAACTCGCTTTCGGGATTAGCTCAATTAGATTAATATTACTATTAACAACACTCTTGGTATGCAGCGGTTCCCTAGAATTGAACCCCGGCCCTGATAATGGTCAGGTCCACTCAGACAATCACTCCGTCTCTATTTTCCACTTGAACATACGAAGTATCCGAAATAAACTGTTTAAAATATTCGATGAAATCGACGACCATGATATATTATGTTTCACCGAAACCCACATTGACGCAACATTTCCAACAACGAACATACAGCTCGAAGCGTTCTCTGATCCAGTAAGACATGACGGTTCGAGCTACGGGGGAGGTATTGTCGTTTATTTCGCAAATCACCTGATCTTCGAACGTATGCCCTCTCTCGAATTCGATGACTCAGTCCTGTGGTTCAAACTGAGGTGCAGATCTTCAAACTATCTTTTATGTGTGTCATATCGCTCTGACCAATTCTGTCACGAGCGATACTGGGAACTACTTGATCAGTCTATAGCGGATGCACTAGATCTTAATATACCGATGGTTGTAACTGGTGACTTTAATTCTAATGCCTTGGACCCATCCTCAAAAATCAATGAAATAATTTCCTACTATAGCCTTCGGGACATCATTAAAACTCCAACCAGAGTTACATCGACAACATCGACACTTCTCGACCCCATCATAGTGAACAGCACTGTCACATCATGTGAATCAGAAGTGATTGACTTCGGCAGATCTATCTCAGATCACTATGCGGTAATAGCATATTTGAAATACGAGTATAGCAGTAATGGTCCATTTTCTCGATTGGTCAGAAACTACGAAAAAGGCAATTATGAACAAGCAATGGAACTCATCCGCGACCCAGAATGGTTACGCTCAATTGAAATAGCTCCTAATATTGACACAGCGACTGAAATTTTTACTTCGAAATTCCTTGAAATTATGGATCAAACTGTTCCTCAATCTAAAATATTGATCAGGCCCAAAGACAAACATTGGTTCACATCAGAATTACGATCGATGATTCGAAGAAGAGACAGGCTACGTAAGATTGCGATAAAATCCAAAAAGGACATAGACTGGGCGAAATTCAAAAAAGTTCGAAACACGGTCAACAATATGAAAAAGTACGCAAGGGCCCAATACGAGGAACATCTCCAGAATACTGTCAAAAACCAACCTTCCCCAAAATAGTTTTGGCATAGCATCAACGAAATTATGCAAAACAAACATAAAGACGCTATCCCCCCTCTCATCGATTATGATGGCAATCTTGAAACTGACGATCAAACCAAAGCATCGATGCTTAATAATGCCTTCATTGCTAACTCATTCCTCGACGATTCCTCTTGCAATCTACCGGTGTTCACACAAAAATGTAATGATACGATAACTGAAATTGACTTCACTCTTGACGACATCACTTCGGCAATTGCGAGTATGAAACCAAACAAAGCGTCAGGCCATGACGGCATCACAGTTAGAATGCTGCAGAAAACAAGCCCAGCTATTGCCATACCTCTCAGAATTCTATTTAAGAAATCTCTTGAATCGTGCGCATTTCCTAATAAATGGAAACAAGCAAATGTCATTCCTATTTATAAGAAAAACGACGGATCCAACTGCAAAAACTATCGCCCAATATCTCTACTTCCATGCGTCAGCAAGCTGCTGGAGAAAATAGTACTGAAATATTTATCCGCTTATTTCAGTAAGAACAATATACTATTCCAATACCAATCAGGATTTGTATCAGGCCACAGCACCACTTTTCAGCTACTTGAGATATACCACACCCTGTGCCAGGCACTCGATGAGAAGTTAAATACGTCTGCAATTTTCTGCGATATTTCCAAAGCATTTGAGAGAGTCTGGCACAGGGGGTTGTTATTCAAGTTGGAGCAAAACGGAGTAACCGGGAATATACACAAATGGATACACAGTTATCTCTCTAATAGACCACAGCGCGTTCAAATAGGAATTACATTCTCTGACTATCAGACGATATCGGCAGGTGTTCCACAAGGATCTATCCTCGGACCCTTTCTATTTTTGACTTACATTAACGACCTCGCAACAACGATCCAATCACTCACTCGAATGTACGCGGATGATACTTGCTACCCGATGATTGTGCTCGCGAACTCTATGATGACATTGAAAGAGTGAATCGGTGGTCAAAACAATGGATGGTAACCTTTAATGCAGAAAAAACAAAGTCTATGGTATTTTCACTGACCCCATCTGACGATTCCCTCGATTTAGATCTCGACAACGATGCGATTCAACAAGTAACTCTTCACACCCATCTTGACGTTTCTATCCAATCAAATCTACATTGGGACACCCAAATAAATACTATTTGCAAAAGAGTTGCCAGTAGATTGTCACAACTCAGGAAGATTAAATTCCAAGTAAACCGACAGACGATCGAGATAATGTTCAAAACATATATACTCCCAATAATGGAATATGGTGACATAATTTGGGATAACGCCCCTGACTGCCTACCTCAAAAGCTCGACCGTCTATATATCGACGGTGGTAGAATAATAACTGGCCTGACCCGATCTGCCTCAGAAGCGAGAGTACTGGGTGAACTTGGATGGCCTCCCCTCAACGAAAGACGTAAATTACATAAAACGCGCATGTGGCATAAAATATTGGACAATAAGGCCCCTCCCTACATAACGAAACTTTTGCCTCTTACCGTTGGGGAATCATGTAGATACCCAATTAGAAATCCGTTACGATACGTCAACTATTCCACGAACACAACTCACTTTAAATCAAGTTTCCTCCCAACTATGATTGCTGAATGGAATGTATCGTGCAAAATAACAACTGATGCAAAAAAACTCACAGACCCCACATCAGAACCAACTAAGGACGAAATACTTGCTAATATGTATAATAATATACGCATATAAGAGACATCAATGAGACCCCCTTCTTACTACAATGTCGGGAGGAGAACATCAAATATTTTGCAATGTAGGCTCCGAAACAACTGCAGTGATCTCAACTTCGATAAATTTAAAAATTACATATCCTCAAGCCCGTGTTGCTCCTGCGGTAACGAATGTGAAGACGCAAGCCATTTTTTCTTCGAGTGTCCTTTCTACACGACTAGATGAGCATAAAGTGGTCATCGCCAGTATTAAAGATATTCTCTTTGGCATACCCGAAATTAGTGACACCTTGAACAGGCGATTATTCGAGACAGTACAATCATTCATCATTTCCACAGACCGATTTCAGTAATCATTATTCCATTGACTCCGCCCACTGCCACTGCCACAGCCACAACTACAACCTACATGTGTTTGATTGGGAGCCGGTTCCCCTATGTATACATAGCCGATCACATGGGACACCGTCTCTCACACAAATAACAACAAAACTTTCATTCCTGCAAAACCATCGACTTGAATTCACCAGCAGCTGAACGCCAGGGGAGAGGAGCTTCACTAAGTTTCGTAACTTGTGCTCCGATCCCCTGTGCACCCACAACATCATCCATATATTCTGTTTGTAAATTATTCCATGTATTTGTGGGTCACAATAAATATGTTCAAACCAAACAAATTTAACAAAACGACTGAACACTCCATTGAATGGCCTCATTGCAGTGAACATCTAGAACAAAACGACTGAACACTCCATTGAATGGCCTCATTGCAGTGAACATATATAACAAATTTCACGAAGATCCGACAACTGATGGGTTAGATATCTGCAGGAAAGGAAAAAACCTCAACATTTCCAGATTCTAATAAATAATCATTTGAAGAAAAATGTATGGAAAACTCTATGCTTTGCATGCACATGTCATTAAAGTGACTAAAGAAATATATGTTTGGTTTTCCCTCGCTAATGCGTATTGACCCTTCATCCCGTGAAAATGCGTTCATATTTCCAAATAAGACCAACGACATACATGTCTTTCATCCTCTGAGGCATACCTTGTGCTTCTTAACATAGCCTTATGACGAGTGGTGTTCTACCAAATTAATGCCACAAGGGTTGTTAGCCAAGCTATGCAAGTAGAACATTCATATAAGGTCAAACTACCAGTACGTGATCGTATTGATGTGAAGTATAACGACTTCTATTTGAAATTGTAAATAACGATAAGTATTCCTAGTAGACACACACATTGAGTTTGGTGGCTTGTATGAAATACAACTTGGGGTCCGGCCAGAAGCATCATGTTGTTGGAAAAGCAATAGCGATAACTGTACTCAACTGTTGTTGACGGCAAACAGGCATAATTCCAGATTGACATGTATATACACTATACATGTATATAGTAATATATAACATACTATATTGAATAATTTACTAGTGTATAGCTTTATGGATGATATCAGCCGGAATAATATTCTTCAATTCAAATTCCACAATAATTCTACAATGAAAGTATGTTAAGTTGTTCAGAGTATAGTGACAATATATTTCACACAGGTGTTTCAGACACAGTTCGTGTCTTTATTTCTTGTTACCATACAGGAATATGACAAAATTGCTCTTTATTTCTTGTTACCACACAGGAATATGATTAAATTGCCCTTTATTGAAGAACAGTTTTCACTAAATTATGTGACTGGAATAAGTCTTTATGTGGTATATCAAGTCCGAATAAGAAAGTTTTAAACGTATTTAGCGACGTATCAAATTGATCCCCAGAATAGGACAATTTAAAGCATTAACTCGCCACGTAGTTTTAAACACATTTTATTCCCACCCATTAACTCGCCACGTAGTTTTAAAAACATTTTATTCCCACCCATTAATAACAAGTTTAGATTGGTAGCATATGCAAATCATAGTTGATGACGATTTGTGAAGAGAAGGATGCGACTGAAAGCTATATATCGCTTATTGGTGGTAGTTTCTAACGGTTTGACCGATTCTATACCAAATGGATTCTCCCACCAAGTTAATACAAAAGTGTACATAGGAATTGGCTATATATTGTTGTTTTTGCAGGGATGTACAGGTAATATAAGCAGACAACAGGTAATGAGTACAGAATGAGTCCTATTTATTGAGGAAATGTTCAGATAATAAGTTCCACAATACTAATTATCTGACTATTTCCTTTGTGACAACTACTAATCAATGATACGTTAGTATAGAACAGGTTAACCCTTTACCCAACATGAGGGCCCTGTGCCAATGCATTCTCTTATATATGCGAGTCGACCATAGGTCGCCTCGCATATATAAGAGAATGCATTGGCTTAACACATTAAAAATTATAAAATTGTTAAAGAATGTAAGAAAAAATGGTAAAAAGTGTTAAAAAAAGATTTTTTTTAGGCCAATGCATTCTCTTATATATGCGAGGCGACCTATGGTCGACTCGCATATATAAGAGAATGCATTGGCACAGGGCATAACTGTAACTATCACAATGTGGTCAAGGAGCCGGTTCCAATGATATCCATATGTGTATGGTTTTATTGAGACAGACCCAAGATATTTTAGGCTTTTGAAGCTTTATTTGGCCGGTTTTGGCCGGTTTGTTGGGTAAAGGGTTAAATACCACTGAGAAGGAACGAACTTGCGCCAATTGGATGTTGACAAGAGTTGAGTATGGAGCCTATCCCAGTCACGCGGGAGATGCATGTTTCCCGAGTGGTAACAGTCCACACATTAAACACCGGATCGATAAGCATCAGATGGACGGCAGCTCATTTGAGAATATGTATGTGATAACCGAGAGGTGGGTCCATTGATTTTGAATCTTTGTATACTTATCATTAACTATAATATTTATTCAATTGACAACGTTGTTTGAGCCTCGCTGGCAAAATATGCAGCACTATAATAATGTCGCGCTGTTTATTTTGAATCGAATCGATCGGTACTTTTAGTTGAGAAGTTATCGATGGCGATAACAATTAAGGTACCTCTCTGGTTA
Source organism: Siphonodentalium dalli (assembly GCA_032622095.1). NCBI lineage: Eukaryota > Metazoa > Mollusca > Scaphopoda > Gadilida > Siphonodentaliidae > Siphonodentalium > Siphonodentalium dalli. The sequence goes on from CP136063.1 coordinate 279,061,721, forward strand.
TATGTGATAAGTTCATACATGGATGCTGTGACCGCACGATTTAATGGTAAGTACGCGTTATCAAGCAGTTTGCGCGTATTACAGTGGCTGCAACATTCAATGTTTAGTTGATTGTATATAAGGAGATAGCTTATTTGAACATCCATATCAAGTGGTAAGAACATCTCAAAATAACAGTTGATTATAATTTGTAAATTTGTAAATTGTAATACGACTTCGCCTAAAACTGATTACAAGGCTCTTCATGATTGTACCCATTATATTCAAATGAAATTATTTTAATCTAATACGTTTATTCTCCGATCAAAAAGATAAAAGATACATACAACATATTGAGAATGTTGCAGTATATGTACATTATATACACGAACTTCCCATCATCGTCATCATTATCATCATCGTAGTCGTTTTGATCGTCCTCGTCGACGAGACATCATCACCGTAACAACAACAACAACGACAACAACAACAAACTGCATATTATTCAATATCATTTAACTTAATGTTTATCAGTCGGATGAATGAACATAGTCTGCGCAGGCAATCCACATCTTCCAAATTCAGAATGTCATCTAACATATCAATAGTTCCATGTTCTATGCTGGTATATTTGCTAGGCAAGAAGCGATGTCTGGCCTCACCGAAACATTCTAGTAAATAGTGCAGTTCATCTCCGATATGTCTTTTAGTGCACAACGGACATAGTCTATGGAATATGTTGGTGTCATTACATCGGCCTTTCTCTATTGGCAAGCGATGATTACAGATACCGAATTGACAGAGTTATTATGTTCCTAGTATCCATGTAGTCCAAGTATTTTTCGAAATGTATGTATATTCTGTATTCTGTTCTTTTTACCCTATGGTCGACTCGCATATATAAGAGAATGCATTGGCCTAACAATTTGTTCTCATTTTTTTTTAAATATATGTTTCTTACAATTTTTAGGACATAAAATATAAAACATCCATTACCCTGCAGGGAGCCCCACACATATATAGAAGCGTAAAGAAGTGTGTCGTCTGCTCATGTTTGTCTGGGGCTCTGTCTGTATGGGTGAAATTATAAAATTGTTAAAGAATACAAGTATTTTTATTTTTAATTGTAAAAAATTGTTAGGCCAATGCATTCTCTTATATATGCGATGCGACCTATGATCGACTCGCATATATAAGAGAATGCATTGGCACAGGGTATATGGGTTGATACAAAAATACAAGTATTTTTCGAAATGTATATCATGTTTGAATATTTTATAAGTGCTGCCTCGACTAGAGTTTTCAATGTTCGATAACCAGATGCCACGGAATTGACTATTCAGACTATACATTTTAAATAAAGTGCCATTTGTTCATAGCATGTAATATATCCCACATGTAAAGGCACGGGCGGCGTTCGTTGCAGAAATATTCATATTTGTTCAAATCGCCATCAACAGAAGGAATATTAACAAATATATAGTTTTGTTCATATGCCAAACATAATCAGCGCATAAATAGTATAGTGTCGTCAAGACGTTCGATGGTGTACGTAAACAAGAACCTGCTCGTGTTACAGAAGTTTTGCTTCTGTTTACATAACACAGCGCAATTATATTGGTTAATCACACACACAAATGATATAAACGCTCTTTATTATTTCCATATCAGGAAAATAGTAACAAAAAACGCTCTTTATGTTTACCATATCCGGCTCTAAACAAAAGCCAGGTTCTGTAACGTTTTTTTGCTATTGTTTACATAACAAAGGAACAACATTTGACAATAACATACTGTGTATGCCATATTTCTGATTGGTATAAGAACAAGGTATGTCTATATTTTACTATTCTCTCCGTTTATGGCGGTTTTTGACGGAGCTGAATATTTTAACAGCATACCCACCGCCAATGCCGCCCGTATCTTTAACAAATGAATCTGCCCAGATTTTGTTAGAATATCTTTTACTTTCTCTATCCATTTGAACTTGCGGACACAGCTTCACAAACCTTAAGGGCCAATTGATACCAAATCTTACATAATCAACCTTAGTTCATATTCATAATTTTCATCCAGTATTTCACAATACGCATGTTGACTGTGTACTCCATTGGTAGTCTGTCGCTCTCGCCATATAACATATCATTTGGGGTAGGTGATTTAAGGTTGAGAACATGTTTAAGAAATTTTCTATGGATATTTTCAAAAATATCAGTATTTCCTGACCCCCATACTTCACAACAGTACAAACATAATCGGTAAAACTTATGCATCAAACAATCCGAACATGTTTTAACAGATAAACAGTGAATTATCGACTTAGAAATGGTAAAATACATGGCTTTAGTGGCTTTATTTGCCAGTCTTCTTTGCAGTACAATATTAACCTGATTTTGTAATACCGTTTGTATAAAAATGCTCTATTCATTGGCAATATCTTTATTGTTCCCCGCTAAAGAAAAGTCGTGATCAGATCAGAACATATTTTGAAATAAGTGACATTTGAAGTCCGTACAAACAAGCGATGGACTGTCGTCCGGTGCATATCCCCATGTGGCAGACCGTCTAGTTTGGGCATATATCGATAACCTGCGACTGTGAGACACAGGCAGACGGACCAAAAACTCAGGATTTTCCAGATGAACACAGATGAATAACACTAGAATGAAAAATCTTAACAAAACGATTGAACACTCAATGTAATGTCCCCGTAGTAGTGAACATCCATACCAAATATTTTATTGAGATCCGACAATCGGTGGTTGAAATATCTGCTCGGACATACAAACAAGCCAACAAGCCAACATAAACAAAGATGGATAACTGTAGAACGGAAAATGCGAACTGAACGATTGAACACTCCTATCTATTGAATGCTCTGATAGTATTGAACACCCATACCAAATTGCATTGAGATCGGAGCAGTACTGTTTAAGTTACGACATGAACAGACATCGGACGACAGAAGCTAACATTTCTAGATAAACAAAGATGAATAACTCTAGAATGGAAAATCCGTCCAAAACGATTGATCACTCCATTGAATGGCACCATAGTAGTGAACACCCATACCAAATTTAATTGAGATCCGAGCACTACTGTTCAAGTTATGACATGAACAGACATCGGACGTACGGACAGATGTAAAATAGTATACCACATCCCCTGTTTAAAACAAATGGCTGTATAATTGTTGTGAGCTCATGTGACCAATACGCAACGACCGAACACGGCATAAGACAATGAACAATAACTTCCGGAAAATCTTCAAAACTCTAACCGGCACCGGAAAACCCCAGCAATAAAACCACAAACCACAAAACAAAAAAAAACAGACGGAAATTTGACATCAGTTGACAGCGAAAAAGCAGCGATCTTCACAAAAAATCCTCACAAAACTATCCACAAAACTACTGTAGAAAATACATAAAATCAAACCCCGATCTCTTCAAACTTCTAGACGAACACGATTACGACCCCCACCCCGCGCGGCAGCACCAGGCAACGACAGCATCAGCTACTCCATTCTACGACAAGCACCATCAGCATTTTTTGCCAAACATCTACTATTAAATGCCCAAACTCCAGGCTGAGTTATCTCCCATCGCTCCGCTGAGATATCACTGCCATAAGGACATTTGGTAAGGATTTCTTACGTGTTCTTAGTTCTTATGTTTTAGGATTAAAATTGTCTATATCTGGCTCAGTCTATATACCGAAATAATTACCATTTATGGCAAACTTTTGTTGGTCAAAATAAGATAATAGGTGACTAAATATAGTTCCGACGATATGTAAAAATAGATGTATCGGTCCGCAAAGTACCATCCGTGTGGCAGTTCTATATCGCAGTGCTAACATAGAGGGCGCTGCATGGAGTTTGTTAAATGCCTGCATAACCATTGGTTACTCACCTAAACTAGATAGAGACCCCCTCGTCGCCAACAACTGCCGACCCATTAGCCTCCTACAATGTACCGGAAAACTCTTTGAATGAATTATCAGCAACCGACTACCACCGTGTATATCCGACACCGGGAATTTACAATAAATGGTGTGCCTGTATTATCTGTTTTATGATTTGTAAGCAAGTATTAGAAGCTACCAACATTCATCTGAAAATCTCAATGTGGGATAAATCTACTCAAAACAAATGGACAATTGTCCGACTTCTTATTTTTCTCCCATTCTGACGACTAAAAATTATCGAAAGCGTGAGCTTAACAATGGCGCTAAATGTCTTAACAATGGCGCTAAATGTCTTTGTTTGAACTCATAAATCAGTGTGGAACCCGTCGGCAAGGCCGTTGAATAAATTGATTCCGAAACATCAACCAATGGAGCTATATCCCACAGAATTTTTTTTATTCTGACAACTAGAATGCTTGTTTTGTTAAAGAAATGTGCATTGTCAAATACGGTTCATTGAGGCGCCTTTATGCAAAAGTGCGTTTTTTTCCGAATGGAAGTCGCGCAGTATTTCTGTTCAACAATCATATACGCGTATTGAGGTTACAGTCGGGCCTCAATTTGATCTACAATATGTCAAAAGATTATTGGATTAAATTCGTTTTATAGTTTGCAAATATATAATGCGGAACAACCGATCAACCTGATTTACCTGTATTTAGTGCACCAGACCAATTTGGACATTAAAGCCACACTTAGTGGTGGGTCATCCCCAAAACATCGAAAGCAAAAGTGTCGTTCGACGCAGCCCTATCGTGACCCGCCATATCAAATCCAGTCGTAAGTCGGGATTTTTTTTACCCTGTGCCAATGCATTCTCTTATATATGCGAGTCGACCATAGGTCACCTCGCATATATAAGAGAATGCATTGGCCTAACAATTTTTTATCATTTTTTTTAAATAAATGTTTCTTACAATTTTTAGGACATAAAATAAAAAACATCCATTACCCTGCAGGGAGCCCCACACATATATAGAAGCATATAGAAGAGTGTCGTCTGCTCATGTTTGTCTGGGGCTCTGTATGGGTGAAATTATAAAATTGTTAAAGAATACAAGAAAAAAATATTAAAATTGTTAGGCCAATGTATATATTATATATATGGCCAAACAATTTTTGACAATTTTAATAAGTTTTTCTTGTAGTCAATTAACAATTTTATAATTTCACCCATACAGAGCCCCAGACAAACATGAGCAGACGACACTCTTCTATGTGCTTCTATATATGTGTGGGGCTCCCTGCAGGGTAATGGGTGTTTTTTATTTTATGTCCTAAAAATTGTAAGAAACATTTATTTAAAAAAAAATGATAAAAAATTGTTAGGCCAATGCATTCTCTTATATATGCGAGGCGACCTATGGTCGACTCGCATATATAAGAGAATGCATTGGCCTTAAAATATTTACATATACCTTGACCTTGTAAAGCAGTGCATTATATTCAACCAGTATGTATTACATGTATACTTGTATTGTTGGAGACTCGAACAGGGTAAAAAAAATCCCGACTTACGACTGGATTTGATATGGCGGGTCACGATAGGGCTGCGTCGAACGACACTTTTGCTTTCGATGTTTTGGTTGAAACTCTCAAAACGATGAGTTATAATAAAGAGTGTTTATAATTCGCACGACAGTAAATATGTTGTGATTGCAATTTTCAGTTCATTGCAATTTTCAGTTCATTATCGACTCAAAATGAAGCCAGTCTAAGCAGATTATCGATCTAAAACAAATTATACTATACCTTATACGCAGTACTGTTTATCGCGCACCCATTGGTGTGCGAACTTAAAACTGAGCAAAGAATAGTACGATTCATGAGTTCATACCAGACCACAAGGACAAGATGACGTGTTAATGAGATACATACATGTTGGGCTGAATAACCAATCAGGGCGATATATATTTACATGTGGGGAAGTAATCTAAATACCATTAATATCCCCCGCCAAATTGAGAATTTGCGGGGGGACATAGGAATGTCAACGGATTTCAAAGATTTTTGGTATATGAGGTCACATGGTTAAAATATTAAGAACATCAAACGGTATCAGTTACAAAGCTTTTATGAAAATATGTTTGTCAGTTATGAATTGCCGCAGCAAGGTGCGCGAATTCAAAGTGTGCGAATGCAAAACTGAGCGAAAAATAGCACTGCGCGAAATTAAATACGAGTAAGGTAAGCATATAATGTGCGTTTTTTCCGTGAGAACAGGCTGGTTATTCAGTTTTATGGCGAGGGCCACAGTGAAAACACATTATAAAGGGCTTACTTATGTTAAGTCGATTTAGGTTCATATGGAGCGTAATTCCGATTCAAATAATTCCGATATTATTTTTTTTTAAATAAGAGCTTATTACCAGGAGAACAAGCTGCCAAATCAAATTATCGTCATGTAAGTATAGGTCATTATTGGGCTAAATATTCAAATAGATTCATATTGGACTTATTTGATTTTGAAAAAAAAACAGAGTGGCTTAAGCCCAGGTTCCATATCCCCGATTTTCCACCCCGAATGTTCCCGAATGACTCCCGAATCATAATTTTGCAAAATCGTGGAGTAAGTTCGGGACGAGTCGGTACAGTGAATATTTACCCCCGAACATGATCGGGGATATCGGTGCTGTCGGGGTCGATTCGGGACGATTCTGGGCCCGCTCCCGACAGTTTTGAAATGTTCAAAACTATCGGGAACCAAGCCGAATCGCTCCCGATTTGTCAATCATCGGGAGAAATTCGGGAGCAATTCGGCACCTATTCGGGAGTAGTCGGCAGTATTCGGCAATATTCGGGTGGATATTCTGGAGTAGTCGGCAGTATTCGGTAGCTTATTCCCGAATTCGCCATGTGTGGCTGCTTTTATACTGAGCTCCGGTGTATCTGCAAAATTCGGCATCGATTCGGGACGTTCGGCAGCAATTGAATACCAATTCGGTATTTATTCGGCATCAATTCGGTACCAGTTCGGCATTGATTCGGGGTATTCGGCAACAAGTCGGAAGTAATCTGGGCAATTCGGCAGCTACTCGCACGAAATTTCGGTATCAGTTCGGGATAATTCTTTATCATTCGGGAAGAAATTCGCAAGCATTCTGGAATACTCGGCAATGTTCGGGACGATTAAATTTTGTCATCAGTTCGGCGGCTTTTGGAATAAAACTCGTCCAGAATTCTCTCGAATGCTGCCGATTTGGTCTGGTCCCGAATTGGTGCCGAATATACTAATTCGGGACAGAAAATCGGGAATATGGAACCGGGGCATTATACCCATTATTCGGTTTTATGGTGCGGGCCACATTGAAAAATCATTATGAAGATCGTAAGTCTGGTAAGTTGATTTACAGCCTGTTCTCCCGAAAAATCGCACGTTTATAGGCTTATAATAGAAGTGTTTTAGGTTCATAATCGGCATAGAATCGCCTCATCTTAAGTCCATGCATAACGAACTGAAAATGAGAGTGTTTTAGTGCCATTATCGACTCATTATAACTTATTATAAATTCATTATGGGCGGACAATAACACGAATAACCCAACTCAAGACTTACCAGATTCACGCCCTTTAAAATGTGTTTTCATTGTGGCCAGCGCGCCATAAAACGGAGTAACGAATATAAGTCCACTATCAGTTTATTTCATAATAAAATAATCCAATATGTATCTATGTGAATATTATTGTCGGTTATGAACCTATTTGTGCGAGGATGTGTTGCTATTTAGGTTCACACATAGCGTAAACAATACCGATATGGGCCTATCTGTGTTTTCGAAATTAGTTTAATATGCAATTACGTTCAGGTGAACAGGTTAGGAGAATAAGATCAAGTTCGAATTTGGTTTCAGTACAACCATTTCTGATGGAGTAATGCCTCGTTTCGACTTACAATTTCCTGACTATTTTGTTGTACGGATTATAACATAAATAGTATTTGACAAAATGTTTTTAAACTTGGTATCTGAGGTTCATATGAGAAAGTCAAGGTCAAGTTGGAATACGGATCCGGTCCGGCCATTTCGGTCAGAGTAATGACCATTTTTCGACTTAGAATTAGCTTATTATTCTCCTGCCCGGAAGAAAACTGGAATACAGTATTTGATAGAATTTGATGAAACTTTGTATGCGGTCTTCCAGTCTGTTCTCCCGCAAGTAAGCTCATATCGGCACTATTTAATCTACTCTTTTCATCGACACGGCGTTCCAGATGAACGCTCTTTATAGTGTGTTTTCACCGCGGACGCGCCACGCAACGAAATAACGGGATAAAGCAAAAAAAAAAAGGCTTATTCCAGAATCAAACAAATTCCATATGAACCTGTGTGAATATTTAGGTGCTATATGAACATATTTGCACGAGGATATGTTGGGTCTTTATATGATATGTTGGGTCTTTTTATGATAAAGTCCTGTTCAAGTTTGAATTTGGGTCTGGTGCGATGAGTTATGCCTCTTCTCAGCTCAAATTTTCGGCATCGAAGAATTTTTTTTTTGTAGCAGACCTATTTTTTCATCATCAGAACTTTCGACTTCTTTGTTTTTTAAGATAGTCAACGCCCCAAAAAGCCACCTCTCTTTTTATTCTAGCGTCTAATCAAATATGTTAACAACATACTGTTGAAAGAAAATTTGATTCAATGATTCCCAGAATTAAAATGTTTATTTCTTAAAACGCCACCTGTCAAATATTACCACCTTCTTCGGCCTAGCGGAATTTTATTGGACTTGCCAATTTGTGACTTTTGCATTTGCACGAACATTTAGCCTTGTAATTCGGGTGTGGATTATCGGAGAATTGTTCTTTTGTATGGTGATTCCCCAGCTTGGGGAAACGAATACCCCATGCGATGGATATAATCCATTTATCTTCACTAGAGTTACGGAATTTCTTGAGCTTAAAAATAGCAAAATGTTTCCTCCATACAAACATTTAGCATTGCCCACTCTGAACTGAACTCATGCCATCCACAACTTGCGTTACACTTGTATATACGCTCAGGTAATTATGTCCTTTTATAAGATATTTTAAATTTGTAGCATTTTCTCTTCTCTATTCTCTATTGAGTACACACTCCCAGACATCGTTGATTTGTCCAAAACACTTCAGTCAGGCTGATGGAGAAACATAATTCACCGGTTAATATACCTAGTCTATTTAAACTTTAGACACACATACCGTATCAGTTTTTCAGCCTTCACAACTGAAGTTTAAGAACAAGTAACAAGACGTGTACCCCACGTTGAATATAATGCGATGATTACACGAATTTCTACAGAAAAATAAGAAGAACGTGAGCATAATCTAAATTTTGAAATGCACCATGTCTATCGTTGTATATACAGGTCTGAAACAATGATACTTGCCTATTGAAGATTAGTGGTACTTCTGTTCTTTCAACATATATTCGCAAGGCAACATGGGCTTTTGCCTCTATGTCTATATTTGCAGACCAGAGCTCAGCGCGATCAAAATGATGGGCTCCAGGACTAATACAGAGAATCACGAGCAAACTAAGTTTGATATTGATCAATACGTTCATCTTTTTAGATACTGATAATATGATATTTGTAAGGTGGTTCTATTATTTAGAGGATATTACTTGTTTGGTGTTATATAGGCCCAATATCAGCCCGATGTAACCTCGTATCAGCCTGAGACCGAAGGTCGAAGGCTGATATGAGGTTACTGAGGGCTGTAAGTAATATCTTATCTATTAATTAGATCGCCTCTTGGTAATTGACAATTCTTTAAAATGAGTGACATCATAAAAACCGATATCTACACTTTATTTAGCAGTGAATTCGATTTACAGCATGTCGTAAAACCATATTACTCGGATTTGTGATGTTGTGAAATGATATTACTCGGATTGGTGATGTCATAATATTATATTACTCCATTTAATGGCAAATTAAAGTGATATTCACAAAGTTCGATAACAAGCCGTTCTGGACAAACATGTCATACCTGATAAATAAACGCAAATATAAACGACGTCAAGTACAAACAAAAGAACAACAACCTGATTAGTAAGGTCCAATGCATTATTAGTAAGGTCCAATGCATTATTAGTAAGGTCCAATGCATTATTAGTAAGGTCCAATGCATTATTAGTAAGGTCCAATGCATTATTAGTAAGGTCCAATGCATTATTAGTAAGGTCCAAAGCATTATTAGTAAGGTCCAATGCATTATTAGTAATGTCCAATGCATTATTAGTAAGGTCCAATGCATTATTAGTAAGGTCAAATGCATTATTAGTAAGGTCCAATGCATTATTAGTAAGGTCCAATGCATTATTAGTAAGGTCCAATGCATTATTAGTAAGGTCCAATGCATTATTAGTAAGGTCCAATGCATTATTAGTAAGGTCCAATGCATGATTAGTAAGGTCCAATGCATTATTAGTAAGGTCCAATGCATTATTAGTAAGGTCCAATGCATTATTAGTAAGGTCCAATGCATTATTAGTAAGGTCCAATGCATTATTAGTAAGGTCCAATGCATTATTAGTAAGGTCCAATGCATTATTAGTAAGGTCCAATGCATTATTAGTAAGGTCCAATGCATTATTAGTAAGGTCCAATGCGTTATTAGTAAGGTCAAATGCATTATTAGTAAGGTCCAATGCATTATTAGTAAGGTCCAATGCATTATTAGTAAGGTCCAATGCATTATTAGTAAGGTCCAATGCATTATTAGTAAGGTCCAATGCATTATTAGTAAGGTCCAATGCATTATTAGTAAGGTCCAATGCATTATTAGTAAGGTCCAATGCATTGTTAGTAAGGTGCAATGCATTATTAGTAAGGTCCAATGTATTTTTAGTAAGGTTCAATGCATTATTAGTAAGGTCCAATGCATTATTAGTAAGGTCCAATGCATTATTAGTTTAAGGTCCAATGCATTATTATTAAGGTCCAATGCATTATTAGTAAGGTCCAATGCATTATTAGTAAGGTCCAATGCATTATTAGTAAGGTCCAATGCATTATTAGTAAGGTCCAATGCATTATTAGTATAAGGTCCAATGCATTATTAGTAAGGTCCAATGCATTATTAGTAAGGTCCAATGCATTATTAGTATAAGGTCCAATGCATTATTAGTAAGGTCCAATGCATTATTAGTAAGGTCCAATGCATTATTAGTAAGGTCCAATGCATTATTAGTAAGGTCCAATGCATTATTAGTAAGGTCCAATGCATTATTAGTAAGGTCCAATGCATTATTAGTAAGGTCCAATGCATTACTAGTAAGGTCCAATGCATTATTAGTAAGGTCCAATGCATTATTAGTAAGGTCCAATGCATTATTAGTATAAGGTCCAATGCATTATTAGTAAGGTCCAATGCATTATTAGTAAGGTCCAATGCATTATTAGTAAGGTCCAATGCATTATTAGTAAGGTCCAATGCATTATTAGTAAGGTCCAATGCATTATTAGTAAGGTCCAATGCATTATTAGTAAGGTCCAATGCATTATTAGTAAGGTCCAATGCATTATTAGTAAGGTCCAATGCATTATTAGTAAGGTCCAATGCATTATTAGTAAGGTCCAATGCATTATTAGTATAAGGTCCAATGCATTATTAGTAAGGTCCAATGCATTATTAGTAAGGTCCAATGCATTATTAGTAAGGTCCAATGCATTATTAGTAAGGTCCAATGCATTATTAGTAAGGTCCAATGCATTATTAGTAAGGTCCAATGCATTATTAGTAAGGTCCAATGCATTATTAGTAAGGTCCAACGCATTATTAGTAAGGTCCAATGCATTATTAGTAAGGTCCAATGCATTATTAGTAAGGTCCAATGCATTATTAGTAAGGTCCAATGCATTATTAGTGAGGTCCAATGCATTATTAGTATAAGGTCCAATGCATTATTAGTAAGGTCCAATGCATTATTAGTAAGGTCCAATGCATTATTAGTAAGGTCCAATGCATTATTAGTAAGGTCCAATGCATTATTAGTAAGATCCAATGCATTATTAGTAAGGTCCAATGCATTATTAGTAAGGTCCAATGCATTATTAGTATAAGGTCCAATGCATTATTAGTAAGGTCCAATGCATTATTAGTAAGGTCCAATGCATTATTAGTATAAGGTCCAATGCATTATTAGTAAGGTCCAATGCATTATTAGTAAGGTCCAATGCATTATTAGTAAGGTCCAATGCATTATTAGTACGGTCCAATGCATTATTAGTAAGGTCCAATGCATTATTAGTAAGGTCCAATGCATTATTAGTAAGGTCCAATGCATTATTAGTAAGGTCCAATGCATTACTAGTAAGGTCCAATGCATTATTAGTAAGGTCCAATGCATTATTAGTAAGGTCCAATGCATTATTAGTATAAGGTCCAATGCATTATTAGTAAGGTCCAATGCATTATTAGTAAGGTCCAATACATTATTAGTAAGGTCCAATGCATTATTAGTAAGGTCCAATGCATTATTAGTAAGGTCCAATGCATTATTAGTAAGGTCCAATTCATTATTAGTAAGGTCCAATGCATTATTAGTAAGGTCCAATGCATTATTAGTAAGGTCCAATGCATTATTAGTAAGGTCCAATGCATTATTAGTATAAGGTCCAATGCATTATTAGTAAGGTCCAATGCATTATTAGTAAGGTCCAATGCATTATTAGTAAGGTCCAATGCATTATTAGTAAGGTCCAATGCATTATTAGTAAGGTCCAATGCATTATTAGTAAGGTCCAACGCATTATTAGTAAGGTCCAACGCATTATTAGTAAGATCCAATGCATTATTAGTAAGGTCCAATGCATTATTAGTAAGGTCCATTGCATTATTAGTAAGGTCCAATGCATTATTAGTATAAGGTCCAATGCATTATTAGTAAGGTCCAATGCATTATTAGTAAGGTCCAATGCATTATTAGTAAGGTCCAATGCATTATTAGTAAGGTCCAATGCATTATTAGTAAGGTCCAACGCATTATTAGTATAAGGTCCAATGCATTATTAGTAAGGTCCAATGCATTATTAGTAAGGTCCAATGCATTATTAGTAAGGTCCAATGCATTATTAGTAAGGTCCAATGCATTATTAGTAAGGTCCAATGCATTATTAGTAAGGTCCAATGCATTATTAGTATAAGGTCCAATGCATTATTAGTAAGGTCCAATGCATTATTAGTAAGGTCCAATGCATTATTAGTAAGGTCCAATGCATTATTAGTAAGGTCCAATGCATTATTAGTAAGGTCCAATGCATTATTTGACTGACTTAGTCTTACACAACAGAACGCATGCTATAATATAATCCCAAAATTTATGACGACTTACCTAGTTGACTGTAATTGAGATTAGATTCTACGTATACAAACGTTGGACCCCCCCCCCCACTCGGTAGATTCTACGCATACAAACGTTGGACCCCCCCCCCCCCCACTCGGTAGATTCTACGTATACAAACGTTGGACCCCCCCACTCGGTAGATTCTACGTATACAAACGTTGGACCCCCCCCACTCGGTAGATTCTACGTATACAAACGTTGGACCCCCCCCCCACTCGGTAGATTCTACGTATACAAACGTTGGACCCCCCCCCACTCGGTAGATTCTACGTATACAAACGTTGGACCCCCCCACTCGGTAGATTCTACGTATACAAACGTTGGACCCCCCCCCCACTCGGTAGATTCTACGTATACAAACGTTGGACCCCCCACTCGGTAGATTCTACGTATACAAACGTTGGACCCCCCCCCCCCACTCGGTAGATTCTACGTATACAAACGTTGGACCCCCCCCCACTCGGTAGATTATACGTATACAAACGTTGGACCCCCCCCCCCCACTCGGTAGATTCTACGTATACAAACGTTGGACCCCCCCCACTCGGTAGATTCTACGTATACAAACGTTGGACCCCCCCCCCACTCGGTAGATTCTACGTATACAAACGTTGGACCCCCCCCCCCTACTCGGTAGATTTCGTTCCAAAGTGTACCAGCAATGTCTTGGTTCAGAGCTTCTGAATACCTTTTTGATATTTCCACACGAAGCGTTTTCGAGGTTTTGGCTTGTATATTACTGGAACACATATTTCGACTGATGTAACTGTGGTCCGAAACCTCCAAGTATGTTGGTTTATAGCTTGAATCTAGTAACTAATTAATATTGGGTCAATAAAAGTTGGGAAGCTGGCTGTGGTTTGGATAGGGACGACATTTCGGGGTCCATGCATAGTTCCTCTTAATTGATTAGAGAAGACTTGAACGCTACGCACGAAACAATTTATGAATCCAACTATTACTAAAGCTACATTTAAATCGTTTAATCAAGTTTTTCCTAATAGGTATATGGATTCGATTTGTGTGACATCGGAGAAACCCTATTGTTTTCCACCTACTTCGAAGAAAAATGCTACTTTGTCGAAACAGAGGAAATCGATTTGCTTGAAAGGGATGTGATGTGACCGGAACAGTATAGACTGCTGACCCTCTACCATGCCGATTTATATCTAAACGTACAGGTATTGGACAATTAGGGATTGAGATCATATCACTCGGATATTCGACACAAACCCTTATCTCCACAGGGAGTCTCGCATATATAACATAATACGCTGGCTTACAGGTCAAGGTAAATGTTGTTAGGTCAATGTATTCTCTTATATATGCGACGATCCCTATGGGAGAGTCGCATATATAAGAGAATGCATTGGCACAGGGTTTTCGTAAAATTTCAGGTATCTCCAGTCACCAGTCCAGAAATAAAATATCGTACCCGTCTGTATCTTAGGTAATTATACCACTCTTAAAGGAAGGGATACTGTACTCAAATGTTGTTGTTGGTTTCTATAGTCTCTGAGTCGTAGAATAAGGTAACCAGATTTCCATTATTTGAAAGTCTGTTGAGTACGAAGTAATGTTACGAATGGCAGATTAGCCAGAATGCGAAAATGCCTATTGTTGTTGTGGAGTAATTTTTGGACAGTTTTCAAGCACATGTATCAAATAAATGTTATATTATATGCATACTAGTCCCATATACTCATTTAAAGTCATTGTATAGTCACTAGTCAGTGAGTGGCTTGAGTTTACACCCCGTATCATCATAATGTTGTACACGATCATGTGTGCAACGCGTTGCCCACTCCACTATCCGTGAATTATTTTGATTACGTCTTATACACGGAAATTCGTAATTTAATTTATGGCTCCAGGCATAACTAAATATATATCAAATATTACTTTGATTTTAAGATAACCTATTAACCTGAACGTTTACAGAATACTTTTTCGACTCAAATTACTTAGTTTTCTATATATTATCGATATTAGATCGTTGTTATTACCAGGAATTTATTGAAAATGGTGTAAAGTACCCCTTTAACGACAGTATGGGATATATAGAGGATATGAAATGAGTGTTTCTCTCATGTGATATTTATGAAACGAGTCTAAGAATTTTCAGTTTTCTCGAGCTTCCGGCGAGAGAAAACTGAAAATTCATGACGAGTTTCATAAATATCATATGAGAGAAACAAGAATTACATATTCTATTTATCATATGACACCTATAAATCGATTATGATGTCCAAAACGCACACAAATCATTAAATAGCTATATGACATCGGCAGCAAAAGGTTAATGTGACGTGTTCATTGCACCGGAAGCCCATGCAATTACACCTGGTGAATTAGCAGAAATAATATGCACGCGAAAAGATATAGTGCGCTATTCTGTTCTCAGTTTGTGACATTATATCGTATGTTTATTAGATAAATACAAATTACATATTCTATTTATCGTATAACAATGTCCAAAACTATATATTTCAAGATTATAATTGCGAGAATTTCGGCATCGCGTTGAATCGTGTATTTGACGCGCACGAATTTGACCTGCGTTTAGTCTCGGCCCCCGGCTGCCATTCAGCCAATCAGAACACACTTTTTGTCAACAAACCAATCAAGTTATCGGAAGGTGATATGAACTAGTAGTTCATATAAAATTGATTTATGACATAGTAAACAACGTAAATAATGATTGAGTCATATGATAAACATAGATCAGCGTGTCCGTCCGTCTGTCAGTGCACGCAACATTGTCCGAACCTGTATTCCTTCATATTTCAGTCAATTGTCATGAAACCTGTCAGTGTATATTTAGTATACCATGGGAACCTCACGCCCGTTATTCGACTTGCATTCGGAAGTTGGGAGCGGGAACATAGATGTCTGGATGTGATAAGATGCGTCCCATTTTCATCTAATAACGTCTCTCATTTATCGTCTTGTTATTCTAAAATCTCCTCATCTGTTTTTGCACTGAAATTTGTTACACTAGTGGCAATTTATAGACCACCCGGAGTAGAATAAGAATGAAATTGAGTATCATATATATTCACACAAGATGTTCACTGGGACCTTAAATTTTGTTGAATCTCACAATGCAGGAGTGAAAACAAAACAAAAAGATTCACCCATATGTCAACAACCAGCTACATTATAGATACTGTTTGCGCGAAGATGGGCAACATTATCTTAGTCAACATGTCTCAGTTTGTACAAGTACATAGTATGATTGCCGGGTTAAAACACCTACATGTATGATAATCTACGTCGTATGCCCCATAGTTGTTATTAGGTCGATCACTTTGTCAGTGCATACAAGTACTTGCATAAGTAGTTTTACGTTTTTCACCCCAGTATTTTGAAAGAAATTGCAACATCCGGAATCTGACCTGTTTGCATTGACTATTACTTACAACTTCCGGATAATTAGCAATGGTATAGATTTTCGCTTATTAAAATTGAGATACTCGCGTTGAAAATATAGCTAGTACAACATAATTATGATGAATATATTATTTATTGCAATAAGTGTTATGACACCACCACACGCGGCTGTTTTCAGCGTATGGAGGAAACTATGTTTTAATCGTAATTTCAATAAAGATAAGATAAGAAAAGATAAGATAATATAATATGATAAGATAAATTTTTATTTAAAAGTTGGAAGTAAAAACATTATATA
The DNA here is from genome assembly GCA_032622095.1 of Siphonodentalium dalli. Taxonomy (NCBI): domain Eukaryota; kingdom Metazoa; phylum Mollusca; class Scaphopoda; order Gadilida; family Siphonodentaliidae; genus Siphonodentalium; species Siphonodentalium dalli. The sequence continues at coordinate 279,078,689 of CP136063.1, forward strand.
TACAATCACAAGTTGTGAAGAGCTTTTGGCCGACCATTACGACTACAACTAAATAAATGCATACCGACAGAGGGTAAATTGGGAATGTCCAATATACAATTTTTTCTGTGTTTAAGCATGTTCTGATCTGGACGAGAAAGGGACAATATAGAGACTGTCTTTTCAGCAACGTAGAATTAGTAGGAAAAAAAACACGAAAATTGCCTCTATGTCTACCTCAAGTCGTGCTATATTTACTCGAAACAAAACAAAAAAGGATTGTGTCAGATTGAGCCGATACTTAATATATATGTATAGTCATTCGGCTGCTTATTTACTGAAATTTAGAAATTTATGTTATCGCGGTGGAGCAATGCAGATGGAATAAAAGTATATGTAAAGACACGAAATGCCCGTTAAGTGGCGAAACATATATTGTGAATATCATTTTGTTATTTTGTGCATTGAACTTAACGACCTGCGAGAAAACTATATCCCAAAGTATTACAGGGATATCCTAACAAATCTACAGATTGCTGTCCCTGCTAAATACACGACATTTCCTGGCGTAAATAGGTTCATAATCGACCTATAATATTCATATCTATAGGTTCATTTTGGATTATTTTGTTCTGAAACTAGCTGAAACAGGCTCACTTTGGGAGCCTTTATTCAGCGTTGGAAGGGCCTGGGGCCCATGTGTGTGTTAGTGGTTAGTCGCGCAGAATTTAATCGTTTAAAGCTTTGGATTAAATTTTTTTTTTTTTTTTTAGATTGAACTTCCGCGCACAACTGTTGCTTCAGCGCCAAATTAAATAAGATAACGGGTGTGAACCAGATTCTGCGGTTATGAGATCCGTCTGACTTTTTAGTGGAGATCTAATTAGTTCTCCTCGTCGTTTCCTCGAAACATTGTATACATGTAGGGGGTATTGAACAAGGAATATATAGGACATGAACCACCACTGTAATATCAGCATCCACCCGCCAGTGTAAGATTTGTTGAAACACTAATTTAAAAATAAATCTGTCAAAATAATAAATGCTTCTTTAAAAGCACTTCTTCAAACATCTCCGTCATTTCGGCAATAATCCTAGCATCAATTCTAACCTCGCGTGCCACGTGCTATTGCGATTTAATATCAATCTATATCTAATCGAGAACCCCGATTAAGTAGCTTCCGCTGTCCAATCGTGTGTGTATTGGCTGCCTTATAACACCATTATAGGGTCCGTTCGCGGAGCTGGCAAACTTGCCGTAAAATTTTCATGACATTCTTCATAGATTCATAGATGGCTGTGTTAAGCACACTTTTGAATGTTAACCCTTTCTATAGTGAATAGATTCTCCATTTCAGTTATAAAAAGTATACATTGGAACAGTATATTTATTCATTGAATGGGATTCCTGTCAGTAAAAGCAGACGATAGACAGAAACACAGATAATAAAAGAGCAGAATTATTCACAATCATTGGTGGGAAATGTTCATCTTATGATCTAAACATTTGCTGGTGGAACTATTCGTCAGTGAGTGTTTCGTATAGAATGGGTTAACAAGGGAACTACTCGTCAATGAGTATTTAGTATAGAATGGGTTAAATTGTTGGATTTACATAATATGTGTTTTCTATTTTATTGCTTATTGGAGCGAATAATAGTGTGTCTGTCATTTGCAGAATGGGGTCCCACAGAGCATGAATAGCGGACTAGCATCACCAACTTTACCCTCTGGGGACCTCATTCTGCATGACCTCATCTGCTATTAGTGTAGTGACTTAGCGTTTTTTTTGGAACGGACTGGCCAAAAGTGCCATTTTTTATATTTTGTCAAGTTATGTGTGCTCTTTCAGAAAGTGAACTAGAAACAGGTTTCTGATCAATATTAACCCTTGTTTCCAGTAAATCCAAGATGGCGGCCAAATTCAATCATTATTTCACCCTGACGTTCCAACTGGTATAACATTTGAGGCGCATGCATAATAAAGGCATCATTCAACCTGACATTGTCATATTTTGAAGATAGTAGCAACCCAGGCTGACCAAATTGGAAATTTATCACTTTTTGTACCAAAAACATGCAATTTTGTCATATAATCATTCTCGTTTCAATTATTTCGGAATAATAAACAGACAATTTCTCAAAATGTTTCAGTGTAGATCAAAGGTTAAGGTCTTAGCATTTTTGGACATGTATACTCTAATCAAAACATACAATATCTAGGACACATTCTTAACCGTATTTTAGAAATTTTTGATTATGTTACCCCTCACCCCAAAAATCATGAAATATTGTTTTTGTGATAAGCATCTGATAGAACATGGATGAGAATCTATAAAGGACACTATTTGATCACATTTCTAAATACTGCAATAGCAATTACATACACAATGACCAAAGTTGAAATATAACATCTTTTTCGACAAAAAATATGCAATTTTGTAAGAAAATCCTCGTCATTTCAAATATTTTTGTCCAATAAATGGTCATTTAATCTTAGGATATTTGCGATAGTTCACAAGGTTCGGTCTTATATGTTTTGGACATATATACTGAAAACGATGAATACATTGTATGTGTTTAATATGCAACAACGTTTCAGAAAACTTCGTTTATGTTACCCCTCACCCCAAAAATCACGAAAATGTGACTTGTTGTAAGGATTCAATAAATCTTTTGTTAAATCTTATAAAGTGAGTTTGTCGATCGCAATTCATCATATATTATAACAATCTCATTGTCAGTATACTGTTGAAATTAACAATTGTGTGCCTAATAACAATTTATTTGATCATTTCAAATATGTTCAACCAATAGAATGGCAATATGCAATAATATACAATATGCGGTCTTAAAAGTTTCGAAAATGAACATCGAATATATATATACAACACATATAAGGGTATATACATGTAATGTTTTGGTGAAATAAAATAAAAATAAAAGAATCTATAATACCATTAATGGATATATTTGACCCAATATCATTGACTTGTGTAATCTAGCATTCAAGAGGGGTGTATATATAGATATGCATTTCAGGTCACAACTTTAAATTGGTAATCAATAATACACATACAGATGGCCTATCTTTGTTTATACTGTGTTCTTAAATTCATGTTTGTTATGTTATATAACTATAATGTTCACAGACTGATAATACCAGCCGATAGAGAGCAACTCATAGATTGTCATGTTACCGCTGCCTGTGTTTATACGTTGAACAAATATCTTAAGCACACAATTACATCTACATAACTCTGTGTATGGTAAATCAGCGTTTGCACATTTGCATCTGTTACAAGTTTGTGATTTGCAACAACACTTACTGAGTTCTGAGCACACAGCTGCAGCTTGGCATGACAAGTGTACCACAATCCTACCTGGTAGGCAGCCCGTTTCATATGTACCACACCACATATATATGACAGTAACACTTCTTATATTAGTCTGAGTAGAAACTTCATTAGTGACTGGGCGTAATCATTAAAAGTAGATACTATATCGCAGGTACAATCATATCCACAAGAACGCCTCCATCAAATATCTTGCACTGAACATTTTTAGGTGGTTCCGATATATCTCCAATTGCTTCCCGGATACATCCCAGCAAATCAGATTGTGTCCCCTTGAATTTATCTCCCATAGATAAGGCGGGGAAAATAGCCGACTCTCATGAGAGAAAAACACGTCTGGTTCGGGGAGTTCTAGCCATCTCGTTATTGTTGATGAACTCTCTGTTAAACCGATCAACCCTCCATTTCCTTTCAATTTGATGTTCTCCTGTTCATGCACTTGATCGTTTGGAATAGCGGAGAAGCGATTTCGGGTTTTTTGAACTGCCCAAATGTTGTTCGAACACACTATTACAAGAAATAAAATATTGGAAGTACGTGCAAGATATTTGATGGAGGCGTTCTTGTGCATATAAATGTGCCTGCGATAGGACCTACATGTACTTTTAATGATTACATAATCACCAATGAAGTTTCTACTATACAAACTAAGAAGTGTTAATGTCATGTGTGTTGTGTGGGATAGGTATTTTGAAAGCAGCACAAAGGGCAGCACTAATGAGAATCGTGGTATAGGTCTTGGACGAGAAGTTGGTGGCCAAACTAAGATTCCAAAAAAATGGAACGACTTCCTCCGTCATTCTGACAATAAGCTTGAACTTTTTGTATTCCTGACAAGTAATGCGTCAGAACATGATGATAAAGTGTTAAACATGACAGATTGTTCGTCAACTCTCAAAATAGCAAATTCTTCCTAGTAAATCTTGAGAAAATGTTGTCAGGAGGAAGCTGATATTAGAATTGTGCCGCACATTATCCATGCGCTTTCTTGTGGGCTGACGACCATCCGTCCTGGTAATGGTCATCGGTCTGTTTTCAAAGTTTACGGATGCTAACAGTAGTGTTGATACATGTGTTTCTCTAGGAACAGGCAAAACTAAAACATTGTACCATGAAAACAGCACATTTTCCGCTCTGGGCGATGACAATTGTTATCACTACCCAATTTTCATTCGATATCTGATTTTGATACCACTTTGTTCTTCCATATAAAGGGCAGAAAAAGTTTCTGGATAGCATGGAAATATTATCCCGTTATCACAGATACATGTACATTTCTTCTATAGGCGAATCAACCTTTTATTCAACTAGATTCGTCCTCATATATTTTCAAAGAACTCGAACGTTTCATTACCATTAATTATAATAAAGGTTGTCAAAAGTTGCTGATAACGAGGCATATGAAGAGAATTCTCCAAAACTTGTCGGTCGAAAGGGGCCATAATACAGCATATGAAATGAGCCATATACCAGGCAGGATTGTGGTACACTTGTCATGACATAACAATTCCAATACATGGCCCGCATGACGGGGAATGGACAGTTGAAGATCATGGATGTAAACCATTGTGGACTACATTACCAGAAGCTGCAGCTGTGTGTTCAGAACTCATCAAGTGTTGTTGCAAATCCCAAACTTGTAACAGGTGCAAATGTGCAATAGCTGATTTACCATGCACATAATTATGCAGTTGTAATTGTGATATTAAGAATGCCTAAAATAATCGTTCAATGTATCAACATGGTCACCAGTATGGTCACCGGTGATTATAACATGACAATCTATGAGTTGCTATATATCCGCTGGTATGATCAGACTGTGCACATTATAGTTATACAGGTACAACAAAACAAACGTGAATTTAAGAACAGAGTATAAACAAAGATAGACCATCTTTATGTTATGTGTATTATTGATAGACAAATTAAAGTTGTGATCTGAACTACATGTCTATATATACCCCCTCTTGTTTGCTACAATTGTAGATTATATAAGTCAACACCTTCAAATATTTATGGTATAATAGACTTTTAGAATTTTATTCTATTTCACAAGACATGACATGTATACACCTTTAAATGTGTTGTATTCGACAGTCATTTTCGAAACTTTCAAGGCCGCATGTGGTATACGATCTTGGAAAATGTTTGAGAAATTGCCCATATATTGGTTGAAAATATTTGAAATGATGGTATTTTACCATAAAATATAGCTGTTATTAGGCATACAATTGTAAATTTAAACTGTATACAGTCAATGAGATTGTTAGTTGTTACATAACAATATATGACTAATTGTCATCGACAAACTCACTTTATAAGATTTAACCAAAGATTTATTGAATCTTTACAACCAAGTCATATTTTCGTGATTTTTGGGGTGAGGGGTAACATAAACCAAATTTTCTGAAACGTTGTTACATATTAACCACAGAAAATGTATTCATTATTTTCAGTATATATGTCCCAAACATTTAAGACCAAACATTTTGAACTATCGCAAATATCCTATGTGTACATGACCATTTATTGGACCAAAATATTTGAAATGACGAGGATTTTCTTACCAAATTGCATATTTTAGTCGAAAAAGTTGTAAATTTCAACTTTGGTCATTGTGTGTGTAATTGCAATTATAGTATTTAGAAATGTGATCGAATAGTGTCCTTTATATATTCTCATCCATGTTCTATCGGATGTTTATCACAAAAAAAAAAATTCATGATTTTTGGGGTGAGGGGTAACATAATCCAAAATGTCTGAAATATGGTTACGAATTTGTCCTAGAGGTTGTATATTTTGTTTGCAGTATACATTTCTGAAAATTTTAAGATCTTAATCTTTGATCTGCACTGGAACAGTTTTGAGAAATTGTCTGTTTATTATTCCGAAATAATTGAAACGAGAATGATTTTATGACAAAATTTCATGCTTTTGGTCCAAAAAGTTATAATTTTCAAATTTGGTCAGCCTGGATTGCTAATATCTTCAAAATATGACAATGCCGGATGGAATGACGCCTTTATTATGCATGTGCCTTAAATTGTATACCAGTTGGAACGTCATGGTGAAATAATGATTGAATTTGGTCGCCATAATCGATTTATACTGGAAACAAGGGTTAATATTGATCAGAAACCTGTTTCTAGTTCACTTTCTGAAAGAGCACACCTAACTTGACATAATATAACAAAATGGCACTTTTGGCCAGTCCGTTCCAATATGACAAAATTTTGTCGCTAAGTCACTACACTATATGGGAGACATAGACTCAGACTTAAGTTCCCAAATGGTGAATGTTATGATGCACACCCATTGGGAACCTCGATTATGCCATGCGTCGTCTGCCAATTTGGGGATATAGAGAAACTAAACTCAAAAAAGAAATAGAATCTATGTGAATAAGTTTCTAAATAAATTTGATAATAAAGAAACTTTCCAGAGAAGATATATAGATATCTTGAATAATAATTTACGAAGATTCGTATAAATTTCTTTGTGAATATAGTATACGCTGTTGGTAATGTGCACTCTATAAGTAGTTTCATATCACAGCACATTACCAACCTATACGATATATTGGCAGCGTGAACGTATACCCTCACACAGTGAGATATTTCAGACAAAACTATTATAATAAATCACACAATATAAGACTATCATGTATATGTTTTAACTTGTTTCACTCAAACAAACATAAATTATATATTAATTAACAACTAATTTTCACTTGATTGATAATTATTTAATAAGACAGTATAGACAACAATGTATCACGTTCGACTTCGTTAGAATACAACTATGTACCCACATACAGCCTCACTTCATACAATATCGCAGACAAGTATATAGGTAGTACCCACATACAGCCTCACTTCATACATATCTAAAATAAATACCCACATACAGCCTCACTTCATACATATCTAACTATGTACCCACATACAGCCTCACTTCATACATATCTAACTATGTACCGACATACAGCCTCACTTCATACATATCTAACTATGTACCGACATACAGCCTCACTTCATACATATCTAACTATGTACCGACATACAGCCTCACTTCATACATATCTAACTATGTACCGACATACAGCCTCACTTCATACATATCTAACTATGTACCGACATACAGCCTCACTTCATACATATCTAACTATGTACCCACATACAGCCTCACTTCATACATATCTAACTATGTACCGACATACAGCCTCACTTCATACATATCTAACTATGTACCGACATACAGCCTCACTTCATACATACAACTATGTACCCACATACAGCCTCACTTCATACAACTATGTACCCACATACAGCCTCACTTCATACAACTATGTACCCACATACAGCCTCACTTCATACAACTATGTACCCACATACAGCCTCACTTCATACATATCCAACTATGTACCCACATACAGCCTCACTTCATACATATCCAACTATGTACCCACATACAGCCTCACTTCATACATATCTAAAATAAACTGCAACTATGTACCCACATACAGCCTCACTTCATACATATATATTTACACACTAAGTGTTGTCATCACTAAATCCAGCATTCTGATTGGTCGGCGCCCACGTGGCTAGTTGCAGTTATTTCTCGGTGAATGCGTAACGCCTCATAACACCAAGCTAATAACACCATCGATACGTCATTAGGTTTGGAAAGACGAACGCGTAATGCTTTGGGCGCATTTTGACTCGCGCAGGATTGACTTAATACATCATCGGGTTTCAACATGAAGAGAAATTGTTCCTATTAACTTTTGCCAAGGGTGCTATTGGGTATTTTGGGCTGATCTTGTCACGATACACTTTTCGATTTAAATATATTTACAAAAGCGGCTTTTTCGCTAAATGTATATAAATATAAGGATTAACTGTCATGTGGACTATTTTTATGGAGATGTAACGCTGAGGTAAGTGGACATAACTTGTATGTAAAGCCCTTCGGGTTTTACACAAGTTATGTCCACTTACCTCACCGTTACATCTCCATAAAAACAGTCCACATGACAGTTAATCCTTATCTAAAATAAATTGATACACACTCCATATATAGAGGATCTACAACAAGTCCCCAGTTTATAGTGGAATTTACAAAACGAGTCCAGTAAATTAGATTTGGCGAGGTCTAGACCTAATTTACTGAACGAGTTTTGCAAATTCCGCTATAAACTGGGGACTCGTTGCAGATTCTATTTATTACATGATCCAAAACCTCGATAAAACATACTTAAATCAACAAAATTAATGGGGCATGAAACTAACATCGGCTTCTATAAGGCCTGCGATGACGTTTCACGTTACTATGCGGTGTTTGCCTGCGTAAAGAAATAGTCCCAGATAAATAAAGACTCTTTGGTGTATTTAATGGCGTATATTTAATTAAATAACTTTTCAAATTCTACAATCGTTAAAGTTTGTTAGAAAATAATGGAAGCCATAGTATTTTGAGACTTAGCATACGGAATGGAAACTGACGACAGACCGGAAGTCAACGGTCACCTGGCACTATGTCCTGTTATGCAACGAACGTTTAAAATCACAATTTATTGAATGGGTTTATTGAATGGAACAAGGGTAGGAACGTGTAATAAATATAAACATGCAATACCGTTTCTGGTAAAAAATCTTTTTATAACATCTGTAGCTCTTAAACACAATCACATTTTTTTCCAAACGGACACGTGCATGGTTGGTGTAACTATATAGTCGTAATCTTTTCGACATCGAACGTAGACTGAAGTCTGGTGCGTGATTATTATTTATGTCAGCACCTCCAATTATGGAAAATATTACGGCATTAATTCATTACAACTTCCACGTGCTTAAGCCAGATTGTCTCAACTGATGATTATCCGTTCAATCTCGACTTGCTCATTAACTCTTCTCACACCACAGTGAATTCTTCATCGTACATCAATAAATATCATCAGGTGTTGGAGCTTTGATACATTGATAGCCCAATAAGGCTATTATCGTTATGACCCATCGATAATCAAGAATCAATGCTTCTTCATGTGTTTTGTTTGCGGGAGTGTTATTTGTTGTGCACTGCAAGCAATTCTATAACTGTGCATATTGCAATTGGTTTATCGACTACACTTAGTTAGACTGTCCTGTGTGTGCAGAAGCAAGAGCATGTTTCAACAACATTCGTTCACCCTTCTTATACATTCTCCCACTCAGTTATAACAGTATACATTAAAATAGTCCATTATTCATATGGGGCGATTTTCAGGAAATACAAGCAGACGACAGATACATAGAAAGTGAAGATGGAACCCCACTACACTCTTATAACGAATGTGTAGAAACGATTACACATCAAATGTGTAAACCCGGTTAATACACATAGCAATGCGTAGATTTACATACAAATACATGGACCAAGGGCCGGTCTACACATAATGTGTATATTTTGTTACACATAATTGTGTAAGAACGTAGAGCATGCGCATTGCGGTGCCTTCAGTTTCATAGTCTGCTACATGACGGCCATATTGTTCGAGTATATTTTTTGGAATACAATCTACAGCGATCGCAGACAAGTAATGTAAGTTCAGAATTCCGACTTGTGGGTATAGTATTAATAATATATGAGGATGTATTTGTTAAAACTTTTATGGCGATTACTGCCCTTAGACTCTTGTTATGATTCTTGTAATAATACTAATATTATGCAATCACGCCACGACCCTGGTTTGTTAATTTAAAACAAATCCTCACACAGTACAGAACAAAATACTACATACCACTGCACGCCATGAAAGATTTAACATATAAATCTGCATATATCTTTAATACTATACCCACAGGTCGGACAACTGAACTTACATTTCTTGTCTACGAACTTTGTGTGTAGGAACCTACACAAAATGTGTAAGGGATATGTGTAGATTTTATGCACACAGTTGTGTATAAATGTGTAGAAATTCACCCATTTATGTGTAAAAATTGTTACACAATTTGTGTACGAGTATGAAACTACACATATACTACACAAATATGTTTAGGATCAAAATTGAATAATGATTGTGTAGCAGAGCTACACATTTTGTGTAGAAAGCCTACACATTAGTCATAAGAGTGTACTTGTGGGAAATGTTCAGATAAGTTCAACTAAGGACGTATAGTCGTTTGTTGAACTTATTATCTGAACATTTACTAGGGGATGACTACTCATCGATGGATATCTAGTATCGAAATTGTTAAATCCGTTCGATGTGTGAATTTAAATCCAATAAATATTGTTCTAGAGTCCACAGCGTGTGTAATAATGATGAATTATCTAATGTATATTTTGGGACTTCTGTTTGTTTGTCTGTTAACAACGGCCGGGAAAACTGCCGGACGGATTTCGACAAAAATGATACCTAGGGCTACTTTTGTCCGGGGACTGTTTTGGACGGGTCAAATCGTGACCCCGACCTGACATTGACCTTCAAAATGGTCAATTCAAGGTAAAATCGAGTAAAACGGACGGATTTCGACGAAATTTTATACCTAGGGTTACTTTTGTCCGGGAGTATTTTGGACGGGTCAAATCGTGATCCCGACATGACCGTGACCTTCAAAATGGTCAATTCAAGGTCAAATCTGGTAAAACGGGCGGATTTCGACGAAATTTGATACCTAGTGAGTGGTACTTTTGTCCGGGGACTGTTTTGGACGGGTCAAATCGTGACCCCGACCTGACATTGACCTTCAAAATGGTCAATTCAAGGTAAAATCGAGTAAAACGGACGGATTTCGACGAAATTTTATACCTAGGGTTACTTTTGTCCGGGGAGTATTTTGGACGGGTCAAATCGTGATCCCGACATGACCGTGACCTTCAAAATGGTCAATTCAAGGTCAAATCGGGTAAAACGGACGGATTTCGACGAAATTTGATACCTAGTGAGTGGTACTTTTGTCCGGGGAGTGTTTTCGCCGGGTCAAATCGTGACCCCGACCTGACATTGACCTTCAAAATGGTCAATTCAAGGTCAAATCGCGCGTTTCGACGGATTTCGATGTTAGATCCGGATGAAAGCAGAGGGGAAACAGCCCGGACGAAGTCGGGCCCACCAGTTAGTCTTATATATGCGAGGTCGACTCGCATATATAAGAGAATGCATTGGCACAGGGTTAGGTAATAAATAGTGTTCTCAAATATTATTTTCGACGTAATACTTACTTGTGATTGGTTCGGTGGATCTGTGCGATAAGAATGATGTTAATTACAAGTATTTTTCATTTATTATTTCTTTTGCATGGTAAGCTGAAAATAGACTTAGGAAATGTCAAATCGGAATGTAAATCTTTAAATATGAGGCCTGCACAGTAAGAGTCTCTCTAACGATCGACATAATTTTGAAGTCTCGTGATACTGGTTGGGCCTGTATCGAAACCACAAATATTCCACCAATACCGCCAATCTTTGTTATATGCATGTAATTTCTTATGTTCCTCGTATATATTTCAAGTGATTTAAACGAGTGAACTAAACCAATTTAATTTAATTAATTTAATTTAATTGAACATACACGTGCGTCCTCTGTGCAGGACATTTATGGAAACCTACATAGAACACACATGCATCCTCTGGGCTGGACATTTATGGAGACCTGTATAGAACACATCTTACACATGCGCGTCTTTGCGCAGGACATTAATGGAGACCTATATAGAACACATACGTGCGTACTCTGGGCAGGACATTTATGGAGGCCTGTATAGAACACACACGTGCATCCGCAGGACATTAATGGAGACCTGTATCGAACACACACGTGCGTCCTCTGTGTATGACATTGATGGGGACATGTATAGAACACACACATGCGTCCTATGGGCAGGACATTTATGGACAAATGTATAGAACACATGAGCGTCTCTGCGCAGGACATTAATGGAGACCTGTATATAACACACACGTGCATCCTCGGCGAAGGATATTTATGGAGACATGTATAGAACACACACGTGCGTCCTCTGTGTATGACATTGATGGAGACATGTATAGAACACACACTTGCGTCCTATGGGCAGAACCTTTATCGAGACCTGTATAGAACACACGTGCGTCCTCTGGGCTGGACATTTATCGATACCTGTATAGAACACACGTGCGTTCTCTAGGCTGGACATTTGTGGATACCTGTATAGAACACATATGTGCGTATTATGGGCAGGACATTTATGGACACATGTATAGAACACATACGTGCGTATTATGGGCAGGACATTTATGGACACATGTATAGAACACATGAGCGTCACTGCCCGGGACATTAACGGAGACCTGTATATAACACACACACGTGCATCCTATGGGCAGAACATTTATGGAGACATGTACAGAACACACATGTAAGTCCTATGCGTATGCCATTGATGGAGACATGTATAGAACACACGTGCGTCATATGGGCAGAACATTTATGGATACCTGTTAGAACACACGTTCGTCCTCTGCGCAGGAAATCTATTGAGATCGGTATAGAACACAAGTGCGTCCTCTGCAGGACATTTATGGATACCTGTATAGAACACGCGTGCGTCTCTCCGCGGGACATTTATGGAGACCTGTATAGAACACACGTGCGTCTCTCCGCGGGACATTTATGGAGACCTGTATAGAACACACGTGCGTCTCTCCGCGGGACATTAATGGAGACCTGTATAGAACACACGTGCATCCTATGGGCAGAACATTTATGGAGACATGTATAGAACACGCGTGCGTCTCTCCGCATGACATTAATGGAGACCTGTATAGAACACACACGTGCGTCTCTCCGCGGGACATTTATGGAGACATGTATAGAACACACGTGCGTCTTTCCGCGGGACACTTATGGAGACCTGTATAGAGCACACGTGCGTGTCTCCGCGGGACATTTATGGAGACCTGTATATAACACACGTGCGTCTATCCGCAGGACATTAATGGAGACCTGTATAGAACGCACGTGCGTCTCTCCGCATGTCGTTTATGGAGACCTGTATAGAACACACGTGCGTCCTATGGGCAGAACATTTATGAAGACCTGTATAGAACATACGTTCGTCCTCTGCGCAGAACACTTACCAACTGATTATAATAATAATTTCTTACAATTATTGTTATCCATAATTATGCAATCTACAATTGCAACGCGTTAACACTTTCACGACGGGAGCTGTGCTGGCGGAACATTAAAGACCCTGTGCCAATGCATTCTCTTATATATGCAAGTCGACCATGGGTCACCTCGCGTATATAAAAGAATGCACAGACCTAACAATTTGTTATTATTTTATGTTATTTTATGTTATTCTTTAACAATTTTATCATTTACTATAAATTTTTGATATATTCTTTATAAATTTTTATCATATTTTCTTACATTCTTTAAAAAAAATTACATTTTTTATCATTATCTAGTACATTCTTTTAAAATATATATCATTTATTTTTTATTTTTACTTACATTTACTTACATTGACAATTATAAAGAATAATATAAAAATTGTTTGGCCAATGCATTCTCTTATATATGCGAGGCGACCTCAGGTCGACTCGCATATCCAAGAGAATGCATTGGCACAGGGTTTTCTAAAAAAAATCTGGAAGCTTCCGTCATGAAAGGGTTAACTACGCTAATATTTGAACCTGAGCACTCTTGAAAAATGAAGAATAAGCTAAGCATATATTTAAGACAGAATGAGATAACTCGGGGCCCGTTTGAAAAGACGGATTTTTGTCGACTCGAATCTAATTGTATTAAATCCGTCGGTAACACGACTGCGGTCAATTTTGTTTCAGACGGACGCATCTTCGTCGCTATTGGTGGATTTATTTAAAGGTACACTCACAAAATGATCACCCGTAGACATATAGGCCAATATACCGGTATGTTACAGACATATAGGCCAATATACCGGTATGTTACACATATTTATTAAAATACAGTATCAATTATGAATATGTATGTGCGCATGTCTATGAGGATATATTCTCTCATATATTATGGAACTTCTGTCCGTGTGTAATTGTTTATGTGTAATAGACTCGAAAACTGCTCGACCGATCCGACTCATATTTAGTATGCAGGCCTACATTGATCCCGGGAACAATATGGGCGGGTCCAATTACACGTACGACCGTGTCCAAATATATATATATATATAATACTTTTCAACGTTGTTCGCTCAGTATTGTTCAACGTTGCGAAATCTCTAAATAGTCACCTAATAGTATAGATAGGTATATAATATAATAGAAAATAACCAAAGGTGGAAATTTTCACTATTAGTATTAAATCCTATAAAAATGTAAAAGTTGCCAGATAATTTAATATATTTAGTACGGTACCAGTAGTGCTTTTTAATATATTGATTTTATAATACACACATATTAAGTACTTTCATATTCTTTATTAAAGGCCAACTACCACGGGAGCTTTGAATCCCGGGTTATTCTTTTTATGAAGCATTTAGACACAAGTTGTTTCTGGTTTAATATGTTACTGTATGTAGAAATAGGTGGGAAAACATATATATCCCCCATAATATGGAAGATATGTAGCATATAGCTATAAATCCCCACGCACTAATGATTGAAATCAGTCACTTTGTCATATTTAATATTATAATAAAGAGCGTTTTATGATGCAGTGCACTATACTATTATTTGGATCCCGGGAGTATGCCATGTACTGCCAGTGACAATACATTATTGTAGCCTTGGCACTAGTTATAAATTATAAGAAATATATGTTGCAGCGGTGGGCAGTACCACGAACAAGCGAAATTTAATATGTTGCCTTTGAAAAGTTCGCTATCATAAAGAAGAATGCATGAGTAAAATACACTCTTGAAAGTTCAATTATAAAAAGTGTGCGTATATAATATATGTTTGTACGTGCCTGTCTTTGTCCTCTTGTATCATTTTAACCTGTAAATGATATTAATTATAAATAATTGTCAGTGTTTGTCCACTTATTTATTTAACATTGAGAGCGTGCGAAACATTACGTCATGTGGGTATTTCTGCATATATGGGGAACTCCCTCATTATCATATTATTATCTATCATTTGCATTCGGAACTTCGGCAGCTTTTGGCTTTTCTGGTAACATGACTGTATCAGATTCGAGTCGTCAAAAAACCGTCGTAAGAAACAAAGACGGATTTCAGACGCATCACCGACGGAGATTCGTATGTGGTGTGTCTGACACGGATCTAATTGTTTTACACGTCGCACATTTAACGAATTTAATACAATTGTGGGTCTGGTATTAGATTCGAGTAGACAAAAATCCGGCGTTTGAAACGGTCCTCATTCAGCGAAATCAACGGAGTTACTTAGCTCATTGTGTTGCACGAGACATGAAGCTGTCGTTTTGTGTGTTTCGACAAGAAAGACCAACTTTCAAAGGAAATTATTTGACAGTATAGGATTATCTGATTACGACATTTGCATTAATCACGTAGAGAGAGAGAGAGCACATATTATACAAAGCAAATCCGACATGGTCTGTTAATTACCACACCCTGACGTAATAAGTATGTGCTAGACAATTGTATCTATGTGCTATTATATACTTAATAGATGTCATGCAGATTTGGAAATCAAAATATGTTTACAGCAATTGCACCCTGCACATTAATCCCCTTTACCACTATCACCCATACAGGTATTATCTGGCCAATACTCAAAATTATACGAATTCATTTGTCAGGATACACGCACACATGAACATAACACTTTACTGGCGATATTTACAATCGAGTAATCTGAGTGGTTCATTATTGACCACACGGACGTAATTATTGTGGAAAATAATTGCAGAGCGTGTACCGTTTCACTCACTGTTTGGTTTAATTTGTGAGCCACTGGTATAATGTTCTCGATAAAGAAACCAAGGAAAGCGATGCACGCATTGACAATTAGACCACGGACTTAGGCTTTCAGGTTTCCAATCTGAGGGCCGGATATACCCGCGGTTAGCGGAATCGTTAGCTTCATGTGCGTGACATTCCGATGGCTGAACTCACTTATGGTAAGACCACACTTCTTTCTGAACACAACAACTCAATAATTATATATTATATTTTCTTTCCTTTGCTGATGTTAGTAACATGAAATTTTCACAACTCCTCATGCATTCGAAGTTCGTTTAACACACATGGCATCGCGTCAGAACAAAACTGTTCTATCTCCATTTTGGCGGGGAAAATGAGATATTGGTATCGTTCGATTCGGTGAGGGATTCCCTGTCCGAAAATCACCAGATATCGTGTCTAACATACACCAAATTTGATTGAGAGGCTATGTAAGTCAGTTCCATCTCAAAAACTAACTTTTGTGACAGTGCTATATTGTTCTATCTCCACTGTGGCCCAATGAATCTATCTATTTTGTACCACGTCATTAAATAAATTTCAGTTTTAAAATGTTGTATCTCTGACCTTCAATGAAAGCAATGGAACCCGAACTTGGCAGAGTGCTAGCGAAGTGACTAGTTGGAAATAATGCTTTCTCACTCCTAGGTATGAACATCTTATTTCTAGGATAATTATTTGGTTAAAATAACACATCAAATGGCGTGATTTGGGATTTTTGCACGTTTATATGATTACAAAATATAAAAACCTCTATAGCACGGGAATTTTTACAAAAAATGTTCTATCTCCAAAGTGTTTTTTCGTGATTAAACCCAAGATATCATGTTTTGTCTCGCACCTGGTCATATAATAGTATTTTTTACACCAGCTATCATACCCGCTGTGTATTATCTTCCAAAACAGAATGAGAACATGTGAACGGGGGGGGGGGGGGGGTCAAAACTTTAAACTCGATTTCCGAGATAGAACACTTTTGTTCTGACGCGACGATAGGGCGAGAATTACAAGCGAACCTATAAAGGTCAATTCACACCGGGCGCGAGCGCGCGATTTTTACGCCGTTTTATGTCGTCCGTAGAGGTTCAAAGCGCGCTATTTTTATATTCACACCGAAAGCGATCGAATCGCTTCGCCGCGCGCGATAGTCAGGGTATAGTTGATCGTTTGGGTGTATCATTTGCAGGCAGGTCACAAATACAATGTATATTTAAATTTTAAGCAGAATTTGCTCAACATATGGGTGATTCTCCCGTAAACGAGCAAACCCATGTCATGCGTTATTTGTTCATCCTATGAAAAACAATGGCCACCATACATAAAAGTGATGGTAATGATCTTGTAGCTCACGATACAGGCATTTATTAGAGACATTTCGGGTTTAGTATGGACGTGTGAGAACATATATGCCATGTGTATATTACAGGCACGTACCCCGAAACAGCATGTCCCAAATCAAAGGCATTCAACTTCCCTGATTGTTCCCATTCGCCACCGAACGATTTATCTTTAAACCAATTAATATTCTTGTGCGGAATTTTGCACTGAACGCCATGCAATTCGTATAATTTTTATGAAATTAAATATTTAGTTAGTGGAAAGCATGTGAAGTCTTCCAAAAGCATGTCCCGTTATATAGAATCATTACCCAAACGCACGATAAAGACGGCTGATATTTTCACCAGAAACATAGCTTGTTCATATCTATGGTTGCATCGTGGAGTAAATATCCTTTAATGTCTAGAAAAAATAAACCCAGGTTATGTTTCCTTGAATAATTTTTCAAAATCAACCTTTGAAACTAGAAATCGCTAGCGTATATTTATTCAGCGTCATTACACAAACGCAGACCATTTAAATGTTACATGCTGTAGGCGAACGATTAAAAGTTTATTTCGAAAGCTCGCAGCGGTTGTTTGTTCATAAACTAGTTCATTTTCATAGGTGATGGATATTCAAAATATAAGAGCACGCTGAAACGAAAATCGTCATTACCCAAACGCGTCATTACCCAAACACTCCTTCTGTTTGGGTAATGACGCAATTTTAATTTTGAAATATCCAGAGACGCAAACACGATCTAACAAATAAAACATGTTAAGGGATGATATGGGTGTAAATAAAAAGAACAAATATGACATACGGATTAGTTTTAGTGCGTCTATATAACATCGGGGGGGGGGGGGGGGGTGAGTGAATGAGTGGTGGGGTGGGGGGGGGAGTGATCAACGGAATCTAGCAAATTCTCTAAATGGATTGACGTTTACATCAAACAATCTCAGTGAGAAGCAGATGACAGTTTGAAAAGTCAATTATTTCCGTACTTTTCAACAATCATTCTGCCTGCGGGGCGATTTCCGGCTCGTGTGTTATAGCAACGGCGTCAAAATACACATTTTGGACCATCAGAATATCACACTGACAATTCTATCTGATTGAGCGCACCGAGAAACCCCCAAATACCAAATTTCAGTTCAATATCTTGAAATATGTAAGAGAAATCCATCGACAAGGTTTTCTACTCTAAATTATCATTGCAATTTGGCGAACCCCTTGGGGAACAGACTTTGATTGACGTATGTTCACGTTGTCTACATCAGAGTTCCTCGATCGTTTGGAGTCAAACCAAGTGTACGAGGGACCAGGGCATGCCCGACTTGATAGGAATCGCCTTTTATGCGATCGAAATCTGTTTCCAATTATCATATCTGAACGCTGTATTCGTTGACCTCTTAGAGAGTTTGAACTCTAAGTCACGCCCACAAGGCATATCAATTTCCACCACGTATATTCAAATGGCTGTATCTCATAGACGTCTCAACGTGCGGAGCTACGCAATACGTCGTTTTGACGGATACATCATCGGCTACTCAAACAATATATACTCATAACGATAATTCAACTATTAAAGGGCACATGTCAACAAGTTTTGGAGAAAGAGCGAATTTGACAATGACGTTGCCCTGATTCAACCCCAAAAAAACGTCATTGGCACATGCTGTAATGAACGACCTTGATTGACCTTGACCTGGCCCTATAATTTTGCCAAATGTCATTTTCGTGGTCACCAATATCTGTGCTAAATACTCACATAAAATTTATCGGCATGTGACAAACTTTTTTCCCCCAGAATTTTCTGGACGAAATTGTTCATTTAATGGAGAATCACCCATATGCATGTCCAAAATGCGTATGTTGAGCAAATTCTGCTTAAAATTTAAATATGGATTTTTCAAACTCATTTCATTGTCAAATATAAAATGTCAAGTGGAATGGTGCACGGACTTCCTAAGTTCTCATAGCAATTGCGTTTAGTTGAATGTCGTTATATAATTCCAGTTTGTGAGTGTATTTATCGGGGGGGGGGGGGTGCAAATTGTCGGAAAAGTGACTTCACAAGCTTTTCAATTCAATTTAATTTTATTTGCTCATCATCATGTAGATATACAGAGATCAATATCATGAGTATACATAAATATAATAAATAAATTATGTGTGCATGCGTGCAGATCGTATTGTAGTTACATAAACATTTAAAATAATGCGTCAGTTATGTGTAGTACATATACATGTATATATGCAGTAAATTACTTGTATAAGATATCTAGTGCGACAACCCATGATTTAATATGGTAAAATTCGTCAGTGGAAGCCTCAGGAGAGCCTAAATAGCGGCAAAACCCTTCTAATGAATATGGACAGATTTATGGTTCGTCTTCCTTTTCCCGAATTGAAAAGTTCTCTCAATTTAATAGTGTTTGGATTTCGGTAGAAATATGATGTGATATATTTCTGTCGGAGATCATGTAAAACTGGACATTTCAGTATGACATGAAATTCGTCGCCCAGTTCTGATAGACATAGAGTACATTTTCTCTCAGAGTAGTCTATTTTGTTCCAGGATCCAGTTTCAACTGGGAGGTGGTGATTTCTTGGACTGCCTATATTTGGAATGTAATTGGGACCAAACACTAACCAGACGATTCTGTTATTCCGGCAATCTCTTGCCAGGGAATTGCTCTTCATTGTTTATTCTTATATTGTTATCGCGATGACAAATGAATTTGTCGCCTTCAAATGGGACAAATACGCATGGATAAACATCCTATTTGACAGCGACCCAACATTCTCGCTGGATTGAACAAACGAAGCATAAAATCACCGATGTGATCGCGTCGTGGCCAACACTATGGTCTTTGCGGTGTGAATATTTGAACCGCAACGGACGACAGAAAACGGCCATAATGATCGCGCGCTCGCGCCCGGCGTGAATTGACCTTAAAGGTACGGTTGGCCTTGGCGGTGGGTATCCTGTGAAAATATTTCCACCCGTCAAAAACCGCCACAAACAGAAAGAACAATAAAATGTAGACAGACTTTGTCCGTATACAAATAAGAAATATCGCATAAACAGTATGTTATTGTCATATCTTTGACCATTGTTATGTAAACAAAAGCATAAAAAGTTACTTTTCTGGTGTTTGTTTATATTATGATGGTAAACATAAAGAGCGTTCTTTGTTGGTGAATTCCTGATATGGAACGAATAAAGAGCGTTTATGCCATTTGTGTGTGATTAGCCAGTAGTATTGTGCTGTCTTCTGTAACACAATCAGGCTCTTGCTTAGGTAAAATATAGTAGCTCTTTATGATAACATGCTGTTTACGCGATGGTAATGGTATATATGAACGAAACTGTATGCGTTTTAATGTTTTTCTGTTTACGGTGATTAGAACAAATATGAATATTTTCGACAACTAAGGCCTCACGTGCCTTTAAGTGTGATGGTTCATTATTGACCACAAGGACGTCATTATTGTGGACTATCACGAAAGAAAGCGATAAAACGTATTGACTATTATGCAGACCTTGCCCCCATATCATTCGTGGATCCAATTTGTGAGCCACTTGCTTATCGTACTCACGAAAGAAAGCGATAAAACATATTGACTATAATATCAGCAGCCGCGGATGAAAGCTTCCATGCTGCCCATCTCATTGGCGGATATGCCGATATTAGCGGACGCGTTAACCGCGTGTGACAGGACAATTTGGATCGCTATATTCACTTAATGGTAAGAACTCACCTATTTCTAAACACAAGGACAACATTTTCAGCAATCAAATCAATAATTATAACACTTTTTGACATTAGGTAGTTCGTATTTGACATAATTATCAGACATTGAGGCGGAAAATACATATATATATATATAGAAAACTATATGTTCGGTTAACCTTAATATTTTTTATCATACAGTGCGGTTCGAAAAATTACTATCTGCGATCACTTGTGGGTACCTACCAGAATTTCGGGTATCATAGCCGAGTATCGATGCTGCAATGAGATGTCGCCAAAACGGATTTGGGATGTCAAAGATACGGATAATATATTTCACATTTTGACTCTTTCTGTTGAAAATATCTCCATTATCTTTCGGACAGGCCGCCACATGCACGATAATTCGTTATTTTCTCCTATTGCATGGGGCCGTTTTCTGTTTAATTGAAAATGGGAGTAGGACCGCGGATACCACAACTGAAGGTATCGTGATTTCGGCCCAACATTGAAATTAAATAATAAATATTTTTCCTATTATTATTATTATACTTAACCATTTGTCAACTCCTTAATTTATGAAAGTATGAGGAGTAGCGAACGTAGTCGTATAACGGATATTGTTCGCGCTTTCCTTGCGGAGTTATCTCCCTTTACCTGAAACAAAATCTCATTGTACTATCTCGGAAATCATGAGGAGCAGGTATAATCTAAATTTGGACCATATTCATACCTCGATATGATATCGGGCATCAAAACTTGTGTCCGCGCTTTCTCTGCGGAGTTACCGCCCATATATATGCAAACACCGTACACCAGGTTTTTGTTTTATAAGTCCAGCGCTATCAATTTTGTATGCATATTCCGAATGGGAAGAGTGATTCTGACCCGAATGTCCGCTTAAAAGTTTTCCCCCAGTTGTTTTCGCTATACGGGGTTCGGGAAAATGCACCTATTTTTCCTGCCAAATTCAAACGGGCTAATTAAAGAGCAAGCAAGATAATATCGTAGCAGGTACGTCGGTATACTGTAGATACGCCCCCAAAGTTTGACCGCTATACTCTAAAAGCAACCTGGTCAAACAGAGAGTGGGAGTCGGGTGGGTTGAGACTTGGAAATTTCCACCGAAAATCGTAAAGGGGAAAAATTCAAACATCGAGATAAAATTTTTGACAAGTGCATCTGATGGGTAGAGTCCACGCGCAACTTTGTTGCGATTTTCTAATATTTAGAGGGAACGGTTTACTCGTGACAACGCTATATTATGGAATCCTATTAGGGCCACTTGCTAATGGCGCTTTCGGCGCGATGCGCCGAAAGCGACAAAAAGTGCGCCGAAAGCGCTGAAAGCGACGAAAGCGACAAAATATGCTCCGTTACGGCGCACTATTTGTCGCTTTCGGTGCACTTTTTGTCGCTTTCGACGCGCGCGCCGAAAGCGACAAAATGTGCGATATTAGCGCATGTTTCGGCGCGTTACTAATGGCGCACATTTTGTGCCGAAAGCGCCATTAGCAAGTGGCCCTAATAGGATTCCATACTATATATAACATAAATACGTATATTTATGTACTATATCACTAACCTAATTTTATCCCTAAATCCAAACAGGCTAATGCAGGAGCGCGTACTCTGGTATACTGTAGGTACGCCTAAAAAATTTGACCGCTCTACTATAAATGAAACTTGCCCAACGGAGAGCTCGCGTCGGGTGTGTTCAGACTTGGTATAATTCCACCGAAAATCAAAAGGGGAAAAATACTCAAAAAAATCAAACATTGAGATAAACACTTTTTGACGAGTATATGTGCATGGTTGGTATTATCGACGCGCAACTTTAGTACGATTTTCTCAGTTTTAGAGTGGACGGTTTACTACTGGTAAATCTTAAATTATTATTCATCTCAACATTTTTCATACTGATATTATCAGGTGATATTGAAATCAACCCTGGTCCTGCCACCAGCGAAAATAACCACACAATTTCAATCTTCCATTACAACATCAGAAGTATTAGAAATAAATTAGAAAAGATTGTTGATACCATTAACGATTTCGATGTGCTGTGTTTTAGTGAAACTCACCTGGACCCATCATTCTGTTCGGATAGTCTAAAAATTCCGGGTTATCAAGACCCTGTTCGGAAAGATCGCGACTCTCGAGGTGGAGGTATATGTGTTATGTTCGCGACCCATATAATATACAGGCGGAGACATGAACTAGAATTTGACTCATCAATACTTTGGTTTGAATTATTTTCCAAAAAAAGCCATATTATGCTAGGAATGTCATATAGATCAGATCAGTTCTGCGATCCAAAATACTGGGAATACCTAGAGACATCGATATCAGATGCACTTGACATATCAGAAAATATTATTATCACGGGGGACTACAATTCCAATCTCCTAGATGCATCTTCTAAGTTGAAAGAAATCATAGACCGATATAGCATAAAAAATGTTATAACATCTCCTACAAGAATATCACGCTCATCGAGTACGCTATTAGATCCAATTATTATCAGCAATTCGTTTCGTGTACTAGAAGCCGATGTAATCAATCTTGGAGTCTCTGACCATTTGGGTGTATATGTGTCATTATCCTATGATTACTCAAATGTGACATCTTTTCGCAGAGTAGTGTGGAACTACTCCAGAGCAAATTTCGGAAGAGCCAATGAATTGCTCGGAAACACAAACTGGGATGATCTCTTATCGGGTCTTGACATCGATTCAGCCACAATAATTTTCCAAAATAAATTTAATTCAATAATGCGAGAAACAGTCCCCCAATCATCTGTTACGGTTCGACCTAAGGACAAAATCTGGTTTAATTCAGAAATCCGAAGAGAAATTCGCAAACGTGAAAGATTACGAACCAAAGCTCTAAGAAACAATAACCCCGATACTTGGCAAAATTATAAGCATTCCAGAAACAAAGTAAATAATATGAAAAAGTACGCCAAATCCAAATTTGAAGAAAAATTGGAAGACCGCGTGAAGGGATCTTCATCGCCTCGCGATTTCTGGCAACTAATAAATTACCTCCTTTGTAAAAAGAAAACAACGAATATTCCGCCCCTGTACTGCTCTAGCGACAATATAAATACCGTAAATGTAAATGGAAGATTATACGCAACCGATGATCTAGATAAGGCCAACATACTGAACAAGAGCTTCATTTCAAATTCATCGATACATGACTCAAATCACAGTTTACCTTTTTTAAATTCTCGTTGTAGCAATACTATGAACGACTTTGAGTCCACCGAAGACGAAATAATTTTAGCAATTAAATCTCTAAAATTAAACAAGGCCAATGGCCACGATGGAATTAGTGCGAGAATGCTTCAAGCCACGGCTAAAAAAATTGCTTATCCTTTAAATTTACTCTTCCGAAAATCATTCGATACCACAAAATTTCCATCTATATGGAAAAAGGCAAATGTTGTTCCCATCTTTAAAAAAGACGACTCCGCTGATAGTAAGAACTATCGCCCCATCTCGCTTCTACCATGCATTGGAAAGATATTCGAAAAAATTGTCTTAAAACAGATCAGGAAGTTCTTTAATGAAAATGAACTAATATATACGCCAATCGGGTTTCATGCCAGGGCAAAGTACATCTCATCAACTCATAGATCTATAAAATCACCTGAGCAAATCTCTCGACAATGGCTTATATACGTGTTCTACTTTCTGTGATATATCGAAGGCATTCGAGAGAGTTTGGCACAGTGGATTGGTACATAAACTGTCTAGTTATGGCGTGCGAGGGAAACCATTGAAATGGATAGAAAATTATCTAAGAAACCGCCAGCAGCGCGTATTAGTAAACGACAGCTTTTCTGATTATGAGATAATCCCAGCGGGAGTCCCTCAAGGCTAAATTTTAGGACCTTTTCTATTTTTAGTTTACATAAATGACCTACCTGACAACATCAGTTCCGTGACCAGAATGTACGCCGACGATACCTGTCTTACAAATAGCCACCACGATCTGAATGAGTTAGCACGGATTATTTTTATATATTTTTTTCATGGGTAGTTTTGGGGTAGCTAGCCCCGGGATTGTCGAAAGGGCCGAAGGGCCCTTTCCTTAATCCCTCATGGTATTGATTTTATTAGAGAAATAAGAGGGGGGGGGGGGAAATGAAAAAAAGGATAGCAATTTCTGGATTCTTTTTGGAGTTCATTTTCTTTCTTCTGGTGGTCTTGGTCGCTTTGAATATGCCAGTGTATACTGTCCATATGTCTCTGTTGGAATTGCTGTTACAGTGCCAGATGTTTTCTCGTCTTTGTCTTTATGCCAGTAGATCTGGCGATCCCGCAGCAGGAAGAATTCGTATTTGGTGAGATGGTAAGTCTTTCCTGCTGCATGGTTTGTTGCGATCGCTATCTTTAACTTTTCTCGTTGTTGTTCCATCTGTTCTTTGGCGATGGACGTCGCCGGCTTCACTTCATACCTCGGCGTCGGAGGGGCGGTGATGGTAGATTCCGCCCCTGGTGGAGAATGGCTGGGTGGTGTTTCCATCTCCACGTCGAAACAGGCGGCAGGAACATCGGGGGTGGAATCCGCGTCCCTGTCTCCGCTCGTCTCTGTGCCGACAGCAGGGACCTCCGGCAGATCTACGGAGTCCCTGCTAGCTGGTCTAATGTCACCTGTCTCCATGCAGGCCGGGTCGTCTGGGCGTCTCTCAGACAACTCCGGCCTACCGGCTGTGACACTGGATGGCTGAACCACACGGGGAGGGGCGACTGGCCGATCTACAGTAACCCCCTTCTGCTTCTTCCATTTAGCCCGTCTGGCTGCGTCCCTTCTCCTTCGAGCTGGCGTCTTTCTCTTAGGAGGCTCCTCTTTCATTGTACGGCTGGTCTTGGCTTTCCGGGTAGAAGATTTCTGGTTTCCAGCATCTTCCGTCCGAAATTCAACACAGAGAGTCAAATAGCCTCTGTTAGACTGGAGATTCCAGCTAACAATATCCGCAATTTGAGATCTCTCTATTGCTGCTAACGCGGCGTCAGGGATTAGCTCCATTGTCCGTCGCACTAAGCCTAATCCAAAACCGTCTCACTCGCCGGCATCAGCACGAGGGCGGTTGCTTCCAATTAAGGTTACAGACCGCTCAAATCACTATACCGACGCTCTGGTAAAAAGGAACTAATTAAGCCAAATAAAATCTGACTTGTTCGCTCCACCTCCACCTTCCACGGATTATGAATATGGACCTTGAAACCATAGCAACATGGTCAAAAAATTGGCTGGTCAGCTTTAATCCCTCAAAAACAATGGGCATGTCATATTCATTGATTGGCACCTCTGGTGATATCCCTAATTTAACTTTTAATAGTGACACAATATCATTTGTTGAGACACACAAACACCTTGGTCTTGAGCTCCAATCAAATATGTCGTGGAACAATCATATAAATGCAACTATAAAGAGAGTAGCATCCCGCTTATCACAACTTAGAAAATTTAAATTCCAACTCGACAGGAA
Organism: Siphonodentalium dalli; assembly: GCA_032622095.1. Taxonomy (NCBI): domain Eukaryota; kingdom Metazoa; phylum Mollusca; class Scaphopoda; order Gadilida; family Siphonodentaliidae; genus Siphonodentalium; species Siphonodentalium dalli. Next base: position 279,105,489 of record CP136063.1, read on the forward strand.
GACATTAGAAAATATATATAAAACATATATACTGCCTCTATATGATTACTCGGATGTAGTCTGGGCATGCGCGCCAAAATATCAATTGGATAAACTTGACCGATTACACATTGATGCAGCCAGAATTGTCAGCGGCCTCACGCGTTCAGTATCAGATACAGACATTATGACAGAAGTCGGCTGGCCCTCGCTAAGAAAAAGGCGCGAACTTCATAAATTACAAACTATGTATAACATTGTAAATCAGAGGGCCCCTACTTACCTCACTAAAATAATACCACCTAGGATAGCCGATATATCCGAGTATGAATTCAGAAACCCCGAAATTTTTTACACATACTTCAGCAATACCGAGCACTACAAAAAGTCATTTTTTCCCTCAACAATAAAAGCGTGGAACGACATGCCTTCCGCAATAACAGAAGCTCCGACGATTTTCGAATTTAAAGATTATCTTAGAATAATTGATCCCACCGCTAGACCTCCAATATATTTCTATACAGGTCGTAGGAAATATAATGTATTGCACGCCAGACTAAGAAACTATTGTAGTGATCTTCAGTCTGACAAATTTCAGAATTATATTGCAGGAAGCCCACGTTGTACGTGCGGCAACCAGTGTGAAGATGCCTATCACTATACTTCTTTATGTGTCCCCACTACCAGTCAGAACGAACTGAGATGTTTCATATGCTACACAGAGAAGGAATTAAATTAACGCACATGAACAATCTACTTGCTGGCCTCCCGAATGCTCATAACAAACAAAATGTGAAATTGTTCAAAATAGTCCAGCATTTTATCGCGGAGACTAAACGTTTCTAGTTAAATTTCAAGATAAGAAATTAGTTTATCAATTATCACATGTTTTCCTTTCGCCTCACCATAGAATGCAACTCGGCGTTGGCACCCCCCCCCCCCCCCCCCCCCCCCACCAATCACTCTTACTGACTCACTCATCCTTCCTCAATGATTTGTTACAATCTGCCATCATCACCTTTCTCATTCACCACGTGCAGCTGTAAATAAGTTACTTATTGTGCCATTTTGTTAAACAAATTGTTTGTATCAATGTATACCGGAGAGGGGCTCATTAAGTTTTGTAACTTGTGCCCCAATCCATTTTGTATTATACTACAAATAAAATATGTTTAAAAAAAAAAAAAAAAACGAGTGGTATATATTGCTCTATTTCAAACCCTCTATTCTTGATGCCAAATTCAAACGGACCAATGAAGGAGCAAGGCTAATTCACGAGCAGGTACATCGATATACGATAGGTACGCCCAACGTTTCACTGCTCTACTAGCAACCTGCCCAATGGAGAACGCGTGTACGCCCCTGGGTGGGTCGAGGCTATTGGCAAATTCCACCGAAACTAGCTAAGTGAAAACAAATGGAAAGTCGCGAATCTTGTGTTTTGATTGTGATAGAGTTATCTCTAGATTTCAGTTGACTCTCTATTGCAGAGACTCTAACGCCTCTGTGTAGCGATGACGCACTGAAATACATATAGCATTAATTAACTAAGCGGTCTTTCCTCCGCCATTGAAAATTCTAAAAGATACTGAATCCGAAACTGAAAGAATTTTCAAAAAATGCGAAATAACAGAGTTATGGTACATTAATATGCTTTATACCATTTTGATCTACATGTAGATTACGATATAAAATCAGACACGCCAAATGTCGTGACAGTTGAACATGATTTGGGCGTCATGGGGAGGGATTGTTATTAGCCCTAAAATGTATCCATACAGAATAAAACTGAACGCTTGGCTGTGGTCAACAGTGGCTCAGTTGGTCAGGACCATGATGCACCAGAATGTCACTAACCATCCACGCTGGGTTTAACCCTTGGAATATATATCTTATTTAGAAATGTCAATTCAAGTCTACCATTAGATCCACCGCCCCTGCGACGCCGTTATACATCGAGAGGCCGGCGTCGCCCACTGAAGATGAGCAAACAGCTGCTATCCTACAACAGCTGAAGGAAATGTCTGAACAACTCGAGCTACAAAAGATCCACGTCAACTGACGACAGACTGCAGCAGCATAAAATCACAACAAGAACCATGAACACAGACAGACACCATCTCCATCTTCCAGTGAGAAGCACCATTCTAAAAAAAAAAGAAGAGAAATTGAGAAACTTTTAAAAAATTACTTTTTTTTAATGTTCCTAATAAAAGCTGAATATGAGGGGTTAAGGAAAGGGCCATTCGGCCCTTTCGAAGATCCCGGGGTTAGCCCCCCAAATCACCTTATCATCATACTGTTGGATGCACGTATAGTCACACCAGGATATCCATCAGTGTATTAGTTAGAAAGAATCTGACTGGTACAAGATATGAACAAAGCTCTTAAAAGTATGGAATCCTATTACGGCCACTTGCTAATGGCGCTTTCGGCGCACTTTTTGTCGCTTTCGGCGCATCGCGCCGAAAGCGCCGAAAGCGACAAAATGTGCGCCGATCGGCGCACTTTTTGTCGCTTTCGGCGCTTTCGGCGCGCGCGCCGAAAGCGACAAAAAGTGCGCCATTAGCGTTGTTTCGGCGCGCGCCGAAAGCGCCGAAAGCGCCGAAAGCGACAAAATGTGCGCCGATCGGCGCACTTTTTGTCGCTTTCGGCGCTTTCGGCGCGCGCGCCGAAAGCGACAAAAAGTGCGCCATTAGCGTTGTTTCGGCGCGCGCCGAAAGCGCCGAAAGCGACAAAATGTGCGCCGATCGGCGCACTTTTTGTCGCTTTCGGCGCTTTCGGCGCACCGCGCCGAAAGCGACAGAAAGTGCGCCATTAGCGCGGTGCGCCATTAGGGCATGTATACAATTAAGTATGTGATCAGCCCAGCAGGGGTGCCGGAAGAGGGGGCAGCTGATCCCCTGCCCTTGACCAAGGGGGCAGGACTTGCCCTTTTTCTGGAGACAGAAAATGCTGTGTTTAATCTCGTGTTTTTATAGCAAAATGTAACTTTTTGGGTCCAAATACCACCAATTTCACAAGGAATATTAATTTTTTGTCAAAAACGGCCATAAAAACCGACAAATACCTTTAAAATAGGGATTTTTGCCACAATGAATTTATGGTTGTTTGTTCCGAGTTTGCGGAGAAAATTCCCTTTTTTGGGCAGAAAAATGCCATTTTTGTAGGCTCTCCCCCCCCCCCCCCGATGCCCTTGGATGCTCCCGGCACCTCAGTGCAGATCGGACATGGCCATATGTGTACAATGTATAGGCCTATGTATCAATTTTAAAAGGGAGGGGCTGAATTTTGCTGTAGATACACCTCTAAATGCTATAATTTGTCATTATTCAGATTTAAAATTATTTATTAATATGGTACTTAACACATGTATGAATTTTCACTATAAATGAGTCTAAATATAGTCAAGTGATTAGTATGCATACATTTGAGCAACTTTTTAAGTGAGTGTTGCCGCATGTAATTAAATGTAATATAATGAAAAAGTCTGTTAATAATTGAACACCACAACTGACTGTCACTAGCTGTGATAGACTTGCAGTGAATATATTGATTGAGTAATTGGCAATCATGAATATTTTTGTGGGACAAACCCCAGCTTCTGGCATGATTCAGGGTACGTTCATACGCTGGCAAGTTTGCAAGGTACATTTTTGTGGGCATTTCGTCATAGAAAACCACATGGTGCCAGAATATGAACGGAAATATGCACCTAACATGCATCTTTACCAGAGCGAAAGACATCGGAAGTAACATTTATATAGTTCCACTTGTACTACCAGTGCTACCTCCAAATACCTGTATGATTTATTCTTGTGAGATAATTTGCATGATATTTACAGGCAAATTCCGGTAGCATCGTTACCAGTGGAACTACAGAGATTTATTTCGCACGTATACTAGTAGTTAGCCCCCCAACTTTGGTCAAAAGTATAACAGTTGGAAATTTCATACTTGCCAAAACATTAGTTGGAAATTTCACACCAACAATAGGTGAAATATGTTCTTGTAGTTTGATTATAAAACAATTTATTGGGGGGGGGGAAATGTTCCTATGTTTGGTAAAAACTTTGGACAGAAATGGTCATCAGTTGGAAATTTTCCAACCTTAGGGGGGGTAACAGATTGGAAATTTCCAACACTTGGAAAGCTTGTGTCCTGGTCCCTCCCCCGTGGCCAGTCAAAAACTTCTAGTTAATTTAAGAAAACAATATTGTCATACATTTGGTCAACATTGTCATTGGAATTGTCATCAGTTGAAAATTTTCCAACCTAAGTGGGGGGTGTAGGGTTTAAATTTACAACGGTAGGAAGGCTTGAGGCTAGTGTAGATGTTACGATTTCAAAATTTTCTTGTTAAGATTTCTAAATTTTCGCACACCGGATCGAACCATGGTCGGCCCGGTGTGTCATTGCCCCACATCCACATGGCCAATACAAAACTGCTAATTAGTTTAGCAAAACAATATTTTACTACATTTGGTCAAATTTGTGGACAGAAATGGTCATCACTTCCAACCTGAGGGGAGTATGAGGTTTGAAATTTTCAAATAACTAATAAATGTTCAGGTTAAAATATCTGTCCATGTTCTCATACCAGGAATATAGAAATATAAAACCATGGCTTATGAATATATTAGAAATTAGGCCTGACTGAGGTTCAAGGGGGGGGGGGGTGCAAATGGAATTATTCAAAAACTTGTGTTGGTCTGATTCTGACTAAAGGGGGGATGCAGTTGGAATTTCCCAAGGTGGACACCCCCCCCAAACATGTAGTTGAAATTGAAGTCAGAAGAACCCCTCCCCCCAGATTGTGCCATGAAACTTTACTCTGCATAGTGCTTGTAGAGATATTATTCCATCAGTGCAAAACATGGGAACTTTTTTTATGTTCTAACATGGAACTTTATAACATTGAACAAACAAGGCAGAGAACATGTTGGACTCTCCGTTACCACATCCCTGCATCCATGCGAATGGGGGGGGGGGTTCAGGAGCTGTGGCTTTTGAAGTTCACTCACCTAATTGTAATTCCATATTTCTGATAAAACTTATAGATAATTTCACGGTGTGTAAAATTTAGAAAAAAATTGTCAACAATAAACGCCTCCATTTTAATGGCATACAGAAGTTACTATGGAATCCTATTACGGCCACTTGCTAATGGCGCTTTCGGCGCACTTTTTGTCGCTTTCGGCGCATCGCGCCGAAAGCGCCGAAAGCGACAAAATGTGCGCCGATCGGCGCACTTTTTGTCGCTTTCGGCGCTTTCGGCGCGCGCGCCGAAAGCGACAAAAAGTGCGCCATTAGCGTTGTTTCGGCGCGCGCCGAAAGCGCCGAAAGCGCCGAAAGCGACAAAATGTGCGCCGATCGGCGCACTTTTTGTCGCTTTCGGCGCTTTCGGCGCGCGCCGAAATAACGCTAATGGCGCACATTTTGTCGCTTTCGGCGCACCGCGCCGAAAGCGCCGAAAGCGCCGAAAGCGACAAATAGTGCGCCGTTACGGCGCACTTTTTGTCGCTTTCGGCGCTTTCGGCGCGTTACTAATGGCGCACTTTTTGTCGCTTTCGGCGCTTTCGGCGCATCGCGCCGAAAGCGCCGAAAGCGCCATTAGCAAGTGGCCGTAATAGGATTCCATATAAAAGTGTTCAAACTAGCCCCGGTTTACGGTACCTCGGATAATCAGATTGCATATTGACGAATGCTTTGGTGAATTAGCGCTGGAAACCCACTTATTTCTGGAGTGAGCGAACGGCGAAATATTTTTAATTCTCAGTATGCCATTGTATTGGTAAGGATTAATTACATAATTGAATATAATTGAATAGGTAAGGATGATACGTTTAATTAGCGAGCGATGCGTGATTTCTGATGGGTTTACGAACCTCGTCCTTTGTGCCTGATATTCATTTCGTTGAATTATTAGCTGGGGGCTTTGTTTAGCCGTCAGCGCTATTGCTTATTGGTTGCTGTGGTTCTTTGCCACCAACACAAATGCTCTCTGGCCACGTCCCTGATATATGTCACCACATTCTCAGATTAAGTCGTGCAGCATTAAATGCACTGTGTCAGTGCATTCTCTTATATATGCGAGTCTCCCATAGGGAGCCTCTCATATATAAGAGAATACACTGGCTTACAAGGTCAAGGTAAATATTTTAGGCCAATGTATTCTCTTTTTTATGCGATGCTCCTTATGGGCGACTCGCATATATAAGATAATGCATTGGCACAGGGTTTTCAGAAAGCTCCAGTCAAGGAAGGGTTAAAAGAATCGTGCAAAATTTATAACAGTACACAAGAAGTTTCTTTTCACAAAAAGTTAAATAAGGTGTATACTAGTTAACACGTTCACTGCCGACTACGAGTTATCTCATACCTTTTGCATGTAATTGAATGGCCGTCGGCAGTGAAATGTTAAAGGGACATAAGGCACTCACAGTGGGTAAATGTGAAAAAATGTAAAATTGTGTAAAAACATCACTACTAAAGAAGAAATATATAAACTTTATTCTGATATTAACTATTAAAAGTTCACCATAATGAAATGTTGCATGTTGAAACCATTGTTATGTAAACAAAACTGTTACAGTGATTTGTCAATAAACATCGCTAATCATGCATTAAGTTAAAATATTTTAGTCTAATTATTATTTTCTGAATATTTTTCTTCAATGCTTTTGACCTTTTTCCAAAAACGACGAGACTAAACAGAAAGCATGTTTTCAAGACACTATTTACCGTAAATGCGCATTACAACCACGAACCCACTTAAATTCTTAAGTATACAATGCCATTCGAACTGAAACCTCAGGTACACCAACTCAAACTATTGATATTCTGCTTATACATGTAGATCCAGTGACTAATATTATCGGTAGGCGAACATTCTATAATGTTAGCAACATAAAAGTGTTAGCACAATCAAGACGTTTCAGTTACACATTGTGCCCAAAAAAAAAACCCCAATACATTCGTGAACTTCGCATAATGAAATACTTTTCCTCACTTACATGTGATGTGACGATCAAGGTATGCTTGTTTGCATTAATCAACCTTGTCTACAACTTCTTCAACTATATCGATCCCTTCCGCCATTAATGGCTATTATACATACTATGATCATTATGTATACCGCTCGAATTATCACGGGAGAGACAACTTAAAATTTAACATAAGTTTTAAGCTTATTGTTGAACGCCGAATTGAAACTCTATTCTTTATCAATTAACGATAATTGAAACCTCTTGGCTGCTTTATCGCCAGTACCGAGTACGGGCGTAAAACGTTCGCACAGAGTACGGATATAATTCAGCACAATAGCAGTCGGCCAGTATTCAAAAATGGAACTCAGCGATTCATCGGAACAACTGCATCTCGAAGTTTCAAATAGTGTATGCTGTTCCGCGATTTTGAATGATAATGGCCATTCAACTGAGTCAGTTTATGGTTTTTGTGATATTCGCGTTATATTTTTCCTCTGGAAAATGCCATAACGTCATCGGCCCAGCACTCGACGTCATAACGTCATTAAAAGTGAAGAGCTAGGTCAACGTATTATGTATATTTCTTACATTATTGGGAAATATAGAGGATCTCCAACTCGTTATGTTGGGATATCAAATTTATGAAACGAGTTTCATAAAATATTATATCCCAACATAACGAGTTGAAGATCTTGTGTATTACATGAAACAACTACAGCTTTATGCCTTTTTAACAAATCAAAACCCTAAATAAAAGAAGCTGCAAAATGCAAACATTTGCATCGTTGGCCGAGACTCTTCACAACCGTATACGACATTATTGTGCGCTCTGGTGACGGCAACAGAAAACTTAGTCCCCCAATTTGCCTCTTTATTTTTGTGTCTTTTTTCGGCAGCGCAACGAATTTGGACAAGCGTTTAACTTTAATGAACAAAGCAATCATGTTGCATTGTCTGGTGTTGGTGTCATGCGCGGCTTTTCGAAATAGTATTAATCCGCCTGAATCAATGTAAAGACGCGCGGTCATTTTGTTGGCGCGATGCCAAGTGATATGTTACTATTGAGAGATAAAGAACTACGCAATGGCTTTTAAAATAATATAATAGGGGTTTCATGTGATATAAATATGTTTACACCAAAATTCAAAACCTGTTAAAAATACTCGACACCTGGCTGTCAACACGAATCGAATCGACTAATAAGTTCGATCCCGTGTCTTCAGGATAAACATTCCATTGAACATAACTTACCACTGGTTCTGTACAATTGCATTACAATAATACTATTCTACGTGATCTTGTTGACAGTTGTGTTAGGAATTCAATTGAAATTGACGAGAGTGAGCGGTATTTGACGGGTTTTGAGAAAGCAGCGACCAATTGGTTGATTGAGATGATGGGTAAGATAACAACCTACCATTCTCATTGGTATTCATGAGTCGCAAAGAACCTTTGCGCGTAAGTACCACATCGGTGAACAAATTACGACAGTAGGTTATTATTATTTTTACAGACCCCCCCCCCCCCCCCTGCGCCTGATAAACATTCTTAACGTGTTAACACTTTCTCTTTTGAAAGTCGACATCTGACAACCAAGAGATAAATGGAAACATAGACGGTCCTTACCAGAGACGATCGGTGGAATTTTTGCTACGTGCTGAACTTCCTCTTTCGGAAAGTATATATTTGCCCATCAAAACCTATTAATGACTCCTGGCAGGATGTCATTATTTTCTGGTATTGAAAACATATCAATTGTATTTTCATGGCGTCAAATTGAATGAGGCATCTTTTGTGACAATGATAAATAAATAATTTAGTATTTTTTTTCAGATGGAATTTATCCAAATGGTTTCACGAAGATGATGTATTGAACAGGCTGTGATACACACAACCGTGAATAGGCAATCATGAACAAAGTTCATACCTGTGGTGGAAATTCAGATTCAAACCCCGAGCAACCATGCTCAGAGACGATTAGGTATACAGAAGCGACGAAACAAACTGCAGAAGTACCAACTGCCGACAAGCTTAACCGGCAATATTCTAAACTGTGTTTGGAATATACACAATACAGAAACCGCTATAAATTGATATTCTCGCCTTGTTGCAACGTTTTACTGGGCTGTATTAGTACGCAGTATTTTGTGACGTCATGGTTGGAAAACCATCAATTTACAACTGCGAGGATCGTGACCTTTGGTGTGCTTATTGTCCTGAACATTGCTTGTATCGTGATATTCAATTTGAAAGCAACTCGATGGGTATTAAATGCGTCTTCTGCAGTGTGGCTACTCATTGTCATGGCAACACTCTTGGCCATGTGTCTCGTCCCACTTGAGACCTTCACCGGAAGTGATGGTGCTGAGATGGTTTCTCTACATATTTATGGGACAATGGTGTTCTGGAGCTTCAACGTCAGGTGGTCCACGTTGCTATCACTTATTCTTGTCATGACTCATGGCATCGCGAGCGGAATCATTTTGGGGATGTCACAAAGTTATGAATTCGGTTATCAGGTAAGTGAGTATAAATAATGTACATGTAGAAATTCCAGCAAGTTATTAAAGCCAAGACGTGTGTACGTCACTCCAGCTTTTGAAGATATGAGTTAACCCTTTACCCAACAAACCGGCCAAAACCGGCCAAATAAAGCTTCAACAGCCTAAAATATCTTCGGTCTGTCTCAATAGAACCATACAAATATGGATATCATTGGAACCGTCTCCTTGACCACATTGTGATAGTTACAGTTATGCCCTGTGCCAATGCATTCTCTTATATATGCGAGTCGACCATAGGTCGCCTCGCATATATAAGAGAATGCATTGGCCTAAAAAAAATCTTTTTTTAACACTTTTTACCATTTTTTCTTACATTCTTTAACAATTTTATAATTTTTAATGTGTTAAGCCAATGCATTCTCTTATATATGCGAGGCGACCTATGGTCGACTCGCATATATAAGAGAATGCATTGGCACAAGGCACTTCTGTTGGGTAAAGGGTTAAGAGACCTATTAAATTAAGTAAAAGAAACAAAGTACATGCACTCGTGGCATAAGAAAATGACATAAATGCAGCATATCCACCACAGTGTGTTGTATTACTCTTAGTCTATGAGATTTATTTTTTAACGATAATTCATGGAGTAAGGGAGAGAGGGAGAGGAGAGACAGAGACAGACATAGATACAGAGAGACATGCAGAAATAGATAAAAGTAGGAGCGCCATGTAGTGTAATTTTGTTTATGTTTATAGCGAGGGATGCCATGTTAAGGGCTTCGTTTTGTGATAACTGTTTAGTTTTGTTCCGGTTGTCGTTTAAGAAACCAAATGCTTGTTTTTCTCTCTGATGACGGCTCATCCAATGTGGCCCAAAGTCTGTATTATTATCACAGCAATATACAGAGTGCATTTATAACATATGATATATGATATAGATACGTTGTTCTCAGACATTAAGGGTACGTTCATACACTGGCAAGTTTGCACTGCATCTTTTGCAGGAATTTTCTCATAGCAAACCCTGTGGTGCCAGAATATGATTGGCAATGTGCACATAACATACATCTTTACCGAATCTAACGGCATAAGGAGTAAATTTTCGGTAGTTCCACATGTAACGGTGCTACTAACACATTGCCTTAAAATGCCTGTAAAATTGATTCTTGCGAGATAATTGCATGCTACTTACAGACAAACATCGATAGTATCGTTACTAGTGGAGCTACATAGTTTTTGCTTCTCGTGTAGTTAGCTGTGGTACATATGCATTTTATATGCATGTTTCCGTTCATATTCTCACACCATATATTGGACTTTCTATGAGAAAATACCTGTAAACATGCTGTGCAAACTTGCCAGTGTATGAACAGTGACCAATCACAATCATGAGCAACACACCACCTACCAACGTGACTCCACAGAACAGTTCAGTCGACCTATTGGAATTCAACCCTTCTACTAAATCCTTATTCGCCATATTGGTCGTTTGTTGAACTTATATGGACATTAGAAACCAATGAAAATGAATACTTCTGCGCTTATATTTTCTGCCGTCTGCTTATATGATCAAATGCTGATGATCAAATACAGGCTTTTATAGAGAATTAAGTGCCGACAAATACAAACAATAACCACTAAAGTTTTATTCCCAAAATTTGGATAAACATACAGATGGATAATAAAAATCTCATTATACAATGTTGTGTACAGTATGAGTTTTTCTTGTAATCGTCCAGGTTGTGGTGTTAAGTCATATTGGACTCGACACTGCGTGTCACTTTTCAGGATTTAGTCGGAAATATGGCTTGTTGCCATTCATCGGAAAGCTCTCGTCCAATAAGACTTGTCACCACAACCTGGACTCGTACAAGAAAAACTCATACTGTACACAACATTGTATAATAACATTATATTATTATCCATCCCTTAAATAACACCATTTCTGATTGGGCAAAAGCCCCCACGTGATAATCCGGGAAAAAATCATATTTGGACTCCCGAATGTCATATTGGACTCCCAAGTGTGCAATATGACTTTTTTTTTATATCGGGACTCTGTGACGTCATGAAATAACTATTGCGAAATGAATCGGTGAAATTGTGATGCGCGCGCAACATTATATGACTTTTCACCACAACCTGGACTCGTACAAGAAAAAACACACTGTACACAACATTGTACAAGAAAACCAATGTCAGAAATGGTAACGCGCTCAAGATAATATATTATATACCCATGATTGTAATTATAGAATTTAAAATATATTGGTTTCGCGAATGACCAACTCAGAATTCCGTTAAAATAGCAATAACAACCAACACCTAATTAACGACCGGCGCCCGACTCGGCCGTCTCTGACTACAACCATCAGTGGGCTGCAGAACGAAAAATGTCTATGAGAGTTGAAATATAAGACTTACAAATTATCTTTTTTCATTTATTTTATTTGTAATTGACATAGCTTGTCACAAACCAAAAATCATCATTATTGACATAATAATGTAAAGGACAATAAACGGAATTGAAATTCCCAAATACACCTTTTATCGGACTCGGCCTCCGGGTCGCAGTTCGACTTTTAAATCCGTCCCAAAAATTCCCATTTCTATAAATAAAACCCCCAGCGCACAGGCGCAACAAGAATATGTACATTAGTATACACGCGTAGCTCGAAATAATAACTTTATAGTATATGACTATCACAAATTGTCGAATTGGTGAATTGTATCTTAACCCTTTACCCAACAAACCGGCCAAAAACGGTCAAATAAAGCTGCAACAGCCTAAATTATCTTGGGTCTGTCTCAATAAAACCATACAAATATGGATATCATTGGAACCGACTCCTTGACCACATTGTGATAGTTACAGTTATGCCCTGTGCCAATGCATTCTCTTATATATGCGAGTCGACCATAGGTCGCCTCGCATATATAAGAGAATGCATTGGCCTAAAAAAATTTAGGCAAATGTGGTAACAAATTTTTTAATGTGTTAAGCCAATGCATTCTCTTATATATGCGAGGCGACCTATGGTCGACTCGCATATATAAGAGAATGCATTGGCACAGGGCCGTTCTGTTGGGTAAAGGGTTAACGGATAAGTGCTAAGTACATGTAGTAATCCAGTGAAACCGATCTATTGACCGATATCCCTATCGATGTTTTCCATGCCTTCTCTTACCATTACATGACAGGAATAACCGGAGTGGCCAAGGACTTGACAATATTAATTTCACAAGCCTTGCAATTTCACTCTATATAAAATAAGAATCTGATGCCAGTATATTTTTATCTGTATCTACAAACAGCCACCCCCTCGGGCAATGGGATAAGGGGAAGGTAATCTATGATTGCTTCATGAAAATTTTATTGAACTTTCCATATTTGTCAGATGCTATTGAATCTATATAGCGTACACTGTGCGAAGTAATTTCACATTGAAATAAGATTATGGCTAGTGCATGTAAATGAGGAGATTGTGAATTGTAATGAACTACAATCATTGATATTTAGATGTATGAACACATATGTGACCCGCCATATCAAATCCAGTCGGAAGTAGTCGAGATTTTTTTTACCCTGTGCCAATGCATTCTCTTATATATGCGAGTCGACCATAGGTCGCCTCGCATATATAAGAGAATGCATTGGCCTAACAATTTTTTATCATTTTTTTAAAATAAATGTTTCTGACAATTTTTAGGACATAAAATAAAAAACATCCATTACCCTGCAGGGAGCCCACACGTATATAGAAGCATATAGAAGAGTGTCGTCTGCTCATGTTTGTCTGGGGCTCTGTATGGGTGAAATTATAAAATTGTTAAAGAATACAAGAAAAAATTATTAAAATTGTAAAAAATTGTTAGGCCAATGCATTCTCTTATATAGGTCGACTAGCATATATAAGAGAATTAATTGGCACAGGGTAAAAAAATCCCGACTTCCGACTGGATTTGATATGGCGGGTCACATATATACTTTATGTAACGATAACGTTACGTATAAATATAACTTATTTGTCTGATTGCATGTAATGAATAACAATTGATTGATACTTTTGCTAACGAGTTCAAGAAAAATCGGCAATGAATATGAATATGTCCACTTATGAGAGAGTGATTCTTCATCAGCCAGGTAACTTCTTTTCCTAATTGCTAGCTTTCGCCAACTCCAATAATGCCCTAGTTTTTACGAGGTAATACAACAGTAACGGGTAGTTCATCAAAGGAACATAACTCCACATAAAGGGCACCATAGTCACACAAGATAATGCTATATGCATAATGGATTCCACGAGACAATGATGATGAATGAGTTAAATGGAGATGTTAAAGGCACGGGCGGCGTTCGATGCAGAAATATTCATATTTGTTCAAATCGCCATTAACAGAAGTAATATTGAAATATATATAGTTTTGTTCACATGGCAAACATAATCAGCGCGTAAATGGTTTATTGTCAAGACGTACGATGGTGTACGTAAACAAGAGCCTGCTCGTGTTACAGAAGTTTTGCTTCTGTGTACATAACACAGCTCAATTCTGTTGGTTAATAACACACAAATGATATAAACGCTCTTTATTATTTCCAGATCAGGAAAACAGTAACATAGAACGCTCTTTATGTTTACCATATCCTGACCTAAACAAAATCCAGGTTCTGTAACGTTTTTTACTTTTTTTTACATAACAAAGGAAAAACATTTGACAATAACATACTGTTTATGCCATATTTATGATTGGTATAAGAACAAAATCTGTCTATATTTTACCATTCTTTCTGTTTATGGCGGTTTTTGACGGAGGTCAATATTTTAACAGCATACCCACCACCAACGCCGCCCGTATATTTAAGCGACTTTGATATGATTACTAGTACATTGTATACAATATGATTCCATGATACGCCGGCCTACACCAACGATGATTCCATACGCCGGCCTACACCAACGATGATTCCATGATACGCCGGCCTACACCAACGATGATTCCAGGATACGCCGGCTTACACCAACGATGATTCCATGATACGCCGGCCTACACCAACGATGATTCCATGATACGCCGGCCTACACCAACGATGATTCCATGATACGCCGGCCTACACCAACGATGATTCCATGATACGCCGGCCTACACCAACGATGATTCCATTATACGCCACCTACACCAACGATGATTCGTTCCGGTCTTATATACCCAACAAATAACATAGAATTACGGAAATAACAAGAAGCGGAAGGCTTCCAATGAACACCACGAAGCGGAAGGCTTCCAATGAAACACCACGAAGCGGAAGGCTTCCAATGAAACACCACGAAGCGGAAGGCTTCCAATGAACACCACGAAGCGGAAGGCTTCCAATGAACACCACGAAGCGGAAGGCTTCCAATGAACACCACGAAGCGGAAGGCTTCCAATGAACACCACGAAGCGGAAGGCTTCCAATGAAACACCACGAAGCGGAAGGCTTCCAATGAACACCACGAAGCGGAAGGCTTCCAATGAACACCACGAAGCGGAAGGCTTCCAATGAACACCACGAAGCGGAAGGCTTCCAATGAAACACCACGAAGCGGAAGGCTTCCAATGAACACCACGAAGCGGAAGGCTTCCAATGAACACCACGAAGCGGAAGGCTTCCAATGAAACACCACGAAGCGGAAGGCTTCCAATGAACACCACGAAGCGGAAGGCTTCCAATGAAACATCACGAAGCGGGAGGCTTCCAATGAACACCACGAAGCGGAAGGCTTCCAATGAACACCACGAAGCGGAAGGCTTCCAATGAAACACCACGAAGCGGAAGGCTTCCAATGAACACCACGAAGCGGAAGGCTTCCAATGAACACCACGAAGCGGAAGGCTTCCAATGAACACCACGAAGCGGAAGGCTTCCAATGAACACCACGAAGCGGAAGGCTTCCAATGAAACACCACGAAGCGGAAGGCTTCCAATGAAACACCACGAAGCGGAAGGCTTCCAATGAACACCACGAAGCGGAAGGCTTCCAATGAAACACCACGAAGCGGAAGGCTTCCAATGAAACACCACGAAGCGGAAGGCTTCCAATGAACACCACGAAGCTGAAGGCTTCCAATAAACACCACGAAGCGGAAGGCTTCCAATGAAACATCACGAAGCGGAAGGCTTCCAATGAACACCACGAAGCGGAAGGCTTCCAATGAAACACCACGAAGCGGAAGGCTTCCAATGAAACACCACGAAGCGGAAGGCTTCCAATGAACACCACGAAGCTGAAGGCTTCCAATGAACACCACGAAGCGGAAGGCTTCCAATGAACACCACGAAGCGGAAGGCTTCCAATGAAACACCACGAAGCGGAAGGCTTCCAATGAAACACCACGAAGCGGAAGGCTTCCAATGAAACACCACGAAGCGGAAGGCTTCCAATGAACACCACGAGGCGGAAGGCTTCCAATGAAACACCACGAAGCGGAAGGCTTCCAATGAAACACCACGAAGCGGAAGGCTTCCAATGAACACCACGAAGCTGAAGGCTTCCAATGAACACCACGAAGCGGAAGGCTTCCAATGAAACACCACGAAGCGGAAGGCTTCCAATGAACACCACGAAGCGGAAGGCTTCCAATGAAACACCACGAAGCGGAAGGCTTCCAATGAAACACCACGAAGCGGAAGGCTTCCAATGAACACCACGAAGCGGAAGGCTTCCAATGAACACCACGAAGCGGAAGGCTTCCAATGAAACACCACGAAGCGGAAGGCTTCCAATGAACACCACGAAGCGGAAGGCTTCCAATGAAACATCACGAAGCGGAAGGCTTCCAATGAACACCACGAAGCGGAAGGCTTCCAATGAACACCACGAAGCGGAAGGCTTCCAATGAAACACCACCAATCGGAAGGCTTCCAATGAAACACCACGAAGCGGAAGGCTTCCAATGAAACACCACGAAGCGGAAGGCATCCAATGAAACACCACGAAGCGGAAGGCTTCCAATGAACACCACGAAGCGGAAGGCTTCCAATGAAACACCACGAAGCGGAAGGCTTCCAATGAAACACCACGAAGCGGAAGGCTTCCAATGAACACCACGAAGCGGAAGGCTTCCAATGAAACACCACGAAGCGGAAGGCTTCCAATGAAACACCACGAAGCGGAAGGCTTCCAATGAACACCACGAAGCTGAAGGCTTCCAATAAACACCACGAAGCGGAATGCTTCCAATGAAACACCACGAAGCGGAAGGCTTCCAATGAACACCACGAAGCGGAAGGCTTCCAATGAAACACCATGAAGCGGAAGGCTTCCAATGAAACACCACGAAGCGGAAGGCTTCCAATGAACACCACGAAGCTGAAGGCTTCCAATGAACACCACGAAGCGGAAGGCTTCCAATGAAACACCACGAAGCGGAAGGCTTCCAATGAACACCACGAAGCGGAAGGCTTCCAATGAAACACCACGAAGCGGAAGGCTTCCAATGAAACACCACGAAGCGGAAGGCTTCCAATGAACACCACGAAGCGGAAGGCTTCCAATGAACACCACGAAGCGGAAGGCTTCCAATGAAACACCACGAGGCGGAAGGCTTCCAATGAACACCACGAAGCGGAAGGCTTCCAATGAAACATCACGAAGCGGAAGGCTTCCAATGAACACCACGAAGCGGAAGGCTTCCAATGAACACCACGAAGCGGAAGGCTTCCAATGAAACACCACGAAGCGGAAGGCTTCCAACGAACACCACGAAGCGGAAGGCTTCCAATGAAACACCACGAAGCGGAAGGCTTCCAATGAACACCACGAAGTGGAAGGCTTCCAATGAAACACCACGAAGCGGAAGGCTTCCAATGAAACACCACGAAGCGGAAGGCTTCCAATGAACACCACGAAGCGGAAGGCTTCCAATGAAACACCACGAAGCGGAAGGCTTCCAATGAACACCACGAAGCGGAAGGCTTCCAATGAAACACCACGAAGCGGAAGGCTTCCAATGAGACACCACGAAGCGGAAGGCTTCCAATGAACACCACGAAGCGGAAGGCTTCCAATGAACACCACGAAGCGGAAGGCTTCCAATGAACACCACGAAGCGGAAGGCTTCCAATGAAACACCACGAAGCGGAAGGCTTCCAATGAACACCACGAAGCGGAAGGCTTCCAATGAACACCACGAAGCGGAAGGCTTCCAATGAAACACCACGAAGCGGAAGGCTTCCAATGAACACCACGAAGCGGAAGGCTTCCAATGAAATACCACGAAGCGGAATGCTTCCAATGAGACACCACGAAGCGGAAGGCTTCCAATGAAACACCACGAAGCGGAAGGCTTCCAATGAACACCACGAAGCGGAAGGCTTCCAATGAACACCACGAAGCGGAAGGCTTCCAATGAACACCACGAAGCGGAAGGCTTCCAATGAAACACCACGAAGCGGAAGGCTTCCAATGAAACAACACGAAGCGGAAGGCTTCCAATGAAACACCACGAAGCGGAAGGCTTCCAATGAAACACAACGAAGCGGAAGGCTTCCAATGGTAAATGAAACTCAAACAAGCGGAGGGCTTCCAATGGTTAATGAATTAATAGTAATTACACTTTCAGTAGTATTCATTCAGTTAATTTATAACTCTCCTTTGGAAAAGTCATACCTCAAATAATAGGACTATCGTCCATAGCGATCAAATCCATCTAAGTCTAATAATAGGACTATCGTCCATAGCGATCAAATCCATCTAAGTCTAATAATAGGACTATCGTTCATAGCGATCAAATCCATCTAAGTCTAATAATAGGACCATCGTCCATAGCGATCAAATCCATCTAAGTCTAATAATAGGACTATCGTCCATAGAGATCAAATCCATCTAAGTCTAATCATCAATCATCATATATTATAATAGGACTATCGTCCATAGCGATCAAATTCATCTAAGTCTAATAATAGGACTATCGTCCATAGCGATCAAATCCATCTAAGTCTAATAATAGGACTATCGTCCATAGAGATCAAATCCATCTAAGTCTAATCATCAATCATCATAGATTATAATAGGACTATTGTCCATAGCGATCAAATCCATCTAAGTATAATCATCAATCGTGATAGATTATAAAAGAACTATCGTCCATAGCGATCAAATCCATCTAAGTCTAATCATAAATCGTCATAGATTATAATAGGACTATCGTCCATAGCGATCAAATCCATCTACGTCTAATCATCAATCGTCATAGATTATTCTCTCACATAATTGCTTAGATTCACCATGGCATCTGTAAATATATCTGCTGTGCAAATAAATTCACATGTAGTCTGTGCCAAAAACTGTGACATTTATCCAGATTTCCACATGAACCTTTCCATTAATTTATGAATATAGTTTAGTAGTATATGACTACATGATGCTCTATCAATATTTCATTATCATGAGAAATACCATTTAAATATGGAATTATTATCAAATTGAAACATGACTTTTCGTCTATGAATAATATGACCGTGCGTGACACGAAGTAGAGCAACACATGTGGTGTTATTCAATATTACAATAATCATAGAATGATAAGTATGTATAATGTATCTCACGTGACTTTGTTATTGAAATCAAGCTTTCCGATTGGTTGGCTACTCGACTCTATTAGTCGTAGTTGTATACTACGCCTTCAAGTCTCTCCCATCGTGCACTATGCATATGTAGTTTTGACTACTAAAAATAGTAACGAACACTACATCAAACTTTGTTCTGAAACTACTTGTTATTTCGCCGCTGATCCAAATTAAAGCTTCAGTAAGGCGAACATCAATTGTCTGAACTTAGTAAAAGTTGAAAATAGTAGTTTCCTACTGCTAAATCAAAATTACAAAGGTTTTCTCTGGAGTCCCGTTGAGTTTCCTAAGTTCGCGATTTTTACATATTATTATTTTTTCTTTAAAAAAAAATGGTGTTTGCCCACTGGTTTGCCTTTAATTTCTGCATTTGTTCGATACAATATAATAATTAGAGCATGACTTGTCGTGAAATACGCCGATATAGTGCATAGTGCGGTTGTGTAGTTCACTCCGCTTCGCGTCGTGAACTACACAACCTCACTATGCACTATATCGGCGTATTTCACTCCAAGCCATGCTCTATTTATTAAATAGTACCAGTACTAATATCACTACTAATAACAGTCTACTCTTACTATACCACTCGAAGATACAGACGTGTTGGTATCATCACATTAAAATACCAAATATGAAAGTGGGTTGAAATGATAGTATAGTTATCACTTGCGAATCAGGTTGAGAATCATTCAAAACTTTGACACAAAGACTTGATATGGTTCGCTATATGTTCAAGCCAGGGGCGTGGATAGAGGGTCTTTATTGTGGTGTCCACATTGGAAATTGGAACTACACACTCTTGAGTAATATCAAAAGTTACAAATTGGCACATTACCCTTGTCTCAGAATTTCCAACTGGCATTTGAACGTTTCCAACTGTTGGTTATTTCCAACGTAACAACTTATATATGGTTGGAAAATTCAAGCCAATTACTAGCTCAGTCCGAACATTTTACCGAAAGTAGTCACATATTCGATGTTTGTTCGGAATACAACATATTCCACAATAAATATGGTTGGAAAATCAAACTATCATAACAATTTTAACCTATATATGGTTTGACATTTCCAACTGTTGCTGTGTCAGTCATAGAATTTCCAACTGTTGAAACATGTTATCACAGTTATGGTGTGAGATATCACCAACACCACCCATCCCCTACCAGGTATCACGTCTGTCGTAAAAGCGACACATACACTTCAGTCCTCAAACTAAACTTAGTAATTTCTCACTTTCGTCACGTTCCGGTTACTAAAATAGGTCGATGAATGCAGTAAATTCTATATATAGATTTTATATACTCTAAATAAAAAAAACTTATCAAAGTCTTATACATGTACATTAAACAAGCTGACATTCCAAATTCTGAACATAAACGATTACGATGTGCTGGTAGACCCTCTACAAATGTCCATCATTATACTAATTGAAGCGAGACTGGATGTATATGACTATTTTTGGTGTTACGAAATCGGTGGCCCCAGCGGAGACAAGGCAAGCGCAATCGCTGGTTTTCATTAAGCTAATCAGCGAAATTGGTGTAAATGATACTAATATGCCTAATTAAGTCTTCTTCGGAAGTTGTGAAGTACGGTAGCCAATTTTATAATCCGTATCTTTGGTCCATTGTCGATGCCGCGCTTTTGCAATCACCGCGCATTTGCTAATCGGAAATCACGTGATGAAATCCAAAAAATCCGTACACGCAATCCGAAATTTGAGCTGATAGTATAGGAATTTGTGCGTAACGTATAGATAACCACTACGACTGTGCGTAACGTATAGATAACCACTACGACTGTGCGTAACGTATAAATAACCAATACGACTGTACGTAACGTATAGATAACCACTACGACTGTGCGTAACGTATAGATAACCACTACGACTGTGCGTAACGTATAGATAACCACTACGACTGTGCATAACGTATAGATAACCACCACGACTGTGCGTAACGTATAGATAACCACTACGACTGTGCGTAACGTATATATAACCACCACGACTGTGCGTAACGTATATATAACCACTACGACTGTGCGTAACGTATATATAACCACTACGACTGTGCGTAACGTATAGATAACCACTACGACTGTGCGTGTGGTTGCTATTATGACCATATTGTCTGTCTGCTTATAGGCGACCAAACGGTTGAACGATCGGAGCTGAAAAGTTGCATATATCGGTAATTGGACCCGGGGAACATTTATTAGATAGGCCCCGTTGACAACAGATGTCTTAAAATGGCACTAATAATTATATATATTGGCTAGAGGCGACCAGACGGTTGGACCCTGGTGGCTGAAAAATTGTACATCTTGGTAGTTTGACCATATGGATCTTATTAGATATGTCCCGTTGACCTCCGATATCTTGTATGAAAGGGCACTACTAATCAATTTAACTACATAATCAACTATATACACTAAATGGTTGCAATCTGTCGGTGAAATTTGAAACACGGGGATAACAGACGACTTAAATGGGGATATGAGCAATAAAGAGCGTTTCTTATCAGCTTAAACGATATGTAGGAACATTTAACAGATATGGGTGAACTGACCAGGGGATTGTCATGGGATATCTGCACACATTTGTCCTCATATGACTTAAAGGGAGACTAATAATTTATATGATCAATAAAGAGCGTGTATTATTAGCCCAGAGGCTATGTGAACATTGGTGCACACAAGTAAAATTACTCGGGGAATGTCACGAGATATATGCTGGTGATCCAAAAGGACTTAAACAGACACTAATAATTAGCAATAATGATTTTAAATGACTTGAATGACCACTGATAAATTACGTACTCTTCATCCGAGCAACGCCTGGTACCCCTGCTAGTTCATATTACAAATGTTACAAATATGCAGACAAAATATCCATGAGTAAATCTCTCAATACACCCAATTTTGTACACTTTGATGTGCACACTATTTTGCTATTGCAGCAATGTTATTATTTTCATAATTCCACACCTGAGTTCCACCGTAGAAATCTAATAAAAGTCACAGTTCAAAATCATTTCTGATGAAATATAATTCCGCTATTGTGGAAATAATATTATACTAATTCCTTGTGGAATCGCCAAAACTAACCTTTCTTCTTCGTCAAGTATTCCTCCGGATAATGGTTGTTAATACTTTTTGACAGGTTGATTCAAATTGGGCTGATCTAGTTTACCGTTTGGTTTCAGTGTTTATACGTCTTTGTGAGGTTATTGCACCACTTCCGCATTCTTCCACTTAGTTGAATACCGTAACAAACCCAGCAATTATTACCTAAGGTCAGCTTAACCGTAAAATTCATACTTGTTGTAATTCACAGCTTTCGCTGAATTCATTAATATAATGATATTGATGAAAGTGACTGATATTCGCAAAGTTCTATGGAACTATTTGTTTCCACCGAGCGCGTGGAACATAAAGGTCAAGGACTCGCGTGCGAGGCCCATGTAATGTTTACATGTTACGTTTAATTCAAAATGGCCGCACCCTGCGATGGTTTCCGGAGGAAAACTAAGAAATAGACTTAACAAGATAACCATAGTCAGAAATGGTAACGCCATCTAGATCATATTATTAGGCATAATTATATAAAATGTATTGGAGCTTTAATGTACTGATTGTGAACAATGGCTATATAGGTAATGCCCATATATAGTTGATTATATGTAATTTATGTGTATATGTGTATAGTTTGTTCTTGGAGAGAAAGCACATGAACACCTTCTTAAAATCAGGCGTGCCAAACTGAAGTTATGATAATTATGAAATATTTACACACATACGTCACGTATCATGTGTTCACAAAGGGCGCATACGTTCCAATTGGTTGAACGGTTCATCGCCAAACATGCAACGGCCATTCCATTGATACACCAATATATTGGTTATAACCAAAACACCCGTTGCCAACAATATGACAAACGCCTTGACGATTGACATGTTATATTGTTGACGTGTTGCCAGCTCGCGGGAAATACACTAAACTGTTATTTTCTCGGTTCTCTTATACGACATTAGAATTGTTTTCGGCTGGCATGTACCTTTTCTTTGTTCTAAGTTCTAAGTTCTATCGAGATAGAGGTCTGCAATAGACTGACAGAAGCCAATATACGGCGCCGAACACTGAATGATTTACAAACAATCTCGAGAGTCATTATGAAATAATATAATTTCCGATAAGGTTTCATTCACCACCGATTATGGAGACTAATTAATCATAATTCCTTCAATGTCTCATGAAAGCACCACCTCAGAATTCCGTTAAAACAACTAATCCTTCAAATAATTATAACTGCGGATAATCACTGAACGTTTCTCATTCACCACACCAGAAAACCTCTAAATGCGGACCAAAAACCTACTAGTCGGATTAAATACACCCCGGATACCTCGCAACAAGACCTTTAGTCTACATTCCAACGAGACATATGACAAAAATGAGACATCCGTGACGATACATCGGCGAATACATACATCCTGCAAAAGTCTAACCGGTACGGAAATTACTAGTACATTTTAATCACATTTCTATAAATATAACTTCCATGTCTCCACTGACATCCTCAGAACACGATCACAGAAAATACCATAGATGGCATAATAATACTTTTTGAATAAAGTTAAATACTATTCCCCGAAATAAATATGGAAATGCCTACATAGAGAAAAGGCTGAGAAAAGTCGATAGTGTTCCCACAAATTATCACTAAAAGCGACAAATAATTATGGACGGATACCAATTTAATATCACGAATAACAATAAGGTGATATTCTAATAACGAAATAATAACATTATTTCAGTTTAAACAAGTCTTTTTGTTTTCATTTTCGTGTCGGTCAAGATATCCCTTCTAGTTTTTTGCCTACATAGAGAAAAGGCTGAGAAAAGTCGATAGTGTTCCCACAAAGTATCACTAAAAGCGACAAATAATTATGAACGGATACCAATTACGTTTTGAGAACTGTCAACAAATTACTTTCAAAGATTGTTTTGGCGTTTAATTCAAGAAGTCTGAGTCACTGTCCGAATCATAAATTATACGAATTCTTTTGAATTGCCGAGGCTGTTCATACAGGTAGTTCCGTCCGTTCACTATTATTCGGTGATTTTACCGGAAGTAAGCGACAGTGAATATATAACACAATGATATCTGTACTGTCAGTCTAGACACTAAATGCGATATTTACGTTGCGGAAATTTACCACTATGGAATGGGGAAGCATACAGTGAACATATATATGTATAATATGATAAGAACGTACTACGTTATTCGAAAACTTACTCCATCCAAGGCCATGATATGTAAATATACAATTAGATTAGATGAATAATAATTGTACCCGCACAGGTTGATACTTTGAAGTATATTCTCAAGTCGCATGTGCCGGTTTAAATCCGGTTTCAATGGTGCCGTGTATTTATATTTCACGGACATGTACAGGTATATAACAATTGAATGTATGTTCCACGCACTGTTACTGAAAGCATACATATCATTTGGACCTTATTGCTTAAGACATGGATGGCCTTCGTTATAGGTTATAATTTAGGAATACCAGTTACTAAATTATAATACCCTGACCCTGTATGTTGTAAAGAATATACTAATATTATACTATAACAGTATAATACTATGATAGTATGAATGCCATATTATCCTCAAAACACACATTGTGTGAGTCGAGCGTTTGTTTATATACAGCACATATAGAGTGAGCAATAAGAACAACACTCAACACCGAGGAAATGTGTTTAGGAGACTTATTCGCAGTGACTTATTCAACACCGAAATCTTGAAAGGTGAGGGTTAGCTAGCGCTATACTGATACGTTATAAACAATTTGGTGGAATTTCTAACCAAAGTTCACTTAATGCATGGGGCATATCTGGCGATTAGTGTATTGGTTATCTCATACTATTTACATACTGTTTGTTTACATAACATGGGGTTCATATACATGATTTAGAAATAGCATTTAATACAACTATTAGTTATTTAAGTCAGGCATTTAGGTACATTGTACCTGTGTACATCTGGTGGGGTAAGTCCTCATTTTGGAAGATTCGTCAGGACTCTATATGTCAGCCATTTATTAACTCTGAAAAATGTTTGCAAAAGTAAAACATAAAGTGATCCAGACAGACTGATGGACAAAACAAACCAAAGCACTGCCACTGATGGTTATTTAAACCAAATATCCGGCTACCACCTTTGACCAAAAAATCTTAACAAAATATGTACCATGCAAATTTCCATTGCGAGCTATTTCTGAATACTGAATAGAACCTGGTATAAAATTGTCTACTGTGAGGGTTTACGAGCAGATAATTTAACCCATTCACAATACAAACCGTTCATAACACCATGCATACATGGCCTCAATAGCCCGAAGACGAGTGTGACTCGCCACACAGTAGTATTTCAACCAGGCTATACTCATGATTCATTCAATGAACTGGATATTGCATGTACACTTCTGCTACAGTGATTGGTACTTGATAGCACTATTGGTGCTAATGATATGATATTATATGCATATCGCGATTCAATTTAGTCTTTTAGACTTGGACAAATTATTGAAATTTCAGCACGCAGTGACGAATGGTGACCTCGTATAATGATAATTTTGTTTCTCAATTATAATAGCATCCTATTCCATGCCTAGAAGCTAAAATAAACACTCTGTAACAAATGAATTTGGTACCCTGAGAAGTTCCAAAAAAAAGGGCACACTATCAGTTCAGAATATGCATTGCATGTACGCAGCAAAACACATTTCAAATAACTTGAATTATAGGTGTAAACGGACTGAAATGTAGAAATTACTGTAAGTTTGCACAACCTTCCCTGAAGCAGCATGCAATTTGCCCAAAAGTTCCACAAATAGAGAGCGCCACTGTGTGGTAGGATTTACATGTCATCATGACATAAACTAGATCAGGCCATGAACCTCTACTAAAGCTGACGCCCGTAAAGATCATATTCCACCTGTACAAAACCCGGGAACTTTTGACAGGGAAGTAAAGTAAAAGTACAAAAAAAATAACATGGGGAATGTACTTCTTTGTTCATACATGTACCTGTGGCTTAATGATTTATTCATCGGTACGTGAAGTTCCCAGCTCGACATTACAGAATTGCTTTCGCGTTATGTCGCTTAGGCCAAAGAAAAAAGATTGTATGTTTCCGGAGCGAAAAAATTAGGGTAGGTAGGTAGGGAAAATTTTGTTTTTAATTTTATTTCGATATTTTTTATCCAGCTGCAGAAATATTGAACTACATCGACCGAAGTGACATAAAATGCCAACCCGTGTTGTGGGGAAAGTATTACTTGATCAACACAGTGGAAACTGGAAATATACATTAAGGTTGATAAAAAAATCAAATTTCATGCTTAGGTGTGTTATTTATTATTCACATACATGACATGTAGCACATTTTCATAAATTTGGCTATAAACTTGGTAGGAAATTGATGTCAATAATTTTTATAAGAATTTTACCAATAATACCGCCATTATATATACTGTACTGTACTGTACTTGTATTGTGACAACAACATCCCATTGTCTGGGGGTAGCCAGTACGTCCACCGAGCATGCCTGGTTTTTGGAGACAGTAGCTGTACCCCTAACATATGTGGTGATAACCTCTATGCATGTATATATACACCCAGCATGTCTGTTGATAGTGTTCCATAAGTCCCAAACAAGACATAAAGCACTGTAAAAGCAGACAGGAGATAGTCTGAGATACACTCTCAGGAAATTAAAATTGAAAAATGTATGCCCATCAATCCACAACCCATCACACACCTGGGGCCTTTGAGACAACCGTCAATTCATGGTCACTTTTCACAGGGATATGTTAGAAACCATGTGTTTTGCACACTAAAGGTCATCAATATTTATGAGCATTAGTGGTAAAAAACAGTAAATTTTAGAAAATTTTGACTTTTTCTCAAAATATCAATAAAATGTTTAGGGTCGTCGGGTTATTTTTAGGGTCGGTCGATGTACGGAAACATAGTATCTTTTTACTTTGGCCTTACGACAATAATTTTCGTGACAGGGAATAAAATAAATATTTATCGCGGAAATGGGTCTCAAAAGTCACGTAAATAATATAATCTCGAGCTGGCCGGGAACTTCACTTACCGATGAATAAATCATTAAGCAATGGGTATGAACAAAGAAGTACATTCCCCGCGTTACTTTATAAGGTTCCCTGTCAAAACTTAAAAAAACTTCCTGGGAATTGTAAAGGTGGAATATGATCTCTACGGCGTTCTAGCTTTAGTAGAGATTCATGAATCATGGCATTATCTAGACAGAAACAATCAGCATCCATCTTTCTTCTTCTTACTTGTGTTGATATGTCATTTAGGACAAGAGTGTCTCCGTGTATTTATCATTTTATGTATCCTATTTATGTTACTTTCACAAAACTAGCACTAGTAGTATTCACATTCAAATTAAACAAAGCGGAATGTATATACAAATAGTACAATCCTTGAATTAACGTTGTGACTAGTGACTGTGTAAACTGGTAAATGTGATCACGATTCACGGTATTCACCGGAAATCTGGCCATTAATTAGAATCAGATAATTTTGAACTAACGCCCGCTAAATCCCCGTTGAAAAGACGAAGTCAGAATAATTCCTCACGTCCAAGATAAAGCCTACTTTCATTTCAATTTCAAGGATTTTAATTTTTGTTTTGAGAATTGTCCCGACCTTGTCCTTAAGGCACCTTGTAAGGCTTGTTGGAATAACCGGAAATGTGTTTTGATTTTTTTTCCGGTCTTCGCTAATGACAACTGTTGTTAAGCTTTGGAGTTGGAACAGAGACTGCTGAGACTTGATAAATTAGACGGATTTTTGCGATTAAATTCATTCAGTTGATGGCACCTATGATCTAGTCATCTTGCCAAGTTAACTTTCAGTTAATCATTCATTGAAACATGAACGGCAATAATGTCAGTTTCAAACACAAACTTGACCAAGTCAGACTCAAACAACGGAAGTCTCAAATCACAGTAAAAGAAGTGTTTTGGTGACATTTTTCGGTCCGAAACAATATATGAAGTACAATTTTTTATTTAGATCACTCACCTTCTATGTATATAGTTTTCATCGCATCCCTTTGTTGTGTGATAATAGGTAATTTGTGGAAATACTAACGCCGAGGTGGTGAGTTCTGTATTTGAACCACAAGGCTTAGCAACAACCATGTCTATGCAACGTCAAATCTGATTGGTTAAGATAGCCAATCTGACCAATAGGGAAATCGTTTATATTGCGCCTTTCATTTAAGAGAGCGCCACTTTACGTTACGTTAAGCGCGTGCTCTGATACTATTCTCAGGTAACGTGAACTATATATAGAACACAATAATACAGCTTCATAGGTATATGGATCTCGGTTACGTAGCGTTTTTCCGAAGACCCATAACTCCGAAGGTCCGATTCTCCGAAGGTCAGATTCTTCGACGGCCCGATTCTCCGAAAGCCCATAACTCCGAAGTCCCGATTCTCCGAAATCCCATAACTCCGAAGACCCATAACTCCGAAAGCCCATAACTCCGAAGGCCTATAACTCCGAACGCCCATAACTCCGAAGGTCTTTAACTCCGAAGGGCCGATTCTCCGAAGGTCCGATTCTCCGAAGGTCCGATTCTCCGAAGATCATGTTTTATCGCTTATTAAATAGTGTACAGTCCAGTGGCGGGGGTCAATGGGGCCCTAGGGAAGACCGCCCCCAAAAAACATGTCAAATGTCATGTAAACGTCAGGAAATCCCTCCTAGGCATTCAAATATTTACAGTGTTCCTGCCCAGGGGAGCCCCCGGACCAACGATTGGGGGCGACCCCTCCCATGTATGCGTTCCACAAATCAGGCCTTCGTGATATGCTTTCGGCATATCATATGCATGATATATCCCCCACATATGCTAATTAATGTGCACCCCTAAATGGGAATCCTGGCCCAGCCACTGGTGTGCACCGGGTATATTATAACGAAACGCTGCAAGAATGTCAGAGTAGCCTAACATGCACAGGGGCGACAAGTTCTTCCCCGTTCACCCCTGTACATTTTACTCTGGCATCTCATGGGCCAACGTAACGTTATAGTATCTGGTGTATAGTCAGTGGCGGGCCACGATTCCCATTTAGGTGGGGGCAGTAGGAAAAGTTTGAATATTTTGATGCCCCATGAACGATTTCCGGGCGTTTACATGACATTGGACATGTTTTGGTAGGGGCCCATATTGTCTGAAATAGCAAGTAGAGGTTTAATGGGGGCAGTGGGAATTTTGGGACCCCTTGGCTTCGCCACTGGGACTGTACACTATTTAGTAAACGATAATACCCCGATAAAACAAAATCTTCGGAGAATCGGACCTTCGGAGAATCGGACCTTCGGAGTTATGGGCCGTCGGAGAATCGGGCCTTCGGATTTATAGGTCTTCGGAGAATCGACCCTTCGGAGTTATAGGTCTTCGGAGTTATATGTCTTCGGAGAATCGGCCCTTCGGAGTTATGGGCTTTCGGAGAATCGGATCTTCGGAGTTATGGGCCGTCGGAGAATCGGGTCTTCGGAGTTGTGGGCCGTCGGAGAATCGGGTCTTCGGAGTTGTGGGCCTTCGTAGTAATAGGTCTTCGGAAAACCGGTCTGACACCTGGATCTCATGCGCGTTACCGTCATGAAAACTTTCAGATTTCGCTTTGCAAAATCTGATTAAGTTTTCTATAATGAAGTATAACCTAATAAGTGAATCCTGGGCTATCGTATTATACACACCCTATGATATTGCCTTTATCACAATCTATATCTGTCTCCACAACGATGGTGACGTACGGCCCCTGTTCATAGTAAGAAACTATGGATTATATGCGTGGTCAAATGCTATGTATACAATGGAAACACTATGTGCATACTAATATCCTCTAATTGGTCTATGGAAAGAGGCAGTTATAATGGCGTAAGTTGCTTTTATAAATTAGCACATGCACCTGTTTCCGAAAATTATGCGAACTCCCCGCATTAATTCCGAAAAAACCTGGGAATCCCTAGTGTAATACTCGACCTACACTGATTGACACAATGTATTGCCGTGTTCGCTGCAAATGAAACACCCTGTGCCAATGCATTCTCTTATATATGCGAGTCGACCATAGGTCGCCTCGCATATATAAGAGAATGCATTGGCCTAACAATTTTTTACAATTTTAATAATTTGTTCTTTTATTTAACAATTTTATAATTTCACCCATACAGAGCCCCAGACAAACATGAGCAGACGACACTTTTCTATATGCTTCTATATATGTGTGGGGCTCCCTGCAGGGTAATGGATGTTTTTTATTTATGTCCTAAAAATTGTAAGAAACATTTATTTAAAAAACATGATAAAAAATTGTTAGGCCAATGCATTCTCTTATATATGCGAGGTATGGCACAGGGTAAAAAAAATCCCGACTTATGACTGGATTTGATATGGCGGGTCACATATTTTCATTTGCGAGCACACCACAGTAAAACAAAATGTATCATAAATGAGTTTTGAATTCCGATTTCTCTTAAGTATTGGTCAACTGTGAAATGTCTATTATTATATTTCAATGGATTATGTGAACGTTACCAGAGAAGTAAGTAAGGCAGTTGATAAAAGGGTATTTTGTTAATAGTAATCGATTACTACATATATATTACCCGATTCAACTACATCTACAGCGAACTTGACTGATCAAGCAGAGTTGAATATTAACTACATACCCATTCCCCACCAGATTGTAGCGTGTCGTTAATTCAAGTTTAACAGTAATAAAGTTGTCACATGAACGAATATACATTTACAGACTAATGTATTCATTGAAGTGCTGGAACATTTCGCTAATGCAAACAGTGATTTATTTTCTTGGGCAAAATAGCGCGCTTCTTCGTTTGGGTACACATTTTCCAAAATGATATTTTTTAGTTTCAAGACTCAACGAGTATTCCTACCACACGCGTACTGGGACCAATGACTGTACTAGATTACACTATCAGCTGGCAGTTTTATGACTTTAAGGAATCAATTATCTCAATATTTAGATGGAAATGCACGTTTTGCATAAATACAGCCAAATATGGCAAGAGATTTTCGACAAAGAATTTCTCTGGATCTATCAGGCGAAAACTCTTGAATTTCACATATCATCTTATTTGTTTGCAGTAGCTGATCAATTGTTAAGAGGTGAGAACAAAATGGATTTTAATACAATTGGGAGGTTGAAAATATTTTAGGTACCAAGAACTGCTAGAATAATTAATAATGTCACACAACACTCCAATCACCAAACAGCTTATTGTCTTGGCTCAATGAGAGGAGGCTTCATTTGTATCATTATGTGGAGTTTGACTTTTAATTGCATAATATGATGTCATACCCCCATATATTATAATGAAGAATAAAGAAGTCACAAATATTCCAGCCCAATGAAAACAAATGTTGAAATGTAGTGTGGTCCACTCAAGCAGGGAGCAATCAACTGGAAATTAGGCCACAGTTTTAAGCGATATGGTGGTCAGCTTTAACTTGGTTATGAAATCATGACACATAACTGATCTGAGCCCATATTTTCATTGAACAACACGATAGACATGAAAATTCTCAAATATTGAAAATTATTTGTGGGTAATTGTCTTTCCACGTGATAATAATCATAAAATTTCATGAATCAAGAAAAATGAAGTCTCCTCTTATGATCTTCAGATATGATATCATGGATATAAGGAGTGCACTTTTGAAACAAATCTAATTTACAGAAGTTCTTGGTACCTGAAAACAGTGAAATTTTAATTATTATCCATGCCATGAAAGTGAAGTAAACGAGTTTATAATAACCAATTGTTCGATGGTTCTTAAATAATGTATCCCAATAATCGCTTTTTCTCCAAATTTCTCAAATAAATTCCTGACATATTTTGAGAAAATACATTTAGAAATACCAGGAAATTTTGGCCAAACGTGCATCTGACCCTTAAGATTTTTAGAAATAGTTTTCAAGAAAGTAACACAAATGGCTCCAAATATGTTGATATCTGTACCTGTTCGATGACGTAGGTTATCAATCATTTGCTAGACAAGTTTGAGTAATGCATTGTCTAAGCCATGCAGCAACCTACCCTTATGTGACAAGCTCGTCGATAGATGGGGATAATAAACGAACACTGAAGCTACTCTATTGTCTCATTTTATGGCCAGTAGCTATTTTATGGGAATCGTATTGGCTGATAAAAATTAGTTCGTCTGTAAGGAGTAGCGAGAATCAAAAACCTGATTATAGCCCTTTCATTCTATCTCTCAACCATGTCATCAGTTCTTCACACACGCGTATATAATAATTATTATGTTATATTGTAGATATGATCTTCTTGAGATGGCGGTGTCGTTGTAAAATCAATGTTATTGTCACAGCGAAATGACCACCATATTAATCGTGATTCATCAGGTTATATATAGGTTCATATCTCCTGGTAGTATACCCATATTAATCGTGATTCAGCAGGTTGTATATAGGCTCATATCTCCTGGTAGTATATCGTGATTCAGCATGTTGTATATAGGCTCATATCTTCTGGTAGTATATCGTGACTCAGCAGGTTGTATATAGGTTCATATCTCCTGGCAGTATACCCATATTAGTCGTGATTCAGCAGGTTGTATATAGGCTCATATCTCCTGGTAGTATATCGTGATTCAGCATGTTGTATATAGGCTCATATCTTCTGGTAGTATATCGTGACTCAACAGGTTATATATAGGTTCATATCTCCTGGTAGTATACCCATATTAATCGCGATTCAGCAAGTTGTATATAGGCTCATATCTCCTGGTAGTATATCGTGATTCAGCAGGTTGTATATAGGTTCATATCTCCTGGTAGTATATCGTGATTCAGCAGGTTGTATATAGGCTCATATCTCCTGGTAGTATATCGTGATTCAGCAGGTTGTATATAGGCTCATATCTCCTGGTAGTATATCGTGATTCAGCAGGTTGTATATAGGTTCATATATCCTGGTAGTATATCGTGACTCAGCATGTTGTACATAGGTTCATATCTCCTGGTAGTATATCGTGATTCAGCAGGTTATATATAGGTTTATATCTCCTGGTTGTATACCCAATATGTTAGCACACTCAAAGGACGTCCATTATCGCACGTCCATTATCGCACTTTCAGTGCCAGGGGCCTATCTTATCGGCCCTAATTTATGGTCTGTACAATCGGCCCTAAAAAAATGCTATAACTCAAAACTATCACCAAGTATTCATAGTAATAAGTTTGATGCCCATGAAAAACGTAAGATTCCCTGGCACTAAACCTACAAAATAAGTCTGTTAAACAATATAAGAAAAAATATTAAAATTCTAAAAAATAATAACAAATGATGAAAAATTGTTAGGCCAATGCATTCTCTTATATATGCTAGGCGACCTATGGTCGACTCGCATATATAAGAGAATGCATTGGCACAGGGTAGGTATATGGGTTGATACACAAATCGGACTTGGCACTGAAAGGGTTAACACTTTCTATTATAAATACTCATTGACGTGCATTTCCTTATGAACTGTTCAAATAAGTCCAACAAACGAACAACATGCATGCATTACTCAATCTTATCTAGCAAATGATTGACAACCTGTGTTGTCGAACAAGGACAGATTTTTTTCCACTTAGAAAATTTAAGTTCGTTACAGCCTGAAATTCAACAGATTTGAAGCCACATTTTTTTTTTGAGTTTTTACACTGAACAAATATTTCTAAAAATTTCAAATTAAGCTGAAAATATTTCTAAAAAGTTTTCAAATTGTCAGGAAACCGGACAAGATAAAATGAAATGTAATTAATAACCTGAATGTAGGGAAACTAAAATTCCATCTATATTCACTTACTAAAGCTTTCAATTGACTTGGATAACACAAATAATTGTCCTAAAATGAGACAAGATGGAGAACCTTATTAGTTGACGACTTATCAAGATACATTCGGAGGACATCAAATATGCCATCTCCACCAAGATTGTATAAAAAGATATCAGCAACAAAGTGAATTACTTCTGGAATTTGTTTCAATTATTGGGGTTGCTTTGATCAGGGGGGTACCCCAACATAATCAGATATACTGTGTGAACCACTCTTTTCCAATAAATCATACTGGTTAAGCGACATATGTTCTATAGTAAACGATGGATTAGAAAGGGACTATACCGTCTTAACGACATTGTACATGAAAATACAAGACTGTTAGGATACAACGAGTGTTGGTTAAGGTACGTCACAAACACTCCATGCACCACATATCAAGGGTCGTTGACTGCTGTTTCACAAACCTGGAAGTCAAGGTCATATGCCAGGCAGAACCAAGGGAAAGGCACAGTGATCACCACTCACAATCATGAGAAATTTTAAATTGTGAGAAAGCTTGTAAAAGCGTAACTCAATGTTTGTAGAAAATTTTGCTTCTGTTCCTCACCTGTCAAAAAAAAATGGGAGGACAGGATAATCAGAAACATTTCACCAGATTATTGGAAATTAATTTATAGGCAAACAAGTAACATCACAAATGATACTATTCTACTTTCATTTCAATTCAAAATATCTCATATTATCATTTATACTTAAATGCAAAAATGTCTGAAACAGAAGCCTGCTCTCTGTGCCATAAATAAGGACGAGAGCCCGTTTACACATATTATATGATTGTCACAACTCTAAATACTGTTTTCGGAATTTCAAGAAATACTCAAAAGTAAATGTGAGATTAATTTTAAAATTAACCAAAAATGGACCAAATGAAAATATAAATTTCTGTCTACTCCTAATCAAGTAGATTATTGCTTGCTGTAAACTAAAATCATTCTGCCTTCTGTAAATTGCTTCACATATTAGCTCAGAAGGCATGAACCGATTGAGCGTGTGACGCTTAAACATGCCTCCAAAAAAGACACACCTTTCAAAGAAAGGTGCACACTACTTGAAAATATGTTTAAATAGTGGTCACTGTGCTTTCCCTTCATTATCCTATATAGACATGGCCGGGGAAGTACACGTCTGCAACAATACAATATTTTTGACTGGCAGTAAGGTTTAATCTTTACATGGCCCTTTATGTGATAATGTCTATATACCACATGGGTCATATATTTGGACCAGGATTCCTTCTACCCGTTAATAATTTTCTTTTTTTTCTTTTCTGCGATTTCATAGTCATTGACTTAACTAAAATTAGTTCCGTGTGGATTGCTGTAACTTTACATGGTAGAAACTTTTTAAGCATTAATACCAATCTCACTTGATTTATATATTTAAAACTCTTTGTATCAAATAAACTACTTCCACACGGATACCAGATACCCAAAAAATAAACAATAGAAAATTGTTATTCCATGTTGCATAATTCATGTATGTCTTCTTCTGTTCTCATGTCGATCCGAATAAAAAATACTTAAAAAATATATATATTTCTAAAAAACCTTAACATTTAGCTAATTAAATCCTGATATAGATGATAGTGTAATCTAGTAGAGTAATCGGTTTAGGTACTCATAGTGGTGGTAAAACGCTCGTAGTGTTTTGAAAACTAGGAACAATTCTTACTAAAATGAAGTCCATATATGTATCTTTGTTTTGAAAATTATTGTCATGGATACCAATTTTGACAAAATCATCTCTGCACCAGCTCGATAAAGCCATACGTGTGGGACTATGAACGGCGTTAGATTATCGTGGCATGTGATGGGGTCCAACTTAACAGTTCTGACTACCCACCAGAACCAGATCAAATTCACAACTCTGGAAAATTCCATTTGCACCTTTGGACATGAATGCTCAGACAATGTTCCATGAACGACCTATTTGTGGAACTAATTATATCTGAACATTTTCCGCCAATAGCACTACTTTTGCACATGTATTATCTTTTCTTCTATTTGTCGTCTATTTATATATCCTGGACATCCCTACAAATTAATAATAGACCATTCGAGTGTATGCTTGTATAACTGAATGGGATAAATCCTTTTAGTAAAGTGAGGATTATTGATGTGTACAGTGTTGCCGACGTCCAGTTACAACAGTGTATGGCCATTACTAATGTCCTCTTGTTTCCTGGGAATTGAGCTCTTGACCTATATCTCAAAAGTCAAAATCTAATCTCTATAAAAATATTTCTGAACTAGGAAAATATGTATTAGACATTATTAGGCAAACAAAAAACAATATATGACGAACTGACAACAAAACATCATTTTGACTTTCGATTAATTTTGAGACCGACAGGGGGGGGGCGCACAAACGTTTTATCATACAGGGCCGGGGTGGGTGGGTCCGAAGAGGCCCGAACAAATTTCTATTCACATTTTTGCCCTTGTTTTAAGTTGTTTTCAAATATGTTCATTAATAATTGTGTTATAAGGCAGGTTATGGCTTTTACGGACACTTAGGAACAGGGTAGGTATAAGATATAAGTAATACAGGGGAGATCTTCAAAAACATACCTATACCGAGCGGGGTGGGTGCATCTCAGAGGCCTGAAAAAAATTGGTTGTGCAAATATTTTTCAACCCACATTATGGACATTGTTTTAAGTTGTT
Source organism: Siphonodentalium dalli (assembly GCA_032622095.1). Classification (NCBI taxonomy): domain Eukaryota; kingdom Metazoa; phylum Mollusca; class Scaphopoda; order Gadilida; family Siphonodentaliidae; genus Siphonodentalium; species Siphonodentalium dalli. The sequence continues at coordinate 279,142,237 of CP136063.1, forward strand.
TTCACTAATAAATGTGTTCTAACATAGATTATGACCTTAACCAACACTTAAGAACATATGTAGGTATAAGATAAAGCACTCTCTGGTGCCAATAAAAGTGATGACTGAATAGGAGTGCTGGTTTGCATTTCACCTCAAATTAATATTGAATAGTGCCTGACAGTGCTGGCATTTTCACTCTGGCATGTCTAATGACCAAATAATACTAGTGCTGCAGAGTGCTGGCTAACAAAATACCTCAAATTAAAAAATCTTGTTTTAATTTGGATTATCCCCCTTCTATCAGGTTATATCAAAATACAGGAACACTTGGAATCTGCCAGAAACGGACCAATTTAAAACTTAATTTTTATTCTGTTTGATTTGGTCTTGAATAGATTTAAAATGATTTTTTTCTTATTTTAGGGGGTGGGTCCAAAAAAGTCAGACGGAAAAAACTAATGTTTTGCACAAAAAGGTTGGATGGGTAGCAAAAGGGCTGTAATTTTTTTTTGGGCCCTGTATGTGTAATTATTTTCACGCCCCCCTGAGACCGACCAGAATTACGAGCCACAGTGCTATCTTAATAGGATACTATCTTTACAATTGTATTGCAAAGCAACTTGCAAAGTGGAATTATTATTCTTACTAGTTGTTAATTGAACTCTCGGCTATCACCTTCACAAATAACAATGTAAATTTCAGTTTTAGTAGCTTCAATAAGACATTTTGTCCCATTTTGATGAGCGTTGCCCACTGATGGAACATATTCATGCACATAAAACAAATGATTCTAGTCATAAGGAATACACCGTGGATGATTAAGTCTATTATACATGCACGAAGAAAGAGAATTTGTTATATAGAACATTTTTTAAGAATCGCAGAAAAACTGGAACTACAGAAAAAAGGTATAAAGCATTTGGAAACAAATTAACTTATATTGTCAGATTTGCACCAAAAAAAAGAACTATTACATTGATTTGTTGGGGTTTCATCAAGGAAATGTCAAGAAAATATGGAACACTTTGAATGATTTACGTATGAGGAAAAGAATTATTAAATGTGCTGGAGATATTAAAATGAATAGTAAATTAACATAAAATGGACAAGATATTACTGATGATTTCAATGATATTTTTACTACTGTACATTCCAAATATAGCAGAGAAGATTCTCGAGAGTCAATGGGGTATTAATGATTTTGTTAGTCATGAAGTAACATATTTTATGGCACCTGACCGTGTCAATGAAAGTGAGATAATAAGTACAGTTTTCAATATTTTAGTAATAAAACATCATTGAACTGTTATAGTTTGAGCATGAAGATATTGAACAAAAACTATATAATTTATAGCATTTCTTGTATTACAAATACATCGTTTCAACTGAAGAATTTCCATAAGCAACGAAAACTGCAAAGGTTATATCACTTTTTAAATCAGGCGAAGAGGACTGTTTTTCATATTATGTACAAATATCTGTAATACCACAGCTGTCAATAATTTTATAAAAGCTGTTCAACAAGCGACTCATGAAATATCTGGACAAGAACGGAGTTGCGGAGACTAAATGAATCACAATGTGGATTTCGAAATAATAGATCTACTTCTTTAGCTTTCATTGATTTTGTGGAAAACACAAGAACCTATCTTGATAGCAATCATCATTTAGTAGGATTATTTATAGATCTTAAACAGGCATTTGATACAATTGATTACACAATATTATTGAAAAAAGCAGAAATGTATGGGTTAAAAGGCAGTGTTCTGAAATGCTTACATAATTATTTAACACACAGACAGCAATATGTTTCTTTCAAAATAGTATCTGATGTGGTGTTCCACAAGGATGGGTATTAGGCCCTACACATTATTCATTTAAATATTAATGATCTCCCAATTATTATTCTTGGTCTATAAGCTATACTTAATGTATGCGAATGCTGCAAATATTTTCCTTTCAGGGTCTGATTTGAACAAAACTGTCAGCAGTTTAAACTGTGGACTTGAAACAAATGCAAGAGTGGTTTAATTTGAATAATTGTCACTGAATGATTTAAAAACTAAATGTATGATATATAGCACTAAGAAAGTTGAGTTAGGAAATATAAATATTAAGGTTCATATAAATGGAAATTCAGAAATGAATCAAATTAAACTGCATGGAATTATTGTAGATAATCAGCTGAACTGGAAATCTCACATATATATGATAAAATCAAAGGTTACTAGACATTTATGAATGATATATCGTATAAGGACTTAATAAATAACACGGCTCTTTTAAATATCTATCAGAGTTTTATTGGACTAAATATGAGTTACTGTTGTGAAGTCTGGGGAAACACTTGCTCTTCAAATCTTGAAGCAAGTATTCTTTTTTTCAAATGTGAGCAATCCGGGTCATAGACGAAGTTGCAGAAAAAGTCACACAAAATCTTTGTTTTATAAATATAATGCGTTGAACTTTCGTGATTTAGTGACAATGAGCACCCTTATAATAGCCTAGAAAGTGAAAACATTTCTTTTACCTGAAGATATATTAAACTTTTTCGATTTAATAAAAAGTAGGCACAACTATTTTAAACATCAGAAGGAAATGTTCGCAATACAGCACAGAAGAACGAAAGATTATTTAGTCCCAGTATCGCTGCAACCGATCTTTGAAATTCCTTACCAGATAAAATAAGGTGCGTGCCTGATTTGGGTCACTTTAAAGCAAAGTGTAAGAAACACTTTCTATAAACATATGTAATGGAGAATGAGTTTAGAACCTTTACTTATAACCATTACATATATATTTAATAATATATCTTTATTTTTATTAGCTTTAGGTTTAAATTTATAACTACACTTTGCACATCTTAATATAAATCACAAAGTACATGTAATTATTTGTACTAGTTCTTAATATCGGAAGACCACATACAAATCAGAAAATTAAATCATTTATATGATTAAGGGATGTGTTTTCCTTAAAGTAGAACTACATCTATCACCTCACATCAACACGAATTTGAATGTCAACATATATGACAGATTCAGAAAACAAATCAGTACAGTGTAACTTACCGCTAACAGAAACAGTTTTTACGTTATGGAATCCCAATGTTGTTTCATGCAGATTTATGTTGTTTGGGATAACAAATATTAACTTTGTTTAAAGCTTTATTTTAAATGATAGTGTTATATTACGTTGTTGCAAAATTTTATTGTAGATGTTTTAATAAGTGTTCTGGATAAATTAACTGAAGTCAGAAAAGGACAGCAAACTTTGAAAATAAAACTTCCTCACCTTGGACTCGGTTACTTCCGATTTTTGTTGTGTCCGTTAATCCACTGTGAATTGGGTTTATTATGATTTAAAGCCACTCGGCAGTTTGTGCTCTAAAATAACCTAATAATATTCGCCTTTGAATTGTTCCCGGTATCGAAATAGGTCGACAAATACTTGTACTACCTTTCTATGAACATTATATGTCACAGAACGGCACATTGAAGTCATCAAAAATACAACTTTGAACACGATGTTTGGGTTAAAAACAAATATTTGCACGGTATGAAACAGAAAAGAGCGTTTCGTGTTAGTACATTACTGATGTGATAGAAATAAAGAACGTTTGTGTCACTTATGTGCGAAACAATGAGAATATCTGGAAATTGGCTGTGCCCATGGAAAGTATTGTTCAGAGCATATGAAGCCGGTAAATCAATATTTCGTGTATTTGTCAACCTATCTTATACCTCATTCCAAATTACGTAGACAAAATTAGAAGCTCGAATGAGCCATATCCTGCGAGTTATTCGACAGTTTGAAAAAAAAAAACATTTAGACATGGGTTCAAAGAATATTACAACTAAATTCGAAAAATAAATGTCACATATTCAGGTATATGCTTGCCTCTTTCGCTTTCAAATATATTCACACAATGTTCCTACACAACACCAATGTATTGTTAACCCTTTACCCAACAAACCGGCCAAAAACGGCCAAGTAAAGCTGCAACAGCCAAAATTATCTTGGGTCTGTCTCAATAAAACCATACAAATATGGATATCATTGGAACCGGCTCATTGACCACATTGTGATGGTTACAGTTATGCCCTGCGCCAATGCATTCTCTTATATATGCGAGTCGACCATAGGTCGCCTCGCATATATAAGAGAATGCATTGGCCTAAAAAAAAAAAAAATTTAACACTTTTTACCATTTTTTCTTACATTCTTTAACAATTTTATAATTTTTAATGTGTTAAGCCAATGCATTCTCTTATATATGCGAGGCGACCTATGGTCGACTCGCATATGTAAGAGAATGCATTGGCACAGGGCCCTTCTGTTGGGTAAAGGGTTAACATGTGGCGCTGAGCTGATGTCGAAGTGTGGTTGCCTTACTCCTCCGTATCGGAATTTATATGTGAATTATCGCTCAGCTAAAATCACAAATGACGGTGATAAAATGTCACAATTGTAAATTAACCCGGTTCATTGTGAAAGTAACCCGGTTTATTGTGAAAGTAACCCGGTTTATTGTGAAAGTAACCCGGTTTATTGTCAAAGTAACCCGGTGTATTACATAGAAAACATTATATTTGTTCTGAATTCCACAAGAGTTGCCAAATGAATGTTGTAATTTAATGTGAAAACATATTTTATCACAATGTTCACATAATTTTAGAAGAATACAAACTCGTTTGACCTCGCGAACTTCGTAACAGTTCGGGTCTTCTCCAGACGTAAACAAACATCAACTGTCACGTTACTCCTAATTACACGGCATATCATGGGCGAAATTTCGCACGACATTTTGATTGTAATACATCATTATGACCGTAAAACATCACTCTTTCCGATAAATGTAATATTTTGTATTGATTTGTGAGATAAAGACGATTTTAAAATTCCGCCACTGGATCTGGGCATAATGTTCCATATAGAAGAGAGGCCCCCACCCCCTTTTCGTACGCCGTATTCCATGCCCTGTTATGAGGTACGCCGTATTCCGGCCCCTCTGTTGGGAGGTATTCGGTATTCCAAAAATACCGGTATTCGTACGCCGACCTTCCAAAAAATGATCATAATAATAATATAAATGCGATTTTTGTCACAATAAATTATACATTCACGGTTTGACATACAGATCGTCGATCATCGTCATTTTAGATAATTTTAGACGTGGACACTGCGGGTGACCGGCGTTCGTACGGCAATAGAAAATTTATCCATATGGCTGTTAACTGGTATTCCGTATTCCACCCTGGCCTCTGTGTTAAGTGGTATGCCGTATTCTAGGGGGGGGGGGGTGGGGCGGGGGCATCAGAAGAGTAAGGCAACAGTACTTCAGCGTTAACCAGTATTATCCCTCTAGATTTCACTAGCTGGTTTACGTCGTATGAAACTTGGACTGGGTTAGTAAATGTATGACTGTCGTCACACCACGGGGAGTGATATCAAATACTCCCCGTTGAGGTCAAACTGTTTTCCATTTGTTGTGATATGACCCGTATTTAAACTCATTTCGATTGAATAATTAGAGCGATTTCGCATGTAGGTTGTAGCTTTTTGACATTCAAATGCAATTACTGGAAAATGTCCAATCATAAACATGGTTCATTCCGATTGGGATCTATATAAGCTTGTTAAAATAAAATCAACTATGTCAATTGGTCATTTGAATTTATAACCAATTTGTAACTCAACCGATTGCCACAAGTTTTTTAACCCTTTCTATTCTAAACAACCGTTGAACTTATTATCTGAACATCTGAACAACTAATCAATGACGATTTAGTATAGAACGGGTTAGATAGATAGATAATTTTTTAATGGCTAAAAGATGCAAAATTTGCAGACATATGAGCATAAGCATATATACAAAAGAGTAAAACAGAGTGTGACATTCATATAGTATAAATATAACAAGTATAGATATATAAATATAACAAGAATGCAGCCTGACAGTTCTGTAGAGGGACAAGATAGTGAATAAACCTAGCTTAGTAATGACTACTAAATAGATACTCATACCTTTATATATATATACAAACATGAAAAATCAACCCGTGCTATCACACCCCCTCCCTCAACAGGACTTTCATGTTGCTTAAGAGATACTATATAGTAAGAGAACCAACAGCTCATCGACACCTGCATATACACACTGCTGCCATGTATGGTTCAACTTCAACTTATACAGAGTTGTCCCTTCGTCAACAACACTCATCATTATAACCCCAAAGTGGTGTTCGAATCGGTGTAACCAGGGGCGTGGCGAGATGGGAGGCGGGGGTTGCTTTGTTCACGATTTTAAAGTGGGAAATTTCATGCCTTACACAACATTTGTTGGAACTTCTTCACCACATATAGGTTGTAATTGTTGTCATTGATTTATTGTCCAATTAGTGATTAGTGGAATGTTTTAGACCAACTGTAACTTGAGGTACCAATTGGATAATTCCAACCCAAGGATGGGGGTAATTGCAAGTTTGTGTTTGTGTTCTCTGGTATTCATTGTCGTTATGCAATGAACATCAAGTAGGATAATAACACGAACCGGCGTATATCAACTGTGCTAAATGGAAAACATGAACCATCAATAGAAGGGAACAGAAGCATTTCCCAAGTGTTCATAAATTTAGAGTGTTATCTAAACGATTCTCAAATTGAACCAATATTATCATAACTCGCCCTTTATATACATTTTGCGGTCTGGAAATGTAAGAAAAAATGGTAAAAAGTGTTAAAAAAAAGATTTTTTTAGGCCAATGCATTCTCTTATATATGCGAGGCGACCTATGGTCGACTCGCATTTATAAGAGAATGCATTGGCACATGGCATAACTGTAACTATCACAATGTGGTCAAGGAGCCGGTTCCAATGATATCCATATTTGTATGGTTCTATTGAGACAGACCGAAGATATTTTAGGCTGTTGAATCTTTATTTGGCCGGTTTTGGCCGGTTTGTTGGGTAAAGGGTTAATACATTTCTTTGTACATTGCTTCTCATGTGTTCATACATACATGAAAATCTCGAGTTGCTCGTAATATGCATACACAAGGATACATCTCCCGTGTCGTTTTGACTTTGAACTTCGAATATTGAAAAAAATATGGGGTGGGGTGAAGAGTCAGGTCACATGCAGGCAACAATCCTCTCTTTTGGTAAACCTGTCGCAAATACCCAAATTTCTCAGACGATCACCGCATCATCGTATAGCTCAACTAATTTGTTCACCTTCTTGCAATCTATTACAGAAATGTGAATTGTGCCAGTCTGTCTATTTTGGTGAAATTTAACTAACGATCTTGGAATGCACGTCTCTGAACAAGACAAGAAATGATGTCTGGTATTCAATTCTTGAAAAAAATGGATTGTCTTGTTTATTTAAACTTGATGCATATACTTGTCCAAAACAATTCGAAATTTTCCTCTTGAAGATACAGACATTGAGTCATATGAAGCTATTCGCCTGTTCACTGAAAGTGATGCACGCTTGTGGAGAGAAGCTACATTCCGGAAACCCAACCGTCTATAGACTCTCATTTTACACGAGATTACATAATTTAGACGTGAATTGAAATATTATAACTTAGTTACATCTGTTTGATGCTACATTAGCTTAGCTAAGTCTGTAAATAAACACACATGTGCCAAAAACATAACATTCATATACAGTAAATTTGAAACTGACCACACGTACGTCCAACCATTTCTGTGCTCCACACGCCAGTTCTTGGTCTGCGATGCATCGATTCGGTGTCTCGTGGGGAACATTTTTGAATCTCATGGGAATTTCCCCATCTCGATTCATCGCCGACCAACAAATGACTCATCAGTCGCACGGAATCGATACTTATCCATCCTTATTTCACTATGATTCACCAATCGTCTGAGCCATCTTGTACTTTATGGTCTCCTGTATATATGTTGGGTTATCTGTATTTGTCATTTTGTTTTTGTTCACCGTTTGTATTTACTACATTATATCAACTCTTCATGATATGGATATATATATATATACATATGATTCATCTGACACATAGACTGTCCAACAACTACTCATTATTAAATTTAGCTGTTTGATAGTTTGTTTATCAGAAGGCTTATAATGACAATAACATAACAAAACGGAACATGTAAGCATAATCTAACTTGGAAAAGAGAAGTACAAACAACCAATAAAGGCATCGCCTTTGGTTTCTATATAAAGATGGGGACATTGCTGATATTAGCGCTAAGCTTTCTGACAAACCATGTGCTCTGGTGGAGTTATGTCTTTATATATATTGTATATATTAGTATACAATGTATGTTCGTTCCTGTGTTTGATTTACACCTAATGGGTCCTCTTTCTCAACAGATTGGTGCTAATATAATCCTGTTCCTGTGTGCGTACCTTGCTGGGCTCGGCACGGCGATTACGACTGAAAATTATCTCAGGAGCAGCTTCGATACCCACGCTGACTCAGAACAGACCAAGAAAGATGTGGAGCAAGAATACAGACAACAGGTTCGACTAAAGCAATTAGTGGGTGTATTCCAATCCGGATTATTTTTTTAAAATAAATGTTTCTTACAATTTTTAGGACATAAAATAAAAAAACATCCAATACCCTGCAGGGAGCCCCACACATATATAGAAGCATATAGAAGAGTGTCGTCTGCTCATGTTTGTCTGGGGCTCTGTATGGGTGAAATTATTAAATTGTTAAAGAATACAAGAAACAATTATTAAAATTGTAAAAAATTGTTAGGCCAATGCATTCTCTTATATATGAGAGGCGACCTATGGTCGACTCGCATATATAAGATAATGCATTGGTACAGGGTAAAAACAAAATCCCGACTGGATTTGATATGGCGGCATTGGCGGGTCACATATCCTTGCGCCGTCCGCATCGATTCGATCGAAGATTAGAGATAATGATGCAAGTTATGTTACTGTATTTAGGCCACACCCTTGTGTCGGGTAAGTCCAATCATTGATTTGTGTGACCTCCAGTATTACTATTTATTACACACTTAGTCGTGATTTATAAGGATTTATCGGTGAATGAATTACGTCCGCGGTGAGTTCACGGGATCACTGACCGGGGACTATTTTGTCACATATATCTTTTACATTAGCGCCTTTATTGGTGGAAATGTGTAATAAACATAATAATCACTTGGTTTAGATGATTACGTGATAATTCACGTACTAATTGAATCAATTCGATAAATCTCTATATAACTAACATAATTATATCCGGTATCACCGGAATTGGAAGTTGCTAGTCGGATGTGGACGTGGCGTTATGTACGTCGTTGCTCTTGGTGAGAATTTGCAACGTGGTATATACATCAATACGTATTCAATGACTATGATTCCGTTCAATAGGCGTCACTCCCATCGTTGTGGTATACATTCGAATTCGCGTTATTAGGGTAGTTGGGTTACCAGGACCTATCTACACCCGACCACTTTAACAGATCCATGAACACGATGATGTCATATGCGCAGGTTCAAATTCACACTGAACGAGCAGGATAACATAATGGTATATTCCTCATATTTCGACAATGCATGGTTTCCAAGTTCTCTCATCTACGCACATGCAAAACCGAGGATGACATTAACCATATATAATAACCATATATAATAACCATATATAATAATCGATGAATTCCCACGCGACATTAACCATATATAATAATCATATATAATAACCATATATAATAACCATATATAATAACCATATATAATAATCGATGAATTCCCACGCGACATTAACCATATATAATAATCGATGAATTCCCACGCGACATTAACCATATATAATAATCGATGAATTCCCACGCGACATTAACCATATATAATAATCAATGAATTCCCACGCGAAATACACGGATTAATGCCCTGTTCATAGAACATGACACTTTTGCCAATCCCATCCACAAGAATGAAGAAACCCCGCGCATGCTGCAAAAAAAAAAATAGGTGTGCTACCAATATTTCACTGACAATATCCACCAACTCCCGACCGAGTACTTCCGTAACGCCCGAGTGGTACGAAGCAGCCACAGTACGAGCAATCAAATTGGTTTTTTACCCTGTTCCAATGCATTCTCTTATATATGCGAGTCGATCATAGGTCGCCTCACATATATAAGAGAATGCATTGGCCTAACAATATTTTACAATTTTAATAATTTGTTCTTGTATTCTTTAACAATTTTATAATTTCACCCATACAGAGCCCCAGACAAACATGAGCAGACGACACTCTTCTATATGCTTCTATATATGTGTGGGGCTCCCTGCAGAGTAATGGATGTTTTTTTTATTTTATGTCCTAAAAATTGTAAGAAACATTTATTTAAAAAAAATGATAAAAAATTGTTAGGCCAATGCATTCTCTTATATATGCGAGGCGACATATGGTCGACTCGCATATATAAGAGAATGCATTGGCACAGGGTAAAAACATCTATGCACGTAACTCTGCAGTGCTCTTGACTTGAAAAATATTTTATTTGCATAATATGAAAAGGGATTGGGGCATAAGTTTTTAACACTTATGAAGCCCCTCTCCCGATACAATAATAAAATACATGTAATCAAGATGACGGTACAAACGTATTTACATGATGATCAGTTTTGAGATATATAATTTGTATTGCATTCCAGAGGTTGTTGAGATTGCTAATATGATCTATTGGTGTATGTTCAGAGGTTAGAAAAAAGTAATAGTAGACAGTCATGTACTCGGTTTTGGAAGACATTACTGACAATTAATACGAACGTGCATGTTTGTGGGGGAGGTGGTCCATTTGGGAGAAAACTGCCACACAAAAATTGAAATTTCGGAAGCACCTTTAAGTGTATTCAAAAGTAATATACATATGTATATACATACACATATATACACATACATACATATACACATACAACCATATACTATATAATCTTTTAGGGGTCGAAACGCTTAGTCGCCGCAATATATTGCTGTGTGATGTAAAATTGCTCAATGGTCACAACTAGGCGCGTAACTCTGCAGTCACACCACGCTTAACAAGAAACAGAATCTTTTAGGCTTGAGCCCTTTTACTAAAGGGATTATCCCATCCAGTTAATTTGTTAAAGAATGTAAGACAAATTGATAAAAAAAATTGTTAGGCCAATGCATTCTCTTATATATGCGAGACGACCTATAGGCGACTCGCATGTATAAGAGAATACATTGGCACAGGGCAGTTTTGCTCTCCAGGAAACTCCTCAATGAGTATCTAGTATAGAAAGGGTACCAATAGGATAGAAAATAGTGGCCCGTGAACAACCGGTGTTTCTGGTTTAATTTCGGCGTTTGAACAGCTATAAATTTATAATTTTATGTTACTGGAATATATACTTTTGACACAGTATAATGCACAGTATCTGATCGGGACCGTGGCACTGGGGAAGGTCGAATCTATATGTTAGATATATCATGGCAATATATAGATTATTATTGTAAATGTCTAATAAAGCTTTTCTCACGACTCGGTGCAAAAACATTGATGACTTAGTGGAAACGTATCGGTGCAATTGACGGCACAGTTGTGAACCTATCGCCATAATGTAGAATAGATCAATGGTCTAGAATAATCACAACTGACAACGTGTGAAGATACTTTATGTGGAATCAAAGAAACAACGTGCTTTCGCAATTAAACTCAAAAAGCTAATGATCCGAAATATAAAGCTGGTCACACATATCAGATACTCACAAAGCACGCTCACATTAACCGCAGTCATACAACTTCAATACACACTGGCGCAACCATTTTCCCTCTTCTCTCTCTCTCTCTCTCTCTCTCTCTCTCTCTCTCTCTCTCTCTCTCTCTCTCTCTCTCTCTCTCTCTCTCTCTCTCTCTCTCTCTCTCCCTCTCACTCTCTCTCTCTCTCTCTCTCTCCACTTCTCTCCTTTCGCCAAAAACTCAACATTAATACACACAGATACTAGCGTGACCCCTTTCTCACCTCTCTTACTTCTCTCCTTTCGTCAAACACAACATTAATACTACACAATGGCGTTGTCATACATATCAGATAACAGAAAAGTGTTTTACATCGAACACAATCACACAACATTAATACACCCTGGTGATTCGATGACTGCTGGCGTCAATACACACTGGCGTATAAGTATTTGGTGACACAGTTTGCTGTACATCATTGCATATTGAAATCGAAAGCTTACAATAGCCAAGGGACTTAGTTGAATGTAAAAGTCGGAATAATCTGGGCAAGAAGATACAATATAATATGTTTTACTTAATTAGACCAGAGTTGTAAAATTTGCCTATAACATAAAAAAGGTAATATGTCGTAGTTGGGAACTCGAAGCTGCGTGGACAACCTCTTTCCCAAATGAAGACCGCAACACCGCCTTCTGTACCTTCAAATTAAATCTTTAATAATATTTTGATTTGTGAATAGCATAAATTGTTGCATAATAGCATTCTAATGCAGATTATTCACTTGTAGAAATCAGAGACAACAGACGGAACTGTTACTTACAATATGTGTAATTCAGGAGTGGCAGTGGGGGGGGGGGGGGGGGGGGTTCAAGAGGCTGCATGTGGATACGCCCCACCCCGTCGAGGAAATCTGCAATGGTCAGCCCGGTAGCTTCCGGGATCGTATATAGCCTCCAAATAGCCCCCCTAATGATTTAAACAGAACGTCCACTAGGATTATCGTGCTAACAATTACTTTAAGCTGGCGGGCTGGCGAGTTAACGACGGGCTGGCGTGTTAACGACAGCCTGTACATTCCGACTCAATTATAATTTGACTCATGCAGTGATATGCGTAATGATTGGATTGTCAGCGGACAAATATTACACGACCTGTGATTCCAATGTAAATCGCCAAATACAAGATATTTACAGAGATTACATGCATGTGTGTATCCACCCTAACAATTACTTTAAGCGGGCTGGCGAGTTAACGACGGCCTGTACATTCCGACTTAATTAGATCTTGACTCAGTGATGCGTAATGATTGGATTGTCAGCGGACAAATATTACACGACCTGTAATTCCCGTGTAAATCGCAAAATACACGATATTTACAGAGATTACATGCATGTCTGTATCCACACTAAAACACACTTGGCACAAGATGAACACTTGACTGACATCACTCGACATATATCGCCACACCTATACATTGACTCAGTGGCGCAATGTGGTCACTTCCACGTTTTTGGATGGTCGCTGAGTTTTGTGTTTTGTCTAAACTCTCGGGCACATGAATGATCGCGTATACGTTGTTTTTCTAATTTTGTTTTTAGTTACGTTTTATGTACAAATAATTGGTAATTAATGTAGACATTTTTCGTTAACTTAATTTTTTCTCTATGACCTATTATACAAACTAAACACATTTGATATATCGAATTATTAATATTTTAACATTTTACTGACAGGAGGAATTTCTGCTCTCGGTGCTGCCGAAACATTTGGCTAACGAGATGGCGAACGATATCGGCGGACAGCTAAATGGACAGTTCCGGAAAGTCTACATGAACAGACACGAGAACGTCAGGTAGGTTGAGACAGGCGAATGGCTAGGAGAACATCATGTGGGAAGAGACATGGCGTGGCTTGTAGAACGCCAGGTAGTGTGAGAGACATGGGCACGGTGCCACTAGTTGTATAGGTGCCACTAGTTGTATTGCTCATTGAGTCGGAGTCCATTTGCTTCCCTATCTTGGTTTCGAACCACCGTCTAAAATGACGTGTGACTTGAGTCAATATAGGGCAGCAATAGGTATCTTCGACTCAGCAAAACGACCGTTAGCAACTAAAACTGTAAAAAACAGCAGCCTTCGTCTCGGAAAATGCTTTACTCCACCAAACGCAAGGTCGATTTTTCTCATTACATTCTTACTATTACAATTATCAGGCGATATCCATATAAACCCGGGTCCTCTGTCACAGACTAACGCTGAGAATTCGATCTCGCTTATTCACTATAACGTGTAAGGAGTATACGAAATAAACTTGAAAAAATTGCAGATCTTATAAACGAATTTGACATTCTATGTTTCACCGAAACACATCTTGACCCATCTTACCCTTCTAGCCAACTAGAAATCGATGGATATTGTACCCCCATTCGCAAAGACCGTGATTCAAAGGGTGGCGGAATATGCGTAATGTTCGCCAACCACTTAATATTTAATCGTAAACCTGAATTGGAATTCGATTCTTCTTGTCTCTGGTTCGAAATCCACTCAAAGAAAACTCGCATTGTTCTTGGATTATCGTACAGATCTGATCAATTTTGTACCCAAAATTATTTGGGACTCCTGGAATCCTCAATTTCTGACGCTCTTGATATTTCCGAATATGTAGTCATCACAGGGGATTTTAACTCGAATTTCATGGATAATTCATCGAAGCTAAAACAGATAACGGATGGTTTCAGCATGAACAATTCTCAACTAGAGTGACCAGCACCTCAAGTACATTGCTTGACCCAATTTTGACCTCAAGCTCACTCCGTTTAATAGACTCCGATGTCCTAAATCTCGGAGTTTCGGACCACCTAGGTGTATATGCCACAATATCATTTCAAAATACTACCGCAGCGTCATTTCCTAGACAAGTATGGAACTACAGAAAAGGTAATTTTTCTCGTGCAAATAATCTACTTGCCCATGTCGACTGGGATGACCTCATAAAAAGTGCACCTGATGTGAACACAGCTACCAATAACTTTCAACTAGAATTCCTGTCCATAATGGCGAAAACAATTCCACAATCATGCGTTACAGTAAGAACATCCGACAAAATTTGGTTCAATTCGGACATCCGGTTTGAGATACGAAAACCCGACAGAGTAAGGAAAAAGGCCATGAAGGCAAATAACCCTGAAGTCTGGAGAAAATATAAAAACATAAGGAACAAAGTCTATAACATGAAGAAGCACGCGAAAATCAAATTTGAAGAAAATATTGAAGAACGAATAAGAGAAGCATCTAACCCACGAGACTTTTGGAGAATAATACATTACCTACTAAACAAGAAACGAGCAAAAAACATCCCCCACTATACAGTTCTTCCGGCACTATTACTGCCAACAGTAAGACATATGCAATTGATGATGTCGACAAAGCAAAAATTCTAAACGAAAGCTGTATTGCAAATTCTACCATTAATGATACCAATCATAACTTGCCTCATTTTCCGAAGCGCACCGAAAACACCATGCCAGATTTGTTTTTCACAGAATCAGAGGTTGAATCAGCCATCAAATCCTTTAATCTTAACAAAGCCCATGGCCATGATGGAATTAGTGTTAGAATGCTCAAGGAAACAGCAAAATCAATAGCTCACCCACTCGTCCTTCTATTCAGGAAATCTATCAACTCAGAGAAATTCCCAGAGTCCTGGAAAGCGGCAAACGTGATCCCGATTTTCAAAAAAGATGATCCAGCGGAAGCCAAAAATTACCGACCAATTTCCCTTCTACCATGTGTGGCTAACAGTGTTCACGCTGGACCGAAAAAAACTTTAGCCAAAAGTTTAGCCAAATGAAAATTTTATTAGCCAAATGAAAAAAACTTTAGCCAAATGTTTTTTGGCCAAATTAAAAACAACTTTGGCCAAACTAAATCATCGTTTTCTGGTCGGTTCACAATTGATGACTAAAACGTAAAATCTAACAGACACAGGTAAAATACACAATAATTTAAATAATTTTTATGAACTAGAAGTATTTTTATATATATATCATTTATTAAAAATTTATTAATCTTTATGTGAAAGAGTGATTTGGGGGGGGGGGGGAGGGGGGGTAACCCGGGATTGTCCTTCTTAATGTTATTATTTGTTTGTTTGATATCAATATTTTTGTTTAAATCATTAAATATTTATCCTTGCGAAAATATCTAAGTGACATCTGGAAACTAATAACTTAATATTGTTACGCCATTATCAAATTACAATCTGTCATAAAAGCATGCATATTATTTTGACTGTATCGGTATTGACGACAAATAGCCACAAAATATCTGTCGTGATTCACATTTGGCTGATTAAGCTATTGTCTTACACATGGTGCTCATAAACCTCGACCGTCATAAATACAATGTCATCATAAACATGCATTGTGCGGGAGTCCCGTGAGTGACCAGACAGACAATGGGGGATTAGGGGATTAAATGTAAAATAATAACCTTTTGCTGTTTCGTGCAGAGTGACGTAATCTTTCTCCAGATTAAAACAGCCTGTTACGAACAAATTGCTTATATAACAGCGTCAATGCACACTTTACAAAATATTGCTTTCTTCACATTGTCATGATTCAACCACGGTCGGTTTAATGTCCATGCGTCTTTGAATGTCCGTCTTGTGAAAACTAAAGATGATTGCATATCACTGTGTGATCGCTTGGTTGATAGAGTTGTCGATGGGGTTTCCCTTTGTACTGTCCGCGATCGGGTTTCCCTTTGTACAGTCGGCAATATATTCCCACTATCGATATTTTCGGACTGGATCGTTCATATGACAGAATTGAAAACCCACTTGCCAAAATTTATGTTAGATTTGGAAATAAAAATATGTTTACTGTACACTAATTGTTAGAGCTTACCTTTTGCTGTTACGGAACGATATTTCATAAGTACGAAAATAATGAAATACTTTCGTCACCTAACTTCGTCTTAAATGTCGATCTATTGAGCGCTTTTATTAATTAGCTTTCTGACTCCATGCTTTCAGTCTCCATTTGGGGTAAAAAAAAGTTTAGCCAAAAGTTTAGCCAATTGAAATTTTTATTAGCCAAATTCGAAAAAGATTAGCCATTGGCTAATTTGGCTACCGACAGCGTGAACACTGGTGGCTAAAGTTTTTGAGAAAGTGGTTTTGAAACAGATTAGTAAATTTATACTTCCATCAGTCAGGATTTCTCACAGGTCATAGTACAACATACCAACTATTAGACCTATATCACAACCTGTGCCAATCCCTTGACAAAGGACTACTTACATGTTCTATATTCTGTGATATTTCCAAAGCCTTTGAGAGGGTTTGGCACAGGGGACTGATACACAAATTAAATGCTTATGGATTAGAAGGAAATATTTTAAATTGGATAGAAAACTACCTAGAAAATCGGACGCAGAGGGTCCTAATCAATAACACATTTTCAAAATACGAGGTCATCCCAGTGGGAGTTCCACAAGGGTGTATACTGGGACCATTTTTGTTCTTAGTCTATATAAATGATTTAGCCGACGGTATTGAATCAATAACGATAATGTATGCCGACGTTACTTGCCTCACGAACACTCACTTTGATCTTAATATACTTGAACATACTATGAACAGCGATTTAGACAAAATTACAGCGTGGTCCCTAAACTGGTTGGTCAGTTTCAACCCAACTAAAACAGTTGGCATGTCCTTTTCATTAGTTGCGCCCTCAACAGTGAAACCAAACCCCAATTTCGTAGGAAATTCAATCAACTCAAGCATATACACTTAGGTCTGGAACTCCAATCAAATCTCAAATGGAACGCACACATTGAAGGGTCTGTCAAAAGAATTGCCTCACGTCTGTCTCAACTCCGACGGATTAAATATCAACTCAACCGGAAAACCATTGAAATTATTTACAAAACAAATATTTTACCCTTATTTGATTATTCAGATGCCGTCTGGGACAATGCCTCAAATTATATGTTAGAGAAGCTTGACTGGCTTCATGTCGACGCTGGACGGATAGTCAGTGGTATCACCCGTTCTGCTTCGGACAACACGGTATTACAGGAGGTCGGATGGCCATCACTCAATAAACGATGTCAACTACATAAACTGCAGGCACTCTATAAAATAATTAATAATCTAGCCCCCTCTTATCTAGCCAATACACTTCCCCCCAGATCACACGAGGTTGCAGATTATAATTGGAGACGCCCCGGTAAATTTTACTCATACTATTGCAATACTGAACACTTCAAACAGTCTTTATTTCCAGCGATGGTGTTAGAATGGAATAAGCTTCCCAAAGTAATCACCGATGCTGATCAATCTTCTACCTTTAAAACCAACTTGTATCATATAGATCCCACAATCAGCCCCCCTCTACATTTCTATGCTGGACGCAGAAAATACAACATTTTTCATTGTCGCATACGTAATTTTTGCAGTGAACTCCGATGTGATATGTTCAATAATTATATCGCTGACAGCCCCGCATGCTCATCTGGCAATCGATCTGAAGACGTCTATCACTATTTCTTCATGTGCCCATTGTACCAACGTGAGCGCTCAGTTCTCTTTGAGAAACTAGCCCGCGAAAATCTCAAAGTAAGCCATATTTCAGAACTCATGTGTGGAATACCTTATCTCTCGTCCAAACAAAATATGAAACTATTTTCCATCACACAGCAATATATTGCAGCGACTAAGCGTTTTGACCCCTAATGATTATATTTATCTTATTTGCGAATCTATACTTGCTTCCGGAATTTCAACTTTTAACTCACAAGTGGACAAACCTCCCATTCAAACATCTCATTCTGATTTATCATCTGTATTGCCTTCCAGAGCACAACAATAACAAAATAGAGAACGAATCAAGTGTACCATTATATTTTACAACCAACATAAAAGTACTAAGAATAGATAATATATTGGCACTTGTCAATCATTCCAACATTAATAAAGTAGTGACATTCTTCAAATACAAATTTTCTCACAGATAAGAAGCAATCTCATGTTGGATCATCTCTGGAAGGCGCTACACACTATATCTCCCATAACTTCTCACCATGTAAATAAGTTACAATATTGTATTAGGAGAGGGCTTCATAAGTTGCAAAAACTTGTGCCCCAATCCCTTTGTATATTTTGCAAAGTCAAGACATGGACATGACTAGGATAACGTCAGGTAGGTTGAGACAGGGGCGTGGCTAGTAGAACGTCAGGTAGGTTGAGACAGGGGCGTGGCTAGAAAAAACGTCAGGTGGGGTGAGACAGTGTGTGGCTTTGAGAACGTCAGGTAGTGTGAGACAGGGGCGTGGCTAGGATAACGTCAGGTATTATGAGGGACATGGGCGTGACTAGGAGAACGTCGTTTCGAGAGATACAGGTGCGTGGCTAGGATTACGTCAGTTAGAGCAGGTAGAGCGAGATACAGGGGCGTGGCTAGGTTTACGTCAGGTAGAGTGAGAGACGGGGACGTGGCTAGAGGGTATCCGCTCGCGGAGGTGTCGACGTTGCATGTTCCATCTGAACGCCCTTGAACATGGCCATGTCTGGTTCAGCAGATGCAGCTGGACATTATGAACACCCCCAAACGGCGGCACTATATCCAGGTCCATGCGCCCAATTATGCTTTAATTTACAAACTGGTACCTCAAACAGTTGAACATTTGTCTTTTAAGTCCAAAAGATTGGCCAAAAGTGGGGAAACATTCCATTTTTGGTAGAAAAACAACAAATTGTTAATAAACGTTTGTTGCAATATCAAACTGTCAGAAAAAAATTCAACATACTTTTGGTCTGAAATTTCCCACTGATGTTTTGTCGGGCATGAAATGTAAAACTTTCGATATAATTGGCTAGGACTGAGACACCCCCGTATTATCACGTCCCTGTCGGGAGATTCCCCAAGTCCACACACGTCAGCATACTCAACGTACGTGTCCATTCAGTCGTTCCGACTAACCGGCTTTCCATGTATATATGGTACACGCAGAGTGTATATCTCCACGATGACTTGAAAAATATTTCATTTGCATAATAAACAAAATGGATTGGGTCACTAGTTATTGCAACCTATGAAGCTACTCTATAGAATGGATGAAGGCGCATGTAGATGTATTTATATGGTGATAGGTTTTGAAATATTTAATTTGTACTACCTTCCAGAGGTGTCTTTTGCGATGTTATTTCTCGGTATAGAGTGAAGTTGTGCTTAAGAAATGACTGGTTGGTCGATATTTGTACGACCGACGAGTGTTAATGTACAATTGATCGTATGTGTATACAAACTTGGAAGCAAACTGTTATGAAACACATGTAACTTGGTTTGAGTTTTGGTCTGGAAGACACTACACTATACATATAATTAATCATAATTATATGTTTGGGTGGGTATCTGCCACAGTATTGGTCCATTTGTGAGGTATCTGCCAAGGAGTAAATTTAAATTTCGAGGCAATTGCATTCAAAAGTAATATAAATAAATGTAAACGTTTAGGGGTCGAAACGCTTTGTCGTGATTTAAAAGTTTCATAATTTTTTGGGACGAGATACATGTATAAGGTATTCCACATAGGAGTTCTGCAATCTCAATGCTAGTTGGTGGTGATACATATATTATATCCAACTGGTTATAACTGTACTATTTGTGTTATAAATAAATTGGTTATATTGCTCTCCCTGTACATAAAATGTATGACATTATTAATGAGGTGATGCACCCCTGTATACCAGAAAATAATTAGTTCGGACCAGGGTTCGCACTGCCACTTGCCAAATTTGCCAATGGCAAAAATAATTCACATTTGGCAAAACATATTTTCATTTGGCAAAAGTTTTGGCAAGTCACTTATTAATTCCTCAATAAAGTTGAAAAATATCGGTCTATCAATACTATTCATTTTAGGAAACTATTACAATATAATTATATTAGTGGTGTTTTATATATCTTTGGAAAATTTAACACCTCTATTAAGATGCCGTTAATCTGATGGCATTAGTATCGATTGGGCGGAGGGATTATCGGTATTTAATGTGATGGTGGTGTTTATATAGCTAATCCTCTTGTGATGTTCCTTCGGATGAAGAAACCCTTCTACCATATTATTGTTCGGTGATTGGTTTATTGTTGTATGATAAACCACAATAGAGATGCGAGTATAATTAGCAACTAACTGCTCAAGGTTGCAGAATATGATACTATCAGGGATAATATTTGGCAAATTCTAAAATAATTTGGCAAAAAATCTTTTCATTTGGCAAATAATTTGGCAAAAGTGAATTTCGGTCCAGCACGGACCCTAGTTCGGACCCATAAGCCCATTATATTTAACAGATTCTGAAGGTCAGATTCGCGATGCGGACCCATAAGCCCATTATATTTAACAGATTATGATGGCCAGATTCGCGATGCGGACCCATAAGCCCATTATATTTAGCAGATTCTGATGGCCAGATTCGCGATGCGGACCCATAAGCCCATTATATTTAACAATTTCTGATGGCCAGATTCGCGATGCGGACCCATAAGCCCATTATATTTAACAGATTCTGATGGCCAGAATCGCGATGCGGACCCATAAGCCCATTATATTTAACAGATTATGATGTCCAGATTCGCGATGCGGACCCATAAGCCCATTATATTTAACAGATTCTGATGGCCAGATTCGCGATGCGGACCCATAAGCCCATTATATTTAACAGATTCTGATGGCCAGATTCGCGATGCGGTCCCATAAGCCCATTATATTTAACAGATTCTGATGGCCAGATTCGCGATGCGGACCCATAAGCCCATTATATTTAACAGATTCTGATGGCCAGATTCGCGATGCGGACCCATAAGCCCATTATATTTAACAGATTCTGATGGCCAGATTCGCGATGCGGACCCAAAAGCCCATTATATTTAACAGATTCTGATGTCCAGATTCGCGATGCGGACCCATAAGCCCATTATATTTAACAGATTCTGATGTCCAGATTCGCGATGCGGACCCAAAAGCCCATTATATTTAACAGATTATGATGGCCAGATTCGCGATGCGGACCCATAAGCCCATTATATTTAACAGATTATGATGGCCAGATTCGCGATGCGGACCCATAAGCCCATTATATTTAACAGATTCTGATGGCCAGATTCGCGATGCGGACCCATAAGCCCATTATATTTAACAGATTCTGATGGCCAGATTCGCGATGCGGACCCATAAGCCCATTATATTTAACAGATTCTGATGTCCAGATTCGCGATTCGGACCCATAAGCCCATTATATTTAACAGATTCTGATGGCCAGATTCGCGATGCGGACCCATAACCCCATTATATTTAACAGATTCTGATGGCCAGATTCGCGATGCGGACCCATAAGCCCATTATATTTAACAGATTCTGATGGCCAGATTCGCGATGCGGACCCATAAGCCCATTATATTTAACAGATTCTGATGGCCAGATTCGCGATGCGGACCCATAAGCCCATTATATTTAACAGATTATGATGTCCAGATTCGCGATGCGGACCCATAAGCCCATTATATTTAACAGATTCTGATGGCCAGATTCGCGATGCGGACCCATAAGCCCGTTATATTTAACAGATTATGATGGCCAGATTCGCGATGCGGACCCATAAGCCCATTATATTTAACAGATTCTGATGGCCAGATTCGCGACGCGGACCCATAAGCCCATTATATTTAACAGATTCTGATAGCCAGATTCGCGATGCGGACCCATAAGCCCATTATATTTAACAGATTCTGATGTCCAGATTCGCGATGCGGACCAATAAGCCCATTATATTTAACAGATTATGATGGCCAGATTCGCGATGCGGACCCATAAGCCCATTATATTTAACAGATTCTGATGGCCAGATTCGCGATGCGGACCAATAAGCCCATTATATTTAACAGATTATGATGGCCAGATTCGCGATGCGGACCCATACGCCCATTATATTTAACAGATTCTGATGGCCAGATTCGCGATGCGGACCCATAAGCCCATTATATTTAACAGATTCTGATGGCCAGATTCGCGATGCGGACCCATAAGCCCATTATATTTAACAGATTCTGATGGCCAGATTCGCGATGCGGACCCATAAGCCCATTATATTTAACAGATTCTGATGGCCAGATTCGCGATGCGGACCCATAAGCCCATTATATTTAACAGATTATGATGTCCAGATTCGCGATGCGGACCAATAAGCCCATTATATTTAACAGATTATGATGGCCAGATTCGCGATGCGGACCCATAAGCCCATTATATTTAACAGATTCTGATGTCCAGTTTCGCGATGCGGACCCATAAGCCCATTATATTTAACAGATTATGATGGCCAGTTTCGCGATGCGGACCCATAAGCCCATTATATTTAACAGATTCTGATGGCCAGATTCGCGATGCGGACACATAAGCCCATTATATTTAACAGATTCTGATGGCCAGATTCGCGATGCGGACCCATAAGCCCATTATATTTAACAGATTCTGATGGCCAGTTTCGCGATGCGGACCCATAAGCCCATTATATTTAACAGATTCTGATGGCCAGATTCGCGATGCGGACCCATAAGCCCATTATATTTAACAGATTCTGATGGCCAGATTCGCGATGCGGACCCATAAGCCCATTATATTTAACAGATTCTGATGGCCAGATTCGCGATGCGGACCCATAAGCCCATTATATGTAACAGATTCTGATGTCCAGATTCGCGATGCGGACCCATAAGCCCATTATATTTAACAGATTCTGATGGCCAGAATCGCGATGCGGACCCATAAGCCCATTATATTTAACAGATTCTGATGTCCAGATTCGCGATGCGGACCCATAAGCCCATTATATTTAACAGATTCTGATGGCCAGATTCGCGATGCGGACCCATAAGCCCATTATATTTAACAGATTCTGATGGCCAGATTCGCGATGCGGACCCATAAGCCCATTATATTTAACAGATTCTGATGGCCAGATTCGCGATGCGGACCCATAAGCCCATTATATTTAACAGATTCTGATGGCCAGATTCGCGATGCGGACCCATAAGCCCATTATATTTAACAGATTCTGATGTCCAGATTCGCGATGCGGACCCATAAGCCCATTATATTTAACAGATTATGATGGCCAGATTCGCGATGCGGACCCATAAGCCCATTATATTTAACAGACTCGCGATGCCTGTGCGATATGATTGATGGTGATTAAATTAAACTTTTTAATCTCATTTTTTTTTTAAACAAACACATGGCAGCGCGTCAACACCATCACGTCTGTATACAACAAAGGTTATTCCAAGTGTTATTTTCATATTCCTTTGCCTGGGAAGCGGAATAATGCTTAGGAAATTCTTTAACACTTTAACCAGTCCACGGATTGTAAAAAAAATTAAGCCACTGTCTTGGCGATTTGAACGTCCAATTAAATTATGCTCGCTATAATACATCGCAGTCTAATTCCACGGACGAATATATATACGGACTCAACTTTTAGTCCAGTGATAGAATTCTGCAAGTTCCGGTCCCGAACTTTCTTCGGCATGGAACAAAAAAGAGCGTTCCTTGTTAGTCTATGCCTGATATGGTAGATGTAAAGAGCGTTCCTTGTTAGTCTACGCCTGATATGGTAGATGTAAAGAGCGGTCCTTGTTAGTCTATGCCTGATATGGTAGATGTAAAGAGCGTTCCTTGTTAGTCTATGCCTGATATGGTAGATGTAAAGAGCGGCCCTTGTTAGTCTATGCCTGATATGGTAGATGTAAAGAGCGTTCCTTGTTAGTCTATGCCTGATATGGTAGATGTAAAGAGCGTTCCTTGTTAGTCTATGCCCGATATGGTAGATGTAAAGAGCGTTCCTTGTTAGTCTTTGTCTGATATGGTAGATGTAAAGAGCGTTCCTTGTTATTCTATGCCTGATATGGTAGATATAAAGAGCGTTCCTTGATAGTCTATGCCTGATATGGTAGATATAAAGAGCGTTCCTTGTTAGTATATGCCTGATATGGTAGATATAAAGAGCGTTCATTGTTAGTCTATGCCTGATATGGTAGATGTAAAGAGCGTTCCTTGTTAGTCTATGCCTGATATGGTAGATGTAAAGAGCGTTTTCCCGAAATTTCGTAGACAAAAGGAAATTCGAATGAGCTATGTCAGTTTAATGGAAACGGAATACTGAAAGCAAATATTGTATTGTGCTATCCGTCACTGCACTATTTTCAGTTTTTGTAACTGTTTCTATATACTCAATGCATGTACTCATTGACGAGTAGTTATCCCGTAGGAAATGTTCAGATAATAAGACCATGCATATACAGTAATGCATATACAGTAATGCATATACAGTAATGCCCACCGAGAGCTTTCCGATGAATGGCAACAAGCCATATTTCCGACTAAATCCTGAAAAAATTACCCATAACTATGCTGTGGTTAAGTGGTCAATTACTTTGGGCATTACTGTAGGTCGTTTGTTAAGCTTATTATCTAAAAGATTCCCGCCGATGAATATGAATGATTCGGTTCTTGCAATAACAATTTTTCTGTTTGCTTTTATTACCCGAACACCCCTCCAAATGAATAATAGACCGTTCCAATATATACGTTCAGGGTTATCACTGTATTCTTCCAGAACAAATCGTTCGGTAAAATCCTTGTATCTGGACCCTAATAAGCTTCGTATACGTAATCGCCCACGTTAGCCGCCAACAAATGACCAATTGCAAACACTAACAAGGACGGAAATCCAATTCCGTAATGTGAGAAACTAGTCGACAATTGACAATTGCCCATTCTTGATTGTCGTCATACCTGCGTGTACATTGTGTTCTCAACAAAAATCATTTTCTGTCCATGAACGATGCGCACACACAACAAAACAATTATCGATTCATGCAGTTTGTTGAACAAATTGATATATTTCAACCAAAGTGTCTAATTTGTGTTAATAGCAAAATTCACCTTGACTGTCACAATTCTCAGAATTACGACGATATTATCAACAGGGACGTCATTAGAAGGTTACGTATGTCGCGGGTGTCCAAGTTCTAATTTCCGGCCTTGAAGACAAAATTCCCAAGTATGGGCCATGAAACTTCATTTACTTGGAAAATTTCCAACTGATGGCCATTTCGATCCAGAAATCGACTGAAAGTATGAAGTGTTCCAATTTTGGTACACAATACGATTCGATGACTCCAACAACAACAACATTTCTTGGAATGCCACTTCAGTTATCAAAATCGATTAATTGCCAAAAAATAATGCTACACTGTAAAAAGTGCAGAACACCTAAATAGAACACGAAATGTAACAGATATAGAACACATAAATGTGTTCTAAAACAGAACACGATAATGTTCTGTTTTAGAACACAAGTGTTCTCACCCAGAACACTAGTGTTCTGGTTTGAGAACACTAGTGTTCTGGTTGGAGAACACATAGGTGTTCTAAAACAGAACACATATGTGTTCTATTCTAGAACACGTCCGATGTGTTCGGATGTGTTCTCAAACATAATTTTAGAACACGTTTTACGCGTCGGGCTCAATATAACAGATATAGAACTCGAAAATGTGTTCTGAGTCAAATAATATAACGCATGTGTTCTGTTCTGATGCCGATATAGAACACATGTGTTCTGTCATGATCATTGACACTATTGCTACAGTAAACTGATACTTGAGGTAAATTCAGGAGATTGGTGACGAGAAATGATATCCAAATTTAATAAATGTGCTGACACTATAATTAGGCACCTGAGAGTACCATAATATGGCATGCGGTAATTTCTTAATTATATTTAAAATTTAATGTGCTATCAGAAATAAATCAACAAACAAATGATATAATGAAAGTAAATATTATTTTAATAAACAATGAACTAATTGCCTACTTGTTGTTACATGTGACACTTGTCCCATGTACATTGCCACTTATTCTGATTATCACGTATTATGTCATGTTTATATAGTATGTCTCCAAGTTTGTAGATTGATAAACTTTGCCATTATCTTGTTCTGGATTTTGATATCAATTTGAATTAAGAATAGCACCTTGTATCAGTAGTTTCCATGTTTCACTAAGCCACTCCCACAATGTCACATGTGACAGAAGATTACACTTTAAATCCAGAAGATTTTGGAACACAAATCTTGTTCAAAACAGATTATACACTTTACTAGTAGACACCACTGTCCTAGAATGAGCAGCATTCCACGGTTCCATCTTCCAGCCATCCTATGCTCACTGCCATCATGTGTTTCTTAATTATTTTGTTCTGGATTTTGATATCAATTTGAATTACTTAAGAATAATGCCTTCTATCAGTAGTTTCCCGGTTCCACTAAACCACTCCCACGTTGTCACATGTGACAGAAGATCACACTTAAAATCCAGAAGATATAGGTCATAGGAACGCAAATCTTGTTCACAAACAGATCATACACTTTAGTTACTGTCCTAGAATGAGCAGCATTCGACGGTCCCATCTTCCAGCCATACTATGCTCACTGCCATCATATGTTTCTTAAGTCCTACGCATTGAATGGTTGGTTCGTTGATAGGTTTTGGCTACCATTCTGCCAAGCTTCATCCTCACTCTTAAAAAAAATAAGAAATAGAAAATTATATTAAACTCAGAATCTCTGAGAGCTTCCTGAAATTTTGAGAAAAACCTGTACCAATGCATTCTCTTATATATATATATATATATATATATATATATATATATATATATATATATATATATATATATATATATATATAAGCCTCCCACGGGAGCCTCGCATATATAAGAGAATACACTGGCACATGATCTTTAATGCTGCACCAGCACATCTCCCGACATGAAAGGGTTAATATTTTGATAATAGCATTCTATTGCTAAATTAGTAATACTGCTTGTAGCAAAGTCGTTGGTAGGCATAGAGAGAAGGCCAACTTCATCTATTATTAATGACAGAGTCAAACCATTTTGGGCATATAATTAATTATTAATTATTAGTACCATTTTAAGACATCTGACGTCGAAGGCACATACGGTATCCGATTGTCCGATACCTATCTGTCCCGACACTCCCCAGGTTAATTGATCCCTGTGTATAATTTTGAGCTCAAGAGGATCTGACTTTTAGTTGCCCATAGGCAGACAGACAGATGAAATTGAATTTTATTAGTGTATACATGTATAATCAATTCAGGAAATTGGCAGCTTTCTTCCACTCATATGTATTATTTTCTAACCCGGAAAATATCTAAAACCGATATAGGAAGAGATAACCATCTTTAAGACCAAGTTACAAATTTTACATACTAATTAGGGCTCTCCCAATTAAGTTATAGAGTTGCAAATACTAAGTGGCAAATACTCAAATACTTGTGACTTGAAGTCGTATTGAAAATAGGTATTTTACTAGTTATCTGGTCACAGGTGGGTCAGATTTGAACTTGTTCCATTATAATAACATTATAGGTAAATTTTATAATTTACCTAGTGCACCTGTCAGTTAAATGTTATGACTGTTCAATGATATACCTGCTTTAGTTCCCAAACAACTGCTTCATACATAACTTTACATGGAAATCCCCATTCAAAACTGGTCATTCCCCCCCCTTAATTAATGTGA
This sequence comes from Siphonodentalium dalli, assembly GCA_032622095.1. Lineage (NCBI taxonomy): Eukaryota > Metazoa > Mollusca > Scaphopoda > Gadilida > Siphonodentaliidae > Siphonodentalium > Siphonodentalium dalli. The sequence goes on from CP136063.1 coordinate 279,170,616, forward strand.
AACATGAAATCAAAGAAATCATGTAAACTGTTGAAATTAACCAAATATCTGCACATTCCTGCCATTGAAGCTCAGCATTAGTAGATTCTACTTCTTTTTTTTAAAATTCATTTTACCACCTCTAATTTTGTACATGTTCACAATCACAAAATGGTTTATATTCAAATTCAATCATGTCACTCCATGTACCTATATGTCATTCCATCATTCATGAGCATCACGATGATATTGGAGAAGATCAGATGTATTATTAAAACCAACTTACCAAATAATGATATCGGGAACATTCTTGTGGGTGATGTGGTGGTAAAGGCTGTGGATATGGCAAGTCATGTCTGATATTGATGCCATCATATATACCTGTATTATGGGACCATCGGGCATGGTCAGGGCAATAGGTCTATTCAAGCTGCTGAAAAGAAATAAATTAATAATTAATAATTAAAGTAACGGTATACAGAATATTCATGCTCCAAATAATAGTGCAGAGGGGAAATTCCATTGAAAGTTAATAAAAGTGCAGACCCAAATAATAGTGCATGGTGAACACTGAGCAAAACATCAACAAAACTGTTTAAACAAATTATTTTTAATTATAGTAGGTCAAGTATAGGAATCAACATAGTATGTGTCATGTGGTGTTTTATTCAATATTTAAATGTTAACATGTATGATTCACATATATACTTGAAATATGTACATGCACAAAGTTATTAAGCTCAGCATTTTGATATCAGAATCATGGTATAGAATTTTTTAGTTTGCTGATTTATTTGGAGCCCAAGAGTAATGCCCTAAATAATCGACTTCTTAACCACAGCATAGATATTTGCGACGAATGGCAACAAACCATATTTCTGACTAAATCTGACTAAATCGTGAAAATCCTGAAAAGTTAGCAATAATTCTGCAGTGGTTAAGGGGTCAATTATTTGGGGCATAAATCTATGTATTTGATGCTAGTAACACTGGTACATGTACCACTGCATGGTATGTTCAGTTGTCACTTGTGATAGACCAAGTGTTCTCGGTCCACAGCTTATTGGGTGACTTGGTCCACAACAGCATTAACCCAATGGGTTAATACTGTTGTGGACCAAGTCACACCCACAAGTGACCCATTTGTCTTCAATGATGGACATAATCGTTGGCAGGAATTATCTTGCGTGCCTAATAATCGTGATGGCCTAATAATAGTGATGGGTGGGGATTTAGGCTGAAATTAACAATAGTGATGCCTGATGGCAATTTCACTCTATGTCTCAATCATGCCAAATAATATTGATCATTGGGAATTTTCTCCAAAATTAATAATCGTGCTGACAGTGACACTATTATTAGGCACCTGATATCCTCATCAAAGCAATATTCAATAATTGTCCATAAAGAGGGACAAAACAATTGAAAAATGATCTGTTTTTGTCTATTTTCCCCATAAATATCAGAATTGTTTACGTCTATCAACAAAATAATGACATTGCCACAATTTGTATCTATAAGTATGTAGACTGCTATATCATAGCACAAATATATATAGGAAGAGATAACCATCTTTAAGACCAAGTTACAAATTTTACATACTAATTAGGGCTCTCCCAATTAAGTTATAGAGTTGCAAATACTAAGTGGCAAATACTCAAATACTTGTGACTTGAGGTCGTATTGAAAATAGGTATTTTACTAGTTATCTGGTCACAGGTGGGTCAGATTTAAACTTGTTCCATTATAATAACATTATAGGTAAATTTTATAATTTACCTAGTGCACCTGTCAGATAAATGTTATGACTGTTCAATGATATACCTGCTTTAGTTCCCAAACAACTGCTTCATACATAACTTTACATGGAAATCCCCATTCAAAACTGGTCATTCCCCCCCTTAATTAATGTGAAACATGAAATCAAATAAATCATGTAAACTGTTGAAATTAACCAAATATCTGCACATTCCTGCCATTGAAGCTCAGCATTAGTAGATTCTACTTTCTTTTTTTAAAATTCATTTTACCACCTCTAATTTTGTACATGTTCACAATCACAAAATGGTTTATATTCAAATTCAATCATGTCACTCCATGTACCTATATGTCATTCCATCATTCATGAGCATCACGATGATATTGGAGAAGATCAGATGTATTATTAAAACCAACTTACCAAATAATGATATCGGGAACATTCTTGTGGGTGATGTGGTGGTAAAGGCTGTGGATATGGCAAGTCATGTCTGATATTGATGCCATCATATATACCTGTATTATGGGACCATCAGGCATGGTCAGGGCAATAGGTCTATTCAAGCTGCTGAAAAGAAATAAATTAATAATTAATAATTAAAGTAACGGTATACAGAATATTCATGCTCCAAATAATAGTGCAGAGGGGAAATTCCATTGAAAGTTAATAAAAGTGCAGACCCAAATAATAGTGCATGGTGAACACTGAGCAAAACATCAACAAAACTGTTTAAACAAATTATTTTTAATTATAGTAGGTCAAGTATAGGAATCAACATAGTATGTGTCATGTGGTGTTTTATTCAATATTTAAATGTTAACATGTATGATTCACATATATACTTGAAATATGTACATGCACAAAGTTATTAAGCTCAGCATTTTGATATCAGAATCATGGTATAGAATTTTTTAGTTTGCTGATTTATTTGGAGCCCAAGAGTAATGCCCTAAATAATCGACTTCTTAACCACAGCATAGATATTTGCGACGAATGGCAACAAACCATATTTCTGACTAAATCTGACTAAATCGTGAAAATCCTGAAAAGTTAGCAATAATTCTGCAGTGGTTAAGGGGTCAATTATTTAGGGCATAAATCTATGTATTTGATGCTAGTAACACTGGTACATGTACCACTGCATGGTATGTTCAGTTGTCACTTGTGATAGACCAAGTGTTCTCGGTCCACAGCTTATTGGGTGACTTGGTCCACAACAGCATTAACCCAATGGGTTAATACTGTTGTGGACCAAGTCACACCCACAAGTGACCCATTTGTCTTCAATGATGGACATAATCGTTGGCAGGAATTATCTTGCGTGCCTAATAATCGTGATGGCCTAATAATAGTGATGGGTGGGGATTTAGGCTGAAATTAACAATAGTGATGCCTGATGGCAATTTCACTCTATGTCTCAATCATGCCAAATAATATTGATCATTGGGAATTTTCTCCAAAATTAATAATCGTGCTGACAGTGACACTATTATTAGGCACCTGATATCCTCATCAAAGCAATATTCAATAATTGTCCATAAAGAGGGACAAAACAATTGAAAAATGATCTGTTTTTGTCTATTTTCCCCATAAATATCAGAATTGTTTACGTCTATCAACAAAATAATGACATTGCCACAATTTGTATCTATAAGTATGTAGACTGCTATATCATAGCACAAATATATATAGGAAGAGATAACCATCTTTAAGACCAAGTTACAAATTTTACATACTAATTAGGGCTCTCCCAATTAAGTTATAGAGTTGCAAATACTAAGTGGCAAATACTCAAATACTTGTGACTTGAGGTCGTATTGAAAATAGGTATTTTACTAGTTATCTGGTCACAGGTGGGTCAGATTTGAACTTGTTCCATTATAATAACATTATAGGTAAATTTTATAATTTACCTAGTGCACCTGTCAGATAAATGTTATGACTGTTCAATGATATACCTGCTTTAGTTCCCAAACAACTGCTTCATACATAACTTTACATGGAAATCCCCATTCAAAACTGGTCATTCCCCCCCCCCTTAATTAATGTGAAACATGAAATCAAATAAATCATGTAAACTGTTGAAATTAACCAAATATCTGCACATTCCTGCCATTGAAGCTCAGCATTAGTAGATTCTACTTTTTTTTTTTTAAATTCATTTTACCACCTCTAATTTTGTACATGTTCACAATCACAAAATGGTTTATATTCAAATTCAATCATGTCACTCCATGTACATATATGTCATTCCATCATTCATGAGCATCACGATGATATTGGAGAAGATCAGATGTATTATTAAAACCAACTTACCAAATAATGATATCGGGAACATTCTTGTGGGTGATGTGGTGGTAAAGGCTGTGGATATGGCAAGTCATGTCTGATATTGATGCCATCATATATACCTGTATTATGGGACCATCAGGCATGGTCAGGGCAATAGGTCTATTCAAGCTGCTGAAAAGAAATAAATTAATAATTAATAATTAAAGTAACGGTATACAGAATATTCATGCTCCAAATAATAGTGCAGAGGGGAAATTCCATTGAAAGTTAATAAAAGTGCAGACCCAAATAATAGTGCATGGTGAACACTGAGCAAAACATCAACAAAACTGTTTAAACAAATTATTTTTAATTATAGTAGGTCAAGTATAGGAATCAACATAGTATGTGTCATGTGGTGTTTTATTCAATATTTAAATGTTAACATGTATGATTCACGTATATACTTGAAATATGTACATACACAAAGTTATTAAGCTCAGCATTTTGATATCAGAATCATGGTATAGAATTTTTTAGTTTGCTGATTTATTTGGAGCCCAAGAGTAATGCCCTAAATAATCGACTTCTTAACCACAGCATAGATATTTGCGACGAATGGCAACAAACCATATTTCTGACTAAATCTGACTAAATCGTGAAAATCCTGAAAAGTTAGCAATAATTCTGCAGTGGTTAAGGGGTCAATTATTTAGGGCATAAATCTATGTATTTGATGCTAGTAACACTGGTACATGTACCACTGCATGGTATGTTCAGTTGTCACTTGTGATAGACCAAGTGTTCTCGGTCCACAGCTTATTGGGTGACTTGGTCCACAACAGCATTAACCCAATGGGTTAATACTGTTGTGGACCAAGTCACACCCACAAGTGACCCATTTGTCTTCAATGATGGACATAATCGTTGGCAGGAATTATCTTGCGTGCCTAATAATCGTGATGGCCTAATAATAGTGATGGGTGGGGATTTAGGCTGAAATTAACAATAGTGATGCCTGATGGCAATTTCACTCTATGTCTCAATCATGCCAAATAATATTGATCATTGGGAATTTTCTCCAAAATTAATAATCGTGCTGACAGTGACACTATTATTAGGCACCTGATATCCTCATCAAAGCAATATTCAATAATTGTCCATAAAGAGGGACAAAACAATTGAAAAATGATCTGTTTTTGTCTATTTTCCCCATAAATATCAGAATTGTTTACGTCTATCAACAAAATAATGACATTGCCACAATTTGTATCTATAAGTATGTAGACTGCTATATCATAGCACAAATATATATAGGAAGAGATAACCATCTTTAAGACCAAGTTACAAATTTTACATACTAATTAGGGCTCTCCCAATTAAGTTATAGAGTTGCAAATACTAAGTGGCAAATACTCAAATACTTGTGACTTGAGGTCGTATTGAAAATAGGTATTTTACTAGTTATCTGGTCACAGGTGGGTCAGATTTGAACTTGTTCCATTATAATAACATTATAGGTAAATTTTATAATTTACCTAGTGCACCTGTCAGATAAATGTTATGACTGTTCAATGATATACCTGCTTTAGTTCCCAAACAACTGCTTCATACATAACTTTACATGGAAATCCCCATTCAAAACTGGTCATCCCCCCCCCCCCCCCTTAATTAATGTGAAACATGAAATCAAATAAATCATGTAAACTGTTGAAATTAACCAAATATCTGCACATTCCTGCCATTGAAGCTCAGCATTAGTAGATTCTACTTCTTTTTTTTTAAAATTCATTTTACCACCTCTAATTTTGTACATGTTCACAATCACAAAATGGTTTATATTCAAATTCAATCATGTCACTCCATGTACCTATATGTCATTCCATCATTCATGAGCATCACGATGATATTGGAGAAGATCAGATGTATTATTAAAACCAACTTACCAAATAATGATATCGGGAACATTCTTGTGGGTGATGTGGTGGTAAAGGCTGTGGATATGGCAAGTCATGTCTGATATTGATGCCATCATATATACCTGTATTATGGGACCATCAGGCATGGTCAGGGCAATAGGTCTATTCAAGCTGCTGAAAAGAAATAAATTAATAATTAATAATTAAAGTAACGGTATACAGAATATTCATGCTCCAAATAATAGTGCAGAGGGGAAATTCCATTGAAAGTTAATAAAAGTGCAGACCCAAATAATAGTGCATGGTGAACACTGAGCAAAACATCAACAAAACTGTTTAAACAAATTATTTTTAATTATAGTAGGTCAAGTATAGGAATCAACATAGTATGTGTCATGTGGTGTTTTATTCAATATTTAAATGTTAACATGTATGATTCACATATATACTTGAAATATGTACATACACAAAGTTATTAAGCTCAGCATTTTGATATCAGAATCATGGTATAGAATTTTTTAGTTTGCTGATTTATTTGGAGCCCAAGAGTAATGCCCTAAATAATCGACTTCTTAACCACAGCATAGATATTTGCGACGAATGGCAACAAACCATATTTCTGACTAAATCTGACTAAATCGTGAAAATCCTGAAAAGTTAGCAATAATTATGCAGTGGTTAAGGGGTCAATTATTTAGGGCATAAATCTATGTATTTGATGCTAGTAACACTGGTACATGTACCACTGCATGGTATGTTCAGTTGTCACTTGTGATAGACCAAGTGTTCTCGGTCCACAGCTTATTGGGTGACTTGGTCCACAACAGCATTAACCCAATGGGTTAATGCTGTTGTGGACCAAGTCACACCCACAAGTGACCCATTTGTCTTCAATGATGGACATAATCGTTGGCAGGAATTATCTTGCGTGCCTAATAATCGTGATGGCCTAATAATAGTGATGGGTGGGGATTTAGGCTGAAATTAATAATAGTGATGCCTGATGGCAATTTCACTCTATGTCTCAATCATGCCAAATAATATTGATCATTGGGAATTTTCTCCAAAATTAATAATCGTGCTGACAGTGACACTATTATTAGGCACCTGAGGTCCTCATCAAAGCAATATTCAATAATTGTCCATAAAGAGGGACAAAACAATTGAAAAATTATCTGTTTTTGTCTATTTTCCCCATAAATATCAGAATTGTTTACGTCTATCAACAAAATAATGACATTGCCACAATTTGTATCTATAAGTATGTAGACTGCTATATCATAGCACAAATATATTCCGAGTTCCTGTGCTTTTTTATTCAGTCCCGCAGAATTTCCCCACTTGCACTTGTTATAGATAGTTATATATTAGGGCCTATTTCCGTATGCGGTATAAATATCCGCAGTGTTCTATATAATATACGTGATCCCAGGTCATCATAATATTGATATATCGCCCATTAAGAGGGGCAACAAACATGAAATCATGCGCTCTTTTGTCTATTTTTACGATAAATCTCAGATATCTTGCTATGAATCAACGAAATCGTGAAACTATCATATAACATGTGTAGAGTATGTACATGTAGATTACACTATTATTGGATCAAAAACATTGCGTTTCTCTAATTTTATGTCTCGTTTTGTCGAATTTTACAAAAACAATGATTTTTTCTGAATTTTGGCTCTTAAACTTTCCAAATTAATCTTGCATCATTTGTATATTTCACACCGGGTCCTACCTGGTGCGCAGTACAATAGTCCTCAAGATGATGTATCACGGGCTTGTGTTTGGTGACGATGGACTAAACTTTCTGAAGTCGGTTCCGCCAGGTCCGCTACTTATACCGGCCTTCTGTGCACGAGGAACCCCTGGATTGTCTGAGATCTGGAACTATCAAAATTCGATGTTCCCATTACATACGCTGTTATTGGCCCTTTCCTCTAGCCCAAATGTCCCCTCAGACATATTCGTATACCAGATCCATATAAGGCATATATAATGCATTTAGGGGGTGGGTGTCCAAAACTGACCGGGAAAAAAACTTCCTGAAACAGGGGGGGGGGGGGTCGGAAAAAAATTTCAGGCACGTATGGCATTTTTTCCCTTTCGATCATTTTTTGTACCCACCCACCCCCACCGCCAATTTATTTTCCGTTTTCGGCAGTTTTTTCCGACCATTTTTTGACACCCACCCCTCCTTTTAACACTAAAACAGAGATTTGCCGGGGGAAAATCACTGTAAACAGCTGTATATGAATTTCTGTGCATACTATTTATCATGGATGTTAACATGGACATGTAAATAGGAATGAGTCATTTTGAGGTCATTCGGCCAAAAAAACATGGCTGCCAGCGGCCATCTTGGATTTCAAAATTTGCAACAAAATACAACACGATAACTGCCTGCAGTCAGTTTACAGTTAGAATTACATTATTTCTCTCATTTAAAGTGGGTTTGAAGCCCAACTCATTGCCAAAACACTAAAAAACAAGCAGGAAATTTTGTTTTTAGTTGCGGAAAAAAATGCTTGTTGGTGGCTTTGACCACCCACCCACCCCGGCATATGTGCCGGATTTTTTTTTTTTCACCCCCCCCCCCTGCCTGAAACGGAAAAAAAGGGTGGGTGTCCAAAATTGCCTGGAAAAAAAGACTGGAAACGGAAGAAATTGGGTGGGTGGGTCCCCCGAGGCCGGAAAAAATTAAAATGATCATACGGCCTGGAAAAAATTTCCGACCCCCCCCTGTTGTTATTGCACAATTTCCAAGAGATCAAGCCGGTGTCCAGTGCTACTGACATGGCGGGCGTCAACCAGAAGAATGCGCGGACAACGTTACCAAATGACGTCAAGCGCGTGACGGGCACGTGCCACCAACTCAACCAGAACACAGAACACGTAATAGTACCAGAACGCGTCATGTGTTCTCAAGACAGAACGCATGGGGCTATGCATATCTTGAGATGCGTTTGTTGTCGAAAAAAACATGTTTACAGGGATGAATATTGTGTTCTTCCTTTTTACGTGAGGCAGGTATGAGTTCGCAATGCATACAGCTAAACACAAATCAACTGTTTCAAGATAGCTCTCTCGAGTAGCACCAAGTTATGTATATTCCGATGGTTACACTGCCAAAAATAATTTCTTAATAAGATAAAATATCTTGAAACAAGAAAAACTATTTCCTGAAACAGGAAAATAAATCTTATTTTGGGAAATATACCCCCCAAGTCTGCTACATCAAGAAAATTTAAGAAACTCCCACCAGACAAGAGATAGTTTTCTCAAATAAGATAGATTTTAGTCTTGAAACAAGAAACAATTTCCTTACTAAGAAAATGGCTTCAAACATTAAATATATATTTCTTGTTTCAAGATTTTTTTTCTAAGTTAAGAAATACTTAAAGAAAATATTTCTAAACCAAGAATTAATTGTTATGTAGAAATTACTGCTGTATTGGAATAACTGTAAAAGTCCAACGAGAGCAAAATTGTGATCAAAAGTTTATGGTAAACATTGAAAAAGGTCCAACCAGACCAACCTGTTGATTAAATATTCTGAAAATTCATATTCATACTTAAATATTTGAACTACATGTAATACTACAGCTATAAGATTATATAATTGTTGACAAGTCACTCACTGTAACAGTTTTGTTTACATAACATTGGAAAAGGTCCAACCTGTTGATTAAATATTCTGAAAATGTTATTCATAGTTAAATATTTGAACTAATAATACAGCTAGAATTATATATTTGTTGGCAAATCACTGTAACAGTTTTGTTTACATAACAATAGTTTCAACAGATGTAATTTTGTTATTGGCAATCTGTCAGTAAGTGTTTTTATCTATTTCTCAATGCTCTTAGGGCATGCTGACCTTTATACAATTTTAATAAAATTTTGTTTGCACAATATAGTGGGTCGCCATTGAGGAGGCCTCCCTTGAAATCTCCAGTTGGCGGTTTGCCACACCATCCCGAACTAGACAAACCTCTTTGGTGGCCCCTTGCATTGAACCTATTAATTAAACCGGTACTTCAAGCTGGTATATACCCCTCTTATATAAGGATGGAAGATGCTACCAATTTCAAACCGATGGTATTTCTTCAGAGTTGACTCTCTTGTATTATGAAAGCAAGCCCAATGAGGCCATGCACCTATTGTATGTTTATAACACACAAAAGACTATATCTTAGCAGAATGTATGTCTCTGATGATACAAACAATAAAATATCCAATGTATCCATAGTTGAATTTCATTTGGCAATATAGGAAAGCATACAATATGACTTTATTTAGTTTCCACAAAGTATTTAAAGTAAAATATCCATCAAGTGATGTATTCTGCCTTGTCCTATATATTAAAATGCATGCAATGGACATGAGAAATGCTTAATTTATTGGTAGAGATGTCCATCTGATAATAAATACTGACATTTTAGGTTTGATACACCATTTCAGCTGGCTTGGTATCTTTTAAATTTGAAACCTAAGGGAATTTATTCAGCTTTGACTCTCTAAATTATGGAAGAAAGCCCAAATGAAGCTACTATTTGCATGTTAGTAACATGTATAAGGCTATATCTCAATAGAATACATGTCTCTGATAAAATGCACAATAAAATATCCATAGTTCAATTGCATTTGGCTATAGAGGGATGCATACAATATTGCTTTTATGTAGTTTCCACAGACTATTTTAAGTAAAATATCCATCAAATGATGTTTTCTACATAGCCTTGTATATTAAAATGCATGTAATGACCATGGGAAATGTTTAATTCATTAGTTGATATGTCCATCTGATAAAAAATACTGACATTTGAGGTTTAAAATACCATTTCATGGGATTATGGGATCATAAATATCAAACTAAGGGAATTTCTTCAGATTTGACTCTCTAAATAATGGAAGAAAGCCCATATGAAGCCACTATTTGCATGTTAATGACATGTATAAGGCTATATCTCAACATAATACATGTCGCTGATAAAATACACAATAAAATATCCATAGTTTAATTGCATTTGGCTATAGAGGGCTGCATACAATATTGCTTTTAAGTAGTTTCCACAGACTATTTTAAGTACGATATCCATCAAATAATGTTTTCTACCTTTCCCTATATATCATAATGCACACAGTGACCATGAGAAATGTTTAATTTATTGGGAGAGATGTCCATCTGATAAGAAATACTGCCATTTAAGGTTTGATACACCATTTCAGCTGTCTTGGCATCTTACAAATTTAAAATAAGGGAATCTCTTCAGGTTTGACTCTCTAAATTATGGAAGCAAGCCCAAATGAAGCCACTATTTGCATGTTTATAACATATATAAGGCTATATCTCAACAGAATACATGTCTCTGATGAAATCAACAATAAAATATCCATAGTTTAATTTATTTTGGCTATACAGGGATGCATACAACATGGCTTTTAGGTTGTTTCCACAGACTATTTTAAGTAAAATATCCATCAAATGTTGTTTTCTGCCTTGTCCTATATATTATAATGCATGCAGTGACTATGAGAAATGTTTAATTTATTGGTACAGATGTCCATCTGATAAGAAATACTGTCATTTGAGGTTTGATAGACCATTTCAGCTGGCTTGGCATCTTACAAATTTGAAATAAGGGAATTTATTCAGCTTTGACCCTCTAAATTATGGAAAAAAAGCCTAAATTATGCCATTATTGGCATGTTTATAACATATATAAGGCTATATCTGAACAGAATACATGTCTCAGATGAAATAAACAATACAATATCCATAGTTTAATTTGATTTGGCTATACAGGGATGCATACAATATTGCTTTTATGTAGTTTCCACTGAATATTTTAAGTAAAATATCCATCAAATGATGTTTTCTATCTTGGCCTATATATTATAATGCATGAAGTGACTATGAGAAATGTTTAATTTATTGGTACAGATGTCCATCTGATAAGAAATACTGTCATTTGGGGTTTGATACACCATTTCAGCTGGCTTGGCATCTTGTAAATTTGAAATAAGGGAATCTCTTCAGGTTTGACTCTCTAAATTATGGAAGCAAACCCAAATAAAGGTACTATTTGCATGTTTATAACATATATAAGGCTATATCTCAACAGAATGCATGTCTCTAATGAAATAAACAATAAAATATCCATAGTTTAATTTCATTTGGCTATACAGGGATGCATACAATATGGCTTTTATGTAGATTTGACAGACTATTTTAATTAATATTTCCATCAAATGATGTTTCTACCTTGTCCTGTATATTAAAATGTATGCAATGACCATGAGAAATGTTTAATTTATTAGTAGAGATGTCCATCTGATAAGAAATATTGCCATTTGGGGTTTGATACACCATTTCAGCTGGCTTGGCATCTTGTAAATTTGAAATAAGGGAATCTCTTCAGGTTTGACTCTCTAAATTATGGAAGCAAGCCCAAAATGAAGCCACTATTTGCATGTTTATAACATATATAAGGCAATATCTCAACCGAATACATGTCTCTGGTGAAATAAACAATAAAATATCCATAGTTTAATTTCTTTTGGCTACACAGGGATGCATACAATATGGCTTTTAGGTTGTTTCCACAGACTATTTTAAGTAAAATATCCATCAAATGATGTTTTCCAACTTGTCCTGTATATTAAAATGCATGCAATGACTATGAGAAATGTTTAATTTATTGGTAGAGATGTCCATCTGATAAGAAATAATGCCATTTGAGGTTTGATACACCATTTCAGCTGGCTTGGCATCTTATAAATTTGAAATAAGGGAATCTCTTCATGTCTGACTCTCTAATTTATGGGAGCAAGCCCAAATGAAACCACTATTTGCATGTTTTTAACATATATCTCAACAGAATACATGTCTCTGATCAAATAAACAATAAAATATCCATAGTTTAATTTCTTTTGGCTATACAGGGATGCATAGAATATGGCTTTTATGTTGTTTCCACAGACTATTTAATAAAATATCCATCAAATGGTGTAATTTATATCAGGCTCTGTGTATTAAAATGCATACAGTTGCAATGAGAAATGTTTAATTTATTGGCAGGAATGTCCATCTGACAAGAAGTAACAATATTTGATGTTTGTGACATCAACTCACCGGGCCAGGCTTGCTACAACTTTCAAACTAAGAGAATTCCTCACGTTTGACTCACTAAATGATGGAAGTTAGCCCAAATGAAGCAACTATTTGCATGTTTATAATGTATAAGGCTATATCTTTGCAGAAGGCATGTCTCTGATAATAAAAATGATAACATGTCTATAGTTCATAGTTCAGTTGGTTAGACAGGGTTCATACAATATGGCTTTAATTATAGTTTTCACAAACTAGAAATTTTAGAATATCTATAAAATGATGTAATCTACCTTGCCCTGTGTATTAAAAGTGCATGCAATAACCTAATACATGTTCAGTTCATTGGCAAGCCTTGTAAGCCAGTGCATTCTTTTATATATGATGCGAGGCTCCATATGGATGACTCACATATATAAGAGAATGCTCTAGCACATGGTATGTTAAGACTTTAATGCTGCACCAGCGAATTCCCGCCATGGTCATATATATATGGGGGAGGCCCTTTTAACATTTATTATTTATTTAAGTTTGAGCGAAAATATTTGCATTTAAGCACACATATTTGCGCTTAAGCACACATATTTGCGCTTAAGTTCAAATAACCTCTATCATTTAGGCTTAACCGCAAATGTTTATGCCTAAGCGTAAATCATTTGCGCTTAAACGCAAATGAAAAATAATACGCATTGACCACCCCACCCCCCCCCCCCAATTAAATTTAAATGGCACAGGTCAAAACACATCACTCAAGTCTATATTGGCCCACCATCTGAGTAATCCCGAGATACCTTTTATGAACATGCAAATTGTATAGATCTGTGTGCAGAACATGTCTCTATTATAAAATATACCAGATTTCTATGATGGACGAAATTGATAAGATTCACAACTATACACCTTTTACTGAAGTCGGACTCGGATTACAACGTTTGGTGTGTCCGCTGTTCGCTGACGCTGTTCTTTCGTCAGCCATTTTGGCAACAAAAAAGTTTCGAGGTCGGAAACGAAGAGATAAACTCCATTTGATCTGATTTTTCAGGTAAGTAAACTGTTGTAAAGTGTTTTCTCTTCACGAAAATGTTGTTACGAGTGATATACTTAATTGAACTACGATTACACGTGGTGATTTATTCATATTTTTCAAATGAAATGATGGTGAATTTTACTGTCGGTGAAATATGGTCGAAATTTTAGGATACGTTCAATCTGCTTGTCATTTGTTATGATTTGTCATGTTAAAATAGTAACATCTGATGGACTATGATTATATGGAATTGATCATTCGTATATTAATGTACCCATCCACAATATTCGCAAAACTGGGAAACTTGGCAAAATCGGTTTTTATTAAATTATATTTTGTGCTTAATTTCTATAGTAAATAAAAGCTAAGTATGCCGTAACTGGCTTGAGTGGTAAATTTTACTCTGCAAAAATCAATTCTGGCATAAAGCTATGCATAATTGATGTGTATTATCGGTCGAGATTTGTATGACAATAGTTGGAAAACAAAAAGGTCACAATTATTGAAAATATAACTTAAATGGCGATTGTATAGAAATGTACTTCTTCATAGAATAATTTTGAACAAATGTGAACATGATAATATTAAAAATAAAATGCTCATTCAATGATTCATTCTAGTTATTGTGTGGCCAATTCATCATTACCTGTACTAGTAAGAGGCCCCCCACCCCCCCTTTTCGTACGCCGTATTCCATGCCCTGTTATGAGGTACGCCGTATTCCGGCCCCTCTGTTAGGAGGTATTCGGTATTCCAAATATACCGGTATTCCATATTCGTACGCCGACCTTCCAAAAAATGAAGTTTTCATATATTTTTATGTATTCCATATGGCTGTTAACTGGTATTCTGTATTCCACCCTCTGTGTTAAGTGGTATTTCGTATTCCATGGGGGGTGGTGGCCTCATACGTGTACATGTAGTGTACGTTCAGACGACCACGATTAATTTGTAAGTAGAGGAATCAGGCCCGACAAGATCGTGGATAGTTTGTTCACAAAATTGCAATGTGGCGTCGTACATGATTATACCGTAGGTTGAACATCCTAAAGCATGTGATTGACTACACCGGTCATTTTCAGCTACAATTTTTATGCACACACCACTGCGAATCTTTCGTCACAAGTGGAGGTACCGGTATAAACCAAGGATACGCCTCAATTTGGCATCTAAAAATAGTAAAATCAAACAGTGCTTGATATTATTTTTGACCTACGATTTCGATGTGAGCGTGCGCAGTCCAATTATCAGTTATTTCCTATGATGGAAAAGTTTCGACAAGTTTACGATTGAATCGTGGTCATCTGAACTTTCACTAAGTGAATGTTCTGATGATCACGATTCAATCGTAAGTGGAAAGATTTTGTTGTGGGTAGTAACCGATACAGTGATAGTTGTACTGCGCATGGTCGGGCATTGTCATGAGTGATAAAAAGTAGTATCAAGCATTTTAGATGCAAAATTGTGGCGTATCCTTGGCTACCTCCACTTGTGACTGAATCAGAACTGTGAATGTACTTAAAAATTGTACAAAGTAAATAAAAGAACATAGGGTAGTTAATCACATGGTTAACCGCCGAGTCGCCGACAATATACTCATGTGTGATGACATCGTAATCGTGTCAACAAACTATCCATGATTTTGTCAGGCCCGATTCCCCCACTTACGATTGAACCATGGTCATCTGAATTGCTGAGGATGCTCACATTGTTGGTTGAATGAACTTTACACTTTGTTTATAAATATGTTTGCAAATTATAAAAATACATGTATCCATATCACATACATGTATATGCAGCATATTTTTCTTCTTATTACAGAAATGCCAGATTCATTAGCCACGGTCATTGTTATGGAACTACAGTACCGTGTAGTTATGATACACCAAAAGATATCACACCAAAAGTTGAAAATTAATACAACCACACGGATATCGTTAAATTAAGTTATATATGCATGTATAAGACGAATCACTATCTTGTATTTCCATGCCTGTTTGTGTAATGCCAATGAATGCGGCCTGACAACAGGCGATGGGTGGAGTTTAAAAATTGACACCAGAAACAATGTCGGCAACTTCAAAGTTCATGGTGTGCTACATTTAACCCCCTACTTGTATATACTATTTACAAATGTTCTATCAAGCATTCCCTTTGCTTATAGAAAGTATAGTTGGAAAAATAGACGAAAATGGCCATATGATCAGGCGGTCGGAAAATATGTTCAGGCATGTATGCTGATTTTTTTCGCTCGACCCTTGTTGGGACCCACCCCCGCGTCCAAACATCCACCGGTTTCCACCGCCACCATTCTAACAATAAAACAAATTTGCGGGGGGGGGTGTGGGCAGAGTCGGACTGGGCCAAAAAACCGGCCCGGGAAATTAATATAATACCGGCCATCTGTTCGGGGGGTGTCCACAGTCCACCTTGGGAAATTCCAACTGCACCCCCCCCCCCCCCCCCCCCCACACACTTGAATCAGAATCAGACCAAATACATGTTTTTGCATAATTCCATTTGCACCTCTGGCCTAATATATCTTATATATTCACAAACCATGGTTCTATATATTCCCGATATGAGACCATTCAGATATTTTTACCTGAAAAATTGCATAAATTCTAACATCTAGCGGTCTAACTCCAGACAAATGCACACACTCACACAGTTACGGACAAGAGATCAGGACACACCGGGATGTTCATTGTTGTTCGGCCCGGGGTGAGAAAATTTTGAAAACTATACAAGAAGCTCGCAAATCCTAGCATCTCTATATAGACTGGCATCAACTGAAGCGTTCCTATTTTGTTGTAAATTTCAATTGGGGGAGGGTCCGGGAGGGGTGTGAGATTTTTTTGGGATTTACAGCTGGAATCTCGAGATTAACGGGGTCTTTACGTGGTGTTATATGATGCTGACAAGTTCATTTAATGACAAACTTACGATTAGCCAATTCGGCTGGTTAAACAACACATGTGACGGCCCACGTCCGGAGTTTTCCCGGTCTCCCGATCGGCCAGTCCGCCTCTGCCCCCCTGCCCCCCCCCCCCCCATCGTCACATTATGCTCACATGGGGAACCTGCCAACTTCCCAATTTAGGTAACTTCTGTCTTTCCTCGCCGGTTTTCCGCTTCTCGGGTGATATATATTTATATATATATATATTGGCAGTACACATTATCCGAAGTAAAACATTTGACATGTGCAATAATTTCCGAATCAATATATTCTTAGAAGAGTGCCATCTTATTGGATACACGGCAGGTTAAACAACACATGTGGCGGTCAGTTTCATTTGCGGCCCAAGTTGTGGTTGGGGCCGCCCAACCACATATACCCCCCCCCCCCAAACCGTAAAAAAAAACCCCTCGTATTCTCGCTTGATAGAAAATCACGTGGAATCAGAATTTTTCCGGCCTCCGGCCCATCGGGAAATTTCCCGGTCTCCCGATCGGCCAGTCCGCCTCTGGGTGTGGGAGATTCACTGTAAACAGCTGTATATGAATTTCTGTGAATACTATTTCAGTATTTGTCATGGATGTTAACATTGACATGTAAATAGGAACGACTCATTTTGGGGTCATTCAGCAAAAAAACATGGCTGCCGGTCACCAGCCGGTGGCCATCTTGGAATTCAAAATTCAATCCATTAGCATGAGCTACAAGCTATACTGTTTGTCTGATCATCATGAAATTTGTCATTTCTGTTTTATAAATACCGGTATTTCTCTTATTGTAATGAGTTTTAAGCCAAACAGTCATACGACTTGCAGGAAAAAAACATTTTAGTTGCGGAAAAAAATGTTTGTTGGTCCCATCAAGTTCATCCACCCCGGCATACGTGCCCGGAAATCCCCCCCTGATATGACGGCCAATATTTTTAAAGAAGTCAATCCGCGGTATAAGTGGTATATACTGGTATGTGTGATATTTGACATGCAGAAGTACTAGTTTGTGCTGCTATCTTCTAGTATACATAATTATGCTTGTATATTATACAGTATAATTTGTTCAATTCCCCAATGATTATGTATAATTGTGTTTACTAGTATATGCATGGAAATAGAGTATTTGTGAACTCACCTATTCAAGTAAAGATGATAAAATCAAATGTTGTATTGACACATTGCCCCCCCCCTCCCCCCCCCCCCGGGGGGGTCGGAAACAAATTTCAGGCATGTATGGCATTTTTTCCCTTTCGATCATTTTTTGTACCCACCCACCCAAATTTTTTTCCGTTTTCGGCAGTTTTTTTCCGACCATTTTGTTTACACCCACCCCCCTTTTAACACTAAAACAAAGATTTGCGGGGGGAAATTCAGCTGTATATGAATTTCTGTGCATACTATTTATCATGGATGTTAACATGGACATGTAAATAGGAATGAGTCATTTTGAGGTCATTCGGCCAAAAAAACATGGCTGCCAGTGGCCATCTTGGATTTCAAGATTTGCAACAAAATACAACACGATAACTGCCTGCAGTCAGTTTACCAGTTATAATTACATTATTTCTCTCATTCAAAGTGGTTTTGAAGCCCAACTCATTGCCAAAACACTAAAAAAACAAGCAGGAAATTTTTGTTTTAGTTGCGGAAAAAATTGCTTGTTGGTGGCTTTGACCACCCACGCACCCCGGCATATGTGCCGGAATTTTTTTTTTCACCCCCCCCCCCCCCAAGCTGTTTAACTTGCCTTAAAACATTTACAAATATATGATATTTACAAGACCAATATGATATCATACCGGTACCTATATACATGTATCTGGAATGTTTTTGGGAATATTTGGTGCAGGTACCGGTGTACAGAGGCGGACTGGCCGATCAGGAGACCGGGAAAATTCTGATTCCACGTGATTTTCTATCAAGCGAGAATCCAAGGGTTTTTTTTTACGGTTTGGGGGGGGTATATGTGGTTGGGCCGCCCAACCACCACTTGGGCCGCAAATGAAACCGACGTGGGCCGCCACATGTGTTGTTTAACCAGCCGTGTATCCAATAAGATGGTACTCTTCTCACATAAATTCATGAGGGCAGAGGCGGACTGCATGGCCGATCGGGAGACCGGGAAAATTCCGGACGTGGGCCGCCACATGTGTTGTTTAACCAGCCGAATTGGCTAATCGTAATTTTGACATTAAATGAACTTGTCTGCATCATATAACACCACGTAAACACCCCATTAATCTCGAGATTTTAACGGCAACTCCCAGCTGTAAATCCAAAAAAATTCTTACGCACCCCTCCCCCAATTGAAATTTACAAGAAAATAGGAACGCTTCAGTTGATGCCAGTCTAGTTTATCGGATTCGAGATTTTCTTGTATAGTTTTCAAAATGTTCTCACCCCGGGCCGAACAACCATGAACAGCCTGGTGTGTCCTGGTCTCTTGTCCGTAGCCGTGTGCATTTGTCTGGAGTTAGACCGCTAGATGTTAGATTTTATGCAATTTTTCAGGTAAAAATATCTGAATGGTCTCATACCGGGAATATATAGAACCATGGTATATGAATATATATGATATTAGACCAGAGGTGCAAATGGAATTAATTATGCAAAAACATGTATTTGGTCTGCATCTGATTCAAGGGGGGGGGGGGGGTGCAAATGGAATTATGCAAAAATATGTATTTGGTCTGATTCTGATTCAAGGGGGGAGGGTGCAGTTGGAATTTTCCAAGGTGGACCAAACAGATGGGCCGGTATTATATTAATTTCCCGGGCCGGTTTCTTGGCCCAGTCCGCCTCTGCCGGTGTAACACGTCACCCCCCTCCTGTCTGGATATCTTCCTCCATGGGGGAGTGTATTTGCGAATGTCCTCAGATATCTCACTCGCACACCCTGGGCATTTTCCCCCATGTATGACTAAAAGAAAATTCACTCATTTAATATCGTTTGACCCTGAAATGGCCAGAAAGAAATGTTTTATGAGATTTAAGTTTGTTTTTTTATTTTTTATTTTTGTTTGTTCAAGTAACATATATCAAATGAGTGAAATTTTAATTTAGTCATTCATGGGGGGTGGTATCCAGAGTGGGGGATATATCCAGGGGGGAGATATCTGTTACACCGGTATATGATGCCGGTACATGTATTTGTAGCTGTTTCTGACCATCATGCAGCATTTGAATGGATATAATTTACTGTTATAACTCGGCCCCCGGGTGATCAATTTGGATGATGTATCTTAATAATATGTATATGATCAGTCATTCCTCTTTTCTGATGTCATTACAAGCATTAAAATCTGTTTTTTTCAGACAGGAGGAGCTGCTTGACTGGATTGAGACATCAAAATTTCATTCAAGGCCTGATATGATTATCTGATAACCAATCATAGAATCATGTTTCCTGTCAGAGTGCTTCTTGCAGACACTGCATGGTGACCCTTAATACCAATATTATTAATTCTGTCCAAGACTGGATGAGGAAGGATTTCAAATGTTATTCGGTGTACATGTACTGGATACATGTACTGTAGATGTTATCGGTATTCGTTCATGCATGACAATGATGATGACATGTGTGTTGTTGCTGTGTGATAGTGAGTCCTGAGTCTCCTGGCTATACACATGTACCATATGTATACCTACGGTCGGTATGCACTGAATCCAGTACCATGCTTACCTGGTAACTAGTGCACACTGCAGCGAAGGGGAGGCTTTAATTTATAACCAAATGACGATCAATGTGTTCATCAAAGGCCATAATGACACATATGTATGCATTCCTTCCTTGATGGAGACCGATCAGTGACCTCTACATTTTATCAGACTTATGTGGTGAAAATCTTGGCAAGTGAAGTTAGTGAATTCAATTCTACAACAGACGTGTACTTGTATGCTTCATCGAGTCTCAGAAAATGTGCACTATGGCATCCAGCGTATGCATAATATTTTTTATATTTCATACTACATTGACCAGAATTTGGAGGTGTACCAGTTTCAAATCTCCACACAAAGCACAACAGTACCCATGGAACAGTCTCAAGCCTTGTTTCTGAGCTTATCTGAAGGATATGAACTTTTAAGTGACATATTATTGCAGTATGTCAATATAATCAGATTCATGTACACATACAGGCCTTAAAATCCATAACAGAATCAAAATATTCTAATGTTCCTTTATCTTTGTCAACCTGCTGTATCACCAAGTAATCTGTACAATGAGCTTAAAGTGGCTTATACATGTACCATACATGCACATTTAAAGATAGATAATCCGAGTTCACGCTCCTCAATTACTATTTCTTTGGCTTCGGGACAAAATATAAATTTTTGAAATCTGTTATTTTTCACCGCCTTGAATATTTCCCGGCCTAGCAAATATTCAACGAGCCGACTGAGTCGACTGACCTAATCTTGATACCAAGTTGCGATGAACAAAATGTTGATATATAACATGTTTTGGAAAATGTTACACTAGAGTTGACAGTACTTAGTTAGCATTATGTTTTGGTATTTAATCGATTAAGAAATGTTGTTCTTGGAATCTGATGGTATGGAGACCATCAATTCAGATTGTTTACCTTTAATTGTCCATGCTGACTTTAAAGCATAACATATGTTATCTTTATTTTTTGTATCCCTTTATAAAATGGGGTGATAAATTTATATTATACTCACATCTGGTCTTTCGATATTCTGTGAGTTAATTAATTTATATGAAAGAATGTCATTGCATGCTAGCAATTCTGATAAACATCACTGTTACAGTGACATTACCATCCAATGTTGAATAAGTCCAATAAGATGCCAAAGTTTAATAAAAACTTAACCCTTCCATGACTGGAGATTCCTGAAATGTTGCTAAAACCCTGCGCCAATGCATTCTCTTATATTTGCGAGTCTCCAAAATGGAGCCTCACATATATAAGAGAATACATGGCCTAACAATATTTACCTTGACCTTGTAATCCAGTGCATTCTCTTATACATATGAGGCTTCCTATGTGAGACTTGCATATATACAAGAATTCACTGGTACATGATCTTTAATGCTGTACCAGCGCAGCTCCCATCATGAAAGGGTTAAACATTGCATGGCCAAAGCATTGAAAAATATTCTGAAAATAATATTTTAATAGACTAAAATATGTTTAACCTTCTACGCGATTACTAGTAGCAATGTTTGTTGACAAATCACTGTAACAGTTTTGTTTACATAGCAATGGTTCCAACAGGAGAAATTTCGTTATTGGAAAACTTTCAATAATTAATATAGGAATCAGGAATTCATGTTTTTCTGAGTGGTGATGTTTTTACGAACTGTTGTATGTTATATGTTTGGCATATTTACTCACTATGAGTGCCTTGGGTCCCTTTAAAATGATTTGAAACACTCAATGAAATATCTGCACACCAGTAGATTATTTTGTAGGGATTTTAGTGTGATGAGAGTCAGAATCATGATTCTTCGTTTGAGTCTGGTAAAAAGCAGCTGATTTGATGTAGAAATGCTATAGTTGATTCTTGCAAAATTTTAAGGCCTGTATACATTCGCTTTTATCCATCAAAGGTGCTCCAGACACTTCATACTGCTATAATCATAGTATGTACATGTACCTTGTTTTACAAACTTTTATGTTATTTTGCATGACCGCACTTCAAAGAACTCTAAAGCCGCTCATGCACTTGATGCATCAATTTAAAATTCTGCAACTTAATGCATCAATTTAGAATTCTGCACTTTTATCCGCATTTTTATCACAAAAAGTCTGGAAATACTAGTGAGTACTAGTGCTATACTATTAAACATGTAGACTATATACTGTGAAAAGACTTGATAAAGTCTTAATAAATTTAACAGTTGTTTCCAGTAGAAGATAGAGAAAAGCTCTTTAAGTTCCATATTTGCAGTGTTTTACACTGCGCATTAAGAGCATCTCCTTTTATTCTCAGCAGAATATATGCAAACAACATGGTATAAATTATAATGAAAATGAATTTATGACTCCAGCCAATAATTCATTATCATTATAAATACCATGTTTGCATTGTTCATAGAGCACACAGGTGTTGCACTTATCCATGGGCAAAATTCATTCATTTGTTGCATATATTCTGTTGAGTATACAAGGAGATGGTCTCATAAATGGCCGGATTTAGTGTACCCTTTAATGCTTGTAATACATGCATGTACTAGTACCTGTTTTGACCAAGTTTTCCCTGTCCACAACTTGTGGTATCGGTTGGGTTGATGCTGTTTTGGACCGAGTCCCACCCCGATACTCTTCTATAATGGACTTTACGCCCAGAATTGTGGGTTGAAGTTATCTTGATTGTAGCACTACCAGTATTTCGTCAGATTAGGTCAAAGTGACGCTTTTTTATAAGAACATAGAGGGCAGCCTTTCCCAAGTGTGATGATTTCAAACCTGCATATACTTAAAGTAATTGACCATCTCTAACGTGGTGTTACCCAGGTAATGCTGTGGTATTACACTGCAGTAATTTCCAACACCATGGTAAGGTTGTCACTTGAACACAAAACAGCACCACGATGGATGCGGTATGCAATTAAAATGCAGTGATTCTCCTTATATCTTTGGAACTTAAAGGAATGGATGGCCTTCGTTATAGGTTATAATTTATAAATAACATTTACAAAAAGTTTCCCAAGAATATACTAATAGTATAGGATAATGTTCATATGAATGCGTTATTATCCACAAAACACACTTTGTGTGAGTCAATCGTTTGTTTATATACAGCAGTAAATAGTGAGCGATAAGCAAAACACTCAACACCGTTGCGATTGTTTAATTGAGCGATTCATGGTGACCCATTCAACACTACAAAATCTTGAGAGGTTATAGAAGAGTAGCCGGACAGGACTCGATCCAAAACAGTTTCAACTGCAGTAATGCTCTAAGTAATCAACTCCTTAACCACAGCAGAATTATGGGTAACTTTTCAGGATTTAGTCGGAAATATGGCTTGTTGCCATTCATCGGAAAGCTCTCAGAGAGCTTTCCGATGAATGGCAACAAGCCATATATCCGACTAAATCCTGAAAAGTTACCCATAATTCTACTGTGTTTAAGGAGTCGATTATACTCGGGGCATTACTGTATTCGATATCTCAAGCTGTTGCATACCGAAAAGACAACAGTAAACCTGCAATCTGCATGATTCATGAAACAGCTATTGAAACCATGCTGTATATACTCAGAATTACACAATTTTGTTTATGGGTTTGTTGATATGACACGAGTGCTAGCGCACAATGACGGAATGAACAGCACACCCTAGAGTTCTATCTTTCCTCAATGGCACAAGTGCCGTATCAACAAATCCATTAATACAAGTGTCTTTCTGTGTTTATTACACATCACCCGTCCTAGAATATGTGCATTTAAAAATACAGGGTTACGATGTTTATTAAGGCACATACAGTGCTTGTTTTGTCATGTGTGATGATTTGTTTTCCTATCGTTTGAACTGGATACTCAAATAACAGAAATTGTTATATATTTTTTTTTCAACCGACAGATTTGAGGTAACTCTTTCTATAAATATATTGAAAATCATGTGTCGGGATGTAATTATTAGCAATCAATATATTTTTTGTTGCGTATATAGGTTTATACAATTTTAAGAGGCAGAACAAGATACAGGTACTTTGTATAGTTTCATTTCGCGAATGTACACAGTATCTTGTTTGGCCACTTGCAATTTTAGAAACCCATAACTGTAACGAGAAATTGTTGATTGTATATTTAAAGTTTAAAGGTACGGGAGGCCTTGGCGGTGGGTATGCTGTGAAAATATTTCCACCGGTCAAAAACCGCCACAAACAGAAAGAATATTAAAATGCAGACAGACTTTGTCCGTATACAAATAAGAAATATCGCATAAACAGTATGTTATTGTCATATGTTTGACCATTCTTATGTAAACAAAAGCATAAAAAGGTACTTTCCTGGTGTTTGTTTATATTATGATGGTAAACATAAAGAGCGTTCATTGTTGCTGAATTTTGATATGGAACGAATAAAGAGCATTTATATCATTTGTGTGTGATTAGCCAGTAACACTGTGCTGCCTTCTGTAACACAATCAGGCTCCTGCTTAGGTAAAATATAGTAGGTCTTTATGATAGCATGCTGTTTACGCGATGGTCATGGTATATATGAACAAAACTGTATGCGTTTTAATGTTTTCTGTTTACGGTGATTGAAACAAATATGAATATTTTGGACAACTAAGGCCTCCCGTGCCTTTAAGCCCCCTTATTGTCTCTATTATAGAAGTTTTTATATTCAGAATAAATGTCAATTGTATATTTTAAAACACAATTGAAATTATATATTAATTTAAAATTAAATGTTTTTCTTAATTAAGAATTGTTTTCTAATATATCTTTCCTAATTGGGAAAAATATTCCTAGTTAAGAAAACTTGTTTTCCTTACTTAGATTTATTTTCCTGCTTGAGAAAATCTCATTCTAGAAAAAATTGGCTCACTTAAGAAAAAATATCTTGACGATATTTCTAACTATAGAAAATATAATTTCTTGTTCTAGATTAATTGTATAGCTTTCTTAAATTTCTAGCTATTCTCCCAAGATAATCGCAGTATCTTAAACTTATCTTATTTCAAGAAAAATAAACTTATGTGAGAAAAACAATCTTTCCTACATTAAGAAAAAAAAATCTATACTAAGATTTGTTTACTAGGATTTTCTTACTAAGATTACTGTGTTTTCTTAAAGAAATTTTCTCAGACAAGAAATTTTCCCACCCTTTCATTTCTTGACCTAGAAAATATGTTTTTTCTTATTTTTCTAGCTATTCTTCCAAGATAATATCTCATTTCAAGATTTTTTTTTTCCTGAATTGAGAAAATATTTTTGGCAGTGTATAGACGCTGGCACTTTAAAGTTTATATATATCGTTAAGCATGCAAGTGTGTATGCAGTTGCGTTTGATATGTATACAAATTTATCAATTGCATTATAAATAAGACACGAATTTTGTCATGAGTCAATATCAGAACACATAAACCCTAACCCAGAACACCAGTGTTCTCTTAGCAGAACACCGATGTTCTAAAATGGAACACAAAAATTGACAGAAGAACACATAGAGGTCCCACATGGAACGCATGAGAACGCGTCATGCGTTCCGCACTTTTTATAGTGTAGCTATAGCTATAATATGAATGGTACGTGACACGTAATGGAGCAACCACACAGGCTGTGCCTCGAATTTGATTTTTATCGGCAACATAACGCTAAGAGTAATAATGTAACAGCATGCACAATGGCCCCGCGGTTGAGACGACATGACAATATTTTCATGGATTGTGCAATCCTGTCTCGATTCTGGCGCGCAAACTAACATGACGTAAATGACGTCGTGAACCGTGCCAAGACGTCTTCTCTGGTTTTCATTGAGCTAACTAACGAAATTGGTCTGAATGAAACTAATATGCCTAAATTGCATGTAAATTCTTCGGAAATTGTAAAGTTGACAATTTTATTTTCGTCTCGTTGGTCCTCTGCCGATTCCACAATTTAAACAATCTCCAGACAGCTACCAACCGGAAGTCACGTGTCAATTTCACCAAAAAAACGTACACACCACCCGAAATTGGCTCATCACTATATATATATAGAAAATATAGAAAAATTTATATAACGTCATCATTCACCTGCGCCTAAGGTATAAGCACCAACGCGCGCTTCGCGCTCTTGTGGTTGATAATACCAACTATAGTAGAAAATTGCTCCAAAAGTTTGATATATCAACATTTTGTTAAACGCAATTTGGTATCGAGAGTATGTCGGTCGGCATTCATCGAATATTTGCCAGGCCGCCAAATATTCCAGGTGGTGAAAAATACAGATTTCAAAAATCGATATCTGCATGATATCTCTGAGCTTTGATGGGTGGGCTCCTCGACTCGAATCAAATATTTTTTTATATCCGAAGCCTAAGAAATAGTAATTTAGGAGCGTTAATTCGGATTATGCAACTTTAAACTATCGAACAATTTTAACTAATGGTCGGTCTGAAACAATCCAACTGATGTTGATTCAGACGTAAACTGCATGTTATATCACTACTACTGGTCGCTGTGATCTACCAAATAGAAGATAGCTACCACAAGGCGGCGTTACCGTTCCCATAGGCAAATTCTACTTGGAAACACCCCAGCCTATACATATATAGTTCCAACAGTTTAGGACACAATTAGCAATGTCGCGACCGTATAGCAATGTGTGTTTTGTTTCCGATCGATTGACTGCAAGCTTTATTATATGCCAGATGGGGATCAATTGCCAAAAAGGTAGGTGCCAATTTTTGTTTCAAATCGGAATTTTTTGTTGCAGATTCATTTTTTTCATAACGATTTGCTAAATTGGCAATCGGTAGCGCGAACCCTGGATGTATAACACGCACCCGTTAAACTCAAATAAGATTCCTCATAAGATAGAAATAAGATTCATCTCTATGGATTTGTGAAGGGGAAAACACGGTTGATGAACTATATGATATGTGATTAACCAGAAGGAGTATATACACCTTAATTAGTCCCACAAGACGCGTGCTTTGTGCGTTCGTCTCTTGGGGAAGACCATGCCGGGTATAAGGCTGTCACATATACACAACGGCTTCATACAATCAATACTATACGACATCCCCAGCGGATTAGTATATCGATAGCGGTAAACACATTAAAGATCATATTTCCATGGCATCTAACCAATATGTCCCTCCCAGTGATCGCTTTGTTTGAATTCTCCACATGTTCCCATGTCATGGCGATTTATGGAGTCTAAACCAACAGCTGCAACAACAGGAATACCACACGTCAATATGACAGTATCGGAAAGACTGCAATGTCGACACATGCAACAATCGGCCTTATATATGGATCCGGAGTAATAATTTCATCCTCAGAAAAAAATATTGCATGAAAATGCGCCATCCTGTGCCGTCTGCATATACATGTACTAAAATCCATATAAAGAGAGAGAGAGGTATCCGGCCAGGTCTTTGTTATGTTCAACCTTGACCACCTTAACCCTCCCATGACTGCATGGAGATTGCTGAAATTTTGCGAGAACCCTGTGCTAATGCAATCTCTTATATATGCGAGTTTCCCATATGGAGCCTCGCATATATTTATATACATTTATTTCCTCCTTGATATACAGCGAGCTTATATACATTTTGACAGACAATAAACAAGAACTTAACACATATACAGACATGCAAACACATTTCACTCGAAGAAATGCAAACGTATATACATGTACACCCCACACAAATACACACAGACGCACACACACCACTGTCATCCTTTATAGTTATTCACATATATATACACACACCCTTGTACACACACCCTTACGCACATACACGCGTGTAACATACACACAGCCATACGAACATATATACATAGACCCAAATACACGCTCGCTCGTATTACTTACCTGCATGCACTCAAACATACACGCATGTCCAAACGGAAAGCCATGGCGGACAATTGACATGAAAAAAGATGAGCATACATGTATATGGTCAAATACAACCGTGATATCACATATTGACGGTTTATCTCTCGTTCAAAATTTGACTTTATAATCCGGTAAAATGCGAATTTGTTTGATTTCGATATTGTGATATTGTACAATGCATGCAGGGCCTGTAAATTGGCTTGTTTGGTTGGTGCTTTAATTGCACATAAGCCTACGTACTGCTTCAGCGAGATCTATGGTGCTTCGATATCCAAATCTGCAAAACTTACCTTAACGCTTTTCTATGATCCAGATTTGTCATGCAATTGATGATTGTGTGAGAAAAGTAAATGGACAAACCATACTTGTTGTGGCTTAATAATAAATTATCTTTCATGCTGCTTCTTTTCCTGAATTCCCAGTGAAATACACGAACCCGTAATTTTACAAATGAGGGTAAAATATAGGGAAAGGATGACAAATAAGGTTGTAAACAGGGTTTTATTCTAAATCGCGGTCATGTGACTTGTTGTCATGATTTGTCTCACAAGACAAACATGTGGCATCAGACACGAAGACGCCGAATCCAAGACAAACATGTGGCATCAGACACGAAGACGCCGAATCCAATAAAAGAGCACATATATTCCATTAATTGTAACATGGCTTCCCAGGTGCCGTGCTCACCGAGACATTGTAATGGATACCCTGTTGACAGAAGTGATATCTTATATCTGGTTGTCTTCCAAGAAGAGTACATATTATTTATGTTTGCTGTATAAATTAGACTCATTACAGTCTCCAAGTGCAAACATGTTTATCAGAGATGGGGTCGATTAGCCTCGATTTTCCATTACAATTGCGAGTGGCAATGACATCATTCTACCCAATCCGTTAGTGTCGTCCAATTCAATTTATTTAATTAATACCACAACTGTTGGAAACTTTGTTAACCTCCCTGGCGTCAAATCTCAGTGAATATATACATGTATAGGAGAGCAGCATTTTGAATTTTGTAAAATGGAAAATCTGCTATATATATCTTGCTGTCATCACCGAAGATTGTGCGTTTATCGTGAAAAACTCAGTTTCCATGGTAACCATTCAATATCATTGAAATTCATGAAATATCCAATGGTTGAGTAAAATGAACCCGTTGCTTATATTATCCTCACGTAGGATCGATTAATCTCGATTTTCCATAACCATTGCTATTGGCAAGGACATCGTTTTATCCTATCCGTAATTGTCGCCCTATATATTCAATTTATTTAATAAATACAACAACTGTTGGAAACTTTGTTAACCTCCCTGGCGTCACGTCTCAGTGAATACATGTTTATGAGAGCAGCATTTTGAATCTTGTAAAATGAGGAATATATATATTATATGTTGTTATCTTAATTTGGTAGATTGTAGCTCATCTGACAGTAACTATCCTGATTCTTAGCACAGAACTGTCACCCCGAAATGTCGGGGGTTGGTGCATTTTCAGCGCCATAAAATCAAGGTTTAACCCTGGTTTCAAATCGGAGACATGTTCAGCTTATTTTTTTTTTTTTGCATTTCAGAATTCTCTTTGCTGATATTGTTGGCTTCACAGCTCTGTCGTCTAAATGTTCAGCTTATTTTTTACATTTCAGCATTCTCTTTGCTGATATTGTTGGCTTCACAGCTCTGTCGTCTAAATGTTCAGCTTATTTTTTACATTTCAGCATTCTCTTTGCTGATATTGTTGGCTTCACAGCTCTGTCGTCTAAATGTTCAGCTTATGTTTCACATTTCAGCATTCTCTTTGCTGATATTGTTGGCTTCACAGCTCTGTCGTCTAAATGTGCAGCTGCTGAGCTGGTTAAGACACTCAATGAATTGTTCGCCAGATTCGACATGCTTGCCAGCGTGAGTACAATTTTCAAAACGTTCCATGGAATTATAATTAAATATTCATTCTTGATTAATTGCTGTATCCTCATGAGCGGTGCTCCGGTCTATTCCTCGACAGCTTGTGTGGTAAGATTATCCCAATACACGTATTAAATTTGTCCATGTGCCATTTACTTCGACCTATACCATGCAACTAAGTTTTTCCTATATCGGATACTGAAAGTCGTCTATCCCTTTAAATATGACATAACTTGAGCTCCCCAGATAATACAATGCCATTATAACGAACCAAAGCCGGACGCTTTGGGCCGTATATAGGCTATATCTGATTTTGTGACGTCACCAATTATTATCTAATACGACACTGCTGTTTTGAATTTTTGCGAGCACTTTTGTCGCACAGTAGATCGGTGGGCTTTAAGCATTAATGTCGTAATCTGAATTAAACGTACATACAGCGTCAATAATATAATGGTTAATTTCAGTAAAATACTCCCCTTCAGACAACAACCAACAGTCTTGACTTTTGAATACTTTCAGTTTGATGTTTGTAGTTATATTCTCTAATAATTTGTTCAACAGGAATGGCTTTTAAAAGTTTTTAGGTTTTAAGTCTGAGTCGGTGAGCTCGTAGCTCGTAGTCTCTGATTTCTCACATGCCTTGATGTATGATAAAAAGACACAGATATATCCTAGCTCGTGCGTGTGTTTTAGCTGTGGTTCGTTAATTACGCTAGCGTATGGTCATATTATTTTATAATTTTGGCTGCGTTGAGTTGATATGTAAAGCATAACATTTTGATGGACACGTATTAGTCGAACACATTCAAAATATATACATGTACGTGTTTCAAATACGCGAGTCTACAATCAAGGTTTAAATGGACTCAAGGCCTTCGAAGTGTGTTCATGCGAAATAAAATCTGTAAAAAAAAAACCATCATTAACAAGTACACGTAAACAGGGACGTTGTTAGGGGTTCCAACTTGGGGGGGGGGGTGAGACCATAAAATGTCCAACTATATAGGATTTGGTGTAATAAATTTTCCAACTATATAGGATTTGGTTTTGAGTAATGCAAAATTCCAATATTGGCTTAATGTCTTACTAATTTGGGTTTCTATCTGTTCTTTTTAAGAGTATGGACTGTGTAAATAACATTTAAGACACTATTAACAAGAATGACATAGCATTGATCCATGTTTTATGTATTGAGTACACAGTGCATGCAATACATTATATATGATATTAATCAGAATATGGTTGAGGAACGAATACGAGTTACATGTATTCCAATTCCAAGGAGTCACAAGTTATAACTCACACATATGGTTGGGGAACGAATACTTGTTACATGTATTCAAATTCCAATGAGTCATAAGCTATAACTCACACGATGTAACAAGTATGCATGCTGAATGATTGTTATAATGTTAAAGCTGTCCTCAGAAAGATATGGAGGTTTGACATTACTAATAGACTAGTGCCCATGAATCTATGGTTGGTACAACATATCAGTCTGAACTTGAAGGAAATGCTTTGCTTTTAATTTCATATATGTGTTCAGGTAATGAGTACTACTGGAATTTATTTACTCAAATGACTGTGTATTAACTTGTAATATTGACATTACATTCCTACCTTGCAGGACAAATTTAAATAAACTGATTAACATACTGCTATGAGAGGAACTAAATGTATAAGTATAAGTACAACTATTAGAATTTGAGTCAAGAAATTTCCAACTATTGACAATTTTGGTCCTCATTGGGGGAGGGTGAGACACCCCACCCCTGTCGGTACGTCCATGCATGTAAGACTATAACAATTGTATTCGTATTGTCATTATTAATAACACTCTCCATCAACGTCCAAAATTTAATAAAGATATGACGGTAACCATTGGAAAAGGTCACAACAATGAAAACTAATCTGAAAATCTTATTTAGACTAATATTTTTGAAATTACAACAGGATTATCGATGTTTGCTTACAAATCACTGAAGTATTTCCGTTGACATTACGATGGTTTCAACTCGCGAAATTTCGTTATCGCGGAGCTATCAATAATTAATATAGTTCGTTATCGCGGACCTATCAATAATTAATATAGTTCGTTATCGCGGAGCTATCAATAATTAATATAGTTCGTTATCGCGGAGCTATCAATAATTAATATGAGAAGTTCATCTACTTCTCAGCGTTCTTCTTGGTGGTGATCTGTTTACAGACAATTCGACACACAGCTGTATGTCATTCAGCTTATTTTTACATTTCAGAAATTATAACTTATCTTCTTTTATTCAATTTGATCCGAATTCTTGACCAGTTGCTCTTTAACCCTTCAATGACTGGATCATCCTTATGTTATATATAAGAGTCTCCCATAGGGAACCTGTCATATAAAAGAGAATGCATTGACCTAGCACTATGTACCTTGCCCTTGTAAGCCAATGTATTCTCTTAAATGTATATGGGAGACTCAAATATATAAGATATTGCACTGGGACATGATATTTAATGCTGCACCAGCGCAGCTCCCGTCATGAACCTCACGAAAGGATTATATTCCAGAATCGGGAGCAGCTTCGAATTAAGATATTAGGAGACTGTTACTACTGTATATGCGGTGCCCCAGAGCCTCGACCTGACCACGCTGTGATGTCGGTTTATATGGGGCTGGATATGGTCGTAGCCATCAAGTAAGTCAAACTCACCACCACGTTATGGGTCGAAGCTACATTAACCCTTTACCCAACAGAAGGGCCCTGTGCCAATGCATTCTCTTATATATGTGAGTCGACCATAGGTCGCCTCGCATATATAAGATAATGCATTGGCTTAACACATTAAAAATTATAAAATTATAAAAGTTTTTAAAAAAGATTTTTTTTTAGGCCAATGCATTCTCTTATATATGCGAGGCGACCTATGGTCGACTCGCATATATAAGAGAATGCATTGGCACAGGGCATAACTGTAACTATCACTATGTGGTCAAGGAGCCGGTTTCAATGATATCCATATTTGTATGGTTCTATTGAGACAGACCGAAGATATTTTAGGCTGTTGAAGCTTTATTTGGCCGGTTTTGGCCGGTTTATTGGGTAAAGGGTTAACATCTTGATTTCATTATGTATTGTCCTAGTCAGTTATAAAATCATGAACTCGGTCAATTGTTGCCTTGTATGTTTTTGGGATATTATGGACAGATAAGAGACATAGAGGAATGTATGTGATGTGTTGACGTTTAATTTTAAATGAAAATCTATCATTTAGAACATTTTAAGTGAAAGGTGTTTGTTGAAGGCTCAATGTTGTCCTTTGGGAATAATAATGCAAATGTGTTTACAAAAGGAGTTTCCTAGGAATTTGTGATGTTGGAAATGTTGCCTGGAATTTTCGAGAAGAGCGTTTGTAACAAAATTCAGTTTCAGCAAAATTTGATGTTTGCTTTTAACCCTTTTTATAATCATTTCCTGTCGTCTGCTCCTATTTCCCGAACATCCCTCAAATAAAGAATAGATCATTCCAATGTATAATTGTATAACTGAGTGGAGAATCCATTCTGTATAGAAAGCGTTCATTTCCAGGAAAGTTAAAGAAGACACAGGAGCCAATGTCGATATGAGGGTGGGAATACACACAGGGTCGGTGCTAGCGGGGGTCATGGGACAGAAACAGTGGCAGTTCGACGTACTTGGAAAGGACGTCACAACAGCCAACAAACTCGAAAGCGGAGGAGTACCCGGGTATGTACAATTCTAAAAATTCTGTTGTTGAGTGTAATCTATATTAAAATCACCACTAAGTTATCTAAAGTATAAACCAGAAAAAAATTCCCGCCTGACTCGCCCGATCGGCCTTATGTAGTTCGGGAAATTTAAGCGATCTGGGAGAGGACTTACAAAACAGACACAATAGGCTTGTTGTCTCATCCCATTCCAATCACACATAATCATTCATTAGCATTTTTGTAAAATATTCATCTTGTTTTGTATTGGGAATAAATATTGTTTACACCAAAATTCAAAAGTTTATCCTCGCTAATTCAATGATATATATATATTGAGAGATATAGTTAGTGTATAGCGTGCTCTTATTTAGATCTTAAAACCTCAAGTTAAGCATAGTAATAGATAGCCAAAGTTTATCCTTGCTAATTCAATGAAAATATTTTGGAAATGAATGTAGTGGATTTTTATGTTATTGAGGGACACGGCGCTGTGGTCGTTAATGAATGTAGTGGGTGTTTGTGTTTTTGAGGGATACGGCGCTGTGGGTCGTTAATGAATGTAGTTGGTTTTTATGTTTTTGAGGGATACGGCGTTGTGGTCGTTAATGAATGTAGTGGGTTTTTGTGTTTTTGAGGGATACGGCGCTGTGGTCGTTAATAAAAGTAGTGGGTTTTTATGTTATTGAGGGATACGGCGCTGTGGTCGTTAATGAATGTAGTGGGTGTTTGTGTTATTGAGTGATACGGCGCTGTGGACGTTAATGAATGTAGTGCGTGTTTGTGTTTTTGAGGGATACGGCGCTGTGGTCGTTAATGAATGTTGTGGGTGTTTGTGTTATTGAGGGATACGGCGCTGTGGTCGTTAATGCATGTAGTGGGTTTTTGTGTTTTGGGGGGGATACGGCGCTGTGGTCGTTAATGAATGTAGTGGGTTTTTATGTTATTGAGGGATACGGCGCTGTGGTCGTTAATGATTGTAGTGGGTGTATGTGTTATTGAGGGATACGGCGCTGTGGTCGTTAATGAATGTTGTGGGTGTTTGTGTTATTGAGGGATACGGCTCTGTAGTCGTTTATGAATGTAGTGGTTTTTTATGTTTTTGAGGGATACGGCGCTGTGGTCGTTAATAAATGTAGTGGGTTTTTATGTTTTTGAGGGATACGGCGCTGTGGTCGTTAATGAATGTAGTGGGTTTTTATGTTTTTGAGGGATACGGCGCTGTGGTCGTTAATGAATATAGTGGGTGTTTGTGTTATTGAGAGATACGGCGCTGTGGTCGTTAATGAATGTAGGTTTTTTGTTATGTTTTTGAGGGATACGGCGCTGTGGTCGTTAACGAATGTAGTGGGTGTTTGTGTTATGGAGGAATACGGCGCTGTGGTCATTAATGAATGTAGTGGGTGTTTGTGTTTTTGAGGGATACGGCGCTGTGGACGTTAATGAATGTAGTGCGTGTTTGTGTTTTTGAGGGATACGGCGCTGTGGTCGTTAATGAATGTAGTGGGTGTTTGTGTTATTGAGGGATACGGCGCTGTGGTCGTTAATGAATGTAGTGCGTGTTTGTGTTATTGAGGGATACGGCGCTGTGGTCGTTAATGAATGTAGTGGGTGTTTGTGTTATTGAGGGATACGGCGCTGTGGTCGTTAATGAATGTAGTGCGTGTTTGTGTTATTGAGGGATACGGCGCTGTGGTCGTTAATGAATGTAGTGGGTGTTTGTGTTATTGAGGGATACGGCGCTGTGGTCGTTAATGAATGTAGTGGATGTTTGTGTTATTGAGGGATACGGCGCTGTGGTTGTTAATGAATGTAGTGTGTGTTTGTGTTATTGAGGGATACGGCGCTGTGGTCGTTAATGAATACAAGTTATGACCACTTATCTCACGGTTACATCTCCATAAAAACAGTCCACATGACAGTTAATCCTTATATTTATATACATTTAGCGAAAAAGCCACTTTTGTAAATGTCTTTAAATCGAAAAGTGTATCGTGACAAAACCAGCCCAAAATATCTCATAGCACCCTTGGCAAAAGTTAACAGGAACAATTGAAACCCGATGATTTATTAAGTCAATCCTGCGCGAATCCAAATGCGCCCAAAACATTATGCGTTCTTCTTTCCAAACCCAAATGACGTATCGATGTTGTTGTGAGCTTGCAGTTATGAGCTGTTGCGCATTCACCGAGATAATTGCAACTAGCCACGTGGGCGCCGACCAATCAGAATGCTGGATTTAGTGATAATCACACTTAGTATGTAAATATAATTTAGTGCAACACAGACGGGCTATGTAAATATATATACGTCCTCACGCAGACAATTAAGTGTACATGTATATCGTTCTCTTATATAATTAACCTCAAGTTAAAAATAACAATAGCCCACGTTCCGGGGATAAATGGATAGCAGTTTACCTGAAATATTTACATTACTGAACAACCACGTATATATACGTGGAGACATGGGGGCTACTTAATAAATAGAGCATGGCTTGGAGTGAAATACGCCGATATAGTGCATAGTGAGGTTGTGTAGTTCACGACGCGAAGCGGAGTGAACTACACAACCGCACTATGCACTATATCGGCGTATTTCACGACAAGTCATGCTCTAATTATTATATTGTATCGAACAAATATTTTGATTTAGCAGTAGGAAACTACTATTTTCAACTTTTACTAAGTTCAGACAATTGATGTTCGCCTTACTGAAGCTTTAATTTGGATCAGCGGCGAAATAACAAGTAGTTTCAGAACAAAGTTTGATGTAGTGTTCGTTACTATTTTTAGTAGTCAAAACTACATATGCATAGTGCACGATGGGAGAGACTTGAAGGCGTAGTATACAACTACGACTAATAGAGTCGAGTAGCCAACCAATCGGAAAGCTTGATTTCAATAACAAAGTCACGTGAGATACAATATATATATATAGTGTCTCACCCCACCCTTAAAATTCACGAGCTGGAAATGTCATACCTGCACTCTTATGACTAATGTGTAGGTTTTCTACACAAAATGTGTAGCCCTGCTACACAATCATTATTCAATTTTGATCTTAAACATATTTGTGTAGTATATGTGTAGTTTCATATTCGTACACAAATTGTGTAAAAAAAAATACACATAAATGGGTAATTTTTTACACATTTATACACAACTGTGTGTATAAAATCAACACATATCCCTTACACATTTTGTGTAGGTTCTTACACATACAGTTCGTAGACAAGAAATGCAAGTTCAGTAGTCCGACCTGTGGGTATAGTATTAAAGATATATGCAGATTTATATGTTAAAACTTTCATGGCGCATATAGTAGTATGTAGTATTTTGTTCTGTACTGTGAGTTTTTGCTTTGAATGAACAAACCAGGGTCGAGGCGTGATTGCATAATATTAGTATTATTACAACAATCATAACAAGAGTCTAAGGGCAGTAATCGCCATGAAAGTTTTAACAAATAAATCCTCATATACTATTAATACTAAACCCACAAATTGGAATTCTGAACTTACATCCTTGTCTACGGTCGCTGTAGATTGTATTCCAAAAACTATACTCAAACAATATGGCCATCACGAAGCAGACTATGAAACTGAAGGCACCGCAATGCGCATGCTCTACGTTCTTACACAATTGTGTGTAACAAAATATACACATTATGTGTAGAACGGCACTTGGTCAATGTATTTGTATGTAAAACTACACATTGCTATGTGTATTAACCGGGTTTACACATTTGATGTGTAATCGTTTCTACACATTAGTTATAAGAGTGTGACCCAACATTATATTGAATTTACAGCACATATAGGTTGAAATTGATCTCATAGTTTGATTTCTCAACCATTATCTAAATGTAGTGGGTAATTTGTTTTATACCATAAGTAGCATATAGTTCTACTTATGGTCTGAAATGGCATAAGTTAGAAATATTTCAACATGAGGGGGGTGTCAGGTTGGAAATTCCGAACAGTTGGAAAGTTCCAACCCCAACGCGGTGCAAATGGAATCGCGCAAACCCGGGGTATTGCTCTTATTGCACATTGCGCTAATTCAGCGTCGGCTTTGACGGTGATTCGCTGGCGTCATGTCGCCTTTATACATTTACATTAACTTACTAAGTTAGTATCACATTACAAGAATGTAATGGCTTATGCAGAACAAATATGGGAGCCGCGCTGTGTGTATAGTATTCCGGAAACAAAAAATTAATAACATGATTAAGCCGGTACTGACATAAACAAATGGACCGATCAATGGACCGATATTAATCACAGGCCCCTGGGGAAATATAGCAGCGAAACCAATATATACTACACCAGTGATAGTATATATTGGTACATCTGGTCATTTCCCCCACGGGCCTGTGATATTAATGGCAGTGGGATTGGAGCTGTCGTACATAGTCGTACATAGAACATGTTAAATTCCAACAAAGAACATATCTCGTCTGCAGAGCACGCAACAATTGAATATCGAGTTTAAAATGGTGCGTCCGCGAGGGTATGTTTTGCGCCATTGACTGTTATAATTGGCGCCAAACTATTCTTGTTGTGACGGGAGCAGTTCATGTCATGGCAACATTTGTCTCAAACTGTTTTACTTTTCTGCGTTTTATGTTGTGATGTGTATTAGGGGAAAACATGATGTGATTTTGGGAGGTTTATTGGTGGGATTTACGATTGAAAATGCAGTTTTAGGGCTGAAACCGACATATATTACACTACATGTCGTTTTGGAAATTAAATTATAAGAACGATATAAATGCAACCTATTTTCGGGCCAAGTGCTTTTGTTTGTAAATACAATTTCCAAATGTGAAAATTTTGAGTGAAGTTTGGAATACGAAGTCTCCGTCGCCACGCCTCTCGAATAAGGGTGGAGAAAAATGAACATTTGATGTAATTACGTGGCGAATATATTCCTACATATATGCTGAAACAAACGGATGATAGCAACACTCAATCAAAACCCAATATCATACTATTAATTGCATATACCAGGGATATGTTTTGGGCTGTAAATCAATATTTGTCCTATTAGTTATATGTAAATGTTTAATGGGGGGCATCAGTACGTGTATTATATGATACACACAATCAAACAGTATCGTGTATTATTCAGAGATCTGTATTTCCGGTGGTACTCGCTAATGACATCCGTTAGAATGGCGACTGATATGGACTATATATATGGCACTCAACATATAATATTGAATCTGCAATAGTGTAATCCACTGGAGATTAATGATGGCACGTCAGATTAGACGCAATATAACTATATTAAATGGATATCCGATTCGACGGTCCACATATCAGACTCAACAATAACAAAATGATTGTTAAATGCCGCTTCAGTTATCAGAATCGATTAATAGCCGAAAAATAATTCTAACCACAGTCAACTATAGTATAAAATTGCACAGTTATTTATCAACATTTTTTCAACGAAATTTGGCCGGATTGTTAAATATCTGACCAAAGCCAGATTATTTTAGAGTTATCCATCTTCATCCACAATTTGGTTCGAGACTGTCGGCTCGTCGACTTTTTGCCAGGCCACCAAAATGTACCGGCGGTGAACAATAATAGATTTCAAAAATCGATATCTGATCTGTAATGGGTGTGTTCCTCAACCCGAATCAAATAATTTTTAACCCCGAAGCCAAAGCATTCTGATTCGAGTCGAGGAACCCACACATAAACGCTCAGTGTGGTCAGATATCGATTTTTAAAATTATATTGATTATGCCATCTAACCAATGGGATCATTTAATGTGATTGAAGGTCATATACCAACCTATCCCCGGTGGCATAATAGGCCCGTTGGCTTGTTATTAAATTTTAGAAAGATTCCATGGCCTAAATTGTATGAAAACAATGAAATTTAAAAATCTAAGTAAAGAAGAGCCCCCATATATACGTCTGATAGAGTCATTGGAAACACCTCGATTCAAACACAATTTATATCTGGAGCCAATTCAGCCATATACCAAGTTTAGTTGTGATCATTATCAACCAAACCTAGCTGCAGTTATCAACAGGCATGCAATCAAGAAAACCCCAATTCTAAAATCGAAAAAGGTCAGTAACTGTGGTAAGCATATGAGGACCGAACCGAAAATAGAATTTGACAAGTACTTTGTGGTTATCGTACCAAATTGCAATCCCTTCAATCAACATTAAGTCCGGAAAATGTCCGCAATTTATGTAAAAAATTGGTGACCGAACCCCAAACTTGAGCTTAAATCGTTTGTTGTGGTGGGTGGTGAACCTACATATAAAATTGTATTCCATTAAGTTGTGGAACAAAAGCTATCATCCGGAAACGAATAAATTGACGGACAGACATACCATAATACGTCCTGTTTTAAATCGGGCGTTTAAAAGACGTCACGACAAAGCGTGTCTACTAACACAAACAGAACCAGAAAGTGGCGATAGGTCGTCGCGATCCGAATTTATTCATGTCACCGAATTCAAGTGCAGGGACATGTTTTTCTTGGATGGGCGACTGTCAATATATGATATAGTACAGAACGAAGACATTGGAAACACATCAGTCTTCGGATTAGGTCAGTTTTGGACTGCGTTTGTGCATCGCTGCACCATGGAGTTATT
This sequence comes from Siphonodentalium dalli, assembly GCA_032622095.1. Classification (NCBI taxonomy): domain Eukaryota; kingdom Metazoa; phylum Mollusca; class Scaphopoda; order Gadilida; family Siphonodentaliidae; genus Siphonodentalium; species Siphonodentalium dalli. The sequence continues at coordinate 279,211,412 of CP136063.1, forward strand.
ATAAATTAAAAATACGCGAATCGCAAAAACATAACAATGGAACCATGCGTGTAACCGACGTAGACGCCGAAGCGCCAAAAAAAAAACGTCTTTGCCGCGCGGTAAGTTCTGTGGTCCAGTTGTTAACATGACGAACTTGTATTCACTGTAAACACTACGATATGAGTTCATCATACTCCACATAATGCCTCAATAGGTACTCCACATAAAAATATAGGTACTCCAGAGAACCTAAATATTGGTACTCCACTGAACCTAAATATAGGTACTCCAGAGAATCTATTTATAGGTACTCCAGAGAACCTAAATATTGGTACTCCAGAGTACCTAAATATTTGGTACTCCAGAGTACCTAGGCAGGTACTCTAGAGTACCAATAATTAGGTACTCCCCTGTGACAAAGCTCCGTACCTACGTAGGTACTCCAGAGTACTTATTGTTTTAAGAGTGTGTGAGCAATGAATATGAACCCTTTTTCTTCTAATAGTCCAGTGCATTTATGAGAAAAAAATGCCAAACCCGGAACTAATTGCAACATATTTTTTTTTGTTGGAATAAAGTACATAAACCCTCCATAAACAACATACTAAAAATCGGCAAAATTCGGAAAAGGGGAAATTGGTGAATTTCGTGAAATAAATTTGGGGAAATTTGGTCAAATCATCAAATTATGGATATTCCTGGATGTATATAAAAACAATCAAATTCACAAATCCTACAACTAACATGTCTATTGTGTCGACCTCAATTTTCCGAGCCCAGAACTGAAAACCATTCCCAGACTCGTTAAGTATTTTTCGAATGGTGTGCCTTCAAAAACACTAGTTTACCTGATTTCGGCCCATTTTCGGAGCCTCAATTTCGGAGAATGAGCCCAACTGCCTTATTTATGGTTAATTATTAAGCAAACTAGAGCAATCTGAAGGGCTTCTTCAGTGTTTTATTAATTTCCTCACTAGATTTAACACAAATAATGATCAATATGTGCATCTATGATTAAGAAGAAGATTATATTCTCAAACAAAATGTGTGTTCCATTGACACAGAACTTTTGTGTGATGAAATGCTATATTTGAGGTCATGTAACTCAATAATTTGATTTCCATATGCCATGTTTTTCTTATAACCTTTTAAGTATTCTGGATTGAACAAATTAACAAAACATTGTTCAAGAAAATCAACTTATGGCCCTTTGAATACTAGTCTTAACTTGTTTCCAAAAATGCCATCTTGAGGCATTATTGTCCATTGTAAAAGGTTTTGGGGCCTAAATTCAAAAAACAATGGGTGTTTTAATGTGTAAAATTATTTCAACTTTCCTCCTACAATACTTTAGTGTAGGGTAGGAAAATCATAAAATGCAATCTTATCACCAATTTACAGCCATTTCAAGCACAATGTTGTTTTCTTCCAGTTTGTGTACATTCCTATTGCGTTATAAAACTGCTTATTACGTTACTGGACGTTGATTCAGAATATTATGACCATGTTGTATAAAAACAATCCCAAAATGCCCATTTGACATTCACAGCCAAATTACGACAACAAATATTATAGCTCTGTCAATGAACATAAACAAAGGAAATGTTAAATTATGTAAGAAAGAACAATGTATGCAGAAGCCGTTAATATAAAGCTTTCTGCTTCAAGATGCATAATTTTGAAGTTTTTGTTGATATGCTTTCCCCTACCCCATTTTTCTGCCGTTCAAATTTGGAGTAAGTTTCCAGAATGATAAGTGAAATCCAGCGACATTCATTGGTATAAAACAAATTTGGAAAATAGGCTAGACTAAGAGTTCATAGGGCCATAATTTAATTTTCTTCACCAATGTATTTGTCAATTTCTTCACAATTTTTTCAATCTAGTATTATCAAAATGTTACGAGAAAAGGAAAGCATATGGATATTAATTTATTGAGTTACATTACCTCAAATATGGCATTTCGTCACACGAGTTCTGTGTCAATGCAACTTTGGCTGAGTCCATACAATAGAATACACATTTTGTTTGAGAATATTTTATTCTTCTTAATCATAGATGCACATAGTAGTCATATTTTGCGTTTTATCTAGTGAGGAAATTACTGAAAAAGTCATCAAAGTTGCTCTAGTTTTTGAAGGCACACATCTCGAAAAATACTTGGGAATGTTTTCCAGTTCTGGATTCAGAAAAATGAGGTCGACAAAATAGGCATAATATTTGTAGGACTTGTAAATATGAATTTTTGATATACATTCATGAAAATCTATAATTTGATGATTTGACCCAATTTTCCTAATTTTTTTTCACGCAATTCACCAATTTCCCTGTTTCCGATTTTTGCTGATTTTTAGTATGTTGTTTATGGAAGGTTTATTAACCTATTCCAGCAAAATAAAATTACGTTGCAATTAGTTCTGGTTAAAATCATAAATGCACTGAACTATAAATACTAATTGACGAGTAGTTCCCTTATGACATTTTCAGATAATACAAGTTCAACAAATGACCAAATGTCCAAAGTTGTTTGTTGAGCTTATTAGTCCTAAAATTTCCCCACCAATGAATATGAATCATTCTGCTCTTTTATTATATATATTTATCTGTCTGCCTGCTGCTTGTATTACATGAACACCACTCTAAATAAATAATATACCCTTCATATGTATACTTTGATAACTGAGTGGGAGAAGCCAATCATTGAGGAAAAGATTAAAGAGCGTTCATAAAATAAGTTGTAATGCCCATTCATAAAATAAGTTGTAATGCCCATTCATAAAATAAGTTGTAATGCCCATTCATAAAATAAGTTGTAATGCCCATTCATAAAATATTATTTCGATATTGATATTGGTGATCTGAAAAACTGGCTTTGTGAAACTGGTGTCAACATGGATGCGACAACAAGTAGTATACATTAGTATACATTAATATACATTAATATACATTTTCGAACACATTGAGTGTCACTTACTAAGATATAATCAGAAAAGCGAACTACACCGGATATAGTATATAGCACCATATAGCATGCACCAGATGGGTACATGTCCCAAGCCGAGAGCGAACTACATCGGCTATAGTATGTATATAACATGCACCAGATGGGTACATGTCCCGAGCCGAGAGCGAACTATCGGCTATAGTATATATATGCAGGCACCAGATGGGTACATGTCCCGAGCCGAGAGCGAACTATCGGCTATAGTATATATATGCATGCACCTGCAGATGGGTACATGTCCCGAGCCGAGAGCGAACTATCGGCTATAGTATATATATGCATGCACCAGATGGGTATATGTCCCGAGCCGAGAGCGAACTATCGGCTATAGTATATATATGCATGCACCAGATGGGTACATGTCCCGAGTGGAGAGCGAACTACACCGGCTATACTATATAGCACCATATAACATGCACCAGATGGGTACATGTCCCGAGCGGAGAGCGAACTACATCGGCTATAGTATATATATATATATATATATAGCATGCACCATATGGGTACACATCCCGAGCCGATAGCGAACTATCGGCTATAGTATATATATGCATGCACCAGATGGGTACATGTCCCGAGCGGAGAGCGAACTACATCGGCTATAGTATATATATATATATATATAGCATGCACCAGATGGGTACACATCCCGAGCCGAGAGCGAACTATCGGCTATAGTATATATATGCATGCACCAGATGGGTACATGTCCCGAGCCGAGAGCGAACTTCATCGGCTATAGTATATATATATATAGCATGCACCAGATGGGTACACATCCCGAGCCGAGAGCGAACTATCGGCTATAGTATATATATGCATGCACAAGATGGGTACATGTCCCGAGCCGAGAGCGAACTACATCGGCTATAGTATATATATATATAGCATGCACCAGATGGGTACACATCCCGAGCCGAGAGCGAACTATCGGCTATAGTATATATATGCATGCACCAGATGGGTACATGTCCCGAGCCGGGAGCGAACTATCGGCTATAGTATATATATGCATGCACCAGATGGGTACATGTCCCGAGCCGAGAGCGAACTACATCGGATATAGTATATATATAAATAGCATGCACCAGATGGGTACATGTCCCGAGCCGAGAGCGAACTATCGGCTATAGTATATATATGCATGCACCAGATGGGTACATGTCCCGAGCCGAGAGCGAACTATCGGCTATAGTATATATATGCATGCACCAGATGGGTACATGTCCCGAGCCAAGAGCGAACTATCGGCTATAGTATATATATGCATGCACCAGATGGGTACATGTCCCGAGCCGAGAGCGAACTATCGGCTATAGTATATATATGCAGGCACCAGATGGGTACATGTCCCGAGCCGAGAGCGAACTATCGGCTATAGTATATATATGCATGCACCTGCAGATGGGTACATGTCCCGAGCCGAGAGCGAACTATCGGCTATAGTATATATATGCATGCACCAGATGGGTATATGTCCCGAGCCGAGAGCGAACTATCGGCTATAGTATATATATGCATGCACCAGATGGGTACATGTCCCGAGTGGAGAGCGAACTACACCGGCTATACTATATAGCACCATATAACATGCACCAGATGGGTGCATGTCCCGAGCGGAGAGCGAACTACATCGGCTATAGTATATATATATATATATATATAGCATGCACCATATGGGTACACATCCCGAGCCGAGAGCGAACTATCGGCTATAGTATATATATGCATGCACCAGATGGGTACATGTCCCGAGCGGAGAGCGAACTACATCGGCTATAGTATATATATATATATATAGCATGCACCAGATGGGTACACATCCCGAGCCGAGAGCGAACTATCGGCTATAGTATATATATGCATGCACCAGATGGGTACATGTCCCGAGCCGAGAGCGAACTTCATCGGCTATAGTATATATATATATAGCATGCACCAGATGGGTACACATCCCGAGCCGAGAGCGAACTATCGGCTATAGTATATATATGCATGCACAAGATGGGTACATGTCCCGAGCCGAGAGCGAACTACATCGGCTATAGTATATATATATATAGCATGCACCAGATGGGTACACATCCCGAGCCGAGAGCGAACTATCGGCTATAGTATATATATGCATGCACCAGATGGGTACATGTCCCGAGCCGGGAGCGAACTATCGGCTATAGTATATATATGCATGCACCAGATGGGTACATGTCCCGAGCCGAGAGCGAACTACATCGGATATAGTATATATATAAATAGCATGCACCAGATGGGTACATGTCCCGAGCCGCGAGCGAACTATCGGCTATAGTATATATATGCATGCACCAGATGGGTACATGTCCCGAGCCGAGAGCGAACTATCGGCTATAGTATATATATGCATGCACCAGATGGGTACATGTCCCGAGCCAAGAGCGAACTATCGGCTATAGTATATATATGCATGCACCAGATGGGTACATGTCCCGAGCCGAGAGCGAACTATCGGCTATAGTATATATATGCATGCACCAGATGGGTACATGTCCCGAGTGGAGAGCGAACTACATCGGCTATAGTATATATATGCATGCACCAGATGGGTACATGTCCCGAGCCGAGAGCGAATATAGGCTATAGTATATATATGCATGCACCAGATGAGTACATGTCCCGAGCCGAGAGCGAACTATCGGCTATAGTATATATATGCATGCACCAGATGGGTACATGTCCCGAGCCGAGAGCGAACTATCGGCTATAGTATATATATGCATGCACCAGATGGGTACATGTCCCGAGTGGAGAGCGAACTACATCGGCTATAGTATATATATATATAACATGCACCAGATGGGTACATGTCCCGAGCCGAGTGCGAACTATCGGCTATAGTATATATATATATATAGCATGCACAAGATGGGTACATGTCCCGAGCCGAGCGCGAACTACATCGGCTATAGTATATATATGCATTCACCAGATGGGTACATGTCCCGAGCCGAGAGCGAACTATCGGCTATAGATTATATATATATAGCATGCACAATATGGGTACATGTCCCGAGCCGAGAGAGAACTATCGGCTATAGTATATATATGCATGCACCAGATGGGTACATGTCCCGAGCCGAGAGCGAACTATCGGCTATAGATTATATATATATAGCATGCACAATATGGGTACATGTCCCGAGCCGAGAGAGAACTATCGGCTATAGTATATATATGCATGCACCAGATGGGTACATGTCCCGAGCCGAGTGCGAACTATCGGCTATAGTATATATATATATAGCATGCACAAGATGGGTACATGTCCCGAGCCGAGCGCGAACTACATCGGCTATAGTATATATATGCATTCACCAGATGGGTACATGTCCCGAGCCGAGAGCGAACTATCGGCTATAGATTATATATATATAGCATGCACAATATGGGTACATGTCCCGAGCCGAGAGAGAACTATCGGCTATAGTATATATATGCATGCACCAGATGGGTACATGTCCCGAGCCGAGAGCGAACTATCGGCTATAGATTATATATATATAGCATGCTCCATATTGGTACATGTCCCGAGCCGAGAGCGAACTATCGGCTATAGTATATATATGCATGCACCTGCAGATGGGTACATGTCCCGAGCCGAGAGCGAACTATCGGCTATAGTATATATATATAGCATGCACAAGATGGGTACATGTCCCGAGCCGAGAGCGAACTATCGGCTATAGTATATATATATAGCATGCACAAGATGGGTACATGTCCCGAGCCGAGAGCGAACTATCGGCTATAGTATATATATATAGCATGCACAAGATGGGTACATGTCCCGAGCCGAGAGCGAACTATCGGCTATAGTATATATATATAGCATGCACAAGATGGGTACATGTCCCGAGCCGAGAGCGAACTATCGGCTATAGTATATATATGCATGCACCTGCAGATGGGTACATGTCCCGAGCCGAGAGCGAACTATCGGCTATAGTATATATATATAGCATGCACAAGATGGGTACATGTCCCGAGCCGAGAGCGAACTATCGGCTATAGTATATATATGCATGCACCAGATGGGTACATGTCCCGAGCCGAGTGCGAACTACATCGGCTATAGTATATATATGCATTCACCAGATGGGTACATGTCCCGAGCCGAGAGCGAACTATCGGCTATAGATTATATATATATAGCATGCACAATATGGGTACATGTCCCGAGCCGAGAGAGAACTATCGGCTATAGTATATATATGCATGCACCAGATGGGTACATGTCCCGAGCCGAGCGCGAACTACATCGGCTATAGTATATATATATAGCATGCACCAGATTGGTACATGTCCCGAGCCGAGAGCGAACTATCGGCTATTGTATATATATGCATGCACCTGATGGGTACATGTCCCGATCCGAGCGCGAACTACATCGGCTATAGTATATATATGCATGCACCAGATGGGTACATGTCCCGAGCCGAGAGCGAACTATCGGCTATAGTATATATATATATAGCATGCACAAGATGGGTACATGTCCCGAGCCGAGCGCGAACTACATCGGCTATAGTATATATATGCATGCACCAGATGGGTACATGTCCCGAGCCGAGAGCGAACTATCGGCTATATTATATATATATATGCATGCACAAGATGGGTAAATGTCCCGAGCCGAGAGCGAACTATCGGCTATAGTATATATATGCATGCACCAGATGGGTACATGTCCCGAGCGGAGAACGAACTATCGGCTATAGTATATATATAGCATGCACAAGATGGGTACATGTTCCGAGCCGAGCGCGAACTACATCGGCTATAGTATATATATGCATGCACCAGATGGGTACATGTCCCGAGCGGAGAGCGAACTATCGGCTATAGTATATATATGCATGCACCAGATGGGTACATGTCCCAAGCGGAGAGCGGACTACATCGGCTATAGTATACATATATATGCATGCACCAGATGGGTACATATCCCGAGTGGAGAGCGAACTACATCGGATATAGTATATATATATATATAGCATGCACCAGATTGGTACACATCCCGAGCCGAGAGCGAAACACGCACGTGGATACGACCATGCAGGCACGCGAACATATTAGTATATTGACATGTTGTCCTGAACTGGGATCAAATCGTGTTATTTCCAGACGAAAGGGTTCTCATATCAGGCTGTGCTATGCCGTCATGCTTACCCATAATTGATCGACTGTGCATCCGCTAATCTCTCAGCGACAACAGAATATCCAGTACACGAGTCCTTACCACGCTATAGTTACTAACACAAACAGAGCCAGAAAGTGTCGCTATCCGAATTTATTCATATCACCGAATTCAAGTGCAGAGACAGGTATTTCTTGGATGGGCGACTATCAATTGATGATATACATGTAGTATAGAACGAAGACATTGGCAGTACAGCAATTTTCGAACTACGTCAGTTTTGAAATGCAATTGTGCATCGCCGCACCATGTAGTTATTATAAACAAAAACATGTGAATAGCAAAACACCATAGCAACGGAACACCGAAAGCGTAAAAAAAACGCCTTTGCCGTGCGGTACGCTCCGTTATCCAGTAGTTGACGTGTCGGACATGTATTCGCTGTAAACACAACGATACAAGAAAACCAATGTCAGAAATGGTAACGCGCTCAATATCATATATTATATACCCATGATTGTAATTATAGAATATAAAAATATGATTGTAATTATAGAATATAAAAATATATTGGTTTCGGTGCATATATAAAAATGCATTGGCCTAACAATTTTTTTTCTTTTTTTTTTAAATAAATGTTTCTTACAATTTTTAGGACATAAAATAAAAAAAATCATTTACCCTGCATGGAGCCCCACACATATATAGAAGCATATAGAAGAGTGCCGTCTGCTCATGTTTGTCTGGGGCTCTGTATGGGTGAAATTATAAAATTGTTAAAGAATACAAGAAAAAATTATTAAAATTGTAAACAAATTTAGGCCAATGCATTCTCTTATATATGCGAGGCGACCTATGGTCGACTCGCATATATAAGAGAATGCATTGGCACAGGGTAAACAAAAATACCCCTTGTGTCAGTAGAGATCCTCGTCCCTGCCCAGGAATCTGTCAGGTAATATTATGTAGTCACTTGATGTTTCTAAAGGAAGTAATAAATGAAAATTCGAACCTACGCTACTCATATGTTGCTTGGTATACATAATTGTGTCTAACTGGCCAATGAAGGGATGTGCCTTCCTGTGTGGCATCTTTTTGTTACGAGACTTCCTAGCTGATTTGGATACCTCCAGTCCCCTCCCGGTGGAGAGTCATGATAAGGGCTTTGTCGGGCCTGACTGGAGTCCAAAATCGGCTGGAATCCGCCTTGATTAGCGTGGAGCGTCCACTTCACACTTCACAATAAACATTGCCGAAATGAATCTTCAAAGAGGACAGATCCTTTTCGCAAAGAAAACACACAGTCTCGCAAACAATGTGATTAATGGTCACCCATGTAGTTGGGCTGTGTAAACTTACCATTCAGTTAAATAAGTTATGTTTAGTAACGTACTGATCACTTGTCCTAACTTAAAAAAAATTAATCTTAACATAACTTAATTAACTGGATGGTAATTCTAATTTTTTTTTCATCTACATCTAAGCTAAACAAAATATATAATTAGATATTTAATTTAAAAAAAACAACGCAATATCATATAATATGTTCACTTATTGATAATATTTTAGGCATTACTTATTCTATAAAGCATGCACCCTTCCATTACTACAATGCAAAAATATATTCAGTAATCCTCTAATTAATATCTTATCCCGAAGCCAGTAAGATAATCCTCTTACTTTCCGGATAAGAAATCACGTAATTTTAGTTAGGCTTCATGATCCTCTAAGTATCACTAAGCAAAGAAACCCATCAGATTTCGGAACTTATTTATAAAAAATATATGCAAAGTAACATCTAACATGATCATTTAGTGGTCTCAATCCATTTTATAAGTCAATAAATCATGTAGACCTACTATATATTGCATTACTGCGGGGACCTACGCGAATTGAGTGACCTACGGAGATCTACGCAAATCTAGGGACCTACTGCATAACACAGTACCCCCGGCGTAGCACGCATGTGTTCCAGCATGGTCGGCACATGGAGATTGGCGTGGTGTGATCATGAGAGCTGCAGATCCATGCCCCCTGGTGGTCCGATTAACCAATGTTGTGATAATAAGTGAAATAAAAATCAATTGTGAATTGTGTAGAAAACTGACAACGCATAAACCGAGACAACATGCTCTCCGTAACCATGACATAACACCGGGTATAGAGAATTCAGGACTCCGGAGCGGTTATTACATATATATAGCTTAAAAATTATGTAATGTCCAACCACCGAATCTGTCGTTGGTGCCACTTGCAGAAAAATGTAATTGAGTCAGTAAGTGGGTGTGACCGCAACAGCCTGTTGAAGTTTCAGATTGACAGAATAATTGACGAAATGATCTCACTTGCTGAATTATGGGAAACAACACGTCAGGAAGCTATCGCACAATCAGACCCATTAATGTAATAAGCATGTCGTGGAATCAAACTGTGTCATACCGCTGATTCATATAATCGTAATGCAAAACGATCAGAACCCAGTTTAAGACCGCCGTTAGATTGCGTGGAAAATGACCACATCCAGTCGTCACAACAAGGAAGTTGGAAGAGATACTGTATAACATTTACGGTAAATGGGGCTGAGTCAGACTCGTTGTTGGGGATGGGGTTTTATAATGTATAACATAACAGGTCTGAAATGAGGAGTACACCATTGTCTTGTTTTATTTCTTGTCTATGTATTTCATATAGCACCGACGTTTTGAAGGGACAGCATTAATTATTTTTCACTGTTTTAAAAACAAAAAGAAATTGTCATGTAATCTGATTGATTCAGTAAGTGAGTTTGACCACGACAGCCAGTTGATGTTTCGATGGAATGTCGAATAATTGACGGAATGATCTCACTTGCTGAATGGTGGGTTACAACATGTCAGGAAGATATCGTAATCGGACTCGAGTGTGTAATTATCCTGTCGTGGATACTTCTTAGTAAACGAATCTGAGAGCAGGAATACCACAATCCAGTTTAAGACCACCGCTAAATTGTTTTGAACGGTCATGTCGGTATGTCCACATCGTCATCATTATAACTGTTAGCCACCTACAGCCATCCGCCATTTCGTCTGCGGATTAATATATGACCCTTTATCGCAAACTCCAGGCTGAGTTATCTCCCATCGCTCCGCTGAGATACCACTGCCATAAGGACATTTGGTAAGGATTGCTTACGTGTTCTTAGTTCTTATTTTTTAGGAATAAAATTGTCTATGTCTGGCTCAGTGCATATTCTTATCAACACCGAAAGAGTTACAATTATTGCAAACTTTTGGTGTTCAAAATAGGTTACTAAATATAGTCTGACGATGTGTAAAATTAGATGAATCGGTCCGCAAAGTACCATTCATGTGGCAGGGCTATATCGCAGTGATAACGTAGAGGGCGCTGCATGGAGTTTGCCTTTATCGATTTACAAGAACGGTTGGATAGCACATGCATCATCTTCTGATCAAATGGCAGCACATAAACTCAGACATAATGCTGTCCGTCTACCTATGACATAATACACAAGGTAGAGAAGAGGGTGTGGATAGGTTATCAACTCTAAAATTATATAATGCCGAGCCACTCCCCGTCCCGCAACTTTCAGCAAAATTGATATGTTTCCGGTGAATGTCGATTAATTGACTGAATGATCCCTTGTACTTGCTGAATGGTGGGATACAATCCGTTAGGATGATATTGTAATAGGAACCGAGTGTATAATTATCATGTCGTGGACTCAGACTGTGTCAATCTGCTGATTAAACGAATCTTGGATGCAGAGAGATCAGAGCCCAGTAAAATACCACAACTATAATGTATGACACACAACCACATCGTCACAACACGGAAGTTATCCATTTCATGATGGGAGCTGTGCTGTTGCAGCATTAGCCATTATGTGCCAGTGCATTCTCGTATATATGCAAGTCTCCCACGTGGAGCCTCGCATTTATATATAAGATAATACACTGGCTTACACGGTCAAAGTAAATTTTGTTAGGCCAATGTATTATCGTATATATGCGAGGTTCCATATGGGAGCCTGAGACTCGCATATATAACAGAATGCATTGGCACAAGGTTTTCAAAAAAAGTTCAGGAAGCTCCAGTCAAAGGGTCAAAGGTATAATAGGCAGGTTTAGAGCGAGAAAGTCTAACTTCATACGACTGTTTCAATGTAGCTAGTCATGGACCTATACATGACGTCACACACTTGACTCAAACGTCAGACGTTTTCGTATTCGGATAAATATATGATCGTTTATCGATATGCGAAAACGTCTGGATATCGCGTGCATCCTCTCTCCTGACCTAAAAAACTGACAGCGCACAAACTCCGACAACATGATGTGCGTATCAAATGGCATTATATCTGAGGTAGATAAATTGATTCCGGAATGGTTAGCAACTTATTAAAATTGTTTAATGACGATCCACTCCCCAGTCCCCGTCACTTTCAGCACACATATAATTGAGTCAGTAAGTGGGTGTAACCACAGCAAACACGGAAAGTATTCACCCTCTTGTGACCTCATTCTGCTTATAGGCCTCATCTACTCTGGAAATTTGATCATGCAATGAATCTCTACTCTGGCTAATGCCCGTAGAGGTCATATTTAACCAGTACAAAACCTGTGAACTTTTTGATGTTCTGACCCCTTCTTACAGTGAACTTTATAACATTGAACAAACAAGGCAGGGAATGCATTTCTTTGTTTGTATTTGTTCCTTGATAATCTACTTCAACGTAAGTGGTGGTCGCAGCTCAAAATTTGATGCTTTTTAGTGAGCCGATGTCGAAAAAAGCATTGAATTAATTAACCTGGAGAAATTCCATGATTGTAAATGGCGCAAAGCCATATCGATCACAATGTCCCTTAAATAATTTAAATTCGAACTGCGACTCTCGCCTGCTACAATATAAAGAAACAGGTATTAACAAAGAAATATATTCCCCACGTTATGGTTCGACTTTTTAAGTTACCCTGTCAACATTGTCAAAAGGTTTACAGGTTTTAAATTGGTAGAATATGATCTCAACGGGCGTTAGCCCTAGTAGAGATTAATGGCATGATCAACTCTGGAAAGTATCTTTATTATCAAATTAACAATTATTTTTCTTTAGAAAGTTAAGTTTTCTGTTTAAAGGCACGCGAGGCCTTAGTTGTCGAAAATATTCATATTTGTTCTAATCACCGTTAACAGAATAACATTAAAACGCATACAGTTTCGTTCATATATACCATGACCATCATGTAAACAGCATGTTATCATAAAGACCTATTATATTTTACCTAAGCAAGAGCCTGGTTGTGTTACAGAAGACAGCACAATGCTACTGGCTAATCACACACAAATGGCATAAACGCTCTTTATTAGTTCCATATCAGGAATTCACCAACAAAGAACGCTCTTTATGTTTACCTTCATAATATAAACAAACACCAGAAAAGTAACTTTTTATGCTTTTGTTTACATAACAATGGTCAAACATTTGACAATAACATACTGTTTATGCGACATTTCTTATTTGTATACGGACAAAGTCTGTCTACATTTTGATGTTCTTTCTGTTGGTGGCGGTTTTTGACGGGTGGAAATATTTTCACAGGATACCCACCGCCAAGGCCAACCGTACCTTTAAGGGTTTAGTTTTTCAATATAGCCAGATTGGCAGACGACACAAGACATAATCGGGTGCAAAATGGGTGCACGTCGCCGTCTTCACCATCTGGGGATTTAAATATGTTTCTAGGTCTCCATTAGAGATGAGCCCATACAGAATAGGGTCCCATGTGGATGAATTTGATGATGCTAGTCACACTCTGGCTGGTGACCTCTTTCTGCAAATGTCCAGAACAGTATTTTGAGGACTGAAACACGTTTGGAACAATAGCTGCCAGCATAAAGATTATAATGTGCAATTTGAATGAATTTTCTATTCATTTATTTCATATAGTGAGATTATTTTATCATGGGTACCAAAACTCAACGTGTTTGCGCATCTGGGTACCACACGTAATCAACGGAAACATCCTGAGGTGAGCAATTCACCGATTGTATATAACATGACTGGCCAGCAGGATAAAGGTGTCATTCATAGTTCAAATATATTAAATTTCAGACGAGTTCATTTATCACAAACAACAGCGGACCACCTCAGTGGAGAGTTTGAGTTGGAACCCGGAAATGGTGGAGACAGAGAAGAGTATATTAAACACATGGGACTAAAGACGTACCTCGTAATATCAGCTCTTAAGGTGTGTTAATGTTCACTTACCATATCGGAATTCTGAAGGACTCTAAATATTGACAACGACCCAATTCCAGGCATTGAATTAACCCTTTTACTGCCAGGGGGCCGATTTCATCGGCCCTAATTTACGGTCTGTAAAATCGGCCCTAAAAAAATATATATTATAAAATATATTTATTTTTTTTAAAGATTTTTTTTTTTTGGGTTGAATTTTTTTTGGGTATGCTTAAGCATGCTATAGCGAATTTAAAAACAAAACTGGATAAGTCCTTAGGGGCATGTTATAACTCAAAACTATCACCAAGTATTCATAGTAATAATTTTGATGCCAATGAAAAACGTAAGATTCCCTGGCACTAAACCTACAAAATAAATCTGGCACTGAAAGAGTTAAAGAATATAAAAATTTTTTATTAAAATTGTAAAAAATTAATAACAAATGATGAATAAATGTTAGGCCAATGCATTCTCTTATATATGCGAGGCGACCTATGGTCGACTCGCATATATAAGAGAATGCATTGGCACAGGGTATATGGGTTGATACAAAAATCGGACCTGGCACTGAAAGGGTTAAATCAAGAACAAATGTGTATACATTTTACCCAATATGTGTTGCATTTAATCTTAAACAAAACTGTGTAGAAATGACACATGACATATGTGCTGGTGAAATTTCCTCAACGTTGAATATGAGTAAATATGTGAGTGTATCACAGTTATTAGATGAGATGTGTTCTATTGGATACAAAAATCTCGTAAAGGCTAGCACAGAAAAAAAATTGGCAGCAGCTTTAAAATGTGTATACAATGTGTTTGTGTCAAAAATAAACAGCACATAATTGCGTAGTATAAAGTTTTAAAGACATATTATGGACTTGTTCGTGTGCATTAAACTGTTAAGTTAGTATTCGGGCAATATGCGAACTGGATTAATGTAGCATTCTACTACAACGCCAAAATCTGAAGCGAATCGACCGTACCAATCCATAGACAACATTATCTGAACTACGCTCAATTGTAAATATTTACTTCTCGATTCGGGACGCATGCACCTATCGGCGATAAAGTAACGAAAACACATTCGCCATCGAGAGTCACTTAATTTAAATAATATATAATAATGACGGTACTTGTTGTCAGTTTAAATTCAATATTTGTAAAAATAACTACTTTGAGTAAGATTATCATCCTTTTCTATTCTATCGGAGTGTTTCACATCACTTTAAAGCTGCTGCCAGATGGTTAATATAGTAGATTTTACGAGGTCTGTGTCTCAAATAAACATATCTCACCTACTAACTATATATACTCACATATTCACTCATATTCAATGTTGAAAACATTTTGTTTAAGATAAAATGCAGCACATCTTGTGTGTAGAGTTTATACATAGTTGTTCTAAAGGTCATAGTATAAACAGGGGAACATGTATATCTCTTTCGGAAACTCATATTCATGGGAAAGTGACGCCAAGCATCAGAAACTCTATCACTGCGAAATATGTATATATACATGCATGAATATATATTTTTCATACCACCTCCCCACGAAATAGGACATAAATGTGGCTTTTTCGAACACTACAATGTTAAGCTGTTAACCCTTTACCCAACAGAAGGGCCCTGTGCCAATGTATTCTCTTATATATGCGAGTCGACCATAGGTCGCCTCGCATATATAAGAGAATGCATTGGCTTAACACATTAAAAATTATAAAATTGTTAAAGAATGTAAGAAAAAATGGTAAAAAGTGTTAAAAAAAAGATTTTTTTTAGGCCAATGCATTCTCTTATATATGCGAGGCGACCTATGGTCGACTCGCATATATAAGAGAATGCATTGGCACAGGGCATAACTGTAACTATCACAATGTGGCCAAGGAGCCGGTTCCAATGATATCCATATGTGTATGGTTCTATTGAGACAGACCGAAGATATTTTAGGCTGTTGAAGCTTTATTTGGCCGGTTTTGGCCGGTTTGTTGGGTAAAGGGTTAAGTGTGGTTGGAAAAATCATATCGGCCATATGAACACATTGATGGAAGATTGTGATGGCCAGATATCGCAACATATCGTCGCGCAAATACGCACATAATCGACCTATAATGTGAAATAGGTAAATAATTTGTTTATTTTATTCTCAAATAAGCAGATAATGGACTCTTAGCGTCATTTGGTTTTTATGACGCGGGTCACATGGAAACACCTGTTAAAGAGCGTACACATGTAAAGTCGTGAGTTTGATTATTTGTGTTATTGTCCGCACACAATCTGCTTAGAATACCCTCATTATGAGTCGTAATGTTACTAAATGTTCTCATTTTCAGCACAATTCTAAGCAGATTATCTATCTAAAACAAGTTCTATTATAAGCAGATAATGTGCTGTTTTTTGGGAGACCAGGCTGGATATGGACTTTCAGAAAGAGGAAGTTTTAACACGTTTTGAATATTTTTCAACCAAGCACAGATTCTAATGATGGCATGTTATAATGTACATAATGTAAGAGAATCCATGCTTTCGTAGCCCAAACATAGCTAGGGTGGCATGTTATAATGTACATAATGTAAGAGCATCCATTCTTTCGTAGCCCAAACATCGCTAGGTAGTAAAGAGCTCTCTCAATTATGATATTTTGTGCATCATTTTCTATGTTTTATTTATAGGTGATTTTGTCTATTTTTGCGATGCCTGTGATAGTGATAATAGTGATTGTATATGGCTTTATTTTTATTTTACTTATCTTAGGAAATTAAGAATTATTTGGTGTCCAATCAGACCGTGGATCTCCATATAAATCGAAGTGATTGATAACATCCATCTCATTTCATTACATTGGGTGGTTGAAAATATGCGGGGTATATAAAACCCTGAACGGCTAATTTTAATTTAATTGACAAAAACTACCACACAATAACATGTTTGTCGCTCATCTAGATATGTGAGTGGGAGAAAACGAACGACATAATAAATGCAGTTTATATACGCCTATTAATTGTTATATATGTACGCCATGCAGTGACATAATAGTTTATTGTAAAAAGTGTTCCCAGCAATACATGTACACACAGTCAAAGCAAAGCACCGACACTAATGATTATAATACGTTTATGTCAATGCAGAACAGAAAGTAATATATAGCGTTTATAAATCCGTCACTTTTGACGGGCAATCCTCTAGTGTGTACATAATATGTAGCTCAAAAATAAGCTTTACACAAAAAACGTATCGAGCTACCATTCCGTTTCCAACAAAATGCAGTGGAACCGTATTCACTCACCTGGATCAGAAGCCTTAAACTGACCACGTTTCGTCGCATAGTTGATTTATGAATGGGGCGATAATGAAAGCGATGTCAATGAAGTATTCACGTCTGGCCAACATTGTTGATATTACCAATTTGATGATGTTCGGTCCCCCTTTGAGCGCGGGACGAATGGATGAAATTTTTCCGATAACTGTTTATGTTTTATACTATATTGCGTTGTTCTTATTGGCTATAGAGTGTGTAATCTATCCGTGCTCTGTTAACCTTATCTGTACTAACTATTCATTGATGAGTATTTATCCCTTATATAGATATAGGTCATTTATTATCTGAACATTTCATTCAATAAATAGGAATCCTTCTGCACTTTATTGATCTGTCTTCTGCTGATTTCCTTAACAGACCTCCATATTATTAATAAACCATTCCAGCGTATAATGTTATGACTGAGTGGGATAATCCATTTAGTATAGTATAGAATTATGAAGGACAATAAGTATATCATTCTAATTTGTACCACAGCCGATGGAGTCCTTCTTCAAAACATCGAACATATTCACCATCGTGAAGGCAGGCTGGAAATTTCGAAGAAACGCTCTAGTGGTAAATTTGAGTTCCTTTTTTAACTAATATACTAACCAACACATTTGATCAGCTAATATATCGCACGTTACTGTCTATTTCCCGAACAAATATTTAGATAAGCACTTGTCTACTACAGGCCGATCATATTTATATCTATTAAGCATAGTCATGTATTAAATATTTCAATAAAAAATAGAGAAAAAAAAGAAAAGATTTCTATCTATGGCTTTCATAAGCTTGGACTAACGATACTCAATATTTCACAAATACATCCACTTTGTACCCTCCCCGCAAACATATATCTTGGTTTCCTTTGTCAATTGGTGTGAAAATATATAGAGGATCTCCAACGAGTTATATGTTGGGATATAAGATTTTATGAAACGAGTTTGATAAATTTGATTCACAACGAGTCGTAGACGAGTTGTGAATCAAATTTATGAAACGAGTTTCATAAAATCGTATATCCCAACATATCGAGTTGAAGATCTTGTATATCACATGAAAAAACTAGAGCTTTTTGCCTTTTATCAAATTAAAATCTTTAAAAGAAGCTGAAAATGCATAGATGCACGGGGTTGTCTGAAACGCTTCACAACCGTATACGACAGTATTGCGCGCTCTGCCGTGCGACGGAACATATAGTCCCCGAATTTGCTTCTTTGTTTTTGTGCCTATTTTGGACAATAATTGAACTTTAATAACAAAGCAATCATTTTGCAATGTCTAGTATTAGTTTCAAGCGCGGCTTTCCTAAATGGTATTAATCCGCGCGGTAATTTACTTGGCGCAATGCCAAGTATCCCGGCGATTACACACTAGTGACGGATAAGAAAATATGTAATGGATTTTTCAAGGGGTGTATATTATGATATCATAGTGGTTTCATGTGATATACCAATATATATATATTTTTTTCGCTTAACCCTTTACCCAACAGAATGGCCCTATGCCAATGCATTCTCTTATATATGCGAGTCGACCATATGTCGCCTCGCATATATAAGATAATGCATTGGCTTAACACATTAAAAATTATAAAATTGTTAAAGAATGTAAGAAAAAATGGTAAAAAGTGTTAAAAAAAGATTTGTTTTAGGCCAATGCATTCTCTTATATATGCGAGGCGACCTATGGTCGACTCGCATATATAAGAGAATGCATTGGCACAGGGCATAACTATAACCATCACAATGTGGTCAATGAGCCGATTCCAATGATATCCATATTTGTATGGTTCTATTGAGACAGACCGAAGATATTTTAGGCTGTTGAAGCTTTATTTGGCCGGTTTTGGCCGGTTTGTTGGGTAAAGGGTTAATACTTACGGTGACTCTGTAAACAGCAAAATAAACAATGACAACTGTATATTATACAAAAGATAATTTTGTATGGTTACCACTTATTTTCTGTTTACATGGTCCAGCAATTATTACGATAGAAAAAGCAAATTACAAGTAAATGTTCAGGAAATTACAAACTCCTGAAAACTAATCTACCATTTAAGGTCTGTCAAATATTTTTTTTTTCGCATAATAATTACGGTGACTCTGTAAACAGCAAAATAAACAATGACCACTGTATATTATACAAAAGATAATTTGTTATGGTTGCCACTTATTTTCTGTTTACATGGTCCAGCAATTATTACGATAGAAAAAGCAAATTACAAGTAAATGTTCAGGAAATTACAAACTCCTGAAAACTATTCTACCATTTAAAGGCACGTGAGGCCTTAGTTGTCGAAAATATTCATATTTGTTCTAATCACCGTTAACAGAAAAACATTAAAACGCATACAGTTTCGTTCATATATACCATGACCATCATGTAAACAGCATGTTATCATAAAGACCTACTATATTTTACCTAAGCAAGAGCCTGATTGTGTTACAGAAGACAGCACAATGCTACTGGCTAATCACACACAAATGGCATAAACGCTCTTTATTAGTTCCATATCAGGAATTCACCAACAAAGAACGCTCTTTATGTTTACCATCATAATATAAACAAACACCAGAAAAGTAACTTTTTATGCTTTTGTTTACATAACAATGGTCAAACATTTGACAATAACATACTGTTTATGCGACATTTCTTATTTGTATACGGACAAAGTCTGTCTACATTTTGATGTTCTTTCTGTTGGTGGCGGTTTTTGACGGGTGGAAATATTTTCACAGGATACCCACCGCCAAGGCCAACGTACCTTTAAGGTCTGTCAATAATCTTAAACTGGGGCGTGTAATTTGCGTGCATGCATGTATTTGAGGGTCACCGCTAACTTGAATCATGATATCATAAGCAAGTGAAGACGAAGGAAACTTGGCCAAAGAATATAATTCATCTAAGAATATTGTTTTTTTGATAAACATCACTTATTATATCTTTATGTTTATGAAGACACAGTGAGATTTTGAAAATTAAACGTTTACTCAAACTTCTCCAGCACTAATAGTTCAGTCACCATATGCTTTTTTCCAAAGTAGTGTATATCCAGCACTGACAACTCAGTCATCATAGTCATTCTTCCATACCAGTGTATATTCATGTCGCATGTGCACACTTCACCATTGCAACAAGTACAATAAAACAATATAGTTTATCACACCAGAGCTTGTATTGACATTTCCCAAGAATGACAGCTCATCCGAGTCTTCGCCTGCCATGCGTCAGTATTTTAACCCTTTACCCAACAGAAGGGCCCTGTGCCAATGCATTCTCTTATATATGCGAGTCGACCATAGGTCGCCTCGCATATATAAGAGAATGCATTGGCCTAACACATTAAAAATTATAAAATTGTTAAAGAATGTAAGAAAAAATGGTAAAAAGTGTTAAAAAATGATTTTTTTTTAGGCCAATGCATTCTCTTATATATGCGAGGCGACCTATGGTCGACTCGCATATATAAGAGAATGCATTGGCACAGGGCATAACTGTAACTATCACAATGTGGTCAAGGAGCCGGTTCCAATGATATCCATATTTGTATGGTTCTATTGAGACAGACCGAAGATATTTTAGGCTGTTGAAGCTTTATTTGGCCGGTTTTGGCCGGTTTGTTGGGTAAAGGATTAAACATACACATGCAGCTCTGCTAAACTGGCGACTGCTGGATATACTTGACTGCACAGGATCATTATACCTATACCACGAAAGTCCAACAGGCTGCATTAATGACAGTGTCAGTGAGCATATTCTAAAATGAAATGCATAAAATAGTATTTTAACTAACAACTCTAAACTTTAATTAACCCTCCAAAAATTAGAGGAGTTCTGTTCTATATACTTATTCACTGACAATGGAGACACACCTTGTGATTGTGAGTTATGTTGTCCATGATGTTCTATTCTGTCAGGTCTTTAATAGGGTATGATATGGTACTCTTATGGTATACAGTCACTGATGTTCTTGAAGCCAAACTATTATAAGGAGAATATACTTTCCTTATTTTACTTGGTGGCGATCGTCCTTCTACATTGACTCTGGTTACAAATGGCGACCCAGACGAGACTGTCCATTACCAGGTCTCTGAGGCAATTTCCATGTTCAGTGCTTCGTGGTATAAGGACATGCCATATAGCGACTTTTAGCACCAGGATATTTACCTTGGAGCGTGACGAGGCTTGATGCTTGATGGTAGAAGGACATACCATATAGCGACTTTTTAGCTCTTTTTAGTTTGGGTATCCTCGCGTTCACGCATCATTCTGCAGTGTGGTGATATGACTCATATTGCGATCCATATGTACTGTTTCTTCATTAAACAGATGACCTCGACCATCTTCGACTAGACGTATGTATCATTGAATGAACTCGTTCGCGGAGTAGACTATTAAGTGGAATATCATTATCCATTAACTCATGTGTTCATCTTAGCCATATATATCGACTTGTTCTATTAACTGATCTTGAGCCAAAGACTCTTGGATTCAATGCTTTCTGTGATATTTTTGAATATTTTAATAGTATCGTTTTTTAAAATACCAAAAAAACTAATTGTTTATATTTAATTGCTTGATGTATCTTCTTAATATTAATAACTGCTTTATGTGTTCTAATAATATATTAAGATAATTGATATCATTAGGTGTATGGCTACACTGAATATCACTAGGTTGTGCCCCGCTCTCTTTCTGATCGTGCAGGACTTCGCAGCTCATCTGTACAGCAGTTGGTATGGGGCTCAAAGTGAGATACTAATAACTCGATAACGCACTGTAACCAACTGGGGGACCATAGCAGCATTCCCTTTGGGTGGGGGGGGGGGGGTTCTCTCGTCTCCTCTGATTTGATTTGATTTTATTCTGATTTTCCCTGGGTTTCTCTCCAACCATAGAGGAGTTCTGTTATAATCACCTATGAACTGACAGTGGAAACGCAACATGTGATTATCCATTATGACGTCATGTGGAGTTCTATTATACCAGCTCGTTACTAAGATATGATATGATACTCTTATATGTATATAGTCACAGATGTTCCTAAATGGTATTTAAAATGGATTTTCTCAAAATCTGCCAAGAATTTCTTTGTGAAATTTGATACAAGCGATTATTGTAACACAGTACCTAAGAACCATCGACTCTATTTTAACTTCATTTAGTTCACTTTTATGGCATGATCATTATTTAAAATTTCTGTTTTCAGGTACCAAGAACTTCTGTAAAATACATTTTTTCCAAAAGTGCAATTCATATATCCATGATATCATATCTCATATCAACATTTGGTTTGATTGGGCTGGAATATTTGTGACTGCTTTATTCTTCAGTATAATATATTGGGGAATGATGCTATATTATGCAATTAAAAATCTAACGCTATTATGATACAAATGAAGCCACTCTCATAGAGCCAAGACAACAAACTATTTGGTGATCAGAGTTTTGTGTGAAATTATTAACTTGATTAGCAGTTTTTGGTACCGAATGGAACAAAAAAATTTATAATATTTTCAACCTCTCAAATGTAAAAAAATAAATATTTCCCATATAGATCCTGGGAAATTCTTTGTTGAAATCTCTTTTCATTTTGGCTTGATTTCTGCAAAACGTGCGACTCCCCCTTTCTGAGAATTGAAATGCGAAATGTGGTGATTTATTATTATTTTAATTATTCTCCTTAGATTTATGAAGTTAATTATGGAGTACAATGTAATTATAATATGTGAATATGTGAGAATACGTCCAGGGACTAAGAGTAAATCATATTCCTATTGGAATGTTAATGTAAAATGCAGTGGTAATTATTTATTATTAAGTATTCGCGATAGGCTTCTGAAGTTACTTATACAGTACAGATGTAATTATATTTATATAACATAAATATTAACACCAATATTGTTTACATTAATTGTATGTGAATGAAACCAAGCCTCGATAAAGTGTATCTGACATTTGCAGAATGAAGTCTCCAAAGGGTTCATTTAGTGACGCTATCCCGCTAATTCAATAAGAGTTATCAATTCAAAATAGTAATGTAAATGTGAAATATATATTTGATCACATTGAATGTTTACAAGAATACAAACTATGCAAACAAGTTTACAAACTGTGGTTACTCATAATTACGAGGTATTTTCGATGCGCAATTTAACTTGAAAGTTAGATTATAATATTTGACCGTACGACGTCACTATTTCCGATATGTATATAGCATTATGAATTGATTTGTAGAATAACATCATTTAAACGAATCATTGACGAAACATCCCATCTAGGCGTGCAGTCTGCTATATAAAAATTTATACGCGGGGCTTCGTCGTAGAACAATCATTATTACCACTGTATATATATGGAGTTATCTAGTAAATTACAACTAAGCTCTAATTAATCGACTCATTTAACGTGGTTGTAGGCGAGTAATGACCTAGTCATATCGCCAGTCAAACACGGTCAAGTGGTTTCACCGCGAATGTTAGAGGTTGACCGGTAATCTTACGGCGGTAATAATTTTTAAGCCATCATAACCAAATAAATTACCGCCAGGTTATTTAATTTTTTTTGCGACCGCCGTGCATCGCATTACTTTATGTCAACTGAAACTTATTGAATTTTAATCAATTATATCCAATATTTATTAGATATAGATTACAGCTATTTTTCTTACAGCGATGAGATTAACTTAGTACAAAATTCGAGACATTTAGAAACGCACGAGCGTTCGAAGTTGGCGCCATTTTCAATCTGCAAGTTTGATAAATACCATACCAACACCATAAGCGGTATCCTTATTTTCAAGTTAACTACCATATACACAAAACAATATTTCAATTAATAAATAGTTTACAGTTTATTCAGCATACGAAGTTGGTCACTGACCGACATTGGAGATTGCATCATAAACGCAGTGTTATACACGCAGGGTTCGCGCTGCCATTTTCCAATTTGCCAAGTTGCAAACAGAAAAAAAACCCTCATAATTGGCAAAACAATATTATCATTTGGCAAGTCTGCAACATGTACTAGCGCAAATACGCACATAATCGACCTATAATATGAAATATGTACACAATGTGATTATTCAGTTCTGAAATAAGCAGATAACAGAGTCATACCCGTTATTTTGTTTTATGGCGCGGGCCACAGTGAAAACACATGTTAAAGGGCGTTCACCTGAACAGTTGCGAGTTGGCTTATTTGTGTCATTGTCCGCACATAATCTGCTTAGAATCGCCTGATTATGAGTCGATATGTTACTAAAACGCTCTCATTATCAGCACATTATCGACCCAAAATGAGGCGATTCTAAACAGATTATCTACCCAGTATCGATGAGCGGATGAATTACTAGTATGTATTGTGGTGGTGATTAAATAGATACTCCTGAAATCCTGGTTGTTTCGACGATGTCCTTCGGATGCAACAACCCTTCTAAATCCTATGGATAAGTTGCACAAACAGCGATTGTCGGAATATATGACTCAATGTTGCAGAAACTGAAAGCGTTTGCAATGTATCGAAGAATTTTGCAATAAATATTTTCATTTGGCAAAATATTTGGGAAAAGTAATGTTTGGTCCAGCACGGACCCTGGTGTCACCCCAGAAATAAACAAACTCTCTGATGTGGTTATAATACCGACTTAAAAAAAATTTAAATCATTTAAATATCGCACGATTAATGTGGTATCACGGTATAATTGAACGCGGTTGATAGCATGAACGCGATTATACCGATGGTTAACCCCTTTAATGAGGGTTGATTAATTAGAGCATAGCTGAAGGTTAAATGTATTTTACCCACACGGTAGAACTCCATATTTTTAGGCAAAGTTAATCAGAATATGGCGGCGGGCGTTATAATGATCAAGTATACCTTCAGCCCTACACCAGAATGAGAAACGCCATGATTATAGTTTCATTAGCAATGTATGCCTTCAGCCGCTCAACAGAATGAGAAACGTCTGAATATAATTTTTCCATGTATAACTTCAGCCGCACAACACAATAAAAAAGAACAGCAAAAATGAGGGATCGGAGGTCGTCCAGTTTTCGCCACTCTTCCAGGCTAGGTAGGATTTGTTCCTTATACATAAATAAAATGTTTGGTGACCTAGCTATTCATTTGGTCTGTGGACAGTATCACACGGGATATAGTATTAATTTCGTACAATACTGCACAGTGCCCTAAAACGTGTAGCCTAAGCCGGAACCGAGGCCCGCTCCAATAAAATGGTTAAGTTGTGTTTGAAGTCGGGACCATTTCATTCGTTTCTCAATGAATATTCATGAAATTAGAATATATGTCCACATTGGAAATATTAATACATTGTTGAAACTATTTTTTTTAGTATTTAGTATATTTTTGTTCACACCATTTAGTTTTTGCCATAAATTTGAGGTACACGGATGACGTAAACGCAATGTCGCTTGATAGCGGGAGTACCTCTGAGTGCCACATTGGGTCTGGTGGGGTCCCATATATAAATGAACTATAACTCGTCCCCATGCAGTTTATAGCGGAATTTACAAAACGAGTCCAATAAATTATGTCTGGTCCGAGCCTTTGGCGAGGCCCAGACCTAATTTTCTGGACGAGTTTTCTAAATTCCGCTATCAATTGGGGACGAGTTGCAGATTCTATTTATTACATGATCCAATACCTCGACAAAACATACTAAATCAACAAATGGGACGTGAAACTAACATCGGCTTCTAAAAGGCATACGACGACGTTTGACGTAATTATGCGTTGTTTTCCCGCGTAAAGAAATAGTCCCAGATAAATAAAGACTATTTTAATGGCGTAAATTTAATGAAATAACTTGTCAAACTCTTCATTCATTAGAGTTTGTTTGGTAAATATTGGAAGCCATGGCATTTTGAGACGAAATGTAAACAGACGACAAACTGGAAGTGAAAGATCACGTTTGCACAATAATAAAACATTTTGGTACACCTGGCACTATTTCCTGTTATGGATCGAACGTTGCATATAACACTTTATAGAATGGGTTTATTGAATGGAATAAGTGTCGGATCATATAATAAATATGTGACATGCCATATCAAATTCAGTCGTAAGTCGGGATTTTTTTTACCCTGTGCCAATCCATAGGTCGCCTCGCATATATAAGAGAATGCATTGGCCTAACAATTTTTTATCATTTTTTTTAAATAAATGTTTCTTACAATTTTTAGGACATAAAATAAAAAACATCCATTACCCTGCAGGGAGCCCCACACATATATAGAAGCATATAGAAGAGTGGCGTCTGCTCATGTTTGTCTGGGGCTCTGTATGGGTGAAATTATAAAATTGTTAAAGAATACAAGAACAAATTATTAAAATTGTAAAAAATTGTTAGGCCAATGCATTCTCTTATATATGGGATGCGACCTAAGGTCGACTCGCATATATAAGAGAATGCATTGGCACAGGGTAAAAAAATCCCGACTTCCGACTGAATTTGATATGGCGGGTCACATATATATGTCGGATCATGTAATAAATATATATGCACCGATGTTGAATGTTTTGCTTATTGCACACTCTTTACATATACTGTAATCATAAACCAGTGAGTTTACTATATAACATTCATTACTTGAGGATTCAATTACAGTCTGATTCGTAGTCTGGTAGTCCGGATGATAACTTGAGCAACATTTAACATAATTTATAATATTTTGTATTTGATTTTATCATTTGAGAAGACACATGCTAAATTCGATTTTGGTCATGGGCGGATGATTTTGACGGAGTTATGGCCCCCTTTAAACGTATACAGTCACAGTTTTTGTGTTGTCCGGATGATGTTCAACATAATTTCTTTATATTCGGTACGCGGTCTCATTATGCCCCTTTTTAGATTTATAAATCTAAATGTTTGGGTTGTCTAGATAATAACTTGAGCAATTCATCGTCAAGTTGGAGTAAAACGTTCACCAGAATTTGACTTCTTTGTTCTTAAAAAAAGCCGACGTCCCAAAAAGCCACCGGGTTTCGGAGGACTTGTGACCTGCGACCTTTTATATCATGTCTGACATTTTTCCAGGACGATGTGGAGCGATGTCAATCGTGTGACGCTGGGGTTCTCTGACGGGAAGATGGAGACCGCGTACATGACGTCGACCGACGTCTCTTCGGGTGCCAGCTTCGTCTCACTCGCTCTCATCCGCTTTTTCAGTTATCTATCGTATCTGCTTATATTTGAAAGGTAAAGTTTATTTTCTATTACTAAATAGAGTCTATTTGTTACTTATTCTCACGTTGATTTTTTTCCGAATTCACAGCCTCTACAGCGACATCGATGTTTATTTTGTCCGAAGTTATATTTTTTTTCGAATGCGCAGTTATTGTCCAAATAATGAATACTTATTGTACTGAGAATGAATACATGCACATGTAATGATTGCTCCGCAATAAAGCAAATATCGTCAGATAAAGCAAAGACGAAAACTGTGTCTTAAAGGGGGACTGTATACTATTTCCTGCTATAGTACATAGAGCTCATGCGTGTATTTTTGCACTAATCCGTGGCTCAAATTCATTCATTTGTTTCATATGATCTGTTGAGTTTAAAAGGAGATTGTCCAACAAATGGCTGGGTTTAGTGCACAGTACCAATTTATGTAAGATAACTACATCGTGGACGGGCTTTCGGCGTAGTATGTCGATCACTGTCGATCGAATGCCCTCTCACTCGGTAATTATCCCTTACAGAGGATGCCCATTCAATTTGTTTTAAAGTTTAACCAAACAAATCCAACATGATATCCATGCAGGGACATGTCATAAACTTCACAACATTGACAGAAAACAAATACAAATATGTGACCCGCCATATCAAATCCAGTCGGAGATCGGGATTTTTTTACCCTGTGCCAATGCATTCTCTTATATATGCGAGTCGACCATAGGTCGCCTCGCATATATAAGAGAATGCATTGGCCTAACAATTTATTACAATTTTAATAATTTTTTCTTGTATTCTTTATAATTTCACCCATACAGAGCCCCAGACAAACATGAACAGACGACACTCTTCTATATGCTTCTATATATGTGTGGGGCTCCCTGCAGGGTAATGGATGTTTTTTTTATTTTATGTCCTAATAACTTTAAGAAACATTTATTTTAAAAAAAAAATGATAAAAAATTGTTAGGCCAATGCATTCTCTTATATATGCGAGGCGACCTATGGTCGACTCGCATATATAAGAGAATGCATTGGCACAGGGTAAAAAAATCCCGACTTACGACTGGATTTGATATGGCGGGTCACATATATCATATAAATAAGACAATGCTGATGGCAGGTTTTAAAACTATATGACACTTACTTGCCAACCTATAAATCTGACTTGGTATGCACACACAGTCATAATGGTCAAAGAAGTTCCCTAAATGAAAGTATATCTTGACGCTGGAAATGGTTGAAGGATAAGGGGATATCACTATTTATTTAGGTGGCTTGATTTGGAACACATGGCAATTGTTTTGTTTTTTTCCAGAATGTTATGTTCAGGTTTTCCTCAGAACAATTTATTTTGGCCAATAACTCTATTGAGCAATGTAAAGCTACACTATTTGATGAGTATTACATTGATGAAATCTTATGAAATAAATCGGGGTTCTCTGGTCCTTAAATCACGCCAGACCATGTATGTGCATACGCCGTCAATGGTTTGAATAAAATTCATCTGCTTTCGCTCGGCAACCCATATATAAGTCACAAAACGTTTCAATCTCGACGTCTGAGATGTGTAGAGCTAACATAAGAACGTGGAAGCGAATTAACCATAATTGATGATATTTCGCCCTTGGCGTTAAAGGTACGGTTGGCCTTGGCGGTGGGTATCCTGTGAAAATATTTCCACCCGTCAAAAACCGCCACAAACAGAAAGAACATCAAAATGTAGACAGACTTTGTCCGTATACAAATAAGAAATGTCGCATAAACAGTATGTTATTGTCAAATGTTTGACCATTGTTATGTAAACAAAAGCATAAAAAGTTACTTTTCTGGTGTTTGTTTATATTATGATGGTAAACATAAAGAGCGTTCTTTGTTGGTGAATTCCTGATATGGAACTAACAAAGAGCGTTTATGCCATTTGTGTGTGATTAGCCAGTAGCATTGTGCTGTCTTCTGTAACACAATCAGGCTTTTGCTTAGGTAAAATATAGTAGTTCTTTATGATAACATGCTGTTTACGTGATTGTCATGGTATATATGAACGAAACTGTATGCGTTTTAATGTTTTTCTGTTAACGGTGATTAGAACAAATATGAATATTTTCGACAACTAAGGCCTCACGTGCCTTTAAATATTTATCGAACCCAGTAAAGCCGTCGACACCATGCACATGCAATATCTATCTATCTATCTCTCGCTCTCCCTCTCTCTCCCTCTCTCTCTCTCGCTCTCTCCCCCTCTCTCTCTCTATCTATCTATCTCTCACACTCTTTCTCCACCCTTCCTACCATTTGCTTAATTTCAGTACCTCTATCGCTTGTTTGTTGTATCACTGTTCTTTCTCTCATACATAACATGTGAAACAATCCATCAGTTCTTTCTACTGGTAGTTGTCATTACTTGTACATAGCTATATTGTTATAACATATTTCCTTGCTCTTGTCAGCGTTTAATTTGTATATATTTAGTGTTTTGACTATAGGGAGAGGATGTTACTGTAAGTGACAGCACTTGTCATCCCATCCCTTTTGCCTGTGTGTATGTAATACTATATGCATTGAGAAAATAAAATATGTTTAATTAAACTAACCTATCTGCTTTCGTTTGCAGGGAAATATACAGCGTTGTCATTTTCATCTGCTTCCAAATCCCATTGACAATCCAAGCTGCCATTGCCATCTCGCCTATGTTTCCAAAGGTATGTTTCAAGGCTCTTTAATGATCCCCCTTTTATTTGCCCTCTTCTATAATCGTTTACAATTGAAATACGTATAAATATAGTTCCCAAATTCCCGCATTGCCTCCATTGGATACATTAACACGTGTAACCAAAGGTAAAAAAAATAAAAGGTAATAGTTGTGTTTGAAACGTTCATGACGCTCAGCAGTATCAGCAGAACATTTTGGTGTTAATCAACCAACGCATGCGAAAACCTGATTAAAGCTAGCTGATCGAGGTGTATACATACGTATATTGTATCTCACGTGACTTTGTTATTGAAATCAAGCTTTCCGATTGGTTGGCTACTCGACTCTATTAGTCGTAGTTGTATACTACGCCTTCAAGTCTCTCCCATCGTGCACTATGCATATGTAGTTTTGACTACTAAAAATAGTAACGAACACTACATCAAACTTTGTTCTGAAACTACTTGTTATTTCGCCGCTGATCCAAATTAAAGCTTCAGTAAGGCGAACATCAATTGTCTGAACTTAGTAAAAGTTGAAAATAGTAGTTTCCTACTGCTAAATCAAAATTACAAAGGTTTTCTCTGGAGTCCCGTTGCGTTTCCTAAGTTCGCGATACCCCATTCCTATACCGGTAACACTAAAACGTGTGATCGGTTGCCGTACCCGAACAACTAATAAAATGAACCGAGAATACAATTTGCCGATTACAGCTTGTTTTAGCTGTCTCTTGTAAATAAATAATACCCCTATGCTGTATACTAAGCGTTGAAAAAACACGCTACTGCAGATTTTCATGGCACAATAACACCAATCATACGTTCATGTTTCCGGAGTTGGGTACACTTTTTGTAGCCGTAAATTCTTTGCTTCCGATCAGAGTCACGTGACCGCTCGGTTCGAAAATAATCAATATTTTCGCGGCTCAATTATTCTGATAGTTCCGTGTACAAGAGCGACTTATACTAATAAATGACCAAATTTAATACATTCTTCGTTCGTCCGGGCACCAATTAAGAGTGGGTAAGTGGTTGAAATGTGTTGACATTGGTCTAAATGTTCTTGAGTTTGGTCACTGGTCACCACAGGTACAACAAAAAAATTAATTTAAAAAAACAAACAAACCTGAACAAAGGGGAATTTAAAAAAAACAAGTTTTTAAAAAAAAAAGGAAAACAAACATGAAAAATAAACAAACAATAAATAAACGTTTACAACAAATAAAAATAATAAAACAAAATAATTAAAAAAAACAACAAACAGGCAGCCAAAGTTTTTAAAAAAACAGGAAAACAAACATTGAAAAAACAAACAAATTACAAAGAATTAATTAAAAAAAAACAAACAAACAAACCTGAACAAAGAGGAATTTAAAAAAAAATGGTGTTTGCACACTGGTTTGCCTTTAATTTCTGCATTTGTTCGATACAATATAATAATTAGAGCATGACTTGTCGTGAAATACGCCGATATAGTGCATAGTGCGGTTGTGTAGTTCACTCCGCTTCGCGTCGTGAACTACACAACCTCACTATGCACTATATCGGCGTATTTCACTCCAAGCCATGCTCTATTTATTAAGTATGGTTGGTCAATACCTTCATTGGTCTGGAATGTTAATCCCTTTATTTGTGGGTCAATGGTTTACTCTAGTAAACCTGCTGCATTAGTAATCATCACACTTTATAAGTATTATCAACATTGTGTTATTTGGTTAATTCAAAACACCAAGAGTGTCTGCGTTCGTCGATAGACGCGACACCTATGGTCGTGCTATATCGCATGCATGGAACCCATATTATATCATTAAAAAAGCCATTACATATGTCCTTATCTCTCACTAGTTACATATCACTTGGCATCGCGCCCACACAATGACCGCGTCTCTTTACGTTGATTCAGGAGGATTAATACTATTTCGAAAGTCCGCACATGACACCAACAACAGACAATGCAAAATGATTGCTTTGTTCATTAATGTAAATTTTTTGTCCAGCTTCGTTTCACTAACGAAAATAGACACAAAAACAAAGAGGCAAATTTTCCGTCGCCAGCCCCGTGCAGGGCGCACAATACTGTCGTATAGGGTTGTGAAGCGTCTCACCCGACGGTGTGTAAATGTATGCATTTGGCAGCTTCTTTTAATGATTTTGATTGGTTAAAAAGGCATTGAACTCTAGCGGAATACTACTTACATGTATTTTATTGAAATGTTCAGTCCACTTTGAAGAAAAAAAACACCATGCGGCATATTATAAAATGTCATATATTGATATATGCGAACAGAGATGTAAGTATAAAGCTTATCACCGATTTTTCATTAAGGCTGTGGTTCAATGTTTTTAATGTTCATATATAGCCGATGGCCACATACACCATTCATAGTTTAATATTCTGTCATTTTGCATATAAAACATACGCCTTCATCATTGTGAACACAGTGCACATGCAGAGGGTAGCGAGATAGTGTGATTGGTCCACATCGTGGTTATGACACATTGCAGCACCATTTGAACAAATGGAGTTATCTCTCTGGACACGTGGCCTTGTCCCTCGGTACTTTCTGTTATCAATGTGGATGATTTGGGGGACGGCAGTAATTTGTTTATTTAAAAAAAATATTTTGAGGGTTTTTTTATGCTATTATATACTGCATATAATCTCAGATCTTACCGCGCACCAAGGCGAATGTGACACAACTCAACGAATAGGGTATGTGTTTCTGTTTGATAAACATGACATTTTATTATTTGTGTTTGTTAACAGATTTCACCAAAGACGGCCAAGTTTTTCTACAAGATAGCGACCAGCGTTTTTATGCGAAGCCTGTGGACCATCGTGGCCTGTTTACTAGCACCAATTCCAGACATATTACAATCAGTAAGTTCATATCAACTGTTATTAAATATGGTGAACAAATCCCCACCTCTTATATATATATAATAT
Source organism: Siphonodentalium dalli (assembly GCA_032622095.1). NCBI lineage: Eukaryota > Metazoa > Mollusca > Scaphopoda > Gadilida > Siphonodentaliidae > Siphonodentalium > Siphonodentalium dalli. The sequence continues at coordinate 279,244,954 of CP136063.1, forward strand.
GGCAATCGAAAATCCGCACTGTTCGCGGTGTTATTCCCCTTTTATTAGAAATAGACCATTTTAGATCGTTATTTTACCGAGGCATATGAATTCAGATCCATCGTGAACCCCGAGTACACACAAAACTGTACAATTGATAGGTTTAAATAGAGGCTTGAATTGATAATATTTTAGGAGTAAATTACACAACCATTTCCCTATATATATAATACATGATTCCAGGGGTGAATATTATTTAACTTTTACATGTGCAATTTACATTTTGAGTATTATAACCCGGCAATACTACATATCACGTGTGCTTTCATATGATGTAATTCGCATTGGCGTTACTTTATCTCGGCACAATATCAATATAAACGGCCTGGGGTTATGAAACACTGACTTTCATTCCCACCCTCTTGTAACTTACCAACATCCCATATATAGAGTAGCGGATAGCTCAATTGGTTTGTGGGCCGACCTCTGAGCTACACCTTCGGCACGGTCGAGGATTCTAATCAGACATAGTGTCGGTCTGACGTGGTGTCGCCGTTAGTGTAGGTCGGACGTGCATGGTGTCGCCGTTAGTGTCGGTCGGACGTGGTGTCGCCGTTAGTGTCGATCGGACGTGGTGTCGCCGTTAGTGTCGGTCGGACGTGGTGTCGCCGTTAGTGTCGGTCGGACGTGGTGTCGCCGTTAGTGTCGGTCGGACGTGGTGTCGCCGTTAGTGTCGGTCGGACGTGGTGTCGCCATTAGTATCGGTCGGACGTGGTGTCGCCGTCTACATCCCCAGTACCGTGGACATTGATAATCAACCATCGATACCACGATAAGTTCTCTAAGAACGATTCCAGAAGCAAAATAATCTCAAATTTGAAGAAAAAAAACACGTACTGTGGGAATTTCGTACATCCGCTCCTCTACGGTGTCATTTCCACGGATGGCACTGTTATAGGCACACCGTCGGATCGCGAGCCGACGTTAATGGTTGTTTGGTGTGCTCACGTTAAATAACCCTATCGGGGCGATGAAGTCGCGGTCAATTGGCAAAATTTACCAGATCAAATTCGAGTCATCCGACTCACGGGATCACAGTGTAAATAAGGCCACAGTTGCCTTTAGGGTCAAGCCTTGAAATAGTGTGTCTGTCATTTGCAGAATGAGGTCCCCAGAGGTTGAATTTAGTTATGCTACCCCGCATAGCGGGCTAGCATCACCAAATTCACCCTCTGGGGACCTCATTCTGCTTACACCTCAGCAGAATGAGGTTCCCAGAGGGTTAATTTGGTGATGCTATCCCGCTATGCGGGGGTAGCATCACTAAATTCACCCTCTGGGGACCTCATTCTGCAAATGACAGGCTCACTATTTCAAGGCTTGTTTAGGGTACGTTCATACGATGGCAAGTTTGCACGGTATGGTTTGTAGGCATTTTGTCAATGAAAACGATATGGTGCCAGAATATGAACGGAAACAAGCAACTAAAATGCAACTGTGCCACATCGAACTACGTGCGAAGTAAAATCTATGTAGTTCCACCGGTATAGCGATGTTACCGGAATTTGCCTGTACGGTATTGTTTTCAGCCAGCTCAACATTAACAACAACTATTATAATTGTTTTCAACATAAAAGTGCTATTTGGTGTAGTTTGGTTTGTTAAAGCAACCATAATATCAGTCATGTGTGCATTTTTAGATTTTGGGTGTGTCCCTAGCAACCGTTACCCCTGTAAGTAAGAAATATGGCAGTTTGTCAGTCAGGTCAAAACTGACAATTATTTTTACCATAAAAATGCTAGAACTCACATAATATCAGTCATATGCATTAATTCGATGCCGGGTAGTTGCCTAGCAACCGTTGCTAAGAAGAGCCTGTCGCGAATGTCGCCTAAACAGTAGCGTATAAGGAACATATGTGCCAAGTTTCATGATTTTATCACATTTTACACAGTTGTGGTGTTTTCTACAACAACCGCTTGGACTAGCTAGCGGAAGACCAAAATGTGACGAGAGCCAGTTTAGGGGGTAGTGTTATGTTTGTACAAGTATTGACCACTTATCATAGGTATAGTCGCAATTTCCGCATATCATATTGAAGGAGTCATGTCTGCAGTTTTGAAAACAAATTGCTCGCGCCTACGTAATGAGTAGCCCGAGAAATTTGACATCGACTACGACAGATTTGTCTGAAAAAAATCGTCATTGTTTGGGGTCATTAAGTTATTTATATCCATATCTGCGAAATTCATTCAAATCCCCTCGTTGAATTTGTATCTCTGGTTCGAGAATTGTGTATTGAACAATATTGAGTACATCTGGTATATGGTTCGGCTGAAAACTTGTTATAGCATCCCATTATTCCCATGATTGTGAAAAATATAAAAGTTTGTTTTTTTATATGGAAAAACTGGTTTAACTCAGAAAGCTCAACTCGGATTTTAGGGGACTTTTCATGTCGCGTCCGCCGGTTCGTTAATTAGGTGCTGGTTGTTATTGTTATTTTAACGGAATTCTGAGTTGGTCATTCGCGAAACCAATATATTTTATATTCTATAATTACAAACATGGGTATATAATATATGATCTTGAGCGCGTTATACCATTTCTGACATTGGTTTTCTTGTTTTCATTTCAGTACCGATGCATGAACAGCGAGTCCGAGTTCTCAATGTACTCGTATATCGGATCTGGACAGACGGGCCTCTGTGAGAACGCGGTGTATTTCTCGGTATTCGCTACATTAATGATGTGCGGTGTTGCAAACTTCACACAAATTGGACATGTAATGAAAATTACCATCATTGTAGTGATTGCATTCGGATATGGGACTTTTGATTTTATTAAACCCTACAGTCAGGTGTTACTGAACTATGACGCGTACTTTGACAGTGAAGGGTAAGTTTAGTACATGTATATATTCACAAAACTTGATATCTAATTAACTGGGTAATTGGTTAGTCTGCATCTGTTTGCCATGTACAATATACATGTACAGTATATACAAACGCATGTACACGCATATGCATGTGTCATCTCAAATAAATAAAAAAAATACAGAACAGACAGACAACGACATGTTTAAAATTGATAGCTAAACCGTTCACATCAGATTAGTAATTGCTTAAAAGAGATCAGTTAACTGCTTAAAGGGACTCAGTGCCTTCAAAATATGTTCATGTGAAATAAATAAAAGTATGTACAACTACTATCATGAACATTTACATGAACAAAATGGATTGACTTTGTTCTTATTTCCATTATTAAGCACTCTCCGATATTGAGCTTTCGCATGTCAAAACCATTGGCTTCCAGGTAACCTTAAAGTGATGTGAAACACTCCGATAGGGTGATCAAATAGAAAAGGAGGATAATCTTGTTTGTTCAGATAATGTTTTCTATGGATTGGTACGGTCGATTTGCTTCAGATTTTCGGCGTTGTAATAGAATGCTACATTCATCCAGTTCGCATATTACCCGAATACTAACTTAACAGTTTAATGCACCGAACAAGTCCATAATATGTCTTTAACGATCCATTTTTTTATTTTGCAGCTTGACGTTAGACTCCCGGTTCAGGACGGTCAGTGTCTTGGTTACGGTTGTTATCGTGCTGGCTTTCTATTGCAGAAAGGTAAGTCATGTCATACCCATAGATCCCATATTCCATATCCCACTCCAGGAACTTAGCAGACACGTAATCGATGAGATTTAACACGCATGATGTAAGAACACTGACATTTTATGACTATTATCGTTCAATTTCAATTTAATCATCTGCGTCTAGTTATTGTAGTTATATAGCAGACATTCGACGACTTTCTTATATAGCAGACATTCCACGACCTTCTTATATAGCATACATTCCACGATCTTCTTATATAGCAGACATTCGACGACCTTCTTATATAGCAGACATTCGACGACCTTCTTATATAGCAAACATTCCACGACCTTCTTATATAGCAGACATTCCACGACCTTCTTATATAGCAGACATTCGACGACCTTCTTATATAGCAGACATTCGACGACCTTCTTATATAGCAGACATTCCACGACCTTCTTATATAGCAGACATTCGACGACCTTCTTATATAGCAGACATGCGACGACCTTCTTATAGGGCAGACATTCGACGACCTTCTTAGATAACAGACATTCCACGACCTTCTTATATAGCAGACATGCGACGACCTTCTTATATAGCAGACATTCGACGACCTTCTTATATAGCAGACATTCCACGACATTCTTATATAGCAGACATTCGACGACCTTCTTATAGAGCAGACATTCGACGACCTTCTTATATAGCAGACATTCCACGACCTTCTTATATAGCAGACATTCCACGACATTCTGATATAGCAGACATGCGACGACCTTCTTATATAGCAGACATTCGACGACCTTCTTAGATAACAGACATTCCACGACATTCTTATATAGCAGACATTCAACGACCTTCTTATATATCAGACATTCCACGACCTTCTTATATAGCAGACATTCGACGAGCTTCTTATATAGCAGACATTCCACGACCTTCTTGTATAGCAGACATTCCACGACCTTCCTATATAGCAGACATTCGACGACCTTATATAGCAGACATTCGACGAGCTTCTTATATAGCAGACATTCGACGACCTTCTTATATAACAGACATTCGACGACCTTATTATATAGCAGACATTCCACGACCTTCTTATATAGCAGACATTCGACGACATTCTTATATAGCAGACATTCGACGACCTTCTTATATAGCAGACATTCGACGACCTTATTATATATCAGACATTCGACGACCTTCTTATATAGCAGACATTCGACGACCTTATTATATAGCAGACATTCCACGACCTTCTTATATAGCAGACATTCGACGACATTCTTATATAGCAGACATTCGACGACCTTATATAGCAGACATTCGACGACCTTCTTATATAGCAGACATTCGACGACATTCTTATATAGCAGACATTCGACGACCTTCTTATATAGCAGACATTCGACGACCTTCTTATATAGCAGACATTCGACGACCTTCTTATATAGCATACATTCCACGACCTTCTTATATAGCAGACATTCCACGACCTTCTTATATAGCAGACATTGAATTTCCACGACCTTGCTTCTTCAAATAACCAACAATGCACTCTTTGTTTTCATGATAAACTTTGCGGTTCAACCAAATTCTTGGATATTTTTGACTTAGCGAAGCCACTGCTCTGACGTATACATGGGCGATCTAATTAACCCGCTATTAACTTTTTGTTTGATCCCATCGTCCAAGGCGGAGACCTTGCTTCATTTCAATGGAATTTTTATGAAGTTGCTGTGGTGGTATTTGGCACTCAATCATCCTACGCCTTGCATGGTATGCTAACTCAACCACCATATGCCCTGAATGGTATGCTGACTCAACCATCCTACGCCTTGAATGGTATTCTAACTCAACCACCCTACGCCTTGAATGTTATGCTAACTCAACCACCCTACACATTGAATGGTATGCTAAATCAACCACCATACGCCTTGAATGGTATGCTAACTCAACTACCCTACGCCTTGAATGGTATGGTAACTCAACCACCCTACGCCTTGACTGGTATGCTAACTCAACCACCCTACGCCTTGAATGGTATGCTAACTTTGCAATCGTAAAAGTTCGTTTATGCTGCAAAAACTGCAATTATTTCACAGACCCCGGTCTTTGTCACATACATTTTATAACAGATAAGAGATCTGTCCGTTCAATGCAACTGAAAATATATGACTTGAAGTCCGATTATTTAGTGCAAGTCATCTGATAACTCTATTTTGTTTAATCAAGTTTGGGAATAGACGTTGATTATATAAAACTACCAAAAATATCTAAGTCTGAGAACCTTTCGACTTCTGATATATGTTATCATTCTCCATCAAGAAATATCGAAATCTTAAAAATTAGTTTTCCCATGAATGGTAACACATGTGTTGTTGTTTCCAAAGTTTGCATGGCACAAATCTTGCATACCGGGTCGGGTTTATATCATTTTGATATGATTTAGTATATATATGATATGGGGCTTCGTGTGTGTACGTTGTTTACAATTAGAATAAGAAATTGTGATCTGTCACTAGAGTTGTTTAGCTCGGATATAATGCTGGGTCCAGATATCAAGTTACGATTTCAAAATAGAAACTATAATGCAGCATACATCTACATATAAAGAGCATTTAGCAGCATACATCTACATATAAAGAGCATTTAGCCCCAAAAAATGAGACAATGTTTCAGGTTGAGTTAATAAAATATGCCACTTTAAACATTAGAATATATACAAAAAATTATAACAGATCTAGCAAACATTGGACTGTACCGCTAATGGGGTCATTGTCGTAACGTTTTATACATAAAAGCACACAATCTCAGTCGGCGCGAGACTGAAATGTTGCCGTAAATAATTGCCGTCTGCATGCTTCAATTCAGACTATTTTCTTCCGTAGTTCTGATAAAGAAACTGCAATGAAATTGATCATCGGTCGCATATTGATCTTAGTACTGGTATTAAACAGGGACCGATAGAATGCATAGTTGTTTGATCGATAAAACGGAAGAAAATGAACTTACAAAAATTATCAACACACGTGTGTGCATTTATGTAGAAAACACTACGACAATGACCCTGTCACGTGACACTACGCGAGACTGGTGTGCATTTATGTATATAGAAATGCACACGGTGTGCATCTATGTATAAAACATTACGACAATGACTCCATTAGCGACTGTACCCTGAGTGAAGTGACTAGAAGTGCAAAGATACTTAGTTTCCTAAAATATCGATATCAATTGGACGAGTGTCCAGAGCTCGCCATGGTACGGAATAGAATATGGTACACATTTATTGATTGTTTCGGTATCGATTGCTTTGTGCATATTGATAATCTTCAACCTGGCCAACAGCTGCTTTCATTTCTAGGGAAAAAGCCAGATTTCATTCCACTTGACATACATGCTCATCAATGGATTCGATTTTTTGCAAAATCAACAAATTCCTTGTGGAATATGTATCTGTCACGGTCGTCCCAAGATCTTATCACCTAGTCCTATAATAAATTTCTACTGTACAATATCTATCAAAATGCCCAATTTGAATTCTCAATAAATTATAACCAGACAGCCCTGATTGTTGTATACAGGGTTCAAACTTGCGCCACAGTCTGTGGTCTCGCGCTGTGGATCCACTGAGGGACTCTCGATCAATGTGGGCGTCTGTCCCAGAGTACAACTATTCGCTTTGTCGCCTGGGTCGCTGCTCGCACGGCCAGAGACAATGAGTGAGTCCACAGCTTGGACCCGCAGACTCTGATATGTAGTGTATGGTATACTGTTAACCCTTTACCCAACAGAACGGCCCTGTGCCAATGCATTCTCTTATATATGCGAGTCGACCATAGGTCGCCTCGCATATATAAGAGAATGCATTGGCTTAACACATTACAAATTATAAAATTGTTAAAGAATGTAAGAAAATATGGTAAAAAGTTTTTTTTAGGCCAATGCATTCTCTTATATATGCGAGGCGACCTATGGTCGACTCGCATATATAAGAGAATGCATTGGCACAGGGCATAACTGTAACTATCACAATGTGGTCAAGGAGCCGGTTCCAATGGTATCCATATTTGTATGGTTCTATTGAGACAGACCGAAGATATTTTAGGCTGTTGAAGCTTTATTTGGCCGGTTTTGGCCGTTTTGTTGGGTAAAGGGTTAAACCAACGCATGCTATGATAACGTATAAGTGACCCTTTAACTATGTTGCATGTTTTGTATGTCTACGCTGGGGAAGCGAGGCCATCTCGGTGGTCGTATGATCATAGTGTAAATATGTTCTTTTCTTTTCTACTGAACTGTTTTTTTTTTCTACTTGTTTGTTGTTATGTTACTTGTAACTCTTCATATCATGGAGGATAGAAATAAATATATATATATAAATATCGATATCAATTGGACGTTGACAAAGTTGTCCAAATTCATCAACACGCGTCTGAATTTTGAGCAGGAAACACAAAATTAAAACATGGAAGCGTATTCGCACAATGCATCGATCATTTCGTCACTTTATGTAGCTGTGTTCAACCAACAGTTGCCATTCGTGGATCCGGAGTTATAATCGAAAAAAAAATTAATAACAACATGGCCGTCAAAACAAACTCATATGTAGTGACCACCAGTGCCGTAACACGGTTAACGCAATATGTTCTCACAGTACGGTTTATTTGATGACCAGCATGATGTTGCAACACCATTATTTATAAGCGCGATGTTTGCACATGCTCATTGTGTTCATTATAGGTAGAGGCTGTGTCTCGTGAACTGTTTTACGAAAAGGAACAAGCTCAGAAACGAAGAGATGACGTCATAAATTTACGAAAAAAGAACGAATACCTCGTTTACAATGTGCTCCCGGCGCACGTGGCCAGAGAATTCGTTGGAAAGAAAAAGGATGATGAGGTAAGGGATTTTCATTGAAAATTCAAATATGGTGGGGTAAAGAGGTTCATTATAGATGAATTATGGTGAGGTAAAGAGGTTCACTGAAAGATGAATTATGGTGAGGTAAAGAGGTTCATTGAAAGATGAATGATGGTGAGGTAAAGAGGTTCACTGAAAAGCAAAAGGATGGCGAGATAAGGAGGTTTATTGGAAAGACAAATGATGATGAGATAAAGAGGTTCAGTGGATATACAACGGGTGGTAATGTAAGGAGATTAATTGAAGATGAATCATGGTGAGGTAAAAAGGTTCATTGGTGAGCCAAAGGAGGTATATTGGAAAGACTAGTGGCGATGAGGAAATGAGGTTTTCATTGGATAGATAACGGATTGTGAGGTAAGGAGGTTCGTTAGAAGATGAACCAAGGAAATTAGAAATAAAATAATTGGAGAGCCAAACGATGGTGAGGTAATTAGGTAAATTCGAAAGAATAAGGATAATGGGGAAATGAGGATTTCATTGGAAAGACGAATAATGATGAGGTAAGAAATTTTTGAACTGCATGTAGCTAAAACAATGCGTTTTGAACAACCCAAATTAAATAAAGAACAAAACAATTTTCTGTCTCGGTATTTACTATCAACTTCATATTCATTGTGTTCGGCGACTTTTAAAATATCAACCTCCAATTACAGGTGAAACAGCAGTCTCAGCAACTCACTTCAGATTTCATTAAAATATGATTAAAATAAAATAAAAAGCATATCGCAGAATTTCCGACTGCGAGTCAGTTTGTGAAAAAATAGTGCCGTTCAAACTTCTTGTCACTTGCAATAAGGTAATATGGTTCTGTTTGCCGTTTTGTACCGGTACTTAATTATGTTGTTGTCATGTCATACATGTGGTCAGTGGTAGCTTCTGGGAAAGGTAATAGTATAACTATACGGATATGGTAAAATGACAACTGATATATAGAAAGAACACAAATTCTAGTCATGTTGTATCCTATTCTTAATTCTTATGAGTAGTCGGTCATTATGCGAAAGGTCGGTATATATGTGTGGACCAGTCATCGGCTGCGGATGTTGTCCGGGACTCCGCATTATTAATGTATTAATCCATATCATTTAATATATACTATTTAGTTAAAGCTATTATACTGTTTATAGTTTGTCGATAGATATTTTGTCCACAAGGACCGACCCATGCAATTCTTTATATCTGGACCGACACCTCACCTTTTTATGTTGTTCTATAAGTCTATATACATGTGATAATCAAACCTCAAATTTCGATGTAATGCTTGTAATGATTCCATGATTGTTTAGTTAAATGTGAACCAGGGGTCGGTCTGTCTATATATGCACTTTCTTTATATTATGAGAAATAAACTATTGTTATTGTCATGTTCGTTTACAGGAGTTGTACAGTCAGTCGTATAATCACACCAGTGTGCTGTTTGCCGCGTGCCCTAATTTCAACGATTTCTACAGTGAAGAGTCTGTAAACAATGATGGACTGGAATGTTTGCGATTTCTAAACGAAATCATCTCAGATTACGACGAGGTATGTTCTGCGAAAAACAAAAACGCACAGAAACAATCTCTTTATCTCTTTTTAACCCTTTACCCAACAAACCGGCCAAAACCGGCCAAATAAAGCTTCAACAGCCTAAAATATCTTCGGTCTGTCTCAATAGAACCATACAAATATGGATATCATTGGAACCGGCTCCTTGACCACATTGTGATAGTTACAGTTATGCCCTGTGCCAATGCATTCTCTTATATATGCGAGTCGACCATAGGTCTTTTTTAAACACTTTTTACCATTTTTTCTTACATTCTTTAACAATTTTATAATTTTTAATGTGTTAAGCCAATGCATTCTCTTATATATGCGAGGCGACCTATGGTCGACTCGCATATATAAGAGAATACCTATGGTCGACTCGCATATATAAGAGAATGCATTGGCACAGGGCCGTTCTGTTGGGTAAAGGGTTAACTAAATACTCATTGACGAGTAGTTCCCTTATGATATGTTGCAGAAAAAAATTTCAACAAACGGTATATGGACTTATGAACTTATTATCTGAGCAATTCCCACCAATGAGTATAGGAATTCTTGTGCTCTTGTATTCTCTTTTAGTCTGATAAGATTTCCCGAATACCCCCCCCCCCCCCCCCCCCAATGAATAATATACAATTCCAATGTCTACTTTTATACCTGGTGGAAGAATCCATTTAGTACATTAAAGGTTAAATTGTACATTAAGGGTTAATAACTATAATAATTGAGATTGATGTCTCTATGTCCAATTCCCTTGATGTTGTGGAATATCAATCCAGCGATTGCACATTAATTTTATCATATCACTAGCTTTTTCATTTGTCCACGTCCCTTGAACGAATTCCATGACGTGACTGGCCCAATATACGTATATGCTTTTCAAAGAACACACAATACCTGCCTTTGCTCACATGCATCACAGACGCTGGACACCCATGTCTCGGTGCATTGTGGTAGTTCTCACCGGACACCCATGTCTCGGTGCATTGTGGTAGTTCTCACAGCGTTTTTGGCTATAATATATCGTTTTCTGGATATATGTAGCGCAACCGAAGTGCCTCAATTATCATCGATACCTGGATTATATATTCTTTAATCGCCCATATACTCTCTGAATGTTGAAGCAGTTTGAAACACTGAAATAACCACACACATTGACACCCGTAATGCCAAAGGAACAACATTATTCTCACCAAAAAAGTTAACAGTGTGTAAACAGTATTTCAGAATATGGCGGATATGGTAGTAATGGTACATGTATGACACATGCAGCTTCCAGTCACGCTGGAGCGGATACACGTGATTCAAAGGACTATGAAGTCGGCAATGGATTCTACATGCAAACACTTTTGTACAATGTATAATTCTACTTTTGACAAATGATGTGTACACAACACCCCATACCTTAGATCATATCATAAATATATACTGTATGCAGAGGGGAGGTCTGCGTAAACATTCCGTACACAGGGGTGAACAAAAACAATAACGCCCAACCGGGGACCAACCATTCCCCTACGTGCAAATCAAAATATTTTTCCTCCAACAAATTGGGGGACCCACACCCCCCCCCACATTTATACCTGTTCTTTTTTTTCGATGACTGGAGTCATAAACTCATTTCCATTATAATTACCATCATATCATTAGATCACATCACCTCGGACCAGCGCTTAATGAAAAAACGACGAGTAGAATCTGTGTGATGCGAATCATAATAATATTATTATAGATATATCATATCTTTACTCTGAATATATATAATACATTGGCTTACAAGATCTAGAAAAAATATTGTTAGGCCAATGTATTCTCTTATATATGTGCATGAGGCTCCCTATGGGACACTCGCATATATAAGATAATGCATTGGTACAGGGTTTTCGCAAAATTTCAGGAAGCTCCACTCACGAAATAGTTGAGCATGTGCACGCTATCCCAATCTGTCTGACGAAATCGATCCCTCATCTTCAGTAATCGATCCCTTCATCTTCAATAATCGTCCTTCACATTTTTGCAGCTTTTCAACGATGAACGATTCTCATCTCTGTGCAAGATAAAAACTGTGGGATCGACGTACATGGCGGCAGGTGGGCTGAATGTTAAAACAGACGACTTCGAAGTAAGGCTTCTTAAATATCAAGCCTATATATATTACGATGGGGAATCACGTGGTTTTGAGCTGATGAGAATCGCGCGTTAAAAATGACCGCGAAGCGATCGTAAACACGACCAGAAACGATAAAAAGATGAATAAGCTAGGATATGACATATTACATATTAGTATCCATCCCTTAACTCACCAATCTCGAAACCACGTGATTCCCCATAGTAATATATAGTCTATTATGGATGTTGGGTTGTATTGCCCCTTTTATAATAAATCGTACAGTATGCGTTTTGTATTTTGTTTTAGATTATGTAATTATCTAATATTCACTGATATTGTTTGCTTTATTTTAGTTTTCAGCAGGAAAAATATATACACGAATAATGTATTTATGATTATCTGTATAAACACTGCGTTCTTTGCCGTTCGTGGCAATCGGCGGAGGGCTGCGATACGGCCCTCTGATGGTGATAGTTCCTCAACATTACTCTTGGAGGACCGGACATCTGTGTCCTCTGATGGTGATAGTTCCTGAACATTACTGTTGGGGGACCGGATATCTGTGCTGCATGTGGCTCTGTTGGTAGATTCTTCCAAATGGGGACAGATTTAACCTATATCACGTGATCCATTTGTCACCAACATTATAAATAAACATGTTATGAATATACAGTTAGAGTGATATGCATGCATGTTTAAAGACTGAATATCAAGTTGAAGTATAAGTTGAAATATTCAAGTTCATTGATTGTCCCATGACATTATATGCAGAATTAAACCATATTGTGCTACGCTGATAGATGTGGATATCTGAACCGCACTTTTTAGAATTTTATCTTATTCACAATTTACATACAACTCTGGACACAGACTTTCCTGAGAAAGCAAACATATGGAAAGTATCGATGTTTTCTTTTAATTTGATCATGTTCCCGCCACGGAAAGCATTTTTAAGCACACGAAGATAGATAAGATAAGATAAGATAAGATAAGTTTTAATTGTCAAAAACGTCCTTATAAGGACAGTATGCATACATAATAACATATAATTGTACATTGTGTATTGAACAGTATAATAAATGATATTAATATAAGGTCAAGCTGAATGTGCAATGGATCATCTATTCTGTATTTGTTCATTGATTTATGATACGATGCTCATCACGTGCGGAGAATAATCTTCGGATCATATGACAAATTGAAGTGCATGTATTTGACACATTGCTGGATAAGATTTTGACAAGCTGTTCAGTGTTGCTGAAGAAATAATGTATCAAGGCATGACGATTGTATCCAACTTTTCAAACTGGTCGCCGATAACTATTGGTTTTCCCCGCAATTTGAGCAGACAAAATAAACAACTTTAGAAACAAAATATCAACAATATTGTTTAAGTCTGTATTCAATGTCGTCACATGGAACGCTGTATGTGGCGCCGTGTTGTTAGGAAATATAAACTTATATTGTATATATCGTCACCAAACAACAAGATTTGAAAGACAAATAAAATAATTGGCTCTCACTCATATGCCAAAACATCACACTTGCCTTTCGTTTGATTTAAGGGAATCGAGAAATGGCGGCACCTCGATGAGCTGCTAAAATTCGCGCTGGTCATGATGGAAACACTGGATCGAATCAACACGCAATCATTCAACAATTTTAATCTCCGCATTGGTAAGTCAGTTGCTTAGAAACCATATCCGCATTGGTAAGTCAGTTGCTTAGAAACCATCTCCTCATTGGTAAGTCAGTTGCTTAGAAACCATCTCCGTATTGGTAAGTCAGTTGCTTAGAAACCATCTCCGTATTGGTAAGTCAGTTGCTTAGAAATCCAACTTCCCTGTGTATATATGACCCGCCATATCAAATCCAGTCGTAAGTCGGGATGTTTTTACCCTGTGCCAATGCATTCTCTTATATATGCGAGTCGACCATAGGTCGCCTTGCATATATAAGAGAATGCATTGGCCTAACAATTTTTTATCATTTTTTTAAAATAAATGTTTCTTACAATTTTTAGGACATAAAATGAAAAAACATCCATTACCCTGCAGGGAGCCCCACACATATATAGAAGCATATAGAAGAGTGTCGTCTGCTCATGTTTGTCTGGGGCTCTGTATGGGTGAAATTATAAAATTGTTAAAGAACACAAGAAAAAAATATTAAAATTGTAAAAAATTGTTAGGCCAATGCATTCTCTTATATATGCCTCACATATAAGAGAATGCATTGGCACAGGGTAAAAAATCCCGACTTACGACTGGATTTGATATGGCGGGTCACATATATTTCGGTTGTTGATGCCTTGAAACCAAGCTCCCATACGCCAAATTACTCTATAAATAGGTGCCTCGATACTCGAATCATGCGTGGACCTTCAGTTCAATTAATTTGCAATTATCAGGAATCGAACCAATTTCATCATATTTAGACGACTTATGAGTTATACGTCATGCAAACATACAAATATGAAGTTATCTTTAAAGGGATCAATGCTTTCGAATTTTTGTACCCTGTGCCAATGCATTCTCTTATATATGCGAGTCGACCATAGGTCGCCTCGCATATATAAGAGAATGCATTGGCCTAACAATTTTTTACAATTTTAATAATTTTTTCTTGTATTCTTTAACAATTTTATAATTTCACCCATACAGAGCGCCAGACAAACATGAGCAGACGACACTCTTCTATATGCTTCTATATATGTGTGGGGCTCCCTGCAGGGTAATGGACGTTTTTTATTTTATGTCCTAAAACTTTTAGGAAACATTTATTTTTAAAAAATGATAAAAAAAATTGTTAGGCCAATGCATTCTCTTATATATGCAAGGCGACCTATGGTCGACTCGCATATATAAGAGAATGCATTGGCACAGGGTAAAAAAAATCCCGACTTACGACTGGATTTGATATGGCGGGTCATGTAATTTCGGTAAATATACAACAAACTTTGTTATTCCTACGCCAAATATTACGACAAATAAAAAAAGCGGAACGACGGTAAACAGGTAACGGAAACAACTTCGATAAGAAAGGATTAATCAACAATGTCTGACGTTGCATGTATGATATATACCGTACAATAATATATAATAGTCCAATAGTAACATAATAATAAATGTATTCTATTTGCACTGTATGTTTATGAACTGTTTTCTGTTATATATAGTCGTTACTTGTGTTATTTTTAACGAATAAAATTTATATAAAAAGTATATAAATAAATAAAATAGGAGCTATGGAGTATCATTGATTAATAACGCATACTGCGTACCGGTTAGACTTTTTGCAGGATGTATATATTCGCGGGCCTCTCTTGAAGATTGACACAATGCACAATACAACAGCTAACATAACTGATAAAGTACATGTATGTCTCAGTTGGAATGCAGACCAAAGGTCGTATTGCGAAGTATCGGGGGTCTATTTACTCTGAATAGTAGGATTTTGGTCCGCATTTAGAGGTTTTTCTGGTGTGGTGAATGGGAAACCTTCAGTGATAAGCCGTAGTTGTAATAATTTGAAGGAAAATTGTTTTAAACGGAATTCTGAGGTGGTGCATTCATGAAACCAATATATTTTATATTTTATGTATGCCTAATAATATGATCTTGAGGGCGTTACCATTTCTGACTATGTTTTTCTTGTTTCAACTTCTGGGTCTCCTCAATTCTTTGATTGGATAAGATGACTCAAGTATACCGGGGACGGGCCGATGGCCTCTGTGGCGGCGGTATGCATATCGGGGTGGGGCGTGGCTCGGGGAATCATTCTGCTGGTGACCAAATCTATAACATCCTACTTTAATTATTTAGTTATATGCTGCTGGGACAGACAGGAAGACAGCACTGCTATAGTGCTATGTCTGCCCCAGGCAAAGTTCCTGCAGTTATTATTATATATGTGTTTTATATTTTCATTTCATTGTATTCCAATTTATATATTTGTATTTCAGGGTGTATGTTATTTTGTTAATTGGGCATTTTGTAAACAAAGCATCTATCTATATATCTATCTTGTTGGTTATTGTGACACAGTGGTAGTAATGTAGTATGTATTTTTATTTTTCCGACAGGAATAAACCATGGACCTGTGATCGCTGGTGTTATCGGTGTTCGCAAACCACATTACGACATATGGGGTAACACTGTGAACGTGGCGAGCAGAATGGAGTCCACCGGGCAATCCAAGAGAATCCAGGTAAATAACTCATCCGTCCACGTGACCCGTTGTTGATTGTTCCAATTTCACAACACAATCTCAAGTTGGAATTTATGCATTAAGGACATCAATACTTATTTTTTTTGAGAAATACTGGATGTAAAGAACAATTTGAATAGCCATCACTATTATGTCCCTTTTGGCTAATTAATACCAATTTAGATATTTTTTGGAAGAAAACTGAAACTTTTACTCAAATTAGCAGTCGCCAAAAAGTTTTTTTCCGGGCACGTATGCTGGGGTGGGTGGGTGGTCCATAGGACCAACAAAAAACATTTTCCGCAACTCAAAAATATTTTTCCTGCAAGTCTTTTTGACTGTTTTGCAATGAGTTTGGCTTAAAACACATCTATATGTCAATATTAACATAAATGACAAATTTCATGATGATCAGACAAACAGTATAGCCTGTAGCCCATGCTAATGGATTGAATTTTGAAATCCAAGATGGCTGCTGGCAGCCATGTTTTTTTTGGACTGAATGACCCCAAAATGACTTGTTCCTATTTACATGTCAATTTTAACATCCATGACTAATAGTATGCACTTAAATTAATATACAGCTGTTTACAGTGAATTTTCCCCTCTGTTTTATATAGTGTTAAAAGGGGGGTGGGTATCCAAAAATGGTCGGAAAAAACTGCCGAAAACGGAAAAAAATTTGGACGCGCGGGTGGGTGGGTCGAAAGTCAAAAATCAGCATACGTGCCAGCAAATTTTTTCCGACTCCCCCTTGTCTACAGATGAATTATTTGTCAATCCAGTAAGTCTTCACTTATTCAATAAGCATGTTAAAATTAAATATTTTATTGTTCATTTCTTTAAAAGTGACCTTTACATTCAATAATTATTGTGTTGCCAGTTTTCAAGGCATGCTACTACTTCCTTCTCAATAATTTGAGCATCTATAGTCTTTAATTGACATAAGTTATGTCCGGGTTCAGAACAGTCATCCCCTCCGATGGAAGCGTTCGGTAGCCAAGCCGGTTCACACTAATTCTTAAAAATGATCGAACATCGTTCAACAACGATGAAATCAAATAACCCTCTAAAATTCCGATATATATATATCCACGACCGGGCATATCTTCAATAAATCCACGACCGGCATATCTTCAATAAATCCACGACCGGGTATATCTTCAACAAATCCACGACCGGGCATATCTTCAATAAATCCACGACCGGGCATATCTTCAGTAAATCCACGACCGGGCATATCTTAAATAAATTTAAATCGCCTTGAAGCGGGCCGTTTTTTTAAAACCCCTGTGTTCCCTTCGTTACTGTTGAATAGTTTCATTTTGGTCCAAATGTTGGACGTTTTACTGATTCTCTGTGAACAATTTGCAATTAAGTTGGTAATATTTTCAAGTTTAAGATTAATCGTACATTCCACCAAGCCTTGTACCAAAAGATTTCTCAAGTCCTTGATTTCTTGGTAAGTATACCGTAAATTTTTTTGCCTGTTCTTCCCATGGTGAATATGTTGAATGGCTTGTTGTTGAGCTTTCCTCAATGACATATACATGTATATTAAACACCCACATGCTATTCGAAATCCCAAAATGTAAAGCGTATATCATATTATATAATAATGTTAAAACAGTGTTGTATTGTCCAAGTTCTAAAGTTGATTCGCGTTGAGCCGCTCTCATCTGTTTTGAGTTTTTATCTGTTGGCGGACAAAGAGCTGGAACTCTATGTTGTAATTTTCATTCCATCGAAGCGTTAACATTGGAGGTGTCGACGACTTTTTGTAGTGTACTTTATAACAATTTTTTGTTTTTGTTGATCATAATTACTCTCACTCACTCACCCCCCCCCCCCTCTCTCTCTCTCTCTCGTTCTCTCTCTTTCTCTCTCTCTCAAAATCACAGAAAACCACTCATACCATCATCCACTCATCGTCACTTTCACTACCGGTGACAATATATTGTAAAATCATGTGGTAAAGTAAAATTTAAAATACAATATCGACTTTTAGTGGATCGAAATGTCGGTATAACAAGGACGAAATTTACTTACCAGGCTATTTTGATCCCGCTAGTGCAACAAATACAACTAGATGATATATTGAAATGATACGTATTTGTTATATATGTAGATAGTTTATATTATGGAATTTTACGTTTCAGGTCGTCCAGGAAACGAAAGACATCTTGGAACAGTTTGGACATGAGTGGGATGAGAGGGGACTCGTCGCAGTGAAAGGGAAGGGAAATCTGAGGACATTTTATTTGAAGACAAGTTGAGTCCAAAACATCGGGAAATCTACTTCATTGAGTCTCGCTGACATAGGAGACGCCACTCCGTCACTATTGGGAGCTGATATGGAGGCAGACAATCATAATCTAATCCGCCTTTATCCTCTTCCATGCAAACATGTGTCCAATGCTCTTAAGGGCAAAATACCTGCAAATGTAGTGCCGTATATTTGCAGAATGAGGTCCACAGAGGCTTAATTTAGTTACGCCGCTAACCCACACAGCGAGCTAGCGTGACCAAATTCATGCTCTGGTCAGCTTCTGGTGACCTCTTTCTACATGTACATGGCCGCATCGTCTATGGGAGACATATAGCCAAAGCTTTAAATTCCCAGATGGTGAAGATGGGGATGTGCACCCATTGGTCACCTCGATTAAACATTGTGCCATTTGCCTTCTAAAGAATCTAAAAACAACTTGTTAATGTGATTATAAAGATACATTACAGAGAAAATTAGACAGAATGACGTCCCCAGACGATGAATTTAGTGGCAGCGTCGCTAAATTACCCTCTGTTTACCTCATTCTTCAAATGTCTGCCACTATAGTTACAGGCCTGAAGGGCGATGTCTGAAGTTACAGGAGGACAACGTAATACTATGTAGATCATGTCATGAATCTCTTCTATGGCCTACGTCCGTAAAACAGATACCATACTCTAATTAATCGACTCCTTAAACACAGCAGAATTATTGGTAACTTTTCAGGATTTAGTCGGATATATGGCTTGTTGCCATTCATCGGAAAGCTCTTCCCGAGAGCTTTCCGATGAATGGCAACAAGCCATATTTCCGACTAAATCCTGAAAAGTTACCAATAATTCCTCTGTGGTTAAGAGGTCGATTAATTAGAGCATTACTGTACCATACTCCACCCGTTGAAAACATGGAAACTTTGTGATGTTCTGACCTGTTCTGACGGGGAACTTTATAACATTGAACAAACATCGCAGGGAATTTATTTCTGTGTTACTTGTTCCTTGATAATCGTAGTCCTTTATTTCGCAGTGGGGTGGTCAAAGCTCGAGAATGCACGATTTTTCTGACTTGTATTTGTCGATATCACAATAAATATTCAATTACTTCCGGGGAGAAATTCCATCATTGTAAGCGATGCAAATAAAAATCGCCTCAACAAATTCACCAAAATCATGCAATCTAATCTGGGACCTTCACCTACTATGAAATATATTGAGGGGCGGATATTATTTGACAAATATATTACCTGGACTATTTGTGTTGTTATAAACCTCCCTGTCAGAACAGGTCAGAATAACAACAAATTCCCAGGTTTTAAACTGATGGGGTACGATATCTAGGGTATATATTCATAGTAGAGATTTACGAGATTATCTATAATAATATTATGATTCACATCACACAGATTCTACTTAAATTGCCATTAAACGCGGATCCGGGTGGCCCGCTCATGTTTGCGTGAGCGACTTTACCAATTCTGAGATAAGTGGCACTGTTATACATTATAAGCGTTATCTGTGATAAACGAGGTTGTTGTATTATTTATTCAATAAAAATGATTTCATCAGTGGGAAATTGAGTGTCTTTTTGAGAGACCACCAGTACATTTTGCTGAGTGGTCTGCCACCATATATACTCTAAGTCTCTGTGCACGAATACACTATTCTTTTATGTAGAGTTGTTCCATATTTGCAGCAAACACACAGGGAAAGAACAACGACGCCATTTGCGAAGTTTATATTGTGAACAAACTTGGATTGCTATTTGACTTGCATGCGAACACGGCTATACAAAACATGCCATCTCATTCACATGGTCTATACAAAAATGCCATCTCATTCACATGGTCTATACAAAACATGTCATCTCATGTACATGGTCTATACAAAACATGCCATCTCATTCACATGGTCTATACAAAACATGCCATCTCATTCACATGGTCTATACAAAACATGCCATCTCATTCACATGGTCTATACAAAACATGCCATATCATTCACATGGTCTATACAAAACATGCCATCTCATTCACATGGTCTATACAAAACATGCCATCTCATTCACATGGTCTATACAAAACATGCCATCTCATTCACATGGTCTATACAAAACATGCCATATCATTCACATGGTCTATACAAAACATGCCATCTCATTCACATGGTCTGTACAAAACATGCCATCTCATTCACATGGTTTATACAAAACATGTCATCTCATTCACATGGTCTATACAAAACATGCCATCTCATTCACATGGTCTATACAAAACATGCCATCTCATTCACATGGTCTATACAAAACATGCCATCTCCTTCACATGGTCTATACAAAACATGCCATCTCATTCACATGGTCTATACAAAACATGCCATCTCATTCACATGGTCTATACAAAACATGCCATCTCATTCACATGGTCTATACAAAACATGCCATCTCATTCACATGGTCTATACAAAACATGCCATCTCATTCACATGGTCTATACAAAACATGCCATCTCATTCACATGGTCTATACAAAACATGCCATCTCATTTACATGGTATATACAAAACATGCCATCTCATTCACATGGTCTATACAAAACATGCTATCTCATTCACATGGTCTATACAAAACATGCCATCTCATTCACATGGTCTTCAGATGTTTTCGTTGTGTGGAAACTATTGCTTAAAGATAGTTCAGAGTTGATACAAACGTATTGCAAGTGCGATAACCCAATTCATGTAGTTGTACACATCGAAACTGAGGCGTGAGCGACATATTGTTTATCTCTTTGATTTTGTGATATTGCAGTCTTAACATGACAGTCAGGCCGGGATACGTTTTATTCTCCCAAAATGACTAGTCTGGACTCTAGACTGATTGTTGTACTTAATACTATTCTCCTTGCTAGCTATTATTGGTAAATTCTTGACTATTCATAGACGCTTTTCAGCCCTTGGTTAATTATAGTTATCTCTAAATGTGTAAACACTTTGTGAACTTAGCAATGCGACAGAAACGTTATTAAGTTATTTTAGCCATGTGGCCAGGTATACTGGAATCACCATCGCTGTGTAGAAATTCCGACAGTCGCTTGATTTGCGTCATCGCTCTTCCGTGAAAGGCTGTTATTGGCTGACCCTGACGTAATGCTTCCATGAAGTAATGGAATTCCCTGCTGTTTTTTTCAGACTCTGGAACGCGTACTATAGTTCCATAGTCTGCATTTCAATCAGACTGGTATACCTCCCCTTTTCGAATAAAAATGGGGTTATACTAGATTGACCTTTTCCGTCTTGTCTGCAGTGTTCACGCTGGACCGAAAAAAACTTTAGCCAAAAGTTTAGCCAAATGAAAATTTCATTAGCCAAATGAAAAAAACTTTAGCCAAATGTTTTTTGGCCAAATTAAAAAAAAACTTTGGCCAAATTAAATCATCGTTTTCTGGTCGGTTCACAATTGATGACTAAAACGTAAAATCTAACAGACACAGGTAACATACACAATAATTTAAATATTTTTTAAGAACTAGAAGTATTTTTATATATATCATTTATTAAAAAATTATTAATCTTTATGTGAAAGAGTGATTTGGGGGGGGGGGGGGGTAACCCGGGATTGTCCTTCTTAATGTTATTATTTGTTTGTTTTATATCAATATTTTTTTTTAAATCATTAAATATTTATCCTTGCGAAAATATCTAAGTGACATCTGGAAACTAATAACTTAATATTGTTACGCCATTATCAAATTACAATCTGTCATAAAAGCATGCATATTATTTTGACTGTATCGGTATTGACGACAAATAGCCACAAAATATCTGTCGTGATTCACATTTGGCTGATTAAGCTATTGTCTTACACTTGGTGCTCATAAACCTCGACCATCATAAATACAATGTCATCATAAACATGCATTGTGCGGGAGTCCCGTGAGTGACCAGAGAGACAATGGGGGATTACGGGATTAAATGTAAAATAATAACCTTTTGCTGTTTCGTGCAGAGTGACGTAATCTTTCTCCAGATTAAAACATCCTGTTACGAACAAATTTCTTATATAACAGCGTCAATGCACACTTTACAAAATATTGCGTTATTCACATTCTCATGATTCAACCACGGTCGGTTTAATGTCCATGCGTTTTTGAATGTCCGTCTTGTGAAAACTAAAGATAATTGCATATCACTGTGTGATCGCTTTGTACTGTCCGCGATCGGGTTTCCCTTTGTACAGTCGGCAATATATTCCCACTTTCGATATTTTCGGACTGGATCGTTCATATGACAGAATTGAAAACCCACTTGCCAAAATTTATGTTAGATTTGGAAATACAAATATGTTTACTGTACACTAATTGTTAGAGCTTACCTTTTGCTGTTACGGAACGATATTTCATAAGTACGAAAATAATGAAATACTTTCGTCACCTAACTTCGTCTTGAATGTCGATCTATTGAGCGCTTTTATTAATTAGCTTTCTGACTCCATGCTTTCAGTCTCCATTTGGGGTAAAAAAAAGTTTAGCCAAAAGTTTAGCCAAATGAAATTTTTATTAGCCAAATTCGAAAAATATTAGCCATTGGCTAATTTGGCTACCGACAGCGTGAACACTGCTTGTCTGTCTGTCCGTCCGGACATATATATCTCAGCTATAGCATGTGTTATCGGATCTGAATACAATTTGGTATGGGTGATCGCCATCGCGTGTGCTTTCAAACGAGTGCACAGTGACGTTGTTCGCTATTCCCGTTCTAGTGTTATCCTTCTTTGTTAGCGGTTTCCAATCGGGAGAGTTAAAATGTGTGCCGCCCAGTGACGTTGTTCGCGTTCCCGTTTGGATACTAATTAATTAACTTATTGATTGTATTCAATGAAAGAAGTCCATAATATGTCTTTAATCTTGATGAAACTTATAAATGTGTTTATAATCTTCAGAAGATTTATGATCACGTGACTTTCACTTGGCATTATAGTTATATGAACTCCCATAATAAACTTGTTCGCGAAAATATGACACATATAGGAATTAGTGACATTGCCACTCACTACTCTATGTACCCAGCGGGAATGGCGTACAGGGTCTGTGCAAAATGTTGTGATAGTCTGGATTTGTGAAACTTGTTTGGTGGATTGGGACACCCCTTGATTGGGACACCCCTTGATTGGGACACCCCTTCGATTGTTAGGGACAATATTTGGTATTGGGACAATCGTCGTATGGATTGGGATACTCACATGTTGATTTTTGGATACTAGATTGGTTTTGTAACCAAGCCTTGAAATAGGGTGTCTGTCATTTGCAGAATGAGGTCCCCAGAGGGTGAATTTAGTAATGCTAGCTACCCCGCATATCGGGCTAGCATCACCAAATTCACCCTCAGGGGACCTCATTCTGCTTACACCTCAGCAGAATGAGGTTCCCAGAGGGTGAATTTGGTGATGCTAGCCCGCTATGCGGGGTAGCATCACTAAATTCACCCTCTGTGGACCTCATTCTGCAAATGACAGACACCCTATTTCAAGGCTTGTTTGTAACTCTGTATATAGTTTGGTGCACTCGTTATGTGGCTCGGGGCACCCATTTGAATAATTATGAAACAAGTGGGTGGCTTTGGAAACTCGTATGGTGGCCTAACAATATTTGACTCGCCATATCAAATCCAGTCGTAGGTCGGGATATTTTTTACCCTGTGCCAATGCATTCTCTTATATATGCGAGTCGACCATAGGTCGCTCGCATATATAAGAGAATGCATTGGCCCAACAATTTTTTACAATTTTAATAATTTTTTCTTGTATTCTTTAACAATTTTATAATTTCACACATACAGACCCCCAGACAAACATGAGCAGACGACACTCTTCTATATGCTTCTATAGATGTGTGGGGCTCCCTGCAGGGTAATGGATGTTTTTTTATTTTATGTCCTAAAAATTGTAAGAAACATTTATTTAAAAAAAATGATAAAAAATTGTTAGGCCAATGCATTCTCTTATATATGCGAGGCAACCTATGGTCGACTCGCATATATAAGAGAATGCATTGGCACAGGGTAAAAAAATCCCGACTTACGACTGGATTTGATATGGCGGGTCACATATTTACTTGACATTGTAAGCCAATGCATTCTCTTGTATATGCGAGGCTCCCTATGGGAGACTCGCATATAAGAGAATGCACTGTCAGAGGGATCTTTATTGCTGAACCAGCGTGGCTTCCAAAAGAGTGCACAGTGACGTTTGCATTTTCCGTTCTATGGTGTTATTCTTTTTTGTTAGTCTGGAAATAGTGGTTTCCCAGCTAGCGGGAAAGCTAACAAAAGAGTGTTAAGTCACGTTGTTTGCATGTTCCTATCTAGAGTTCTCCTTCTTTGACTGTGAAGAAATAATGTGAGTTGTTTTGTCTGTCAACCTGAGTATCTCTGCCATCTGTTATTGATCTCAATGGACTTTGGTATATAATTGTTCCCAACCACACGAGCTTTCGGTGATCACGGTGGGTAATCACGTGGGTTCGAATTAATGAGTATCACGCATTCAAAATGGCCGAGGCGATCGCAAAAGCGACCTTAATGACGAAATAAACTAGGATATAACATACTTATGACATAGTATTTTGACAGCTACTAGCATATGCTGTACTGTTTTTCAAACAAGCTGATACCTCATTTGTGTCCAAACTCACGGTTGTTTGCTTTAACATTCTGACCAAATGTCAGTCGAAGGATTCTCCTAGGTGTATGAACTGGTGTATTCCACGAACCTCCGACTGGCAACTTTGATCAGAATATTATATAAAACTACTGAAACTGAGTATTTCGGAACAAATAAGGTATCAACTTGTTTAAACAATGAACTATATATAGCATATGCTCGTAAAAGTCCAAATGCTACGTTTGTGTCAGTTCCTCATATGTTATATTATTGCACGTTTGCGATCGCCTCGGCCATTTTGAATGCGTGGTACTCTCCAACCTCGAAACCACGTGATTCCCCACCGTGATTGATGTATGGTACTATTTTCGCATATTCCCTTTTAGAGCTATTCTCTAATTTTGGTTCCGTCCTGTTCCGTTCTTTGCTTCCGTCCTGTCCATGTTTCAATTTACCACAGTGGGGGCATGCTGTAGCACCCGAGATGCAACATCTCGTGTACGATGTTTCTCAAAGTCCTATGAGAAAAAAAAATAAGCAATGCATACACCGGTTAAAATGATATATCTCTTACCAGAAAGTTTTATATAAATTCCAGGGTATAAAATAATATATATGAATCAAGGACACCTGTCTGGAAAAGTTGATACTAATTAATATTAATATTATTTATAATTTCTTATCACACTCGCACGACAGTTTTGAGGGCTATTTTTTAGAACAGAAATCCAATAGAAAACGTTCAGAGCACAACAAAAGTGTACCCAGAAGGACAACAAAAGTGTACCCAGAAGGAAAACAAAAATGTACCCAGAAGGACAACACAAGTGTACCCAGATGGACAACAAAAGTGTACCCAGAAGGACTACACTATCTAGTGTACCCAGAAGGACTACACTATCTAGTGTACCCAGAAGGACTACACTATCTAGTGTACCCAGAAGGACTACACTATCTAGTGTACCCAGAAGGACTACACTATCTAGTGTACCCAGAAGGACTACACTATCTAGTGTACCCAGAAGGACTACATTATCAGAGCACAACAAAAGTGTACCCAGAAGGAAAACAAAAGTTTACCCAGAAGGAAAACAAAAGTTTACCCAGAAGGAATACCACCCAGAAGGACTACACTACCACAGCACAACAAAAGTGTACCCAGAAGGACTACTACCCAGAAGGACTACACTACCACAGCACAACAAAAGTGTACACAGAAGGACTACTATCCAGAATGACTACACTATCTAGTGTACCCAGAAGGACTACTACCCAGAAGGACAACACTATCTTGTTATCAGCGTCAATCGGCAATTTTATTTGAATTATAGTTTTACCACGATATTATATGATCGATATAAACCACACGTATTAGGCACAAATTTGTTTTTTTTAATTTAATAAAAATCTCGGAAAGGTATCTATCTCATTTTTGATAGAGGTCAGCATTTTTCTCTACAAAAGCAACATTTTATTTTTTATTGATCTGTAATTACAGCACTATGTGACCAAATAATCATAGTTTTCAAAAAAGTTTGGTTCGCCGTCGTATTTGAGATTAGTGAACATAGAAAAACATTTAAAGTTGATAAATCAAATTTATTTGGTTGGTACCCGAAACTGAAAAAATTGGTATCCAATGAAAAATAAAAATAATAAAACAATCCAACCCCTACATCACCGAAATCTATACTCTAATCATCAAACTAAATAGCCCTATTGTCAAACAGACGTTGTTTCACGAAGGACAGCTAATCTGGGTGTGGTACTCAAAATACATCGAGTTTAATAACGATTTTTGTCCGTCAGTTTTACATGATTCTTTTCGCGGGGGGCCATTTTGAAAGTGCGAAACAAACTCGAGAAACGCCAAACTCGAGAAACGCCAAACTCCAAAATAATTTTTTTTTACATCTATAAAAAAAAATGTTTTATCTAATTCCTTATCTAGTGGGTATTATATATACACCGCATGATTTTTGTCATTAAGAATGCCGGATATCGATTAAAAGATAGATATTAAAATTAATTTAATAAAGTTAGTTTCGCTTTCAGTTTTGCAAAATGGCCTCCCGCGAAAAGAAATCTGTAAAACTGACGAAACAAAAGGACATAAATCGTTATTAAACTCGATGTATGTTGAGTACCACCCCCAAATTAGCTATTCTTCATGAAACAACGTCTGTTTGACAATAGGGCTATTTAGTTTGATGATAATAGTATAGATTTCGGTGATTTAGGGGTTGGATTACTTGATTTTTTGATTTTTCATTGGACGGACGTTTCGGGTACCAAAAAATAAATTTCATTGACAACTTCGAATGATTTTCTATACTCACTTGTTTAAAGTACGACGGAAAGCTAAACTTAAAAAAAAAATATGATTACTTGGGCACATAATGCTAGAATTCCAGATCAATTTGATAAAACATTTTGCTTTTGTGAGGATGATTTTTGACCTCCTATTTTCACTATCAGCCTTGATACTTACCTTTATATATATATATATATTTTTTTTGGCCAATTTTTTTTTGCCCAAATACCTGTGATATAAACCACATTATCCACCGCTCACTACCTATATTGCCTACATAAAGCCGGCCTAATAAACGGCACGTTTATTACGTCAATGTAGCTTTATTAGGTCAACTTAGCTTTATCAGGTTAGTACTACTTTTATGACGTAATTTGATATGCAAATTGCGCAGGTAACTAGGGACGTCAACCGGCCTTAATGACGTCATTGTGATTTCAACACGTTTTTATCGTGCATAATTCACTAAAATAATTCGTAAAATGATATATGTTTAGCTCTAAAACATCTATAAATCACCAGAACAAGGTCTGCTTATAATAAATGTAAAAAGGCCAACGAACTATTTCGCTCTAAGCTGCACTCCGGTTTTCCCACGCCATGAATGCTAATTAGTTTGCTTGACCTAATATATGTAACTAGAAGGTGACCCGACTTCGTCCGGGCTTTGACCTTGAATTGTCCATTTTGAAGGTAAAGGTCAAGTGGGGTCACGATTTGACCCGTCCAAAACACTGCCCGAACAAAAGTACCCGACAAAAGTACCCGTCGAAATCCATCCGGTTTTACCCGATTTGACCTTGTAGAAGGTGACCCGACTTCGTCCGGGCTTTGACCTTGAATTGACCATTTTGAAGGTCAAGGTCAGGTAGGGCAAACACCAACACCCCAAAAATGGTGGAAATCGGCCCAGCGGATACCGAGAAATCGGCCCAGCGGATACCGAGATACCCTATGCATCAAATTTCGTCCGTAAGTATCCGCCAGTTTAACCCGATTTGATTTCCACTCAAGTATATAAACGCGCCTCATATGTATACACACGCTCATTAATTATCAAGTTTCAACGTAAAGATAAATTACCATCGGTGCCCGAGATATCGCCAAGACGTCTGAAACAGTCAAATGCATCGGCCCCGGTTAAGCGTTAACGTGATATAACGTTATGACCTCTAACGGCGTCATAGAAGTTACGCATTGTTTTTATCCTGATGGAAGATAGTACCACTTCTTCTTGATAATTGAGGCAGATAACTAAAACGAATACATACGCATTATATATCGTTGGAAAGAGGAAACACGAAAGATTCTCACAGTGTCATTATCATGACTGGCATTTTATTATTCGCGCTGTTTCGAATCGATTTGTAAGCACCGAACTCAAATGAAAGTCCCGTAACACAGCGTAAAAACAGATTTGACCTCGGCACGTGAAAAGTTGACCTCGGATCTGAAAATCAATAGGCCCATGTTCGTTCCTGGGTCGAATTACGTGTCCGTACCAAGTTTGGTCGAAATCGGTCCAGCCGTGTTCGAGTCCATCGCGAACACACACACACACACAGATCTTCCAAAATATATAATAGATGGCGTCATCGAAGTAACGAATGTAAAACTGAGGAAAATGACAGATTTACCTCACAAAAGGTAAGTTTTGTGCGATGGATAAATAAAAAATGTAGCTAATGTCGTCGCTTAAACTGTTTATGTCCGCTCGGGGAATTTGGCATATATTGGACTCGGCAGAGCCTCGTCCAATAGATGCTCAACTCCCCCGAGCGGACATAAACAATTTAAGCGACGACACTAGCTACATATTCTATATTTATTATGCCTTTATAGACAAATAATATACAGTCTTCATTTTTATTTGTATTTTATTCACAAAATAGCTATCTGTAGTTTTGAAATCGCGATTTATAAAAATTATGTTGTTGCAATTGTGGGCCGGAAGAGATAGACGATCTTTAAGTTCTCTATAGTTTATCAGTGAATACATCAGTTTGTAGTAGTAGCTTTATTAATGATCGTTTATGGGATATTTATTTGTGGACTTATTTTTCATCCCAATGCCGAAATAAAACTTATCTGCACCACCCTAACAACCATGCATTTCAATTACAAAATATCAACTGGGGCATTTTGGGTATGGCTATAGGGTGTGGCGATAGGGGTTGGTGTGTCTCAGCTATTAATAACATTATCTACATTTGACATTCCAATTCTGACACAACACCTAGTTGTTTTTCAGAGAAAAAATAGTTTTAATGATTATGCTAGTTTGGTTTTCCAACCAATATTTAGAGTGAATGTTCTTGTTTTTATACCAAAAGTCGCTTATTTTCGTACTTTTGGTGATTTGTAGAACTGCGATATATGGGGTGTTAGATGGGTCTAGCAGTTGTGAAGATTGAGTTACCATTTGAAAAGTTACAACCTAAAGGGTTCAAATGAAATTCCCCATACTTGGACAACCCTCAACCCATACACTCTATTGGTACGTCCCTATATATGTGAAGTTTATCCCTGAAATGCAAAAAGCGATAAAAATATATGTGTGCACTAATAGAGAACATATAAATGCACTATATACTATATTGTGACTTTCGCTAATTGGTACACGAGTTATTGGTAATAACTGAACAACAACGTCATAAATGTGTGATTTACGCTCCAATTAGCTTCTGTGAACAATACATCTCCCCGTGAATCCTTCCATAATTGACAAATGTTACCTGCGATTGCCATCATCAAGTTAAGCCACACTTTATCTTTATCGGAAGTGCTACAGTAGGCACACGCACGAGCACACACACAAGCTCAGTGCATTGGGTTCGCACACATACCTCACATGGTTGGTTTAAACATATCTGTTAGACAAGGCTGTGGCGGAGGTAGGTGCCACCGGAGAGCGCAGAAATTGCGACTGGTATTTCCTGATAGGTATACTCAAGGGGCATTATGACATTGGAGGTAATCAGCGATCTGCTTGGGCATAGAGATACTACAGCCTGTTTACCATTTTTTTCTCTCAAAATTTGCCGAAGATATTTTAATTCACTAAAAAATACATATAAATTCACAAGTCAGGTTTAGAAACATATTCCAAGCGTTTTTATATTGAACAAAGTCTTATCTATAAGTTCAATAAAGAACGGATAATTTTATTTTAGGCAAAATATATATTTTGCTAAAAAATCTTATTTATTTCATGAAAAATATCTAAAATTTCAAACTTTTGCCCGCACATAAGATGCGATAAGTTATAAACAAAATAGACTAAGACTATGAATGTGCATTAGAAAACTGCCACAAAGAATATGCTATAATATGTATTAAAACCTAATGTGTAATTCGTATCCGTTTAGTTGAGATATTTAGAAATATTTCTCCTACCCCAAAATTTCGGATTGTTTCGAGAATTTTCCAAAAATTACAAAAAGTTAGTTTTTTGGCGAAATATTGGACCACTATGTATTTACGCATTTCATTCGTAAATAGATGTATTCAAGGGTAAACAATCCACATCTTACACACTTTAGGAATATATATGCCTAATTATTTTTTAAAAACTCAAATTTTATGGGTTTTCAACCAGTCAAACCATATTCATACCGTATTGCTGTATAATGCATCGTAATTTCACAATCTCAATAGCATGTATAGCCTAATGCATCAGTAATCGACATGACTAATTTGAAAAATATTGAATAAAATAAAATTAAACGTTTACTTCGCCTTCCTTCCTAGTCACACGCGGGAAAGTCTTTACAACAAAACATTTTCTCTTGGTTCTCGGTCTGCATAATATTACTGGCCAAAAGAAACCTATACAGGTAGCAAATCATTTAGGCCATTGCATTGATTACAATTTAGTTTGCGAGCTCGAGACCGCACAGGCTGAAAAGGCACAGCTACTTGCAAGTGGGACATTGTCATTAAAACCATCAGATAAACATCAAACTGTTCTGACATACTTTTGGGTTGGCAACTTTGACATGAATTTGGAGACACAAACTAGACATGGGGCTCTTAATTCCACCCACATTGTAGCTCTCCAAGAGGAGTCCCATGTTCCCTTATATTTAAAAGAAACAGTTATGTTTGACAGAACGAAAAAAAAGTTGAACATGAAACAAGCGGAGCAATTGGACATAAGTGTGGCTCAAAAACGTTCACCTTCCATGATTGGAGTTTATTTAATCAACGACTCATTTTCAATGAAGCCTACGCCATTGCGTATGTTCTCTGTGCCATTGTTAGGCAAATACATACTAAAGATGAGACTGTGATAGGATATGCAGGGTGGCATACCTTAGAACGACAAATGCTTCATGAGAAGGTCCTAAGAAAACAGTTTTAACATACCTACCTCCCATCGGTTCTAAGGTCACCAATTTCAGAACAATCGAGCACTATATGTTATATCTTCAGAAACTCGCCATAGAAGTTAACATGTTTATGTGACCCTGGATTTCGGTGCAGCAATTACTGCATACTTGTTTGTTTGAATTTCCCAGAACGCTTCAATAATGTTGTTATCCATTTGGGAGATTTCCATTTCATTAAGGAGAATTTTTGTTTAATCTGGGGTATTGTGAAAGATTCTGGTTTTGAGGACATTGAGTTTCAAGCAGTTGTTTGCTCTTCGTAGAGGTTGAATGGTGTTTGTCTGTAAGCATTATAACCGGTGTTGGACTGTTCATAGTACATTGTCGGAAGCACTAGAAAAGCTACTGTTTGACAGATTCTTGTTGGAGCATAATACCCAGATACCAGAAGTCTTAGTTCAGTCAGTCAGGGATTTCATATATGACCCGACATCAGTTCAATGTTGATTTCATTTGCAAATACAAATTGTTCAAACAATACATGGCGGACAGCAGGGTGTGCCAAAGGATTCGAATTTGAAATCCAAGATGGCTAGTGGCGGCCATTTGTTTTTACAAATTTCGGGGAAAATATAGATGGCTCTCATCTGGCGGTCACCACGACGATCCATATCAAAATTGGTGAAATCGAATGAGGGATATGGCATATAGGGTGATGCAAAGAGTAAAATCCAAGATGGCCACTGGTGGCCTTGTTTTTCAACCAAATTGGAAAAAAATCGATAGATGTAGGGTGTGCCAAAGGATTTAGTCAAGCAAAGAGTAAAATCCAAGATGGATGCTGTCAGCCATGTTTATCATTCAAAATCATATTTCCCATTTAGTAGAGGTGATCCTAAACATGCCTGTATATTTTCAAATCAATTATCCAATAAATGCGGGCCGCATGATGTACCAAGGATTCAAATTTAAAATCCAAGATGGCTGCTGGCGGCCATGTGTTATAGAGGTGCTAGGAAGACAGTCAGTTATGACTATATCACCCTAACAATATACATGTATATTCTATCATATTTAATTCAATTTGTACTTTGCATTTGTATATTGTAAATTAAATTATCCGGTCATAGCCTGTCCTAACAAATTTAGGAAAACAATGGTAAGCTCCCATCTAGAGGTCACCTCGACTATTCATATGATGTTTGGTGACAATCGGATGAGGAATGTGGTCTCTATGATGTGCCAAAGTACTAAGTCGTGCAAAGAGTAAAATCCAATATGGCTGCGGATTTCGTCCCGCGGAGAGACATTCTGAGTATGGACTTGATCAAACACGATGTGTCGTCGATATAGCCATGAAACCTCCCTTCAGAGAGTAATATATTTGATAATATTCATTCATTACAGTCAATTGTTGTGTTGCCTCTTAGTGAAATATGCTTGTGTATAACAGACATAGAATCGATACGTTTTCCTTGTTTGTCGCGTTTATCTCCCACCAACCCACCGATATTACCGACCAGTGCATCGGCAATCATCAAATGCCTCGTTAAGCTATCTGCATTGTTTCGCTGGCAGCATGTGCATTTCCACTTATTTGACTCAATATACTCAACATACATGTATCGATTTTTCTAAGCATTAGCAGACTTACATGGGTATTGTGTATGAATGTAATTTACTGGGAAGTTGCTGAAAAACCATGATGCCACTGTGGGATAGGGATGGCCTATTTGAGAATTAGGCTGGTTGAAAAATACAAGTTCCAGTTTAAAATGGCTAACGCCAAGATATAACACACCACAAATTTAATGTTTCGATTTCACAGTCGGTGACTTGCGGTTCGCGTCCGACAGATAGTTGCATTCGGAACACCAGTACGGTTAGTTGAGTTACGACCATAGTATATATGATAACATATGATGCGCTCTAATTCCTGAATTCAAATGTCCGTCATGTCAGGTTATATATGTTGTACGGCTGGATTTAACGTAGATATAGTAACTCCAACACAAAAATTAAAGGGTTAATAAAGTGTATTTAAAATAAAGGCATCAACATAATAATCATATAACAACAGTCAGTATTAAAAACCATTAAAGATACTCCATAAAATGAAATCTGCATTTCATTATATATATCTAGAATTGGTAATCCAAAATACTACGTCTGACCATTTCGGAAACTAATTAGTGACTGCCCCCCAGACCGCGCTAATTTTCCCGCCAGTAACAGGTGAGTGCTAATCAGAGTGCAGGTGACACTATCGTTCATACTCTCACGCGCATACACACTGACAAACATTTCAGATAACCCACAAAAGGCTGAAATAACACATCAGGATGCGCGCAAGTATCATGATACATAAAAGAATATATACAACCGCGGTGTATTAAACAGATAAAAACGGCACCTATATATAACATATAGATGGAATTATCGTTATTTGTCAATTTGCTTTATTTAATACTGCTTTAAATTTGTGTGGGCGAAGATCTGCTACATGTCTTTAGTAGAAGTTTACCTGTGCCAAATGTTCGGGTTTCAAGAAACAACAAAATAATTTTGACCTTCCATTACATTTTCATTGTGCGACAATCGCCTTGCACGGAAACATCGCTCAAAGTGGCAACAAGAAAACCATAGTCAGAAATGGTAACGCCCTCAATATCATATTATTAGGCATACATATAAATTATAATATAAAATATATTGGTTTCATGAATTCCTCAGAATTCCGTTAAAACAACTAATCCTTCAAATTATTAGAACAACTAGGGCAAAATATTATCTATTCAGGTTTCTCATTCACCAAACCAGGAAGCCTCTAAATGTGGACCAAAAGTCTTTACTAATCGGATTAAAACACAACCGATACTTCGCAATACGACCATTAGTCTATATTCCAACTGAGACATACTTAATCAGCAATGTTGGCTGTTATATTATGCATTGTGTTCCCGCACTAAACTCTTCGATAGTAGCCTAGCCATTGTTCAAGAAAGAATTGACGCGGTCATAAAAGTAGCATACTGCAACAATGAGACATCCGCGAAGATACATTCGCGAATACATTCATCCTGCAAAAATTCTAACCGGTACGCAATATAGCTAGTACATTTTAAATCATATTCCCAAAATAACTCGCATCGCGTGAAACCAGAAATGTGTTGTTCTGCGATATATCCCCGTCGCTCCATTGACACGACCAGATCAGCGTAGCAGTTAACACCCATAGGACGTAATACTATGGCGCTTTTATGATATTGCTTATATGAGTGCTCAGTTGTTACAGATTTAAGACCCATACCAGTACCGTTGTTCCCAAGATACTGATAAAAGTTGTAGTTGAGTCCTTAAGGTTACGCGTTTGACACTTATCGTTGAGTAAATTGAGTAAATATAAATCCTATCCCGATATAAAACAAACAGATTACCGTGACGATCATTACGAGGAATGTGCGTTATCGTGCTTTGTGTTAGCCATTTGAACGGCTTATTTTCAGCTGGTTGCGAACTACAAGTCCCGGTTCAAACTGGTAACGTCAAGATGTAAATTGGACGAAAACGTCACTAATTTCGTGGTTCTGATTCACAGTCAGTGTCTTGTAGTTCACGTTCGATAGATAGATAACATTTGCATTTGGAACCCGTAGATATATATAGGTGACAACACCCGACTAATATACGACATGGTTACATAATACGGATAACATGGTTGAATGAAACGGGTAGTGTGTGGCAAGACATATGCGATATAAATGCGAATGACAGGCATGTCAGATACGCTCGAAATTTGAATGGTATTTATATATTCGTCGATTTGTTTGTTAAAATTTCCTGCTTTATTTGTTTACATTATTTAAAAACATTTTATCATTTTTGATCATTATTTCTTTCATTCTTTAACCTTTTTTTTATTATTTTTTTCATTTTCTTACATTCTTACAAACTATATCTTCCAAAAGTGAAGCTGCATGATTAAAGGTACGTGTGGTCTTGGCGATGGGTATCCTGTGAAAATATCTCCACCCGTCAAAAACCGCCACAAACAGAAAGAACATCAAAATGTAGACAGACTTTGTCCGTATACAAATAAGAAATATCGCATAAACAGTATGTTATGGTCATATGTTTGACCATTGTTATGTAAACAAAAGCATAAAAAGTAACGTTTCTAGTGTTTGTTTATATTATGATGGTAAACATAAAGAGCGTTCTTTGTTGGTGATTACCTGATATGGAACTAATAAAGAGCGTTTATGCCATTTGTGTGTGATTAGCCAGTAGCATTGTGCTGTCTTCTGTAACACAATCAGACTCTTGCTTAAAATATAATAGGTATTTATGATAACATGCTGTTTACGCGATGGTCATGGTATATATGAACGGAACTGTATACGTTTTAATGTTTTTCTGTTTACGGTGTTTGGAACAATTATGAATATTTTCGACAATTAAGGCCGCACGTGCCTTTAAAGTAAATCATTTAACTAACACAAGCATTTGTATATTCTGCAGGAAAAGATACGTTGCGAATTTTCTCAAAAACGACTTTTCCATTTTCATCTCAGTGGTGATTTACAGACTTTTTTTTATTTGTGCTCATGTACACACTGCGAGTGTCTTGTGGCCCTTTCAATAAATGTGACAAAACAGATTGTCATTTGCCGAAATATTTTGATTGAATTGGATTGGATTGTTTATTTGCACAAATTATAAAACATAATACAAAAACATAATAATCTGTCCTGAAATTTTGCGCAGGATCGGCATGGCCAATACAGGCCGTATGGCCCCTTATACACAACAGAGCACAAGTATAGATTGCAATCAATTTGTTGTGTGACAAACGCAAATGTTACCCCATTTCGGATATATATCCACGCATGTCGCCTATAGTACAAGCTTGGGTACAGTCGTACCGATGATCGAAGTTATAATATATATCCATGCCGACTATAGTACAAAAAAGGTTTGTTCTGAGCTTGGATAGATTTTCACATATAGGTTATGAGGAGTTTAAAACCATTAAATGGCTTCCGGTTGAATCCAGAGTTTCACAAAGAAAGCTGACTATCATGAAAAATATTACAGATGGGAAAGCTCCTACATACCTAAGAGATGGATTCCAATTTTCGAACACTCATTGTAAATATAATCTTCGGTCTGGAATCTTTAGAGTATCTGTGTCCCATGTTAGGGTATTTGGTTACAATAGCTTTTTCTACACAGGAATCACATTGTGGAATAATTATGTAAAATATATTGAACCTAACTGCAACTTGGCTACATGGAATCACCTAATAAAACAGGAATGGTGTGAATCATGCTATTAATAATACCGTACGACCTTATGAGAACTTGTGCTGTGGCCTGGTCAGTCATGTGGTCGGTTACCATTAAGGACCACAGTGGAAATAAGCAAGCTTTGGCTTGCTTTCCTGTGCGCGCCTTAATGGCAATCGATGGCATGACTTGTCAGACGAGCGTATTCATATGTATATTTCTCTACTACTCTATTTTCCCCTCTATCTTTCTATGTACGATGCCAGTACTTGGCCAGCTGCATATATTGTCAGTGCTGTCTGTATTTAGGGATTCCATCTTTCGGTCATGGACATGCCAGTCTAAAGCCGGCCATACATGACAGCAGTGTGTATATGCAGGTGGCGAAGAGCTGTTGGTTCTATTACTAGTATCTCTTAAGCAACATGACAGTCCTGTTGAGGGAGGAGGGTGGGATAGCACGGGTTGATTTTTCATGTTGTATATGTATATATACAGGTACGAGTATCTATTTAGTAGTCATTACTAAGCTAGGTTTATTCACTATCTTGTCCCTCTACAGAACTGTCAAGCTGCATTCTTGTTATATTTATATATCTATACTTTTTATATTTATATTATATGAATGTCACACTCTGTATTTACACTTTTGTATATATGCTTATGCTCATGTCTGCAAATTTTGCATCTTTTAGCCATTAAAAAATTATCTATCTATCTAGCTGGGGTACAGTCGTAACGATGATCGAAGTTATAATAAATATCTATACCGACTATAGTACAAGCTTGGGTACAGTCGTACCGATGATCGAAGTTATAATATATATCCATGCCGACTATAGTACAAGCTTGGGTACAGTCGTACCGATGATCGAAGTTATAATATATATCCATGCCGACTATAGTACAAGCTTGGGTACAGTCGTAACGATGATCGAAGTTATCATTGATTAACATCGACAAATAATTCTCATTATAACCAAAGTGTCCCTCCTTATAGGACAATTTTCTTCCGCCGTGTACTTAGTGCTGCCCATGGACAATACTTGACCTTCGCTAAACCAGCATAATTACACACAGATACTGGATAAGTAGCTCGTAATATTGAAATGCCATACTTAACCCAGAAGGGGAAGTCGGTAGCCAAGAGGTAGCGTATATTGGTCTCTCGTGCATGCTAGCGGGCCGGGGCTCATTCGAGATCACTGAATAAAGATGCGAATGCAAAATGCCGACTTCCTCTCATTACAACATTTATCCAGGTATGTTGTCGTGGTAGTAACGATACTGTAGTCACCACAGGGTTATAAAGGTACTCGGTCGTGGTAGCACCTGGATCAGTGCGTCTGTAACCAGAATTCGTTCCTGCACTGAAATATCTGCAGATACAGATACTGATATCCTTCATACAATAACAGCATGTCACTTTCCCAAGATAGGCAGTAATACAGAACATGCACAAGTATTGTATCGTGATAGGATGATATAATATTTACTTTTGTTTTATATATACGAAATTGGTCACTCACCGACATTCGCCATTGCATCGTCAATTAAAAAATAAAAATAAAACTTATATAAACATCGCATGAAAAATGTGGTCTAACGCCGAACGCGAGGTGGTACCACGGTCGGCCGCGGTATAATTGATCGCATTTATCACATGAACGCGATCGAGTAACATGATAATACCGCGGTGGTCAAAACTCGTTAACGAGGATCGATTAATCCGAGCACAGCTGTATACACGGACGGATGCATCAGCCTATATTTTACATTGAAGAAAAAAACATAGGATCGTCTTCCGAATCGAATTTGGTCGAGAAAATCTGGTAGAATGGCTGGAGACATATGCTTGTTAGCGCGCGTTGTCTGACTAATTTAATGGTTTAAAATGTCTGATTTATAATGTTTACTTTAATTACACACATAGTTTAATTCAGACATATTTGACTCCGCGCGCAGGGAAGAGCATACTATCCCAAGTAGGTAGCCCCTAGTACCACTACATGTTCCTGGACAGGTACCCCAGAGTACCACTACATGTTCCTGTCGCCCCTAGTACCACTACATGTTCCTGTCGCCCCTAGTACCACTACATGTTCCTGTCGCCCCTAGTACCACTACATGTTCCTGGACAGGTACCCCAGACTACCACCCCTAGTACCACTACATGTTCCTGGACAGGTACCCCAGAGTACCACTACATGTTCCTGTCGCCCCTAGTACCACTACATGTTCCTGTAGCCCCTAGTACCACTACATGTTCCTGTAGCCCATAGTACCACTACATGTTCCTGTAGCCCCTAGTACCACTACATGTTCCTGTAGCCCCTAGTACCACTACATGTTCCTGGACAGGTACCCCAGAGTACATGGACAGGTACTCTACAGTTCCTGCCCAGAAACTCCAACTAGTACCTGGGCATTTGATACTCCATGGAAAGTACCTGCATAGTACCTGTACATGCAATCCGCACATGACAAGTAAAGTACTTACGTAGCGCCTCGTAAAAGTAATCTTCAGCATATCACTCGAGGACAAGCACCGTACAGTACTCAGTTAATACTCAGTTAATGT
Source organism: Siphonodentalium dalli (assembly GCA_032622095.1). Classification (NCBI taxonomy): domain Eukaryota; kingdom Metazoa; phylum Mollusca; class Scaphopoda; order Gadilida; family Siphonodentaliidae; genus Siphonodentalium; species Siphonodentalium dalli. The sequence continues at coordinate 279,284,762 of CP136063.1, forward strand.
CGTTGTTAACTGTTCTCAAAATTTTATAAATGTGACCATATAAACCGGAAGACGAACAGAACTGGTGTCTACGATGTGCCAAAGATGATAACGTAATACTTATACTCTGACCATCATAAAGTCATCTAAATGCATGGCTATAGCTTCTAAGGCGACTTATACTACATGCTTAAACTATATTTTCAACCAAGATAAATAAATTTAGGACTCCTGACCGCACCATGTATACCGATACCAAAAGCAGACTGTTCTCCATATGGGTGTGTTTTCTGTTTGTGGGCTGCATGTATGCTCAGTTGAACAAGTGCGATTTCATCTATGCACAGCATAAAGTATGCAGTTCCATGTGCCTTCCGCAGATCTGTTATTGGGAAACCTCGAGCTGTCCGATGAAACAGATGTTCTGGACGTCGATTCATATTTCAATCTCCACCGAGGGTCATGTTTGTAGGCCGCGATTCTCATCAACAACTTCATGTACTCATATATACGCAATTTAAACCTAATGTGGAAAAATGCGCAGGTTATGGAAGACCACAACCCATCATTCTTTTGATGTTTCTGATGTCAGCTGATGTCAGCTGATGTCCAAATGAACCCCGGTCCACCGAAGGGGAACAAGGCGATTAAGTACCCCTGTACTGTCTGTGCTAAGAGGGTGATATCAACCAGTAAAGCAGTTGATTTTGATGGATGTAGTCAATGGCCACACACCCGTTGTTGTGGCATTAGTGATTCCGACTACACCTCGATGTTAAATCAAACAAAGAAGTTAGATTTTCAATGCATCCCCTGCACTTTCGATCTTTTACCATCTTCCGATTTGCATTTTTCATCTGATTTTGACCAAGATGAATGTGAAATCATGAAAACAAATATCGATTGTCACAACACTTCTTACGAGATTTTTAATAACAAAGGGCTCAAATTGTTTCATCTAAATTGCAGAAGTTTGTTACCCAAGATAGATGAGCTTAGGTACATGGCAGCTCAATCTAAAGCACACGTGCTAGCTTTTTCGGAAACATGGCTGGATTCAACAATCTGTGATTTGGAGATAGCGATTGATGAATATTCTGTTGTACGAAAGGACCGTCAAAGGGATGGCGGGGGAGTATGCCTTTATATACATCAATCGATATCTTTTAATCACAGATCAGATATAGATCATGAAGGCTTTGAAACATGTTGGATTGATATATTGTTTCCGAAATTAAAACCACTTTTAGTCGGTGTAGTTTATCGTCCTCCGAAATTTTATGAGTTTTTCAGTAAACTTGAGAATTTCTGTCTTGAGAAGGATTTTTTGGATAATGAATCCATCTTCCTCGGTGATTTTAATGTTGATTTATTCAATAATCCCACCAGACATAACTCATTACGTAAGGGGTGGATATATTTAAAAGACTTTTTAGTCTAACACAAATCATCAAAGATTGTACCCGTATCACAAAAACTTCATCAACTTTGATTGATCTTATATTTGTATCTGACCCTGACAATTTCAGTCATTTCGGCGTTCTTGATTCTGGACTCAGTGATCACAGTGTTATATACTGTATCAGAAAAGCTAAAAAGGAATTCTTTGGCTCCCATAATTCTGTTAAATTGAGATGCATGAAAATTATTCTGATCTCAATTTCATTCAAAAACTTCAAGAAATTGATTGGATGAACGTCATTGAATGTGACGACATAAATAGGGCTTGGCACATTTTCAAGGAAGCACTGTTATCCTTAATAAATGAAGTAGTCAGGTCAGGATTAGGCGGAGTGCGGATGACTGGATGGACGATGAAATTCTTTCCCATATAAAACAAAGAGACTCACTATTAAATAAATTCAGGAAATCCAAAGATTTGGCTATTTTTGACTCGTACAAAACACTCAGAAACAAAGTCCAACACCTTGTTAAAAATGCTAAACGGTCACATTTCAGAAATAAAATTGAGGAAAACAAAAACAACCCAAAAAATCTCTTCAAAAACTTTGTACTCCTTCAAAAAAGGGCGCAAAGACAAATAATAGTGTAGGTCTAAAAATAGATGATGAAGTCTGTTTCAACAAACAGAGTATAGCTAAAGACTTTAACCTCTTTTTCTGTAGTATAGCTAGTAACCTGGTTGCGAAACTTCCAAAAGCACCTGGTATATTTTGTAAAGAATCCATTATCAGATTATATAAAGAGAAAATAGGATCAAAACAATTTCACATTTCGGTAATATCGGATTCTGAAGTTTTGGAATTACTACAGAATTTAAGTCCATCCAAGGCCACCGGACCTGACCTCATTCCTGCAAGATTTCTAAGAGATGGTGCCCATATCCTTGCTTCTCCCCTGACTCATATTATAAATTTATCGATCCATCTGGGCCAGGTCCCAAATGAATTGAAAATGGCCAGGGTTGTACCCATATAAAAGAAGGGTGACAAGACACAGGCTGGAAATTATCGTCCCGTATCAGTGCTAAATTTAGTATCCAAAGTTCTAGAGAAAATCGTTTACAAACAAATTGAAACATATCTATCAAATGCAGAACTTCTATATGGCCATCAATCAGGCTTCAGACCTGGTTACTCCACAGATACTTGTCTCCTATATCTCACTGACCACATTCGTCAGGAAATGGACAAAGGAAATATGACAGGAATGGTTCTAATTGATCTTCAGAAGGCTTTTGATACCGTCCACCATGAAATTTTACTGTCAAAACTTAGTGCAATTGGATTTGATAAATATCTCTGACATGGATGGAGTCTTATTTAACAAATAGAATGCAAGCAGTAGATATATATGGTACTCTATCCAAATTTGAACGTATCACCTGTGGAGTCCCTCAAGGATAAATCTTAGGCCCCCTTCTTGTCCTACTCTATGTGAACGATGCTGGCCAGGCTGTGGATTGTCACCTCCTTCTATATGCGGATGACTCTGCCCTTTTGGTTTCAGGTTGTGATGTCCGCGCTATTGAGCAGAGGCTCAGTTCAGAAATGAATAAACTGAAATTATGGTTGGTTGACAACAAATTGTCCTTACATATAGGGAAAACAGAATCAATTCTGTTTGGGTCTGGAAAGAAATTTGTAAAACACTCTGAACTGAGGGTCTGCTGCGATGGCGTTGACATCGCACCAACTAAATCTGTTAAATATCTGGGGGTGTTCCTCGATCAGAGGCTAAATGGTGAGCATGTTCTAAGTAAGGAAAATGCAAAACTGAAATTTTTGTACAGAAAAGCAAACTATCTGAATGAAAAATGCAGAAAACTTCTAATTAATGCTCTTATTCAATGTCATTTTGACTACTCAAGTGGTTTTTGGTTCTCTAGTCTGACAGTATAAACCAAAAAGCGTCTTCAAGCATCTCAAAACAGACTTGTCCGATTTATCATGAAACTAGATCGCATGACTCATATTGGTTATAATGAATTTAAACATGTTAAATGGCTTCCAGTGAGTGATAGGGTAGACTTCAGAAAAATACTGATGGTACTAAAAATCTCGGAAAAGAAAGCTCCAGCATATCTAGATAATAATTTTATATTAGCTAGTACTCATTGTACATATGTAACTCGATCAGGGACCCTGAAATACTCATTACCCTCTGTAAAATCCAAGGGCATCCACAGTTTCTATTATACAGGAGCGAAACTGTGGAATGGTCTAGATAAAGTATACCATACTCGTGCCCCTTTTGATCTCAAACACTGGAAATTTTGCATTAAACAACACCTACTAGAGAAATTGATGAAAAGAGAAGAAAATCCATTTGCCTTTTACTAGGAACAATCTATTTTATCATCTTTGAACTAGAATTTCCTCAATACAGCAGTTCAATTTATATTGTAATGTACGATGACAGTATTTGGCCAGTTGCATATATTGTTACTGCTGCCTGTATTTCGGGTTTCCATCTTTCGGTCATGGACAGACCAGCCCAAAGCCGGCCATACATGGCAGTGGTGCGTATATGCAGGTGGCGAAGGGCTGTTGAAGTTACATTACTTGCGTATTGACTTATTTTATTAGCTTTTCCTCTCCATATAAGTCTCGTTCTGAAATGGCTTTTATTTAATTTATATTTTAAATACTTTTATACATTGTGCTCCGAAGTTTCGAACTTCACTCACTGCCCATGTGCCGAAAGCCACCAGGGACCGCAATGGAATTAAGTTCTCATTTAGAGAACTTTTTGCGTTATCCCTGATGGTCTCAGGTCACATGAGTATTTCTATTTTTATACAGATTTCTGCCACATAATTTACATTATATTCTGACGGCAACCTCTACATTGTATAAAATAAAATGAATTAATTGTTGAGAAAATTGATATATCCTCTTACGGTATATATCAATTATTTACACAGTCTGAACTCTAACTGTCTCATCAGAACCCAACATATAACATATTTATATTTAATATAAACTATTATAATTATAATATGTATATACTGTTGTGTATTATATTGATTCAACTTGTAAACATACCCATAATATGTATTCATGTACACATGTTTAACCTGAACTATCAAAATAAAATCTAATCTAATCTAATCATATAAGTTTGATGTATGTCTAAATGTCGCATGCGATTATTGGACAATACTATCATTTAGCTACTGAATATATCCGCTTCAGGTACCTCTTCACTGTGAGATGGGCGTACATAAACCTAGATTAACCAGACATAAAGATGTATACTAAACACTCATTGATGAGTATTGCCCTCAGGGGTTTGTTCTGATATTGTTTTAAAGATACGGGCGGCGTTGGCGGTGGGTATGCTGTTAAAATATTCACCTCCGTCAAAAACCGCCATAAACAGAAGGAATTCTAAAATATAGACATACTTTGTTCTTATGGCAATCAGAAATATGGCATAAACAGTATGTTATTGTGCATTGTTTCCCCTTTGTTATGAAAACAAACGCAAAACACGTTACGTTTCCTGGCTTTTGTTTAGATCCGGATATGGTAAACATAAAGAGCGTTATTTGTTACTGTTTTCCTGATATGAAAATAATAAAGAGCATTTATATCATTTTTGTGTGATTAACCAATATAATTGCGCTGTGTTATGTAAACAGAAGCACAACTTCTGTAACACGCGCAGTCTCATGTTTACGTAACATGGAGTCTTATTTAACAAATAGAATGCAAGCAGTAGATATATATGGTACTCTATCCAAATTTGAACGTATCACCTGTGGAGTCCCTCAAGGATAAATCTTAGGCCCCCTTCTTGTCCTACTCTATGTGAACGATGCTGGCCAGGCTGTGGATTGTCACATCCTTCTATATGCGGATGACTCTGCCCTTTTGGTTTCAGGTTGTGATGTCCGCGCTATTGAGCAGAGGCTCAGTTCAGAAATGAATAAACTGAAATTATGGTTGGTTGACAACAAATTGTCCTTACATTTAGGGAAAACAGAATCAATTCTGTTTGGGTCTGGAAAGAAACTTGTAAAACACTCTGAACTGAGGGTCTGCTGCGATGGCGTTGACATCGCACCAACTAAATCTGTTAAATATCTGGGGGTGTTCCTCGATCAGAGGCTAAATGGTGAAATGATGGCAGAGCATGTTCTAAGTAAGGTAAATGCAAAACTGAAATTTTTGTACAGAAAAGCAAACTATCTGAATGAAAAATGCAGAAAACTTCTAATTAATGCTCTTATTCAATGTCATTTTGACTACTCAAGTGGTTTTTGGTTCTCTAGTCTGACAGTATAAACCAAAAAGCGTCTTCAAGCATCTCAAAACAGACTTGTCAGATTTATCATGAAACTAGATCGCATGACTCATATTGGTTATAATGAATTTAAACATGTTAAATGGCTTCCAGTGAGTGATAGGGTAGACTTCAGAAAAATACTGATGGTACTAAATATCTCGGAAAAGAAAGCTCCAGCATATCTAGATAATAATTTTATATTAGCTAGTACTCATTGTACATATGTAACTCGATCAGGGACCCTGAAATACTCATTACCCTCTGTAAAATGCAAGGGCATCCACAGTTTCTATTATACAGGAGCGAAACTGTGGAATGGTCTAGATAAAGTATACCATACTCGTGCCCCTTTTGATCTCAAACACTGGAAATTTTGCATTAAACAACACCTACTAGAGAAATTGATGAAAAGAGAAGAAAATCCATTTGCCTTTTACTAGGAACAATCTATTTTATCATCTTTTAACTAGAATTTCCTCAATACAGCAGTTCAATTTATATTGTAATGTACGATGACAGTATTTGGCCAGTTGTGTATATTGTTACTGCTGCCTGTATTTCGGGTTTCCATCTTTCAGTCATGGACAGACCAGTCCAAAGCCGGCCATACATGGCAGTGGTGCGTATATGCAGGTGGCGAAGGGCTGTTGAAGTTACATTACTTGCGTATTGACTTATTTTATTAGCTTTTCCTCTCCATATAAGTCTCGTTCTGAAATGGCTTTTATTTAATTTATATTTTAAATACTTTTATACATTGTGCTCCGAAGTTTCGAACTTCACTCACTGCCCATGTGCCGAAAGCCACCAGGGACCGCAATGGAATTAAGGTCACATGAGTATTTCTATTTTTATACAGATTTCTGCCACATAATTTACATTATATTCTGACGGCAACCTCTATAAAATAAAATGAATTAATTCTTGAGAAAATTGATATATCCTCTTACGGTATATATCAATTATTTACACAGTCTGAACTCTAACTGTCTCATCAGAACCCAACATATAACATATTTATATTTAATATAAACTATTATAATTATAATATGTATATACTGCTGTGTATTATATTGATTCAACTTGTAAACATACCCATAATATGTATTCATGTACACATGTATAACCTGAACTATCAAAATAAAATCTAATCTAATCTAATCATATAAGTTTGATGTATGTCTAAATGTCACATGCGATTATTGGACAATACTATCATTTAGCTACTGAATATATCCGCTTCAGGTACCTCTTCACTGTGAGATGGGCGTACATAAACCTAGATTAACCCCGCTTCAGGTACCTCTTCTCTGTGAGATGGGCGTACATAAACCTAGATTAACCAGACATAAAGATGTATACTAAACACTCATTGAATATATCCGCTTCAGGCACCTCTTCTCTGTGAGATGGGCGTACATAAACCTAGATTAACCAGACATAAAGATGTATACTAAACACTCATTGAATATATCCGCTTCAGGCACCTCTTCACTGTGAGATGGGCGTACATAAACCTAGATTAACCAGACATAAAGATGTATACTAAACACTCATTGAATATATCCGCTTCAGGCACCTCTTCACTGTGAGATGGGCGTACATAAACCTAGATTAACCAGACATAAAGATGTATACTAAACACTCATTGAATATATCCGCTTCAGGCACCTCTTCTCTGTGAGATGGGCGTACATAAACCTAGATTAACCAGACATAAAGATGTATACTAAACACTCATTGATGAGTATTGCCCTCAGGGGTTTGTTCTGATATTGTTTTAAAGATACGGGCGGATACGGGTATGCTGTTAAAATATTCACCTCCGTCAAAAACCGCCATAAACAGAAGGAATTCTAAAATATAGACATACTTTGTTCTTATGGCAATCAGAAATATGGCATAAACAGTATGTTATTGTGCATTGTTTCCCCTTTGTTATGAAAACAAACGCAAAACACGTTACGTTTCCTGGCTTTTGTTTAGATCCGGATATGGTAAACATAGAGAGCGTTATTTGTTACTGTTTTCCTGATATGGAAATAATAAAGAGCATTTATATCATTTTTGTGTGATTAACCAATATAATTGCGCTGTGTTATGTAAACAGAAGCACAACTTCTGTAACACGAGCAGTCTCATGTTTACGTAACCACCATACGGCTTGACGACAATATACTATTTACGCGCTGATTGTGTTTGGCATATGAACAAAACTATATATAATTTAATATTCCTTCTGTTGATGGTGATTTGAACAAATATAAATATTTCTGCAACGAACGCCGCCCGTACCTTTAAACAATGCATAGGTCGTTTGTTGAGCCTATTGTCTAAACATGTCCCACCAACATACATTATTCTGCACTTGTATTCTCATTTCGCCTGGTGTTGTCTGTTCATATATCCGTATCATCCCTCCAAATGAATAGTTAACCATCCCAGTTTATATTTATCAGGGCGAAATTTAAATGGTACATTCAACATGACACAAACAGCAAAATTTATATGACAACCCACATAATCCAAAACTGAAAAAGACAGGAAGACAACACACCAGATAGAAGTAATTTTATTTGAATTATGTAAAGAGGCGTGACTAACCTACAAGGAGGCTCGACACACATGTACAGAGGCGTGACTATACTATTGATTGGGCCCGGTAATCTCATTCCATCCGGCTCAATCATCATGCAGAACTTAAGTGGACCATGAGCTAAGGAATACTCAAGGTTCGCTAATGCATCCAGTGATATATTCAGCCGACATTGTACCACCATGACTCATTTACCACCCCTCTCTACTTTAAACATATTTTATTTGTATTTTAAGCATGATACAAAAGGGATTGGGATATGTTACACCCATCACGGGGTGCACCCCACAAAAAAGGGTACACCATTACGGGACACAACCCTCGACATGGGACGGCTGACATATCTACCCCGGTGACATGCGGAGGCATCCGAACCCTCGACATGGGTCGGCGGACATATCTACCCCGGTGCCACGCGGAGGCATCCGAACCCTCGACATGGGGCGGCGGACATATATACCCTGGTGCCACGCGGAGGCCTCCGGAATTATATTGCTGAATCTCAATATAAATAAAATGCCAAATATAGTTGTCTGTTGATCCAGGTGAGGATGTAAAGCCATATACAGTATTATGTTGGTTGCTTTATCATGTTTATATTGGATACATGACATGTGTGAAATCCAATCATGAAATGATCTGTTGATCACCTTTGGTAAGTACATGTAATAAACTAGTAAGAGAAGAACATATATATTGTTAAAGCAAGGTACCAAATGGAGCTATACATTTGTGATACTCGCCCTACTTGAGTGAATATTTATCTATTTACGAGAATACGAATCATATATTAGGAATTGAAAAGGGGAGAAACAAACCTGTTAAAGAAAGTTTGTGTAAATGTAAGCAAATTGAAACTGAATATCATTTATATTAGAATGTACAGCCTAAAAAAGTATTTGTGATACATATTTAGAGTTCCCACATTTATCAGCTAGACGAATTATAGGATATTGAGATTTATTAAGATTGATTTATTGAAGGTTTAACGTTGTTTTAGCCGTTAGGCCATGTCACGACCAAGAACAGAATCAGATATAAAAAGATCGAAGCGAAGCAACTGTGTAGATAAATAAGAGAGTTGGTTAGATAAAAAAAAATGACCTATGTACAAATAAAAGCATATATATATATATATATATATAGCTATATATATATATATATATACATATATATATACACACACACATTCAAGTACTGACCAGTGCGCAAGCATAATATAAAAAAAATGAGTACAGGAAAACATAATGGCAAATAAATAAAATAAAATTACCAAGGTTGTACAACGAAATATGTAAAGTAGTTTCTAACATCAGATTTTGCATTTACAAGGTATATATACTATTTGATGAATCGCGCATGAACCTTTATTAATGCGTCAAGCTGACGGTCGGGTGGGTGAGACAGAATGTCATAATTCACCCAACCGACAGCTTCAACCCACAAATACAGTTTTTGTCCCTCTATTTCTGAGAGTCGAAACGTTGGAGTGACTTTGGCGAGTTTTGTTTCGAAGCAACAGGCGATTTTTGTTTTGGAACAACAGGATCGTACAGGATTATATAATTTTTCGGAGGAAATGTCTCAACGACAGAAACTGTATCCATTACCTGCACTACAGATTCTGGAAAAGGAATAATATGACTCTGTGCCTGAGTGCTAGCATCAACACACTGTTTTGTAGGCACGATTGCTGGATATGTGACATGTGGAATGGATTGTCGCGCGATGACCAGCTATTTCCTAGCATATATATATACTAGAAGGTGACCCGACTTCGTCCGGGCTTTGACCTTGAATTGACCATTTTGAAGGTCAAGGTCAGGTGGGGTCAAACACCAACAACCCAAAAATGGTGGAAATCGGCCCAGCGGATACCGGGAAATCGGCCCAGCGGATACCGAGATACCCGAAAAATCCGCCAGTTTAACCCGATTTGATTTCCACTCAAGTATATAAACGCGCCTCATATACACACGCTCATTAATTATCAAGTTTCAACGTAAAGATAAATTACCATCGGTGCCCGAGATATCGCCAAGACGTCTGAAACAGTCAAATGCATCGGCCGGTTAAGCGTTAACGTGATCTAACGTTATGACCTCTAACGACGTCATAGAAGTTACGCATTGTTTTTATCCTGAAGGAAGATAGTACCACTTCTTCTTGATAATTGAGGCAGATAACTAAAACGGATACATACGCATTATATATCGTTGAGGAAACACGAAAGATTCTCACAGTGTCATTATTATGACTGACATTTTATTATTCGCGCTGTTTCGAATCGATTTGTAAGCACCGAACTCAAATGAAAGTCCCGTAACACAGCGTAAAAACAGATTTGACCTCGACACGTGAAAAGTTGACCTCTGATCTGAAAATTAATATGCCCATGCCACTTCCCGACCGATAGTACCCTCACATACGAAGTTTCATCGAAATCGGGTCGGCCGTTTTCGAGTTCATCGCGAACACACACACACACACACCACACACACACAGACAGATCTTCCAAATATATGTGGATATGTGACATGTGGAATGGACTGTCGCGCGATGACCAGCTATTTCCTAGCATATATATATATATGACAGATGGTTCTCAGCTTTACATCGTTTAATCTTGAATTCATAGTCCCATCTTGGACATGAACGATCCATTGTAGCATATGAACCTTGACAGTTTGAATTCTTTTTATCATTCGTACAATCCTTATGATCATGACCAGAAATAGAATACCGTGCACATGGTTTGATTACTTTTACAATGTTCCAGACCATGGCTATACCCCTGACATTTAAAACATTGCAATGGGTTTGGAACATATGTGATTAAGTGCATCTGCATATACCCAATCTTCAATGTCGGTGGATATTCGCACCGATTACAGGTCAGACGATAACTATTTGAAGAACTGTTTGTCCAGCAACTGTAAATCTACGGATTTATGTAACCCCCCCCCCCCCCCCCCGTGGTGCTAACTCGGCCAACACCTCTGACTCAAAAGAATCAGCTATATCAAGAGCTCTGCTACTGTTCAATGTCTTGATAACAGTAATCAACTAGAGCTTCACGATATTGACTCAAGTTATACCGACTACGGTATTGAAAAATATATCGCGATATGACTAAATACCGTGGGGAAATTTTATTTGTCAAAATCTTCTGAAGTATTTCGCATTTATGACGAACTCATTCGCATCCAACAAACAAAGCAGAGCATGCGGGATTCTAAATCAACACTGGTGTTTGTGTAATATATGTTAATTGCCTAACAGCGTCAGCTTATAATATTTTTTTTATGTTTTATTCAGAGCAAAAAATAACAAAGGGGAAAAGACAAAATACGCGCACGCGTTCATGCTCTTAATCCAGGACATGGAGGACCGAAGCTCTACTATGGCCTGGCCTACTTTCATACCTGTGTCTTTATGGACCGAAGCTCTACCATGGCCTGGTCTACTTTCATACCTGTGTCTTTATGGACCGAAGCTCTACCATGGCCTGGCCTACTTTCATACCTGTGTCTTTATGGACCGAAGCTCTACCATACCTGTGTATGGATGACCGAAGCTCTACCATGGCCTGGCCTACTTTCATACCTGTGTATGGAGGACCGAAGCTCTACCATGGCCTGGCCTACTTTCATACATGTGTATGGAGGACTGAAGCTCTACCATGACCTGGCCTACTTCCATACATGTGTATGGAGGACCGAAGCTCTACCATGGCCTGGCCTACTTCATACCTGTGTATGGAGGACCGAAGCTCTACCATGGCCTGGCCTACTTTCATACCTGTGTATGGAGGACCGAAGCTCTACCATGGCCTGGCCTACTTTCATACATGTGTTACATGGGGGACCGAAGCTCTACCATGGCCTGGCCTACTTTCATACCTGTGTCTTTATGGACCGAAGCTCTACCATGGCCTGGCAAACTTTCATACCTGTGTCTTTATAAACCGAAGCTCTACCATGGCCTGGCCTACTTTCATACCTGAGGACCGAAGCTCTACCATGGCCTGGCCTACTTTCATACCTGTGTATGGAGGACTGAAGCTCTACCATGACCTGGCCTACTTTCATACCTGTGTATGGAGGACCGAAGCTCTACCATGGCCTGGCCTACTTTCATACCTGTGTATGGAGGACCGAAGCTCTACCATGGCCTGGCCTACTTTCATACATGTGTATGGAGGACTGAAGCTCTACCATGACCTGGCCTACTTTCATACCTGTGTATGGAGGACCGAAGCTCTACCATGGTCTGGCCTACTTCATACCTGTGTATGGAGGACCGAAGCTCTACCATGGCCTGGCCTACTTTCATACCTGTGTATGGAGGACCGAAGCTCTACCATGGCCTGGCCTACTTTCATACCTGTGTTACATGGAGGACCGAAGCTCTACCATGGCCTGGCCTACTTTCATACCTGTGTCTTTCGGAAATATTTAAAGGCACATATTTTGTTGGGAACATTTTAGCGAACACCGTTCAACTTAACAGCAAGACGAATCGGTGACATTAGGTACTACCTTGACATATCTTTGTCCTAGATTTGGCTTCTTTAGCTACCACAATGGTGATATAAACAATAAACTAATTTGTTTTCAGAATAACATTAACATTGAAACAGCTAAACTGGTCGATGGTGTGTAATATTTAATGTTTGCAGAATCAAAGTTCCAAACAATATGTGCAAATTTAACTAACTTACGTTCTGAATTTACCATAAACATTGTAATTAGTAAATTTCACCATATTGAAACGTTATTGTAAATATTGGTTCGACAGCCATCGGGAAATTACACAAGGCTCGCATTTTTTGCTGTTCGAACTGAAACTGAAAACTGTTGTGATGTGGTTAAGCAAACCAGTGTTTCTATTGTCGTTATCGTGGAAATGATTGGACAAATTAAAATGATTAGTGTAATTAAATTGGATAAATAACTTTCGCTCGGGCACCGGGTAATTAATTTTTGTGTGCGTTGTTCGGGGTCACTGTTAAGGTCGGTATACATTGGAGTCTGAAACTATCCGGTTTTCAATATATTATTTTATTTTTAACCCTTTACCCAACATAATGGCCCTGTGCCAATGCATTCTCTTATATATGCGAGTCGACAATAGGTCGCCTCGCATATATAAGAGAATGCATTGGCTTAACACATTAAAAATTATAAAATTGTTAAAGAATGTAAGAAAAATGCATTCTCTTATATATGCGAGGCGACCTATGGTCGACTCGCATATATAAGAGAATGCATTGGCACAGGGCTAACTGTAACTATCACAATGTGGTCAAGGAGCCGGTTCCAATGATATCCATATTTGTATGGTTCTATTGAGACAGACCGAAGATATTTTAGGCTGTTGAAACTTTATTTGGCCGGTTTTGGCCGTTTTGTTGGGTAAAGGGTTAAGGTATTTCGAAGTGTCAGCCACTGGTTATCGAATTTCATTTGCATTTTGCGTTGTACCTCTCGCATCCATACCTACATTGAAGATCGGAAAGGAACGAGCGAAGCGACGGTTGTGTGGGCCTGAATTTTGTCCTCAGTATATAGCTTGAACTTTTCTTGAACATTCGATCAGAAGAGAGCCACTTATTGTCCAGTCGTGATCGATTTGACATATTTTCGGCTATGCTTTGTATCATTTTATAAATCACAAATACAGACGGTCTCTTGACGTTCGGATCAAAAGCATGTACCAAGTACTGATGGTAGACCTTTGTGGATGGTCAGTCGTGCGTGTTTGTCTGTTTTGAGTTGGCATATGAAAGCAGATAATCCAAACTAGCCAGGCATCCGCCCCTGACTACACTTCGAATTATGGTCTGGACAAAGACTGGTACAAAGCTGAAGTGGTAACCCATTTAGCCACAATGAGACAGGCGTGAACATTGCAAGATTGAAACATTGAACAGTCATGAAGACGAAATGCAAAGAGACATGACACTAAAGAAACAACATACATAAAAAACAACACACTGGCAACTAGACACCAGAAACAAAATAGAACAGATGGCAGAAATGTAATCTGAAACACCGTGGAGAGGCGTGACTAGCCGATTTATTTAGCCGGGTCAATTCAACCACCCAATCGCTACCAGAGCGCACCAGTCATACTTCGTTTCTGACTCTGTCACCGGTTGGTTACCGGTCTGCCGTTTCTATATTTAGCGCGGGGTTTTCCGAACAAAATGGCGAAAACCGATCGCCCCAAGTTTAATTTCCAATGTGCTTTGAGAACAATTCCCGCATTAAAAACTTAATGACAGAATGGAGGATCAGGGCGTTAGTTTTGTTGACGATATTCGCAAGCAACTCGTCAACATTGGAGCAAATTAGAACTCTTGTGACTAACCGGGACATTGTCGTCCATGTGCGTTTAGACTTTTGTCCTGATAAAATAATCGGAGAACCAAATCACAACGTTTCGAAATATATTTCTTTGGTTCTGGTGGGACTTTCCAAACTTAAGGTACGAAACCAGACAAATTTTATTCGATATTTTGTGTGCTTAATAAGGGCAGCATGTTGATCTGCTCGCTTAGTATATATTTTAATATCGCGGAAGTCCACCAAATGTGTGGGAAATGTCGCCGATAGCAGCGGTCTCACCGAGTCAACATGGGAGGTAAACCCTGCATGGAGTTTGTCAACCACCCGTATTGAACAGATGTAGGACCAAAGTGGACCATGAGCTAAGCCGTATCCACTGGTCGATGTCTCACGTGGTACGACCGTCCTAGTACATCCAGGGCTCCTATACCACACCTCACTGGGTGCACCCCACGGCAAACAAGGTGCCACATTAGGGGTTTCCTATCCCTCACAGTGGGGCGACCCCACTGCAAACAAGGTGCCACATTAGGGGTGTCCTATCCCTCACAGTGGGGCGACCCCACGGCAAACAAGGTGCCACATTAGGGGTGTCCTATCCCTCACAGTGGGGCGACCCCACGGCAAACAAGGTGCCACATTAGGGGTTTCCTATCCCTCACAGTGGGGCGACCCCACGGCAAACAAGGTGCCACATTAGGGGTGTCCTATCCCTCGCAGTGGGGCGACCCCACGGCAAACAAGGTGCCACATTAGGGGTTTCCAATCCCTCGCAGTGGGGCGACCCCACGGCAAGCAATGTACCACATTAGGGGTTTCCTATCCCTCGCAGTGGGGCGACCCCACGGCAAACAAGGTGCCACATTAGGGGTTTCCTATCCCTCGCAGTGGGGCGATATGCCATTCTACCGCGGTCCACACGCGAAGATTTATTAATAATCAACAAGCTACCACTAATGTTATATATGGAATGATCTTGTCTTTCTGCGTCGCTCGGGATTCCAATAAAAGCCAATAAACTTTTGATTTATGACAGATGAATTCGATTTTATGACATAACAGAAGAAAATCGTTAGGAAACCACAGTGTACAGGTATGTTATCTATATATACTCTATATGGTGAATTTGTTGTAACATTCTATGAATTTTATTCATGTTTGCAACTGCCCATTTGTGAGTATTCTGCATTAACCCTTTACCCAACAAAACGGCCAAAACGGCCAAATAAAGCTTCAACAGCCTAAAATATCTTCGGTCTGTCTCAATAAAACCATACAAATATGGATATCATTGGAACCGGCTCATTGACCACATTGTGATAGTTACATTTATGCCCTGTGCCAATGCATTCTCCTATATATGCGAGTCGACCATAGGTCGCCTCGCATATATAAGAGAATGCATTGGCCTAAACAAATCTTTTTTACCATTTTTTCTTACATTCTTTAACAATTTTATAATTTGTAATGTGTTAAGCCAATGCATTCTCTTATATATGCGAGGCGACCTATGGTCGACTCGCATATATAAGAGAATGCATTGGCACAGGGCCCTTCTGTTGGGTAAAGGGTTAATTCTTATCTGGACAAATGAAAAATAAAGATACATCCATAGTCTTGTGATAGATTGAATAATTATGCCGAACTTTGCGACCAGCGTGAATGTCTATCTGCAATGGTGTAACGACTATAGCCATTCGTAATTTTGAGTGGTAAGAAACAAACCTATTAATGTTGTTCTTTTGTCACGGTGATGAAAATAACTCACTAAATCCATCAATTCAATTCAATTATGTTATTTATCTGTCTTCATCAAATATTTGAAAAAAGCAACGTATACATTTAATAAATAATATAAGTTATGTACAAATATACCAGTCTCAAACAGACTAACCGTCAGTTTAGAATAATATGTTATAAATAATTATGTATTAATATGAAAATCGTATTTTCTATGTACATATAGTTCCCGGGGTCCATAGTCATATATTCTCTAATTTGTTCGCTATATAATCATTAGGTTTGCGGGTAGACGTGCTAATATGCAGATATAATTAAACTAATTAATTATACCCCCTTTTTGTGCCTGTGTCTGGCCGTCCGCCCGTCGAGCCGTGGAGACGCCATTGCGTCCCTGCGTGAGTCTAGCCGTCCATCCGATGTCTGTTCATGACATAACTTGAACAGTAGTGCTCTGATTTCAATATGGATGTTCACGACTATGAGGACATTCAATAGAGGGTTCAATCGTTTTGTTCGGATTTTCCATTCTAGAGTTATTCACCTTTGTTTATCTGGAAATGTTGGCTTTTGGTCGGTCCTATATCTGTTCATGTCTTAACTTCAACAGTTCTGCTCGGATCTCAATGAAATTTGGTACGGATGTTCAGGCATATGATGATATGCAATAGCGTGCCCAATCGCTATTTTGATCAACGGTATGAATGCGGAGACCTGAAGATTGGGGGTCGCTTTAACCATTTCTATTCTAAATGGATACTCCAGCTGAGTTAAAAAAAAGTATACACTGGAATGGTATGTTATTAATCTGGAGGTATGTTCAGGCAAAGTAAGCAGATTACAGACTATGCATTGGTGAGAAATTAAACTTATTATCTGATCATTTCCTAAGGAATAACTACTCGTCAATGAGTATTTAACACACAAAAATGTTAATTCTAAATAAAACAATGGTGGAATATATATTGAGTTTGTAAAAGTAATGAGGCGGTGGGTTCAGCAAGCGATGGAATGACACATGGTTTACGACACCTCCACTTGAATGAACTGCATGCTACTTAATTAGTCTCGATATAGACAGCATGTTGCAACAAATCGATGAGACTGCCACAGACCGGCATTGTGCAGATGAGATGTGCGGCAGTATCCCATATTACATAATACACATATTGACAACAATTCAATTAATTTCTCTGAGCATACGCAGATATTACAGACCGTAATTGAATTACACTGCACCATATTTGGAAATTAATTAAGAAGTAAATATACTGCGCATCGGCGTGTATAGTAGAAGTTGACCACAAAGAAATTGATTGTAGGACGACGCGAAGCCGATGCGCAGTGTATTTATTTCTTTTGTAATTCGACTGTATGTTTTGGTGGAAATTGTAGTGACATACTTTCAACATGCTACATAATAGCCCAGGTTCTAGCTCTGCGTGGTATGATTTTCCACAAAAAAGTTCTTCTCTTAGAACTGTAACGTCAAACATGATTGAACGGCGACCAGTTTTAATTGCCTTTTTGGCGACAAAATATCAGTTAAGACTTATTTTTGTTCTGCCTTAAATAAAATTCAGTATAGGACAGTAGGTAGTCATTATATATCTCATTCTTCAGCCTATAGCATGACATTAACCAATGCCCGTGTGGTTTGACTTCTGAAAGTTTGAGGCGTTGGCATCGTGTCACTGATTGTACCACATTTTTTGTGGTACAATTCCGAATATCTAGAATGGTACCACAAAACGACGGTCGTGTCTTCATGAAAATACATGATACTGACCAATCAGGACGAGCATTGTATGTAGGTTTAGGCAAGGTCGTATTACAATTTCATGTAATAATCACGTATTTTCCCTTAAATGTCAAGATTCATGGACTGGGAAATTTACATGATATGCCATAAATCTAGACAGTTAATGGAAAATAATTGACGTTTAACTGAAATAAAATTTCAAATATACGTGCAATTGAAGCACAATTTATTTTCGAAATAAAACATTTATGGATGCTTTAAATTTTAAAAATAACACTTTTGCGGATACATGTATATCCACATCTACGTGCCCTTTACGAGAAACTTAATATATTCCAAAGCTATGCATCTTTAAAATAGAGAGCATTATCTATGTCATACAATCGCATGTTCTTGGTGGTTAATATAAGATATCGACAGTGGTGACAATGCGACCCCATATAGAGATATATATATGACCCGCCATATCAAATCCAGTCTTAAGTCGAGATAGTTTTACCCTGTGCCAATGCGACCATAGGTCGCCTCGCATATATAAGAGAATGCATTGGCCTAACAATTTTTTCCAATTTTAATAATTTGTTCTTGTATTCTTTAACAAGTTTATAATTTCACCCATACAGAGCCCCAGACAAACACGTGCAGACGACACTATTCTATATGCTTCTATATCTGTGTGGGGCTCCCTGCAGGGTAATGGATGTTTTTTTATTTTATGTCCTAAAACTTTTAAGAAACATTTATTTAAAAAAAATGATAAAAAATTGTGAGGCCAATGCATTCTCTTATATATGCGAGGCGACCTATGGTCGACTCGCATATATAAGAGAATGCATTGGCACAGGGTAAAAAAAATCCCGACTTACGACTGGATTTGATATGGCGGGTCACATATAGAGGGAAATGTGTGAAGTTGGTACGATAAAATCATTAAAATATGAAAACAAATATGAAAACTACAAGATGTATATTGCCTGGAATATAATTAGAAAATATAAATTATATTAAATATACACATTTGTGTTGATATACTATTACGTTACCGGCCAGACCTGATTCATGTTTTGCAGCCTGTTCTCCCGAAACAAGCACATTATCTGCGTATAATATATAATGTTTTAGGTAGTTAATCTGCTTAGAATGGCCTCAGTTTGAGTAGCTAATGTGCTGAAAAAGATAACATTTTAGTCACATTATCGACTCATTATGAGGCGATTCTAAGCAGATTATGTGCGGACAATGACACAAATAAGACAACTCACGACTGTTCAGGTGTACGCTCTTTAACTAGTGTTTTCACTGTGGCCCGCGCCATAAAACTAAATAACAGATAACAGTCCATTATCTGCTTACTTCAGAATCAAATAATCATATTATGTACCTATTTCACATTATAGTTCGATTATGCGCGTATTTCCACAAGGATGTGTTGTGGTTTTATAGGCTCAGGATAGACCACACAGAGGGTTAATTTGTCCAGGAAATCATTCCAGTTAACGTAGAAACTACCGGCCCCGTAAAACAACCGACAAACCAGCCCAGATACACGAATCAGGTTACCATTCATTGGTGGATCACAAATTAGTGCTCTCGCTTCGTCATCTTATGTGCTTAAAGCCACATGGCGGTTTGCGATCTAAAATACACATATTATTTGCTTTTGAAATTTTCTCAGTATCGAAATAGGTCGATAAATATCTGAACTACCTTTCTACGGGCATTATGCAACCCAAAAAGACGCATTGAAGTAATGAAAAATACAACTGTGAATACGGTGTTTGGGTCCCAATCACAAAACAGCCATTTGCACGACATGGAACAGAAAAGAGCGTTGCGTGTTAGTCTATTCCTGATATGGTATCACAATAAAGAGCGTTCGTCTGTCTTCTGGGGAAAAGTTGAAAACAGCTAAAAAATGGCTGACTTGACAAGTGTTTATCAGAGCACAGGAAGTCGTATATCAATAGTTCATTTATTTATCGACCTATCGTATCCGTCGCTCCAAATTACGTAAACGTACTGTTGGGGGGAGTCCGAATAATGTTGCAGAAAGGTAATTTTTATGCTAGATATCGGTGATATAATCTAATTGATTCTCATTGTTAAAATGAGCATGTATTTGAACTTATTATTGTTGGACTATTTAATCCATGCTTTGTTGTTATGCCAACATTGCATCATAAGTCAAATAACACGCACTTCGGTTGATGGGAAACTGCCCCAAGCACAAAATATGAGTGTGTACTCGTATTTAAGTAACATCACAGCTTACAAATCGTGGGCAGTTAACATTGTCAATATCCAGGTTGGTTAAAACATATTTTTATTAGAAAACGCTATCGATGGATCGAGGCACAAGATTTAAAACAACGTAGAAACGCCTTTCCCACACACAATTAATAATACTGATCTCACATCGAAAGGCAAAATTAGAGTTATAGTCAGGTGGCTTAGCAAATTTAACGTTACCGGCCGGACAAAAGTACCAAATTTGGCATGGAGTTTCTTTTCGACCTATCTATTGATTTATCCTTGGAACCCACTTGATCGGTTCCGATTTTCCAAAATGGCGGCCAAAATCCAAGATGGCCGCCAGAAAAAAGGAAATGTCATATATTTGGCTGTAAATGAACAAATGAGGTGTCAATTCAGGTGTTTCCGGGGTCACTGAAACAGATGCTGGTCATGGCATGTTGCTCGGGTCACCCATTTCCAAGATGGCGGCCAATATAACAGAAAATACACATGTTGTCACTGTTAAGTACATACTGGTAATATTTAGGAATTCTATCTACAATGTTTCAATACAATGTATCTCTACCAGACAGTTCACAATCGATGTATCCTATTTGGATGAACATGTGCACCGACAAAGAGATGTGCAAGGCAGATTTGCCTTGCTGCATTTGCAGACTGTACAGGCCCTTTTGCAGCCACATTTCACGAATTCTCTGCACGCTTTAGACGCCTCTGGAATGGTAGACCAGACAGGTTCCCTTGTGTTCCCAACTTTCACCCACGCATAGTCGGTTGGACAAGGATTAGTTTGTTGAGATAACATGCATGTTGGCCAGATGCCAGCCTGGTATACTGCCCTCCTAGTGTGCTGGAGTAGTGCATTCTGAGTAGGTGGTATCTTGTCAACAGCTTGACTTTTCTGGCCGAACAGCTCCATCCGGGCACTGTTAACATTCATGGCGTTACTTGTTTTGTCATAAACTACGACAACTAGTCTCTCGATTCTTTGAAATGATTCATAATGTAAGTCAAGATGCTCAAAGGGATGTGCGGAAAGGTGCACAAAGGCATCAGTAACTTCATCATAACCCTTTACCCAACAGAACGGCCCTGTGCAAATGCATTCTCTTATATATGCGAGTCGACCATAGGTCGCCTCGCATATATAAGAGAATGCATCGGCTTAACACATTAAAAATTATAAAATTGTTAAAGAATGTAAGAAAAAATGGTAAAAAGTGTTAAAAAAAGATTTTTTTTAGGGCAATGCATTCTCTTATATATGCGAGGCGACCTATGGTCGACTCGCATATATAAGAGAATGCATTGGCACAGGGCATAACTGTAACCATCACAATGTGGTCAATGAGCCGGTTCCAATGATATCCATATTTGTATGGTTTTATTGAGACAGACCCAAGATAATTTAGGCTGTTGAAGCTTTATTTGGCCGGTTTTGGCCGGTTTGTTTGGTAAAGGGTTAAACGCTGATGTAGTATCACATCCTGACAAGGAGTGGAAAACGGTTAGGGAACATGATTTCTGTTCACCAAGATGGGCACAAATGACATTGATGCTGTAATGAGCTTAGTTCTTTCCAGTTCCAAATGCTACCCAGAGATCAAGATCAGCATTTATCTGAGATAGGTCATGAAACACACCGATAACAACAACGACGACGTCTGTGTCCACAGTTCGCACCTCGATGGATTTTTCTCCATTCTCCAAAGCATGCTTCACGTGAACCACAATCCTAGTGTCTGCTTCTTCCTGATTGCAGCTGGACATTTCGATCTGCGTTCCAACACATGTAACATGCTCTCCAGCTGTGATATATACCGAACACTCAGGAGGGATGCTGCAATCCGCAACTTTTGACGACAGGAATTCAAAGAGTTCCTTCTTGTTGATTGGATCACAGAGGAAGTCATTCCAGTTGCCCGGCAGCTTGGTGTCACCTGATACTTTCCTACGCACACCTTTGCCTCGTTTCTCCCTGGTTCCCTCCTTCAGGCTATCTGGCCGGTATTCGTCCCACACAACATCCACTCGCTTTGTGTCACGCAGCTGACGTTCCAGTTGGGGTATAAACACATTGTCAGCATATTCCTGGAATGTTGAGACATTTGTTACAGGCAACGCATGTACTGTCACCGCACCATCCAGAACTTTGCAGTCATATAATACAGGTGCATCTGTCTGGTTTGGTTCCTCGATACATTGTAACAGATGACATTTGGTACAAGGCAGATTCAGCTTTCCAAACTCAGACAGGGATGGAGGATACGACTGAACTTTGTGTGCAAAGAATTCACTGAGGTCACCATCTCTATTTTGTAAAGAGATGTATAACTGGCCGAAGAGTGCCATATTGTTCTCAAGCACCTTTACTTTCTTGCAACCCTTCGTTCTGACTTTGAGCTTTGTTGAGAACAGGAGTAGTGAATTCTTTGAGATCGTATCATGTATGGGGTGACTCCGATCCACGAGCACAGTATTCACATACTCTTGATACTTCTTTGTGCCTGTGTCTTCCAGTGTACGAATTGTATTCACTACGGCCTCATTCGTGCAGTTACGACTATCAAGAGTTACCAACTCTGGGAAGTCATCCAGGAAGGGATTTCCCATCTGACGTGTTGTGTTAGATAGGTTATCAACCTGTCGCTGGAAGGTTTTCTGTGCTGCAAGTCCCTGTTCATGGTGTTCGAAGTTAGCGAGGTTTTCCGGATCATCGTCATGAAGATATCCATTCTCGTACTATCTCAGAAGTCTGGCAAGCTCGGGTCCAGCGGTCATCCAGCGTCTAAAGGCAACTGGATTCTCAGTGAGTCCTACTGCACCACCGGATGCTTTCAACACTTTATTATCCTGCTCAAGCGCTTGGTCTATTGGGATCGCAGAGTATCTGTGTGACGACTTTGCGATTGTCCAGTGATTCCGAGTTTCAAACTCATCTTTGATCTCTTGTGGCAGCGCCTTCATGTCTATGGTGTGTACAGGCAGCCACCGAGAATAGTTCACATGGTCTAACGCAAAGAACAATGGTACGAGTGCCTCTAATACAGTAACATACAATGGGAAGTTTCTCTCCCGATGAGCTCTAACAAATATGAGAATCAGAATTTCATAGTGTGCGATCGTGGGATATTTCTTACACATTTGTTCCAGCCAGTTGCTGAAACTCTCATCAACATTAGATATCTGGTTGAATGCTTCATTCAGTAGCCTGTGAAGAACAAGAACAGTGACATGGTGGGCATGCCGGGTCCTGGTAATGTGTGATACTTTCAGGAATGAATCAGCTGTTCCAGATGAAGCAACTTCAGATTCAGTGAGAGCTGTCGTCCAACCTGACCCATCTAATAAATCGCCAACAGTGTTCCATAGCGCCTTCTCAATTTGCAGTCCGCCCATCATAACTACATAGACTTTCTCGCCATAGAGATCTGGCCATTTCCATTGTACGTACTTGGCGAGCGTGAACAGAGGCTGGTAAAACGTAATCACTGGGATTTGTCCTGGGTTGAGATACTCTGTTGCCTGCCGATGTACATCCATGCCATGTTTAATGATTGCTGGTGTGTCTGTTTTTTCATAGAAGAGAGGGAGCAGTGCACATATTGCTGTTAGCTCTGATGTTGGCTGTTGTTGAGTGGCGTGATAAGCAGACCATGTAAGTGAACTCGTCTTGCGCAGTTCCACATCACTGATATGTTGAAGACTATGTTTTATCCAGTCATATTCTTCACGTTTTGCTTCTGCCAGGTCAAGCTTCACAGGTTCACTATTACTCTCTGGTACCTGAACACCAGTAGTCTTCAACGAAACTGCAGGAGCATAAGCATAATGGTATGGAAGCGGGTGAGTATGCGCCCTTGATGGCGGTAATGTGACAGGTTCCCTCGTGCTTGGGAATTGAAATGTACTAATGCCAGTGCCATGAAAATATATCGTGGCTGTTGTTGCACTTGGATTGTGGTCGAGATTGTCAAGAGCGCCCACAGTAAAGAGTCCTTTTCGCAGAATAGTTGGTGCTACTACACCATCATCTTCAAACCTCTCACATACAGCTGTGTCGAGCCACTCTTCAATCTGCATCACCCTGTCATAGGAAACACTGATACCCATCTGGTGTAACTGTTGGATGATCTTCTTACTTCTAGTCAATGCGTGCATATTTATGCCAATGTAAATTGGTAGTGGAGGTTCTCTGTCCAGAGTGTGCCTGACGTTCGTAGGCGAATTAGGTTTACGTTTCTTGACGTTGTGGACGATGGTTTGTCCAACAGTTAGACACACTTGTGAATCGTTACTCTCTATCAGATTTGGACCATTAACAACCATTAACAAACACTGTAGACTCGATGGTAATCATTTCTCCTGACAACCAGATGGAAACTGGCCGGTGAATTGGAATCCTTCACGATGAAAGATATTTCTAACGATTGTTGCTGCTTGTGCCATTATCAGGGCATCTTCAGTAAAGTCACGTTTTTTCAGGGCATCTTTAATCATGTCTTTCATTCCATCCTTGAATATTATAACGATGTTCCGGCCATCATGGTGTGCTTGTGCATCAGAGAACCGTTCAAGCAACTGCTCCTTAAATCTGGTTTTGTTGATAGCCTTTGTAATGTTCAGCTCCTCAAGCCGATTAACATACAGGGTGTGTATCTCTGATAATTTGAAGATAAGAGTTCCAGCATTGACTGACATTTCAATATGACCAGCAAGTTCAACAACTGTTCTTGCCTCATTCATTATATCGTCAGTGTTTGTTGTTGCCTTCTTTAACTGTCTCATATGACTGCGATATCGATTTCGAAGGTGGGTCAAACGTGTTAAATGATATGTCGCATCCATGGCCGTGAGATCTGACCCAACAATCCCAGCAAGTAGCTGGGTATCCTGCAGTTCACTAACCATAGTCTTAAGGCCCGTATCCATGTCATATTATGAAACGTGGTGGAGGGGATTATCCTCGTCGGCGCCTTTCTCGCAAAAGAAACATTGTTCTATCATGATGATTGAGCGCCGCTTACTAGGTTGTCTACCTTGTTCATTATCATTTTCATGTGGATTGGATTCATTTCGCTTTCTCGCTCTTGCCAGTTTGTAGTTGCTGAACTGTACATGACAGGATTTATGCCACGACGCAGAATTTTCACAAACGTGTCAACGGTTTGATCACTCCCAAACTTTAGTCCGATTGGGAGCAGATTAATCTCACGGAACTGTTCAACATTCGTCAAGAATGACTGATACGCAGATGTCTTATCGCCGCCTACTGACGGGTTGAGAAGGGCACATCTTAAGTCTTCAGCTGTTTTTTCTTGGCAGATGTTGCATCGGCTAAAGTCTAGCTCCATGCTGCTTTATCTGAAAATGGATAGGATACTGTAGTTTTGAAACAAAACCAAATATGGACAGAATAAAGGGCGTTATTCGGTGAACAAAGCCAAATATGGAAAATAGCTTGCAAACAGCCGTAGGCGTAAATATGGACAGAATAAAGAGCGTTATTCGGTTAACAATACCAAATATGGATTGTGTTAACCACTCCCTACCAAGGACGGTGACAGGCGGCATGGAGAAGGAGTGCTCGGACGTTCTCAAAAGCGGTCCGATGACCATTCCCGTGGATTTTTACCCTTAGATAGCAAGTTTGGGCTAAATCCGCCCGGCAGTTTTGCCGGCCATAGCTAACAGACAAACAACAAACAACAAACAGACAGAAGTTCCAAAATATATAGTAGACTAGCCGATGAGCCCGACGTTGTCCGGGCTATTCAAAAACCAAATTTCAAGTCGATAGCTCCACCCGTTTCCGAGATCTGGTCTGCGCATGCGCGAAGCTGGCGTCGCACGGGCTCGGCGACCCGATAAAATTCGTATCCGGGGCAAGATACATTCACATAGCAAATTTCAAGTCGATAACTCCACCCGTTTCGGAGATCTCGTCTGCGCATGCGCGAAGCGGGCGCCGCACGGACTCGCCAATACGACAACGACGACCGCCTGGTCAGACTACACACACTTACCAAGTTTCGTCCCGATCGGTCGATAATCGTAGATTTGTATAAATGACATACATACAGACATACAGACAGACAGAGATGTTCAAAATTGTTATGTTCTTTAGGGATTGACTAAACAAGACGTCCGTCAAGCTCTAATTCTATTATTAAACCCACATACAATATACAAGCATCTGGTCTAACTCTAGCTGTGGCAGTTCCTCACACATGGCATGCACCAATATATATAGCGTAGGCGGTACATATCTATGTTAACATTTCACTCAATGTCTGTAGATAGATATACGACATATAACACATCTCCTCTATAAAGAAGTTTCATGCAAATTTGTTTTATGTATATAGCCGAACTTTTTGATTATATATAACTAACATGTTAGTAAGATAATTATGTCCTTATAATGTCTTAGCGACCATCATAACATATTGGTAATGGTTATATACACTACACCAATGGCCAACCAATTGACAGTTTAAATATTGCTAGTCACTGAAGCGACTTGGAGTTTTGATAACACGACCATATTTGCTAACACTGGAACGTGTTGGAATGTCAGGTGGTATCGCCACAAGTGTATCTGACAAATGGTTATTTTGTGGTAATTGCGAAACATTCGCTGGCTGCAAGTTCACACACGTGTTTCTTACTTGTGTCCTATTTGGTCTATAAATTCCACAATCGTCTGTTCTCACGCGATAATATCTCGGTTCCACAACTTTGTCAATTACTGTTCCTGGGGTCCAATGTTTATTGTCCTTATCATAGATGTTCACATCCTGGTTTGGTTTGAGAACTGTCAGAGTTCGTTTCGCCTTCCTGTCGTAAAACTGTTTTTGGTGTACTTGCATTCTTCTCCTGTCATTCTTGACATAAACCTGTTTCGTCGGTGATAGCATTTCCGTGGGAATCGGTATATTTGTTCGCAATCGTCTACCGAAACATAACTGACTCGGTGATTTATCGCCGACAATAGGTGTGTCTCTGTATGCAAGAATCGCAAGATATGGGTCAGTTCCTGCTTCCTTGGCTTTTCGCAATATGAATTTTACAACACCCACATATCTCTCTGAAAGTCCATTTGACTGGGGGAATCTGGGTGAACTTGTAACGTGATTAATACCCCATTCGTCCGTGAATGATTTGAATTGTTCACGGACATAATTAGTTGCATTATCCGATATCAAGGTCTGCACTATTCCATGTCTCGCCATCATTGATTTTAGTTTGGTGATCACTTCTGATTGTTCAGAAGTGCTATTTCGAAGAAATTAGAGTAATAGTCCATCATCAGAATATAGTTCTTCCCATTGAAAGTAAACACATCTGTCCCTGCTTTTGACCACGGTGTGTCTGGTCTGTCATGTTGTATCAGCGGTTCGCGTCCTTGCTGCGGTTGGTATTTTGCACATATGTCACATTGTGCCACTGTCTGTTTTATTTGCTTCATCATGCCAACTCAAAACATTGAATAGCGGGCTCGGTCAGAACATTTGATCATTCCTTGATGTCCTTTGTGTATTCTCACTAACATCTCAGTTCGACATTGTTTTGGAATGATGATTTTGGTTCCATTGAATATCAAATCTTCACTACATGTTAGTTCATCACGAAAATTGAAGTAGTCCTTGATGATATCCGCTCCATCCTTTCGGTCATTCGGCCATCCTGACGTGATGACGCGTTTCAAAACTACCATCTCGGCGTCCGATTTTACTGCATCTTTGAACTTCTCAATCATGCCCTCGGTGAACGGTAGATATGTTCGAATCATGTGCACCTGGTAATCCAGTTCTTTCTCGAGAGCTGAATCACCACGCTCAAGTGGCTGAGGTGCACGGGACAACGCATCTGGGATTACTAATTCCTTTCCCGGAATCCATTGGAATTTGAATTGGTATTTCTGTAGACGTAGCATCATCCTCTCAATTCTTGGCGGAGCACATGCTAAACACTTTGTGAACAAAAATTGTAATGGCTTATGATCATTGAGCACTGTGAAATTATTTCCGTACACATACTGATGAAATCGCTCAATTCCGTATACCACACTGAGCAGCTCAAGCTCAATTTGGCTCCAATTTGTCTCACTTTCGGTGAGACACCTAGAGGCAAATGAAACGGGATGCCCCTCTTGAATTATACTGACACCAATGCCACTCCTTGAAGCATCGCAAGCCACAACTACTTGCTTATTCCGATCATAGAATTTAAGCACAGGAGCTGAAATCAACAGCTCTTTCAGCCGACGGAACACTTTCGTGTGATTTTCCGTCCAGCAGAACACGACGTTTTCCTTTAACAACCTCTCAGTAGAGTTGTCTCCTCGGACAGATTTTGAATGAACTTGCTAACGTAAGTTAGCATCCGTAGAAATCTGCGCACATCATCTTTCGAGTCTGCTCTAGACTAAGTACAAATACAAAGACAACACATTTGTAGCAGATAGCCGCTGGCTTTATTGGTGACAAGGTGAAAAACAGACATTCCAGCAACGGCCGTCAGAAACATTTGGAAGAAGAAAACTTTTTAATTTCCGTGCCAATAGCATGGCTAGTAACTTCATACTGTCTTATATGCTAATGCAGTATACTCATACAGTTGGTAAATATCTTCTCAAACCAAGATTTTCAAACAACTTGATTTAACTGACAGCCGTTTACAGAAGGCATTCAGGCATTAAAACAGAGATAAAACCACTGTGTGGAGAAAACAACTCTGTAAGCTTTGAATACTCTTGCCTGCATACATGCAGAAAACCAAACATATGCAATTGATGCATTATATGCATATATAAACATCATCAATATGAATCCCACGCGATTAGTTCCAATTCGTAATAATTTGATTCCAGCAAAGCACTGAATTCCAAAATTCAGAAAAAAATCTACACAATACGTGAGCTCCATTAATTTGAAATATCCACATGTTCTTTTAATTTAAATTTAAATTTGATACGTGCACCTTGCGAGACCAGACCGGCTAAAGTGACCAGAACATTAGCACACCCGGTAAGCCCGACCACGGCTTACACTCAATCACTCATTATCACTAACCACGTGCCTGAGATCCACAGTGACAACGACTCAGTTGTACTCATACGTTACGCCTCAGACAAAAGTGTTGTACTATACTGCGAAACGTCCAAAACAAATAGTCTGCTCTAGACTAAGTACAAATACAAAGACAACACATTTGTACAAATGGACAATTCAAGGTCAAATCGCGCAATTCGCCGAAAAGCAGAGGGGAAACAGCCCGGACGAAGTCGGGTCCACCTGCTAGTATATATATACTAGCAGGTGGACCCGGTGGTCAAGGTGACGTCGCACGGGCAAATTAATAGGCATATGCCACTCCCCGGCCGAAATTTTCCCCCACATACCAAGTTTCATCGAAATCCCGTGATATTCGGGCGTTTGGCCTTGAAATTACCCGATTTCAAGGTCAAGTTGACGTCGCATGGGCAACTTAATATGCCTATGTCACTCCCCGGTCGAAAATACCCCCACATACCAAGTTTCATCAAAATCGGTCCAGCCGTTTTTGAGTTCATCGATTACACACACACACACACACCCTTCCTCACCCTCACACACACCCTCACACACACAAACACACAGATCCTCCATAATATATGAATATTTATTACATGTATGTACATACAGATATACCGATTTCGGCACATCTTGCCTTTTCAATAGCTTGGAGTCACCTACCTCAGAGGAGAATTTCTTCTTTTTTTAAATATATATATATATATATATATATAGTCGTCTGCGATCATCACATCCACTGACTTCAAGTTTTGTGAATAAAAAGTTCCCAAACGGTGCTAACTTTAATTATTAATCAGTTGTGGTTGGTTCTATAGGATCATATGGCCCTATGTCTGTTGTATATTCCTAGCTAGTAGACTTATTTCGAAACTCTAAGACAAAGGGCTATATTAAAACTATCTCAAGTTGCAGGTAGGCTGGTTGGGGTGCAGAATAGCAAAGTTGTATACATACAAAATGTTCTCTACTTTGAATGATTACACACAGACGTGCAACACATGTGTATGTACAGATGAAGATTCACATCCAAGACAGATGATCAATCTATCCGAAGATATTTCGGAGGGAATAAACTGGTGATCTATAAGTTGAAGTCGTAGTCAAATGAAGTTTTGAAGCTAGACCATAGAACGATAGATGATACCTAATCTAGGATATGTATATAGAGTATTAGGATATAAATATATAAAAGAGTAGAAATTCCATTAAAGCTCCAACATGGAGACTTCCAATAATTATAACTATTTACAGCACCATGAAAACAAAGGGATTTATCCAGGTAAATGGACCATCCATTCCAAACTACTCTAGAAGTATACTTAAAGGGGTACTGTACGCCATTTTCATTAAATTTCCGGTGACAACAACGATCTAATATCGATAATATATAGAAACATAAGTAATTTGAGTCGAAGTTGTATTCTGTAAACGCTCAGGTTAATAGGCTATCTTAAAATTTAATAATTTAAAAGTTAATAATTTGATATAAATTGAATTTATGACTGGAGCCATAAAATGGCGTCAATTAAATTACGAATTTCCGTAATCAAACAAAGTAATTGAGGGATACTGGATTGTTCTCTGACTAGCGACGATACAATAACTTAAATGATTATATGGGACTAGTATGCCTATAATATAACTTTTATTTGATTCATTTGGTTGAAAACTGTACAAAAATTACTCGACAACGACAATTTGTATTTTTGCATTCCGGTAAATTTGTCATCCGTAACACTACTTCGTACTCAACATACTTTCAAATAATGAAAAAATTGTTACCTTATTCTCCGACTCGGAGACTATAGAAATCAACAACAACATTTGGCGTACAGTACCCCTTTAACAGATGTGGATGGTCACAACTGACTTATAAATATAAATGGATGATAAAACAATACATGTAACAAGACAGCACAAACATGACAAATAAAATGATCGGAGATAATAAATAATATAAGCTCACCAATTCGGAATGATTTGAGTCCGGATGTAATATTTCCTTTAACTATGATGTCCAAGAATTGTAACCTTTACAAGTTTAACTTTGTTTATTTTCAAGTTGTTTATTTACTCTTTAAAGTTCAAGATGTCGCATAAACAAAACAGAACCACGCCACGCCACTTCAACTGGGGAACTTCGGTCTGATCCTAGGTCTATTATAGCAGTTGAGGGCCTAAGCAGAATGAGGTCCCCAGAGGGTGAATTTAGTGATGCTAGCCCGCTATGCGGGATAGCGTCACTCAATTCTCCCTCTGGGGACCTCATTCTGCAAATGACAGATCTAGACACGCTATTTGCAGGCTTGGTTAAAGTAAAAAAAGACAAGACAACAGATATAAATTAGGTGGGAGAGGGGCGCAAAGATTTAAGTACAGTGTAAATTAATAAATGTTGCTTTAGAGAATATTGAAAATAATGTTGTTAATAATAAATATTCCAAATAATTCTAATCTAAAAACATATAATTATAATATGATATATTTTACCACCGCCACATCAATGTGTGACATTTTCCAGCGAGAATATCCTAAATTCCCAAATGCAGTAGTCAATCGATTATAAGCATTTTGATCGCTTCCGGTCATGAAATCTCGAACTGTTTATCTGTGCCGGCATCGGCAGTTGTTGTTTTGCACCCCGAGTGTCGTATCTAGCAATGTTGTGCTGACAAAACGCTAGCATTCTCTGAACGTGACAACGTGGCTCTGTGGCTGACATCAGAATGGAGGATGACCTGTGTATTAATCGAATATTGAGCGTTTGAGCAGTTTTGCCTTCGGGGACATGATCAAGTGCAATAGATTCAATCTAATCCGACTTTAGCAAGGAATCAAAGTAGAGTTTGGACAGTTTGACCATCATAATTGTAGGTACACTAGAATACATGTAAATAATGGCATGCCCCTCACGATTCCGATCAGAGCTGTGCTGCTACAACATGTTGAACAGGTGTCAACACAATCAGATTCTCCGACTCCATCTAGCCAATCTTGACCCAATATAAGTGGCCATTTCTTTTAAGAAAGGTAATGTATGTGTGAGACATTGGTCATTAATCCGAGCAAAAACCTGCGTTGTTCACTAGACGTAAGCTCGAGTTCGCTTTTGATCATTGTCCTCCAACGAATAGGTCATAGCAGTGGGGTCATTCTATATATGTTCGACTTCTTGTGAGTTGCACGCATGTCAGAATATAACAGGTTTAATAACTTCGATTAAGAAACAGAATACTAGTGGGTTGTAACTAGCTGACGACTTTGCTATGCTG
The DNA here is from genome assembly GCA_032622095.1 of Siphonodentalium dalli. Taxonomy (NCBI): domain Eukaryota; kingdom Metazoa; phylum Mollusca; class Scaphopoda; order Gadilida; family Siphonodentaliidae; genus Siphonodentalium; species Siphonodentalium dalli. The sequence continues at coordinate 279,317,554 of CP136063.1, forward strand.
GACTGCCTTTTGTATGTCATATACATACACCCACATCAAGAATGGTTATATACCGACAGATTCTCCACGGCAAATCCATGGTAACCGTATGTCATGTTATGTGAGAATATCTGGTTATTCATTTCTCAGAGTGGGTGATTGTGCTGGACCGAAGGTTTGTTTGGTGTTGGCATTGTGAGCATCGGTCTTGCTGGCAATTCAATCACGGAATTCTCCAACCGATGTACTGCTAGTAGGCGACATAATGAAACGTGACTGTATAAGTACAAGTAATACTGCCAACTTGTGTTGCCCAATAACTGAACCGACGTCCATGAAACATACACAGAAATATCTATGTTAACAGGAAATATATTGGGTGGATACCATATACCATAAGCCAACAGTTTATGAGAGTGCCATTTAAACATCGAGATCCTGAGTGGTACTGAATAAGAACAAGAATGGCCATGTGTATGGTGTCGCTCATACATTTGATCTGCACCAGCAAAAAGCATGCTCAACAACAGATTGAGTAACTTGAGACCCCTAAATTATTGCTGAATAATCATATTTTCAACCGATGGGCATGTCCTTTACAACATATTATATTATTCTTAATATATATGGCTGCTGAATTTCTCTTGGTCATGGCCGTAAATGTTTCGGTCAGTAGTATGTGCACAACATGAAGGAGTAACGTGTGCCCTTACCGTGTTTAAAAGTGTTTGTCGTGAAAGCCTGGTCTTCAGTTCTATTAACCCTTTACCCAACAAAACGGCCAAAAACGCCCAAATAAAGCTTCAACAGCCTAAAATATCTTCGGTCTGTCTCAATAGAACCATACATATATGGATATCATTGACCACATTGTGATGGTTACAGTTATGCCCTGTGTCAATGCATTCTCTTATATATGCGAGTCGACCATAGGTCGCCTCGCATATATAAGAGAATGCATTGGCCTAACAAAATCATTTTTTAACACTTTTTACCATTTTTTCTTACATTCTTTAACAATTTTATAATTGTTTCTTACATTTTTTAACAATTTTTATAATATTTTTCTACATTCTTTGACAATTTTATCATTTTTAATATGTGTTAAGCCAATGCATTCTCTTATATATGCGAGGCGACCTATGGTCGACTCCCATATATAAGAGAATGCATTGGCACAGGGCCGTTCTGTTGGGTAAAGGGTTAAGGAGAAACATTATTTTGTCAACAAACTCCTCAACTGAGCATACTCGTCGTCTTATATAGACATCAAACTTCAATCTATGTTAACTTCAACATCATGGTTTGTACAGCAATAAATCTGAATGCACAATTAGTCGGTATGTACACGTCGTAAAAACATGCGAATCCTGTATTCTCTTCATCGTCACTCCTCCCAATACACACAACACTCCTTACATTTAGCAGATACCGCTTTTGTGGAAAATCAATTTCATATAACTTCGCATTAACACGGTCGGGTTTTGGTAGCTTAATTGACCTTCTGCAAAAAAGACAGTTCTGTTCAAGTTCAAGTTCCATGATACAATAATGGGTTTGTGCTTTCTATATTTTTTGTGGGAAATGGATATAATGTCAGCGGATGTGTACTGGGATGACACATACTACTTTTCACGACTACGTCAGCGTGATCATATTGCTTGGGGTTGCCTTTTGGTTTGTACTTTTACGTCTGTTTTCTGCATACGTGCGACAACTTACTATCTTCGTGCGATAACTTACACATTGGACATTTATTGACAACGGCATTAACAGTCATGAAAACAAAACAAGAATTCACAAACACTAAGCATTTCATAGAAATTTGATACAATTGCAATAGGGATACGTCAACGTTGAGCGTTAGAAACAGGGTTCGCTGCCACTTGCCAAATTTGCCAATGGCAAAAATAATTCACATTTGGCAAACAATATTTTCAATTGGCAAAAGTTTTGGCATGTCCCCTTTTAATTCCTCAAGAAAATTGAACAATATTGGTCAATCAATACCATTTCTTTCAGGAAACTCTTACACCATAATTATATTAGTGGTGTTTTATAAGGTTCAGGACAATTAACACCTCTATTAAGATGCAGTTAATCTCATAGCATTAGTAGATGGTTGGAGTGAGTACCAGCATTTAATGTGGTGGTGTTTGCAAAGTTAATCCTCCTGTGATGTGCCCTTCTGATGATGCAATCCTTCTGCCATTGTATTGTTCGGTGATTGGCTTATTGTTGTATGATAAACCACAATAGGGATGCGAGTATTATTAATTATTAACTAACTGCTTTTCTATCGATATCAAAAGTCGTTCAAAGCGCGAGTGTGGAAACAAAATACTTAAGGTTGCAGAAAATGATAATATCAGGGATAGCATTTGGTAAATGCTAAAATAATTTGGCAAAAAATATTTTCATTTGGCAAAAGTATATTTCGGTCCAGCGCGGACCCTGGTTAGAAAGTTATCACGGTAACGCGTCGTGGAAATGTCACTAAACGTTCCATATAAATAACAGTATTTCCAACTCAAAATTCATTTTCAAATAAATTGTTTTCGATATGTAATTACAAGCAATAATCCTCATGCTCCGATATTATTGCACAGTATAAATACATTTGTAGCGGCCACATACTTATGTTTGTGAGCGGTCCAAAAAAATGTATTTATACAGTGAAGTTACATCAAGAAATGGGACTTATTCCTAAGGGTCAGACGCACGTTTTGCCAAAACTTTCCTGGTACTTCAAAATGGATTTTCTCAACATCTGTCGGGAATGTCTTTGTGAAATTTGGTACAAGCGATTATTGTGACACAATATTGAAGATCCATCGAACCTTTAAATATTATATCCTATATTTCACTGATTTTAGGTACCAAGAACTTCTGTAAAATAGATTTGTTTCCAACGTGCAGTTCATATATCCATAATATTATATCTGAAGATCATGAGAGGAGACTTAATTATTCTTGATTCGTGAAATTTACTGATTATTTTCATTTTGAAAGGCAACCACCTATAAATAATTTTCTATATTTGAGAATGTTCATGTTATGCCTGCTGATTAATAACAAAATTGGGCTGAGATGAGTTATGTGTCATGGGTTAAAGCTGACCACCATACCTCTTAACACTGGCCTAAATTCCAGTTTATTGCTCCCTGCTTGAGTGGACAACACTGCATATCAACATTTTTTTTCATTGGGCTGGAATATCTGTGAATGATATATTCTTCATTCTAATATATGAGAGTTTGATGCTATATTATGCAATTAAAAATCTAACTCACATGATACACATAGAACCAAGACAATAAGCTATTTGTTGGTTGGAGTGTTGTGTGAAATTATTAATTAGTCTAGCAGTTCCTGTTACCGAAATGGACAAAAAAGGAAATAATCTGTTCAACTCTCAAATGTATTAACATCCATTGTTTTTGTCGTGTCTTAATAATTGCTCAGATTCTACATACAATGAAGATGGTGATATGTGAAATTCAAGATTTTTCGCCAGACATATCCAGAGAAATTCTTTGGATTTAGAAAATATCCTCATTTATTCACAAAAAGTGTTTGAGCAAACTTTACTATTTCAGATTAGAACTTCTACACTTTTTAAATTCAACTTCTTTATTGGATATATCCATCACATACAGAGTAATCCAACAATATATCAAATAAATTACGTCGTACATCAACTCATACATGTACGTAAATGAATAAATTAATTACATTGACTAACATATTAACATCGGCCTATATACTATAGACTGCCTGTATATAGGTTTTCATTTTTTATTAACTCAACCTATTCCCCCTGATCTTGAAATATATTGATATTTTATAAAGTTATTTTAATATGGGCGTATAAATAGTTAACAAGCTCGTTGATTAAATATTTATAAATTCTAGGGCAAGTTTGAGTTACATATACAAATAACTACTAAGATGTCTTTGTTACAATTACATATTTGCTTTTTTGCAGAGAAGTTTTTCAGCGGCACATTGGGTTTATTAATGTTTTCACTCATTTGAAATATATCATATTTTCTTTACAAATTTTATAAATCGGACAATAGTATAAAAAGTGGATTTCGTCCTCAGTTTATTTGGTACGAAAGTTGCATAATCTGTATATTTTTGCATAATCTGTAGGATTTATGTTTTATATTTCATGTTCACCCTGATTTGTACATGACTACACGGTTGTGTGTCGTTATATGGCTGGGAAACAAAGAATATTCAAGCCGTTACCTCAAAGGTGTTGCCGCTGCCATAACAAAGCCACTGGTGATTATTTCTCGATAAATTGTAGATGACTGAGTATTGTGATAAATCCGTGATTTCAGTGTGGCGCACAATGGATGAACCGATCGAACGCACCGTAATGCTTTGAAGATCACGCGATCCATACTAGGTTGTCTTGATCTAGAACAGTACTATAAGTGATACGTGAGCGCCGGGCGATGATTTCGAGATCAGGCGATCTATATTGTGTATAAGTCTGTCCATATAATTCTCAGCCAATATAACATGCTACTGTGACACACAGGACTTACGGCATATTACCGCCCAATATGTGACTTTGCTCCGTGACACACAGGACTTACGACATATTACCGCCCAATATGTGACTTTGCTCCGTGATGACATAATGTATTTTCTAATGGATTTGAAAGCAACGAACAGTCTCCTATGGTATGTTCTGTGACATGGGCAATGCAAGGGACGGATTCATATCAGACGTTTAAGAAATGACGGACACTCACGGGTTTGTATTACATTTATCTAAAAAGTGATATTACTTGCCCATCTGACGCTAACTCAGCCTGAATGAATCACGCTTAGATACAAGGACATGCATATTCTAACTTTTCAACGAAATATATGAAACATTCACCATCTCCCGAAAGCCTTGTACCAGTCCTCGCGTTTTTGCCGCGACCGACCCCTTTCGGCGAAAAGGGACCCATTACACTCGCAGTGGGTAAATGTGAAAACCTATAAGTCTGTAAAACATCACCATTAAGGGTACGTTCATACGCTGGCAAGATTGCATGGTATGTTTTTGCGGACATTTCGTCATAGAAAACCACATGGTGCCAGAATATGAACGGAAACGTGCATATAACATGCATCTTTACTAAAGCGAAAGACATGAGAAGTAACATTTATCTTGTTCAACTTGTAACAGTGCTACTGTAATTCGCCTTCAAATACCTGTATGATTAATTTTTGTAAGATAATTGCATGATTTTTACAGGCAAATTCCAGTACCATCGTTACTAGTGGAACTACGGAGATTTTACTTCGCATGTAGTTAGCTATGGCACAGATGCACTTTATGTGTTTTTTTCCATTCATATTATGGTGCCATATCGTTTTATACGACAAAATGCCTGCAAGCCATACCGTGCAAAATTACTGATACTGATACTGAATAAATAATTGTCTGACTACATTAAAGCTACGGACCAAACAAATGCAAACATATAGCACATAATACCCTTCAAAACAAAGGCCACTATTTCTCAGTTTCTATTTCCATGGAGAGAGAGAGAGGGCGGGCAGAACGCTAGTATTATACAAACACAGAACCGGATTATCACACACTCTTTACACAAGTTTTCTTCTCTTTTGTAGACCAAATTTGCAACCTTATCATGTATATTTTCTCTGTCATCTTGTTAAATTCATATATATATATTGTATCTGGGAGCAGGGACATTGTAAGTTGTTAAAACTTGTACCCCAATCCCGTTGTAATGAATTTACAATAAAATATGTTTAAAGTAAAGTGCAAAATGTCCAGTGTATGCACGTACCCTAAGACGAACCTGGATAAATATATAAGCTTTGTACTTTCATTATTGATAGTTCTCCAATAAGGAAATTTCGCGTATTGAAACATTGTTATGTAAACAAAACTGTTGCAGTGATTTGCCAACAAACATCGCTAATCGTGTAGTAAATTCAAATATTTAGTCTGAATATGATGCAAACGTTGGTATCTTATTGGACTAATTGCATTTGTATCCGTAATTCCACTGTAATAGTAATGTTTACATAATAATGATTTTGACGTGCGAAATCTCATTATTGGAGAGTTATTAATAATGGAAATAAGAACAAAGTCAATCAATTGTCCATGTACTGGTTGGTGATAGTTGTTTAACGGATTTTTATTTTATTTCTCATGAACTCAATTCGAAGTCTCTTTAACTCGTTCATTGTGGGAGCTGCGCTGACGCAACATTAAAGATCCTGCATTCTCTTATATATATGCGAGTCGACCATAGGTCGCCGGGCATATATAAGAGAATGCATTGGTCTAACAATTTGTTATCGTTTTTTATCAATTGTTCTTACATTCTAAACCATTTTTATAAATTTAAAAAAAAAAATTCAAAAATGTTTTCTCACATTCTTTAACAATTTTTATCATTTTTTGTGTGTGATAATTTTGTCTTACATTCTACAACAATTTTTATCATTTTGCTTTATACTCTTTAACAAATTTATAATTTTTGTCATTTTTGCTTACATTCTTTAACAATGTTTTTATTATTTTTTATCATTTTTTTTCTTACATTCTTTATCAATTTTTATAGTTTTTTCTTACATTCTTTAACAATTTTTATCATTTTTTATCATTATTTTTCTTACATTCTTTACGAATTTTGTAACGTTCTTTGCATTTTTTCTTACATCCTTTAACAAATATTTAAAAAATGATATAAAATTTGTTAGGCCAATGCATTCTCTTACATATGCGAGGCGCCCTATGGTTTTCAAAAAAATTCAAGAAGATCCCGTCATGAAAGGGTAACATACGCAGCTATCATTATCAGAAAACTGTTGAAAGTTGTTATGAAATCTGCATGGTATGGCGATGCGTGTGGCATAATGCGTGTGGCATAATGGAAGGGCTACATAGTTTGATCCTCCCCTCAGATTGAACACAGCGGGAAGGAACCGCATATTATGTAATTATGTATATATAAGTAGTTACCATAATTTGGTTGTAGAACGCATACATGTGCAAGTTGTCCACTTATAGCGAACAGTTATTATTATAACATGAACTTGTATAATCAATAAATAAATACTCAATGCAATAAATGAATTGAATTGTTTATTTGTAAAGTCAACATCAAAGTTGCAACATGGTTCAACGTATATACACATACAAACAATACATAATACTTGTACATCAATAAATTCTCTCATAATCATATTGTATGGTATCAATAATAGAGGCAAATAATGCTAATACATTCAGGAATATGTTTTCTTAAATGGTATATTTATATTATATACAATATAATATAATACTTGCGTCATAATAACTTTTTAAACGCTAATTTTAAGAAAATGCTTCTCAATATATTTATATCTAACAGTGGCAGCAACTGTAGAATTTATTTCAGTTAGGATTTTCCCAGTAATACGTCGGGATATATATTTCTCGCAGGTCGTTAAGTTTTGTACACATAATAACAAAATGGTATTCATCACAAAATTTTCGCCATATAACGGGAATTCGTGTCTTTATATGTACTTGTATTCCTTCTGCATTGCTCCACCGGTAGTCTGTGATAGGCTGTTCTAAATTTCAGTAAATAAGTAGCCAGATGAGAGGGCATATCTACTAAGTATCGGCTAAATATGACAGAATCAGTTATGTTTCGATAAAATATGGAAGTGCTTGAGTATAGACATAATTAAATTGCCGAAGAGGCTACATGCGTGTTGTTCTACTAATTTCTCTTTCGTGCGTTTCATGTCTGTCGTACTGATTATGCCACGCACATTCTATATTTACTTCGCGCAGCATTTATATGATAACAGAAATCCATTTAATCTTGTTTTGTAGTATAGCATCACTATCACTGAGATACATGAGTAGAAGGAATACATTCTTAGCTAATTCTGATCCTTCGTATGATACTATAGTTTTGGCCAATATGATATTGCGCTGCACTTAATTTCGATCATTACGGGATATTTACCCAATTCTTCATGTATCATGTATTTTGACATACCGGTTATTTAAGTCGAGCGATGTTCATCACACCCACCTTGTTCAGCTAACTAGCTCTAGTGCACATGTCCTAGCGCGACTCTACCGATATTTTCTGCGGCTACGCATGTGGCTTCTTTATCCATATTGGAACCTTTAACTGTCGTGTGCATGTGTTGTACAATAGTTATGCGGACCGGACCACTGACTAGAAGGTCCGGTCCGGTCCAGGCCATTCCGGTCCGGTGCGCTTGCTTGGAGCGATGGATACAAAAGAATCCAGAAATCACACAATTATTACCGGCGATTTCAATTGTAACCAACTATGCACTGAATCAAAACAAACAACATATATATGTGGGAAGTTTGGTATGAAACAGCTTATAGAACAACCAACCTACTTCAGTGAAAATTCCCGATCACTCTTTGACCTGTTTTTCTCCAATAAACCAGATTTTGTACAGTCGTGCGAGATTTTAGATCCTTTTTTTTGCAGAATTGGATCGATATCACTGCCAAATCGTACTTACTTTGAATATTTGTAAAGCGACGTCGAACCGATTCATCAAAAGAAGAATATGGAAATACAACGAGGCAAATTTCAGTGCAATGAATGAAGAATTGCAAACGTGGGGCTCCGATAAGCCGTTGAAACATGTAAATCATACAGAACTCGCGACGGTGGTAACTAACAAAATAAATGAAGTCGCGATTAAACACATTCCAACTAAATTGTTACAATTAGACCAGATGAACCCGAATGGATGTCAGGCCACATTCGTCTCCTTGTATGCCAAAGCAAAAATTAATATGACATTAAATTCATGGACTAAATATAAAACCAAGCGAAATGAAGTTATATCATCTATCAGAACTGCCAAGCGACTGGAAATGGAAACAAAACAAAAACTCCTCGGCAGTTCTTTTACCGATTCCTCCGTGTGGTGGAAAACTCTTAATAGACTCATGGCTCCAGACCGTAAACCTATTCCGGCACTTTGCGAGGGAAATAACATATACACAGATAACAATTCCAAATAAGAAATATTAAATAATTATTTTTGTTCTTCATCGTCCCTGCCCGAATCTGACAAAAAAGAACCACCACTATTATCTAGATCTAAAAATTGTACCTTGAAACTTATTGAGATCACACCAAAGATGTATTGGAATCCCTAGCAAGCGTTACAGCAACAAAGGCCAGTGGCGATGACGGTATCAGCCCCAACATTCTAAAGAACTGCGCTACGGCCCTAGCAAGTCCTATGTGCTATATATTTAACGAATTTTTTTAACATTCCTATTCCCCCGATGAGTGGAAGAGAGCAAACGTTTGTCCCATCTTTAAAAATGGAGATCCAAGTATGCCAGCGAATTATCGTCCGATTTCATTGCTAAGTTGCCTCTCAAAAATATTTGAGAAATGTATCTTTCGACATTTATCAAAATACTTATACGAAAATAAGCTCCTAACATATTTACAATCGGGTTTCACTCCAAACGACATTACTGTATTCCAGCTAACAGACATATATCATTATCTTATTTCATCTTTAGACGAAGGCAAAGAAATCCGGTGCATTTTCTGTGACATTAGCAAAGCTTTTGATAAAGTTTGGCATAAGGGACTATTGTCCAAACTGAGTAATCTAGGTGTGTGTGAAAATATATACGACCTTTAAAAAAAATATTTGGAAAATAGACAACAAAGAGTAATTTTGGAAACTACCCAGTCGTCCTGGAAATCTGTAGAATCTGGTGTCCCTCAAGGGTATATACTGGGTCCCCTACTATTCTTGATATACATCAATGATATAGCAGATGAGATAACAAGTAATATCCGACTTTTTGCAGACGACACATCCCTTTATCTAGCAGTAGAAGATCCAATACTGGCTGCTGACGTTCTAAACAAAGACATATCGAAAATACACGATTGGTCTAACAAATGGCTCGTTAAATTTAACCCATCCAAAACTGAATCCCTCTTAGTTAGCAGGAAAGAAATTAAACATAGCCACCCCCATCTCAAAATGACAAATAAATCAATATGCGAAGTAGCTACACATAAACATTTAGGTCTAACCTTTAGTTCGCAGATATTGAAAAACGAGCATATAGTAGGCTGTCCCTGCTGAGGAGGTATAAATTTAACCTTGACAGGAGGTCGTTAGAAAGAATATATTTATCATTTATTCGTCCTGTCCTGGAGTATGCCTCCTCAGTTTGGGACAACTGTAGCAACGAAGAAGCTAATGAATTAGAAGATATCCAATACGAAGCCGCAAGAATCGTAACTGGCGCGACAAGAAGTTGTAGTAAAGAGGGCTTGCTCCACGAAACTGGATCAACACCCGCCTACCTATACATATATGTTCCCCCTATATCAGGGAGTTACAAATTACGACTTCAGACCTAAAGACATGAAATCGTTTTTTTGTAATACCGAAGCATATAAAAAATCCTTTTTACCTTCAGCTGTGAGTCTATGGAATGACCTACCACCGGAGACCAAAAACTGTGAAACCATATCGGACTTCAAATCTTTTCTTAAAACTGACCTCGTCGTGAGCCCCCGTTACATGGAATTTGCTTACACAAGACGAAGTCAAATTTTCCATTGTCGATTACGACTAGGGTGTAGCAATCTGAATTACGACTTATATCGCAATCATTTACAAGACAATCAATATTGCATATGTGGCGAAGTTGAAACAGTATCACACTTCTTACACTATTGCCCATTCTTTGAAGCCGAGAGAGACATATGTTTCAGCAACCTTAATAATTTGGAAACAAAAACACTCTTAGACGGTTCAAAATCACTTTCATTATCCAAAAACATTGAGATATTCGCTAACATTCAGAAATATATAGAACTAACTGGCAGATTCAAGCCATATTATGCACAAACCTGATGTATACGATCTTAGGCAATGCATGGAACAAAACTAAAAACACATTAAAATCAAAATTAAATTATGTGTAATATCGATCCCAAAGCACCCTGCCAAAACCTGCTACGGTTGGAAGAGGGGGGCTGTCAGGCACATTATAAATAACAACAGTAATTTCATTTAGCTATATACATTCATATACATCAAATTGTACATTCTATATTTGTCTATTTGAAACGGTTACCATTCGATATTTTATATGTGTAGGAGATGGCTTAAGATAAGCATCATGCTTACTGCCAAATCCCATTATAACCATTAATATCTTTCATCATCATACCGTGAACTTTGTACATTATATTGGTTAAAATAAAATATGTTTAAACTAAAGCGGTCCGGTCGACTTACATGTGAATGATTTAGATAGATAGATAGATAATTTATTGATATACCCTTTTAGTAAAGTGTCCACAAAAACAGGGGAAATTGTTTAAATAAGGGGCGCAAACAATGTGTGCAGCATTGATTGCCGCAGTTAACACAGGCAATTCTTTAAGGATTGGCCATTTATAAATGAACAATCGGAACCCAAAAAGGCCATTAATATATGGTCAATCGCAACCACGCATGGTCGATTGTCCATTTAGAAAGAACCATTAACGTTAATCAATGCTTAAGGGATCAATTTAATTTTAATTTAATTTGTATTAACTAAATAACGGAGATATTTGAAGAAGTGTTTTTGACGAAATAACGGAGATATTTGAAGAAGTGTTTTAAAGAGCGTAACCCAAGCCTCCCCGAGCCCACCCACCCAATAGAAGAATTTGACTTATATTCACCAGAGTTTATCTATTGTGGTGTTGCAATTTCTCTTACAAATCACCGTTATTTAGTAAAGGTACATTCTTTATAGAGTTATTACCCTTCCGACATGCAGAATTATCTATATATGTCGTGATTTAGTGGTCAATCCCAAGCTCACGTGCCACGTGTTGCACGATTGACCATTAATTAATGAAAATTTAGGTACGGATTGTCCATTTATTAATGGTCAAACTTATGCGCATTAGGTGAGTTAACAAGGTGGTACTGCAATAATACAGTACATACTTTGAATATGAACTGTTGGAGATGATTTACCATTGGTGTTGTGTATATATTATACATTAAAGATGCACATTGCACTTCGCCTTTCGAAACAACATTCTGGAGGGAAAGATTGCTATCTGAACGGTATAGGTTATTCTGTTACATGCATGTCAGGGTATACATGGTGTCATTTTCCCGGCCTGGAATTTATATTCAACCGAGACGCCCCAGCCGCTAATTTCCAAGCAGGGAACATGACACCATGCACTCTGGGCCATGGCAGGGTAAACAGAATAACGTGTTTGAGATATTTCCGACAATGCATGGTGGGCCATTTGGGCCTTGAAATGTTTCTCAGCCTAATTAACTGTGATATTTTATAATTGAATAGTTACAAAAACATCTACAAAAATAACAATAAATTGTCTTACTCTTAGTATCATTACCGAAGATGAAGATAACTTGTATGAGAAATTTGTCTCCATTTGGATTTGGCAGCATCTGGAACCTGACGGAATCTCATGTCACGACAGCAGACAACAGTATACATGTTGAAGTCACGTACATTTGTAAACTATATGCAATAGTTCCACACAAAAACTATATAGTCTGGACCGGACGGACCCGTCCAACTCACACTGGACGGGTATACAAGGGGTGGTCCTGTCACCGGTCCGGTACAGCCGTGGACAGGTACCGGACCGCATTTTTTCGGTCCGGTCCGCACACTATTGTATAACCTTTACCACCAGTCATTCCGATATACAAGGACACACACAACACAAATAATCCACACGTTTGTAAAGACCGGAGAGCACTCACTAGTATACATGTATACACAACAATAATTGGTACTGTATTCAACACGTGTGTGTTTCTATCGTTCACTGGCATATGATCAACCAAGGAACATGGGTATCTTATAAAAATGACTCCACCCACACAGGTCATCTGGTCAATATAGTGGTTGATTATTGTTTGTTTGTTTTTGCATGCATGTCCTCTACATGTAAGCCCATCTGATTATGATAAATTACTAAGTTCTGGAATGTTCTCTATACCCATATGTTACTTTACATAACCGTTCACAATGAAATATGTTCCATTATATTATTTGGAAAGTTATCAATTGCATTGCCAAGGTATTTCTCAACACCACATCAAACCAACGACCATATTTCAAAGACGAAGACAGGTTGGTTCACGGAGTATTTTACTGAAATTGGTTATTATAGTTCGCGAAGATGGGGGAGCAATTCCCTTGATATTATAGATGGAGAATCCTGTCAATTTCATCATGTTCATTTCATCCACAAAATATCACCCCACTCAGTCGATTTCAACGAAACTTGACTAGTGACGTCATAGTGTAGTTTCACCGTTCACAGTCACGTGGACCTGAATGTATCATGGATTGTCGGATACATGTATGTACCCTCTAGTTTTATAACAATTCCATATGTAAAATGCTTTGTTTCGTTTATATACAATCGTTTCGCACAGTGGTCACTGCAGTGTCGAAAACAGAAACCTTTTGACCCAAGTGTTGTGCATTAGTTTGTGGCACAAGGATTTGGGGTACATGTAGATACTGTTTGGCCGTAAGCTGCATCTCCCACTCGCAAAAAATAAAAGTAAAGCTTATTCTGTGGAAAATTGTAGGACTATAGTAGAAACGCCAGTCAATTTATTTTATTTTAAATAACCACATTTACAACTGACTAGTTTCAAGTGTTCTCCAAAACGATCCGCATCCGAAGGAGAGTGTCTGGAGATTTGCAGATAACGAGTCGAAACGTGATGTGACATGCGCTTAGTATGGCATATAGTCAGCAAACTGTAACTGATGATGGTCTTATCAAAACATTTTGGCATCTTTTTAACTCATTGGGAGTAATTTAAAATTTTTTAGAAATCTACCTTTGGCATTAAATAATCTTGTTTTTGTGGTGTACGTTCTAAAATTATTTTCAAAATTCTAATAAACCGCTCCAGGGTCCAGCTTCCACCTCAAAATTCATGTCATCAGAACGAGGAGCAATTTGTCTGCGAGAAATTGGGACATTGGTCATCATCACATTTAGCCTCGAATCTTCTTTAATATGCTTATAGCAGACAACCTCCCCTTTCTTTTGACACCCATACATTTGTGCACCACCTTCATTGTGTGGGGAAATTATATTACGGATATATATATCTTTATTAACCTCCATTAATGGAGAGCATACATCAATACATTGTATGTGTTGTATAAACGAATTGGGGCGTTTTGTACACATAAAGGTGAGCAAGGTCGTTTCGTATTTACAAACATGATATAGTATATATACAAACAATATTTGAGCATAGAAAATGGGGGCAAACAAGTAACAACACTGAGTTCCCATAAATCACAGCCGTATGGTCTATGTACCATATTAGAGTTTGAGCACATTTAAATAAGGAAAGTGTATGTCGCATGCGTATGGATGTAGATCCTATGTTCACTAAGTTGTGCTCCTTTTCATCCTCAAACATTGTAATGTCAACAAGGCTTGCTTTTCTGGCAGGCAGCAAGCACACGCAAGCAGTCGGTTATAGTTTTAACGGGCAATGTTTTGTAAAAGTTGGCATCCTTTGTACATAAATTTCGCGGCGAATGTGATAATATCTCCCCAAGCGTTGATGACAGCGAGTGGAGGAACAAAGGCTGTGCCGCCGAGTAGGAAGTCACATAGATGGTTTTGCGAGAGAGAATCGATAAACACAAAGCATTCTACTCCAAAGAAGTCAACGAAGATTGACCAGAAATTGTATCTCAACTGATGCATGGCTGGCGCATTACATATAAATAATACATGTTCAATTTCGTTGTGATACGTAGATCTGCAGGCACCGCAATTCGAGTTGTTATTGAACATCGATCTATTCAACAGCCGTGCAAGATTTCTCAGTTCCTGGGAGTTTGTAAGCCATTATTTCTTTCACTCTACTTATGTTGACAAACGGAAAGGCCGTAAGGTCCGTCAGCCAGTGCTCCATTCTGACTTGGTGTTGTCATTCCGGGGGGCTAGGTGTGATTTTCGTTGACCCGGGCAGATGTGTTACCTGGTCAGGCACCCACTTCCGACAGAATCTGCACTCTATGTAATCTCGAAATCGGCGATGAATATCACATGGTACTGAAGAGTAGGGAACTTAGCGAATTAAGAATAACATATTTAAAACCCTACTTCTATCAGAGACCAAACACTTATAAATTAGCCGCTCTATTTAACTCCCGAAATCATAAGACAGTTAAAAACTTGTCAGTATTTATTAGGAAGGTCCTTGGGATTTTTAGGTCCCCCTGAGGCTTATTACCAGCAGCCTGTCGAACTTAAACAGTGTAGGTAAAGAATATCGTCCACCCCATTTCTACATGTATACCTGTAATGACCATACAGTGATTACCAAAGTGATTGACCACCTGACCGGGGCGGGATGGTGGGTTGTTTTTCGGGATTTGGTCTGGGTGTGGCTTGTTGCCATTCATCGGAAAGCTCTCGCCGAGAGCTTTCCGATGGATGGTGGCGGGCCTTATTTCCGACTGGGTCCTGAGGGGCTGCCCATGGTTCTGCTGTGGTTGTGTGGTCGGTTTCTTTGGGCATTGCTGTATATATATACATTTATGTATACAACTCTTCTGTAATGTCTATATTGACGATCTGAATAAACTTAATTGAATTGAATTGTATTGGTTAACCGATAGAACATGTACAACTGACTAGTTTCAAGTGTTCTCCAAAACGATCCGCATTAGAAGTAGAGTGTCTGGAAATTTTATTCAGGAGATCTGTTACCTTACTCGTATTTAAATTCGCACAGTATTATTTTTTTTTATTAAATTCGCGCACCTAGCTGCGCGAATTCAAAACTGACAAAAATATTTTCGTATATCTTGGGAGTTGATGACAGTTTCGGTTCTTAGTAATTGCTGCATGGGGATAGAAAAATGTGTATATTAAACATCATCTCGGTGGATTTACATCGTGTAGACAATAAACTAGTGACAGAATACATCATAATTGTGTGGCGACCTGTAATATTATAGTATTTCTCATACAAACAGTTCAGCAATGTCTATGTTGCCATGCTTTGTCGCTTGGCATTGCGAGCAATGGTCTTGATAGCGGTTGACCGAATGTAATTATATGCATACATGTATAGACGTCGTTGTCTATCCAGCCGTTTATAATATATGTAAACTCAGCAACATAGCCTTCTTGTATTTCCTATGGACTGTGGTTTAGATTAAACTTGAGAGTCGTACTATTTTTCGCTCAGTTTTAAATAATACTGCGCGAATTTAAATACGAGTAAGGTACAAATTATTGCCAATCCAAAATACACTACAACATAAATAGTGTGCCCGTACAACAGTACTTAGAACACTGAGGCTGGAAGATATGTTCGGAGATATACACCGCTATATAATAGATTATTGAGCTAAATATATTACTGCTTTTGATAAATTCGAGATTAAAATTGCTCTTAATTGGAATATATCTTACTATTGTGTGTTAGACTGTTCATTGTTTGTCGGAAATATCTATAAAAAAAATGAAAAATACTAGAAATGAGAATTATTTTGGAATCACATAGACGGTGACTTGAGAAGACCGTCGAACGAACGCTCTCTGTTCGCGTTGCTCTGTCATGCAAGTGTTTTTCCTTGTAGGTCCTGCATGTGGAGGCTTGATCGACTATGTCGGGAAAAGATCACATGACCGGATATGTCAAACAAAGTGTCGCCAGACGTCAAGAATGGCTTAAAGCCAAAAATATTCGGCAAAGACGATTTGCCGACAAAAGGAGACCAAAATGAAGAACAAGAATTACCAGAAAGCAACACAAAAATCACAGACTCTGAACGCGTGATTGAAGTGGCTCTCATAAAACATTATTGGTACAAATATATGAAATGTTATAATGTGATGATATTTTTAGTGTGTGTCTACAACACTGTGTTCTCCGCTCTTGAGTGGCATGAATTTTCAATTTTTAGTGTTCCGATATTCGCTGTGATAATGGCGGCGTCCATCTGTCTCCACGTGTTATTGTATCTCACATCCAAAACCTTGGAGAAATGGCATCGGAGTCTGTCGGTTGCTATGTGGTTTGTCATGTTGACAACGACTGTGATTGGGATGATGCTGTTCCCTGTGAATTCTGCATCGCCCCATAATGGGTTGGAGTTTATTATAGTTCAGATATACGCTTCGTACGTGATGCTGAGCACAAGCGCATCACTGGCCACAGCTCTGTCGTTTGTCGCCGGCGTTGTCCATACGGGCATTGTGTATTTTCAGTGGGAGAGTTCAGATTACAAGCGACACCATATATCTTATCAGGTTAGTATATGCTGTCTTGTTACTAACGCGTGATGATGATTGGTCAAAATCCACAGCCATAACTGTGGAATTTCGATTCTAGATAAAGCAGGTGGGGGGGTCAGTTTTGGGGACCCACCACCCCGGGAGCATAAGTTTTTTCCACCCAGGTCTGGGACACCCATCCGGGAATATAAGTTTTTTTTCCACCCAGGTCTGGGACACCCACCCCCAAAATTGATGAAAATCTTGTAAATTCTACTAAATAATGTGTTGTTGGCAGGGTAATGGTCTCTCATTGTGTCTGCACCGGAACTGAGGGAAGGCTGATCAAGTACACCCACAAAAAATAAACAAACAAAGCACATGGCTGAAAAATATGCCAACAAATCCAGTGACAACACCTTTATAAAGCCTAAATATTTATGGTTATAAAGGTAATATACCGACTTTAACAGGATAGTTGTGTCCCTTATTAGCAATAGGTTAAAATATGTGCATGTGTAAAGTAAAAACACCATAAATTTGATTAAATAAACACAGTTCCAGTCTTCTCCATGTGGGAAATCACTGATGAGCAGTGGGGAGCTCCCCTTAAAATCATTCTAGGCGAGTGGCGAGTAGCTCTCCTACAAAATGTCGAGGCGAGTAGTATCCCAGCAGGAGATGCCGAAGGCCTGAGGGGGAGAGTACGGGAGGGGGTCAGGGGGCCTCCCCCGGAAAATTAGAAAAATTAGATGCTCTGAGATTGAATCTGGAACATTTTAATGCTCCAATCACTGTTCAAATAAAGATTTTGTGTCAATAAGTGACAAAAATGCAATGCCACATTGCTAATAGTACACAAGCAAGCAAGTTGGTATATTTGAAATAAAGTTATCTATTATATATTTTTGGAAGATCTGTCTGTGTGTCTGTGTGTTCGCGATGGACTCGAAAACGGCCGAACCGATTTCGATAAAACTTGGTATGTGGGGGTATTTTCGGCCGAGAACTGGCATGGGCCTATTAATTTGTCCGTGCGACGTGACCTTGACCTTGAAATCGGGTAATTTCAAGGTCAAACGCCCGAATATCACGGGATTTCGATGAAACTTGGTATGTGGGGGTACTTTCTTATGGCGAGTCTCTTAAGCATATTCATTTGCCCGTGCGACGTGACCTTGACCTTGAAATCGGGTAACTTCAAGGTCAAATCGCCAATTTTGATGAGATTTCGACGAAATTTTATACGTGGGGTTACTTTTGTCCACTGATTGTTTTGGACGGTTCCAATCGTGACCCCGACCAGACCTCGACCTTCAAAATGATCAATTCAAGGTCAAATCGGGTAAAACCGGATGGATTTCGACGGGCACGTTTGTCGGGTACTTTTGTCCGGACAGTGTTTTTGGACTGTTCAAATCGTGACCCCAATTGACCTTGACCTTCAAAATGGCCAATTCAAGGTCAAAGCCCGGACGAAGTCGGGTCACCTTCTAGTCTATTATATATTTTGGAAGATCTGTCTGTCTGTGTGTTCGCGATGGACTCGAAAACGGCCGAACCGATTTCGATGAAACTTGGTATGTGGGGGTATTTTCGGCCGAGAACTGGCATAGGCCTATTAATTTGACCGTGTGACGTGACCTTGACCTTGAAATCGGGTAATTTCAAGGTCAAACGCCCGAATATCTCGGGATTTAGATGAAACTTGGTATGTGGGGATACTTTCGGCCGAGGGGTGACATGATCCTATTAATTTGCCCGTGCGACGTGACCTTGACCTTGAAATCGGGTCATTTCAAGGTCAAACGCCCGAATATTACGGGATTTCGATGAAACTTGGTATGTGGGGGTACATTCGTACGGGGAGTCTCATAAGCATATTCATTTGCCCGTGCGACGTGACCTTGACCTTGAAATCGGGTCAATTCAAGATCAAATCGCCAATTTTGATGGGATTTCGACGAAATTTGATACATGGGGTTACTTTTGTCCACTGAGTGTTTTGGACGGGTCATATCGTGAACCCGACCCCACCTTGACCTTCAAAATGATCAATTCGGGGTCAAATCGGGTAAAACCGGATGGATTTCGACGGGCACGTTTGTCGGGTACCTTTGTCCGGGTAGTGTTTTGGACTGGTCAAATCGTTACCCCACTTGACATTGACCTTCAAAATGGACAATTCAAGGTCAAAGCCCGGACGAAGTCGGGTCACCTTCTAGTCTATTATATATTTTGGAAGATCTGTGTGTTTGTGTGTGTGAGTGTGTGTGTGTGTGTGTTCGCGATGGACTCGAACACGGCTGGACCGATTTCGACCAAACTTGGTATGGACACGTATTTCGACCCGGGAACGAACATGGGCCCGTCCATTTGTTCGTGCGGCGTTACATTGACCTTCAAACCGGTCAAATCTGTTTTTACGCTGTGTTACGGGACTTTCATTTGAGTTCGGTGCTTACAAATCGATTCGAAACAGCGCGAATAATAAAATGCCAGTCATAATAATGACACTGTGAGAATCTTTCGTGTTTCCTCTTTCCAACGATATATAATGCGTATGTATCCGTTTTAGTTATCTGCCTCAATTATCAAGAAGAACTGGTACTATCTTCCATCAGGATAAAAACAATGCGTAACTTCTATCATAGACTAAAAATAGGATAGACGTCGCACTCATGGTTATCAAACTGTAACGCTATTGGACGTCGCCATTGCGTTGGCCCTCAAGCGTTAAGGTAGTTCAGAAAACTAGGGGGAGATAATTTTACGTTATATTTACATCGAGTTCGCGTAGGTTGTCGAGAGATATCCGTAATAAATGTACTTTATACTAACTTTGTAACAGTATGCATTTTAGATGACATTAACCGAATGCCTAAGAATGCGATTTTGTTCAAGATAGGTTTTCCTGAAATAGAAAGTGCTCGCAATTCGATGTTGTTTACGCCGGCATATTGAAAAACTAACAAACTGTCTTGTGATATCTTGTGAATTTTGCGTTGATGTTTATTTACTCCGATTTCTTACGTGTAGTGTGGATTTCGTTCTGTAATTTTCTCGACCAGCTAGTGCAAGTATTGGAGGGATCTGATTTCTTACGTGTAGTGGGGATTTAGTTTTGTAATTTTCCTCGACCAGCTGGTGCAAATATTGGAGGGATATTGCTTCACAGAATGCAGAGTGATTTTTCTTATAAACGTACACATATACGTTGCTGCTAATCAATAGATATATATATGTCGGGTCCGGGAACTTTTTAACTTTTATATATATTATATATTACAATTTCATCCTGGAAACAGACATGCCAGACATATCATGTCTATTTATATAAACTAATAATCATTTAGTAGTTATTTGAGTTCCATGATCCATTTGTATATATATATTTGGGTCACAGTAGGGGGGTTTCATCTAATAAGTTCAACAAACAGACCTGTGTTTGTGGTCTTAACCTACACATGAATGTAAAGGGTATCTCTGTCCACTATGATATTAAAATACAAATAAACGAAGAATAGTTAATTGTATAGGCTATTTTGAAACTGAGCGATATAATCCATGCATGTAGTAATAAAATAGTTAATGATTATGGTACAATTTGTAAAATATACTAGTAGGATAACATACTTATAGTCCATTTACATTAGAGAATTACAGTTACTGAAGCTGAATGGGACCTTGAAATGCTATTGCGAGCTAGAGGATACTTTTTCGGACTGGATGGGACAGTCCCGGGGACACACAATGTGCATATGAACATGGGGGTTGCCTTAGTGTGGATAAGTACAATGTGATAGAGAGACAATGTTTGTAATTTAATTAATTTAATGTTGAACTTATAAATATTAATCATTTGTGGCTCTTTCCTTGATAGTCAATGAGACATCAGCTAGTTTTTTATCCAGGATTTTCGCACAAGTATAGTTCAATTCCTTCTTTATCTTGAACACATCATTGCATTGTGCATCTCATTCTGTCTCTCTGGATTATTTTCGGCTCACGCATGTTGCACACGTAACTTTCTGACCCACCCATGTTATGAAGGCGTTGCCATTATCTGCCCACTTCCTGAAATGATATAGAATTTGAAGCATTTAATTTTAATTTATAAATAATTTACAGGTTACTGGTATAAAATATTTTATATTGGGATATTTCCCATGCAGTAAGGTACCACACCACTCACCAGTGCCTACATTGGCAACCCATGTAATATTCAATTGTTCACACCTCTTTGTGATAGCAGTAATAAATTATCTTACAAAAATAATACTAGTGCTATAATATAATAATAAATAAGGCTAATGATATTATATTTCAACACAGCTTACCAGTGTGTGTATAAATTATAATTAATGCCCACTCAAGTCTCAATGTCATTTATTAACATTATGCATTATGCATGTGATTATATCATCTATTAATGATCAAAATACTACATGAAAAATATGCTATCAACAAATGTTATCTATTACATAAAGGGGGCATGAAACAATTCAAACTATGAATAGTATGATCACTACAATTAGAATCTAGGAGTAGGACATCTAAACTGCCCAATTTGTGAATTGTTTTGACTATTCATTTCTAAATTATTTATTTATTACTGTAGACAGTGACAGTGAGTACACCTGATCACACCTGCAGTGGCATGGAAATTCTTGACATCTGACAGCTGTCATTGAAATATTTCTTCCATAAAACAAGTTTGGATCGGTACCCCATATACATAATATTCAAATTACCAATGCAACCAGGATTGGTCAGATCTATTAAATTAATTTAATTTTGAAAGTCCTTATAACATAACTTCATCCAGGTGAAAATTACAAAAAATAGAATGCAGAATGTCGTGTTGTTTACTACAAAAATTGCATCAAACGGCATAAAAACTCACCTTTCTTACGCCCCAACGGACACCCTTTGAAACGTGAGATTCTGATAATTCATGACAGTTGGTGCATAATTTATTCAGCTGCAATAGACGCCAGATTTTCCTCTTTTTATTGCGATGAGAAAGCACTGTTTTGATTAGAAGAATCAGAGTTGAACTACCTTTAGCAATGGCGGACATAATCTGAGTGCGTTACCGATTGGCAAATCAAATGACGCTGAGTGACGTATCTATCCTTCCTTCATCTATGCTTCTATGACGTCGTTAGAGGTCATAACGTTAGATCACGTTAACGCTTAACCGGCCGATGCATTTGACTGTTTCAGACGTCTTGGCGATATCTCGGGCACCGATGGTAATTTATCTTTACGTTGAAACTTGATAATTAATGAGCGTGTGTATATGAGGCGCGTTTATATACTTGAGTGGAAATCAAATCGGGTTAAACTGGCGGATTTTTACGGACGAAATTTGATGCATAGGGTATCTCGGTATCCGCTGGGCCGATTTCCCGGTATCCGCTGGGCCGATTTCCACCATTTTTGGGGTGTTGGTGTTTGACCCCACCTGACCTTGACCTTCAAAATGGTCAATTCAAGGTCAAAGCCCGGACGAAGTCGGGTCACCTTCTAGTCTGATATATTACGCACATTTGAAGCATGTGTATTCTGAGTTATCGACAGTATTTTATTGAACGACGTGGTCTCTCTGTTTGTTGTGCAGAAATTGTATTGCCGATGTGAATCGGAATCAGTTCGATTTTGAATTAATTCCTCGATCTATTTTAGTAAATAGCGCATATAATAAAAAGAAAACCTTCGTGTTTTGAGTGAATACCGCAATTACCTCATTCGTGGTCACAGTGAGATACTGGAATCATCACTCGTGGCCTAAAGCTCGGCTAACGGCTACTCGTGATAATTACAGTATCTCACTGTGACCACCCATGAGATACTTCCGATATTCACTCAAAACACGCAGGTATCCTCTATGTATAATAAGTTTTAAAAAGCCATGAGAAAAGATGAGAATGGATTTTTTTTCATTGCAATTTTTTTCCTCGACCAAAACCGGACCCACCCCATGGTTTCAACTGTTAAAGGGAGAAATTGTGGACAAAAAATTAAAATATAGAGCCCCTCACTTGTATAATGCGATAGCATGCACTACTATATGAATCTGATTGTTTCAATTCATTTTGAAGCTGTAATTTGTCTTAGAAATGATTTTGGAAAAAAATTGCATGACATCAGAAAAAATCTGCATTCCGGGCTTGGGGACACCCACCCACCCGGTCCTTGTATCCTGTAATTTTTTCCGACCCCTCCCCCGCCCTGGATAAAGCATAATATTTACGTACCCTGTGTGTGTTACATGTGTCAATCATGTTCGGTGATTGGTCCAAATGCCAATTTGGTTTCATACCTCAATAAAACACACCATAACACGAACATACGTCATATTTTGTTGACATATATGCGGTAGATAAAATAACTGGGCGTGTTTTTGTATGCGCTGCCAAACACAAATCGATCCATAATTCACAGGTAGAATATTGGGCTTATTTACAGGGCGGTATGATATAATATCCAAACGGATATATCTCAGAAAGAAATTCAGCTGGGGTGTTGGTGTTTGACCCCACCTGACCTTGACCTTCAAAATGGTCAATTCAAGGTCAAAGCCCGGACGAAGTCGGGTCACCTTCTAGTCTGATATATTACGCACATTTGAAGCATGTGTTTTCTGAGTTATCGACAGTATTTTATTGAACGACGTGGTCTCTCTGTTTGTTGTGCAGAAATTGTATTGCCGATGTGAATCGGAATCAGTTCGATTTTGAATTAATTCCTCGATCTATTTTAGTAAATAGCGCATATAATAAAAAGAGAACCTTGAGTGTTTTGAGTGAATACCGGAATTACCTCATTCGTGGTCACAGTGAGGTACTGGAATCACCACTCGTGGCCTAAACCCTTTACCCAACAAAACGGCCAAAACCGGCCAAATAAAGCTTCAACAGCCTAAAATATCTTTGGTCTGTCTCAATAGAACCATACAAATATGGATATCATTGGAACCGGCTCCTTGACCACATTGTGATAGTTACAGTTATGCCCTGTGCCAATGCATTCTCTTATATATGCGAGTCGACCATAGGTCGCCTCGCATATATAAGAGAATGCATTGGCCTAAAAAAAAAATCTTTTTTAACACTTTTTACCATTTTTTCTTACATTCTTTAACAATTTTATCATTTTTAATGTGTTAAGCCAATGCATTCTCTTATATATGCGAGGCGACCTATGGTCGACTCGCATATATAAGAGAATGCATTGGCACAGGGCCGTTCTGTTGGGTAAAGGGTTAAGCCCGGCTAAAGGCTACTCGTGATAATTACAGTATCTCACTGTGACCACTCATGAGATACTTCCGGTATTCACTCAAAACACGCAGGTATCCTCTATGTATAATAAGTTTTAAAAAGCCATGAGAAAAGATGAGAATGGATTGTTTTTCATTGCAATTTTTTTCCTCGACCAAAACCGGACCCACCCCATGGTTTCAACTGTTAAAGGGAGAAATTGTGGACAAAAAATTAAAATATAGAGCCCCTCACTTGTATAAGGCGATAGCATGCACTACTATATGAATCTGATTGTTTCAATTCATTTTGAAGCTGTAATTTGTCTTAGAAATGATTTTGGAAAAAAATTGCATGACATCAGAAAAAATCTGCATTCCGGGCTTGGGGATACCCACCCACCCGGTCCTTGTATCCTGTAATTTTTTTCCGACCCCTCCCCCGCCCTGGATAAAGCATAATATTTACGTACCCTGTGTGTGTTACATGTGTCAATAATATTCGGTGATTGGTCCAAATGCCAATTTGGTTTCATACCTCAATAAAACACACCATAACACGAACATACGTCATATTTTGTTGACATATATGCGGTAGTTAAATAACTGGGCGTGTTTTTGTATGCGCTGCCAAACACAAATCGATCGATAATTCACAGGTAGAATATTGGGCTAATTTACAGGGCGGTATGATATAATATCCAAACGGATATATCTCAGAAAGAAATTCAGCTGTGAAATTAAGAAAGGAAAATCTATTAAGATATAAGAAATTAATGTAGTTTTAGTGTGTTTTATTGAGGGGTATATCGCTGTGGTCGGAAACCACTATATTGGAACAATTTAGCGGTTCACAATTTAGTGTGAACGCTTCAAGTTCCACAAAGTGAATCCAACGAACACAATGTTACTGATATGACAAGATTTAATTGTATTTACAATATGCACAAGAATAATACAATGATAGTAATGATTAATAATATACATGTATATTGTTGTGGGTGGCATAGCATTACGGGCCGTCTTCCTGCCTCCCCTGAAATAAGTATCACTATATAAGTAATGCTTGAGCTGACACGTACTGAATATCCACACGCATATAACCTATTCGTATGCATGTACATATAAAATACAATGCCACGGGCATTAATATTGCATACACTATGGATTTGGTTCTGTTTCAATCCGGGTTGGTGTTCATTAACAAAACCGGCCAAATAAAGCTTCAACAGCCTAAAATATCTTCGGTCTGTCTCAATAGAACCATACAAATATGGATATCATTGGAACCGGCTCCTTGACCACATTGTGATAGTTACAGTTAGGCCCTGTGCCAATGCATTCTCTTATATATGCGAGTCGACCATAGGTCTGCCAATGCATTCTCTTATATATGCGAGTCGACCATAGGTCGCCTCGCATATATAAGAGAATGCATTGGCCTAAACAAAATCTTTTTTAACACTTTTTACCATTTTTTTTTACATTCTTTAACAATTTTATAATTTTTAATGTGTTAAGCCAATGCATTCTCTTATATATGCGAGGCGACCTATGGTCGACTCGCATATATAAGAGAATGCATTGGCACAGGGCCCTTCTGTTGGGTAAAGGGTTAATGACGCTCTGTGTCTCCCAGATAACAACAATAATAAGTTCTATGAAGCACTTCTTGAAGACACGTTTTTGTTATGGGTTCCAAAAGTTCAGAGGACACGTCTTGTGCTGGGCAAATTTCACTTAAAACATCCTCAAGCAAAAAGTTATGATATTCAGAATTATGAAAACGTTCGTTCCCATGTTCAAGGAATAATAAATAGACAAGCTATCGTGTAGACTGGTCTCTGGCTCAAACTGTAAATAGACAAGCTATCGTGTAGACTGGTCTCTGGCTCAAACTATAAATAGACAAGCTATTGTGTAGACTGGTCTCTGGCTCAAACTATTTAGTATGTTCAAGGAATAATAAATAGACAAGCTATCGTGTAGACTGGTCTCTGGCTCAAACTATAAATAGACAAGCTATCGTGTAGACTGGTCTTTGGCTCAAACAATTTAGTATGTTCAAGGAATAATAAATAGACAAGCTATCGTGTAGACTGGTCTCTGGCTCAAGCTATCGTGTAGACTGGTCTCTGACTCAAACTATTTAGTATGTTCATTTGTGTAAATACAGGGATGAGATACGTCATCTTGAATTCGACCTGATTCGCATATTCTTACATTATTGCCTCTGAGTAAATATTGGGCAATATGCTCTACACGCAGACACATTATGCTATAATGTATACCATACGCTTATATGTTCCATATGATCTACTACTCCCCACCCCGTTTGTAAACTGTTTTCTTTGTGTGAAACCGCGAGATATCTCAGTGTCGCTATTCGCAAAAGCAAATATTCCCTATATCGACTATTAATCTTCAGACAACATCAACCCAACCTTCCAGCACTAATTAGACATGTTGCAGAATAAAATAATCGATTGTTGCAAAGAGCATTTACAAAACGTCACATAAAACACGTGTATATGTGGGATAGTTTTGCACTAAGCGATTGTGATTGTGTCAAGAAGCGCTTAGTCTCCACAGCGTTGGTCTGTTGCATTGGTCTGTTGCGTTGGTCTGTTGGTACACCCCGATTTTCTGTCTGCCTTATCCCTTCCATTACTGGAGCATCCTGAATCCTCGCTTATATAAAAGAATGCATTGGCCTAACAAATTTTATATTACATTTTATAATTATTTTAAAAAATGTAAGACAATTTTATTTTAAATGTAAGACAATTTTTTTTTAAATGATATTTTTTTTTTAAAGAATGTAAGAAATAATGATAAAAATAATAAAAATTGTTAAAGAATGAAAGAAAAAATTATAAAAATTGATAAAGAATGTAAGAAAAAATGATTTAAAAAATGATAAAATTGTTATAGAATGTAAGAAAAAAAAAATCAAAAAAATTATAATTTGATAAAAACATGGCTCATAACCAGGTTCATGGATAGAAAACCATTTGGCCGACATCCACCCCAGATCAGCAGTTCAAAATCCCGTTCAGCACTTTTCCGGGAACAATTCAGCAGATTCCCCGAACGCAGCTTAACCGATTTTTTAACGAGGATAGTCATGTATTTGTTGTGCAAATGACATTATATCGATGGTCCATAACGAATTACAGGAAGAAAACATAATTTGGCCGACATACACGCCAGTTCAGCAGTTCAAAATCCCGTTCAGCACTATATTTGGGGCAGATCAGCAGATTATCACCTAAAACGCTGATCAGCAGATTTCCCGATTTTGAACTGCTGATCTGGGGTGGATGTCGGCCAAATGGTTTTTTATCCATGAACCTGGTTATGAGCCATCGATAAAATGTCATTTGCATCACCTATACCAGAATAGCTTTGTTAAAAATCAGTTAAACTGAGTTTTGGAGATTCTGCTGATCTTCCCCAAATAAAGTGCTGAACGGAATTTTGAACTGCTGAACTGGGGTGTTTGTCGGCCAAATCGTGTGTTCTTACTGTATTTCGTTATGGACCATCGATAAAATGTCATTTGCACAGCAAATACCCGACTATCCTCGTTAAAAATCGGTTAAACTGCGTTCGGGGAATCTGCTGAACGGCTCGATATGAACTGCTGAACGGGATTTTGAACTGCTGATCTGGGGTGGACGTCGGCCAATGGTTTTCTATCCATGAACCTGGTTATAAGCCATCGATAAAATGTCATTTGCATCACCTATACCAGAATATCTTTGTTAAAAATCAGTTAAATTGAGTTTTGGAGATTCTGCTGATCTGCCCCAAATAAAGTGGTGAACGGAATTTTGAACTGCTGAACTGGGGTGTATGTCGGCCAAATCGTGTGTTCTTACTGTATTTCGTTATGGACCATCGATACAATGTCATTTGCACAACAAATACCCGACTATCCTCGTTAAAAATCGGTTAAACTGCGTTCGGGGAATCTGCCGAACGGCTCGATATGAACTGCTGAACGGGATTTTGAACTGCTGATCTGGGGTGGACGTCGGCCAAATGGTTTTCTTTCCATGTACCTGGTTATGAGCCATCGATAAAATGCCATATGCATCACCTATACCAGAATATATTTGTTAAAAATCAGTTAAACTGAGTTTTGGAAATTATGCTGAACTGCCCCAAATAGAGTGCTGAACGGGATTTTGAACTGCTGAACTGGGGTGTATGTCGGCCAAATCGTGTTTTCTTCCTGTATTTCTTTATGCACCATCGATAAAATGTCATTTGCACAACACTTACCCGACTATCCTCGTTAAAATCGGTTAAACCGCCTTCGGTGAATCTGCTGAACCTATCGATATGAACTGTTGAAGGGGATTTTGAACTGCTGAACTGGAGTGAACGTCGGCCAAATGGCTTTCTCCATGTACCTGGTTTTGTCCCATTAATTACAAGTCATTACACCACCTAAACTCAACTAACTTCGTTACAATTGAGTTAAATTGCGTTCGCGATAATCTGCTGAACTGCAGCTGCGTACTGCTGAACGGGATTTTGAACTGATGAACGGGCATGGTGGGCGGTGAAAATGTGTCCCCCTCCTGTATTGGCATATAACACATGTATTGCGTGCCATTTACACAACCTAAAACCCACCATCGTCGTTATATTTGAGTTAAACTTATATAAACTCGGGAAATCTGCAGATCAGCGTTTTAGGTGATAATCTGCTGATCTGCTCGATATGAACTGCTGAACGGGATTTTGAACTGCTGAACGGACATAGCGGGCGGTCCAAACGTGTCTTGTATTGGTATATAACACATATATTACGTGCCATTTGTACAACCTACAGCCCGCCATCGTCGTTATATTTGAGTTAAACTAAAATCGGGAAATCTGCTGATCAGCGTGTTATGTGATAACCTGCTGATTCAGCGTTTTAGGTACACCCCTCATATTGGTATTATTTAGATCTGACATAAGCCCTATATGGGCCTAAGCACTGATTATTAAACAGCCCTATATGGGACTATCTCAATATTAAATAAGCCCGTATTGTGCTTACTTTCACGAGAACAGGCTGGAAAATAACACGAATAAACCAACTCACGACTTATAAGATGTACACTCTTTCACTGCCGCTCGCGCAATCCAACGGAATGACTGGTATAAGTCTACTTTGGGCTAATTTCAGAATCAAATGCGGTGTAGAAACGCTTGTCGTAGTATAAGCCATCGAATAATTATCTCTTACAAACTACTAACAAACTGCCTATACAAATTTGCAAATACATGATCTCACCCGCGCACGTGCCTATGGGAGGACGGGTGGGCAGAAAATCGAAAACACTACTCGACACTCCAAACCTTCCAAAACACACCAATCAATCCAGCCTGGTGTGAGCTGCGTCCTCAGTCCGCAACCGTAATTCATAACCAGGTCAACGGAGTGAAAGGTGGGCATTGCACCATTAAGAGTTGGGGAGCCCCGACCGACCTTAAGTCCACCGGCTGGCATTGCACCATCTTCCTAGCGCTGAGCCCGTAGTACAAGCCCGGAATGCAACAGAGTAAAGCAACTGGAGTCCATGCAAGCACAAAATAGGACACTAAATTACAACATTCATAACTCAAAATAATATATATATCAACACACAAATCTCATAAAAGAAAACAAGGTTAGTCTTCATGGCCGGTCCAGGTTCGGAATGGGGGGCTTTGCTTCTTGCTGCGGTGGCATCCACCCCATGCACAGTAGGCAAACACCTACTGTGCATGGGCAGATAGTAATCTACTTACAAACTCACAAACTCTCTTCAGCGGAATTACAGAATCCAAAAGTGGGTTGTATGAGAGGGCTGACAGCCCTTTCAAAACTTCCCGGGTTTCATCCCAAACTCCAAACTTGCGTCAGAATCAAATCATTCACGTTCCGGTCGCTCGACGGAGAGGACGTACACTAGTTAGCACTCTTGCGTTAATCCGTTGAGTGACCGTGAGTTTTTTGTCGGGCTTGGCATGTTATGGATTTAATCCCCTGTCATGTCCGTCACGTGCTGAGGGGCTTTCAATCGGTACATTGTATTGGGTGGACGCTCCACTCCAATGCAGGTCGATTGCAAGTGATTCTGGACTACCGAGTCACTCCGGCGGAACCCTCCACAGGCCTCCACTTGGTAGATCCAACCGGAATCCACTGGTCGGGGGCAGACCAGAGATCGGAGAAGAAGGGAGAGAAGAAGACCAAGACCCCGTCTAGACGCCGCAGGGGCGCTGACAGGAGGGCCAAATAGAGACGAGGGAGTACTGAGAGACGCCCAGCTTCCCCTTTGGCCTCCGGAGAAGACACCTCTCCATCGGGGATCCTGACCCTGTCGACAACCCGCCACCACAGGAGACTCGTGTATCCCAGTGTCACCCCCTTTAGCAATGGAAATGGATTCATCAGCATCCTCCTTTGTTCCCAAGACACCGGAGTATAATAGCCGGCCGGTGTCTACCAACACCAGTAGCAGCTCCATGGTCTCCAGAGACCAGGTGTGGGAATTAATCCGAGCTACACAGAAGGATATGGCCGCGGCACATACAACAGCCGATGGAATCCAAAAAAGATCCAAAGAACAACAAGAACGGATAGAGGCCATGTCCCAGAAAGAATCAACAACAACAGCAAAAACACGAACAAGACAAAGAAGACAAAAATAAAGAAAAAGAATCATGTCTAGAAAAGTTTCATAATTTCATGTAAATGTCACATCATTTCATGATACTCATTAAAATTTCCTAAGTGGGCTGTAGGGGAGGGGTTCCACCCCTTCCAAACCTTCCCGGGTCTAATATCCCAAATCACAATAAAGGTTCAGAATCAAATGCGTCCAATATGAGCCTATATGAATATTTAGGTCCAATATGAACCTATTTACAAGAGGATATACATGTTGGTGAAACAACTAAATCTTGACTGACATAAATACAAGTCGAATTTACTTCGCTTCGCAGGCAGTCACCATCTTGTATCTATTGCAAACAAAAACGGCACAAAGCACGCGCTTAGTTATAAGTAGCATATATAAAGTATGCGTTACGGGTTGAGTTATGTTATAAATATATTATTTATCTTAGGTGCGATAACATATACAACGTACCGCGGAATCATCGCAGGCGTCTGAAAGCCATGGGTCCGAATCGGCATCTCTGGTTTAGCCCTTTACCCAACAGAAGGGCCCTGTGCCAATGCATTCTCTTATATATGCGAGTCGACCGTAGGTCGCCTCGCATATATAAGAGAATGCATTGGCTTAACATATTAAAAATTATAAAATTGTTAAAGAATGTAAGAAAAAAATGGTAAAAAGTGTTTCTTTAGGCCAATGCATTCTCTTATATATGCGAGGCGACCTATGGTCGACTCGCATATATAAGAGAATGCATTGGCACAGGGCATAACTGTAACAATCACAATGTGGTCAATGAGCCGGTTCCAATGATATCCATATTTGTATGGTTCTATTGAGACAGACCAAAGATATTTTAGGCTGTTGAAGCTTTATTTGGCCGGTTTTGGCCGGTTTGTTGGGTAAAGGGTTAGACTATGTTTTATTCTAGACCTGGTTTTACTCTAGTTTAAATTAGGTTTTAGTAGGAGTAAAACTTGGTTTTACGGGACTAAAGCTAGGTGTAGTTAAACCAAGTGTAGTTAAACCCAGTTTTGTGATAAACTCATTTTTAGATTTTGGAATTCGATCTCGATTAAAACTAGGTTTTATTGGCGTGATAATGTTATGATAATATCGCTAATTGTTTGTGGTGAATTGGCGATATAACGATCAGGAGACGATTATCTATATCTGATTTATTAGTGCCTTACATCTCGTCTCTAAAAAATTATTTTAAATACACTGTAAAAGATATGTCATAAATTTTACGGTAAAATGCGGCAGCACAGTTGCCAGTAATATACCATGAAATTTACAGTACACCGTATCTTTCTATACAGTAGATTTAACAGTTATACCGTGAAATAAACAATACACCGTATTTTCCTATACCGTATATTTAACAGTTATACAGTGAAATAAACAGCACACAATTTCAACAATTTCCCGCATAAGGACAAATTGCCTAACTTCATCATTGAAATTCTTAATTTTATTACAAATGATAAGATAGAAGCCTCAAAAACACCACTTTTGCACAGCTTGACCTATTGTAAAACATTTGAATTTACCAGACTTGGTTTATAACTAGCATCATTTCCAAGGAAGCAGAAGTGGGACAACTGTCGATTCAGTTGCTCATACGTAAACCATTTTATGTTTTTATCATATATCTTAAACACAAAGCTAAATCATGAAACTAAATCTTCGAACAAATCATATCCTACACAAGGAGGCAAACCAGGTTCGCAAACATGATAATATTTCAACTTATTGAAAATAGAACTACCTTTAATTCCTCAAATAATACATGAACTCTCAAGTTTAGAAACAATCTCATCATAGCTTTCAACTGTTCGAACTGTTCCAGTTTTATAAAGTTTTTGTAAGAAAGATTCCCTTGTGATTTCACAATACCTGCACATATGAATTGTTGTATTGAAATTTCTGTGAGGCCTCCAGTGCAGTGTGAACCTAAATTGTCCCCAACTATCGCCAAAAGTACACATTTCATAGTCCTGTTATACATATCTAAAACAATGCCACTTTCTCCAAAACCTTCAAATCTTCAATAAGGCAATTAATTATGGAATCCTGATGAAATTTTGTTGAAATTTACCTCCCGACAAAGCAAAACAAGCTGAAGAGTGTCTATGACTGACCGGCAGAATGGTTGAATATTCAGAATTGGGTAATACACAGCAATTATTTTGTGCTTCTTTTTGCCAGCACCAAGAGGATCCACAACTTCAAAGGCATCTTGATAAAGGATAATTCCAATGGTGTCGGAGTCCGACAATATAAGCTTATTTTTTTCTGTATATACTGCCATCAACAATATTAGCAAGGACGTCATCAGAATGACTACCGGTAGTACTTGTGCCAGATGTAGTGAAACACGACACACGATCCCAGACAGATTTGTTATTTAAAAATACTTCAAGCTAATTTGCAATCGGAATATAATCAAAATACCGATTCTTTCCAAATTAATTTTTCCCCAGATACACCTCTACTGGGTCCACATAGTGCACAATTTTTTTGGTAAAACGATTTTCTAATCTGAGCAGTCCGTAAAATACCAGAATTAATATCTTTCATCAAATCGCATGTAAACAATTGATTTCATACAGCACTGTTAACCTCCTCTTCGATGCCATTGTTTAACTCTTTCAGTGCCACGGGCCGATCTCATCGGCCCTAATTTACGGTCTGTAGAGTGCCAGGGCTGATAAAATCGGCCCTTAAAACAATTTTTTGTTTTAGATTTTTTTTTTTTTGGGGTTGAATTTTTATTGGGTATGCTTAAGCATGCTATAGCGAATTTAAAAACAAACTGGTTACAACCTTAGGGGGCATGTTATAACTCAAAACTATCACCAAGTATTCATAGTAATAATTTTGATGCCCATGAAAAACGTAAGATTCCCTAGCACTAAACCTACAAATTAAGTCTGGCACTGAAAGAGTTAAAGAATATAAGAAAAAAATAGTAAAATTGTAAAAAAAATAATAACAAATGATGAAAAATTGTTAGGCCAATGCATTATCTTATATATGCGAGGCGACCTATGGTCGACTCGCATATATAATAGAATGCATTGGCACGGGGTATATGGGTTGATACAAAAATCGGACTTGGCACTGAAAGGGTTAAACAAGCTATGCTTTAATGTATTGAACATGTGAGCTCTCTCTTTATCGTGAATATCCTGATAGCCTTCGACAATTTGCTGAATATATACTACTGACTGGTATCAATAGCTGGGTCTGCATTTTCAAATAAAACAATGACAATGCCTGCAAAATATCATTTTCACCCACATCCTCAATTACCTCATCTATAGGAGACAATTTTGAATCAATATACATATGATTTTGGGCACGTTCTACATTAACACTAACAGTTGCTGCTTCTTCTAAATGATGTAATGATGCAGTGGAAAATTCAGTCCCGTTATTAATGGCATTATAAGATTTTGAAATGGAATGGATGCATGTAGATTTCAAACCATTCAGAGACCAATGCTGATGTTTCCTACACAAATGAGAAGTGATCGAGAGATGACACCACCGAATATGTGCTATCACACCCTGTTAAATGGCGCTGAACCATCAAGCCATCGCGTATCTGTGATTTGAGATATGTAAAATAAACGTTTGCCAGCTTGCACATTTTTTTCTCACACCAAACAACTAACCAACAAATGAGATATTTTCGAAATTATGGCCAAAATTATGAATTTTAGAATGGGAGTGATCACGGCTTAAGTGAGATTTGTGAAGGACTTGTAAATAAATCTGCGAGGACAATGTATTCGGAATGTGCTGATGTAATTGATAGTGTAGAATGTATAACTTTTGGCATGTCTGTTTCGAAGTTGCAAAGTTCACAGACAAAGTATGCGCTGTATATTTATACAGTACAACATACTGTATAAAAAAACACCAATATTTTTACAGTGTATACTTTGAAAAAACATCAAAGTAAAACCACCCTACCCCAGTATTTACTAAAACCTAGCTTGGTAGGTTTTATTCTTCGGTCGATGGTGTAGACCGCTAAGCTGCTATGGCGATGGAGACATGGAGACATGGAGGTTCTATTTATATAAATGTGATTAAAAATGTACTAGCAATGTCCGTACCGGTTAGACCTTTTGCAGGATGTATGTATTCGCCGATGTATATTCGCGGATGTCCCATTTTTGCAGTATGTAAATTTATGACAGCGTTAATTGCTTTCGATATTTTGGTGTGAACAATGGCTGGACAACTCTTATGACACGAGCTTTTTATAAATCCACTTGTGTTTTACTTGTCAGTCAACCCTGACCTTCATTTTAAATGTTATTTGATCTCGAATACGTTCCAGATATTACCAGGAATGGTCTGTAACGCAGTTGAAAGTTTTTCTTGTTTCTTTGATTTTTAATGTACGTCAAATCTTTGTGATTATTGCATTAATTGAATGACATATTGAAACCAAATTATGACCGATAAACAGGCATGTTCAATTATGTGGTCTAAAAAGAGAAAAACAATTTAACTCAACCTTTTGGATTTTTCACATTAGAAACACCCTTTTGTGGGCCCTTAAAATTCCTTTGGGGTGACTAACCCACGACCGCTAATATAGCCTATGTATTCCATTTCACTATGAATGAAATGTGTCCAGACTGGTAATTATGTCTATAGAAGGTATATTTGTTATTATTCTTAAGCCAACATATATAATTGTTTTGATTACCCTTGGTGTTGTCCAAAATAACCCCGACAACTCAACACTGAGCATATCTCTCCGTTGGAATGCAGACTAAGGGTCTTATTGCGAAGCATCAGGAGTGTATTTAATCCGATTATTAGATTTTAAGTTAAAGGTTTTCTGGTGTGGAGAATGAGAAACGTTCAGTGATTAGCCGCAGTTGTTGTTATGGTTTGAAGGATTAGTTGTTTTGACGGAATTCTGAGGTGGTCTTTCATGAAACCTTGAAGGCATTATGATTAATTAGTCTCCATAATCGGCGGCGAATGAAACCTTGTCGGAATTTATTTCATAATGACTCTTCAGTATTTAGCCGCCGTATATTGGCTTCTGTCAGCCAATTGCAGACCTCTATCTCGATGAAAATTAGAACAAATAACAAAGAAAAGATACATGCCAGCCGAAAAACAATTCTAATGTCGTATAAGAGAACCGAGAAACAGTTTAGTGTATTTGCCGCTGGCTGGCAACACGTCAACATAATAATATGGAGTGTATTTAGTCCCATTATTAGATTTTAAGTTAAAGGTTTTCTGGTGTGGAGAATGAGAAACGTTCAGTGATTAGCCGCAGTTGTTGTTATGGTTTGAAGGATTAGTTGTTATGACGGAATTCTGAGGTGGTCTTTCATGAAACATTGAAGGCATTATGATTAATTAGTGTCCAAAATAACCCAGACAACTCAACACTGTGAGCATATCTCTCCGTTGGAATGCAGACTAAGGGTCTTATTGCGAAGCATCCGGAGTGTATTTAGTCCCATTAGTAGATTTTAAGTTTGAGGTTTTCTGGTGTGGTGAATGAGAAACTTTCAGTGATTAGCCGCAGTTGTTGTTATGGTTTGAAGGATTAGTTGTTTTGACGGAATTCTGAGGTGGTCTTTCATGAAACCTTGAAGGCATTATGATTAATTAGTCTCCATAATCGGCGGTGAATGAAACCTTGTCGGAATTTATTTCATAATGACTCTTCAGTATTTAGCCGCCGTATATTGGCTTCTGTCAGCCAATTGCAGACCTCTATCTCGATGGAAATTAGAACAAATAACAAAGAAAAGATACATGCCAGCCGAAAAACAATTCTAATGTCGTATAAGAGAACCGAGAAACAGTTTAGTGTATTTGACGCTGGCTGGCAACACGTCAACATAATAATATGGCAATCGTCAAGGCGTTTGTCATTTTTTTGGCATGAGTGTTTGGTTACAACCAATAATATATTGGTGTATCAATGCAATGGCCGTTGCATTTTTGGCGATGAACCATTCAACCAATTGGAACGTATGCGCCCTTTGTGTATACATATTTCATAATTATCATAACTTTAGTTTGGCACGTCCGATTTTAAAAATGTTTTCATATGCTTTCTCACCAAGCACATACTATACACATATATATAAACATTACATATAATCAACTATGTATACATAGCCATTACCTATATACCCATTTTTCTCAATCACTACATTAAAGCTCCAATTTATGATATGCCTACTAATATGATCTATACCCTTGGTGGTGTCCAAAATAACCCCGACAACTCAACACTGTGAGCATATCTCTCCGTTGGAATGCAGACTAAGGGTCTTATTGCGAAGCATCCGGAGTGTATTTAATCCCATTATTAGATTTTAAGTTAAAGGTTTTCTGGTGTGGTGAATGAGAAACGTTCAGTGATTAACCGCAGTTGTTGTTATGGTTTGAAGGATTAGTTGTTATGACGGAATTCTTAGGTGGTCTTTCATGAAACATTGAAGGCATTATGATTAAGTAATGTCCAAAATAACGCCGACAACTCAACACTGTGAGCATATCTCTCCGTTGGAATGCAGACTAAGGGTCTTATTGCGAAGCATCCGGAGTGTATTTAGTCCGATTATTAGATTTTAAGTTAAAGGTTTTCTGGTGTGGAGAATGAGAAACGTTCAGTGATTAGCCGCAGTTGTTGTTATGGTTTGAAGGATTAGTTGTTTTGACGGAATTCTGAGGAGGTCTTTCATGAAACCTTGAAGGCATCATCGCCAAAAATGCAACCGCCATTGCATTTATACACCAATATATTATTGGTTGTAACTAAACACCCATGCCAAAAAAATGACAAACGCCTTGACGATTGCCATATTATTATGTTGACGTGTTGCCAGCCAGCGGCAAATACACTAAACTGTTTTTCTTGTTTCTCAAAGCGCACAGGTTATTCGACTGCTTATGATATTAGACAGCGGTCATCGGGCGCGTGACCCGACAATGCATTGACAAGTAGGCATGATAAACAGACAGACCACGCCCCCTACCTTTGCAATTGAACAATTGTGGTCCACGTGTAACTCAGTCGACCAAATCCAACTCGTCCCCGTGGTCAAATAAAACTTGGTTTTACTATTAAACCCAAGTTTAATCTGGTAGTTTAAACTAGGTCTAAACTGAAGATGCCGGTTCGGACCTTAGTGTAATTGTTGGTATTTCAACGGAGCGCACCAACGCACAGTTCAATGGATTCGAACGTACGCTCCTTTTAACCTTTCGTCACTGCATACCCATCGATGAGTAGTTCTCTTAAAAAATGTCCAGATAAGTTCAAGAAATGACCATAGGTTATTACAAGAAATACACAGAACGGCGCGTGTATGTAATGTGTGGTCCGGCCTCTCTGTGGTATCAGTGTCGTTGATCGGACCGCCTTCATGTTGGGATGAGGTATAAGTTCATATCCGGGTCACTTACGGGCTACACGCCATCGTCTCGATCCAGGTCCTGATAGTATAGTAGTAGTAGAGTGAGAGTGACTTCTTACATTCGTCTGTAGCTCTGTATGATTTTCCAGAGAGCAACTTGACTGGATTGTATCTACTTCTCTGTATGGGAGGCCAAGTTCACTTTTAACAACTATTTGCGCTTAAGTGAAAATATTTGTTCTTAAACACATTTATTTACACTTAAGCGAAAAAACATTTGTGCTTAAACTCAAATATGTACATTTAATTCCCCATCAATATAAATTATTCCTCAAAAATAAAATAGACTTACCCAGGTTTGAATTTCCATGTCCCATAATACGTTGTGGTGGACTCTGCCAATATCAATATTGTGTGTTAGGTAACGGTTTTTTAAGTTCTTTATTTGCGCATAAGCACAAATTATTGCGTTAAGCTCAAATAACTGTGCTTAACCCTTTACCCAACAAACCGGCCAAAACCGGCCAAATAAAGCTTCAACATTCTAAAATATCTTCGGTCTGTCTCAATAGAACCATACAAATATGGATATCATTGGAACCGGCTCCTTGACCACATTGTGATAGTTACAGTTATGCCCTGTGCCAATGCATTCTCTTATATATGCGAGTCGACCATAGGTTGCCTCGCATATATAAGAGAATGCATTGGCCTAAACACTTTTTACCATTTTTTCTTACATTCTTTAACAATTTTATAATTTTTAATGTGTTAAGCCAATGCATTCTCTTATATATGCGAGGCGACCTATGGTCGACTCGCATATATAAGAGAATGCATTGGCACAGGGCCCTTCTGGTGGGTAAAGGGTTAAGCGAACTTAATTTTGCTAAGCATATATAGCTTATTTGTGCTTAAGCGTAATTATATAATTTTTCGCTTGAGCACAATCAATTGTGCTGAAGCACAAATAATTTAGTTTAAGCGCAAACAATTTTGCTTAAGCACAAATAATTATTAAATGTTAATTTGGCCTCCCATACTCGAGAGATCTGGACATAATAGAATGGTATCATACCAGGGCTTATGGCCAATAAGAGATTTTCACCAACTCCACTGTAACTACCACTTCTGGGGTCTTCTCCTAGATTATATCCTATGGTTGAAATGACGCTGGCGGAGTGCCCTAACGACTGTAATCGGAGATTAGGACAAATATACCGCCTTGCGCGCCTTGTTATTTATTCTTAATGAGTGTAGTTAGTTACGCCTCATGTATATTCGGACAATAACCTCTTGTTTCTGAGAACCAGTCGTGACTCATTCATTAACCCTTTCATGACTGAAGCTTCCTGGATTTTTACGAAAACCCTGTGTCAATGCATTCTCTTATATATGCGAGTCGACCATTGGTCGCCTCGCATATATAAGAGAATGCATTGGCCTAACTAATTTTATGTTACTTTTTTATAATTGTAAATGTGAGAACAAATTATAAAAAATGATAAAAATTGTTAAAGAATGTAAGAAAAAAATGATAAAAATTTATAAAGAATGTAAGAACAAAATGATATAATTGTTAAAGAATGGAAGAAAAAATTATAAGAAATGATAAAACTGTTAAAGAATATCAGAAAAAAATGATAAAAATTGTTATAGGCTGTAAGAAAAAAGCAAAATGATAAAAATTGTTGAAGAATGTAAGAAAAATGATAGAAAATGATCAAAAATGTTAAAGAATGTTAGAAAAAAAGATTAAAAAAAATGTTAGGCCAATACATTCTCTTATATGTGCGAGGCGCCCTGTGGTCGACTCGCATATATAAGAGAATTCATTGGCACATGGTCTTTAATGTTGCGCCAGCGCAGCTCCCGTCATGAAACGGCCAACCCTGTATATGTATTGTATCCCTAGCGGAACAGCACTGTCTTGGCACAAGCTACGGTTTCACGTTTGAGGGGGGGGGTGTCATTTACGTCGTGTGACGCCACCGGTGTGCACGTGGAGCACATGTGGTATATGCATTTGTAAATACGACACAGCAAGAACACTTATTCTAGGAACAAGCGTTTAATATGCAATGTAGAAAATGCAGTTTTTTATATTTAGATTTGTTTTTGTTTCTTAAAGGTACTCAATCCGATTCGATGGTCCCCATAGCATCAGATTCCAACAACAACAAAAAAATTTGAAACGCCGCTTCAGTTATCAGAGTCGATTAATTGCCCAAAAATAATGCGAACCACAGTCAACTCTAGTATAAAATTGCCCAAAATCTGTTATTTCTCAACATTTTCTTCAACGAAATTTGTCCGGTTTGTCAAATATCTGACACAAAAAGCCACTTGATTTTAGAGTTATCAATCTTCATTTATTTGGTCCGAGACCGTCTTCTCGTCGACTTTTACTGGGCCACTGAAAAATTATTGGTGGTGAAAAATAATAGATTTCAAAAATCGATATCTGATCACTCTGAACTTTGATGGGTGGGTTCCTCGACTCGAATCAAATATTTTTACCCTCGAAGCCAAGATAATAGTAATTTGCGAGCGTTAATTCGGATTATGCATCTTTAAGAATTTCAACATTTGTTTGGCAATCGTGGTATTCTATTTTGTATACACGTATATGTGACCCGCCATATCAAATCCAGTCGTAAGTCGGGATTTTTTACCCTGTGCCAATGCATTCTCTTATATCTCTTATATATGCGAGTCGACCATAGGTCGCCTCGCATATATAAGAGAATGCATTGGCCTAACAATTTTTTACAATTTTAATAATTTGTTCTTGTATTCTTTAACAATTTTATAATTTCACCCATACAGAGCCCCAGACAAACATGAGCAGACGACACTCTTCTATATGGTTCTATGTATGTGTGGGGCTCCCTGCAGGGTAATGGATGTTTTTTATTTTATGTCCTAAAAATTGTCAGAAACATTTATTTTAAAAAAAATGATAAAAAATTGTTAGGCCAATGCATTCTCTTATATATGCGAGGCGACCTATGGTCGACTCGTATATATAAGAGAATGCATTGGCACAGGGTAAAAAATCCCGACTTACGACTGGATTTGATATGGCGGGTCACAGATGTTCAGTATAAGTGACGTAATTAATGACGTGGTTATGAGTTGACCTACATGTATATAGTTCCACTAATTGAACGTTCTGTACTATCTTCACTGTCAGTCTTGTCCGCAAAGTAGCTCGCGCAATTACCATCACCCCGCATATTCCTACATCACAATTACTACCTCGACATTTATTGTCAGGGCATGAACTGTATTAAATTGCTGTACATTATGAATTACAGCTATCGACGTTAATGTTGTTGTCTTTTTAGTGATACAGAGTACGCTTGCGTCAATACCTCATCTTCGCTATAATTATTTCCCTTGCCTGTTAAACTGACGTGAAACACTCCGCTGATGTGTTTCGAACGGAATAAGACATACTCATGCCAAAATAAATTATTTGATATCCAAGGAGTCAGAAAACAGCTTCATTATTATATATTTACATACTAAGTGTTGTCATCACTAAATCCACCATTCTGATTGGTCGGCGCCCACGTGGCTAGTTGCAGTTATGAATCTGTGAATGCGCAACGGCTCATAACACCAAGCTCATAACACCATCGATACGTCATTGGGTTTGGAAAGACGAACGCGTAATGTTTTGGGCGCATTTGGACTCGCGCAGGATTGACTTAATATATCATCGGGTTTCAATATGAAGAGAAATTGTTCCTATTGGGTATTTTGGGCTGTTTTTTGTCACGATACACTTTTCGATTTAAATTCATTTACAAAAGTGGCTTTTTCGCTAAATGTATATAAATATAAGGATTAACTGTCATGTGGACTATTTTTATGGAGATGTAACCGTGAGGTAAGTGGTCATAAGTTGTATGTAAAACCCTTCGGGTTTTACACAAGTTATGTCCACTTACCTCACGGTTACATCTCCATAAAAACAGTCCACATGACAGTTAATCCTTATATATACAACGAATTATACGCAGTGACCGTTATTGGCGCAATCATTGCTGTAATGCTTATCCGAATAAAGCGTCCTGAATAAAGTAGTAAATATTTACATGTGTACGTAGTTCAAACGTTGCGTTCGCTGAACTCTTATATAGTCGATGTGGTTGGAACTTTCAACAATCTTAGTATGTTGCTACATTCTTCCAATGGCGACAGTGTTTGGATACAAACTGATTGGTTTTATTCAATGATATAAGTGCATAATATGTCTTTAACATGGGTGTGATGATTATTATACGCTAAAGTGAATCATAATCATCCAGATGCTACCAGTTATTGAATATCCATCATCACCATCAGAATCACCATAACATCAATTCTTCCTCTAGGTACATAAAGTGCAATATTGAATGATTCAAAGTACTGTGTTCTGATATTAAAACTATTAAAAATATATTTTTTAAATATCATCGTGTTCGGCAGCATGAAGAGGTGACTTGGAGTTTATCATGCTATGTCATTCGAAGAGATAACGTTGATTATAGATTTGAAATTAAAACGAGTGCTTCTAACTTTTGCTTCTTCACAAAAAGGATATCCAATTTCAAACTTGCCAAACCTAGCTGCACCAGCGTCGCAGAAAAACAATTCCAATGTTTCGTAGGCCCATATATGTTTATCATTCACATTACTACATTTCTGACAGTTTATATTTAGTCATAGTGCTATCACTTTCATGTGGGGATCTCTGTTATGGGTTCTGACCATTCTGTCGTCACGTAGCTGACTCAATGATACTGGTAGGCTGCCCCGAATCAGTGGAAAATGTTGACACAATGTAGTAATTTCTCGTGCTTCTTTGACGTCAACAATGGTGCACGAGCGTAGATGTACAAAACGTGATACGTGAAAAATGTAGCTTAACAATATACACTGTATTTGAATTGATACCTTTTTCACCAATACCATTCGCCACCACCATACCACCGACGTCACATCAGTATTTCCGCCACCACCATACCACCGACGTCACATCAGTATTTTGGCCACCACCATACCACCGACGTCACATCAGTATTTCCGCCACCACCATACCACCGACGTCACATCAGTATTTCCGCCACCACCATACCACCGACGTCACATCAGTATTTCCGCCACCACCATACCACCGACGTCACATCAGTATTTCCGCCACCACCATACCACCGACGTCACATCAGTATTTCCGCCACCACCATACCACCGACGTCACATCAGTATTTCCGCCACCACCATACCACCGACGTCACATCAGTATTTCCGCCACCACCATACCACCGACGTCACATCAGTATTTCCGCCACCACCATACCACCGACGTCACATCAGTATATCGAATACTACCAAGCCTGCAAATAGTGTGTCTGTCATTGGCAGAATGAGCAGGGGGGGGGATTTTTTTTCCGGGCACGTATGCCTGGGTGGGTGATCGATGTGACCAACAAACAATTTTTTCCGCAACTCAAAAACAAATTTCCGGCAAGTCTTTTTGATTGTTTTTGCAATGAGTTTGGCTTAAAACACATCTATATGTCAATATTAACATAAATGACAAATTTCATGATGATCAGACAAACAGTATAGCCTGTAGCCCATGCTAATGGATTGAATTTTGAAATCCAAGATGGCCGCTGGCAGCTATATTTTTTTGGCCGAATGACCCCAAAATGACTCGTTCCTATTTACATGTCAATGTTAACATCCATGACAAATAGTATGCACAGAAATTCATATACAGCTGTTTACAGTGAATTTCCCCCCGAAAATCTCTGTTTTAGTGTTAAAATGGGGGTGGGTGTCCAAAAATGGTCGGAAAAAACTGCCGCAAACGGAA
This sequence comes from Siphonodentalium dalli, assembly GCA_032622095.1. Classification (NCBI taxonomy): domain Eukaryota; kingdom Metazoa; phylum Mollusca; class Scaphopoda; order Gadilida; family Siphonodentaliidae; genus Siphonodentalium; species Siphonodentalium dalli. Next base: position 279,362,112 of record CP136063.1, read on the forward strand.
AACAAATTGGACGCGGGGGTGGGTGGGTCCCAACAACGGTCGAAAGTAACAAATCAGCATATGTGCCTGAAAATAAAATCCGACCCCACCCTGGAATGAGGTGAATTTAGTGATGCTATCCCGCACAGCAGGCTAGTATCACAAAATTCACCCTGTGTTGATCTCATTTCTGGGAGGTATCTGTAGTCTCAAAATTAGTATTGTTTTTAGTTACTTTTTCCCTTCTGAGAAGTTTTTATATCCCTTAATTTCAAGAAGATAAAATGCACAATCGATGTGACTAATGAGTGAACATCACCAACGGGGAATGCACCGGCACAGGATTTTTAACGCTACACCAACGTGGCTCCCGTCATGAAAGGGTTAATTGTATAAAATAATGGTGTGCATTCGCGACTAAGGTTCACAGACGCATCTCCAATTAACACAGAACGGCCCTGTGCCAATGCATTCTCTTATATATGCGAGTCGACCATAGGTCGCCTCGCATATATAAGAGAATGCATTTGCTTAACACATATTAAAAATGATCAAATTGTCAAAGAATGTAGAAAATATTATAAGAAAAAATGGTAAAAAGTGTTAAAAAAAGATTTGTTTAGGCCAATGCATTCTCTTATATATGCGAGGCGACATATGGTCGACTCGCATATATAAGAGAATGCATTGGCACAGCGCATCACAATGTGGTCAATGAGCCGGTTCCAATGATATCCATATTTGTATGGTTTTATTGAGACAGACCCAAGATAATTTAGGCTGTTGCAGCTTTATTTGGCCGTTTTTGGCCGGTTTGTTGGGTAAAGGGTTAACACAGCGGGGATCTTTGGGTCAACACCAGGTTACATCTTTGTAACATGAGCAAACAAAAATGTCGTTTTGATCAGTTTTTACTGTATATGATATCAAAAATCTTCAACCCGACTTGAAAAAAATATATAGCAGAAGAAGTTTGATATTTACTCATACTAGTATTCCAAACACTGGTTATGATCAGGGTTCGCGCTTCCACTTGCCAAAAATAATTCATATTTGGCAAAAAATATTTCATTTAGCAAAATTTTTGGCAAGTCACTTTTTAATTCATCAAGATAGTTGAAAAATATTGGTCAATCGATACCATTCATTTCAGGAAACTCATAAAATATGATTATATCAGTGGTGTTTTATATGTTTTAGGAAAAGTTAACACCTCTATTAAGATGCAGTTTATCAGGTAGCAATTAGTATCGATGGGTGGAGGGAGTACTCATCTTTAGTGTGGTGGTGTTTACATAGCTAATCCTCTTGTTGTCGATCAAACCGCGAGTTTCGAATCATAAGACTTAATGTTGCAGAAAATGGTACCATCAGGGATAGCATTTGGCAAATTCTAAAAGAATTTAGCAATAAATATTTTCATTTGGCAAATTATTTGGCAAAAGTAAATTTTGGTCCAGCGCGGACCCTGGTTATGATGCCAAATGATGACCAACACGATGTGGTGGTGATTGTGGTTTTATTGGCGATGATGATAAGGAAAGGGTTCCATCACATTTTTATATTGCCAAGCCACATGTAAGGAAATGAGAATTATTTTTACTAATATATGACTAATCCATGACTCAAAGTCGTTCATTTGTTGCATATATTCTGTTGAGTATAAAAGGAGATGGTTTCACGAATGGCCGGATTTAGTGTACATTCACCCTTTAAGTTCTGCGTTTCTGTTACAGGTCGCTTCTAGCGTTATTCTGATGGGCACGGCTTGCGTGGTTGGTATCTTTAGCAGCCTGGTCCGACAGCAGGCTCTGCAGGAGTCATTTATACACACGAAGAGTGCCATCGAAAGGAAGGAACGGCTCAGAAAAACACAAGGGGAACAAGTAAGTGTTCTTCTTTACTATATCTACCCCTCAGTGTACCCCACTATATATTTATGAATCACTTATCTCAGAGATTTGAATATTTTGCATTGTAGGCTTCGAAACAACCACAACGATCTGATTTTTCACAAATATGAAAACTATATCAGCACATCCCAGCTGTATTTGCGGTAATCAATGTGAATTATTTGTTCTATTGTCAACAACGACTATACGGACCCAATTGAGCTCGAGTGAAGAGGTATTATTCTCAGTCAATTATTTACCTTTAGGCATCCATCACTACAACGATAACTTGAACAAGTGTATGGCTGTGATAGGCCAATCATTCATGTCAACATCATGCCGGATCACGTGACATCAGGCCGGGATCACGTGACATCATGCCGGATCACTTGACATCATACCGGATCACGTGAATCATGTAAATCCTAAATGCCGACAGCCATATCCACACCAGGTCATAATGTCCGTTGCAACTTAATGTTGCGTATGGTGGCCCCAGTATCACACCGCCCATGAATACTGGGACACCTTCTCCTTGCAAAGCCAATACATAGTCATCAAAAAAGTACATGCTCGATTGGATCACATTCCGGGAAATTCAAATTGCATGGTCGATGCATGTGTGCGATACTTATATACAGACATCATGAATGTGGAAGATTGATTTTCGTAAAAACAATCAGTTGAACGTCTTTCAACCATTTATATATCAGAGCAGCGGGCTGTATCTATAGAATCTCCTAACGAAATTGAGTTCCGGTTGATTGTTTTAAGGCGATGACAACTGTTGATTTAAAAATAAGCTTTGCAACGGTATAAATTCCGTATTTATGTGTAAGTATGCCATGTATTCCTCGTCATTTTGTGATCCTTGGTATCTTAATTTGGAGCTAGAATTTTATATGTTGCTTTAACGAACTTATGCTTAACACTATTCATAACACTTTCAGAATGAGTTACTGCTATCGATAGTGCCGAAGCAAATTGCTGACGCGATTCGAAAAGACCACGGTGGAGAGATATGCAGCGGGCCGCCACCGAAAAACTACAGGAAGATATATCACGAAGTCAGGTATGAATATCATCCCGCACAGGGACTTGGCGATATGGATGGGGAGTGCATCGCCTTCCCCATATCCTTTTAATTTTTGTTTAAGTTATTATTCCCATTCATTCATTTACAGGGATGTTGAGGAAACGTACGGCTAATATGTTCAATAAACATCACATGGCAACATATCATCGTGCAAATATGTTCATATTGAACCTAATTGTCCACATATGGGTTCATATTGGATGTATTTTAATCTGAAATAAGCCAATATTGAGCTTATGCCAGTTATAACCGTCAGAACGTCAAAACTTTCCCAGAGTTTGAACTGGTGGGACATGCTCTAATGTACGATTTAGTTGTTTATTTACAGCTGTTGAGATAATAACTATGTATTATAGACAAAACCAAATAGCGTGAGCGAAGAGCCTTAAATGGGTACTGTACACTGAATCCGGCCATTTGTGGGACTGGAGTCATATATTCATTTTCAGTATAATTACCATGTTGTTTACATCTTTCATGAGTGTATATTGCACTAATCCATGGCTCAAAATTCATTCACTTGTTGCATATATTCTGTTGAGTATAAAAGGAGATGGTCCCATAAATGACCGGATTTAGGGTACAATACCCCTTTAATTGCTTTGTCTAGTGTGGTTTCGTCGGAATTGCATACTAGCACGTGCGCACGCAGTATGCGGAATGGAACACACACGCTTCTTTGAACCAGACAGATAAATCATAGGCGAGGCAGACAGTGACAACTCACCATGAGACACGCGATCGATAAGTCGATGCCCTTAACGCTTTCAATATATTTATGCTGAATGGATTATCCCATTCACTTATAAAAGTGTACATTGGCATGGCATATTATTAATTTGGAGACATGTTCTGGTAACAAAAGCAGACGACAGACAAACGAAACAACATATAACGATGATGGATTTCTATTGATTGAGGCGTGAAACGAGCAAACGTGGTACAGGTACACAAGAAAGGCGATCAAACGTGGTACAGGTGCACAAGAAAGGCGATCAAACGTGGTACAGGTGCACAAGAAAGGCGAGCAAACGTGGTACAGGTGCACAAGAAAGGCGATCAAACGTGGTACAGGTGCACAAGAAAGGCGATCGTAGCAACGAGCAAACGTGGTACAGATACACAAGAAAGGCGATCAAACGTGGTACCGATGCACAAGAAAGGCGACCAAACGTGGTACCGATGCACAAGAAAGGCGATCAAACGTGGTACAGGTGCACAAGAAAGGCGATCAAACGTGGTACAGGTGCACAAGAAAGGCGATCAAACGTGGTACCGATGCACAAGAAAGGCGATCAAACGTGGTACAGGTGCACAAGAAAGGCGATCAAACGTGGTACAGGTGCACAAGAAAGGCGATCAAACGTGGTACAGGTGCACAAGAAAGGCGATCAAACGTGGTACAGGTGCACAAGAAAGGCGATCAAACGTGGTACAGGTGCACAAGAAAGGCGAGCAAACGTGGTACAGGTGCACAAGAAAGGCGATCAAACGTGGTACAGGTGCACAAGAAAGGCGATCGTAGCAACGAGCAAACGTGGTACAGATACACAAGAAAGGCGATCAAACGTGGTACCGATGCACAAGAAAGGCGACCAAACGTGGTACCGATGCACAAGAAAGGCGATCAAACGTGGTACAGGTGCACAAGAAAGGCGATCAAACGTGGTACAGGTGCACAAGAAAGGCGAGCAAACGTGGTACAGATGCACAAGAAAGGCGAGCAAACGTGGTACAGGTGCACAAGAAAGGCGATCGTAGCAACGAGCAAACGTGGTACCGATACACAAGAAAGGCGAGCGTAGCAACGAGCAAACGTGGTACCGATACACAAGAAAGGCGAGCGTAGCAACGAGCAAACGTTTGTGTACGGTCAGACACCGACTTATCTTAGAACGCTAGTAGTACCCCCCCCCCCCCCACACACTCACGGACAAATATCCAGGCGTGAACCTAGACAATGCAATATAGCTTTGACTATGAATATCACAGAAGATCATTGTTTCCACCAACAAATGGAATAATCTTGATACAGACATAATTGGCGATATGGATGGGGAGTGCATCGCCTTCCCCATATCCTTTTAATTTTTGTTTAAGTTATTATTCCCATTCATTCATTTACAGGGATGTTGAGGAAACGTACGGCTAATATGTTCAATAAACATCACATGGCAACATATCATCGTGCAAATATGTTCATATTGAACCTAATTGTCCACATATGGGTTCATATTGGATGTATTTTAATCTGAAATAAGCCAATATTGAGCTTATGCCAGTTATAACCGTCAGAACGTCAAAACTTTCCCAGAGTTTGAACTGGTGGGACATGCTCTAATGTACGATTTAGTTGTTTATTTACAGCTGTTGAGATAATAACTATGTATTATAGACAAAACCAAATAGCGTGAGCGAAGAGCCTTAAATGGGTACTGTACACTGAATCCGGCCATTTGTGGGACTGGAGTCATATATTCATTTTCAGTATAATTACCATGTTGTTTACATCTTTCATGAGTGTATATTGCACTAATCCATGGCTCAAAATTCATTCACTTGTTGCATATATTCTGTTGAGTATAAAAGGAGATGGTCCCATAAATGACCGGATTTAGGGTACAATACCCCTTTAATTGCTTTGTCTAGTGTGGTTTCGTCGGAATTGCATACTAGCACGTGCGCACGCAGTATGCGGAATGGAACACACACGCTTCTTTGAACCAGACAGATAAATCATAGGCGAGGCAGACAGTGACAACTCACCATGAGACACGCGATCGATAAGTCGATGCCCTTAACGCTTTCAATATATTTATGCTGAATGGATTATCCCATTCACTTATAAAAGTGTACATTGGCATGGCATATTATTAATTTGGAGACATGTTCTGGTAACAAAAGCAGACGACAGACAAACGAAACAACATATAACGATGATGGATTTCTATTGATTGAGGCGTGAAACGAGCAAACGTGGTACAGGTACACAAGAAAGGCGATCAAACGTGGTACAGGTGCACAAGAAAGGCGATCAAACGTGGTACAGGTGCACAAGAAAGGCGATCAAACGTGGTACAGGTGCACAAGAAAGGCGAGCAAACGTGGTACAGGTGCACAAGAAAGGCGATCAAACGTGGTACAGGTGCACAAGAAAGGCGATCGTAGCAACGAGCAAACGTGGTACAGATACACAAGAAAGGCGATCAAACGTGGTACCGATGCACAAGAAAGGCGACCAAACGTGGTACCGATGCACAAGAAAGGCGATCAAACGTGGTACAGGTGCACAAGAAAGGCGATCAAACGTGGTACAGGTGCACAAGAAAGGCGATCAAACGTGGTACCGATGCACAAGAAAGGCGATCAAACGTGGTACAGGTGCACAAGAAAGGCGATCAAACGTGGTACAGGTGCACAAGAAAGGCGATCAAACGTGGTACAGGTGCACAAGAAAGGCGATCAAACGTGGTACAGGTGCACAAGAAAGGCGATCAAACGTGGTACAGGTGCACAAGAAAGGCGAGCAAACGTGGTACAGGTGCACAAGAAAGGCGATCAAACGTGGTACAGGTGCACAAGAAAGGCGATCGTAGCAACGAGCAAACGTGGTACAGATACACAAGAAAGGCGATCAAACGTGGTACCGATGCACAAGAAAGGCGACCAAACGTGGTACCGATGCACAAGAAAGGCGATCAAACGTGGTACAGGTGCACAAGAAAGGCGATCAAACGTGGTACAGGTGCACAAGAAAGGCGAGCAAACGTGGTACAGATGCACAAGAAAGGCGAGCAAACGTGGTACAGGTGCACAAGAAAGGCGATCGTAGCAACGAGCAAACGTGGTACCGATACACAAGAAAGGCGAGCGTAGCAACGAGCAAACGTGGTACCGATACACAAGAAAGGCGAGCGTAGCAACGAGCAAACGTGGTACCGATACACAAGAAAGGCGAGCGTAGCAACGAGCAAACGTGGTACCGATACACAAGAAAGGCGGGCGTAGCAACGAGCAAACGTGGTACCGATACACAAGAAAGGCGAGCGTAGCAACGAGCAAACGTAGTACCGATACACAAGAAAGGCGAGCGTAGCAACGAGCAAACGTGGTACCGATACACAAGAAAGGCGAGCGTAGCAACGAGCAAACGTGGTACCGATACACAAGAAATGCGAGCAAACGTGGTACCGATACACAAGAAAGGCTATCGTAGCAACGAGCAAACGTGGTACCGATACACAAGAAAGGCGAGCGTAGCAACGAGCAAACGTGGTACCGATACACAAGAAATGCGAGCAAACGTGGTACCGATACACAATAAAGCGATCGTAGCAACGAGCAAACGTGGTACCGATACACAAGAAAGGCGATCGTAGCAACGAGCAAACGTGGTACCGATACACAAGAAATGCGATCGTAGCCACGAGCAAACGTGGTACAGATACACAAGAAATGCGATCAAACGTGGTACAGATACACAAGAAAGGCGACCAAACGTGGTACAGATACACAAGAAAGGCGACCAAACGTGGTACCGATACACAAGAAAGGCGATCAAACGTGGTACAGATGCACAAGAAAGGCGATCAAACGTGGTACCGATACACAAGAAAGGCGATCAAACGTGGTACAGATACACAAGAAAGGCGATCAAACGTGGTACCGATACACAATAAAGGCGATCCATAAAAGTGTCGTTCTATTTCACTTATGAGTTGTATTAGCAAATTATTTGAAACAAATCATTGCCAATTATCGTATGATTTATATCCAGTCGAACCACATTTTAACCCAACACCAGTCCGGCTTTGTGCAAACCGACAGTTGTTGACTTAACGAGGGCATGATATTCGGTTATTATTTTTCAACATCAGTAAAGCATTTGACACAATGTGGCACAACGGTTTATATTATACTAAACTTCATAAAGTATAGGAATTCGTGATAATCTATTACAATGTTTCAGATCATATATATCTAATCGTCAGCAGCGTGTTGTGCTACGCTCCGGCCAATCAAAATGGGGAAGATCAGCACATGATTACCCCCAGGATATATATTGGGATTTGGGTCATATTCTTTGTTGTTTTCATAAATGGCATAGTTGCAAATAGTACATGTAACATTTGCCCCTTTGCCGACGACATCTCCATGGCATTTACTAGCGATGATCCTCATACTGGATCGATAGTGCTACAATAGGATATGTACAAACTTCAAGTCTGGTCTTCTACGTGGCATGTTAAATTTAATGCGCTCAAGACAGAAGCATTGACATGCTCCCACAAGCGTTTCCCACTTAATCACCCAACCATGGATATGAACCAACAGCCCATCAACACGTCGAAGTACATAAACATCTTCGCATTGTTCTCATAATGTTCTCATAATAAAAGCTTGATGGGGGGGGGGGGGTCATATTGAAGAAATGACTAAGATCGCGTGGAAACGCATCTCTCTACTGGGGAAATACCGATTCTATTCAGACCGTACAGCTCTCGTAAAAACTATGATAGAATAGAAGACATACAATACCAAGCAGCTCGAATTGTGGCGGATGTCACCAGATCAGTCAGTAATTGTACACTTCTGTTAGAAACTGGGTGGGGAAACACAAACTAAACTATCACAATTTAGTTTTATAAAATGGTGTACGGTCAGACACCGACTTATCTTAGAACGCTAGTAGTACCCCCCCCCCCCCCACACACTCACGGACAAATATCCAGGCGTGAACCTAGACAATGCAATATAGCTTTGACTATGAATATCACAGAAGATCATTGTTTCCACCAACAAATGGAATAATCTTGATACAGACATAATTAAGATGGATTCCCTATCATCATTTAAGAGTTCCCTCAAACTGAATATGAAGAAAGCGATAAATTGATTTATTAAACGTATACAAGTGAAGCCCAAATACTCCACGCCCGGCTAATATTTAACTGTGGCCACCTAAACCTAAATTACTGTCTCCGACCAATCAAGGTGTGTTCTGTTGTGAAATCGAGGCTCATAACACTATCTACTTGAATGTGTTAGATACCGCTCCCAACTCTGGTGTGGTTCCGCTGCAATTTTACTGGAAGATCACCTTAAAATGTTCATATATAGAAGTCCAAAAAGGTATCATTCAGACCAAACATTTTAAATGATATCACCAAGCAATTCTCCGCTGAGCCACACACTCATGGGTATCGAACGAATCAATGACTGTCACAATAAGAAACGATACTGGACTACATATATATTACAGCGCGATTTCTTGTGATGTGGCGTCGGATAGGAGGCAATGCCAGATTCCCAAACCAGTGTATGGTCTCATACAACAGCCACTGTAAACACACAAACCACTCCCGTATAACCCCAAAATCAGTACATATGAAATGACTTGAACTTCATGGGAAACCATACTCGCCACACTCTTCCAAACAGCCAATACTCCAAGGATTATATACCAAGCAATATGTAATCGGGGTTCGCGATGATGTTCGATTGAATATCAGAATATAGGATATCATATAATCACATATCCCATAATATGCGAAATATAGGGAATTATCGAAATATGAAATACAACGAAAATGCGAAATACGAAATATAGCAAAATAGCGGAATAAAAAATGCAGCGAAATAGCAAATAGAGCGAAATATAAAAATAGGAAATAAATTATTAACGAGTTAACGGAGATATCTGAAGAAGTGTTTTAACGAAATAACGGAAATGTTTGAAGAAGTGTTATTAAACGGACACTGGGTAATTACAGCGGGTAAATTTGTAAAACAAAAATATATCAACTTTGTACTTATGTCAGTTATTGGTAGCTCTCAAATAACGAAATGGCGTGTGTTGAAACAAACCTGGTAACCATCGTTATGTAAACAAAACTGGTAACCATCGTTATGTAAACAAAACTGGTAACCATCGTTATATAAACAAACCTGGTAACCATCGTTATGTAAACAAACCTGGTAACCATCGTTATGTAAACAAAACTGGTAACTATCGTTATGTAAACAAAACTGGTAACTATCGTTATGTAAACAAACCTGGTATAGTGATTTATCAATAAACAGCGTTATGTAAACAAAACTGGTATAGTGATTTATCAATAAACAGCATTATGTAAACAAAACTGGTATAGTGATTTATCAATAAACAGCGTTATGTAAACAAAACTGGTATAGTGATTTATCAATAAACAGCGTTATGTAAACAAAACTGGTATAGTGATTTATCAATAAACAGCGTTATGTAAACAAAACTGGTATAGTGATTTGTCAATAAACAGTTGATCTCGTATTAAGTTCAAATATTTTAGTTCTCCATTGTTTACCGTCAAGTTTTGTTTAAACGTTGGCAACGGTAATGCCATGGTAATAGTATAATGTTTAAAATAGTTTCAATGTTAGAGAGTTATTAATGACCAGTTTTTATATCGATTAACCAAGTACTTGCTCAAACACGCTTTTAAACATTACAATATTACCCCAGTCATTTGTAAAAGCCAACCAATGAACCGGCTGCAGCCATTGCAGGCACTGCTTTAGTTTGATCAGAACATGCTCTGATACTCATCAGTATGACAAACTGACTGATACTCGTTTAACGTATGAGTGATGCGACGCCGACATAGTACGAGCGACCTTCCTCAAGGGTCACAATTTGGCGCGGGATTTGAAACAGCGAAAAATCCGACAATTGCAAAGCGGTCAATCCACTGCTGTGTGAAGACTCACAATAGACCAGCGACGCACTGCGAACCCATATCGTTGTGTTTACAGCGAATACAAGTCCGACACGCTAACCACTGGACCACGGAGCTCCATGTGTATTTTTTATGATAGTTGTTTTACAGAATTTTAAATAATTTATGCTACTTCGCGTGAACCCCCATGAACCCCCATGAACCCCCATGCGAAGGACCTTGAGTCTCTTCAATGGGTTTTATACAGTAAACAAATTAATTGTGGGAACATAACATGTGTGACTGTCAGCTGTTTTCCAAAATCGGTGTAATTACGGGACAAATTGCAATGGCGACATTCCGAACAGAATGTATTTAGGAAGAAGTTCGTAATTATCTTGAAAAAATCAATTTTTACAAGGTTATATTGGATCAAATTAGGAGAAAAAAAATAGTTACTTTGCCTATCAATTGATGTTACATTGGTCAATGTATTTAACTTTCGCAGAAGTCTCAGGGTACCAGATACATTGCGCGCAATTTAAAAGAACGTATTCCCAATTTGATGCCCATGGATACACACGGTTACTTAGGGTACGTTCATACGCTGGCAATATTGCACCGCAAACTGCAAAAATGCCAGCTGCAAAATTGCCAAAACGGATTAATTTCTCCCAGTTGTCAACAAATCAGCGTTAGTTGTGATCAATGTACGACAGCGGTTATTTGCGTGATTGGTGATATCGCTGATATTAAGAACACGATACTTAGGCCATTCATAATAATGTTAGGATCACATATCAAAATGAGAGGATATGGTGATTCCCCTTTCTCTATAAGGGAACTAGGGGAAGGGGGTTGGTAAAATGGACACAAACTTCACCAAGCGTATATTATATACGCTTGGTGAAGTTTGTGTCCATTTTACCAACCCCCCTTCCCCTAGTTCCCTTATTTCTGACTTGAGAACTACCATTTTCGGGACTATTTATATCACGTCATTAGATTCCTCGTGTATAACTGAGAAGCGTATACATGTCAGTATAATTAAGGGTGTATGACAATCGCTGAGAACAAACTGTTTTACCAATCCCCTCCGCGATACACAATTCGTACCAAGGACAACACGGACACTAGCAAGTATTGATAGTGGCCTCGTTTTGTGGTCACCGACAAAGAGGTACACGCCGTTATCATCGATCACCGGCAAAGAGGTACACGCCGTTATCATCGATCCCTTTACCCAACAAACCGGCCAAAACCGGCCAAATAAAGCTTCAACAGCCTAAAATATCTTCGGTCTGTCTCAATAGAACCATACACATATGGATATCATTGGAACCGGCACCTTGACCACATTGTGATAGTTACAGTTATACCCTGTGCCAATGCATTCTCTTATATATGCGAGTCGACCATAGGTCGCCTCGCATATATAAGAGAATGCATTGGCCTAAAAAAATTCTTTTTTTAACACTTTTTACCATTTTTTCTTACATTCTTTAACAATTTTATAATTTTTAATGTGTTAAGCCAATGCATTCTCTTATATATGCGAGGCGACCTATGGTCGACTCGCATATATAAGAGAATGCATTGGCACAGGGCCCTTCTGTTGGGCAAAGAGGTACACGCCGTTATCATCGATCACCGTTGATTGTTGTCACCAGCCACGACGGAGCACGAACTAGTCGGTAGCCGGCAAAAATGCCAGCTAACTAAACGACCATCGGGCATGGCATTTTTGCAGTTTGCAGTGCAATTTTGCCAGCGTATGAACGTACCCTTACGGTTACGTTATCTATCAACTGATGTTGTTACATTGGTTACTTTATAATTTTGTCTCAGAAATATCTGAGTATACACTGGGTACAAATTAAAAAAACATGCCCTACCTGACCAAATTTACAGCCTATGCATGGCTACACGGGGTACATATGGTTACTTCTGGTTGCACTACCTATCAATTAATTACATTGGTTAACATTTTGTATTATTGTTTTTCTCCAAAGAGTGCATGTGATATAGTTATCAATATAAAAAGCCGACTGCTTTAAAGGTGGATTATCTCTTTGTAAACGTGTATGATATAGTTACCGGGGTATAACATATTAGATCTGAATCGAAGACTCCTGTCCGGAAATGCTTCTATCGATTAATATTCATTTTATTTCGAATATTTTCTGGTTTAAAAAGGTGTGGTTGTTTAGCTAATGAAATGTTATGGTGTAATTTTGTCACAAATAAACATTAATTATACTCATTATCGCTTATAACTATGGAATAAACAATACAACCAATCAATCTGGGACATTTTGACGTTCGGTACGTAGCCATAGGAACAGCCTAATGCTCTATGTTGCTATATGATATCACCCGAATGGACTGTTCTAAAAATAGACAAATAAACGGTCCCAATAAAATATTCGAAATAAAATGAATATTAATTGATAGAAGCCTTTCCGGACAGGGGTCTTAAGTTCATATTTATTATTTTATACACACGCAACTATTTCAAATTTGTTATTTAAAGAGATAATCCATCTTTAATCCCCATGTTCATGCTTTAATCTTCATGTTCATGCTCGCTTGTGTTACATTCCGATCCAAGTTCTGGGGATTCAACTAGTTCGATAAATAACAGAAATAATTTTATGCGAAGTTGATAGGCCATAGTAAATTTATAGAATAGGGAAACGCCGGGTATTCAGCATGTAACAGTATATAGCTTTCGTTGTTAGTCTGTTCCTGATATCGTAAAGAGAGTAGAGGTTGTATCGCTTCTGTGCCAAAACATTAAAATATACAGTCTGAAAATCGTTATGAATACGTTCTTACCGTACTTAATATTTTAAGCATAGTAGATCACAAGACTCAAATTTTAGTAGCATGTTTTGAACAGGAGACATTTTCTAAAAATCGAAATTAAATTGAGATGTAGAATTCTACTGCTGATATTACTATCTGGTACATGTATAATCATTAGCTTATAAGTTCAAATAAATTCTTGTTGGTTGGACAAAATTTTGTTGTCTTGGAACAAGGGTGCCAAATTACACAAACAGTGTCGATTCCAAAAACAAATTCACCAACAGACAAAGCTTGCACTAGTTAATTCTTCCATGACTGGAGCTTCCTGAAATTTTGCGAAAACCCTGCTTGTGGCAACATATTCTCTTATGGGGAGCCTCGCATATATAAGAGAATACATTGGCATTTAACCTGTAAGCCAGTGCTTTCTCTTAGATATGCGAAGCTTTCCATGGCAGACTCGCATATATAAGAGAATGCACTGGCACGTGGTCTTTAATTATGAGCCTTGGAATAAGAGTCTTAACAACAGAAAAAGTACTTTTCGGTGACCCAAGCGTCTCTTATGAAACTAATACTGAATTATTTAAGATAGTACAGTCATATATCAATGCTACCAAGAGATTCGAAGAATGACCTTAATCGTATATTAAAACCTCAAATAGTGCTCTTCAATTCAGATGGATATGTGGTAGAGAGTCCCTTCATGTCGCCAGTGGATCACGGATGACGGTTTTTCTCCAAATTTACTTGCTTTGATTGTTTTTGTATCGTGCTGTAATTGTCGTCTTTTGTATGTATATCTATTATTTGTAACATTTGTAGGGAGAGGAGCAACCGTAAGTTTTGCAACTTGTGCTCTGATCCCTTAAGCTGAGTTTAGCTTAATAAATATGTTTAAACTAATTATGAGGCAGCAGCGCAACTCTCGTCATGAAACTCAGTGTTAAGTTCTCCAGCTCTGCGGTATCTTGAGTAACTGAGGTACAGACATTACTGTGTCATGTGAATCCATCCAATCGCAGTACGATGTTAGCTTATTGCATCTCGGAAACAGGTGTAGCCCATTGACATCAGGATCAGGTTAAATTGCACGGAGTCCGGAACAAACTACGCGTTCGATTGGCTGGGGCAAACAGCAGGGATCGCCATTAGTTTGGAAAATATTACGTGACTTTACTTCAGTGCCAACCAAACACAGATTCCACGCACCTGTTGTCTGCTTGGCTGCGGACACACGTATCACAGTAGTGATGGCATCGTAGGTGTGACAATTTATTATTGTGGAGTTTGGTGACAATTGGTTGTCAGAATTGATATGCCATAGCAAGCCATGTCACCCTCTGCAAATTCGCACAATGAGTCTACCAAGCTCTACCAGCGACGGTCGATCTCTCAAGGATGTATCAACCTGAATGTCTTGTCGCTGTTGATCTTTACTCAACACGCATGCGGTGTTATATTTTGCATGCTAACACACCAGTCCACTTGATAACTTAATGAATAACCCATCACTGTCAACAGCCATGATTGTTCTTACTATTGAAATTAATATAAGTAGATAAACAAGCATGCATTGAGATCATATAAAAAACATACCACATGCATGATATGTGAGTCGATGAGGAATTGCCACCAGGCCACGGTCAAACACAATTATGGACGATCTGTCGTGCAATTATATATATCGTAGCGAATACAATTTAGCAAAACGTAATGAGTAGAGATCAACCTTGGTGAAACACAATGGGTTAATTGGTCCAGTCTACTCATTGTGCGGAAAATCAGCGGGCGACATGGCTAGCTATGGTATAGAATTATGACGGACCCAACTCCACCATAATAAATTGTCACACCTACTATGCCATCGCTACTGTGGTCCGTGTGTCCGCAGCCATTGGCGCTAACCAGGTTTGTCGGGTAGCTGTACTAGATAATCTGGGTTCACACAAGAGGGCCAAACTTCAGTGCTCGCATCAATTGGGGGGAACAGGCTGTCCACGTGGTGGTGGGAAATATGCTTCTATCGTTGTCTACTTGCATGTGATGTGGAATAGGAGTCTGTCGTTGCCCAGGTGGTGATGGGGGAACAGGTTTTTAACTTTGTCCATGTGGTGATGGGAAATAGGCTTCTATGTGTGTCCATGTGGTGACGTGGGCATGCTTCTATCGTTGCCCACGTGGTGATGGGGAAATAGGTTTCTGTCTTTGTTCACATTGTGATGGGGTAATATAATTATATCTTTATACACAAAACGATGCTGAACACATTACATAAGTTGCTTTTGTTTTCATTCTGTTTTACCATTTTCTCGAATATTGCATTGTTACGATGTTGCCAGCATGACGTCAGTTCCGGTACATTCTTGTCATGCTAGATGAAATAACGAAAGAATATCCCACATCATTGTACAAATCAAAGTTTCAGTACATTATAATTTGACAATCAAATGCTTGTTTAAAATAGGCGAGTTAACACTGAAAGTATGTGCGGTTATCAACATTAGGGTGAACAACGAATTGTCAATGCAGAAAGCGACCAGCTGAGCCTCTGATTAGCAGAACATGTATGTTAATAATTATTTGATTCACTGCTGTTGAAATGTCAGTATGATTCTATCTTTGTTCGCCAAACGATTCTGAACATATTAAATAAGTGCTTTGGTTTTCATTCTGTTTTACTCTTTTCTCGAATTGTGTGACGATGTTGCCGGCATGACTATTCATGTTGTCCTTACTTTTTTTGGAATCATATCCTGATTTGCGAAGTTTTATTATGCATGATTTCTTTCAGATTATGTCGCTTTCTTTTCTATTTTGTTTATTTTTTCTGTCGGTTTTATCACCACCTCCCCCAACTCTTGCGTTGTGAGCATGTCGTATAATGCATGGCTTCAGTTGGATTGGTTCTCATTCTGTTTTCTTCTCACGATTACATTACTGTGGGTTGTTACTAACCTACATACCATTGTAATTCCACACATACTCTATGTTATAGCATCATGTTTGCGGATATTGTTGGATTCACAGAGTTAGCTACATATTGCACTCCACCCGACCTGGTCCAGAACCTTAACGAACTGTTCGCTAAATTCGACGACCTGGCCAAGGTTAGTATGTGAGCAGCTGTCTAATTATTAATATAGCGAATGGTCAATGGATTAATAATTGTTCAGCGTTTACTGCACGGCAAATTAGAATAACAATATTGTATTCGCCGTTCGGGATAATGAGAGAGCGATGAATTATCTTCGCCGTTCGGGATAATGAGAGAGCGATGTATTATCTCTTCGTGCATGACCAATGAAAAGGGTCACGATATTATAGAACGTGTGGTGTCATTTCTAGCCAAAGCGCCTTGTGGATCGGGTCAGCTCCAAATCATTTATAGTAAACGCATATAATGTGTCACTCGATCACGATCATAGTGTTCTTGAACATTTTGTATTTGTTAATATATATTTCTAAATTATTTAGTGCATGCACAAGTTTTTGTTGCACAATAGATCAATTAGAATGAATGTCCGAACAATCGAGCTGCGTTAGAGAGCAAGTTTTCATCGTTTGTCCCCCAAGAGGTTTTTCGTTGGTTTTTCCTAACCGCGAACGCAGATAAATTAGTATGTAGTTTTTGATTTGTAACATATTTATTGTGTCTCCCAATATATACAGTATTGACAATTAAATGATGATGTGGAGGTAATGAATGATGATGGAGTAACCACTGGGGATTGGCGCACAAGTTATGCAACTTAGATTATAAAGCTCCTCTACCCGAAGGATGTAGTTAACCTGTTTGTGAACACGTGCTCGTCTCTTAACTTGTAAGCATTTATACCAATACATGCCGATGTCGACTCCTAGTGGACTCCGGCGCGGCTTGATGGCAATAATGGTGTTGTGTCATTATTGGAGAATTGAGAATACGACGAATTTCTCATATTTGCAGAAATCTCATTTCCTCCCACCTGTGAATTCAACATATTTTGTTCTGCTAATTTGATCTGTATGAACCTTTTTTAAACTAAAGCACCAACCTATGTTGAATCCGATAGGAAATGTTCAGATAATAACCATAGGTCGTTTGTTGGACGTATAAACTAAACATTTCTCTCAATAAATAGGGCTCCTTCTGCACTTTTATTTATCTGTCGTCTGCTTTTATAACCTTAATAGCCATCCAAATGAATAATATACCATTCCAATTTATATTTATAAAACTGAGTGGGAGAATCTATTTAGTATAGAATGTGTTAACCCTTTCTATACTGAATGGATTCTCTCATTCAGTTATTAACCCTTTCAGTGCCAGGTCCGATTTTTGTATCAACCCATATACCCTGTGCCAATGCATTCTCTTATATGTGCGAGTCGACTAACAATTTTTCATCATTTGTTATTATTTTTTACAATGTTTTACAATTTTAATAATTTTTTCTTATATTCTTTAATATACTTATTTTGTAGCTTTAGTGCCAGGGAACGTTTTTCATGGGCATCAAAATTACTACTATGAATACTTGGTGATAGTTTTGAGTTATAACATGCCCCTAAGGTTTTATCCAGTTTGTTTTAAAATTTGCTATAGCATGCTTAAGCATACCCAACAAAAATTCAACCCAAAACAAACTTTAAACTTTAATTTTTAGTTTTATTGAGGGCCGATTTTACAGAAACCGCAAATTAGGGCCGATGAGATCAGCCCCTGGCACTGAATGGGTTAAACTCGGAATCTTGTCTGAATTGTATGTGCTGTATGTTGAATTACATAGGGAAATAATAAACGAATCAGAAAATTGTGATATGTGCATGCTTTGAGCAAAACAAAATATTTCTATAAACTAAATTAACCCTTGCTATACTAAATGGATTACCCCATTTAATCATAAAAATTATACATTGGAATGATCTTTTATTCATTTGGAGGGTCGTCCTTGTGATAAAAGCAGACGATATTTAAATAAATGTGCAAATAAAACCCTATTTATTGAGGAAAATGTTTAGATAATAAGTTCAACAAACACTTCCAATGGGATAACTACTCATCACTGATGCTTTAGTATAGACGGGTTAAAATTGAGAGCTAGTAAATCATTCGGACCCCCCCCCCCCAAACTGTACCTGATATTGATAACTGGCACGCATTGGTTTATTACTTAGTATAGATTAATTTTGGTCGAATTAATTGTTTTGATAGGAATATTTAATTGGTTTTGTCTTGAAAACCTAGAAGTTTTGTTTGGGAAGAAGTTTGCTAAATTGCAAATACAGTATGTTTTCAGAAAAAACCAAACAAACCACTAATTTAGATTTAGTTTTGAAACAAAAATGACATGGTTATCCATTCTGAAACGGGCCTACGTGTTAGCTATCTCTGCGCGACCTTAATCATTTCATGACTGGATATGCACTGGTGTAGCAGTAAAGATCATGTGGCAGAGCATTCTCTTATATATGCGAGTCTCACATAGGGAGACTCGCATATATAGGAGAATTCACTGTAAAGGTCAAGGTAAATGTTGTTAAGACCAATGTATTCCCATATATATGCGAGGCTCCTTATGGGAGACCGGGAAAAATACCTGTAACATACGAGCATGCAAGCACAACATTAAACAAGCTCATATATAATTATTGACACCGCTTTTTTCTATCTACTGTTTTGGTCGAAGAATCGTGGACGCTCTTAATAAGAGGCGATCAATGGACATTTTGATAGGCTGACAAATAATGAGTGGGTGTTAAAACTTCCGCTTTTTAGAGTCGACATATGGTCATCAAAACATCGTGCAGCTATTGACCCCATGAGTTCGACCTAACTATTGTGTTCTGGTATAGAATACGTACAATGGCGGTTATATAATGTCAACTCGTCCTGAACATCATTAAGTGCTCTATATAGATTTCCAATGAATACAGTATAGCTTGAAGAGGTATATTTGTGTGCGAATATCTAGTTTTTGAACATTACATGCCATTGATATCGATTCTGAAACAAGCCGTCTTATCGCCCCCTTAAAGATACATAATCCGAATTAACCTCTTTAAAAGTTTGCTCAGCTGCTGAAAGTTAAAGTCAAACATCCTAGGTGTACGTTCAGACGACGGCAAATCTGCATCGCAAGTTTACATGCAATTCGGCGTAGAGGGCTGTAGTGCGCTAGGATATCAACTACTCATAACATAACATGCACACGTCTCACTGTTTGTATCATATGTTGTGAGACGTATGTAATTCCATTACGCTCGCTTTTGTGACATCTCGGCCCGGTTTCGGGAATCAACATTTTTACCGTTAATTACTCCCAATCAACATATATAACGTTAATTACTCCTGCGCGAGCTTTAGTTGCTACAGAAAATCTGTTTTAAAGTAATATTAACATGTATTTAGAACAAAAGATTCATCAACAAAGAACATTCTGTATTATTCAATTTTTGATATGGTAACAATAAAGAGAGTTTCCCTCACATCAAAGCGAAAACATGAAAACAGCTGGAAAATGTCTATGAGTTTGGCACATTTGTTGAGAGCAAATAACGCACACGTAAAGTCTGTAGATAGGATCTTCGGGTATTTCTCAACCTTAAATATATATCACTCAAATTGCTTAGACAAAATTGCATATTTGAGAGGCTCCGGCGAGCTCTGTTGGTTTGACATTTCTAATGTTTTCTTTTCTTTTATGTGTCATATTTCAGAGATACAAGCAGACCCGTGTCAACATTCTCGGAGATTGCTATCAATGCGTGTGTGGGGCGCCTAACCTAAATCCCGAACATGCATCCCTGTCAGTCCAAATGGGGCTCATGGTCATCAAGGCAATTCAGTGAGTACTTAGTGTTTATAAGCTGTCCAACATATACCCCGACCATGCATCACTGACAGTCCATATGGGGCTCACGTCATCAAGGCAATCAGTGAGTACTTACATGTGAATATGTTGCGCAGCTTAAATCCGGAACAACATGCATCCATGTCAGTCCATATGGGGCTCACCGTCATCAAGGCAATCAGTGAGTACTTACATGTGAATATGTTGCGCAGCTTAAATCCGGAACAACATGCATCCATGTCAGTCCAAATGGGGCTCACGTCATCAAGGCAATTCATTGAGTACTTAGTGTGTATACGCTGCCCAACCTATACCCACACCATGCATCACTGACAGTCCATATGGGGCTCACCGTCATCAAGGCAATTCAGTGAGTACTTACATGTGAATATGCTGCGCAGCTTAAAACCGGACATGCATCCCTGTCAGCCCGTATGGCCCAGCTTAAACCACGAACACGTATCCATGTCGTGGGCCTCACTGTATTCAAGACAATTCAGTGATCTCTTACATGTGTATATGCTGCGCAGCTTAAATCCCGAACACGCATCCCTGTCAGTCCGTATGTGGCTCACTGTCATCAAGGCAATTCATTGAATACTTTACACCTGTATATATGCTAACCAAAAACATGCATTTACACGTTATTCCATTGATATAGTAAGATCAAATTGGAAGCTCGTTCCTTTTTTTTTTCATAGTTATATAATCATATAAGATTTGACACTATGGTCGTTTTTGCCATATAATATTGTAATATCAAGTTGAACATACACTCTAATCGTTATTCGATAGATATAGTTAAATCAATTTGGACACTCTGGCCCTTTTGATCATACTAGTAGATATGGTAAGATCAGTTTGCTCCGTTTGCACGTGAAAACTCTGATGCAACCCAGAACTGCAGTCTGTTCTACCAAAAACCCGCATTATCTGCTTATAATATAATTAATTATAGGTCGATAATCTGCATAGAATCGCATCGTTTTTGAGTCGATAGTGAACTGAAAATGAGAGCATTTTGGTCACAGTATCGCCTCATAATTACTTCAGTATAGGTTCATTGTGTGCGGACAATGACACAAATAAACAACTCACGCGGTGTGTTTTCTTGTGGCCCTCGCCGTAAAACGGAATAACGGATATAAGTCCATTATTCTGCTTAGTTCATAATCAAATAATCCAATATGAACCTATTTGCACATTATAGGTCGATTATGGGCGTATTTGCGTAAGGAAATGTTGTGCACTGACATGCCGCAATAACTCGGTGAAATCAGTACCGACGAACTTAGTGTTTCTTGTATTGCGCTTGACAGTGAGATACACAGTGGAAGATCGACCAGCTGGTACCTTGATTGTGTTGATATTTTCGATGGTCTCGACACCAGAGATTAATAGGATCAGTTAAGCTAATTGCCAGACGATTTACTGTGGAGCTTAGTTTGAAGTCCCAGACACAGACGATTTACTGTGGAGCTTATTTTGAAGTCCCAGACACAGACGATTTACTGTGGAGCTTAGTTTGAAGTCCCAGACACAGACGATTTACTGTGGAGCTTAGTTTGAAGTCCCAGACACAGACGATTTACTGTGGAGCTTAGTTTGAAGTCCCAGACACAGACGATTTACTGTGGAGCTTAGTTTGAAGTCCCAGACACAGACGATTTACTGTGGAGCTTAGTTTGAAGTCCCAGACACAGACGATTTACTGTGGAGCTTAGTTTGAAGTCCCAGACACAGACGATTTACTGTGGAGCTTAGTTTGAAGTCCCAGACACAGACGATTTACTGTGGAGCTTAGTTTGAAGTCCCAGACACAGACGATTCGTCAGTTTGGTTTATATTTACGCATTGTGTACGGCTTGGCATTCTAGTACATGACAAATCAGCCAAGCCTGTCTCTGCAGCAGATAGATATAACATTTCTTCAGTCAGATATAGCTCATAACATAATTTACAGAGAACTATCTATATACAGCTTCACAATAGACTCGTTTGTTTCAAGGATGTTGGGTAATGTCATTTGAACCTTCATGAGTTGAAACTTCCCAATTTTAAGCAACAATTATACAACTTCAATCATAGTTATGTCTGTTGAAAGAAAACGTACAGCGTTTGAACTCCCGCGGGCGAACGTCTATACCACAAAACAATTTTCATTTCTGCTTGGTATTAACCCTTTACCCAACAAACCGGCCATACACGCCCAAATAAAGCTTCAACAGCCTAAAATATCTTCGGTCTGTCTCAATAACACCATACAAATATGGATATCATTGGAACCGGTTCATTGGCCACATTGTGATGGTTACAGTTATGCCCTGTGCCAATGCATTATCTTATATATGCGAGTCGACCATAGGTCGCCTCGCATATATAAGAGAATGCATTGGCCTAAAAAAAAAATTAACACTTTTTACCATTTTTTCTTACATTCTTTAACAATTTTATCATTTTAAATATGTGTTAAGCCAATGCATTATCTTATATATGCGAGGCGACCTATGGTCGACTCGCATATATAAGAGAATGCATTGGCACAGGGCCGTTCTGTTGGGTAAAGGGTTCTGCAAGTTTTATTAAATCGCAATACGTAATAAGTCCACAAATCAACTGCTATAATCCTGATTGGAATTACAAATGTAGTGAATGTTACTTCTAATATTTCCATTTTAAAACTGATCGGTCACCATTGGCCACCCACTTTCCATAATTCCTGTCTGTACCAATATCTGCGGGGATGTGGAAATCTAAATTCTAAATTTGAAATATATATTTATTTTATATTGAGAAGAATCAGATTCAGATTCAGATGTTTATTACGCATTTCGTCGCATTTGACATAACAGGCGATTCAATTTCAAACAGTGTACATAATACATAATATAAATGTGAGGTGACATAATATACATACACAATACACACAATATAGGTTGGAGTTATTAGTGTACTACATGTACTTGGTATATTGATTGAGGGTATAGCTATCAGATGTGGTGTTTAAAGTAAGTGGGTCGGGGTGTTGTGGGAGTCAACTGTCTTTTAACATAATACATAATATAAATGTGAGGTGACATAATATACATACACAATACACACAATATAGGTTGGAGTTATTAGTGTACTACATGTACTTGGTATATTGATTGAGGGTATAGCTATCAGATGTGGTGTTTAAAGTAAGTGGGTCGGGGTGTTGTGGGAGTCAACTGTCTTTTAACAGAAGTGTAACAGGTTATGGTGTTTATTTGTCCTGTTGTTTCTTCCACTACCATGGATGGCCATAAACCTTCGAACAGCATTGGAACAATTCGGTAATTTACAGTATTTCCATTCCTTAATCCTGCAAAGAACTGGCTAACCATTTTATTGCAGGTTTTAATGTTTTTTCATTAATGGATGTTTTTTTCATTTACTGACGAAATAATAGCTCATAGTTAGTGTTTTTTATTTTAACAATGAACTTGAAATTAAACAGTTGACTTGGACTTTGGCTGAATTTCTCCTCTGTATATTGATTCGTTTGCTGGGTTCTACAATTCAGCAGCGTGTCGCAAGTGAATTGACTGGGTGTGGATTATATGTGCTACCCACGTGTACAACACAGAACACTTCAGTGCATCTTTGTCGCACGTACTGACGACTGATCGAACACAATATCAGATTCCCACCATATCAGCAGAACACCCTTAATGCAGCTCACACATAGTGTCATAAATATAGGTTACTTACTCAAGTACGCAGTGCACTTACCAACCCCCATTAGGCATAATCGATTCACGTGTTATTTTATGACCAACTGAAGTAATGTATATAATGTTTGATTGTACTCATACAATATCGGTCTCGTTATTATTACATGGTAGGGGCCTACTTAATATACTTTTTTTTATTAATTAGATATCACATTTTTTGCCAGAACGTCCTCATATGTTTTAACTGGTTTCACTCGAACAAACATAAATTATTTATAGAATAACATCTACCAATTATAGAAACGATGTTTTTAATCTAGAAATTCTGGTTAACGTCATTTGCTTCAAATACATTGTGCGCACCACATATATATTGTAATCATAATATAATCACATAATTGCATGTAATCATATATGCGTGTATCATACAATGATACCATAACTGTTGCAATATATATTCTCATGATCAACTTTTTCAAAAGCCAATATAATCGAATATCTACTTTACTAAATTTGGGTGGGAGGGTGGCCCAACTTTGAAAGCTGAACGTAAATGAACACTAAAATCTTCGTTTTAGAACAATCGAGAAACGCGTGCTGACTCTATTCAATAGCAATCAACGCTTCTCGTGCGCGAACTACTGTCGCCAATCACCCAGATATGCCCCATCGATTTAACCCATGTTGAACCAATATTTTATATTAACCCTTTCAGTGCCAGGGGCCGATCTCATCGGCCCTAATTTATGGTCTGTAAAATCGGCTCTAAAAAACTATTATTTTTTTTTGGGTTGAATTTTTTTGGGTATGCTTAAGCATGCTATGGCGAATTTAAAAACAAACTGGATAAAACCTTAGGGGCATGTTATAACTCAAAACTATCACCAAGTATTCATAGTAATAAGTTTGATGCCCATGATAAACGTAAGATTCCCTGGCACTAAACCTACAAAATAAGTCTGTTAAAGAATATAAGAAAAAAATATTAAAATTGTAAAAAATTCAAAACAATAATAACAAAAGGTGAGCGAGCATACTAACATCGCTAACAAACAATATATAATACAGAGCGAGCATACTAACATCGCTAACAAACAATATATAATACAGAGCGAGCATACTAACATCGCTAACAAACAATATATAATACAGACAAATCAGCCAAGCCTGTCTCTGCAGCAGATAGATATAACATTTCTTCAGTCAGATATAGCTCATAACATAATTTACAGAGAACTATCTATATACAGCTTCACAACATACTCGTTTGTTTCAAGGATGTTGGGTAATGTCATTTGAACCTTCATGAGTTGAAACTTCCCAATTTTAAGCAACAATTATACAACTTCAATCATAGTTATGTATGTTGAAAGAAAACGTACAGCGTTTGAACTCCCGCGGGCGAACGTCTATACCACCAAACAATTTTCATTTCTGATTGGTATTAACCCTTTACCCAACAAAACGGCCAAAAACGCCCAAATAAAGCTTCAACAGCTTAAAATATCTTCGGTCTGTCTCAATAACACCATACAAATATGGATATCATTGGAACCGGTTCATTGGCCACATTGTGATGGTTACAGTTATGCCCTGTGCCAATGCATTCTCTCATATATAAGAGAATGCATTGGCCTAATAAAATTGTTAAAGAATACAAGATTTTTTTTTGTTTAATTTGTAAAAAATTGTTAGGCCAATGCATTCTCTTATATATGCGAGGCGACCTATGGTCGACTCGCATATAAAAGAGAATGCATTGGCACAGGGTATATGGGTTGATACAAAAATCGGACTTGGCACTGAAAGGGTTAACACCCTTATCTCCAAATCATTCTTGGTTGAACTTCAATAAAGTAATTTATCAATATATGTGAATATCGCTTCATTTTCCCTTAAACCGAGTAAACTAATTTAGGGCATCACCAATCAAGAGTAATATTATTTTACGACATCACAAATATGAGTAATATGGTTTTACGACATGCCATAAATCTACTTCACTTCTAAATAACGTGTAGATATTGATTTGTGTGACGTCATTCGAATGAAAGAGTTGTCAGTTACTAAAAGAGGCGATCTAAATAATAAATAATATAAATTGGTTGATTTGATATTATAGGCCTGATGTCAGACCTTCGGTTACACCGGGACCTAATATAAAACCAACCAAGTAATATCATATAAATATACACGCGAAAATTCCCATAACACCAAACAATAATCATCAAGCTTGGTTATGCATATGAAAATCGTTCAGTGTTATAATGTCAGTCGATTGTATTCGTTCGCCCAGTTCGAGCTCATGTTGGTTGAGAGAGCGAAGCCCACATATAATCAAACTGAGACCGTTCAAAAATGATAATGGTTGAGTGATGGTGGTTGAGACGACGAGGATGAAGATGATGATGAAATTTTATATGTCACAACGGTGACAGTGGAGGCGGACACATTGCAGAGACTGGGTGATCTCTCTGCTGCATATCTCTACCATAGTGCACCAGTCATACTTCCTTTCTGACTCTGTCACCGGCTGGGTACTAGTCTGGTTTCTATATTTAGCACGGGAGTTTCCAGCAAAATTGGCGAAAACCGGTCGCCCGAATGTCAAATTTCTTATGTGCTTTGAGAACAATTCCCGCACTAAAAACAATTTTCGCAAGCTACTCGTCAAAATTGCAGAAAATAAGAACTATTGTGTTCGACTCGTCACGCATGTTGTCGTGACATTGTCGTCCATGTGCGTTTATACTTTTGTGTTGATAAAATAATCAGAGAACCAACTCACACCGTTTGGCAATATAGTTCTTTGCTTCTAGTGGGACTTTTCCAAACTTAAGGTACGAAATTACAAAAATTTGAATCGCTATTTTGTGTTTAAGAAGGGCAGCATGTTGCTCTACTCGCTTAGTATATATCTTAATATCGCGGAAGTTCACCAAATGTGGGTGAAATGTCGCCGGTAGCAGCTGTCTTACCGAGTTATCAAGGGAGGTAAACCCTGCATGTAGTTTGGCACGCATATAGACAGTTCAGAACCCTGGTACAAGCCCCATCGTGCACGAATTATGTTCCCTTTCTTCGAGTGGACAAGCATCTCCAGTGACCGATCCACCGGTGGTGACGATAATGTTGCTGTTGGTGATGATGGTGGAGATGCTGGTTGAGATGATGACGATGATTATGATGATGATGATGACGATGATGAACATGATGATTATGAAGATGATGATGATGGTGATGATGATGATGATGATGACGATGACGATGACGGTGATGGTGGTGGAGGTGGTGGATGTGGTGGTGATGGTGGTGGTGGTGACGGTGACGGTGGTGGTTGTGGTGGTGATGGTGTGTGGTGGTGACGGTGGTGGTGGTGGTGGTGGTGACGGTGGTGGTGATGGTGATGGTGGTGGTGGTGGTGGTGATGACGGTGATGGTGATGATGGTGGTGGTGGTGGTAGTGGTGATGATGGTGGTGGTGGTGGTGATGGTGGTGGTGATGATGATAATAAACAAGAATAAGAAGGTTATGATTTTCGTCCTCATTGTGTGTATGCTATTTTCGTTTTTAGGAGTCTGAGAGATACGACAGAGTCGGATATCAACATGAGGGTTGGTGTTCATTCTGGATCAATCCTTGCGGGTATCGTAGGTCACTCAC
The DNA here is from genome assembly GCA_032622095.1 of Siphonodentalium dalli. NCBI lineage: Eukaryota > Metazoa > Mollusca > Scaphopoda > Gadilida > Siphonodentaliidae > Siphonodentalium > Siphonodentalium dalli. Next base: position 279,389,782 of record CP136063.1, read on the forward strand.
AGTGGCGTTTAGATCTTATTGGACTCGACGTACAAATCACCAATGAACTCCGTAGGCACTGTCCATCCGCGTAAGTAATTGAGCTCAACTCAGGGACTCTTACTATTCTAAGAGGTGGCTCCATCTAAATAGCCAGCATTTGATGCCAAAATACTCTTCTTTCTTTAGACTGCTATCATATCAGATATCACATACATCGTGTAATGTATTGTATTTTTTTGGACGAGTTAAATAATGTTTACACTAAAGTTTTCATGCACGACCAAAATAATATTTATCACATTTTGACATAAGGCCTGCTATATAAGGATTAACTGTCATGTGGACTGTTTTTATGGAGATGTAACCGTGAGGTATAAGTGGACATAACTTGTGTAAAACCCGAAGGGTTTTACATACAAGTTATGACCACTTACCTCACGGTTACATCTCCATAAAAATAGTCCACATGACAGTTAATCCTTATATTTATATACACTTAGCGAAAAAGCCACTTTTGTAAATGTATTTAAATCGAAAAGTGTATCGTGACAAAAACAGCCCAAAATACCCAATAGCACCCTTGGCAAAAGTTAATAGGAACAATTTATCTTCATATTGAAACCCGATGATGTATTAAGTCAATCCTGCGCGAGTCCAAATGCGCCCAAAACATTGCGCGTTCGTCTTTCCAAACCCAATGACGTATCGATGGTGTTATGAGCTTGGTGTTATGATCCGTTGCGTATTCACCGAGAAATAACTGCAACTAGCCACGTGGGCGCCGACCAATCAGAATGCTGCATTTAGTGATGACAACACTTAGTATGTAACTATAGTAATTTGACGTTCTCCGTTCTGACTATTTAATAGAGACCCATTTATGTATTTAGATTGTTCACCATCAGGTTCTGATAGTATTTGCTATATAAACACCTCGACGTCAGTAAGTCCCCCCTCATATATTTAACTTTTTATATCAAGAATACTCATGTATAATTCCCATGTATAATTAGTATCACATGACTGATGAAGCGAGATAATCTGAAACCCAACAATTCTTTACCTACTACCTTATTTCTGGTGTTTAATAATACGGGCGGCGTTGGCGATGGGTATGCTGATAAAATATTCACCTCCGCCAAAATCCGCCATAAACAGAAAGAATACTAAAATATAGACAGACTTTGTTCTTATACCAATCAGAAATATGGCATAAACAGTATGTTATTGTCAGATGTTTTTCCTTTGTTGTGTAAACAAAAGCAAAAAACGTTACAGAACCTGGCTTTTGTTTATATCCGGATATGGTAAACATAAAGAGCGTTATTTGTTACCTGATATGGAAATAATAAAGAGTGTTTATATCAGTTGTGTGTGATTAACAGATATAATTGCGCTGTGTTATGTAAACAGAAGCACAACTTCTGTAACACGAGCATGCTCTTGTATACGTACACCATCGTACATCTTGACGACAATATACTATTTACGCGCTGATTATGTTTGGCATATGAACAAAACTATATATATATTTTAATATTCCTTCTGTTGATGGCGATTTGAACAAATATGAATTTTTCTGCAACGAATGCCGCCCGTGCCTTTAATATATCCAAATACTACTATATTTACATATTTTGTTTTCTCTTTCAGTTTCTTTCACTCAAATTCATACACAATTATTAAAATTTATAACCTGACGTAATTGGCACAAATATACGAAAATTAAATAATCATTGCTTGATGCAGAAATATCTAATCACAAATTCATAAACAAAATGGACGATTTGGAATGAAAGCACTAACAATCGCAGCACTGTTGTTGCATATAGACAAAACAAATACTTGCAAGTTGACTTGATGCGTCGTGTTTTGCTTGAGCGCCTCCCGGTGAGTAGATTGCCGTTTGCAAGACAAGGTGATACGTCGCGGGATGGGGTGGCATGTATTGTTCTCGGACACGACTAAAACAAGCACAATGTTAGATGTCGAATACGTTCCACGACAACATCAAATGTGACCCGCCATATCAAATCCAGTCGTAAGTCGGGATTTTTTTACCCTGTGCCAATGCATTCTCTTATATATGCGAGTCGACCTATAAGAGAATGCACTTGCCTAACAATTTTTTATCATTTTTTTTAAATAAATGTTTCTTACAATTTTTAGGACATCAAATAGAAAACATCATTACCCTGCAGGGAGCCCCACACATATATAGAAGCATATAGAAGAGTGTCGTCTGCTCATGTTTGCCTTGGGCTCTGTATGGGTGAAATTATAAAATTGTTAAAGAATACTGTATAATACTGCCATGTCGGTGCCCTTTTGCAGTAGCTGGGAATGTCATGACGTTTATTGTCAGTATCCACTCCATAGGTGGCGAATCACAATAGTTGTATTCACCTGTCATAACCAAGTATTCTGACATGTTATCATCCTCAAATGACGAAAATACATCAACATGTTCTCTCTGAGTGAAGTTCAGTGATTTTGTGTCTTCTTCTTTTTTGTGGGTGTGGAAAATTGACTCTTCCCTATTCAATAGATGTTAACCCTTTACCCAACAAACCGGCCAAAACCGGCCAAATAAAGCTTCAACAGCCTAAAATATCTTTGGTCTGTCTCAATAAAACCATACACATATGGATATCATTGGAACCGGCTCCTTGACCACATTGTGATAGTTACAGTTAGCCCTGTGCCAATGCATTCTCTTATATATGCGAGTCGACCATAGGTCGCCTCGCATATATAAGAGAATGCATTGGCCTAAAAAAAATCTTTTTACCATTTTTTCTTACATTCTTTAACAATTTTATAATTTTTAATGTGTTAAGCCAATGCATTCTCTTATATATGCGAGGCGACCTATGGTCGACTCGCATATATAAGAGAATGCATTGGCACAGGGCCGTTCTGTTGGGTAAAGGGTTAATAAAGCATACAATAACTCAACAAATCGCTACGCATAAGATATGTTGGCAACATATAAGAAATTATCTTCCCATAGTTTCATCATGTTTTGATAACCACATCTAAAGCTACCCTTGAAATAACAGGGGGACGTACGTTTTGATGCGTTTAAATTGTATTACATTGGTCCAATCTGACGTCAATATCGCCGGGCGATCCGTTGTATCCTATCACACTTATACTAGAGGTTGTATCCCTTTCAGCACATAATAAAAAGCCTATTTTCCCTTTCCCATTATTAGCTCAACTTTACTTTGTAAAGTTTGAGCTATTGCCATGGCTTTGTCGTCCGTCGTCCGTGTGTACGTGTGTGCGTGTGTGCGTGTGTACGTAAGGCGTCAACAATGCAGGCTACAGGTCGTACCTTTTGTCGGATCATTATGAAATTTGTCATAGCTGTTGACATCAACATTTAGACCAGAATAATTAATTTTGGGGTCATTCGGAAAAAAAAACATGGCCGCCAGTGGCCATATTGGATTTCAAAATTCAATCCATTAGCACGGGCTACAGGCCGTACTGTTTGTCTGATCTTCATGAAATTTGTCATGGATGTTAATATTGACATGTAGATGGGAACGAGTAATTTTGGGGTCATTCGGCCCAAAAACATGGCCGCCAGCAGCCATCTTGGATTTTACTCTTTGTATGACTAAATTCTTTAGCACGGGCTGCAGGTCGTACCTTTAGTCTGATCATCATAAAATTTGTCATGGCTGTTGAAATTGGAATGTAGATGGGAACGAGTCATTTTGGGGTCATTCGGACAAAAAACATGGCCGCCAGCAGCCATCTTGGATTTCAAAATTTAATCCATTAGCACGGGCCACAGGTCGTACTGTTCGTCTGATCACCATGAAATTTGTCATGGATGATAATATTGACATATAGATGGGAACGAGTAATTTTGGGGTCATTCGGCCAAAAAACCTGGACGCCAGCAGCCATCTTGGATTTTACTCTTTGTATGACTAAATCCTTTAGCACGGACTACAGGTTGTACCTTTAGTCTGATCATCATGAAATGTGTCATGAATGTTAATAATGACATGTAGATGGGAACGAGTCATTTTGAGGTCATTCGGCCGAAAAACATGGCCGCCAGCAGCCATCTTGGATTTTACTCTTTGTATGACTAAATCCTTTAGCATGGGCTACAGGTCGTACCTTTAGTCTGATCATCATAAAATTTGTCATGGTTGTTGAAATTGGAATGTAGATGGGAACGAGTTATTTTGGGGTCATTCGGACAAAAAACATGGCCGCCAGTGGCCATCTTGGATTTAAAAATTTAAATCCATTAGCACGGGCCACAGGTCGTACTGTTTGTCTGATGATCATGAAATTTGTCATGGATGATAATATTGACATGTAGATGGGAACGAGTAATTTTGGGGTCATTCGGCCAAAAAACATGGCCGCCAGCAGCCATCTTGGATTTTACTCTTTGTATGACTAAATTCTTTAGCACGGGCTGCAGGTCGTACCTTTAGTCTGATCATCATAAAATGTGTCATGGATGTTAACAATGACATGTAGATGGGAACTAGTCATTTTGGGGTCATTCGGCCAAAATACATGGCCGCCAGCAGCCATCTTGGATTTTACTCTTTGTATGACTAAATCCTTTAGTACGGGCTACAGGTCGTACCTTTAGTCTGATCATCATAAAATTTCTCATGGTTGTTGAAATTGGAATGTAGATGGGAACGAGTTATTTTGGGGTCATTCGGACAAAAAACATGGCCGCCAGTGGCCATCTTGGATTTAAAAATTTAATCCATTAGCACGGGCCACAGGTCGTACTGTTTGTCTGATGATCATGAAATTTGTCATGGATGATAATATTGACATGTAGATGGGAACGAGTAATTTTGGGGTCATTCGGCCCAAAAACATGGCCGCCAGCAGCCATCTTGGATTTTACTCTTTGTATGACTAAATTCTTTAGCATGGGCTACAGGTCGTACCTTTAGTCTGATCATCATAAAATTTGTCATGGATGTTAACGATGACATGTAGATGGGAACGACTCATTTTGGGGTCAATCGGCCGAAAACATGGCCGCCAGCAGCCATCTTGGATTTTACTCTTTGTATGACTAAATTCTTTAGCACGGGCTACATGTCATACCTTTAGTCTGATCATCATAACATTTGTCATGAATGTTAATAATGACATGTTGATGGGAACAAGTCATTTTGGGATCATTCGGCCAAAAAACATGGCCGTCAGCAGCCATCTTGGATTTTACTCTTTGTATGACTAAATTCTTTAGCATGGGCTACAGGTCGTACCTTTAGTCTGATTGTCATAAAATTTGTCGTGGATGTTAACGATGACATGTAGATGGGAACGACTCATTTTGGGGTCATTCGGCCGAAAACAAGGCCGCCAGCAGCCATCTTGGATTTTACTTTTCTCTTCATGTCTATAAACATGTATTAGATATTCAACTTTCCACATTCCTAATGGCTCCATTGACTGTAATACATTAAATTATTCCCTTTCCAAGTTGAGCTACAGTGTCATTGACACTTTCATTTTTTATTATAACCACCCATTCTGCATAAATAACTGTCATCTCTCTAATTTGCAGCCGCGTTATGATTTCGGCATCCACAAAATCCCTCGTTGAGAACGAATTTTCATTTGAAAGTTCGTCTATGGAGAACACGAGCGAATTCCTGAAGCAGCAGCAAATAGACGTATTCCTCGTACAGAAAACTCTTACTGTAAGCATTAATTGTCAGCAAATAGACGTATTCCTCGTACAGAAAACTCTCAATGTAAGCATTAATTGTCAGCAAATAGACGTATTCCTCGTACAGAAAACTCTCAATGTAAGCATTAATTGTCAGCAAATAGACATATTCCTCGTACAGAAAACTCTCAATGTAATCATGCAGCAGCAAATAGACATATTCCTCGTACAAAAAACTGTCAATGTAAGCATTAATTGTCAGAAAATAGACATATTTCTCGGACAGAAAATTACGGGTCAGACACACGTTTTGTCAAAATGTCCTGGTATTTCAAAATGGATTTTCTTATAATCTGTCAAAAATTCTTTGTGAAATTTGGTACAAGCGATTATTATGACACAATATTTAAGAACCATCAACCCGTAGGAAATTATAACCTCATTTACTTTACCTTTATGTCACGAATTTTCCCTGTTTTCAGGTATCAAGAACTTCTGTAAAATATTTTTTTTCAAAAGTGCAGTTCACATGTCCATGATATCATATCTGAAGATCATGAGATGAGACTTAATTAATCTTCATTAATGAAATTTAATGATTATTTTCATCTACAAAAGCAACTACCCTTTTCTATTTTTGAGAATGCTAATGTCATGTCGATCATTGAAAAATTGGGCTGCGATGAGTTGTGGGTCATTGGTTTATAACCGAGTTAAAGCTGACTACCATATCGCTTAACACTGTGGCCTAATTCCAGTTGATTGCTCCCTGCTTGAGTGGACCACAATGAATATCAACAGTTGTTTTCATTGAGATTGAAAATTTGCGACTGCTTTATTCTTAATTATACTATATTGGGGTATGATGTTATCTTATGCAATTAAAACGTTTACTCAACGTTATACAAATGAAGCCTCTTCGCATAGAGCCAAGACAATAAGCTATTTGGTGATTGTAGTGTTTTGTGAACTTATTAATTATTCTAGCACTTCTTGGTACCGAAAGGGACAAAAAAAAGAAAATAGTATTCTCAACCTCTCAATATATTAAAACCCATTGTTTTCTTGTCTCTTAATAATAGGCCCTGTCACTAACTCGCGGCCATTCTTAATTCTTTCTTTATAATTATCTCATTGGCGAATAGTTCCTTTAGGAAATGTTCAGATAATAAGTGCAACAAACGGCCATACTTATTATCTGAGTATTTCACACCAACGAATTTGAATGCTACTGCACTTTTATAGTCTATTAGTCTATTCGTCATACTGTTTATTGTTCATGAACACCCCTCCAAATTAATAATAGACCATTACAATATATAATTGTATAACTGAGTGTGAGAATCCATTCAGTATATAGAAAGGGTTAACTTAATATTGTTTTCTGTCCACCACTAAACCACTAGTGAATAAATACATAAGCACCATGAAATTATGGTCGCTTGTGTAACGTCCCATTATAAACCGGTTCACACCCCTCGGCCAATCAAATTGCTCCAATTCATGAACAATATTTATTGTATGAATCTGTATTTCAACGGGGCCAAAATACAGACTTGAGCTAAATATCACACATAAATTGACATTAATTGGATAGTAAGCTGAAAGGAGATCGGAGCGGTAGGTGTGAAATTCTAACAATGCGCCATGATAATGATCGCACCAGTCACTCGGGAAGTTAAAACACGGATCATTCCATTATTATCGGACATACCTGTATAGGGGTGGTCTGCATGGGTGGGGGCCCAACACTTTCGGTTGAATATGTTATGGTTTGTCGGGAGGGGCGGGTGATTGGAAGTAAACTGAACGAGATCCAAACCTGTTTCGAATTTATAATCCACAATAATCACTTAATGATCTTTTGAATGGTACATTGCGAAAATTTCACAAACTGTTCACATATACATGCATGTGCGCGAAAATACAGGCACTATACACAGGTTTGCTTACGTCTTTTGTTATGAATTCCGGTGATATTTCATCACACAAACTTTATGCAATGTGGAATAGTTTCACTTCCGAGTCCGAACACAACCGGCGCATTGTCTCCTGTGTTCTGAACGATAATTCCATTATGGCAACAATAATTTGTTTCATCAAGAAACACGTTATCAGTATAAAGCGTTCTCAAATTCGGACACAAAATGGTTTATCAATGCTGATATATAATGCAGACGCATGCAAGTGAGCCGATTGTCAACGGACATTTGACTGATTATTCAACAGGAGTAGCGAACACCACAATCCATTCAATTGACTTTTGTTAGGTAATCATCGAATATAATGTGACTCAATTGTGTTTGCCTTGGGTGTGAACCGTTTTATAAATGTGTCATAACCCCCTTGGGTGTCTGTACAAGGAATACAGACCGCAGCCGCTTCGCGGCTTTTGTCTATATTCCATGTACAGACACCCAAGGGGGTTATAACATATACGTCTAGTTCTGGCGATCAAAATTAGTAGATATATACAGTACGCAAAGAGTTAGCGATAGGCAAAACACTCAACGCAAGGGGGACACAAATCCCACTGTCGATCACGGAGCTTCGAGGTATTTGTTACGCGGTGATATCACTGTGAACTTTCGTGGAGGGGTTAATATAAATCAGCAGAAATCCTTGAGACCGACCAGGGTTCATCAAGAATCACCACAAAACAGCGACAACTACTTAGAATATGTTACGACATTACGAGTTATTTTATAGCATGCAGCATTAACTAAATGTTGATATACTTGTTCAGACTTTCAATGACAGCGGAAATGACAATTTGTGAAAATTGGAGACTTGTGCAATATGATTCCAGTTGCATCTATATAAGGTTCGCGGTGATTACTGGTGATCGATCCATGTGTGTCGCGGTGATTACTGGTGATCGATTCATGTGTGTCGCGGTGATTGTTAGTCGTATATTGTCAAGCCTTGAAATAGGGTGTCTGTCATTTGCAGAATGAGGTCCCCAGAGGATGAATTTAGTGATGCTACCCCGCATAGCGGGCTAGCATCACCAAATTCACCCTCTGGGGACCTCATTCTGCTTACACCTTACACCTCTGTCTGTCATTTGCAGAATGAGGTCCCCAGAGGGTGAATTTAGTGATGCTACCCCCGCATAGCGGGCTAGCATCACCAAATTCACCCTCTGGGGACCTCATTCTGCAAATGACAGACAGGGTAGCATCACTAAATTCACCCTCTGGGGTCCTCATTCTGCAAATGACAGACACCCTATTTCAAGGCATGTATATTGTGAGTTATTGATAAAACTGCCATCATCATGTTAATTACACCATACCGCTCGATAATCCTCGCCAATCCCAGCATTCGTTGTTGAGTGGATCACTCTCCCCAAAATAAAACTCTCCATGGTGTTGAGTGTTATGATTGTCACACACACTGTATACGTACTGTACATTAAATACGGTATGTATCTTAATATGACATAGAACAACTTATTCAAGTCATCTAAATTATCGAAAACCCGAGTCAGCCATGAGCATGGAGCAATATCGATCTATCCTTACTGCTCTTTTTTTGCTGATTGTAAAATTAAAGAGCATTAATATCAAAAGTTGTGCGAACATTTGAAAATAATTGACGATTTTTATAAATTTGTCGAATGTTTTTGTTCTTTCATCAGAATATGTAGGCATTTAGATCGATTGTTCATGTATTTATCAACCAATCTTATGCCTCTTTCCAAATACATATACGTAACTTGGAGATTCAAATGAGCCGTGTCAGTTTAAACATTCAGCTGTCGATTTATTATTGGTCTGGACATGGCGACAAGAAGCAAATGCGTTCATTAAAGCGTAACATATATAATATTCGAGCTGCATAATATCTTATTGATAATATTCTCTCTTGTACCCTTGGTGCAAACTAGTTCGAACAATCTGTCTTGTTTAAATACTGTTCATCATCTGATTGTCCATCCCAGGTATTACCTGACAAATATTTGCCAAATAGCACGGTTGTGTCTCAGTATATATGTGGCATCTTTTCTTTACTTAGTTCTGATTTTATGACTTAAAATGCGGTCCGCACTATATATATCTCGGAACACAGCCAGTGTTTTACGGAAATGTCACTTTTTTATATATATATTTGCCAGGATCTCGGTCCAGTCAAGCCGCAGTTGAAATCAAGAAGTAAATTTGTGAGTAATAAACTTTTACACAGTAGTTCATATAACGTTTGAAACTCACCCTCGCACAGTACAGCTCGCTACTAGTAGGCTATGATGTGTGCAAAGCGACGCTGTTACACGGTGGGTAATCATGTGGTTTCGAGGTTGGTGAGTACCAAGCATACAAAATGGCCGAGGCTGGTGCATAGGCACACATAACATATTATCACTGAGGAACTGAAACAAAACATAGCAGTTTGACTGTTATCAGCATATATTAGTTTATTTTTGAAACAAGTTGATACCTTATATATTAGTTCGGAAATATTCCGTTGTTTTCCATAACATTCTGACCAAAGTTGCCAGTGGGAGAAGCGTGGAATACACCATTCCATCTTTGAAAATCTTTCGACTGACAATTTTGGTCAGAATGTTAGAGCAAACAAATGTGAATTTGATATAGTATTTGCCCGTAGCTTACAAAATGCTATATGTAATATGTCATATCTTAGCTTATTACCCTTTTCATCGTTTCTGGTCACGTTTTCGATCGCCTCGGCCATTTTGAATGCGTGATACTCAACAACTCGAAACCGCGTGATTCCCACCGTGTGTTAAGCCAAAGTGTTGCCATCCTTCTCCAGTTGTCATTATGTTGGTGTTGTTTGTCATATCCGAAAGATCCAAGAAACTCAAGCCGGGTTGTTGACCATCAATGGTTCAAGTGAATATAGGCCCTATCCTGTTTCGGTTAGGCTATAAGAAATGGCCCGTCCGAGTATTCTGAGCAAATTTCAGCTTACCAGGCAAATTAAAATTGAAATATGCTTGCAACCACCACCATTCGTATGACACGGGCATGGCAACAAATGTACGAAGGTAGCCTTCAGTGTTACGTCGGAAGCGAGTGTGAATGGTTATTAATGGCAACGCTCTTTATAATCTATCGCTATTGGAAAACATGGAAGCTCTTCAACAGAAGCGATCACTGGAAATATTTGCTCGCCTAAAAAGATTTCAAAATGTGGTGAAACTTCCTCTTTTGAAAATTGATATTTAATCATTAAAACGGATAGGAACTGGTTTTTAATTTTCTTGCATAGAAAACGCACCAATGGTCATGTTGTGTTATGGTGTTCAATCTGATGGGGCAACTGTTATGGCAACACATGTGTGTTCAATCAAGGGTAGTAGCTAAATCGAAATGCCTGGGAAACTGCATATATAGTGGTACTCTAAATTAGGACCAGTTGTTTAGGCTGAAATTCGTTTATCATCATCATTGATTTGTCAGTTCTATTATGTATCCCTTTCATGAACGGAGCTTCCTGACAATTTGCGAAAACCCTGTGCCAATGCATTCTCTTATATATGCGAGTCTCCCATATATATAAGAGAGAATTCGTTGACCTAACAATATTTACCTTGTCAGTACATTTTATTATATGCCAGGCCCCATATGGGAGACTCGTATATATGATAATGCACTGGCACAGAGTATATAATGCTGCACCAGCGCAGCTCCCGTCATGAAAAGGTTATTTTTGTTTCATTTATTATGTGTTAAAGGGAATCAACGTCCATCGGAAATAACATAAAAGCATGTACAATCATTATTATCAATAAAAACGTGAACAATCGTTATACTTTGTTCTAATGTTCATTGTCGACAATCTTCCAATATTATAAAGTTATTATACAATGTTGTATGCAGTATGTGTTTTTCTTGTACGAGTCCAGGTTGTGGTGATAAGTCATATATAGACGAGACAAACAGTGTCGAGTTATTATTTTTTTTTTTTTTGGCAGGATATGTTCGATGATGGGAGCATGGCTAGACGTCATTCGCTGTCGATGTATGTACGAGAAGGAGATGGGTAAGTACATGAAGAGTAATTTAACATGCGAAGCTAGTATTATTGTGCGGATATGTTTCTTCGGCAGTCTGTTGGATCAGTGAAATTCATGATATGTTACCAGAAAAGAGCTGTCTGCCACGTAGATGGACTGAATGTGTCCCAATAACTAAATCTGAAGTCCATAATGTCCGTTAAAATTGTGACTCTGGGGGGGGGGGGGGGATCACGTGTGGATGACCCAGGTTTGGGACACCGTTTGCGCCAAGGAAGTGAAACGGCGATAAACCCCAAATAAATCAATCAACCATTTTTTTTTTCATTTATACAAACCTCAGGTGTTCACTATCTCACCATGTGTTTCGCGTTCAGTGCAATACAAACCTCAGGTGTTCACTATCTCACCGTCTGCTTCGCGTTCCGTGCAATACAAACCTCAGGTGTTCACTATATATCTCACCATCTGCTTCGCGATCGGTGCAAGCCTGAGTTTAGCGTGCCTGTTATTTGCAGAATGAGGTCCCCATAGGGTGAATTTAGTGACGCTATTATGGTGCATAGCGGGCTAGCATAACTAAATTCACCCTCTGGGGACCTCATTCTGCTTAGGCCTCATCTTCTCTGGAAAGTTTCTTTATTATCAAATTTCTATAGAAGCTTCTTCACATAGATTCTATTTCTTTTTTAGTTTAGTTTCTCTATATCCCCAAATTGGCAGACGACAGATTGCATAATCGTGGTTCCCAATGGGTGTACATTACAATATTCACAATTTGGTAACTTCAGTCTGAGTCTATATCTCCCATAGCATATGAGGGCACGCAGAATGCGGTTCCCATAGGGTGAATTTGGTGATGCTAGCCTGCTATGCGGGACAGCGTCACTAAATTCACCCTCTGGGGACCTCATTCTGCAAATGACATGTACAGTATACTCAGGCTTGGTTCGGTGCCAATGATTTCACCTTGTATGGTGCCATGCTTTACTTAAAAACAACAGAGAACGCAGCGTATATCTACCCGTATTTCCCTCCTTAAAGGGGTACTGTACACAGAGATAGGCATTTTTTTTTTACTCCCATTGAAATAACTTTCAAGTTAGATTGTGTTCGTGTTATATGAGTTTCGTATAAACCTAATTTAGCGAAGAAAATATTGATCTTGGAAAGAAAAATATTACGATTTCAAACTACGCGCCATGTTTTTGACCTTCACCGGAGAAGACGCAGGTCTCAGGAAGAACCGGAAGTTCATTGCTCACAGCTTCGATTGATGCATTCAATCTCTTCCGTCGAACAATCTCACTCCCTATAAAAGTGCTTGACGCTTTATGACTCTTGTTTCTTTCTCCATTTTTCCGAATCGGTTATAACGGGCCTTCCTTTTGCAGGTAACATGTTTTGTTTGCAACTCAATAATGTTCGCGAACGGTCGTCAATAAAAGACACGCAGCAGATGCTATTTCAAGAACGGTAACTCGTAATGGCATAATTCGCCATTTTATGACTCCAGCCATAAATGAATTTATATTAAATAATTCAATTTTACTTTTACGATAGCCTATTAACCGGAACGTTTTGAGTAGACATCGTCGACTCAAATTAGTTACTTTATAATATAATATTCATATTAGATCGCTATTGTCACCGGGAATTTATTGAAATTGGTGTACAGTACCACTTTAATTATGAGATGTAGGAGATGGTCGGTGCTCATCAGAAATCGGTCTGCTCTATCTGCCCTCTCTCTTTGAGCCAAATGCATCTCAATTAAGCAGACGACCGATAATTTGTGTAATTAATTATTGGAGTAGACATGCGTGTCAGTGTGAGCCTGTACTGATTACCACACAGTGAGTGCCTATAGTTCCTACAACAACCTCTGCATTGCGTGGCCCGGTACTCAGCTGCGGTACTGACAGAACATGCGAATCGACCCCACCCACCTGTGTCTTTTTCTATGAAAGACCATAATTGATATCGATGCTTCCGACAGGGACTTCCTTCTTACGCGTCAGCAATTTCTCTTCGTGTCACGAGTGCGACAATTCAGACGTATACATTTATGTACTATCCTATAACTGTGTTCGAATCCGCGTACGTGGACGGCGCAGTGTTATCAAGACTTATCTGCTCTGCATTCGATACTTCGAAGTTCGACATTATGAACAGACATGAAACAGTGACATCCTACGTGTCGCATGAACTCGAAGAAGCCAGATTGCTTTCTATAGAGTAATGGAATGAGCGGTGGGTAGTTTTTTTCCACTCGATACTTCTAAGTTCGACATTATGAACAGACAGGAAACGTTGACATCCTACGCATCTCAGGGACTCGCCGTTACAGGGTATCTTAAAAACTAGAGGATTGCTGAGAATTTCGAACTTGTTATACGTTTCTTGGATACACACATGCAGGGCTCCCCAAACTAAACGGGTCTAATCGGATCAATCAACCATAAAGACGAAGTGGTTTATTCCTTCAAACCACCGAAAACGAACATCTGTACCCCCTCCCCTCCCCCCCCCCCCCCCCCCCCCCGCAAACGAAGTTTGGTGGGAATATATATATATTTATATATGGGGTCCGTCCGTCTCTAACAAATTTTGAGATCTCACGTCCGGTCATCAGGCTGGATTTGAATGATACATGGTGTACTCGTGCACCAGCCTATAGGAGGGTGTCAACTTTAGCAGAATTGTGGCTCACACAAAGTATACTCGTGCAGCAGCCATAGGAGGGTTTCAACTTTAGCAGAATTATGGCCCACATAAAGTGAAAAATACATCCATGCCAACGTTCGATCTCTGCTAGCTCATGCATTTCCGTTACCGTGACTACCGTGACCATATCTCATATCAGCATAACCTTTAGTCAACTTATGAGGCAGCATGTGTGGAACAATCACGGTGGGGAATCACGTGGTTTCGAGTTGATGAGTACCACGCATTCAAAATGGCGGAAGCGACAGAAAACACAACGAGAAACGAAGAAAAAGGTAATAAACTAGGATATGACATATTTCGTAGTATTTTGGCAGCGACGAGCATATGCTACATTATTTTTCAAACAAGTTGATACCTCGTGTGTCTCCAAACTCACATTTGTTTACTCTAACATTCTGACCAAAAGTCGTCAGTCGGAGGATTTTCCACGATGTGTTTACTGGTTTATTCCACGAACATTTTCTATTTTCATGCTTTTACTCTGCTTGGACCAAAAGTATTGTTACTAATGTTATGTTTATTGAAAGAAAGCACATGTAGTCGGCAATATATCGAACCCTGCTTTAAACACAATTGATTTTTCCTTGTGAATCGTAGCTTTTTCATTTTGTGATGAGTGTACACGGACCACAATTAAGTGATGAGTTACCACGAACTTGTTCAGAATCGATTGAATAAATAGAGGACACCAAACGAGTCAACCGGCTTACAGCGAAATTTACAAAAGGGGTTCATCAAATTAGGTCTGAGCCGTCCATATAGGCAATGTGCAGGCATAATTTACTGGAATTTCGCTATAAACTGAGTCGACTTGAAGACCAAGCAAACCGCGAAAGTAAGGTACTGTTCAATTGGGGTAATAAATTAAATTGTGTACCCTAGATGTAAAGCATGTGGTTAATTACATATAATTATGCTATTGGTGATATCAATGGTCGTTGCATGGTCACCATTACCAATGAGTGTAATGACAGTATATGATTGGACAATTTAGTAACACGAAATAATGGCGGAGGCGACAGAAAACACAACGAGAAACGAGGAAAAAGCAATCAAATAGGATATGATATATTACATAGTATTTTGGCAGCTACGAGCATATATATGCTACACTATTTTTCAAACAATCTCATTCTGATAATTCTTGTATGTCAAAACGCACAGTTGTTTAAAGGCCCACTTAACCCTTTACCCAACAGAAGGGCCCTGTGCCAATGCATTCTCTTATATATGCGAGTCGACCATAGGTCGCCTCGCATATATAAGAGAATGCATTGGCTTAACACATTAAAAATTATAAAATTGTTAAAGAATGTAAGAAAAAATGGTAAAAAGTGTTAAAAAAAGATTTTTTTTAGGCCAATGCATTCTCTTATATATGCGAGGCGACCTATGGTCGACTCGCATATATAAGAGAATGCATTGGCACAGGGCATAACTCTAACTATCACAATGTTGTCAAGGAGCCGGTTCCAATGATATCCATATTTGTATGGTTCTATTGAGACAGACCGAAGATATTTTAGGCTGTTGAAGCTTTATTTGGCCCGTTTTGGCCGGTTTGTTGGGTAAAGGGTTAATGTTCAAGTCACTGATTATTTATTTTATAGTGCCTTGATATACGGTTTTAATAACAATCTATGCCATAAAATATGATTAAAATACTATAACTCATCACCATTTGAAACGTCTGTCTCAGAAGGTGCCCATAGAGAAATAGAAAACAGTTGAAATCATAGGAAGATTACCCCGTTTTGGCTCCCAGAATACAAAATAATAATGTATTTTCAATGGAAGGAGAATAACTCTATCTTTAAGATTGAGAGTTATTCTCCATGCATTGAAAATAATACAGTTTGAACTACAATCCAGATGAAAAAACACGTCAGTAACTCAACAAAACATTTATATACCGGATAAGTTGATAATACAATGTTTTGGAGCTTCCTCTTTCAAATGGTATATAATATGGCATATATTTTATATATGTGATGTGGGGGTTCGAAAATTAAGTGGGCCCTTAACGCTTATAACCAGTGATGTGGGCTTCACATCAATTGCCACATTAGTCAATCAACAAATTATTTGGGTGTATTTACGTCAGAATTCAACTGAATATAATTCAACCAAAGTACCATGCAAATTGACCGGATTTGATTTAAAAGCACACTTAATTTTCGAACACTCAGATCACATATATACAATATAGGCCATATTATATACCACTTGAAAGAGGAAGTTCCAAAACATTGTATTATCAACTTATCCCGTGTAATAAATGGGAACATGTTTTTGTTGAGTTACTACTTTTTCACCTGGATTGCAGTTCTAATTGTATTATTTTCAATGGAGTGGGAATAACCTATAAATCTCAAAGATGGAGTTATTCCCCTTCCATTGAAACTACATTTTTAGTTTGAATTATGTTGCATTCTGGGAGCCAAAACGGGGGTAATCTTTATATGATTTAAGCTGTTTTATATTTCTCTATGGGCATCTTCTGAGACACAGACGTTTCAAATGGTGATTTATAGTATTTTAGTCATATTTTATGATTGTTATTAAAACCGCTTATCATCGCACTATATACAAAATAATCAGTGACTCGAAAATTAAGTGGGCCTTTATTAAATTGTTTGGTATATACTTGCAACGTCTGGAATGAATGGACGTGTACATCACTTCTAATCTTATTGAAAATTCGTTGTACAAATGTGAACAAACAACTTACCATTCAATTGTTTTATATTAACAGTGTGGTCTGTGTTGTTATCATTGGAACCATCAAATTTACGAGTGTTACGAAGTGGTTTGCTTTTATACTATATATTAAATCATTAGTTTATTCATATATCTGTGTGAACATTTGAACGAGGACATTCCAAGTGGTAGCACATAATTGCATTCCAAACATTTCGCTGCATTTGGCACCGATAGGGCGTCATATCGCATTCCGTTATATCCTCATTGGCACGGCATGGTTTTATCCCCGTGTTTACATTTTTCGTTATTCCGATTGTGTGGTAGATCTGTCGCTCACACCGTGCTACGTTTTACGGGACTAAAGCCATATTATTACCATTCATTATTTTTAATCAAACAAAACCACCCATTTGTACGTTCAGAAATCACACATTAGATACCGAAGAAAGAACAAGACTATCTGGGAGGCAAAAGGAAGACACCGTATCTACCGATCATAATTCATTCATGATAGAGTGTGTCGGAGTCCGCTGGGAAAAGTCTCGATGCAACGAATCCAAAATGTTACCCCGCAAGAAGTTGGGCCTTCAAGAAGAGTGTACGATGGTGTGGCCAATTAACAAAACAATAAAACCATGTTACAACATTCGCTTTTATTTAATTTACACATAACCAGAAATCTTAAATCCTCTCTCCTGTGGCCACGTGTATGGGCACTGAGGCTTGACTTCGACCCGAACTTCTTGCCACAGGTGCTACACAACATAACTGACTTGTTCTCAGGCATTTCATCTGAAAAATAAAATCACAAATCCTACGTAAGAATATGTTTGTGACATTATTTCGTGTTATTTTATGGTCAAACATTTCTTACGGTCATTACACTCATTACAAAATGGTGATCAACGACCATTACTAGCGCTGAATTGGCCAGTCTCACTGGTTTTGTGATAAAGGTACCCAGGTTCGTCTGCAGTCGACGGGGTATGTTTGTGTTAGACTGCTGGACAACGTATCAAAAGAATACATTAGTTGATTACATTCTTTCAATTTATAGCAGTTCAAACAATTTAAAACTGAAAGCAACAGCTTAAAACCAAACGAATTTCCAGCAAAGATATTTAATTCTCGTTTAATTTGAGATTTGATGAACCTGGGTAACTAATTATTACGATTTTCCCCAACCTGGGTACCTTTGTCACAATTTTCAGAAGCTGGGTAGCTTTATCACTAACAGAAATGAGAGTGACCAATTCAGCATTAACCCTTTACCCAACAGAAGGGCCCTGTGCCAATGCATTCTCTTATATATGCGAGTCGACCATAGGTCGCCTCGCATATATAAGAGAATGCATTGGCTTAACACATTAAAAATTATAAAATTGTTAAAGAATGTAAGAAAAAATGGTAAAAAGTGTTAAAAAAAGTTTTTTTTTAGGCCAATGCATTCTCTTATATATGCGAGGCGACCTATGGTCGACTCGCATATATAAGAGAATGCATTGGCACAGGGCATAACTCTAACTATCACAATGTTGTCAAGGAGCCGGTTCCAATGATATCCATATTTGTATGGTTCTATTGAGACAGACCGAAGATATTTTAGGCTGTTGAAGCTTTATTTGGCCGGTTTTGGCCGGTTTGTTGGGTAAAGGGTTAATAGCACCATGCAGTAGCAGATATATAACTTGACCGCATGCTTTTTAAACAAAACGAATTTCCAGCAAAGATATTTAAATCTCGTTTAATTTGAGATTCGATTTTTCCCAACCTGGGTACCTTTATCACAATCCCCCCCCCCCCCAACCCGTGTACCTTTGTCACATGGGTACCTTTATCACCAAAAAAATGAGAGTGACCAATTCAGTATTAATAACACCAGTAGCATATATTTAACTTAACCACATGCTTCACATCTAGGGTACACAGTTTAATTTATTATCACAATTGAACAGTACCGTAATTTGGCGATATATATATAATCTTCAAGTCGAATCAGTTTATATTGAAATTCCTGTAAATTAGGCCTGCACATTGCCTATATGGACGGCTCAGACCTAGTTTGCTGAACTCCTTTTGTAAACTTCGCTGTAAGCCGGTTGTCTCGTTTGGCATCCTCTATTTCTTCAATCAAATCTCAACAACTTCGTGGTAAATCATCACTTAATTGTGGTGCGTGTACACTCATCACTAATTAAAAAGCTATGATTCACAAAGAAAATACATATTTTAAAAGTAGGGTTCAATTTATTGACGACTAAATGTGCCTTGTTTCAATAAACACTACATTAGTAACAATACTTTTGGTCCAAGCAGAGTAAAAGCATGAAAATGTTCGTGGAATACACCATGTAACACATCGTGGAAAATCCTCCGACTGACGACTTTTGGTCAGAATGTTAGAGCAAACAAATGTGAGTTTAGACACACATGAGGTATCAACTTGTTTGAAAAATAATGCAGCATATGCTCGTAGATGCCAAAATACAATGAAATATGTCATATCCTAGTTTATTACCTTTTTCTTCGTTTTGTTTTCTGTCGCTTCCGCCAATTTGAATGCGTGGTACTCATCAACTCGAAACCACGTGATTCCCCACCATGACAATATCTATACAGGAATAAGGCTGCGTTCTTTCATTTCTCTTTGGTCCTTTTTTGTCCTTATAATATTAATCAACTTGAGCGAAAATCACATTTAATGTCACAGTGGTATGCGGTGCGGTTCACCTAGATAGACAATTGGGTTGAGACAATTGAACATTGGCTGCGGACACACGTACCACAGTTGCGATGGCATAGTAGGTGTGATAGTTTATTATGGTGGAGTTTGGATCGATCGTCCATAATTGTGTTGGACCATGGCAATCCCTCATTCGCTCACATATCATGCATGTAGTACGTTTTATTGATATGATCTCAATATATGTTTATCCACTTATATTAATTCCATGCGTCTTAAGACAGTTCCCCAATTGCGTTCTTTTATTTTGCGACGTTTATAGTTCTATGTATAATCCCGCTAACATTATCATGTTAGCGGGACGAAGCTGTGTCGGAACTGTTGGAGGAAATGCAGCTGAGAGAAAATTTCTGGAATAAACAAAGCGAACTATACAACGACCAAAACAAGAAAAAGGCTGATTATAACGAACTTTGGAACACTCATAGTGCGAATATGCAGCGGGCGATATGGCTAGCTATGGAATATTAATTATGACGACTAATTGTCACAAAACTCCACCATAATAAATTGTCACACCTACTATGCCATCGCTACTGTGTGTCCGCAAACATTTGATGGATGGCACCAGCACAACACGACAATAGTCTGGAAATAATTAATTTGATTACAGATTTCGTCTGGAACCTGGTACAACCTGTTTACATCATGTCGGAAATGAGTCCTGCAGCATGACGATGTGTCTACTTTTTCTCGGAAACGGTTTAATGCAGGGTGGAAATGGGGTCGATATCCAGGGGAGACTAGAGTTATATATAAAAAAGGAACGAGAACAGATATGGATTTGCCTTATGTATCGGAATGGTGGATGGTCCCATGGGAATTCTATGTTGTGTTCCTGTCTATAAACGGTGTGCTTATTGCACTTATTAGTTCATATCATAATTGGTCGCAT
Organism: Siphonodentalium dalli; assembly: GCA_032622095.1. Taxonomy (NCBI): domain Eukaryota; kingdom Metazoa; phylum Mollusca; class Scaphopoda; order Gadilida; family Siphonodentaliidae; genus Siphonodentalium; species Siphonodentalium dalli. Next base: position 279,410,501 of record CP136063.1, read on the forward strand.
CACCACAATCATGGTTGTGAGTACAAGGACACCTAATGGCAACGTCAGAAAGGGGATTATTATTAGTTCTGATGCTCAGACTCTGTGCAAGGAATCAACCTTTCAGGTTGTATCTCGAGTTTCGTTTACTATGACAAGAATGAGACTCGTGTTTATTCCCGACATTTAAATCTTTTTACGGCTGATATATGATAATTATATCTTCAACATTGTGGAATTGCGACGACTGTGCATGTGTCCGTGGCTTTGGTACTAGGGTACTTATGCCTGTAAAACGACTTACGTAAGTGGAGTTAGATTGGATGTTAGATAATTGCACTTGATACAGACCAATGTTACTCTGTAGTAATACAAAACTATTAGTTAAAAGGCATCAGTGGTAAAGGGTATGAGGCATGCCTGTAAATATTTTTGCAGTGGACGATTCACCTCGCGTAGTGATATTTCAAGAAAAATCACGACGTCGCAGAATTATAGTTTTGTTCGTCCATTGACACTTCTATACGCTCATATAGATCTAGAACATTTATTTGTTAATACTTGTTCCTCAGTCATCTATTTCACATTAGGGGGTGGTCGCAGCTCGAGAGTGCATGTTTTTCTGTGATTTGTGTGAGCCTACAGTCCAATAGACATTGAATTAATTATCCAGAAGAATTCCATAATTGTATGTAAGCGACGAAAAGAAAAAATCACTTTAATCGTGCAATTTCGAGTTGCGGACCTTCACCTGCAGTAAAGAACAGGTAATAACAAAGAAATATATTCTCCGCGTTATTTTTTCGACTTTATAAGCTTCCCTGTCAAAACATAAAAGAAGTTCCCAGGTTTTTGCATACTGGTGGAATATGATCTCTACGGGTGTTAGCCATAGTAGAGATCCATGGCATGATCTAATATCGATCCATCGAAAAACGACGTCGCTTGCATGTATTAAACTAACCAATCTAAATACAATTTCAGGTCAGCGCCGCTGATATCGAGGGTGTCGTTGATGTTTTTGGATAAAGCGATGGAGCGACAGTATCGGACGCGGGGAGAGCGTTCAGGGGACGTAGGCATTCTCACGCTGCTCACAATCCAGACCGCTGGATTTTTTTCAAGCTATTTGTTACTCGCCTGGTATGAATCGCACTTAATATATTTCTTTATTATCTCCATCTGGGAAAAGTATATTATATACAACATTATTTACAAACACAGATAACATGAATATCACAAGCATGTGTTTGAACAAATTATACCAATATGTGATATTATTATATACAACAACAAAAAAAAACAATCAAATTTAAAGAAAAAGAGGATAAGAGGGGGGGGGTAAAAATAAATTAAAAAAATCTCCCCCAGCGGGAGAGTATTTAGTAAACATAATTTTTACTGAGACACAGATCCTCATGAATGTCACAAGCATATGGCTGAACAAATTGCACCAACGTGATATTTATAGAAAGTAGAAAGAAAAAAAAATGAAAGAAAAAAAAAGCGACGGTTTCTTGATTACATTGAGTTATTTAGATACATGGATAATTAACACATACATCCTACAAGATGTTTTTTAAGATAAGATCAGATAATATAAGATAAAATAGTTAATTGCAATTCACCGATGTAGGCATGCAGTTGCCATTAACAGAAAGTACAAGATCAGTTAATAATATTCAACAAGCGTATATATAGATACCTTACATATGTTTCTGTTTCTTGAATATATATACATTGTATAAATACAAATGTTCGAGCTGAATCATATACAGTTAAAAAGGCGCCCCGTTAGTAAATTAAAAAAAATCTCAATTTCAAACTATCAATTTGAAGGGGAAAATCATGATCCTCGATCTGTAACCGATGTATGCTATAGTATTATATAGCTATAATATTATCTGGTGAACGACCACAACAACATAAAACAACATAACTATTATTCAATAACGTTTTAAATAATATTGCAGACATAAACATTCAATACTAGATAACACAGTGTGGGTTTAGCAAATATTTCCTGTCAAACTCTCTATCGACCTACCTAAAACAAATATGGATGGATTATTTTTAAACCACATTTTTACATAGCTGGAAAATATATCTGCTATTGTGAGGGTATACGGAGTTGTTGATTTATATTACTATAGCATACATTGGTTAAAAGAGATAATTATTTATTCCTTCAAATTGATAGTTTGAAATTGAGATTTTTTTTAATTTCACAAATGGGGCGCCCTCTTAACTGTGTTTAATTCAGCCATACCCAATACTAACGCTGAATACCCAATACTAACGCTGAATACCCAATACTAACGCTGAATACCCAATACTAACGCTGAATACCCAATACTAACGCTGAATACCCAATACTAACGCTGAATTCATCCATACCCAATACTAACGCTGAATACCCAATACTAACGCTGAAAACCCAATACTAACGCTGAATACCCAATACTAACGCTGAATACCCAATACTAACGCTGAATACCCAATACTAACGCTGAATTCAGCCATTCCCAATACTAACGCTGAATACCCAATACTAACGCTGAATACCCAATACTAACGCTGAATACACAATACTAACGCTGAATACCCAATACTAACGCTGAATTCAGCCATACCCAATACTAACGCTGAATACCCAATACTAACGCTGAATACCCAATACTAACGCTGAATACCCAATACTAACGCTGAATACCCAATACTAACGCTGAATTCAGCCATACCCAATACTAACGCTGAATACCCAATACTAACGCTGAATACCCAATACTAACGCTGAATACCCAATACTAACGCTGAATACCCAATACTAACGCAGAATACCCAATACTAACGCTGAATTGGTCATTGTCGCATGGTTTCGAGCAAAATGACACCCAGGATCTCTGAAACGTGCAAAAAGATACCCAGGATGTCCCAAACGTGCAAAAAGACACCCAGGATCTTAAAGTCCCACCAAACAACGAGAATTTAGATTAGTCGTCTGCTATATTGATTAATATTATTATAATATTTGTTTGTGTTCGGAGTGAAATATCAACCGAATATAAATAGGCATACATGTATATACCATCCGCTTTGAGTCTGACTGGCAGCGCAGTTCAATATTAATAAATAGCAGACGACTAATATAAATTCCCGTTGTTTTGTGAGACTTTGAGATCCTGGGTGTCTTTTTGCATGTTTGGGACATCCTGTGTGTCTTTTTGCACGTTTGAGAGATCTGGGTTTCTTTTTGCTCGAAACAATGCGACAGTGACCAATGCAATTCAGCAATACTAACGCCTAATTGAAGCACTTTAAATCGTTAAATTATGTTTCTCCAAAGACTGCACCATATATGACAATAATTATGTGTGAAACAGTTAACGGCGCCTTTTCGTAACGACTCGTCGATCATTCCGACAATAAAATCAGAAGGACTAACAACAGCATTAACAAAAGCATTATGTCAGCATCAACTGATTAGGGTATAAATATCATACAAACAATGAACGGTGGTCGCTTCGATCTTTTATATCATAATATAAAAGTTCCGCCTGTAAATTGTGGCTTGTATAGCATGTAGTCATTGTGCTGCCAATTTCGGATGATGTCCAAGAATATATAGTATACGTACACGTATACATGTAGTTCATTCTGATTGGGAGATTGCTCAGAGGATGTAAGTAACTTGGTAGTTATGAGGCTCTGCCGAGTCCAATAGATGCCAAATCTCCCGAGCGACATAAACAGTTTTAGCGACGGCACTAGCTACATATTTTATTTATCCATCGCACAAAACATGCATTTTGTGCGGTAAATCTGTCATTTTCCTCAGTTTTACATTCGTTACTTCGATGACGCCCTTACATTTATTAGGTCAATCAAACTAATTAGCATTCATGACGTTGAAAAACCGGAGTGCAGCTTAGAGCGAAATAGTTCGTTGGGTTATTTTAATAGTTTTTTTAAGCTGGCCATTAGCTAATGGTTTATAGATGTTTTAGAGCGAAAACACATATCAGATTACGAATTTTGTATCAATTGCGGTGAATTATGGTCGATCAAAAGGTCCCAAAATCACAATGACGTCATTCAGATCGGGTGACTTCCCTAGTTACCTGGGCAAGTTACATATACAATTACGTCATAAAAGTAGTATTAACCTAATAAAGCTACGTTGGCCTAATAAAGCTACTTTGACGTAACAAACGTAACGTTTATTAGGCAGGCATTATGTAGGCAATAGAGGTAGTGAGCGGTGGATACATATATATAGAGGTAGTGAGCGGTGGATACATAGAGGTAGTGAGCGGTGGATACATAGAGGTAGTGAGCGGTGGATACATAGAGGTAGTGAGCGGTGGATACATATATATAGAGGTAGTGAGCGGTGGATACATAGAGGTAGTGAGCGGTGGATATATAGAGGTAGTGAGCTGTGGATACATAGAGGTAGTGAGCGGTGGATCCATAGAGGTAGTGAGCGGTGGATATATAGAGGTAGTGAGCGGTGGATATATAGAGGTAGTGAGCGGTGGATATATAGAGGTAGTGAGCGGTGGATATATAGAGGTAGTGAGCGGTGGATATATAGAGGTAGTGAGCGGTGGATATATAGAGGTAATGAGCGGTGGATATATAGCGGTAGTGAGCGGTGGATATATAGCGGTAGTGAGCGGTGGATATATAGAGGTAGTGAGCGGTGGATATATAGAGGTAGTGAGCGGTGGATATATAGCGGTAGTGAGCGGTGGATATATAGCGGTAGTGAGCGGTGGATATATAGAGGTAGTGAGCGGTGGATATAATCGATTATGATGATCGATCCTTATCTTGTATAACATGTTATAACTCAACCCGATTGACACAAGTTCTTCATATTCTAACTTCTACAGGGTTATCCCTTATGAAACCACACTTATTGTTATAAGTATCACATTGCTGTTCGAAATCGGTGTAACGAAACGTTCCATAATTGCAAATATTCTAGCGGAATCTCTCTATTAAAGTGACACAATCCGACTCGATGGTCCCCGTATCATTATATTCCAACAACAACAACAACACCATTTCTTCTAAAGACGCTTTAGTTATCAGAATCGATTAATAACTCAAAAATAATTATAACCGCAGAATAAACTCCAGAATAAAATTTTCCAAAATGTGTTATATATCAACATTTTGTTCAACGCAATTTGGTATCGAGAGTATGTCGGTCGCATCGTCGATTATATGCTAGGCCGCCAAATATTTTAGGTGGCGAAAAATAACAGATTTCAAAAATCGATATCTGATAAATCTGAGCTTTGATGGGTGGGTTTCTCGACTCAAATCAAATATTTTTTACCCTAAGCCAAAGAAATAGTAATTTAGGAGCGTTAATTCGGATTCTGTATCTTTGATAGATTCAAACCAGTAAATTTACATCATGTAACGACTATTATTGGATATATTTTTGAGTTAGAGTATGTACGGCAAATTGTTATGCGGGTTTAAAGGGACATATGATTTTCATATTTAACATTTGATGTTGTTTTACGATTTATTTCCAGGTGGCTACCAGCCTACATCGTGTTTGCTTCCTGTGAATTTGTGTTAATTACTTTCTCAGTATTGCTGCTTTCTTCCCGGTTCCGCGAGGTTAGTCCATTAATGATGGCATATTTCTTCACAGAATACTAGGGGTCAAACTGGTGCCTATTTATTGTAATGAGATAACTGATGGATAATTAAGCAAATCCAACACAATATAGCACTCATACTTGCACCACCCCATGATTATCTAACGTAAACGACTTACCTGGCTATTGGTGTATTAACCTACACTAGACCTCCAGTTATACATATAATTGCTGAGAGAACTATGGATTTATATCTGACAATATATTGTGATGACCATCTCTTCGTTATACCCTTGCTAATGGGCAAATAACTCGAATTAAAGTGACAAGGAACTCTCCGCTGAGATGTTTCGATTCAAATAGAGAATAAAGTAGTTATTTAAAATAAATTAATTTATAATTGTCAGCATGCAACACCATTCTTAGAGCGTAATCAATAGGTTCAGAGAATTACGTTAAATAATTCACGAGAGGCGAGAGGCGTTTTGACTGTTCATATGCTTATGTATAAGCATTTGTATCATGTTCTTTATATGCTATTAGTTCATATATAATCTTCAGTAATGGAGGATAATTAAAGATATATATTAAACTTCTGCATCCATACTCTATGGAACGAAACAAAATCAACATCCATTACTTATATTTACACTCAACTGAGTCAACTGGTATAGTAGAAGAGCATAAAGCGCCCGCATTTTCAACGTTATTCTCCTGACTTGATGCAAGTTGCGTCTGCACACAAATTTGTTAAAGTTGACGTAATTTCGACTAATCAAACTCCTGCATTCATGTTCCACAGCGCGAATGCATGTGTGAGTGTACATACTGGAATGCATGTGTGAGTGTACATACTGAAATACATGTGTGAGTGTGCATACTGGAATGCACGTGTGAGTGTACATACTGGAATACATGTTTGAGTGTACATACTGGAATGCATGTGTGAGTGTGCATACTGGAATGCACGTGTGAGTTTACATACTGGAATGCACGTGTGAGTGTACATACTGGAATGCATGTTTGAGTGTACATACTGGAATGCATGTGTGAGTGTACATACTGGAATGCATGTGTGAGTGTGCATACTGGAATGCATGTTTGAGTGTACATACTGGAATGCATGTTTGAGTGTACATACTGGAATGCATGTTTGAGTGTACATACTGGAATGTTCGACAACGGACACCTTTCGCATAATGAACTACTACTGATAAGAAGTACGAATAGCTACTAGTAATTGCACAATGAACTAATAGTGATAATAATAGCTAATATTGTATCTCACGTGACTTTGTTATTGAAATCAAGCTTTCCGATTGGTTGGCTACTCGACTCTATTAGTCGTAGTTGTATACTACGCCTTCAAGTCTCTCCCATCGTGCACTATGCATATGTAGTTTTGACTACTAAAAATAGTAACGAACACTACATCAAACTTTGTTCTGAAACTACTTGTTATTTCGCCGCTGATCCAAATTAAAGCTTCAGTAAGGCGAACATCAATTGTCTGAACTTAGTAAAAGTTGAAAATTTCTGCATTTGTTCGATACAATATAATAATTAGAGCATGACTTGTCGTGAAATACGCCGATATAGTGCATAGTGCGGTTGTGTAGTTCACTCCGCTTCGCGTCGTGAACTACACAACCTCACTATGCACTATATCGGCGTATTTCACTCCAAGCCATGCTCTATTTATTAAATAGTAGCTAATGAACTGCTACTGATAAGAATTACGAATAGCTTATAGTGGTCGCATAATGAACTACTGCTGATAAGGGTTACGGATAGCTAATAGAAGTCGCATAATGAACTACTACCGGTACAGATACGAATTATGAATAGCAAATAGTAGTCGCATAGTTAACTACTACTGATAAGAATTAAGAATAGCTAATAATAGTCGCATATTGATCTACCACTGATCAGAATTACGAATAGCTAATAGTAGTCGCACAAGGAACTACTACTGATAAGACTTGCGAATAACTTAATAGTAGTCGCATAATGAACTACTACTGATAAGAATTACGAATAACTTAATAGTCGTCGCACAATGAACTACTCCTGATAAGAATTACGAATAACTAACAGTATATATAATGAACTTATACTGATAAGAATTACGAATGGCTTATAGTAGTCGCATAATGAACTACTGATGATAAGAATTACGAATAGCTATCAGTAGTTGCATAATTAACTACTACTGATAAAAATTATGAATAGCTAATAGTAGTCGCATAATGAACTACTACATATAAGAATTAATAATAGATAATAGTAGTCGCACAATGTAGTACAACTGATAAGAATTACGATTGGTTAGTTGTAGTCTCATAATGAACTGCTATTGATAATAATTAAGAATAGCTTATAGTGGTCGCGTAATGAACTACTACTGATAAGAATTACGAATAGCTAATAGTAGTCGCATAATGAACTACTACTGATAAGAATTACGAATAGCTATTAGTAGTCGCACAATGAATTACTGCTGATAAGAATTACGAATAGCTAATAGTAGTCGCATAATGAACTACTACTGGTAAGAATTACGAATAGCTAATAGTAGTCCAATAGTCTAATAGAGGGGCCAAAAAACCTTTTCGCAGTATTGACGACTACGCGTACGTTTGTGAGAAAATGGTGTCGTTCAAACTTCTTGCCACTCACATGTGGTATATGTTATATGGTTCTGTTTACCGTGATTAGTTTGTACTTAATTATGTTGTTATCATGTCAACCTTAGCGCTTTGTGTGTCGCAAGATTCTCGTGTTTCACGCTGACGAATGATTTTATTACCACTAATTTTAGAGATATAAATTAAGCCCACGTGACGATTACAATTTAAGAACACAATATCAGAGTCAACTCCCACATTGAGGTGTCCGATAGTACATAAGATACTATAATAGATAGAGTTTGATGTGTTCCCGGATCTGGGATAATCTTCCATTCCCCGTTGTTGTATTGATATGGTTAATTGTGTAGTGGTAAGCACTGTATACAGGGGCCTATACTATAGAATACAATTATTGTAATATCAGCGTTAATTTGTGATTTACTAATTTTGTAATACATATTTTGTGTTCTATAGTATTCGACTGTATTTCTATCAGTGTATTTCTTTCATTGTAGATTGAAACTCAACATATGCCCAAAACTCTTTCTATGCCAAATATATTGACATGTAATGACTCATATGATCTTTTTTTGGCGAACCATCTATATACCGGGATTCACTTGACCGGAATATCTTTGCATTTGGTGAGAAAAAGGGGGCCTGAAAGTTTCATCTTTGCATGTGTTCATAGTACTTGAACGCTACAGCTTTGTAATATGTAAAAAATCACAATACGGAATGATAAAGTACTTGCTAAGTGGGTTCTATAGTACCGAAGTAATACCATTTTTGTAAAAAATCATTATCAGATTACAACCGCATAGGCTACATTATTGATTTTTCACACCGTGAGTGCGATTAGCTGGGTGCATGTTCTTTGTAATTCGGTCACCGAATCTCAATTGTTAACCCATTGAGATGGTTTACGCTCAATGGTGTTGAAAGGAGACAGCCATTATCAGCGGCCTAGATTTTAATTATGAACGGAATTAAAGAGTTACAGTAATTTTTTGGGCTTGGGCTCAAAACGTATATATAAACGATCTTTGTGCGAAGGTACACGGATACGCGGTGAATCGGGGGTGGTGGCATTTAATTCGTGCTGAAACAGTTACTGATAATTGCAGGCTAATTTGCGTTAAGAATCAGTAGACCCCAAATATTTACCATGACATTATGTAACCTATTTGAACCTCATGGCATGTGTGTGCTCAAGAAGTTTGCGTTCACATTGTGGTCTAAACAATTTAATTTGGCCAATAGTGCCGCACAGAATGTTTCATGGGTGAATTCTTAGAAAAATTCGGGTTCCCCTGATCCTTAACTTACCAATGTAGTAGTAGTGCGTGTTGGTTATAAACCAAATGTCATATGTTTACCTAAAATCAGCCGCTTAGTTGGGTATAAATGGAAAGTACCGAGAATTAGGTATAGTTTAAGTAGATGATGCTATATATATGTTTTAAAATCGAGGTTGGATGTCCCCGGAGACCCTGGACGAGGGAGTGTTGGTCCACATTGGAATTTCCAAATGAACACCCATCATTGACACAGGTCGAAAATACCAAGTCATTCGCACCCCATCATGGGTTGAATTTTTCCATCTGCATGGTATACCTCAAACTTTTCGACTATTAAGGTCTAGATGTTCCAACTTCTAATATTTCAGCCGCTGCTACTGCCCAAATCTATAGCTAGACAAATCAGGTTCCACCCTTGGTAATATTGCTATATAAAGTTTATGTGGCCATTTGAAGGGCAACCGATGTGTGTTTACCGACCTTTTTCGACTAACCGTTAAGAGACATGTAACATAAAACATCTGAAAACATCTGAAAGTATTCCACATGACACCGAAGGAATTACTTTTCACCGTGCGCAATTGTGGTCAAATAACCCAAGTATCGGAAACTAGTCACAGATAATGTACCTTTATTCATCAACTAAATCACTCACCAACAGACACAAATACTAGTAGGCATTAACATATCATTCGCATATACCATGAGAGTAATTTCCCCTGACAAAATCACAAATGTTTAGATGTGCGTTTAATGAACGGTGGTCAATAGTACTCGATTTGCCGTCTTTTTGTGATTTACAAGAACTCGCGTTCGCTATTAGATTACAGTGATCTATAGTACTCGACACCTTCTGTTGTACGGCTCAAATAAGCCTGCTATTACAAAAATTGTATTCTATAGTATAGACCCCAGGAGAGACATATACTACGATGAATACAAGCGTACACACATAATTAACAAGATCATACCTTAATTGCTGATGACTGGTTGCACTCATAGTACAACACATGAGTATGAGTAGAAGAATAGAATAATCCAGTAACAATAGTGTGATATACGCTATAATGAAAGTATAGATAACATGGATATCATGATACCTCTGACCTTATATGGACACATGATACGACCGACACTAGAAAATAACTACCCGTTCTCGACAGCAAGGACTTCACTTCTCCTGGAACCTTTATACCAGCAACATCTCTATATAACCTGTATACATAGTGCTTACCGGCAAATACTTATACAAAGATATAAAAGTTATCAAAACTTCTGGACTCCTGATTTTCTTCCCGTACACGGCCAATCTACCTTTTCCACTAAACTACGGGACAGAGGACCAGAGAAACGATATCGAACTTATTACTATTGGGTGTATACTTGTGAGTTTTGTTGAAAAACTGAAACCATGATAGTAGCTTTATGGATATGGCAAAACGACAACTGATAGAAAGAACACAAATTCTAGTGACGTAGTTCCCTATTCGTAACACGTATTAGTCTATTATGCGAAAGGTGTCTATTATTGGTTGATTGCTACATTACTGCAGTGTGCATAGTGCCTGGGTAGTCACTTATCAGTTTAATTGATCCACTGAAGTAAGCGCACAATATGCCTTTAAACGTCCAATTATGTAACTTCAACCCCTGTTTTAATGTTGATTATGCATGTGCATACATTTTGCAGGTTTTCCCGAAGCGAATGGTTTCACTATCAACCGCCATCACCAAACACGTTGTACTCAATCTCATCGTCGTCATCATATGTTCGTTAGCAATAGCAGCACCAGATATCACTAACATGGTTTGTATTCATACGTAAAGTCACTGCCTTTACTTTACTACAGATTGTCTCACGCCTCCCCAACTTTGGCCACATTTTCAACAGTTTTAAGGTGCATGCTGACACAGCACTATTTGAAAATGTAGGACCAAAAATAGGTTGAATTTCTTCTGACAATTTCTAACCAGTGTTTGTTGTTTTGGTGTAAATTGGACCAAGTGTCCGATATGTATCTATGTTTGTTTGGACTGAAATGGCAGTCAGCTGTAAATATAAAACTATGGCGTGTCACAGTGTTATAGGTTGCAACTTTCCGACAGTTTGACAGTGAAAGTTTAAGGTACCAGTTGGAAAGTTTTTAACCCAAGGAGCAGGGGGTGAAAATGAGCAGGGGGTGCAAATGAGCAGGGGGTGCAAATGAGCAGGGGTGCAAATGAAATACGCTCCATACTGTTTTGAAATTCGGCAGCGTAGAAATATTCACACCGATAATGGGACGTACACCTACCAACGTTCTTTATTTTTACCATATCATGAATAGACTAAACACACGGAACGCTCGTTTCTCTTCCATGCCATGCAAATGGCTGTTTTTAATTGTTTTGGTTTTCGACGCTGTATGACTGCAATGCGTCTTTCTGTGACATATAATGCTCGTAGAAAGTTAGTTCAATTATTTATCGACCTATTTCAATACGGGAACAATTCAAGATCGAACTTTGGAGCGCAGACCGTCAAGCAGTCTGATATATATCCAGACTCCGTCTCATTACTTTCGTAAGTTGATTGAGATGAGACACGGTCTGAGTTTTGTAAGACTGACCGCCAAGTGGCTTTAACATCAAGTCAATAATGTGGCCGATTGGAGGAGTTTAAATGGCACATCAACTGAAGGCAATGGTGCCAAGTGAAATTGTTTGTAAAACACATAGAAAGCGGTTGCTATTCATAAATTATCTTTTAGCGTCCAGCTATGCAGTATTTCTCGGTATTGAATTCCTTATCTTGGGTTCTATTTCAGTATCATTGTAACACATCGTCGTACGTTATGCAACCCCACCAGCCGTTCGACCCCAACGAAAATCGGTGCGAGTAAAGGCCGAAAAGTTTGTGTTAATATGCTTAATATGGCACAGGTTAGCGACTCATTTAATATGGCACAGGTTAGCGATTTGTTTAATATGGCACAGGTTAGCGACTTGCAACTGAGGATGATCCTATTGTTTTTATTCATCTTTTGACTTTTCAAAACTTTTACCTCTTTGGTCTTTGAAATTGTAAAGTTTTACCCTCTTCCTTAATATACGAATTTTTAGGACTTTTGATTTTAATTAACCTCTTTCGACCAGTACATTCCAAATTATTTTCAAAAATCTTTCAAAAGCCGCTCCGGGACCTTGCTTCTGCCAAGAACACGAGGAACTTTGTCTGCATGTTATTGGGACCCTGGCCCTAATATATTCACCCTTCTTTCATATACTTTGCAGACACTCTCCTCTTGTTCTTGTCATCCGTTACATTTTTGCACCGCCAATATTATGTGGGTAAAATGACGAATATGTTTAAGCCATTTTTCTTTCTAACAAAAAGGCCTTTGGTCAACCTGCCAGTGCATTACTCTGACTTGGTTTCTGTCATTCTCTAGTGTGCTAGGGTTGGTGTTGCTTACCCTGGAACTCGTGTTACCTGGTCAGACACACACTTACCTGTATTGGTTACACATAAAAACACTTATGTTGGTTTCTATTTCAGTATCATTGTGACACATCGTCGTACGTTATGCAACCCCACCAGCCTTTCGACCCCAAAGAAGATCGGTGCGAGTATATACTGTATTACTCAAAGATGGCGAGTCTCATTTTATGCGGGATCTCGTCGCTGCTACAAGCTGATCACGTGACGAAAGCCATCTTGATGACGCTGGTGTCGGCTGCTTATTGCGTCTTCCATTTCATTTATCCATTTCAACGAGTCATACATAATTACGAGATTAATATACCAATCGAAAGGTGGGTAACATCGCGAGATAATAGTTGTTTTCATTTAAGAATGCATGCAAGCCTTGAAATAGTGTGCCTGTCATTTGCAGAATGAGGTCCCCAGAGGGTGAATTTAGTGATGCTACCCCGCATAGCGGGCTAGCATCACCAAATTCACCCTCTGGGAATCTCATTCTGCTGAGGTGTGAGCAGAATGAGGTCCCCAGAGGGTGAATTTGGTGATGCTAGCCCGCTATGCGGGGTAGCATCACTAAATTCACCCTCTAGGGACCTCATTCTGCAAATGACAGGCACACTATTTCAAGGCTTGAATGCATGAGCATTAATCACAATGCGTATGGGGAGACACTCCCTGTTTTGGTACGCGGGTTTCGGCCATTTTCAGGCGGTACACATAATTCATTACGCCACCTAGTGTGGTGTTACTAGCATTTGTTTTTTTTATATCGCATGGAGTACAGGGCGAATGTATTCTTGGAGATTGTTTGTACCTTACTCAATCGTACCGATATAATCACGTAGATGCCGAAATTGTAAAGTTAACGCCAGCGGTGTATAATACGTTTATGAAAATATGATAAATCCTATCGATAGAGTCAGGACAGGCTCAAATTGTAAACTTAAAGTCACCGGTGTAATAATATGTTGTTGAAAATATAAATAATCTGATAGCCTGAAAATATTGTATAACCTATTGGGAGCCCATAATAAATGGGAATAACCTATTGGGAGCCCCTGCTGTATTTTATGGAGATTGTTTGTACCTTACTGAATCGTACCGATATAATCACGTAGATGCCGAAGTTGTAAAGTTAACGCCACTGGTGTATAATATGTTTATGATAAATCGTATCGATAGAGTGAGGACAGGCTCAAATTGTAAACTTAAAGTCGAAAATATAAATAATCTGATAGCCTGAAAACATTGTATAACCTGTTGGGAGCCCCTGGTGTAGTGAACTGAATTATGGGTAATTTTAATTGGAGTGCGCATGTCTCTTTTTTATTTGTAGTAACGGCCATCTTTTATTTTCTGCATGCGCAGTCTATATGCGTTCTTTTGGGGAAATTCGCTATTTTGGTTAAGTGAAACAATGGTATGAGTTCAATGTTTGTTTGTATATAAGAAAGTATATTGAATTTTGGAGGCCGACAATTGTATCTATTTGAAGATTAAAAGTTGCTTGTGTGTATTTAGCTGTGCATGGTTCGTTAATTAGGCCAGCCTATTGTCATATTAGAACGTCTCCAATAACATACAACCTCTCTGCAGTTAACATTGTGAATTTGGCAACAGTCCAAGCAGGCCCTCTAATGGAGCACTGTGAATTTGGCAACAGTCCAAGACACGTGGGGTATATATAGAATACACACGTAGTGTTTCTGAATACCAAATTTACACCACGAGTGGGATTGATGGTTTACCACACGAGCTTTAGCGAGTGTGGTAAATCATCAATCCCACGAGTGGTGTAAATTTGGTATTCAGAAACACTACGTGTGTATTTTGTTTATACCATGACCGGTACAGGAGCAACAACTGCTATGAAATCGAAATAAACCCACTTAAATTAAGATGATTCTGTCGCACCATTCACAATCATCCCCGTTGTGTTCCCCACACTTGGCCGTACATCGACGTACACTATCACAGCTGATCAGGCGTATTGATACATTGTACGAATATGGTATCATTGTAGCCAATTCACAATAAACTGTAATCATGATGAAACCGCCATAAATAAACAACATGAATATATATATGGGAATACGAATTTAATGAATATAAATATAACACATTGCGGGAACTTTTTTTTCTCCGCCGTACAGTGAACAGGAAACCACGAAAGTCATTTTGAAATCCACCGTTTGTTGTTCGAGTTTTTTACGTCTATTTCTTGAAATATATGTTCAATTTGTTGATCTGGATGTGATTTCCACGGAAATAACTGTTCGTTTTTATCGCATTAGTGAGTATAATATTCAATTGAATCGAAAGTATCAAATTGTTTTCATCGCGAGGCGCTACATTTTAAAAATAGAGTGATTTTGATCGAGGTCATGGAAGGTTAATGAAAGGTCAACTCGGATGTAGTTCTACTATGGGTATAAACTTTAACCATTGAAATGCCATTAAAACGTGTTACCCACAGTAGAAACGTGTTACCCACGGTCGGACTCCTGTTCACACACAGTAGGGTGTACAGCACAAATATATTATATAGCATGTTTGTACACAGTACAATAGGGAGTCATGGTATAAAATAACTGAACACCTGTGGCCAACTTGATCTCCAGAATGTTTTTAAGTGGAAGGGACAGTGTAGTGGGGTGGGGGTGGAAGTTAGATTTTGAGTGTGTATGATTCACAACTTTTGTAAAAAAAAGTTAATGCACATGTAGTTGGAAATTTCATACATTATTACACTACAACATAAAGGTTAAAATACATGGTTACCATTGCCTGGTATCCCAACTAGTAATTATTGTCCCCATTATGATGGGGACGGGGATCGAATGATGGAGGTATTTTGAGGGGGTGGGAGTCACAACTGTTATAAAGAATTTTAACAGTTGGAAATTTCATACATGATTACACTAACTTTTTGTCCCCATTTATTTTACTGCTGTCTTGTTTGTTACTGTATTCCTGATATGGAAATAATAAAGAGCATTTATTACGCCACCTGTGGTGTATCTAGCTGCTGAGATTTTGATATTGCGTGGTGGACAGGGCGAATGCATTGTGGGCCTTTTATTTATAGAGTTGGAAATTCCGTTTATTTAAAAGTCGGAACTACGCGACCAGTAGGCCAAGTCCAGTAAAACGGTTCGTTATAGGTGCTGGTTGTTATTGTTATTTTAACGGAATTCTGAGTTGGTCATTCGCGAAACCAATATATTTTATATTCTATAATTAAAACCGTGGGTATATAATATATGATCCTCTTTATGGATATTGTAGGAAGGTAAATTTAGCTAAAGCGGTGGGATATCTTGCAAGACAACACATTTCGGTTTGCGCTATAACTGCTCAATGTTTTAAGGTGTTACACAACGTCTGATAAAAAGAGTTCTATCGGGAATATTCACACTATTTTTTCAGAGAACATGCATAGAGTAAACATAGTCCTATCGGACTATCGTAAAGTAGTTCCGTTTAATTCGGGATTAATTAACCCTCAGACTGCCGAAACTGCCGACAATAAATTCGCTTGTTCGTGTCCGCCGAAAATCAAACTTGCCTGTTTAGAGGTCCCATTTTCGTGGCTAATGGTGATAGAATCACAATTTTTCAGTCAAATTCATGGATAAATTACATTACACTTAATCGGCTTATGTCCGCGGCCATAAACCTGCGTTTTGATAACAATTTATTTGAGACAAACTGTTGCGCGGGTATCAGTCGGCGCTTATCGGTTGAAGTTATTATGATCGTGCAGCCTGCGCGTGCAACAAGTGTTTAAATACAACAGAAGAAAAAAATACTATGTCAAATAAATAACGTCATCAATGGACAGACAAGTTTCATTTCCGCGGGACACGAAAAAGCGAATTTAATGTCGTCAGTTTCGGCAGTCTGAGGGGTTTAATTAATCTCCTTTACGATATCCCGATAGGACTATATTTACACTATGTTCTCTGAAAAAAAATGGTGTGAATATTCCCGATAGAACTATTTTTATCAGACGTTTTGTAACACATTAAAACATTGAGCAGTTAGCGCAATTTTCTGGAATTTCGGACTATTTCGTCTATAAAAATACGATGAGCAACTGAAAATGTTTTTCAACATTCTGGAAGGGGTAGATGTCCAGGTATATATGTTTAAAATTTCACGCATAAACTATGACAGATAACAAAGTTATAATTAGTTTTATAGGCCCACCATAAATCCCCTATAATAAACGCATGCCCCCGTAAGCACATGGCTTTGCTGTGGATGCTTTCGTTCCCAGCATGCATCATTCTCGCTATCTGTAAAATGTCTATGAACAATGGCTGTGCCACGCACTCTTAGCTTTGATCCGCATTTAGAAGCATTCTGGTGTGGCGAATGAGAAACCTGCAGTAATTTATAAGCCGTAGTTCATTGTAATAATTTGAAGAATTACTTATCTTAACGGAATTCTGAGGCGGTCCATTCATGTAACCAATATATTTTATATTATGATTTATATTTATGGCTAATAATACGATCTTGGTGGCGTTACCATTTCTGACTATGGTTTTCTTGTACTCTACTGTTAGCCGGTATTCGAGATTCATATGGAGGGTAAGCCGGGTCATCATTCCAATAGAACATTCTACTTCTGAATTAAATATTTTGACTTCTACTTCTTAATTTAATATTGTATTTCAATTCAATATTTTAATTTTGATGCTGCAATTGTATTCTTAAACAGTTTACTTTTTTATTTATAATTTAATATTTTAAGTTTTATTTTGTTATTTTATTCTTATTCAATTCAATTTTTATATAACTCAATATTCTAATTTTGATCTTGCTATGATATTATTAAGTTATAAAATTTAATCTTTAAAAATTATGTCGTTTGAAATTTACAAACCACGATTATTTATCATTTAATATTTTAAGTTTCATTTTGTTATTGTATTCTTATACAATTCAATTTTATATAACTCAATATTCTAATTTTGATCTTGCTATGATATTATTAAGCTATAAAATTAAATTTTTAAAAGTATGTCTTTTGAAACTTACAAACCACGATTAATAAAATACGAATAAAGTAGCAAGAACAAAATTAGAATATTGACTTATATGCAAAGTGAAATGTGTAAGAATAAAATTGCAAAATGAAACTTAAAATATTGAATTATATATATACATATATATAAAGTAAACTGTATAAGACTAAAATTGCAAGATAAAAATTATTATATTAAATTGAAATTAAAATATTGAATTAAGAATTGGAATATTACATTAGAATTATTACACTTTTACCCTCCATATATTCATACCCCCATCTTAAATGGTATTCTGGTTCAAATAAAGGCTGGTACGCGACTTTGATTGCGAAACATTGTGGTAGTTAATGGTTATAATAAGCCTTGTTGTTAGTCTTTCTAGGGTCTCGTTCTAGGACTCGGGCGGTTTGTCTGTGACCGGCTTTCAATATATCATCCGCCGCATCACTGTGTCGGAAAATATAGTAATATGTAGCTTTCAGAACTGTTTTTCTTAATTTGGTACATATCGACAGATTACTGTTAAGAAAATGAAGACTATAGATCATATTGATAATGGAAATGTGAAATCTCTGCCTTTCATCACATCCGCTCTGATTCAACCGGCATTTAGTATTCACCCCTCTGTTAACTATAATATTCAGGATTCTTGGAGGGGGTGGCACCTCGTGTATTGCAAAGTAAAACAGGAAAGTAATCCAATGTAAAGAGAAACTACTGACGCATGCTTATAAGCAACTGGTGATGCCATGTTGCATACTTCGACAATAGGTCATTGGTGCAATATCGATGCTAATGTATAGTGCATGTGCATATTATGTGTATGTGATCACAATTAACTCGCATGTGTCACTTTTCTCTGACTGATTGGGAATTCATTCATGCAGAATTGGTTTAAGTTTTATGCCATTAACCATTCCATGACTGGAGCTTCCTGAATTTTGACGAAAACCCTGTGCCAATGCATTCTCTGGCAGATAAACAGTGTGCATGGACACCATACCGGCTCTCCGGACTGGCAGATCAACAGGGTGCATGGACATCATACTGGCTCTCCGGACTGGCAGATAAACAGGGTACATGGACACCATGCCGGCTCTCCGGACTGGCAGATACATGGACACCATTCCGGATCTCCGGACTGACAGATTAACAGGGTCCAGACACCATACCGGTTCTCCGGACTGGCAGATAAACATGGTGCATGGACACCATACCGGCTCTCCGGACTGACAGATAAACAGGGTACATGGACACCATTCCGGTTCTCCGGACTGGCAGATTAACAGGGTTCATGGACACCATACCGGCTCTCCGAACCGACAGATAAACAGGGTACATTGACATAATTCCGGTTATCCGGACTGGCAGATAAACAGGGTTCATGGACACCATACCGGCTCTCCGGACTGGCAGATAAACATGGTGCATGGACATCATACCGGCCCTCCGGACTGGCAGATAAACAGGGGGCATGGACACCATACCGGCTCTCCGGGCTGGCAGATAAACAGGGTGCATGGACACCATATCGGCTCTCTGGACTGACAGATAACAGGGTTCATGGACACCACACCGGCTCTCCGGACTGGCAGATAAACAGGGTGCATGGACATCATACCGGCTCTCCGGACTGACAGATAAACAGGGTGCATGGACATCATACCGGCTCTCCGGACTGACAGCTAAACAGGGTTCATGGACACCATACCGGCTCTCCGGACTGGCAGATAAACAGGGTGCATGGACATCATACCGGCTCTCCGGACTGACAGATAAACAGGGTGCATGGACACCATACCGGCTCTCCGGACTGGCAGATAAACAGGGTACATGGACACCATACCGGCTCTCCGGACTGGCAGATAAACAGGGTACATGGACACCATACCGGCTCTCCGGACTGGCAGATAAACAGGGTGCATGGACATCATACCGGCTCTCCGGACTGGCAGATAAACAGGGTGCATGGACACCATACCGGCTCTCCGAACTGGCAGATAAACAGGGTGCATGGACATCATACCGGCTCTCCGGACTGGCAGATAAACAGGGTGCATGGACATCATACCGGCTCTCCGGACTGGCAGATAAACAGGGTACATGGACACCATACCGGCTCTCCGAACTGGCAGAGAAACAGGGTACATGGACACCATTCCGGTTCTCCGGACTGGCAGATAAACAGGGTTCATGGACACCATACCGGCTCTCCGGACTGGCAGATAAACAGGGTGCATGGACATCATACCGGCCCTCCGGACTGGCAGATAAACAGGGTGCACGGACACCATACCGGCTCTCCGGGCTGGCAGATTAACAGGGTACATGGACACCATACCGGCTCTCCGGACTGGCAGATAAACAGGGTGCATGGACACCATACCGGCTCTCCGGACTGGCAGATAAATAGCGTGCATGGACACCATACCGGCTCTCCGGACTGGCAGATAAATAGCGTGCATGGACACCATACCGGCTCTCCGGACTGGCAGATAAACAGGGTTCATGGACATCATACCGGCTCTCTGGACTGGCAGATAAAACCAGCACGAAGAGTCGACTTGAAACCGAAAGGCGCGAACCTGACAGCTACATTTGCAAGTTAACAAAAAGAATGCAGAAACAGGACTGCTAATTATTCCGTCATCATACATTTACACACATGATACCAGTATAAAAATAGGTGTATGTATATCGTGACGGAGTAGGACGGTAGAGGTAGAACATATTAAAGAAGTGGGAATGTTTATGGTTTTGTGGCCCAATTTGTACATGTACGGGTTGTCTATCATGATGAAAGTTGTAAGCAGGGTCCAGGAGCGGTTTACAGCAATTTGGAAAAGAAGTACCAAGTAGAGTCAAAACCAATAATTTGGAATAGTTGAAAATGCTAATATTTCAGTAAAGATCGAAATGACACAGGAGAGCGTGATCAGTAAGATTAACCCTTTACCCAACAGAACGGCCCTGTGCCAATGCATTCTCTTATATATGCGAGTCGACCATAGGTCGCCTCGCATATATAAGAGAATGCATTGGCTTAACACATTAAAAATTATAAAATTGTTAAAGAATGTAAGAAAAAATGGTAAAAAGTGTTTAAAAAAGTTTTTTTTTAGGCCAATGCATTCTCTTATATATGCGAGGCGACCTATGGTCGACTCGCATATATAAGAGAATACATTGGCACAGGGCATAACTGTAACAAACACAATGTGGTCAAGGAGCCGGTTCCAATGATATCCATATGTGTATGGTTCTATTGAGACAGACCGAAGATATTTTAGGCTGTTGAAGCTTTATTTGGCCGGTTTTGGCCGGTTTGTTGGGTAAAGGGTTAATCTATGACTCCATAAATGGACCCCAGAAAAGTTTTACAAGTTATTGACAGTCCAAAATATACCTATTTGAACACGACTATGTGTGTTTATAAAGCTTGGATTCATAAGATTGGAATCTTGATAAGTAAATTTATAGAAAAGGTATTTTGATCATGACCATGGAATAATGCATAAACTTTATTCGCGCTATGACTGATGAACATTTGGGCAATTTGTGAATACTTGTTAAATACTTCTTTGTATTAATGCATATCTTCATACTATCGGGGCTTTCCGAAGGTTGTGTGTGCATGTTATGTTTATTTGTGTACACAATTTTGTGTAGTATGTTGTCAGGCATGTATGTTGTTTATTATGTGTCATGTTCCATATTAATTTACGGCTGATTTTTTAATAAATGTTATTCTGCTTCCACAATTATCATTCTCGGCACTTAGATGTTAATGAATAGCGCGTGCATAATTAACTCTCGTGTATCACTTGTCTCTGGCTAAATGGGAATTCGTTCAGATATTGACCAACTTCATCGCACATGACCTTACACGTATATTAATTATAGGTCTATTGTAATATCTGCAATTTTCTTTCAGCAACATTGTCGAGCTAAAGTACAGACAAATTGCTACCTTACTGCTGATTACCGTGACGTTCATGTACTATTCTAGGAAGGTACGTGCCTACAATTGGAATCATATATGCCGAGTCTCTGAAAACGTGACAGTGGATTTAGTTTCTATTTCAGATTAGGTAGCAATACACGATTTCATGGGTTTGTAGGAGGGCTGAAAAATTGGATTTTAAGCATATCAGGGCTATAACTATCAGTTTGGCCTCTGTTATTTCTGGGAGTAATGGTTTGATGGTTTAATTAGTTTATAAAGGTACCATAGTATACCAAATGGGATGATGTTTGAATAGGAAGTATGTTTTTGGAACATTTTGTGGGCCAGATCTGTGTGGCACTCCACCGGAAAAAGAGCCTGATTTATCTCCCTTCAAATCAGTCATCTGCACTTCCAAGACCAAATTTTAAAATTGATACGATAATGTTTCTTTATTTTGTAATATATCTTACATATATCTAGGTTATATCAGCTCATAAGGTGAATATAGACTGACATTCGCTCTGTCAAATGTTAAAATGAAGATTCTGCAGTCAGCTAAGGGAGATAATTCAACTTGTGATGTGAAACATCCTGTCTAAATACAGGTAGATAATGCTCTGACCATTTCTGTATCTTGTTACCAAGCATACATGTGCTGTTTATCAATGACCATGCCGCAACAGACGGTTGTAGTACAGTACCCCTCAAAATGGTGAAAATGACCAGAAATCGTGCATTGCTACCTTATAATATATCTCTTCGTAACTTCTGACGTACATGTAAATAGGACTAATGTCCAACTATGTTATTCTCATATCTCGTTGTATGGCGCGAAAAGTCACACAAATGAAAATCTTAACTGTGCCGTTTGTGAATAAGAAGAACACGTAACAAGTGCTCGCGGAACCCATATGTAATTTAAAGGCACACATTTCTCGCCATGGCACCCCAATTGCAATACGTGAACGGAACATGTACAACGCACATCTTTCGCACAATGAATGACGACTGCTAAGAATTACGAACAGGGTAATACGTCACTTGAACGTGTGTTCTTTCTAACAGTTATCGCTTTGCCATATAGTTACGAATATTGTTACGAGCTTTGCCTTGCAATGATCAAGCCAACAATTGACTCTGATTTGATATATGCAATCAACGTCGTTTTCGATGCATCTGTCTGCGTATAGAAGTGTCTGACGTCGAATTACATACTGTATAATTTCGCGAATACTCAGGGGGGGGTGAAAAACAAAATTCCGGCACGTATGCCGGGGTGGGTGGGTGGTCAAAGCCACCAACAAGCAATTTTTTCCGCAACTAAAAAAAAATGTCCTGCTTGTTTTTTAGTGTTTTGGCAATGAGTTGGGCTTCAAAACCACTTTGAATGAGAGAAATAATGTAATTCTAACTGTAAATTGACTGCAGGCAGTTATCGTGTTGTATTTTGTTGCAAATTTTGAAATCCAAGATGGCCGCTGGCAGCCATGTTTTTTTGGCCGAATGACCTCAAAATGACTCATTCCTATTTACATGTCCATGTTAACATCCATGATAAATAATATGCACAGAAATTCATATACAGCTGTTTACAGTGAATTTCCCCCCGAAAATCTCTGTTTTAGTGTTAAAAGGGGGGTGGGTGTCAAAAAATGGTCGGAAAAAACTGCCGAAAACGGAAAATAATTTGGCGGTGGGTGTGGGCGGGTACAAAAAATGATCGTAAGGGAAAAAATGCCATACGTGCCTGAATTTTTTTTCCGACCCCCCCACCCCCCACCCCCCTGGAATACTAAGTATTTAGTTCGGCATCAGACACTTATGTACGCCGCCAGATACATCGAAAACTACGTTGATGATTAAACTAGTTTTTTTAAGAAACTATATATAAAACACTAAAATAGTAAAACTACCCAAGTGACTTGCTTGCAAAATTTGTTTGCTCATTTCTCATACGGCAAACATAACCATATCTCCTGACTGCGAGTGCCAAGAAGTTTGAACGTAACTATTTCTTCGCAAACCGACACGAAGTGCCAGGTCCGATTTTTGTATCAACCCATATACCCTGTGCCAATGCATTCTCTTATATATGCGAGTTGACCATAGGTCGCCTCGCATATATAAGAGAATGCGTTGGCCTAACAATTTTTCATCATTTGTTATTATTTTTTACAATTTTTTACAATTTTAATAATTTTTTCTTATAATCTTTAACAGACTTATTTTGTAGGTTTAGTGCCAGGGAATCTTACGTTTTTCATGGGCATCAAAATTATTACTATGAATACTTGGTGATAGTTTTGAGTTATAACATGCCCCTAAGGTTTTAACCAGTTTGTTTTTAAATTCGCTATAGCATGCTCGAGCCTACCAAAAAAATTCAACCCAAAAAAATAAAAATATATATAAAAATGCAAGGTGTTGGATGATAAGCTATTCACAATTCTTATCAGTTCAGTGTACGAAAGGTCTCCAATATTATATTTGTCGTAAAATTCACGAAGAAACATGCGAACTTCAGGTTGAACGGCAAAGCAAGGATTTGTACATCAAAATGAATGACGAAGAGAATCAGAAGGAAATGGCGGATAATTTCCTGGAGCGGCACTCCTCATTTCTACACAGTATAATACCGGCATACGTCGTAACCGACTACATCAGCTTCAAAGAAAAGTACAACGGCTCGGTAAGTCTGGTCACGTGAACCTACATTTGCTTCATAGAAAAGAACAACGACTCTGGTTAAGTGATATATAATCATTTCTTTAATAAATACTCATTGACGAGTAATTCCCTTTAGGAAATGTTCAGATAATAAATTCAACAAACCATTGTTGAACTTTTTATCAGAATATTTCCCACCACATACCATGAATCCGTTTGCACTTGTATTAGCTTTCAATATGTCGGTTGTCTGTTTTTATTACCTGAACATCACTCCAAAGTAATGATGGACCATTCCTGTGTATACTTTTATTACTGATGTGATATTCCATTTAGAATAGACGGGATTACATTAGTGTCAACGAAAATTACAACAGATCCGTAAATCTCGAAAGGAACCTATACATAACCTAATCAAGTCTCCAACCAAACGTTTTTATTTTAAATGTGTTTAAAGCCTACGTAACTAGTACATGAGCTGTGGAAATTCGCAGTGCACATACAAAATCAGTAATCGTTAAAAACTCGTCTACTATATATTTTGAGACTTCCGTATATCCATATATCTGTATATCCTTATAGACTCGAAAAGGGCTCGACCGATTGAGCCCAAACTTGCTATCTAAGGGTAAAAACCCACGGGAAGTGTCATCGCACCGCTTCTGAGAACGTCCGAGCACTCCTTCACCCTTCGCCCTGCCACCGTCGTTGGAATTGATGGGTTAAATGGTCTCTCTGATGTGTGTGACCCGATGCAGGAAGGACAACTCATTCACACAACGTATTGAATACGTGAAATTTGTTATGTATTAAATACTTGCCGAAATTTTAGAGTTACTTCGTCTACATCATACAGAAACATTATCTTCGATACACTGTTAAAAATTATATGGAAGCAAAAATGGTCAACTCGGGACGGGTACCTTGAAAAATAAAATTTAATGGGTCGACCAAAGCCATGTGACCAATCCCGCCAGTGGCGGGCTAATCTGATTGTATAATATATAATTTACGACTGAAATTTACAAGGATAGGTATCGAGTGTGTCCAGATTTTGAACATTAAACACACCTCAACCTTTTGATAGATGTTCCTAAAGAACACACACTACCTTTCGTCGTATAATAAAGTACTGTGCATTAACTCATGCAACAAATATCTAGAAACCCACTGCATGAGTTCCAGATAGCGGCTATCCGAACATTACAGATTACATGAGTTCCAGATAGCCGCAATCCGAACATTACAGATTACATTAGTGACATAAGTTCCGGGCCATAACGTTGGTCACAGCATGCAGCTCCAACCGATCCCGGCACATGGCCATTTGAATTTGTTTTCGAATAGAAACTCCCGATGGTGTACCACACTCCTTATGGAGTGCCATGGATACTCAAAGTTGGATATTCCCAAAATGAATGTCCTCACCATTGTCCACGGATCTGGATATCAATACCAGCAGCCATATTGGATTTCAAATTTGAATCCATCGGCGCACCCAGCAGACTACATTTATTGGTGAAATGTTTGAAATGAATATAATTTCATCTACACAATACACGCCCTTTACTGTAACTTTTTGACTTTCCTTCATCTTTATCATTTTATTCATTGCTCAGCAAAAATATATTCCTTCCAAATTTGAGCTACACAGTCATTCACACTTTCATTTCTTTTTCTTGCCGAATCTACATTCGATGGTGTTTGTTTTCAAAGATAAATCTGGATATGGAAGGCCGATAATCGAAAAAGGTACAATGAGGATACACCGGGCACGAATTTGTTTTGTTTCTATTACTCCATATGAACACAATCTGGTTTTATATATCTATCGATCCAGCCCACATTTTGAGTTGATATATCTATCGATCCCGCCCACAATATGAGTAACTGATCAACAGATAGACAAATATAATATTACCAAATAGCTATCTTTAAAAATTCTCGTGAACATCATAACTTAATATCATGTAAGTACCCTCAGTATGTGGTTATTCGCACGCAACCGGAAACGGTTTGTGCTGGGTTTCGGATCCCCTCCACACAGCTAATATGTATACACCATATGTTATATAGTGTGCAATTATATGGAATAATTACTGTTTACATCAACTTGTTTTGAAAATCTATGCATACTGCATGTATACTCACCCTTCAGTCAAAGATGTTGCTGTTACATAGTGGGGTATGCCAACAACCTGGGCCGATGTGATGGTCTAGTGGTAAGTGACGAGTGATTAGATCTTCGGTGGATAACTTTAATTGTGATGTGGCAATATCAAGCATCAATGGTGACAGCAACAATAGTACATAAATAAATATCTGAGCGTAAGTAAATAAAGTCGAGAACTCTGTAAATATGGAAATCGCATGGTAGAGATCCATGTAAACTCCAAAGAGCGATTCCCATCTTCTGATCTCCCGTTCTCCGGAATCGAACTCGTTTATATCTCGACTCATGACTCGCATTCCATAATGACTCGCTGACTGCCATGGACAAAGAGAGGTCAGAGTTAGGTTACATACCACATTGCGATAGACAGAGGAGAGGTCAGAGGAAGTCTAATTAATGTTGTGTCATAATACATTCCAACTGACCAAATATCTGCAAGGTTAAAACTACACGAAAAATAGACAGATATTCCAACTGACCAAATATCTGCGAGGTTGAAATTACTCGAGAAATAGATGTGATTTCTCCGTCTTAGGGATGTTACTGGTAGGTGGGGTATATTATGTATCATTGCCGTCAATGTATCGAAACTCTACGGCTATATATTTCATTATATGATCATGTTTTTTTTTCAGGGATACTTCCATCAGTCGTGTTTCTCTGCTGGAATCATGTTCGCATCATGTCCTGATTTTGCCAAGTTTACCATCGCATCCCGAAATGACCAGGATGGTGGCATCAACTGCATGAAGTTACTCAACGATGTCATCATCAAACTCGACAAGGTGAACTAATTGTTCAGATTCATTTTTCTTCTTCATATATTTACGCTCTGAACCTCTTCGCTGCTAAATGACATTATGACGTCGTCTGCTGGGCTGTTTACATTATTGCCATGTTCTAGTAGTGGGAACATATAACGGGAATATCGCCCCGTTATGGCTCCCAGAATGCAACAGAATTCAAACTATAATTTATTTTCAGTGGAAGGGGATTAACTCTATATCTAAATATATGGAGTTACTCCCTTCCATTGAAAATAATAGACTTTGTGCATAAACGTGAGCACAGACCAGACGTCAGTATCTCAACAAAAACAACATGTTCACAGTTTATTCCACCGGATAGGTTGATAATACAATGTTTTGAAGCTTCCTCTTTCAAATGGTATATAATATGGCATATATGTTATAAAATGTGATCTGGGGGTTCGAACATTAAGTAGGCCTTTAATAAAGTAGGCCTTTAATAAAAGTTGACAATGCTATGTGTTATATACACAGTAAGATTCACGTATGTCGTATTATTAAATATGGTGTTTATATTGGATAAGGTTAGATAAATCAGATAATGTGCAATTCTTCAAATAATGGTAATCGTCTCCAGTAGCCTCGCTGTTGCATATTTAGCAACATCTCTTTGATTTATCGATATTCTCACAAGAACCAGTCTAGTTGGGTAGTTGATTATTTCAAGAACCAGTCTTGTTGGGTAGTCGATTACTTCAAGAACCAGTCTAGTTGAGTAATCGATTACTTCTGCATGTAAACTTGGTTAAAGTAACTACATCTCTCTTTCTTTTTATTTGTTAGCGTTTTAGATAACTCTTAATACCGAACTCAGATTTGTAAATTTTATAAGTGGAACATTTTTCCATTGTATCGAGTTTTATTTTCCAATAATGGTGGAATGTATCTATTGGTGAACTTTTAACTGATTCATTTGTCGTTAGGGGTCAGATATCGCTTCGCCTGTGTGTGATCCAATAGTACAGTTTCGAATAATATACCTTCAAGGATGTTTTGACTCCCATGGTGGTATGAACACAGTGCCTATATATGATTTACTTCCTTAATGGTTGAGGTTTTATGTCGTCAGCAAAATAACCAAATCTTTTTAATAAATATCAAACTGTTTTTGTTTTTTTTTTGCATTCGCTATATGTTGATTGAATAAATGGTTCAACATTAAAGTCCAGGTCTACACGTCTATATGTCAAAGTCAGATTGTGAAATCAGTCATTTCGTGAAATGGCTAAAATGTTCAGTTTTGTTCATGATACTATGTACTGTGAGGTTCAGTCACTTCATGAAATGACTAAATCTTTGGTCGTTTCGTGAAATGACTATATAATTTGAGCACATACATTTCATGAAATGACTAAACTATGTTGTGCTTTCTGATTGGAGTTGCTATGGATTGGACGACAAGCAAACATTCATCTATCGATACTTTTATTAATATAAATTGAACATAAACATGATAACATTTAAAACTACTAGTATTAAACACTTAAGAATTAAACGACACAGTACACAGTACACAGAACAGTTCAAACAGTGGTGACAATGTCTGTTGCATAACTGCTTTGATTTGAAGCACTTACATCTGTTCGTCTTGTATTTCCTGGGACCACTGCACGGGCATTCAATGAAACATTGAACACCACATATCGATGTCTTGACAACATATTCGTAGCATGTATAACGATGTGACAATGCTTTTTTATTCTCTCATCCACAGATGTTTGCGAAGGACGTCTACAATAAACTAAGCAAAATAAACTCTCAAGGCGGTGGCTATGTTGTAGCAAGCGGGATAGTTAAGCATAATGGCATCCGAAGCGTGAGTAACATGCTTTCCCATCCACTACTTTATCCTCGGTATTTCTGTTTTACTTCACCCCCCCCCCCCCCCACCCCGTGGGGTACCCTTGTTTTTTCGGCGTTCCATGAAACTAGGAACCGAACTTGATTCATAACCGGCGTGTGCGATGATGCAAAATTATGCAATTTTTCCCAGGACGGCTCCCGGGGTTGATGGCAACCATGTTCACTTATTCAAGTTGATGTTCTCGTATATATTTGTTTTATTGTTTTGACATTTTGTTATGCGTTTCATCGGTGGAATACCATATAAAGTTAATACACATTGAAGGCGTATTAAGAACAGGAAAACATGTTTCCCATATAGTTGGGAGTTTGGTATGAATTATAATGATACATGTATGTAGTGGGTTATTCGAAGTTGGACCCTCCGAAAGACGATAACCCAGTCATGCTCATATATCACGCTGCATGTCTATTGTTTCCATTGCAGGCTACGTGGGTCCATCTCTATCAACTGTCAGAGTTTGCACTGAATATACAAGACGAAATTAGTGCCATAAACGAGAACTCCCCTCATAAATTCAAGTTCCGTGCAGGTAAGTGAAGCTGTGGTACTTTTAGTCGAAACTTTATGTAAATAATCAATCTCCCCCCAATATTTTCATATTGATTTGGTGTAAACAATATTTATTTTTAAAAAATCAAACATTTTACACAAACACAATACACATATAGATACATAGAGATTTAGAAAGATGATTGGACAACAAGCAAAATGCTTTTTTAAAGTCCTCTCCTCGTGGAATGAATGTTACCTCATGTGACGGAAATATCACTTGAGGTAAAGCAGACGGGAATATCATTTGAGGTAAAGCAGACGGGAATATCACTTGAGGTAAAGCAGAAGGAAATATCACTTGAGGTAAAGCAGACGGGAATATCACTCGGCTCAGATCGAATTTAGTGAACTCGGTTAATAAATTCCGTATAAAATAGAAACTCATGTGAAATCCTCTATATAATGACTGGGTGTCAAGTGTCCCTTAAAATGACGAGTAGTTATCAAGCCTACAAATAGCGTGTCTGAAATTTGCAGAATGAGGTCCCCAGAGGGTGAATTTAGTGACGCTATCCGGCATAGCGGGCTAGCATCACTAAATTCACCCTCTAGGGACCTCATTCTGCTTAGGCTTCATCTTCTGGGAAGTACCTATGGTATCAAATTAACATTGTGTTTTGTTACTTGTTCCCATCTGGGAAGTTTCTATATCCCCTAATTTGCAGAAGATAAAATCCATTGTGAACATCACCAACTTCAACTGGGGACTTCAATTTGATCCTAGGTCTGCCATAGCAGTTGAGTGCCTAAGCAGAATGAGGTCCCCAGAGGGTGAATTTAGTGATGCTAGCCCGCTATGCGGGATAGCGTCACTAAATTCACCCTCTGTGGACCTCACTCTTCAAATGACAGACACGCTATTTGCAGGCTTGGTAGTTATTCAATAACTCACTGGATTTTCAGGTATCTTTCATGGACCGATCGTGATAGGTATGATTGGAGTGAACCGTCCACACTTCGATATCTGGGGCAACACAGTGAATACTGCGTCCAAGCTGGAAAGAACCGGAACGGGCGAGAAAATACAGGTTTGTGTAATATACCAGGCTTGGGATTTTCTCAGTTTCGTCTGATATATTAAATAAGATATGAATATAGTGGGGTGGGTGTTTTACTGGGGGTACCGCGCTATGGTCGTTGTGGTATATTGTGTGAACCCTGAAGCGGTATACATTAAATGTGCCCCCAACGACCACAGCGCTGTATCCCTCAATAACACACATACACTCATTACATTCCTTAACGACCACAGCGCCGTATCCCACAATAACACACACTCATTACATTCATTAACGACCACAGCGCTGTATCCCCCAATAACACATACACTCATTACATTCATTAACGACCACAGCGCCGTATCCCACAATAACACACACTCATTACATTCATTAACGACCACAGCGCTGTATCCCACAATAACACACACTCATTACATTCATTAACGACCACAGCGCTGTATCCCACAATAACACACACTCATTACATTCATTAACGACCACAGCGCCGTATCCCACAATAACACACACTCATTACATTCATTAACGACCACAGCGCCGTACCCCACAATAACACACACTCATTACATTCATTAACGACCACAGCGCTGTATCCCACAATAACACACACACTCATTACATTCATTAACGACCACAACGCCGTATCCCACAATAACACACACTCATTACATTCATTAACGACCACAACGCCGTATCCCACAATAACACACACTCATTACATTCATTAACGACCACAGCGCTGTATCCCACAATAACACACACTCATTACATTCATTAACGACCACAGCGCTGTATCCCACAATAACACACACTCATTACATTCATTAACGACCACAGCGCCGTATCCCACAATAACACACACTCATTACATTCATTAACGACCACAGCGCTGTATCCCACAATAACACACACTCATTACATTCATTAACGACCACAACGCCGTATCCCACAATAACACACACTCATTACATTCATTAACGACCACAGCGCTGTATCCCACAATAACACACACTCATTACATTCATTAACGACCACAACGCCGTATCCCACAATAACACACACTCATTACATTCATTAACGACCACAGCGCTGTATCCCACAATAACACACACTCATTACATTCATTAACGACCACAACGCCGTATCCCACAATAACACACACTCATTACATTCATTAACGACCACAGCGCTGTATCCCATAATAACACACACTCATTACATTCATTAACGACCACAGCGCTGTATCCCACAATAACACACACACTCATTACATTCATTAACGACCACAACGCCGTATCCCACAATAACACACACTCATTACATTCATTAACGACCACAGCGCTGTATCCCACAATAACACACACTCATTACATTCATTAACGACCACAGCGCTGTATCCCATAATAACACACACTCATTACATTCATTAACGACCACAGCGCTGTATCCCACAATAACACACACACTCATTACATTCATTAACGACCACAACGCCGTATCCCACAATAACACACACTCATTACATTCATTAACGACCACAGCGCTGTATCCCACAATAACACACACTCATTACATTCATTAACGACCACAACCCCGTATCCCACAATAACACACACACACACTCGTTACATTCGTTTCTTATAGTTATATATATATAGCATTTTTATGATTTATTTCCATATGAAAGCTGAGTTTGGTAACTTGTACTCCGATCCCCTGTGCACCCACAACATTATCTATATATTCTGTGTTATGTAAAATATTCCATGTATATGTAGGTCACAATAAATATGTTCAAACAAACATAAAAGCTGAGTGTATTCTCATTTATCTTCACAAAATGGCCGATAATTTGAGACCAGCCCACGCAGCACATTAGTAAGCCTGATATAAGATTTCCAAATTCTTAGCTACTATAATGTGATCGATATAGATAACTGGCTTCAGATGAAACTTTGAAAAGCACGCCCAATTATTCTACTGACTGCTTCTAATGATTATGTCAGATTATGTTAACAATTTGTAACTTCCTGTTCGTGTCACAGGTCCCCAGAACAAAAATTGACCCCACCCCCCAATAATACTTAATCTCTATAGGATTAAGTATTATTGGGGGTGGGGTCAATTTTTGTTCTGGGGACCTGTGGTTCGTGTTACACTCGAGAGGTCTCTGCATCATTGGGATGTGAACCGGGTGACCCAGCAGACAGTTAACGAATCACCAAACAGGATTTACTGTAACGGAAACCGGATTTAGTGTAACAGATAGGCTATGTAATTATATACATGCATGTATTCTCTTCACAGCCATATACATGCGTCATTGTTTTACATACTGCAGGAAAAGTGCTCATGCCATATAGTATTTTGGTTTCCGAAAAGTGACAATCGGGTCCAAACATTATGTTTAATTTGATGATTATGTCGAGTTATTTTGACTTTCTTAAAAGATAGCTTTAGTTCCTCTATCATAAAAAAAAATTGTCTCTACATCATATCTCTACTCCCAGGTTCTGGAGGAAACTAAAGAGATACTTACTGACTCCGGTTACAACTTCGAAGAATGTGGTACTATCACCTTGAAGGGGAAAGGTCGGCGTAAAACCTTCTTCCTCTCGTCAACGGAGCAGTGGTTCGTGTGAAGGTCGCTATAAATCATACACTCTCGTCGACGGAGCAGTGGTTCGTGTGAAGGTCGCACTACAAACCATACGTCCTCCCGTCGACGGATCAGTTGTTCGTGTGAAGGTCGCACTACAAACCATACGTCCTCCCGTCGACGGATCAGTGGTTCGAGTGAACTTTGAAGGTCACTACAAATCACTACTTCCTCTCGACGTGTGATCACCACACATCACACATTCTCATTGACGGAACTGTGGTTCGTGTGAAGGTCGTTGATGGTACTTCCTCATGTCAGCGTCGGGGTATAGTTGTCCGCTGCATGCAAATGGAGCCGTGATCTGTTGTGATTATGGCTCGAGTGAAGGATAGCGTCTTCCTTCCGTCATCGAGAAACATATCGTCTGAATGTCAATATGAATCGAATTTCCCCACGTCATTAGACAAGCTGATTGTCTGAAGGTCGGTGAAGGTCGGCGCGTATCACACTAGCTTCTTAACTCTTTAATGACGGGGGCTGCGCTGGTTCAACATTAAGTACCCTGTGCCAGTGCATTCTCTTGTATATGCGAGTCTCCCATAGGGAGCCTCGCATATGTAAGAGAATGCACTGGCTTATAAAATAAAGGTAAATATTGATAGGCCAATTCATTCTCTTATATATGCGAGGCGCCCTATGTGCGACTCGCATATATCAGAGAATGCATTGGCACAGGGTTTTTGCAAACATTCAGGAAGCGTCAACAGCAATGGGTTAAGTTCTCGAATCCGCAGTCAACGAATGATTACTTGCGGACTTTCTACAACTTCGAACAAATTACGTCGCATCAGAACTAAACTGTTCTATCTCCATTTTGGCGGGAACATGAGATATTGGTATCTTTCGATTCGGTGCGGGATTTCCTGTCCGAAAATCACCAGATATGGTGTCTACCATATACCAAATTTGAATGAGAGGCTGTGTACAATTTTTTACAATTTTAATAATTTTTTCTTGTATTCTTTAACAATTTTATAATTTCACCCATACAGAGCCCCAGACAAACATAAGCAGACGACACTCTTCTATATGCTTCTATTATGTGTGGGGCTCCCTACATGGTAATGGATGTTTTTTTATTTTATGTCCTAAAAATTGTAAGAAACATTTATTTTAAAAAAATGATAAAAAATTGTTAGGCTAATGCATTCTCTTATATATGCGAGGCGACCTATGGTCGACTCGCATATATAAGAGAATGCATTGGCACAGGGTAAAAAAAATCCCGACTTACGACTGGATTTGATATGGCGGGTCACATATGCATGCGTCATTGTTTTACATACTGCAGGAAAAATACATCAGCTATCATGCCCGATGTGTACTCTCTTCCAAAACAGAAAGAGAACAAACGTTTAAACTCGATTTCCCACAAAAATGAAAATATGGAGATAGAACATTTTAGTTCTGACGCGATTTAACGTTGAATTGTGTCTGTAATAGTCGCGACATTGGGATGCTGTCTCTTTATCTATGTACCATTAAGTTTTATCTATGTACCATTAAGTGGCATTTGGATGACAGCAGGAAGTTTGTACCACATCCCAGAGTCCTGTTCCAGACACAACTTCTTTTTGGTCGGCATTTTGTTTTACCGATCGATTTATGGATTCATACTAGTCAACCGCCATTCTTTCATTACATAAATATTGTTTTACCCTGTGCCAATGCATTCTCTTATATATGCGAGTCGACCATAGGTCGCCTCGCATATATATCAGAGAATGCATTGGCCTAACAATTTTTTACAATTTAAATAATTTGTTCTTGTATTCTTTAACAATTTTATAATTTCACCCATACAGAGCCCCAGACAAACATGAGCAGACGACACTCTTCTATGTGCTTCTATATATGTGTGGGGCTCACTGCAGGGTAATGGATGTTTTTTTTATTTTATGTCCTAAAAATTGTAAGAAACATTTATTTTAAAAAAATGATAAAAAATTGTTAGGCCAATGCATTCTCTTATATATGCGAGGCGACCTATTGGCACAGGGTAAAACAATCTTTTAGTCACCCAAAACGCACACATCATGTTTCCGTATTGTCTCATTTCAATGATCCATACCATACATGATTGTATTTATCAGATGATCATTGTACCCATTATTCAAATTATAATGTTAGTGTTACTGGAAAGGTATTTTCCTGTTTTCTAATAACAAATTACAAATAATCTGCATGTGTCATTTCTGTGATTACCATGCCATCGTGTATGTCTTTTCCCTATTTGGCCAGGTTAATACCTCTCTATGATTAATCGAGTATGTTTGATCCACGTTTGGTCCGGGCTGCCGCTACATATTTGTTCCCGACAACCCTCTCCATGGTCACGCTGCACCGCTCTATTTAAAGATGTGTGATCAGAATTTTCCTGTCCTTATTTGGCATTTTTCTCCCCCATTTAAAATGTATGTTTTGATATTTGATAAAATATATCGTTCATATATTCGTGTTATCATCTAAGTGATCGCCTTTGTTTATTCGTTGATTATTTGAAATAAAACTATTTCCTCAAATAACATGCATGTGTCTTGCAGTCTAAATTTCGGTGACTGTGGTGAAAGGATTATTTTTGTTCACATGCTTGCAGGGCTGTAATGCTTGTTGATTATATTCACCCCGTTCAAATGACTTTATATGTCCGCCACTAAATTTAAACTGTCATCGGAGATGATTGTGGCTAGATTTCTACGCGGTGCGTCCACCTTCAAAGTTCAAACTGCACCACCCCTTTCATTGAACCAGACCAAGCTCCCATGCAAGTTCACGAAATTTCTTGGGTTGGAATTTTCCAACTGAACCCTTAGGCTTAAATTTCCAACCTGCATTTGACATTTCTGGGAACACACCACCCCCAAACCTGCAAAACAAAATATTTGTCCACTCCCAGTTGTTTTACATACATTCCTTATATTTCACTAATTTTGTTTTTAAATCGCATACAACCCAACTGATATCACTGATGTCACTCATATGACTGGGGAAATTATCTCCTTTAGTTCAAATGACAGTTTAGCCTGTTTCGGAAGCTGTTTTAGTTCCAAAAAAAATTAATACAAGCAAATATGAAGATTTTTTTTTTCAAGTACTGGCTGATAGCCATTGTCTACCACACACATGCATTGGAGTTTCCAGGTCAATGTGTGATGAGGGTATGCTAGGATTACATGGGTGGTCAAATTCCATACTGCTAAATGGAAATTATACTGCATCGATGTAGTGGACAAATACATTAACCCATCAGAAGCT
Organism: Siphonodentalium dalli; assembly: GCA_032622095.1. NCBI lineage: Eukaryota > Metazoa > Mollusca > Scaphopoda > Gadilida > Siphonodentaliidae > Siphonodentalium > Siphonodentalium dalli. The sequence continues at coordinate 279,447,490 of CP136063.1, forward strand.
GATAGGTGCACATAAAACACTAGTACATGTATATGGTATATGCATCCTATTTTACAAAATCAAATTATACATATCCCAGCATATCCTCTCCATATCCAGTGAGATATCATTTTCCCACGCAAATTATTACATGAACCGAGCATGTGTTTTGTCTATTTTGATTGTAATACATTTTAAGCTGATAACATCTTAGGACAGTGAACTCAATCGTGACTTTCGAGTCACTGTTGGATTTTGTAGTCATAAGTTACATCAGGCACAAGTGTATTATTTCAGTTTTACATTTCTCAAAGCTTCTTTCGAAGGCTATCGGGAAGGAATTATTTCAGCTCACCGTCCCTTATATGCAACAGCCATAGCTTATGTTATCCCAACTAAGGTTCATACGAGGTACCATTAACATAAATATGGTGTTTTTGCAGTTATATTATGTTTCAAATTGTCACAATTGTCAAATATGGCACAAAAGGTCTTAAATTTAAATGTACATGCGGTTGTAAATATGTGTTGATTGGCCTATCGGATCACTCACCAACCGCGTCATATCTTCTGCAACTTTTTTATTTTGCATGCACCCCCCCCCCCCCCCCCCGACTACATTCTTACAATAGTTTGCCATGCATCTGCACGCCATTATTGAAATGTCTACCACCGAGTCCTAGACATGGGTACACCTGGCGTAGGCCCTGAATAACGAGCATCCTCTGTTAATATATACTATGTGTAATAAAAACTTGTATTGCTTTCGGTGGGCAAGACGGAGGCACGGGGCACCACTTAATGGACACAGGACAGTGTTTCATCCCGCATTGCTCACAATAAAAACAAATTCATATAAACAGCGTTTAATCCAAGGTTTTCTATTCTGTTATGTTATATTGTTTTTGTTACCACTATCTTGACCTTTGTGAACCGCCACGGGGCAGACTGCCTGCTCACTGCCGGACTACGTTTATGCCCTTGATACTCGCATACACCTGTTGATATACTATGGGTAATACAAATAAAATATTGCTTCCGATAGACAAGGTTTGGTACACTTTTAGTGGATACAGGACAATGATGATTCCCTGGTTGCTCACATTTGATATTTAGCACCAAAACAAAATTCATATACAAAGCGTTTAACCCAAGGTGTTCTAGACTATTTTATTACATTGTTTTAGTAACCCTTGTCTTAATCTTTGTTAACTGCCATGGTACAGACTGCTCTGGACATCATCTGGACGAAGTTTTTACTGCCGGGGTCCAAGACAGGATAACCTCTGGTGTACAGGTCCTGGATACAAGCATCCCCCTGCTTATATACTGTGGGTAATACAAACATATCTTGCTTCCGGTGGGCAAGGTGGGGTAACATTTTTGTGGATCCAGACAAATGTTGCACCCCCATTGCTCACAATTGATGTGGACATCGTAAAACTAATTAATATAAAGAACGTTTAACCCAGGTTGTATATGCTGGTATATTATATTGCTGTAGTTACCTTCATCTTAATCTTTGTAAACTGCCATAGAATAGAATAGAATAGAATAGAGTTTATTACCATAAAGGACACCGAAGGGTAACATGTAGTGCGTAATCAAATTACACACAGATGAATGCAAATTCAAAAATAACATGCATAATATTAATATATGATATTATAAGAAATGATAATAAGGCAGTTTTTAGGACGGATATCAGAATGGATACAAAGCAGTTGCCTTGAGAGGGCAAATGTCTGCTTACAATGTACTTATGAATACTTGCTTGTGATGAGACGAGGGAAGCTTTAATAGAGCTGGTATAATTATGATCAGAGATATTTAAATGAATCTGAAATTGATCAATTATAATATTTGTTTGGAGTTACAGTGAATTAATATGACAGATGCATTCAGATAAGACATATGCCCAATCAGACAAGTGCTAAGCCAGCAGTATTAACCACATGTAAGGGCTGGGATAAAACAACAATTTAAATATCACATGAATGAAATCAATAATATAGCTATTTACATATAGACCTCTCAGTGTGCTTTGGAAGTTAGGGCTTAAATGCCTGGTGTATTTCAAAGCCTTCTTTGACAAACCGGCCCATTTCCATCAGCAGATCTAGATTCTCAATTGTCATTAGCCAATAAAATTTGGAATCATCACCAAGTTTTAGAAAGTTTTTGTAATATTTGGTAATTTTACTGAAAAGAAATTGCCTCAGTTTATCATAAAGAGGGCATTCTATAATAAAATGATGCTCATTCTCTATTTTGCCTAGGTTGCACCGAATGTATGTCCTCAAAGTTCTCGTTGGTTTTTTACTTTTAATAAAAAAATATGAAAGACTGATCTGGACTTCATTAGTGAAGTTTGTACTACCGGAGTCTAATACAGTCCAGTATCTCCAATGTATGCCCTTGATAAGTGCCTACCCCTTCCCATACTGTATGGGTAATACAATACACGTACGCAATGTAAACTCAAGAGATTGTAGTATCTTTAAGCGTAGAATGAGAACAGAAATGTCGCAAAAATGAGTAAAATAACAGCATTGACGTTAGTAACAATTCGCCAAAATCGTGGTTCTTCGATGGAATAGAACTGTTTTTCATCATGGTGTTCATCACCTTTCTGGTCTGTTTTCAGCCCACATAACATCTTGAGAAATAGTTTAGCCCGGCTATCTGAAAGAAATCAAAATTTGAAGTGTTGTTGTGCATGTGCTGTTATTATTATTACAACATAATCTTGTATCTTTAGAGTACCAACGGGAATAACAGTTTTGTAATATGAACATAGAAGACGCCACTGTGTAGGCCTATATATATACAAAATGATATACCAGGATTTGATAAGGTACGGTAAGATTGGATATATGAGGTCGTATCAACGCGTATATTCAATTGGATATGGTTGCTCAGCAAGATAACGCATGATTTGGTAGTCTAGGATGAGAGAAATTGGAAAGCATAACTTAAATGGCAATGTACACTAAATCCGGCCATTTATGGGAGTATCTCGTATTATACTCAACAGAATATATGCAATAAAAGAATTAATATGAATCAAGAATGAGAGTTAAATAAACTCACATACACAAAGATCCATGCATAACAACCTGAAAATTATAACGAAAATGACTCAAGCCATAAACTCATTTTCATTATAATTACCATGTTGTTTACGTCGCCCATAGAGCACACGAGTGTAGTATTTTGCACTCATCCATGGCTCAAATTCCTTGAGTTGTTTCATATATTCTGTTGAGTATAATACGACATGGTCACATAAATGGTGTGATTTATTATACAGTACCCCTTTAACACGACAGGATCGGAAACGATGAGATTAGATATAATGGTTAATAAATAGAGCATGGCTTGGAGTGAAATACGCCGATATAGTGCATAGTGAGGTTGTGTAGTTCACGACGCGAAGCGGAGTGAACTACACAACCGCACTATGCACTATATCGGCGTATTTCACGACAAGTCATGCTCTAATTATTATATTGTATCGAACAAATGCAGAAATTAAAGGCAAACCAGTGGGCAAACACCATTTTTTTTTAAAGAAAAAAAAATAATATGTAAAAAAAAAAAAAAAAATTTAAATTCCTCTTTGTTCAGGTTTGTTTGTTTGTTTTTTTTAAATTAATTCTTTGTAATTGTTTTTTTTTTCAATGTTTTTTTAAAATATTTGGCAGCCTGTTTGTTGTTTTTTTTAATTATTTTTTGTTGTTTTTTTTATTATTTTTATTTGTTGTAAATGTTTATTTATTGTTTGTTTATTTTTTATGTTTGTTTTCCTGTTTTAAAAAAAACTTGTTTTTTTTAAATTCCCCTTTGTTCAGGTTTGTTTGTTTTTTTAAATTAATTTTTTTGTTGTAATTTTTTTTTTTTTTTCAATTAATTCTTTGTAATTTTTTTTTTTTCAATGTTTGTTTTCCTGTTTTACTTTGGCTGCCTGTTTGTTGTTTTTTTTTATTATTTTTTGTTGTTTTTTTTAATTATTTTTATAGCGCAGGTCAGAAACTCAGAAGCAATTCAAGAATTGCCCGACCTGTGCCTGTGGTGACCAGTGACCAAACTCAAGAACATTTAGACCAATGTCAACACATTTCAACCACTTACCCACTCTTAATTGGTGCCCGGACGAACTAAGAATGTATTAAATTTGGTCATTTATTAGTATAAGTCGCGAAATTATTGATTATTTTCGAACCGAGCGGTCACGTGACTCTGATCGGAAGCAAAGAATTTACGGCTACAAAAAAAAGTGTACCCAACTCCGGAAACATGAACGTATGATTGGTGTTATTGGGCCATGAAAATCTGCAGTAGCGTGTTTTTTCAACGCTTAGTATACAGCATAGGGGTATTATTTATTTACAAGAGACAGCTAAAACAAGCTGTAATCGGCAAATTGTATTCTCGGTTCATTTTATTAGTTGTTCGGGTACGGCAACCGATCATACGTTTTAGTGTTACCGGTATAGGAATGGGGTATCGCGAACTTAGGAAACGCAACGGGACTCCAGAGAAAACCTTTGTAATTTTGATTTAGCAGTAGGAAACTACTATTTTCAACTTTTACTAAGTTCAGACAATTGATGTTCGCCTTACTGAAGCTTTAATTTGGATCAGCGGCGAAATAACAAGTAGTTTCAGAACAAAGTTTGATGTAGTGTTCGTTACTATTTTTAGTAGTCAAAACTTTTATGCATAGTGCACGATGGGAGAGACTTGAAGGCGTAGTATACAACTACGACTAATAGAGTCGAGTAGCAAACCAATCGGAAAGCTTGATTTCAATAACAAAGTCACGTGAGATACAATATTAACTAATAATAGCAGTCGGTATATCTGAATACAATCTCCAAAGAATACTACTTTTCATAAACTCTATGATTGGTTGCCAGCTCTGATAACACGAGTTCAATGGAGGGTTGATATTCCGTAAGTTTTTCGTGGCCCATCCTGGTGGCTGTATATAATGTTATGCCACCTTAATGAACTTCCTCATTGTGACAGCCTGAAAATACTGCCACCCTTCTAACTGAACAGTTAGTGTTGAATCATCAATTTATTTAAGTCAGTAATTTATATATAAAGTACACACACATACTTGATTTCTTATTGTCCGCTAAAAATGACGTAATTAACTTTTTTCTATACCAGATATACATTGGTGAGTAATTCCCTGTGAAATGTTCAGATAATAAGTTCAACAAACTTGTTGAACTTATTATCTGAACATTTCCCACCAATGAATATGAATTCTTCTGCACTTGTATTATCTTTTCGTACGTGTGTTGGCTGCTCATATACCTGAACACCCCTCCAAATGAATAATAAACCATTACATGTATACTGTTATAACTGACGGGAGAATCCATTTAGTATATATATATAGGGTTAAGACGTCATCTGATTTTGACGTGGTGTACTGTGTAGTGCAATGGAGGAAAAGGGGCGTAACCAAGATTTCATAGACAACTATGATACCGACCCCATATTGCAAATGGTGGTGAAATATTGAGACTACCGGACTACTGTTATAACTTGAATTATACCTTGTGGTGAACATTTAACCTCATACGAGGGGGCATCACTCGGGAATTACCTTGTGGTGAACATTTAACCTCATACGAGGGGGCATCACTCGGGAATTACCTTGTGGTGAACATTTAACCTCATACGAGGGGGCATCACTCGGGAATTACCTTGTGGTGAACATTTAACCTCATACGAGGGGACATCACTCGGGAATTACCTTGTGGTGAACATTTAACCTCATACGAGGGGGCATCACTCGGGAATTACCTTGTGGTGAACATTTAACCTCATACGAGGGGACATCACTCGGGAATTACCTTGTGTTGAACATTTAACCTCATACGAGGGGACATCACTCGGGAATTACCTTGTGGTGAACATTTAACCTCATACGAGGGGACATCACTCGGGAATTACCTTGTGGTGAGCATTTAACCTCATACGAGGGGACATCACTCGGGAATTACCTTGTGGTGAACATTTAACCTCATTCGTGGGGACATCACTCGTGTTTGTTTCCCCGTTTCCTATAACGTCCACCGTTTCATGTTTGGTAACATCGGTAATTTCCACCTCGACTCGGTCGTGTCTTGTCCACCAGGTAAGTCGAGACAGCTGGAACCAACGTGGTGGAGGTTAGTTAAGGAGGGGTCAATTGACAAGTTTTGAACTGCACTGCAATTCTCCGGACCATAAGTCACAGGGGCAAGATATATATATATATAGGTGTGAACTTTATTGTATAAAACTGACCTTCACCTTTGACACTTTCATGACGGGAGCTGCGCTGGCGCAACATTAAAGACCATGTGCCAATGCATTCTCTTATATATGCAAGTCGACCATATGTCGCCTCGTATATATAAGAGAATGCATTGGCCTAATAATTTTTATATAATTTTTTTTATCAATTTTTATATAATTTTTTTTATCAATTTTTCTAACATTCTTTAAAAAACATTCTTTAACAATTTTTATCATTTTTTACAATTTTTTCTTATATTCTTTAACAATTTTATCATTTTTCTTACATATATTACTTATATATTTATCTGGCAAATGGACAATTTGCATATCTACTTTTGTATGTTATATTAATTTTTTTCAAAAGTAGGTCAAGATTTGTAATTTCGGAAACAATATTTAAAAAATGAATATATAGCAAAAATGTACCTAAATGTAGTACACCCGCGCCAGTTTAATAACTGTTCCATGATGTACAGGTCTGCTTTAAATATGTAGTTCCCATTGGTTAAAATTGAATGACATCTTCTCAAACTACACGGGATTTCGTAGTTATATTAACCCTTTCTATACTATAGATAAGATATTATACACCATTCGGTTGCTTTATTGATTCATGCTGACTCGAGTTTCCCCACAACAAATGCATGTATACCAAGGGTCATAATTTAATTATTTTAAAACTCACGGAACATGTCGTGTTTTCTTTGGTAAGTAGCGTTACCACGACGGTCGAAAATACACTGAGAAAAAACAAGATCACAGCGAAGTGAAGATAGTGAACCTTCGACACAAAGGCTGGTCTGTTGTCGGTCTCACCACAAGCCGGGGTTCCATATGAAAAGTCGAGCACCATACGGATTAAACCTACGGCGAATCCTACCATACAGCCTGTAAATGCACCCTGAAACACAAAGGGAGCTGCATGCATGTGCCAGTGCGCTCTCTTATATATGCGAGTCTCCAATATGGAGCCCCACATATATAAAGGAATGCACTGGCTTACAAAGTCAATGTATATGTCACCGGGTTGTCGCAAAATTTCAGGAAGCTCCGGACATGAAGGGTTAACCTAGTATTAACTAGTATTAACGTTCACTGACTTTCTGTCCTTATTTATTTATTTACATTCAATCTATATAGTCAACATTCGATGCCTACATGTACAATTGAATCTGGTCTGCGGATATTATTCTATATTATATCATATTATATTATATATATTATATATATATATACTTATTATTTAACAATTACCGCCAGGTAGTGGATAATTTGTTATTTATTTAAGGGACTGCAGGAAGACGGTCAGTATTGGCCATGCAGTCCCTGTACAATATCATTAATTTTGTATCTTTAGTTTAACTGTAATATGCTATGTTTATTGTACAAATAAAATCTATCTATCTATCTATCTACCTATTGACTCTGGAATTCAAGTATTTACGTGTGTTCTTTCCATTTGTCGGTAAATGCTCGCAACAGGGTGATAAAATGACGAAAAGGAACATTTATACTATATAGTTGAAACAAGATGGTAAAATAAAAAAAACAATCAAGTGACATAATAACATGAGAAGTATATATTATGTTCTTCCTCCCAACTGGTACTGGCGGTGGTTTAAAGGTATAGATATATAATATACATGCTCGCTTGTTACGCCCAGCCTGTTCCCGAGGATCAAATAGATCGATAAATGTGGACTTTCTATGTCACATAAAATACTTATGGCGGTCTGCTCTCTGTCTCACTACAAGTCGGAGCCCCATAAAAGTCGAGAACCATACGGATTATAACCACATATACAGCCAGTAATGCACCATGAAACGCGAAATATATTAATATCTTCTTTACTAAATGGATTATCTCGTCCGTTACAAAAGTATAAGTTGGTGTTCAGGTGCGTGAAGTTATAGCTCGACCTTCGATATCATTTAATATTCGCGTGTAGTTATAGTTTCACGATCAACGTTCGATATTCGACAATTCCATTTCGGTTTTTTCTAGTGGAGTGTGTCATATGTCCAATTTGTGCTCTCGCACTCAGATATTGTCCGAGATATCGCGTTTTCTTATTTTCCAGACCATAGCTGAACTAACAATTAAAAATTTGGTTAAAACTGCCACCATGTTGTTTACCATACTGGTATAGCGCTCGCTGGTCCTCGCCACTCAAGATTTCCGTGTTGAATGGGTCACCGTGAATCGACATGTTGTTGAGTCTTTTGCTTATCGCACACACTTTACGTTCTGTATATAAACAAACGCTTGTGGATAATATCGCATTTATACTATCATTATACTATACTATTAGTATATTCTTGAGGAAATTTTCATAATGGGGTAACTTGAATTCTAAATTATAACCTACAACCGAGACCATCCGTGCCTTTAAGTGAAATATGTACAACACTCCAGATGTTTCTCTTGCGTGTTTTTGTAGCAATAGTTGAAAGGTCTCATCAACATTGTGCTGCTGTTGTTGTTGTTGTTGTTGTTTTTTTTGTTGTTGTTGGAATTGTTTTCAGGAAGAGATAGAGCATCATTAAGGTTCTTCTTTGGTTATATTAATAATCAGTTCAAATTGTATAATATGGGAGAAACAAACCTTTTCATTTGTTCGACTCCAGAACACTGCGCATACGAACAGTGACAGGACTGGCGGGGCGAGGTAACCCGTCACTGATTGTATGTATATGAATAGGCGTCCTCCTTGGGCGACTTGCAACACGGGGATCCACAGAATGCTGAGCACAACCATCACCAACACAAACACTCTGAAAAAGGTCCTTCGTTAGGAACAAAATTACTAGATCCCCTCCCAACCCTATTTTTAGTCTCCGCCTCAATTTTGCTTTTTATTTGGATATCTTTTATGTAACATTTTTTCTCATGCCTTATAACTGGTTAAATTACATTTCAATGACCCTTTAACCCTTTCATGACTGGAACTTCCTGAAATTTTGCAAAAAAACCCTGTGCCAATGTATTCTCTTGTATATGCGAGTCGCTATATATAAGAGAATGCATTGGTCTAACAATATTTACCTTGATCTTGTAAGCCAGTGCGTTCTCTTATATATGCGAGGCTCCCTTTTGAGAGACTCGCATATATAAGAGAATGCACCGGCACAGGATCTTTAATGCTGAACCAGCCCAGCTCCCGTCATGAAAGGGTTAATGAGACATTTTTTTTCCAAATTACTGTTACAATACTATTTAAATATATGTTTCAATATCTACAACTGTTCATGACCATTTATGTTAGGAAGAATAAAATATAAATAATAAAATTTGCCCTCCCTCCCTCCCTCCCCATTTTTCTGAAAAGTTGGACGTAAATCTAACGAGTCCAGTCAAAGGTTCGGTCCAGACCTAATTTACTGGACGACTTTTGTAAATTCCGCTATACACTGGGGAAGAGTTGTAGATTCTATTTATTACATGATCCAAAAGCTCGATAAAACATAATTTGATCAACTAATGGGACGTGAAACTAACATCGGTTTCTATAAGGCATGCGATGACGTTTCACGTAACTATATGTGTTGTTTGCCCGCGTAAAGAAATAGTCACATGTAAATAAAGACTCGTTCACGTATCTAATGACGTATATTTAATGAAATAACTTTTAAAAACTTCAATCATCAGAGATTGTTGGAAAAATATTGGAAGCCATAGTATTTTGAGACGTAACGTACGGAATGTAAATAGACGACAAACCGGAAGTCAAAGGTCACGTGGCCCTATTTCCTGTTATGCAACGAACGAATGGGTTTAGTTTAGTGAACGGAAAAAGGGTAGGGTCATGTAATAAATCATCGCATACACTCGTGCGGCACGAGTCGTGCCATCGGGATGGGTTTTCCGAAACTCAACACGTGGTCATATCCAAGCATTGCCAACATAATTGTGTTGTTTAAAAGCTGGAAAATATATGGGCCCTCACGACGTCACTATGCTCTGGTGGTACAAAACAATGGTCAGCGTCAAATTTTTAAGAGAAGAGTTTTATTACAATCGATGAAAATATTATCCCAAATCAGTCATAAATATATATGATAATTGTATAGCTATAGTGACAAGAAACTTAAACACATAATCACGCAATTTTAACATTATTTGTCAATATTAACATTGGCATTACAGAAATTTACCAACTTTCCAACTCATGTTTGACAAATCAAAATTCGAACTTATTCTTACCTGCACTGAAACAGATATGCTGTTACTGTTTTTGAAATTCATAAATGAATGCCAGAAAATAGGGCTATCTGATACAAACTTAACAATAGATCTTGCCGCTGTTTCTGACCAGAACACATGATTATATCCAAATTACTATTTGAATCACATTGCACCTTTGCTGGGAACAATATACATAATGCAAATAACTTAATTAAATAAATATTATAGCTTCCCATTAACCCTTTACCCAACAGAACGGCCCTGTGCCAATGCATTCTCTTATATATGCGAGTCGACCATAGGTCGCCTCGCATATATAAGAGAATGCATTGGCTTAACACATTAAAAATTATAAAATTGTTAAAGAATGTAAGAAAAAATGGTAAAAAGTGTTAAAAAAAGATTTTTTTTTAGGCCAATGCATTCTCTTATATATGCGAGGCGACCTATGGTCGACTATCACAATGTGGTCAAGGAGCCGGTTCCAATGATATCCATATTTGTATGGTTCTATTGAGACAGACCGAAGATAGTTTAGGCTGTTGAAGCTTTATTTGGCCGGTTTTGGCCGGTTTGTTGGGTAAAGGGTTAAGTATACACCTATACCAGTTATGTAACTGTAATGTGTGATCTGCACTTCTCTCAACCATTTGATATATATTGCTTATGACATTCTTGTATTGAAATCATGTTTTGTTTGGTTTGCATGTTGATGGTTGTCATACTTGGTTATAACCAACTGTTTGGTTTTTTTCCAATAAAGAAGTTGAATTTGTTATATGAAGTGATATGGAGTGATATTCATTCAAAATCACAAAATTTCAAAACCTGATTGATTTTCACTAGCATTGCATATAATGAATTCAGCCCTCACTTTGAGAAAATAACAGGGCAAATGAAATATCCTAAAATGTGACCAAGCTTACTATTTTTTGTTCATTCTATTGGACACCATTAGCTTAAATTCGCATGGTGGTTTGTGCTCCAAAATACACCTAATAGTATGTTTTCCTGCTATCGAAATATGTCGAAAAATACTTGGAACTACATTTCTATGAGCATTTTTAAATTTATTTTCTGGCAGACATTCATGATTCAGATAGTAGACCGAGTGTATACCCTAGTTGGAATAATAAACTAGATAATGCGGCGGTGTTTTGTTTGCAAATATTGCCTGTCAAACTCTCTAGTGACCTACATGACAAATTGTGTGTTTTTTTCTTTTTAAACCACTTTTTTTTAACATAATTCAATCATATCTCGTTATAATACTATAGCATACATTGGTTATAAAGGATAATGATTTTTTTCCCTTCAAATTGATAGTTATAGAAATTGAGATTTTTAGAAAATTCACGAAAAGGACACATTCTTAAGCAAGTTGATTCGCTGTGAATCGCAGCAGAGTGTTTCCATTTACTTTAATAAATGTATAGCCCGTGTGTATGATACCCTGTATACGTCCATGAGAACAGTTTTACCTTCCTACGATGAGAAGTTCTCCTTCCGCTGATCGAGGGCGGAACATTCGCCAAATATCCATAGTGAATATGGTGCTGGAACTGTTGAAGACGGAGGTAAGTGAACTCATGAGGGCCGCCATGGCTGCTGCTAGCATTAACCCCTTCAGTCCAGACGGCAACAGTTCGATCAACAGCTTCGGGTACGCGATGTTCGTGCACCCGGCCGGGTTTCCACACACATCCTGGCATACCTCCGGGTCAACACATGCAACCTCGTCTAAATTCAGTTAAATAACGATGATGATTTCTTTATTAAGATGCCATGTCTGATATGATACGATAAACCAACTATATGTACGATGTCTATATCCGGAAATAATAAGATCGTACACATGGGCAAAATGTGAAGTTTTAAAGATAAGGGCGGCGTTGTTGTCGGTGGGTATGTTGTTAAATTATTCAGCTCCGTCAAAAACCGCCATAAACATAAAGAATAGTAATATATAGGCAGACCTTGTTCTTATACCAATCAGAAATATGGCATAAACAGTATGTTATTGTCAAATGTTTTTCCTTTGTTATGTAAACAAAAGCAAAAAAACGTTACAGAACCTGGCTTTTGTTTAGATCCGGATATGGTAAACATAAAGAGCGTTATTTGTTATGGAATTAATAAAGAGCGTTTATATCATTTGTGTGTGATTAACCAATATAATTGCGCTGTGTTATGTAAACAGAAGCAAAACTTCTGTAAAACGAGAAGGTTCTTGTTTACTTACACCATCGTACGTCTTGACGACAATATACTATTTACTCGCTGATTATGTTTGTCATATGAACAAAACTATATATATTTTAATATTCCTTCCGTTGATGGCGATTTGAACAAATGTGAATATTTATGCAACGAACGCCGCCCGCGCCTTTAACACGTTTTGATTTTTTTGTCAACCTATCAAAAATTTCAGTGACCGTCTCTTATAAAGAGCGTGCTTGCTTCCGTCACACCAAAAACGTTCTCGATTATGATATTGTGTACTCATTTCCAACGTTAATTGGCGGATTCTTTTGTGTATGTTCGTGATGCTTCCGTCTGCAATAGGAATTATTTCTCATATTACTATTATAAGCTTATATTAGCTTAGAAATGTTTACTAATTTAGTGTCCAATCACTTTAAAGGGGGACTGTCCGAAAATTTCAATAAATTTCAGATAATAACACGATCAAGTGTCGATAATATATTTTTTAAATAATTAATTTGAGTCGAAGATGTCTGCTGAAAACCTTCTGGTTAACATGCAGGCAATCATAAACATCATATAATTATTTAGTATAAATTAATTTATGGCTGGAGTCATAAACTAAGTTATGAATTTCCTAGTACCGGCGTAATCAAATGAATCGCATATATAGTTGATTGAACAACATTTGCCACACATCTGGTAAAAAAAATTATGTCTATACCGGACGTCAACTCAAGACTACCGCTGACCATACAATATAACTAATTAATTTCTGGGATAAGTTTGCATATATAATATAACATTTTATTTCATACATAAGATTGGAAATTGTACGAGAATATCTCGATGACGAGCGTTATATTCATTGCATTCCGGTTTTGCTTCCATCCGTAACATATGTTATTCTCGTCGATCGTACTCCCGAAGTACCCAGAGGCGTTATTTCGCTAAAATCCGATTCAGATTCTGGATTCAGATTACAGATTTTGCACAATAGTCCCTGTATAGACAACAGACACATATTCTAGGGACGTGGCTAGAAGTTTCCTAAAATTTCCGGCCAACTGCACCCCCCCCCCCCCCACTAAGATTGGAAAATTACCAACTTTTACTGGTCGAAAAAAATCAAACAATGAGAACAATGCCAACCTATATATGGTGTCAAATTAATGTCCAACTAATGTTGTGTCATGCATGAAATTTCCGACTGCTGGAATGTACCAAAGTTTAGTTTAGATATATTTATTTCAAATATATGTCAAATTTAGATAACACATGATATATAACACATACATTTGTTTATACATACAAAGGAATTGGGGGACAAGTACTGACTCACTTAAGGGTACCCCCTCTCCCATATGTTATTACACTGAAAAAATAAATAATTAGTAATGGCAAAGCAACATGACTACCAAAAAAAGTTGAACATATATACAGATCACTGGACACCCCCTCGCCCGAGTTAGTCATAAGTTTGTATATGTATTTATTTAAAATCGGGTTTGTTTGTTGCGTTTGTTGGCTTGTACGTATCATTATTTGAAACAGTTACATTTCCTCACGTATGAATGACTGCACAGCTTAGCAAATTGTACCAAAGTTCGGGGTGGGGGTCGAGACACCCAATCAACCCATGCCGTCACGTCCCTGTTCAACTGAAAGTTTCGTGTGTTCTTCACAACATCTTCGGAATTTGATTCAGGAGGCCTAGAACTGTCACGTTTAGATATGCTTGCCATCATCAATAAACACACTTTAACTTGAAAAAAAAAGATGCGATTAAGTCGGATTGGCAGCAAATTATGTGCCGTGTATATACACATAGAAGAAAAGCATGACTTTCACAACAAACATGAACTTTATAAATATAAGATACAAATGATACTTGTGTCAAATACATGAGCCATGTTTGACGCTGGGAGAACATTAAACATTATTTCGGAGACCACGTGGATTTCAAAATCTGACCTAGAATCGGGAATTAGCCCCGCCCCCGTAATCGGCTTCGAATTCTCAATCCGGATTTTAGCGAAATTACGACTCAGTATAGTGGAAATTGACAAATTGTGGTCGACTAACATGTGTTATTCCAGAGCGATGATCATTTCTATTGACACTCGCAATCTCGGACTTGGCATACTTATTGCAGAATGGTGTTATTACTTCAGGCTAAACAAATCCCACAAATATGGTAACTCTGAGTACAGTCCCCTTTTAAAACGTAGCATGCAAACAACATACATACGGTATATACGGACAAAGGTTCCTGGTGATACCCCTCTGTACAATCCTTCTTGATTTCTCTCTGTTTTTATTGGATTTTTTTTTCTGCACGTATATGTATA
Organism: Siphonodentalium dalli; assembly: GCA_032622095.1. Classification (NCBI taxonomy): domain Eukaryota; kingdom Metazoa; phylum Mollusca; class Scaphopoda; order Gadilida; family Siphonodentaliidae; genus Siphonodentalium; species Siphonodentalium dalli. Next base: position 279,462,517 of record CP136063.1, read on the forward strand.
TGAATAAATGAAATTAATGCATATATATTTATGGATGATGGTATAATTATATAAGACCATTAATACCTAGGAGAAATCGCCCTGTGGTCTCTGATATGTTGACAACCTCTATACACAACATTCAAGTATGAATAACTTATGTGTTCTCTAATTAGGGCAAATCAGTTTAACTCAAAATTTAAAGCCCACTCACATGTGAATTAGCAGAATTCATCGTTGCTCGGTATTCTGTTCAGTATAATCAATAACTTATATCTAGTGCCGAGTGTCCATACACGCAGGGATATATACGAGTGATATTCTCACAGGACGCAATTTGTTGTATGCGGATTTAAATACTAAGATGTAAATACTATAACATTTTCGTTCACATACATACTGACATTCGTTAACCGACCTTATGTATATAAGTGAAATTGATATAAATTGAATGTCACTATTGTATTTATAAACATGTATCTACTTGAACACATATCTCTCCTTCAAGGAGGCAATGGACATCTCTCTGTGTTGATACCTAAATTTCAAATAATGAGATAGACAGATCTTCACCTGATTATTGACCAGAACCGAATACTCATACCTGCGAACAGAATGCGGCTAATCATGCCAGGAAACACCATGGTGAACAGCGGCACGATCTTCAGGTAACCAGCAAGAATCCCACCCGCTTTCGCGTGCGACATGTTCTTTGCCGACAGGGACCGCTGGACCAGGACCTGTGTTTGGAGTGTAACATATCTGTTTAAGTGATTGATGATGCTTGTAGGGCAAATTGATGCTGTTGAGAAAATGTACCGTTTTCTAAAGTTGTCATCATCACGACGTTTTGCAAACACCTTAGCATGCAATCATGATTAACCCTTTACCCAACAGAACGGCCCTGTGCCAATGCATTCTCTTATATATGCGAGTCGACCATAGGTCGCCTCGCATATATAAGAGAATGCATTGGCTTAACACATTAAAAATTATAAAATTGTTAAAGAATGTAAGAAAAATGGTAAAAAGTGTTAAAAAAAGATTTTGTTTAGGCCAATGCATTCTCTTATATATGCGAGGCGACCTATGGTCGACTCGCATATATAAGAGAATGCATTGGCACAGGGCATAACTGTAACTATCACAATGTGGTCAAGGAGCCGGTTCCAATGATATCCATATTTGTATGGTTCTATTGAGACAGACCGAAGATATTTTAGGCTGTTGAAGCTTTATTTGGCCGGTTTTGGCCGTTTTGTTGGGTAAAGGGTTAAAATATGTTTTAATTTATATGTTCATGAATGTTTCATGCAGACAATCGCTCGTAATAGCCAAACACGGATAAGTGACAATAGTTGAACAAATAACGACATCAGTTTGCTCCACCAACATCTTATCAATTCAGCAAGATCTACCATCATAGCACATTGTAGGACCACTTAACTAGGAGTGTGTCAGTGAATTTAATGAAACTAATTCGTGTACTTCGTGGCTCACAGGTCGAGATATTTGAATAAATACACGATAATGCTGGTTTCTGCATCAAACATTTGATAAATTCAGGCTATCTAGTCTGAGCTGTAGTATTTTATCACAAAAACGTAGTTACGCCAGTCTTGAAGACCGTACGCAGTTGTATGAACCATACTCTAAAGATGTTTTGGTATGTCGCGGTGTAGGTCAGTAAATTATAGCAGATTTTCTCCAAAGAGTAATGTAACATTATTCTAAAAATAAGATCTAATCACATAACTGATCGGAATAGGAGACAAGTAAATAGTATAGGAATCAGTGAGCTAAAAGTGTTCCAGCGTCGTGGAAAAAGTGCACCGTGGAAGGTAACTTAAGAATGACCTTCATCTGATACATGTGCACATTAAAGTATGAAATCTTGTTAATTTTGATTTGTACATCATATCTAAATAATTTAAACTGGTAAATTAATGTGGGAATGGATTTTTATGAGTGGGAAATTTATTTAACTAGCTGCTGTAGTTCTGGGGGGGGGGGTTCAGATAAAATTTGGTGTGGGATAACCCTGCCGTACACTTGGGGATTTATTTTAAAAATTAAACACATGACCTATGATTTGTTCTTGCATTTTCGTGATCAACTGGTGTCAATCTAGCTGGGTAAACATCACTGGAGTGGGCTGCAGGCTTAAATTCAGTCAATTTGGCTGAAACGTTAACACTGTCGTCTATGGGGAAACCATTTAGTTCCGTGATTCCACAACACGCAGCTGTGCGGAACAATATACCATTATTCTAACGTTTTGTGAATTTAGAGTTGTTTCTCCTATATCCGAGATCATAGATTTACCGATTCTACCAGAAGACAGAACGTCGGATGTTTGCGGGCATGCAATCTTTGTGAGAGAATAATTCTAAAATTGCGGGCAAAACTCTCTGACGAATTAGATCTAACCACGTACCTGGTCTGTACAGAAGTACCACGAAGTAGATCTAACGACGTACCTGGTCTGTACAGAAGTACCACGTGGACAGAATAAGAATTCCGAGCACGTTTCCCGGCCACGGAATGTCGTCTGCGTCCATCGAGTGAAACAGATGGAACGCATCGTCTGATGGAACCCCACACGGTGATGTCCTGTTCACACCGGTCGCCATGGCTACTGGGTACTTCTCATAGAGAGCCGCCATACCCCCGACTTCTGTGAAACCTATAGGAGACATCAAAACTATTTTCACTTAAAATTCCCATCCTATATAACCCAGTATATGTGCACTTCATATGCCAGAAAAGAACAACAGATTTGAAATGTGAGGATTTGTTAAGTTAAAATTGGCACCCATACTTGTGGGATCCATGATTATTGGTATCGTATAATAGTCCTCGTGATTAATGTCGAAGAGACACCGATTTTCTTCAAGAGTTATGAAAATGAAATCGTGAGACTTTTACCTAAATACGACTAAAACTGGTTTCATTTCCTCTATATATTATGTAAGATTTATTCCTGTTGAACACTAATAACAGAGTATTTGTCTCATGTATGTGATGTATACATTGAGACCAGTCAATACCTCAATCTGTTGTCGAATGAGTTGCGACCGCAGCACAAGGATATATTTCACGAAAGCGGAGTTTAAGTGAAATGTGATTATGCGCCGTCCTCAACGAATTCGTTAAAAGATTATGATACAAGTTGTGTTCTGTATTCATTCCACACATTTGTGTCGGATACGTATAATATCCATGTCTATGATTAACATTGATACTCTAGTGCCAGTATTGTGACTTAAGTCTGATGAAAAAACAGTAATTATCTAGGCTTCACACGAAGTGGATCGTTGACGTTATGTTCGTAATCGCGCTTTGGAAACAACATCACCGAGAAGTAGTGCTGGTATACCACAGTCTCTTTAAAAAGCCGACGAACGTTTTTAAATATTTACGTCTCTGGATATCTCATTCAAAATCAGTTACTGAATTGATGGGATTCCCTCCATTTCATTGGAGACTGGCGAAGCATGCTCGTGATTTCATTGGTTTATGGCATGACATATCACTTCACAGATCAGAGGTCAAAGACGTGTTGACTAGTTTACCGCGCATTGTCAAACTCAACTTTTGTTGGAAAACTGAATACAGGCGATATATCCATAACTGATTATACAATATAGGAGACATCATCTTAAGTTTTTATCAGTCAACGATATTCGTGACTGATTATTCGTTCGCATCTTGTAATTGAATATACTATTTCTAAATAATACGATTCTCACATACATTTACTACGCAAGGAATGCACTCCATATTTGGAAATGATTTATTACGTCATGTTGGGAATGCCGCGTCGTTTTGGAAATGAAATATATGCCTAATGGACACCTCCAGAGATGTACATCCGTTAGAATTATCGTCGGCTTTTCCAAGAGACTGTGTATATACCGTTAATATACGTCGTGTATCACACCAATGTGTGTGTGAAATAAATGTATAGCACTTCGGTCTGTGCCATTATACAGTCAGTCCGCACTGTGTGTCTGTCAGTTTGTATGTTTTAATTTGGAGGTTTGGAGATAAACTAAGAAGCGTCGTACTTATAGCTGCGACGATCGCAGCACCCACCACCATCACCACTGTCTGCAGGGTGTCGGTGTACATCACAGCTTTCAAACCACCTGCAATATATAATATATTTATTCTACATGGACATAAGCTACAGTGTACTTTCATTGACTTACGTAAAACATTTGATACATTGTCCAGAGATGCAATATGAATCGGTCCCCCTGGTGTTGAGTGTTTTTCTTATCGCACACTATTTACGTACTGTATGTGTTGTAATAGGATAATCAATAGAAAATTACTTAATCCTTTCATGACGGGAGCTTCCTGGTTTTGTGCGGAAACCCTGTGCCAATGCAATGTCCTATCTAATACAAATGTTAGAAGAAAAAAATGAAAAATGTGATAAATTGTTAAAGAATGCAGGGGGGGGGGGGTCGGAAAAAATTTACAGGATACAAGGACCGGGTGGGTGGGTGCCCGAGCCCGGAATGCAGATTTTATCTGATGTCATGCAATTTTTTTCAAAAATCATTTCTAAGACAAATTACAGCTTCAAAATGAATTGAAACAATCAGATTCATATAGTAGTGCATGCTATATCCTTATACAAGTGAGGGGGGCTCTATATTTTAATTTTTTGTCCACAAATTCTCCCTTTAACAGTTGAAACCATGGGGTGGGTCCGGTTTTGGTAGAGGAAAAAAATTGTAATGAAAAAAAATCCATTCTCATCTTTTCTAATAGTTTATCATGGCTTTTTAAACTTATTATACATGAGGATACCTGCGTGTTTTGAGTGAATATCGGAAGTATCTCATGAGTGGTCACAGTGAGATACTGGAATCATCACGAATGGCCTTTAGGCCACGAGTGATGATTCCAGTATCTCACTGTGACCACGAATGAGGTAATTCCGGTATTCACTCAAAACACGAAGGTTTTCTTTTTATTATATGCGCTATTTACTAAATAGATCGAGGAATTAATTAAAAATCGTACTGATTTCGATTCACATCGGCAATACAATTTCTGCACAACAAACAGAGAGACCATGTGGTTCAATAAAATACGGTCGATAACTGTGCGTAAATATCAGATAACTTTATTTCAAATATTCCAACTTACTTGCTTTTGTACTATTAGCAATGTGGCATTGCATTTTTGTCACTTATTGACCCAAAATCGTTATTTGAACAGTGATTGGAGCATTAAAGGCTCCAGATTCAATCTCAGAGCATCTAATTTTCAAAATTTTCCTGGGAGGCCCCCTGACCCCCTCCCGTACTCTGCCCCCTCAGGCCTTCGGGAGATGCATTCGGTATCTCCTGCTGGGATACTACTCGCCTCGACATTTTGTAGGAGAGCTACTCACCACTCGCCTAGAATGATTTTAAGGGGAGATCCTCATTGCTCACCAGTGATTTCCCACATGGAGAGGACTGGAACTGTGTTTATTTAATCAAATTGATGGTGTTTTTACTTTATACATGCACATATTGTAACCTATTGCTAATAAGGGACACATATTTCCTGTTAAAGTGGGTATTTTACCTTTATAACCATAAATATTTGGGTTTTTAAAGGTTTTGTCACTGGTTTTGTTGGCATATTTTTCAGCCATGTACTTTATTTTTTGTGGGTGTACATGATCAGCGTTCTCTCAGTTCCAGTGCAGACACAATGAGAGACCCTTACCCTGCCAACAACACAATTTTGGGGGTGGGTGTCCCAGACCTGGGTGGGACAAACTTACGGTCCCGGGTGGGTGTCCCAGACCTGGGTGGAAAAAACTTACGCTCCCGGGGTGGTGGGTCCCAAAACTGAAAAACACAAAATTTCCACCTTGTATCCGTTATTTGTTTCCTGACCCCCCCCTCCTGAAGAATGTAAGAAGAAATGATAAAGAATGTAACAACAAAATTTAAAAAATGATAAAATTGTTAAAGAATGTAAGAGAAAATGATAAAAAATGTTATAGAATGTAAGAAGAAAAAAATAAATAAAATGATAAAAAAAAATGTTAAAGAATGCAAGAAAAAATTATTAAAAAAATTATTAGAAATTGTTAGGCCAATGCATTCTCATTATATAAGATAATTCATTGGCACATGATCTCTAATGTTGCGTCAGCGCAGTTCCTGTTGTGTGCAACAACATCAACATATGCGTTTAAAAAGAAATCGCAATCATACTTCTTTATTTGTCATATAGGCTTATTCACCCCAGCAACCAGACATATCTATAGCAGCGGTGGGTGTCTATAGCGGTGGAAATGTATAGAGCAATGGGAATGCGACTACTCCTGGTTGGTTACCAATTAGTCTGAAGGAAACAGAACAGCTGTGGTCACATTAACGCCATCTGAAGGGACGATAATTTGTCAACATGTACCTCGATTATCTTTAATGAACTTGAGTGTGTACGTGAGTTTATTTAACTCCCAGTCTTAGGTACAGTACTCCTTTAAACACAACCAACAAACCGGCCAAAACCGGCCAAATAAAGCTTCAACAGCCTAAAATATCTTCGGTCTGTCTCAATAGAACCATACAAATATGGATATCATTGGAACCGGCTCCTTGACCACATTGTGAGAGTTACAGTTATGCCCTGTGCCAATGCATTCTCTTATATATGCGAGTCGACCATAGGTCGCCTCGCATATATAAGAGAATGCATTGGCCTAAAAAAAATCTTTTTTTACCATTTTTTCTTACATTCTTTAACAATTTTATAATTTTTAATGTGTTAAGCCAATGCATTCTCTTATATATGCGAGGCGACCTATGGTCGACTCGCATATATAAGAGAATGCATTGGTACAGGGCCCTTCTGTTGGGTAAAGGGTTAACACAACCAACATGAAACGCATCAGAGTTGAGATATTAGAACAACACGAATGCGACACGTCTTTTCGACAACCTACATTATGTCTTCCTCAAAACCGGGCTGTGTTTTATAGTAAAGACGTGAATACCTGTTATGTGGAAATAATATCATTTACTTATTATGAGTACTCAACTATAATATACGGTATTGTGGACATCCCACAAGTCCCTTTGACATAATATCGATCAAGGGCCGATTAATAGCATTGGGCTTTATATCGACCCCTCTGGGCGGCTATGTTGGATATGGTGGGTGGCCCACTGGAATGTATGGTTATGATGTATCGGTGGCCACCATACAGCACTCTTTGTTTGACCTAAATTGGTCACTGGGAAGAGAAATGGCATGGACACCATAATTGCATTCATCTGGTCGGTGGCAATTTTGAATCAGGTGGGGTGTATGGAAAATGTGTTAGGGAGGCTCCATACAACGCCCTTCATTTTAACGAATCTACATCGCTATAAATATATCGGTAGTTCATGGTGAATAAGTGATCTGATCTTAGGGCGATTCTGCCAGTTGCATATGTCCGGCTCGGATATATACCATGAACGTAAGCAATGAATCCCGACGGGGAGTATGCCTCAGCGTATATTCACCGTTATTCGGCGTACATGACTATTTAATAAAATCAAATCGGGTGTGAATTTGTCTGTTACGAGTTAGAGCATCAGATGTTTGAATATTGACATTTATTTATTTTCTCGCTATAGGCTCGTGGCCTACCAAATACTACTGATAAATTCAGAATAGCCTCTACCATCCAGGTCTGTGAGGTTGGGCGAAAAATCAAAGCCCTTGCAACGGGGGTGCAAATGAAATTAAGCAATCTTATAATGTGTGGTCTGGTTCAAGGTGGGGGAGTACAGTTGGAAATTCCAAGAAGGTGAACACCCCCCCCCCCCCCCAATGATGGAGATAATCTATATGTCCACGTACCTGTCTATGTATGACGGTATATATACTAAGTTACACACCCATGGCGGTGTAGATATCCGCTGTTCACACACAATGTTTATGCAGGAACATATGGCCGTCATACGTCTTGACGAAGTAGACAGCCGTTATACGCACCTATGGTGGTGAAAATATACGTGCACATGACGGTGTATATGGTGGTTATACGCACCTATGACGGTGTAGATGGCCGTTATGGACAGAAGAATTACAATCGATATATACAGGTCCCATGCCATGGCTTGTTGGATAAAAATCGCACCAGCAAATAGGTCTGCCTGGAAGTAAACAAGAACTGAAAAGCATCCATGCCTATCCTTAGCAATGTAAAGATGTCTGCCAGATTTGACACCATCAAAATACAATTCGTACGTTTTCTGTAGGATGGTATAATTAGATTGGACCCCTGGCCCCAGTAATGGAAGGTCTTGGTGGCCAGATATCGACTTTCAAACGATGAAGTTTTAACAGGTTTTGAATTATTGTCAGGCTAGCAAACATAACAATGATTGGTTCTTATAAAGAGCGTTCGTACGCCCGTTACACTAAAATTGGTAGCTAATAAAGAGTGTTCTCAATCATGAGCTTTTGTGATCGTTTTCGATGTACTAATTATGGACATTTGTGTGGCATTTCGCGATGACTGTCATAAATGTAATGTTTATTTAAGGTATTTTTTTTTAACATTTTCTTTTGTACGGTAATCTAAAAATTGGCTTACGAAATTGAAATTCAAGTTGTCTTCTTTACACAACGCCGGGTACCCTAGCTAGTTTCTTATAAATTATCCGCACGTGACATGGATATATATTGTTTATTGTAACATGGGCTGTCTCCGTACCATGTATGTTGGGTGCACTCTTAGAACAATTGTGTAGAAATCCTGCACAATATGTTTTAAATTTGAATTAAAAATGACATATGGGTCGGTGGAACTTCCTCAACATTGAATATCAGTTAATGTGTGAGTGTACCATAGTTATTAGATGGGATGTGATCTATTAGAGACACAACACTCGCACGTAAATGCTATCACAGAACATAAAGTTTGCAGCAGTTTTTAAATTTGTTATACACTGTGTACAAAATTTAAAGCTGATGTGAGATTCTTAATATCGTAGCTTTTATGAGGTTGTGTCTCTAACGGAACATATCTCATATACTAACTATAATATACTCACATATTCACTCATATTCAATGTTGAGAAAATTCCACCGACACATGTGTCATTTCTACACAATTTTGTTTAACCCTTTACCCAACAGAAGGGCCCTGTGCCAATGCATTCTCTTATATATGCGAGTCGACCATAGGTCGCCTCGCATATATAAGAGAATGCATTGGCTTAACACATTAAAAATTATAAAATTGTTAAAGAATGTAAGAAAAAATGGTAAAAAGTGTTAAAAAAAGATTTTTTTTAGGCCAATGCATTCTCTTATATATGCGAGACGACCTATGGTCGACTCGCATATATAAGAGAATGCATTGGCACAGGGCATAACTGTAACTATCACAATGTGGTCAAGGAGCCGGTTCCAATGATATCCATATTTGTATGGTTCTATTGAGACAGACCGAAGATATTTTAGGCTGTTGAAGCTTTATTTGGCCGGTTTTGGCCGGTTTGTTGGGTAAAGGGTTAAGATCAAACTAAAAACAAGAATGTGTACACATCTGTTCTAAGAGTGTGGGAGAATAAACCTAAACATTGTATTCTATCAGCGTAACAGTCTTCACTTAGTTGGTGTCTATATGCATATATTGTACATAGTACATACATGAGAGCTCTTTAAAACACTTCTTCAAATATTTCCGTTATTTCGTCAAAAACACTTCTTCAAATATCTTCGTTATTTAGTTAATAAAAATATGTTCTTATTTTAGAATCACATATCAAATTGAGAGGATATGGTGATCATGGGATCACCATATCCTCTCATTTTGATATATGATCCTGCCTCCATTGAGCCACGAGTGACTCATGAGACGAGGATCACATATTATATTATACCCTATCCTACGGAGGATCACATATTGTTTGATATCTACACCCGTGCGCATGGTCTGGCCATATATATTAAAGACACGGTTGGCCTTGGCGGTGGGTATCCTGTGAAAATATCTCCACCCGTCAAAAACCGCCACAAATAGAAAGAACAACAAAATGTAGACAGACTATGTCCGTATACAAATAAGTAAAATCGCATAAACAGTATGTTATGGTCATATGTTTGACCATTGTTATGTAAACAAAAGCATAAAAAGTTACTTTTCTGGTGTTTGTTTATATTATGATGGTAAACATAAAGAGCGTTCTTTGTTGGTGAATACCTGATATGGAACTAATAAAGAGCGTTTATGCCATTTGTGTGTGATTAGCCAGTAGCATTGTGCTGTCTTCTGTAACACAACCAGGCTCTTGCTTAGGTAAAATATAGTAGGTCATTGTGATAACATGCTGTTTACGCGATGGTCATGGTATATTTTTCTGTTTACGGTGTTTGGAACAAATATGAATATTTTCGACAATTAAGGCCGCACGTGCCTTTAAGCATACACCAACCAAGCCTGATTATAGCGTTCCTCTCATTTGCAGAATGAGGTCCCATAGGGTGAATTAGTGTTGCTTTGCTGGACAGCGTCACCAAATTCACCCTCTGTGGACCTCATGCGGCATGGCCCCATCTGCTATGGGAGACATAGACTCAGATTGAAGTTCCCAAATGGTGAATATTGTTATGTACACCCATTGGGAACCTCGATTATGCAATGTGTCGTCTGCCAATTTGGGGATATAGAGAAACTAAAATAAAAAAGGAATATAATCTATGTGAAGAAGTTTCTTTAGAAATTTCATAATAAATAAACTTTCCAGAGAAGATGAGGCCTAAGCAGAATGAGGTCCTCCAGAGTGTGAATTTAGTTATGCAGCCCGAAAAGCTGGATAGCGTCACTAAGTTCACCCTCTGGGGACCTCATTCTGCAAATGACAGGCACGCTAAACTCAGACTTGACAATGGCACACATACACAATTAAAGCCCACCAACAAACATTTCGAAATTGTGGATATATTTACATATCACTCAATATGTCAAACTGACGATGAGCTTATCAACAGAGAGAATTAAAATTTACATATATTTATCGAGATCACTTACCGAAATCTTTGTGAAAACATAGAGTAACAATGAGAGGAGCGATAGGTACACCTGTAATCGTCGTCCACCAAACCTTCTCTCCAGGTACTCCGGAAGAGTGTAGATCTGAAGAGGAAGAGGGTGTGTACCGTTTCTTACCTAATGTTCAGATTGATACGATCATCTCTCGACAGAATTATTTCCTTTTTAAAGATGCGCTGTCTGACTTAACACCATAAATTAACTACCATAAGTACATGTTCTTTACCATAAAATAACAAGAAAACCATAATCAGAAATGGTAACGCCACCAAGATCATATTATTACACATAAATATAAATTATAACTACACCTTTTACCGCATTCGGGGTAGCACTACAGCTTTTAATGAGACCCAAAAAAACAATTATCTAGTTATAAAACGTCGCATATATAAGATAATGCATTGGACCACTGGCACAGGGTTTTCGCAAAAGGGTTAATGATGAGTTTTTAATACTCGCCACCTTCGCCTATATACTCATCATTGTCACCACCATCACTATCATAAATATCAGCATCATGCTGATGATCATCATCACAGCATCATCGCTGCCAATATCATTGTCATCGTTAACCCTTTACCCAACAGAACGGCCCTGTGCCAATGCATTCTCTTATATATGCGAGTCGACCATAGGTCGCCTCGCATATATAAGAGAATGCATTGGCTTAACACATTAAATATTATAAAATTGTTAAAGATTTTTTTTAGGCCAATGCATTCTCTTATATATGCGAGGCGACCTATGGTCGACTCGCATATATAAGAGAATGCATTGGCACAGGGAATAACTGTAACCATCACAATGTGGTCAATGAACCGGTTCCAATGATATCCATATTTGTATGGTGTTATTGAGACAGACCGAAGATATTTTAGGCTGTTGAAGCTTTATTTGGGCGTTTTTGGCCGTTTTGTTGGGTAAAGGGTTAACGTACAACAAGTTTGAACCCAGACATGGGCGGAATTAAATCTGGACCGAATATCAACAGTGAACTGAGTTGAGCTAGGGCTTCAGATCCTAACATATACATGTAGTAATTTGGATCAGAATGAGATTTTCTTTTGTGTAAACATATTTTTATTTCCAAATCCATACAAATAACATAATATACAGATGACACATATATGCAAAATAGAAGAGTTAGTGTGTGGAAACGAGGATCAGACAACAAGCCCAATGGCGTATATAAAGTCTTCTCCTCTGGCTACATGCCCCGTCCCCAATAAATGAGGGAGGGGTATATGTCAGACGTGAAGGGTTGGAAATATTTTTAGGAGAAATGGAGATATATAACAGAATTTGAGTTAGGGATGGCAAAAGGGGATAAGATTGCGTTAGGATAGGAGGAGGCAGAGAGAGGGAGAGAGGGAGGAGAAACTAGAAGACACGAGGGGGACAGATGAAGTCATGAGATGATGACAGTGGTGGGGAGTTTCAATAATTGGGTTGTTGCGTGATAAAACGATGCTCGTCTATAGTAATCTTCATTCGTCAGGCGCCATTTGGGAGGGGGTCAATCACAATGGCTGTTAACTGGTTACATCCGTCAAAAAGTAATTAAGCAAACACATATAGCTACGAGTGTTCATAATCAAAATATGTCGTGGATTATATATAACAAGAACATATTCAGCAGCACTAACCCGAAACATGACAATTCAGATTTCAATGGATATTCTTTCTCAAGAGTCAGTGAACACCCCATACTATATTCCAATGTATCGTATTATAATTTACCAGAAATGCTTACTGTAGACAATGGCTTCGTATTTTGTTTACCCTGTGCCAATGCATTCTCTTATATATGCGAGTCGACCATAGGTCGCCTCGCATATATAAGAGAATGCATTGGCCTAACAATTTTTTACAATTTTAATAATTTTTTCTTGTGTTCTTTAACAATTTTATAATTTCACCCATACAGAGCCCCAGACAAACATGAGCAGACGACACTCTTCTATATGCTTCTATATATGTGTGGGGCTCCCTGCAGGGTAATGGGTGTTTTTTACTTTATGTCCTACAAATTGTCAGCAACATTTATTTAAAAAAAATGATAAAAAATTGTTAGGCCAATGCATTCTCTTATATATGCGAGGCGACTTACGACTGGATTTGATATGGCGGGTCTCATCTATGAACAGATTGTCCAGGCGTTGGCTACAAATCTCTATTTTGGTATGCGCCCGTAGAGATCATTGTTCGACGGACGACTTCCACCTGCTCAAACATTGGGAACTTTTTGAAGATCTAACATGGTAACGCAGGTAATAAATTTCTCAGTCAATGCCTGTTCTTCAATAATGTCACAGCCCTAGATTGAATGATCTAAGCGACTTTTGTGAGCCGATTGCACTATGAACATTACATTGATTATACTCGTGCAAATGTCGTGAATATAATCGACGCGGCTCACAAAAATTGCCAACATCATACAATCTCGTTATTGAATCTTTACATATAGACTCTGAAATATATTATTAATGAACATGTATTGACTATATATACGTGTATAAGAAATATATTATATGCGTTATTTTTTCAATTTTATACATTTCACCATCAGAACATGTCCAAACATAGCAAAGTTCCCAGGTTTAGAATGGGATGAATATGATCTCCATAACAGAAGTAGAGATTCGTGACATGATGGCATGATCTTGCTATTGATCACATGCATCGTCATATATAGACAATTGATTTACTCACCTAACCAACTGATTTACTTGTTTAACTGTATTTATTTATCTAACTTAATTAACCGGGTTATATGATATCACAATTTTCTTCAGGTTAAACATAGTTTATTGCTAAAACCGGCCAAATAAAGCTTCAACAGCCTAAAATATCTTCGGTCTGTCTCAATAGAACCATACAAATATGGATATCATTGGAACCGGCTCCTTGACCACATTGTGATAGTTACAGTTATACCCTGTGCCAATGCATTCTCTTATATATGCGAGTCGACCATAGGTCGCCTCGCATATATAAGAGAATGCATTGGCCTAAAAAAAATCTTTTTTTAACATTTTTTTCTTACATTCTTTAACAATTTTATAATTTTTAATGTGTTAAGCATTGGCACAGGGCCGTTCTGTTGGGTAAAGGGTTGATGACAATGTGCTGTCCATTTATAGGCTTGCGCATCTGTGATAACAAATTCTTAGACAATGGCATTTGCTTGCTTGTCTCACTTTACATCCTCTACCATTTGTTATTACATTGAAATATAAATAAATAGCAATGAAAAGTAACATGGTAAGAAAAGGAGGTTAGCCATATGTACAGAACACCTGGCACCCCCCCCCCCCCCCCCCCCCCAAGCGAACTGATTTATTCACCTGACAAACTGGTTTACTCACCTGACCGGCAATATAAACCGGGATGAACAACCACGCCATTATTATGAAGCATAATATGCCCTGAAAATATATTGAATGGGATTTATTTAATATATAGAGAATACCTACAGGTTTTGGTTGAATACCCCGGATTATCTCATGAGTGGCTATGTTATAAATTTCCCAAAACTACTAGTTTTGTTCCGTTGATTTGCTCACAACTAAATGACAGCGGAAAGAGTCCCCATTGTTTTATTCTATAAAGATGAGATAAATGAATGTATATACAATATATTAAGACACCTGAGTTAACATTTTAACAATTAATTAACCAGTTTATAAACATTTAAAGGTACTCAATCCGATAAAACTCATCTCAATTACTATTTCAATGGCTTCGGAGGTCAAAAATATTTGATTCGAGTCGAGGAAGTCACCCATCAAAGCTCAGATTTGTTAGATATCGATTTTAGTAATCTATTATTTTTCATTATCGGGAATTCTTTCTGGCCCAGTACGTAGTCAAAATTGCGTTATTATTACCACTTGATTTTAGAGTTATCCATCCTTGTCTGTTTGAATAGAGTTTTGGTGTACTCATCTCGAGCAGGTTTCAAAATTGACGGCAATTATTAGTACTCATCTCGAGAATTTAACAAATTTCAAAAATCAATATCTAATAACTCTGAGCTTTGTTTGATGGGTTCCTCGACTCGAATCAAATATGTTTTACCCCCAAAGCCAAAGAAATAGTAATATAGGACCCTCTGATCGGATTGTTGTTGTTGGAATCTGTTGAGATGGGGACCCTCTGTTCGGAATGAGTACATTTAAAGTCTTTATATTGCAATAAACTCACAACCTATCAATCGATATGTGTGTTTTTATCAATAATAAATCACTTCCGTTTTAAATTTTACACTTATTAGTGTTGGAGAAATCCTGTTGGATTTTGACGAAATTTGTGATAAATCATAACCAGTAAGTAGATTCGTTCCAATTACACTAATATATGAGACCCGCCATATCAAATCCAGTCGTAAGTCGGGATTTTATTTACCCTGTGCCAATGCATTCTCTTATATATGAGGGTCGACCTAACATTGGCCTAACAATTGTTTATCATTTTTTTTAAATAAATGTTTCTGACAATTTGTAGGACATAAAATAAAAAACATCCATTAGCCTGCAGGGAGCCCCACACATATATAGAAGCATATAGAAGAGTGACGTCTGTTCATGTTTGTCTGGGGCTCTGTGTGGGTGAAATTATAAAATTGTTAAAGAACACAAGAACAAATTATTAAAATTGTAAAAAATTGTTAGGCCAATGAATTCTCTTATATATGCGAGGCGACCTATGGTCGACTCGCATATATAAGAAAGTGCATTGGCACAGGGTAAAAAAAATCCCGACTTACGACCGGGTCTAATATGGCGGGTCACATATGAGGTGAACATCGTTAGATATCTCTTTTTTTTCTTTACGTATTAAAATAGGAATTGGGGAAATAAACTTATGATCATATAATAAATACGCATAGGTCAAACGATAAGCCAACAAGACTGATTCAAAATAGTAATATTAAATAGTCAAGTTCTCGAAGTTTTCAAACCGTTTTGTACCATAATTGTATATGTCAGTGTGGGTGTGTACAACACCAATTTTGCCTATGCTATTGTGTGTATATAACACCTATATATTACCAAATTTGTACTACGAGTGGAACCCAGGCCCCTGACATATATAATTATATATTGACATAGGGTATCTCTAACGCCAGGTCTGGTTACTTCAACCCCAATATTTGGTTAATTTAACCCAACATTTGGATACAACGTTGGGTTACCATAACCCAATGTTTGGTTACTCTTATTCAACTAGTTTAGTGAACAGTTCTAACACAACGTTTATTCGGATTCGGTTGATTATTTTGAGTGAACAGACTCACGTACGATGTGACCGACATTATACTTTATGTTAGCACAATGCATAATTTACTGTAAAATTCACGCAGTATACAACTGGTTGCATTATTCTATCATTGTCACACAGTAAATTTAACATATTTCGGCGGCCATATTGATAACCATCTGCCCCCATTGACCATTGACAACGAGTTTATCACTATGTATATCTAACATGTGTTAGATTCAATGTGGAATATGTTTTGATGCGAAATACTCCATGTTTACCGAGGTTTCGTATGTTATTTGGCAATGCGAAATTTACTTATTGTGTTGGCCATATTGGACGCCATCTTGGGTCCTGAATTTTCACATGAGCGGAACTTGGATATATTGTTCCTGGTGTTTTTCTGCGTTGAATGATACCAAACCCAGTTTGTATCCAATTTCTTCCGGGTTCAACTCTCCCACGACCACACTATATCTGATGTGTGCGTTTACATAATTGCAGATAAGATCGAGGGTGTACATATGTGTACACAGTAAATAGTAATCGTGATGTTATTACCTTCATTGTAAACGTTGTGCCCATTGTGGGACTTGACTGGAATCCCATTATGCAGTTATATTTACCGGGCACTTGTTCTCACATTATGCAGCCAAGAGTCAAGAATTGATATGATATGCGTCGAACCATGTTTAGTGTTTAACCCTTTACCCAACAGAACGGGCCTTTTTTACCCTGTGCCAATGCATTCTCTTATATATGCGAGTCGACCATAGGTCGCCTCGCATATATAAGAGAATGCATTGGCTTAACACATTAAAAATTATAAAATTGTTAAAGAATGTAAGAAAAAATGGTAAAAAGTGTTAAAAAAAGATTTTGTTTAGGCCAATGCATTCTCTTATATATGCGAGGCGACCTATGGTCGACTCGCATATATAAGAGAATGCATTGGCACAGGGTATAACTGTAACTATCACAATGTGGTCAAGGAGCCGGTTCCAATGATATCCATATTTGTATGGTTCTATTGAGACAGACCGAAGATATTTTAGGCTGTTGAAGCTTTATTTGGCCGGTTTTGGCCGGTTTGTTGGGTAAAGGGTTAAACATTTTGGATTCCCAAATCTATACAAGCATGGAACAGTAATTCATAAATTGAATAGTGTGGGGGTATCGGTTTTGGAAAACGTCAATAGTAACCAATAGCTGAGAATGATACTAGAAGAGCATTGAATAAGGAAGTTGAACTGCATTGTCTCTGTTCCAGCACAAGAGGAAATATCACCAACTTGAATAGTTGCGTGTTAATGGTCAATGCTATATACGATAACGTTGCGTTTTGTTTATTGAAGTCATCTTACAAAATACAATATAATCAATGTCTTTTATCGATATTTATTAATAGAATCAAAGGATGCCACCGTTTTGTCGTAAACGACGTTGAAATTGATTGGTTGCCCATTGCACATTGCGTTATGAAACAACGAGATTTGAAAAAAGCTGACAACGTAAGCGATCATCGATGAAAAGCTAACAATGTACATTTGTGACATTTGTCTGAACAGCTGACTGCAAATGTTCGGAAGCGTTAGGGCCATCCGTAAAACCACCCCACCCAGAATACACAAATACACAACATATCGACGTGCATGTCGTTATAACGACTTCTAACGGCTCGTTATAACGACTTCCAACAACTCGTTATAACAACTTACAACTCGTTGTAACGACTTGCAAGTCGTTATAACGAGTTTCGGAAGTCGGTATAACGACTTGCAGAAATAAAAACAAGTCGTTATAACGACTTCTAACTTTTTCTTGCAAGTTGTTATAACGACTTCCAACGGCTCGTTATAACGAGTTGCATATCATTATAACGAGTTGTTGGAAGTCGTTATAACGACTTGCAAATCGTTATAACGAGTTGTATATTTGGGGGTGCGGTGGTGTTACAAATGTGATCGTATCTTCGTGACCCCCATCAGCATGTCTCAATACTGCACTCCAGGTTTTGGACTCACGTGGAACTCAAAGCTGACAAATGCGATGCCGGAAGCAGCTCCACTTCCGGTCAGGCCGACGAAACTGGCGCTGCCGATATTGCTGGAGAATAATGAGGCACCAACCTGAAACAAAATGAGTTTAGTATGTCTGTCACTTGCATAATGAGGTCCCCAACGGGTGAATTCACCCTCTGGGAACCTCATTCTGCATGGCCTCGTCTGCTAGCTATTGGAGACATACTCATATTGAAGTTCTCAAATAGTAAATATTGTGATGTACACCCAATGGGAACCTACATTATGCAATGTGTCGTCTGCCAATTTGGGGATATGGAGAAACTAACTAAAAAGAAATAGAATATATGTGAATAAGTTTCTATAGAGATTTGATTATAAAGAAACTTTCCTAAGGCCTAAGCAGAATGAGGTCCCGGAGAGTAAATTTAGTGATTCTAACCCTCTGGGGACCTCATTCTGCAAATGACAGGCGTTATATGACCCAATGGATAGGTTTAGATTGAAAACAATATCCAACTTGCCCGCCAAGTTTAACCCTTTCATGAAAGGAGGTTCCTGAAATTTTGCAAAAGCTCTGTGGCAATGCATTCTCTTATATATGCGAGTCTCCCATAGGGAGTCTCATACTTGTAAAAGAATACATTGGCCTAACAATATATACCTTGACCTTGTAAGCCAGGTAATTCTATTTCCCTATGTGAGACTCGCAAATATAGAATGTACTGGCATATGATATTTAATGCTGCACCAGCGCGGCTCCCGGCATGAAATGGTTAAGATAGCTATGGGTAGTTCACAATGCACAGTCACGGATATGTCTTGGGTTCTCAGGACTGCTCGGCTACTATTCAAAGTTGTGCGAGGTGCAACCGTGACTGGCGTTTGTGCAATAGCTGCTAACTGCGACAACGCATCAGTTTGAACTTTCTTTGAGCATTCAATCAGGAGAGACCCAGACACTGGCCCGGTCATGTTCGATTTGACATATTTCAATTGGCCAGCATTACTTTGAAGTGTCTTATCAATGACAAATACAGAATGTCTTCTAAGAGCCGGGTCGAAGCTATAATAAAGAACCAAGTACTGAGTGAATACCACAGCATTATTGGAACTTAGTGGGTCGTCATTCTTACAACCAGGTCGTGTTTTTTTTTTTGAGTTGCCATATAAAAATCAAAAAGTCGGCACCTAGCCCAGCAGCCACCGCGGACTACCCTTCGAATTCTGATCGGGCCATATCAAATCCAGTCGTAAGTCGGGATTGTTTTACCCTGTGCCAATGCATTCTCTTATATATGCGAGTCGACCATAGGTCGCCTCGCATATATAAGAGAATGCATTGGCCTAAATTTTTTTTACAATTTTAATAATTTTTTCTTGTGTTCTTTAACAATTTTATAATTTCACCCATACAGAGCCCCAGACAAACATGAGCAGACGACACTCTTCTATATGCTTCTATATATGTGTGGGGCTCCCTGCAGGGTAATGGATGTTTTTTATTTTATATCCTGAAAATTGTAAGAAACATTTATTTTAAAAAAATGATAAAAAATTGTTAGGCCAATTCATTCTCTTATATATGCGAGGCGACCTATGGTCGACTCGCATATATAAGAGAATGCATTGGCACAGGGTAAAAAAATATATATACCTGGTCGGGCCAAAGACTGGTCCATACATCTGAAGCGGTGACCCGTTTAGCCACTGTATGTAGAAACCTCCCCGTACCTCCACCACAGTGAGACACGCGTGAACAATACAGGATTCAACATTTAACAATTAGAATGAAAACCAAAGAGACATTAGAGAACAGAAACATCATACGTGAAAAACATAAAACAGTACTTCAAACATCAGACGAACAATACAACAGATGAAAACACTGTGGAGAGGCGTAACTAGCCGATTTATTGAGCCGGGTCAACTCAACTTCCCACACTGAAGAGATGTAGGACAAAAGGTGGACCATAAGCTAAGTCGTACCCGCAGGTCGAAACCTCACGTGAGATGGCCGCCCTATTACCACAAGGACTCATGCACCACCCATCACGGGATGCATCACACGGTAAACAGGGTTCCACATTAGGGGATTCTTACTACTTGCACTAATGATCCACTCCTGAGGCTCAATGAAAAAAAAACAAAAAAACAAAAAAACAACAACAACAACAACAAATGCCCACCCTCATACAACATATGTACATACATTATATACCCCCAATAATTATAAGATAACATTATCACATTATAAGATAGTATACCCTCAATCAATATACCATGTACATGTAGTACACTAATAACTCCAACCTATATTGTGTATGTATATTATGTCACCTCACATTTATATTATGTATTATGTACACTGTTTGAAATTGAATCGCCTGTTATGTCAAATGCGACGAAAGGCGTAATAAACATCTGAATAAACATCTGAATCTGCAGTGGGTGGTATGCCCTATTTTAAACCGGACCCATCCGGTGGTTGTTTGTTTTTTTGTTTTAGCATGTTTTTCTAATTTGGGTTGCAATGTTGGTCTGAAATACCCATCGGTTGGATATTTTCCAACCTAGGTGGTGACATGTTTGAGTAAATAGAATTCGCGAAGATGTGATATTGGTATGGTTTCAATGTGGAAGCTTCGACTCCCAGCTCTCCAACCGAGACCCTATAGCCACGTTACGGGCTCGGTATGTCTGTCATGTTGTACTCACTGCAAACCATGATATATTTCTTCCGGCGAGGAAATATCCTTTTGCGCTTCCCCGATCCGTGCTCCATGTAGCCTGAAATGGAAAACCAGTATATCCGATCGCAATTAACCCTTTACCCAACAAACCGGCCAAAACCGGCCAAATAAAGCTTCAACAGCCTAAAATATCTTCGGTCTGTCTCAATAAAACCATACAAATGTGGATATCATTGGAACCGGCTCCTTGACCACATTGTGATAGTTACAGTATGCCCTGTGCCAATGCATTCTCTTATATATGCGAGTCGACCATAGGTCGCCTCGCATATATAAGAGAATGCATTGGCCTAAACAAAATCTTTTTTTAACACTTTTTACCATTTTTTCTTACATTCTTTAACAATTTTATAATTTTTAATGTGTTAAGCAAATGCATTCTCTTATATATGCGAGGCGACCTATGGTCGACTCGCATATATAAGAGAATGCATTGGCACAGGGCCGTTCTGTTGGGTAAAGGGTTAATGACCCACATACTGGGACACGTATTATCTTAACCCTCTGTAAAATTTAAGGACTCAGAATTTAACAATAAATAACGCTCATTGTTATCTGTGCGTGATGTGATATGTCTCATTTATGTGTGGCAATTTAAAATAATCTGATATATTTGATACTTCTGTGAATTGTTTGTCATAGTACACTAGGTCTTTATTTCTGTATGCTGCCTATTTATAGGCCTGGACTACCAATCCTTCCAAATTAAGTGGAAATAAATGCGGAGGCTCAAATGAGTCATGTCTCTTTGGTTCAATCCTTTCTATACCAGATGGATTCTCCCACTAACTTAAAAAGTGTTCACTGTGATGATATATTATTGATTTGGAGGGATGTACATGTATTATAACCAGACGACAGAATAATCTGATAATACTAGTATACAGAAAATGTCACGAGGGAAATGTTGAGATAAAAGTTCAACAAACGACCTACTTGTATGGTCGTTTGTAGAACTTAGTATCTGAACATATCTTCAGGGATACCTACTCATCAATAATTATTATCTGAACATATCTTCAGGGATACATACTCATCAATAATTATTAGTATCGAAAGGCCTAGGGTTAAATAAATTTACTTCAACCCACATTTTCATGAATACAAATTATTGGAAATATAGCACGTTATAGATCTGATGAAACGAGATTTTGCCATAGACATGGTGGAGAGGGTCTAACAAAAAGCGGATGGCCGCCTGTATGGCATTGTGATGTGAAACACTCTGGTAGGGTGATCAAATTGAAATTGGGAATCATCTTAATCAAAGTAGTTAATTGTTATGAATATAAATCAAAATTGACAACACATACTTCCATTCTTATATATTAATTAAATGCAATGACTCTCGATTGCGATATAATTTGTGACCCGCCATATCAAATCCAGTCGTACCCTGTGCCAATGCATTCTCTTATATATGCGAGTCGACCATAGGTCGCCTCGCATATATAAGACAATGCATTGGCCTAACATTTTTTTACAATTTTAATAATTTTTTCTTATATTCTTTAACAATTTTATAATTTCACCCATACAGAGCCCCAGACAAACATGAGCAGACGACACTCTTCTATATGCTTCTATATATGTGTGGGGCTCCCTGCAGGGTAATGGATGTTTTTTATTTTATGTCCTGAAAATTGTAAGAAACATTTTTTTTTTTTAAATGATAAAAAATTGTTAGGCCAATGCATTCTCTTATATATGCGAGGCGACCTATGGTCGACTCGCATATATAAGAAAATGCATTGGCACAGGGTAAAAACAAATCCTGACTTACGACTGGATTTGATAAGGCGGGTCACATTTGTGTTAGATTATCGCTTATTACGCCACAAGGTGGTGTAAGCTGTTTTTGAGTTTTTGATAATCTGTGGAGCAGTGACGAATACATTGTAGGAGAATAGGTTTCTGTACCTTGCTCAATCGTACCGATAGAATCACGTAAATGCTGAAATTGTAAAGTTAACGCCACCGTAAATAATATGTTCTTGAAAATATAACTCAAACATACCGATAGAGTCAGGACAGGCTGAAATTGTAAACTTAAAGTCATCGGTGTAATAATATGTTTTTGAAAATATAAATAATCTGATAGCCTGAAAATAATGTATAACCCATTGGGAACCCCTGGTGTAGTGAAGTGAATTATGGGTAATTTTAATTGGAGCGCGCATGTCTGTTCTGTTGGAGACTTGGATTAACCGCCATCTTTTATGTTCTGCTCATCAAGTCAAAATTGTATCGTATACACAATGTGTTTGTACCGATGGATGTATCGTGACTCGACTCGTTTTCGTGGTCATATAGGCCCTATATAACATATGATCACGAAAACGAGCAGAGTCGCGATATCTGATAGAATTACAGGAATTGTACATTCAATTCCAATAGTATAGATTCACTGCAATCTGCCGCGGAAATCCCAAAATTGTAGGCTACTTTCATTTTCAATAGGATTTTCCACTTTCACTTTTCACTTTCACCACGCAAAGCGACCTTAGTTGGCACATAAATATGGCACACTGGCTGAGTCCATGACAAATAGTTTATGTAGAATGCTTCTTTCGTTTAATTAAAGCGCACCTCGTTAAAACGCATGTCAATCGTATTTGTTTACAAATTGCATTGGTTGCGACGATTTGCAGTAGGTCCCGATTTGTGTAGGTCACTTTGCGGAAGTCCCCGAATTCGCGGAGGTCCCCTAAAATGGGCGATATATATATTTTTTAATGAGGGAACGGGTGCGTATATGTCAATTGATACGTATCTTAAACAAATAACGACACGATTATCACAATAGAGGTCTGTTCTATCAATTATATATGCGCCGAGTTCACTTGGTGCAAATCAAACGGCGATAAATATTCTCGTGTACCAGAAGGACTCCTTAAAGTTGTGAATAAGATGAATATTTATTAGATGTTATTTAACAAGTCATTAGTTAGCGCCTATAGTAAATTTATATTTATGGCTAATAATATGATCTTGGTGGCGTTACCATTTCTGACTATGGTTTTCTTGTAGTTAGTTGCGTCCCGAATCGAGATGTAAATATTTAATATTGGGTGTAGTTCAGACGATGTTTTCTATGAAGTGGTACGGTCGATTTCTTTAAATTTTTCGGCGATAGATAGATAGATAGATTTATTACTCTTTTCATCGATAAGATATATGAGTATGAGCAATTAAATTGAACATATAAGTTATGCATGCACATACGCGGAGATGACGACATAAATGAATGTGACATGTTCCGAGTATATATCTCTCAGTATAATTGTCTTATTTGTTCTTTTGGGTTATCGGGTGTGGTGGGGTCGGGTGGGGATGGGGCTATGTTAGTAGAGCACTTCATTCACCAAGTTGGCATTACACCTGATTACTAAATTATCAATTTCACGCACCCGTTCATGGAACACATGAGTGTATTTTGCAATACTACATAGCTCAAATTCATTCATTTATTGCGTATATCCTGTTGAGTATAAAAGGAGATGGTCCCATAAATTGCCAGATTCCGTGTACATTACCCCTTCAAAGATATATTATGGACTTGTTCGGGTGAGTATAACTGACAAAATAGTATCCAGGCGCTATGCCAAATGTGGGAACGTAGCATTATCTAACACGCCGAAAAACTCAAAGAAATCGACCATAGCACTCCATAGAAATCATCGTCTGAACTACGCTTTATTGTAAATATTTGCATCTCGATTCGGGACGCAACAATCGGCGATAAAACTAATGCAAATGATTTCGCCATCAAGAGTCATTGCATTTAATTAATATATAAGAATGACGATGTCTGCGGTAAATTTTGATTAATATTCGTAAAAATAACTACCTTGAGCAAGATTATTCTCCACTTATATTTGATCACCCAACCGGAGTGTTTCATATCACTCTAAGATACAAGTTGTTGGTTCCAAAATGACGAACCAATAACAATAGCGCTTGTATGGACTTCTGATTCTAAATGATGAACATTACAGCGATCGCCTAAAATATATCCGCGATTTATTCGATTGAAACATCAGTTTTTTTTTTATTATTTTGGAATCATATTTATGTGACACTAATTGTTTCTTGTGAAATAAGGGTTAACCCTTTACCCAACAAAACGGCCAAAAACGCCCAAATAAAGCTTCAACAGCCTAAAATATCTTCGGTCTGTCTAAATGACACCATACAATTATGGATATCATTGGAACCGGTTCATTGACCACATTGTGATTGTTACAGTTATGCCCTGTGCCAATGCATTATCTTATATATGCGAGTCGACCATAGGTCGCCTCGCATATATAAGAGAATGCATTGGCCTAAAACAAATCTTTTTTTTAACACTTTTTACCATTTTTTCTTACATTCTTTAACAATTTTATAAATTTTTCTTACTTTTTTAAACAATTTTTATAATATTTTTCTACATTCTTTGACAATTTTATCATTTTTAATATGTGTTAAGCCAATGCATTCTCTTATATATGCGAGGCGACCTATGGTCGACTCGCATATATAAGAGAATGCATTGGCACAGGGTCGTTCTGTTGGGTAAAGGGTTAATAATGCAACGTCTCCAAAACAATTTTCATGGGCATGAACATGAGTATGTTCAGGGAAAAGACAGATCATTTTAAAAAGGTTAGCCGATGGGTAAAAATGTCCTAATATGCGTAGATACACTTTTAGCATGAATCCACACCAGAACAGCAAGACATTTTCAATGAAGAATTTCCGCGAACATACTATAATTGTCATTGCATATATAGAACTTATTTTAAGATTTTTCATTTCATAAAAGTATATAAATTATATAATTAACTTATATAATAAGCTGCTTGGTGGTTCTTAAATTGTATGTCATGTAATCCAAATTTAAAAAGAAACCCTCAGACAGCTTTTTATATAATATGCATTTTGCAATATCAGAAAATTTTGGCAAAACGTGCGTCTAATTTGCTTATATATGTGTGTGTGAGTGAACGTTCCATTACTTAATTGCAGTGCACTTACCCATAGTCCTACTGCTAAACAAAGCACTATGTATATCAGTATCACAACCGTGTCGACGGCCCCTACTCCTCCTGATACTCCTGTGCTGTGAACTGTCGAATTTAGCACCTCATCCATGACTATTCTTACGTGCTCAATCTTCAAGCATTCCAATGGTTACCCTGAATGACCATGACCAACATACGACAATGTTGACTCTAAGGAATTTTAAATAACCCAAACATTTGAACTGGCATGTCTCACACGAAGAGAAACTCTTCAGCCCAGATATAATTATTAATTCCACCCCCGGTGTATAATGTTTCGCTGTTCTGGCGAGATGACCGGAGTTATTTTGGGAAATTGTAGTAGAACGAAGAGTAATTTCCTATTCCCACAATAATATCACACCCACTTCATTCTCTATACTAAATTACCGTTGCGTTTATCAAAGCTAAAGTAATTATATTCCATAATTACAGTAGATCGAGATTTTATCAGTGCAACGAAGACGACACAAGAGTACAAGCGCAACGATATTTGCAGTCCGTTGCATAGTAACCAGTAACCAGCGACGCTACTTTCTTCGCACTCGCTTCGCAGAACACTGTTTTTTTTTTCATGAACGACATTAAAGCCGACAAAAGAATAGTAAATAGATATCCAAATGAAGACAATGCCCCAATGAATTAAACATTTCCAAGATGTACAAAAAGAATAACTGTTGTCGTATTTCGCAACGTCTTATAACGAAATGCATGGCTAAACTTACACAACCTTTTTGTTTTCGTTTCATTTTTTTTACATTTTCCCACCGCTAGACGTTTTGTAAGACCACAGGAGCTTGGAACTTGATCAATAACTGTCTTAATTAGACTAATTAGCAACTGTTTTGTCATTATTCCCGGCCAAAAAATTGCTAATTAATGCAGTTATTAATCAAGTTCCAAACTCCCATGTTACAAACCTTTACGTGATACGCTACAGGGGACCCTACAAACTTACAAAGTGGCTGTAAAAAATGCAGCATATTTCTTCACCCCGTTGCAAACTTGCAATGTAGCGATATGTTGCAAAGTGTTACCGGACATTGTTACAAGTGTTACAAATGATATAAGAAAACCGCAGCATATTTTTTTAGTAACTCATCTCAATGCAGCGATATGTTACAATGTGTTACGAAGCGTTTACGTACATGGTTTCTGAGATCCACAGAGACCGCTCGTAGACAGTTCTTACAAATGATATAAAGTCCCTGTGAGAAACCCGAAGTGTTACGAAGATTTACGCGATTTGTGAGATTCCACAGATCGATGTAGGACCTACCGATCGTAGACGGGTGTTCAAATTATTATTCAGTACAAATGCTGCAAAGTCCCCATGAGATAACAGCAGAATTTTATTCACCCCATCGCAGTGTAGCAACTGTCGTGTATATTGTTAGAATTCAAACAAATTAACTGACATGTTACGGAGAATTTTGTGATTTCTGAAATTCCTCAGAATTGACAGAAACTGGTCATAAAACTCATATTCATTTCTGAACAAAGGTTTTTTAATAATCACTTTAAATTTTACCAAATATATTAGTTTTTTTTATAAATAATTCATCTTAAATGCCCACGTAATTTTCGAATGCCCAGATTACATTATTCCATATTATATACCATTTGGAAGAGGAACCAAAAAATATATATATTCCACGAGAATACGAAGCAGCTGTGGCCTAGGACTGCCCACCAAATGATAGAGATTCATTCCAAGACTTCCCCCTTGTCAACCCAGAATGCATCAAAATTCAAACTAAGAGATAGAGCTATTCCCCTTCCATTGAGTATAATAAACCTTACAGTACAGTCCGGATCAAAATTAAATGCAGGACACACATTGGTACCTCGACAAAAACAGCATGTTCCCAGTTTATTCGACGGGATAAGTTAATAATACAATGTTTTGGAGCTTCCTCTTTCAAATGGTATATAACATGGAAAATGTTGTATATAATGTGATCTGGTATTCAAAAATTAAGTGTGCCTTTGAAATTGCTTAAGTACCATGATAGTTTATTCTTCTGAAAACTTGTTTGTGTACACTAACTGTGGTGCGAAAAATCGAAATCGAAAAATATTTGGCTAAATGCCGACAGATAGGAGAATTCCTGCAAGAAAATGTTCACCAAACTTATTGATTATCGCCTATGCGTTAGTCCAAGTTGATATATGGAGACTAAATGTATTCCAAAATTATTCTGCTAATACTGTTTAATTTTCATCCAAAGATGGCAAAGTTTATTAATTTTTGTTTCGTCCTTGACTAGTCGAAAATCTACGGGATAATAAAGATATCCCGTCGATATTTCCACCATACCTGTAATGGGAGGTTTTGTTTCAAGTCCGGAAAGGAAGAATATGACATGAGACACGACCAAACCGCGATGTTCCCGGAAAGGAAGAGTATGACATGAGACACGACCAAACCGCAATGTTCCCGGAAAGGAAGAATATGACATGAGACACGACCAAACCGCGATGTTCCCGGAAAGGAAGAATATGACATGAGACACGACCAAACCGCAATGTTCCCGGAAAGGAAGAATATGACATGAGACACGACCAAACCGCGATGTTCCCGGAAAGGAAGAATATGACATGAGACACGACCAAACCGCAATGTTCCCGGAAAGGAAGAATATGACATGAGACACGACCAAACCGCAATGTTCGCGGAAAGGAAGAATATGACATGAGACACGACCAAACCGCGATGTTCCCGGAAAGGAAGAATATGACATGAGACACGACCAAACCGCGATGTTCCCGGAAAGGAAGAATATGACATGAGACACGACCAAACCGCGATGTTCCCGGAAAGGAAGAATATGACATGAGACACGACCAAACCGCGATGTTCCCGGAAAGGAAGAATATGACATGAGACACGACCAAACCGCAATGTTCCCGGAAAGGAAGAATATGACATGAGACACGACCAAACCGCGATGTTCCCGGAAAGGAAGAATATGACATGAGACACGACCAAACCGCAATGTTCCCGGAAAGGAAGAATATGACATGAGACACGACCAAACCGCGATGTTCCCGGAAAGGAAGAATATGACATGAGACACGACCAAACCGCGATGTTCCCGGAAAGGAAGAATATGACATGAGACACGACCAAACCGCGATGTTCCCGGAAAGGAAGAGTATGACATGAGACACGACCAAACCGCAATGTTCCCGGAAAGGAAGAATATGACACGAGACACGACCAAACCGCGATGTTCCCGGAAAGGAAGAATATGACATGAGACACGACCAAACCGCGATGTTCCCGGAAAGGAAGAATATGACATGAGACACGACCAAACCGCGATGTTCCCGGAAAGGAAGAGTATGACATGAGACACGACCAAACCGCAATGTTCCCGGAAAGGAAGAATATGACATGAGACACGACCAAACCGCGATGTTCCCGGAAAGGAAGAATATGACATGAGACACGACCAAACCGCAATGTTCCCGGAAAGGAAGAATATGACATGAGACACGACCAAACCGCGATGTTCCCGGAAAGGAAGAATATGACATGAGACACGACCAAACCGCGATGTTCCCGGAAAGGAAGAATATGACATGAGACACGACCAAACCGCGATGTTCCCGGAAAGGAAGAGTATGACATGAGACACGACCAAACCGCGATGTTCCCGGAAATGAAGAATATGACATGAGACACGACCAAACCGCGATGTTCCCGGAAAGGAAGAGTATGACATGAGACACGACCAAACCGCAATGTTCCCGGAAAGGAAGAATATGACATGAGACACGACCAAACCGCAATGTTCCCGGAAAGGAAGAATATGACATGAGACACGACCAAACCGCAATGTTCCCGGAAAGGAAGAATATGACATGAGACACGACCAAACCGCGATGTTCCCGGAAAGGAAGAGTATGACATGAGACACGACCAAACCGCGATGTTCCCGGAAAGGAAGAATATGACATGAGACACGACCAAACCGCGATGTTCCCGGAAAGGAAGAATATGACATGAGACACGACCAAACCGCGATGTTCCCGGAAAGGAAGAATATGACATGAGACACGACCAAACCGCAATGTTCCCGGAAAGGAAGAATATGACACGAGACACGACCAAACCGCGATGTTCCCGGAAAGGAAGAATATGACATGAGACACGACCAAACCGCAATGTTCCCGGAAAGGAAGAATATGACATGAGACACGACCAAACCGCGATGTTCCCGGAAAGGAAGAATATGACATGAGACACGACCAAACCGCAATGTTCCCGGAAAGGAAGAATATGACATGAGACACGACCAAACCGCAATGTTCCCGGAAAGGAAGAATATGACATGAGACACGACCAAACCGCGATGTTCCCGGAAAGGAAGAATATGACATGAGACACGACCAAACCGCGATGTTCCCGGACAATACATATACTAATGCGTCACCCTGACACACCATTTACATTCCTTTTCCAAAAAAAGAGACATTTATCCACTGTGTAGGAACTGTTACATCGGAAGTCGTTCTATTGCCGGTTTGTGATGGTTCTTGACTGATTTGTGACGGTACCTTATGATCGAAATTATAAATTTTCACGAGTTTTTGACAGTTAAAACGCAATTTTTCAGCCATCTAGCTGATAATTCGATTAATTTTTCAATTCCCCTCAAATTCATTGTGCGAGTCATAACAACGATGAAAACAGCGAAGTTTTATATTTCTTTGGGTTCTCTCCTGATCGAGTCGGTTCTCTCCCCATTTGATCGGTTATATACGGGTAATTCTATGGCTAATATTTGGCATGATACATGGTTCAAACTGACCATGTCGTGAACAAAACCAAAGATAAACATAACAAAATATGCATTAAGTTGAAATTTGCACCACTTGTCATCAATTTCGATGAATTTCACTGGCTTCATATGTTATTTCAATAATCTGTGTTACGCATATCAAAATTCGCAAGAGTTTGAAACTAACATGTGTTGCGGGCCCAACATTGCCACGAGTCAATAGCCGATTAACTATAGTGATATTCCATAGCGCTGGACTTCGGAAAGCGTGAGCGTAGACGAGATATATATAGTTATATGTCTTGTATTTCATATTGTCCATTTTCGTATACGCATTTGAATCAGCAAAAAGCAAAAAAAAAAAAAATTAAGACGTTAAAAGTTCGTTGACACCCATAAAATGTTATGATTACGCAATTTATGAAGTTTGTGTTGGGCATCTGCTTGATGTATGCTAATTATATAGGTTAGGTGCTAGAATTCGTTATTTCTGTATCGCACTTCATGACAATCTGCCCGGTCATCACCTAGGGTTTGCTCTAACTTCTAAGCCTCTAGACAGCCTGAACCCATGCCACTCATATTCCTATTATGAGATACATGATTTCAACCAATCACGCAATTAATTATTGTATCCACTCGCCTGTAAGAGGGAAGGCCCGAACATGGAAGATCACCACAGGGGCAACTGGTCTTGGGTATGAGTATAGTAACAAATCCTCGGGGATATTCCGCAATGTAAATACCGGTACCAATACTAAACCTTTAAAATGACTCAATCAGCTAATGGAAGTTTTACAAAATCATGCGACCATTGGTCAAAAGAGTACAAGTGAAGTCTGGCCCCTGTGAAGTCGACCCCATATGAAGATGACCCGAACGCGAAATAAACCTGAGATAAGTCGGTCCCCATGATTATATAGGAGTTGAATATTGTTAATATTAATTTAAATGAGCGCGGCGAACAATTACACTTTAAACGAACACATTATTATTACAATGTGTGTATATAAGAAGGGACTTTCCTCAGTCATTGTTGCGAAATCAAACAATGTCAACATAGTGTTGGTGTGAAATTTCCAACTAATCTAGGTGGCCCATTTTTTTATTTTGAAGAGTAATGATCATTCTATCCAAAAACATTCTGAAAATTTGACAGTAAATTTTTTTAGATTGTTCTTGACTTGCACCAGTCTATAGTGTAAGGTATGAAATGTGTAACTATTGAAAAGTTTGGATCAGACACAAATTAAGCAGCCCCTCCCTGTCCAAGCCCCCTCCCCAACCATCCGGCCAGGCCGTAACCAATCAATGATTCAGTTGAACGTGATTTCATAAGATATGTTCATGTCTGGGCGACAAACATGTGTAAATGTCCCTTAGGCGGAACTTTCGAGGAGGAAATATGTTGGTGCTGGCATCGAAACATTGTCCCACCTGGATCTTTTAACGATGGCCCTGTATTAATTAAATGAATATAACATCTCATAGTCTCCTGAGAGTAGATTTCTATTACCTTTGGTCATTTATATAGGCGGGCATAATTATGATATTATACCCCTCGGAACTTTCAAAATTTTGTTTCTGTCAATTAATGTCACTTAATCTCCCGTATTAGGGATATATTGTACTATTTCTTAATATACCTGTAACCTACAGTTATTATCTGCTTTAAAATGTAGTGCAGAAATCGTTCGAATAAATATCATGTATAGAACCGTCACAGCCACGATTGACTTGAAATAGAACCATAACATACACACGTGTTAATTGCGAGGCTACTGTTCCAAATTATCAACCCTACCGGGATATTTTCTCAGCCATTTTACAGAAGAATAACACGGGTATACTTTATACTCAGTGTCTGTCTTCGGGATGCGTTTCATATTTTATACGCCACCAAAAACAATGGAATTCCGTGCACGTAGCTTGCTTTTCAGTGATAACATGTTGATATTTACGCGTTAACTCGCTAATTCCGAGTTAATTGTGATATAGAGTGCAAGTTTCGACAAAACGGCACTTCTACAGCCTCTGTTCATTCCGGAAAGTATAATACATTCAAGATTTCTATAATTATGCGTGATTTTGTCCCGACAACGATTATTTTTAATCATAAGGAACAGTAGCAAATGAGTCAAGAACCATCACAATACCGGCGACAGAACGACTTCCGATGTAACAGTTCCTATACAGTGCATTAATTTTATCGAGCATTTTTGGTGTGCAAATGAACGATCTGCAAATCTTCGGTGTGTTCGATCTGACTTCCGGTCACACCGCGCTCAGTATCGTGGGGCAAATAATTTTTGTCAATGACAATGTAGCGCGAAACTTTTAGATGTCTCATTAAGGTGTATGCTCAGTTTCTCATCTAATAATTCAACGTGCTATAAAAACCACAGGGATCTCTTAGACGTTAAACATACAGAAATAGAACAGAAACATCGTCGTACTCCCTCGCGATGCGCTCTCTAATTTCTCATATAATTTCTCTAATAACATTATAAATTCACAGATTTTCCAACCATTTTTTAGGGAATCGGTCCGGGGTCTTCACCATTGGGGAAAATGCGTCATAGTGGTTTACACATGGTAATGTCTATGACTGATAAGGATTATAGTGTGAAGAGTTGTTAGTGTGAAAATAGTGTAATGAAATACAAACAAACAAACGTCAAAACAATAATGCATATGACAAACCAACAAAAATGATACTGTAATGATCACGTGGTGTGGTCGTATCGCACGTTGCATAAAAGTTCAAACTGACATAATCTCGGTTTCCTAATATAATTACACAGTCTAAAGGCATATGCCGAATCACAAACTCATGAATTATGAGAAATTTAGATTTATTATGAAGAATGAACACAAAGCAACCATTAATGTTATATGTGACATGATCCGGTCTTTCTTCACCGCTCTGGATTCCAATAAAGCTTGTCAAGTAATAATTTATAACAGATTAATTCAATGTTACGATGAAAAGAGAAAAAAAATCGTTAGGAAACTACACTGTACGTGCATCTATATGCATATATGTTTTACTGATCTAATATATAAAATTAATTTTTAGTCAAATTATGTGTATTTTATTCATGTTTGCAACTCCCATTTTGGGTGTATTTTGCATTGAAATCTTATCTTATCTTATGCCTTTAGACTGTGTAATTACATTAGGAAACCGAGATTATTCCTTAAATAAAACAAAAGGTGACATCCAATGTTTTTCTGTGGGTATTTGCCAAGGTCAGTAATACAACCAAGACATCAGGTATCATTTGCAGATGCTGTAATTCTCTATTCCGAATGTTCTCTATTCCGAAGGTTCTTTATACCGAAGGTTCTTTATTCCGAATATTCGCTATGCAGAAGGTTTTCTGTTCTGTGCGTATATTTATCTGTTTATTTTTTATTATGGGAACATGGTGACTACATGACTGAACAAAATAATGGATAAAGTCCGGTGGCACTGGCATCCTGTCTTTGGAAGAATCAATGGTACAGTTGCATGTGGTTTCATCGCCCGTCTAGTCTGCGTATTCGCCAATGCCGTACCACCCCCTGTGAACCGGTCCTCTGCAGCGAAGTAGCAGTGGTTGTGGTACTATGTATGTAAACGCGTTAGCAGGGGACCCCAATCACATCGGTAGCTTTTAACCCTTTACCCAACAAACCGGCCAAAAACGCCCAAATAAGGCTTCAACAGCCTAAAATATCTTCGGTCTGTCTCAATAAAACCATACAAATATGGATATCATTGGAACCGGCTCCTTGACCACATTGTGATAGTTATAGTTATGCCCTGTGCCAATGCATTCTCTTATATATGCGAGTCGACCATAGGTCGCCTCGCATATATAAGAGAATGCATTGGCCTAAACAAAATCTTTTTTTAACACTTTTTACCATTTTTTCTTACATTCTTTAACAATTTTATAATTTTTAATGTGTTAAGCCAATGCATTCTCTTATATATGCGAGGCGACCTATGGTCGACTCGCATATATAAGAGAATGCATTGGCACAGGGCCTTTCTGATGGGTAAAGGGTTAAATGATATCACGAATTGTCATCAGCGAAGATATATAAGGATATAAGACATACTGGGTGAGCTATTCGTATATGGAATTTCATATAATTACCACAGATAAAACTTGGATGTTTCACATTCATCGTCCATCTATTATCCACTAATTGTACTCGTCAATATATACTGAATCGAATTCATTAACCTTTTGATGGCCAACGACCCCATGGATCACAAAATCGAGGGCGATAGATTGGCAATGGTAACGTTCACAGGGGACCCGCGCTTCCAAATGATATTGTCTGCAGGTGGTAAGGGTACTGTCTGACGGTGGTCTGCTATCAATTTTATGGGCTTTACCCGAGTAATAGCGATCATTCTTACTAGTCATGTCACGTGAGGTTTATTTTTTAGCATATTAAACATTTCGCATTATTTCACAACCGATACGATATTTTAAAACAAATTATGAAACACACAAATAGGCGACAACATGAGACAAATTAAAGACGTATTTGCACTACAAAATATCATATTAGTGAATTGTTGATATTTCATGGAAATAATCTGATAGCTTCGATTGATTTTTTCCTATTTTCTAGCTTATTCTTGTCAAAGAACTTGTTTGTCTATCTGTTTATCGTCTTTTTATATAGATACGGCATCTCAAGAATGCCTTTGGAACGACCGATAGTTCGAAGACGTCACTCAAGAGAACTTAACAACATCAACTCCCATCAAAATCCCGCGCTTCCAAAATTTCAATGACACTGTCTGCAGGTGGTAAGGGTACTGCCTGCAGATGGTAAGGGTACTGTCTGCAGGTGGTAAGGGTACTGTCTGCAGGTGGTAAGGGTACTGCCTGCAGATGGTAAGGGTACTGTCTGCAGATGGTAAGGGTACTGTCTGCAGGTGGTAAGGGTACTGTCTGACGGTGGTCTGTCAATTTAATGGGCTTTACTCAAGTAAACAGTTGTTTAAATATTGTTAGGAAGGGGCTGCATTAGGTTGTTATAACTTGTGTCCCAATCCCTTGTAACTTTTGTTGAAATAAATATGTTTAAACAAATACTATAGTCATAACACAAGGATTTCCACTGGACGCAAGACCACCTGCAGGCTGCAGTCGTTACCATGTTATAGATTGCAACCACTGCAATCAGGATCCATAAACATTGCGAGCAGGACCATTCAAAATTTTCTTTAATTTAAAAAAAGAGCAGTTAAATAATAACGTATTACTCGCCGTTCAGAAATCAAGTACATGGGAATAATTACTAATGAACCATTCGACGTCTATTTTAACCCTTTACCCAACAAACATGCCAGAACCGACCAAATAAAGCTTCAACAGC
Organism: Siphonodentalium dalli; assembly: GCA_032622095.1. Classification (NCBI taxonomy): domain Eukaryota; kingdom Metazoa; phylum Mollusca; class Scaphopoda; order Gadilida; family Siphonodentaliidae; genus Siphonodentalium; species Siphonodentalium dalli. The sequence continues at coordinate 279,498,835 of CP136063.1, forward strand.
CTAAAATATCTTCGGTCTGTCTCAATAGAACCATACAAATATGGATATCATTGGAACCGGCTCCTTGACCACATTGTGATAGTTACAGTTATGCCCTGTGCCAATGCATTCTCTTATATATGCGAGTCGACCATAGGTCGCCTCGCATATATAAGAGAATGCAATGGCCTAAAAAAAAAATCTTTTTTTAACACTTTTTACCATTTTTTCTTACATTCTTTAACAATTTTATAATTTTTAATGTGTTAAGCCAATGCATTCTCTTATATATGCGAGGCGACCTATGGTCGACTCGCATATATAAGAGAATGCATTGGCACAGGGCCGTTCTGTTGGGTAAAGGGTTAATATAATAGTTTGTGTCAAAGATAAGCAGTATTTTTTGTTATAAATGGGATATGAATACATAAATTGTGGATTGTCAACGTGAAATCTAAATAGATGTTAACACAAAAGCAGTATATCCTACATAGGTTCTTTTGTATTTCACTCGTTCGCTAACATGTGCTAATATCTCGATAGTTTGTCCCCGCCGTGTGTTTCTTCCATCTCTGTGTGGCATTTGCTTACATTTTGTTACCCAAACTGTTCCTGTGACCAGGAGCTTAACCACTGCTACCTCGCTGTACAGGAGCGGTTCACAAGTGGTGAGTACACGTTGTGGAGTTTCAGTACTGATAAAGTGTTATAACGTTACGTCACTGTTATAATCTTCCTTTAGTTGGCGTATACTTGCCTCCAAAATCCTTCACTTCCAATGTCGTATTTGTGGTCGCTCAATACGCCCTGTCACTAACTCGGGGCCATATTTGATCCACCAGGTCCGGTTCCGTGGTTTCATATATTCACACAGCCCCGCTTCCGTTTTGGAGTAGCATTTCCATATATGGAGCTTTTGAATTATTCATGACTTCCGTCCCGGGTTTTAGGATACGCAGTCAAGCAGGCTATGCTAGACCGTCCCGTATCCCGCTTCAGAAAAAGACCCGCAGTCTAATAAGGTGTATTGTACCGTCCCGGGCGGTAACAGAAGAGAACACGCAGTCCAGTGGAATCACTGGACAGTCCCGTACTCTCTTAGCAGCCCGCATTCCAATGCCTCCATTGGAAGGTCCCGGGCGTGGACAACCAACTGAAAATGCGCAATCCACGTGCCTTTAACGTCTATTAGATTTTCTTGGACTACTGTTAAATGTACTCAATCCGATCAGACGCTCCTAAATTACTATTTCTTTGGCTTCGGTGGTAAAAAAAATATTTGATTTGAGTCGAGGAACCCACCCATCAAATCTCAGAGTGATTAGGTATCGATGTTTGAAATTAGCTGTTTCTATTGTTTGTGGACCAATCTTTTCGATGACCACGTGCTAAAAATAGACAAATTGCGGTTGTAAGATGGATAACTCTAAGTGTTTACTATTAACAATAATAACCACTTGACTTTAGAGTTGTCCATCTTACAACCGCAATTTGTCCGTTTTTAGCACGTGGTCCTCGAAATGATTGGTCCACAAACAATAGAAACAGAAAATTTCAAACATCGATATCTAATCACTCTGAGCTTTGATGGGTGGGTTCCTGGACTCAAATCAAATACTTTTTACCCCCGAAGCCAAAGAAATAGTAATTTAGGAGCGTCTGATCGGATTGGGTACATTTGACGTCTATTAGATTTTCATGGACTGCTGTTAAAATTAGTTTCGTATTGTCGTATATTGATAGAAATGCGATTAAAACGAAACTGCATGACGTATACTAAATGTACGATAGTTGTATTCGAATGTATAATTGCTGTAGCAGAATTTGTTTTTTTGCACATTGGTTGGAATATGAGAACTATTGAATTGAAATAGAACATTAATTCTGCGTATTTCAACTGATTGGAAAACGATATAATTATATTATAATGATATTGTCTTATATTGAATATAAGAAAGACTATTGGTTTGGAAATGAACACCATTGGTTGGGAAATAGTATATTGATTTAGAAAAGAATGCTATTGAAATGAAAATATATACATATATTGAACGCTTGGTGCATGCAATTAGTTAAACAATCCACTATTAATTTTTATTTGACGTATTTTCCGACCAAACGGTTGCCCATAGGACGCCGTTACGAGATGTCACACAATGTCACGGCTATCTGTACGATTGGTGGAGGTCTCAGTATACTTGTATTGTTTTGATTTGCAACAGTGACGGTCCTATTCGGGAACGTGGCTATATATAGAGGGTTTGCGCTTGGAATTCCCACTGCACCCCCTTGATTTAAGGCTTGGAAATTCCATGTGCACCCTCCCTGGATGAAATTTGACAACTGGTATAGCAAGCATTCCAACATGTTCTATCTTAGCATCCCATATGGTTGGTAAAATTTCAACTGATGGCATTAAGTTGACATTTCGACCGAATGTAGAGACATATTGCACTTTTGGCATAAGAACCAAAAAATCATTGCATATTATTTGGAAAATAAAACTTTCAGAACAATTCCACGATGCCAAGCACGCGCGTGCACACCACCACCACCCCCACAGCACCACACACACACACACACACACACACCCTCACACACACACACACACACACACTCACACACACACACACCACCACCACCACCACCATACACCACACCACCACCACCACATCCTGTCCCCACGTCATTAGCCCTCTCAGATCATTGAGGTCGAACGTTTTTCAGATGAGCCAGATGCTGACTTCACATGGTTCAACGCTTTTGTCCCGAGAACTGCACGAAACTCGATTCTCTCGAGGCAGCCCACCACGTGGCTCCGAGCTGTCTGGGCATCTATATTGTCCTGGTAAATGACCGTTTGGGTTGCACACAGAAGTTGGCATCCTGCATGTGTCAAACCACCATCCACCGCCGAAAATTTGGGCGCAATTAGCTCCACTGTCTATGTCATTGTCGCGATCGGGCGTTGAAAACGCACGCCCATTAGCTTCCACCATGAAGTCATCGAGTATCTGTGGCGCAGGATTAAAGTGTTCATAATACAAATTACCATCTAAGATTGGATCAGATATATGAACAGCAAAATTTGTCGCTTGTGGCCCAACGGAGAAGTTGCGATATATTATAGCATGGCGGGTGACGGGTGCGTTAATGTCAGTCATTTCTACACCAAGCATTCTAGGTTGGCTGGCAAGAAGGGCTATCTGGTTTAGTCCGAGCCAGTGGTCGCCGTCAGTACTTCCGAAACCGCTAACATACGACGTCCAGTCTTGAGGGAATACAATGCTTCTGTGGACCTGTATGTACGTGACCCCCGGGCCACCGTCAGTCATCAGACAGCGAACCTGAAAATATCAAAGAATGCATGCCATGGTCATTTATATTTATAAGTAACCTCTTAATAACGCTTCGTTGGTCAAATTCGCCAGCTTTCACTGATTACGTACCCGGTATTTTTGAAATGTTCATTTGGGTAACAGAGGGTCAATACTATAACACTTCTATATAGTATATAACTCATTTTCATTGCAGATTATAATCATGTATGTAATATATAGTTTATTGCCTTATGGACACGAGAACGGCCGAGCCGATTTCGATGGAACTTGGTATGTGGGGATACTTTCGGCCGGGGAGTGGTATGGGCCTATTAATTTGCCCGTGCGACGTGACCTTGATCTTGAAATCGGGTCATTTCAAGGTCGACCGCCCGAGTATCACGGGATTTCGGTAAAAATTAGTGTCTATGGATACTTTCGTATGGGGAGTGTCGTAAGCCTATTCGTTTGCCCGTGCGACGTGACCTTGACTTTGAAATCGGGTCAACTCAAGGTCAAATCGCGAATTTTTATGGGATTTCGACGAAATTTGATACATAGGGTTACTTTTGTCCACTGGGTGTTTTGGACGGGTCAAATCGTGACCCCGACCTGAACTTGACCTTTAAAATGATCAATTCAAGGTCAAATCGGGTAAAACCGGATGGATTTCGACGGGTACTTTTGTCCGGGCAGTGTTTTGGACGGGTCAAATCGTGACCCCACCTGACCTTGACCTTCAAAATTGACAATTCAAGGTCAAATCGCGAAATTCGCCGAAAAGCAGAGAGGAAACAGCCGGACGAAGTCGGGTCCACCTGCTAGTATTATATATATTAGTATTATGGAACTGACCCTCGATCAGGACGATATTCCGGTTGTGTGATTGAAATATGCGCCAAAGGATGCATGAGCTCGTTCTTCGTCTTTACCAAAACTTACTTCTACAGAATAATGATGTCAGTGGTTGACGAAAATTGTTTCATTTACATCTTGTAAGCTCTATTTATAAACACTTGGTTGGCGAATATTTTTCTTTGAAAATTTAGTTCGGTCCGCCGAAATAAAAATAAAATAAAATTGCACGATGAAACATTAAAATGGGCATAAATCGATTTGTAGCTTAATGGTCCGACACACGTTTTGCCAAATTTCCCAGTATTTCAAAATGGATTTGCTCAAAATCTGTCAGGACTTTTTTGTGACATTTGGTACAAGCAATTATTGTGACACTATATTAACAACCATCGATTTTGTTTATTCTCACTGTTTTCAGGTACAAGAACTTCAGTAAAATAGATGCTTTTGTTTTCAAAAGTGCAGTTCATATATCCATGATATAATATCTGAAGATCATGAGAGGAGACTTAATTATTCTTGATTCGTGAAATTTAATGGTTATTGTAATTTAGAAAGGCAACTGTCATAAACAATTTTCTATATTTGTGAAATTTCATGTCATGTCTGTTGCTCAATGAAATATTGGGCTTAGGTGAGTTCTGGGTCATCGGTTGATAACCAAGTTAAAGCTGGCCACAATATCTATTAGCACTGTGGCCTAACTTCAATTGATTGCTCCCTACCTGAGTGGACCACAATGCATGTAAACATTTGTTATCATTGGGCTGGAATATTTGTGACTGCTTTATTCTTCATTACACTACATGGGGTATGCTACTATATTATGCTATAACAATTCAACATTATGATAGAAATGAAGCCTCCTCCCATAGAGTACAGACAATAAGATATTTGGTGATCGGAGTGTTGTGTGATATTATCAATTATTATAGCAGTTCTTGGTATCGAAAGGGGCACAAAAGAAAAGACAATTTTCAACCTATCATGTGTATTAAAATCCTTTTTTTTTTGACATTATAAAATACTCCGATTCTACATATACAATGAAGTTGATGATATGTAAAATTCAACTTTTTTTGCCAGATAGATCCAGATAAATTCTTTTTTGGCTGGAATTATCCAAAACGTGCGTCTCACCCTTAAACAAATATTCAGTTATGTTGGTTTCGTAGCATGCAACATTGAACTATTCATTGTGAATTATAAAAAGAGACACGTTTGAAACACAAATCAATTAGTCAATGCATCAATGATGACAATTTTCTCCATAAAATGTTGTTTTCATCACCTGAGATATTAAAGAAAAAAACTGAACTAAAAACATACATTGGCTATTCTCATTGTGTTTTACCAAAATAATTGTTTTGGGTCGATCGGGTCCGCTAAGCAAGTTATACAAAATTAGGGGTTATTAGCCTTACCTGGAATGGAACGGACGCTCCTATTGGTTCAATCATAAATGAACCATCAATGTTGCTGTAGTGTCCCGAATCAAATCCTTCTGCACAGTCTGAAAAAGATCAGAGTTGCTACAATCTTCTCTTCGTACGTTGTGGGTGCCACAGTGATCGTTCGTTTCAGCATTGAAAGCCATTCTCGTTTTTCTAAAAAACCTAAATTTTCCGTAAACAAAGGTAGTCCTCCAACTGGTGGTTTCATTGAAAATCTGGAGTACATAACTACAAGTACTGGTTTATTTTGTCGGACAAGATACCATTGAAGCAGTTGGTGGACACATAGTAGAACGACGACAGGGCCTTTGGAAATATGAGAAAAGGAAGGCTTTGAAATAAATCTGATTTTATTATATTTTCCAACTGGCACTTGGAAGTGAGTAGCTTTTAGACCAAAGGTTGATTATTTTCCTACTTTATTTCAAAGATTTGGACTTATATTTAAAAAAAAATAGCATGCAACAATACAGGGTGTTGTCAGGCTAGAAAGTTCCAACTGTTGGAAGTACGTGTTGAAATATTCCATCCCAAATAGAATTTCCTGGACTTTGGAATTTCGGCTTGGCTCAATTAAGGGAGGATTCAGTTGGCCACCCAAACGGAGATAATCTAGCTTAACCATTAAAGGTACTCAATCCGATTTGATGGTCCCAATATAGTCAAATTTCAAAAACAACATTTTTAGAAATGCCTCTTCCGTTATCAGAATCAATTAATTGCCCAAAAATAATGCAAACCACTGTCAACTATAGTATAAAATTGCCCGAAACGTGTTATTTATCAACATGATTTTCGACAAAATTTGAACTTATTATCAACAAAAAGCCTCTTGATTTTAGAGTTATCCATCTTCATCCACAATTTGGTCAGAGATCGTCGGCTCGTCGACTGTTTACTGGTCCACTAATAATTCTCGATGGTGAAAAATAATAGATATCAAAAATCGATATGTATTAACTCTGATCTTTGATAGGTGGGTTCCTCCACTCGAATCAAATATTTCTTACCCCCGAATCCAAATAAATAGTAATTGAGGGGCGCTTAATCGGACTATGCATCTTGAACTCATTGACAATTAATTACATTAGGAAATGTTAAGATAATATGGCTTTGACCATTTGTTGAACTTATTATCTGAACATTTACTACCAAGGAATATAAATATTTCTACATTTGTATTATATGTCGTCTGCTTATAAATCCTAAACACCCCCTATATGAATAATAGAACATTCAAATGTATACTTTTATAAATGAATGACGTGAATAAAGGGTTAAGAATTTATAAGCTTACCGTGCATGCGACGCCCGCAGTTGCTTTCCACAAAACCATCGACGCAGACGCAAACTCCGTTCTCCTCGTAACCTCCGTTGAGGCATGGTGCCATAGCAGTAACGGTCGGAGGTGGCGGCGCTGGTGGTGTTTGTGATGTGAGAGCCACATTGGTTACATAATGGACGTCCGATACGGTTAATACGTCTGGATATGGTGTTGATAGTGAATCAGTCGGATATGATGTTGATTGTATATCAGTCGGATATGATGTTGATTGTCCATCAGTCGGATATGATATTGATTGTACATCAGTCACATATGGTGTTGCTTGTTCCCCAGTCGTTAGGCCAGTCACCGACGTCGCGGTCGAGTCATGTACACTCGAACGCTGTGTTGTGATTGGTTGACTAGACGCATCTGTTATCGCAGTCATGTCTGTTGTTTCGATCTGTGTTTCCCCTTCACCTGACCTCCTCTGCAGTGTAAAAATAACAAATATGCATTAGGTTAACAGGGATCGAAGGCATTCGTATTGCGTAAATGTGCAAAAATAAAAGTTTGTAAATAACATCGCCACTAAGAAAAACATGGAGAAATTGATGAACTATTGTATTATAACAACCACCAAGGGTGCTTATACCTCAGACAGGTGAATGACGTCATATAATTTTTTCTATATCCATCAGTGATTTTTTAAATCGCGGGTATTGATTTTGGATAAAGTATCACGTGACTTCTGGTTAGCAACCGTGTGGAGATTGCAAAAAAAACGCGGAATTGGGAATTAAGCATCGCGATGAAAATGAAAGTAACTAATTCACAACTTACGAAGAATTCACATGTGATTTCGGTCTATTAATTTCAATTATACTAATTTCTTTGGTTAGCTTAAAACGAAAAATTAGGATATCATGACACGGTTTCTGACGTCATTTTGGATTTGTGGGCAAGAATCCAGACAAGATTGCACAATCCACGACACGTCTTGTCAAGTTGGCATGTCATCTCCGTCGTGATCACTGCGTGATGTTACATAAATTATTCTTAGCGCTATGTCGCCGATTAAAGGCAAATTAGAGGCACAGCATGTGTGGTTGCTCCACTACGTGTCACGTACGATTCATATTATGCTTTCTATAAAACAGCGGGAAATGACCGTAACTTAGATCGTCGTATCTAACTCTTGGAACCTGCAGTGAAATCGCGTTTTGTTATCTCACTGTTGGTTCCGATATTTCACAGTAGCTCGTTGACTTGAAACTAACAACTACCAGGAACACACGTGTCGCCGAGTGATCAGTGCGTGAACACTGTCTTTTAGCCAATCAAAAGCAAGGTATTTATTACGCCACTTGATGAAATCGATAATTCTACAACCTGTCAACTTCAACTGAAATAGGCCTAGGCCCTTTCCTGTTTGTAAACACTGACCGCGCTATTTAATCGTGGACTTAAATTAGATTAAGTATATATATACATAGCTGCTTTAATTAAGTAGAGTTAATATTTTAATTTAAAAAAGAGTTAAGTTAGCAACTTTGAACATTAATAAGGGGCATATATTCATATGTATATTTCTCTTCTACTACTCTATTTTCCTCTCTATCTTTCTATGTACGGTGACAGTACTTGGCCAGCTGCATATATTGTCACTGCTGTCTGTATTTAGGGATTCCATCTTTCGGTCATGGAAATGCCAGTCTAAAGCCGGCCATACATGGCAGCAGTGTGTATATGCAGGTGGCGAAGAGCTGTTGGTTCTATTACTAGTATCTCTTAAGCAACATGACAGTCCTGTTGAGGGAGGAGGGTGGGATAGCACGGGTTGATTTTTCATGTTGTATATATATATACAGGTATGAGTATCTATTTAGTAGTCATTACTAAGCTAGGTTTATTCACTATCTTGTCCCTCTACAGAACTGTCAAGCTGCATTCTTGTTATATTTATATATCTATACTTTTTATATTTATACTATATGAATGTCACACTCTGTGTTTACACTTTTGTATATATGCTTATGCTCATGTCTGCAAATTTTGCATCTTTTAGCCATTAAAAAATTATCTATCTATCTATCTATCTATAATAAAAAGAATACCTACAGTTTTCTGTTTGAATACCAGAAACATCTCATTCGTGTCTGGAAAGAAATATCGAGTTTTCACTCGCGGCGCGTGCAGCCTTGAAACCATTGTTATGTAAATAAAAATAGTTGGGCACAAACAAATCGGAAGAAATAAAAAAGGTATGGGTGGCTTTTTTTACCCTGTGCCAATGCATTCTCTTATATATGCGAGTCGACCATAGGTCGCCTCGCATATATAAGAGAATGCATTGGCCTAACAATTTTTTTATAATTTTTTTTAAATAAATGTTTCTTACAATTTTTAGGACATAAAATAAAAACATCCATTACCCTGCAGGGAGCCGCACACATATATAAAAGCATATAGAATAGTGTCGTCTGCTCATGTTTGTCTGGGGCCTTGTGTGGGTGAAATTATAAAATTGTTAAAGAATACAAGAAAACATTATTAAAATTGTAAAAAATTGTTAGGCCAATGCATTCTCTTATATATGCGAGGCGACCTATGGTCGACTCGCATATATAAGAGAATGCATTGGCACAGGGTATAAAAATTGTTGGGCACAAACAAATCGGATGAAATAAAAAAGGTATGGGTGGCTTCGGAATGACTTGCGGAACATATATGGGCATTTATAGGTTATGTTATCGGGTTTAAGTACACGTTCGCGACAAATTATTGCTCGAAAATATTTATTTTATAACTAGTTCAAAGCGCTCTGATTGGACAGGGAGATTGACGACTCGATTTCTTTGGTAGATTTCGCTAGTTTGCGATAGGATATTTCGACTTCGATTCTTTCAATTTCGCCGAGTTATATGTCAAATGAAAGGGATGATATTTTGGCTGCAATTATCGATTTCTAGTATATAGTAGGGTTTTGATCATTGGATCCTTTACACTGGTATAGTCTGTATTAGTATTTTTAGCAATTTTCCCCAGGGACCTGCGACGGGAGCGCGGTGTTAAGGTAGCAATATACGATTTCCAGAAATTTTGCCAACCTTTGAGGGGGTGCTGTACTTTAAATCAATGCTGAGCCATTATCTTTGGCATAGGTCCCATCAAGCATGTTTTAATTTCGACAGAAATTGTAGGTGTAATCATTTGTCTGTACTTTAGCTTCTTTGTACAATTTTTCATTGAGTTATGCCCCTTGGTTTGCACACACGAAACGCTTAATTTTACCCATTAGGAAAAAAGTTATCGTATCAATTTGAAAAAAATGTCTTGCGAGCCCAGTTGACAGAATTCAGGGGAGAGAAATCGGGCTATTTTCCTGCAACCAATAACACAGAGTTGGCCTTCACTTAATACGAAAACCCTGTTGCGTATCCAAATTTTTCACTTTTTTGAGAACTTTCCCAGTTTTGTAAAATAAATAAACCTTCAAACCAGTAATGACACAGTTAACACGGGCTACACTGGCTGTTATGCCCCCATATACTTATTTTCCTTTTTTTTCGTGTACTGCTACCTAAAGGGATCAAATCTCGAGACTCACCAGCAAAAACTAGAGATTATACAGGTCTGTCTGGTACACCCACATTTAAAGTGAACCTAGACTTGTCTACCAAATTTGTCAAATCTAGTTTTTATTCGAAACATTAGCGTTGGATTTTAGAAAACGTTCAGCGTTTGTGCATTATGGTCGTTAGACGTGATGACGTATTCATGATATAACCACCCCTTCTTAAGTATTATATCAATAGCGATGCGATTGTTAATTTGGTCGTTAGACGTGTTGACGTATTCATGATAGAAACCCCCCATCTTAAGTAATATATCAATAGCGATGCGTTTGTTAATTATGGTCGTTAAACCCCCCATCTTAAGTATTATATCAATAGCGATGTGTTTGTTAATTATCGTCGTTAGACGTGATGACGTATTCATGATAGAAACCCCCCATCTTAAGTAATTACGTGCGCTCGCGCAACAGTATGGCGATCAGACAGATTCGTAGGTTGGTGTCACCCTACTCCGTTTCACTCCATGACGTCACCAAAAACGACGTAAAACCTCGAGGCGTTCTGACATTTTTACTGTGCCGCGTTTTTCCTATGTTTATTTTATGTGTTGTTTTCGATTATTTGTTTGTCGCCGATATCGCCATTTGTCGGGATTCCCTGTTTCTATATTTAAAACTGGCTTGCTCGTAGTGAGCCTCGATTTCGATTTTTTCTCCCAGGTCAAAATACGTCAGAGTTATGACAAAAATAGATCGACCTACATTTTCTCCACCAGAACTCTATATCAAAGAGTCTATAGACTCCTTCGGGACCTACATAGACTCCTTCATTTTGGTATTTTTACTTATAATTGGGAAGTTTTATCATTTTTGGTTCGTGCGAAGACCTCTTTTTATCGTGCGGGAAAAGAGAGACATTCAAAACGCGATTTCGTAATTCGACGCAATAGACTGAATAGCCTAACCTTCAGCCGAGTTATGCGTCAAATACGACGAATGACGTAACACAAAACAAAACGCATTTGTTGACACAAACACCGTTTGAAGAGTGTATTATTACATAAATGATCGTTATTGATTAATTATGGATTAATTATTGATATTTATTGTTGCATATTGGCTGCTATCAATATTTACACAAATGGTATTACTTATTTCTTATAATTGCTCCTTTGGTCAACTTTGACTATCGGAAAATGAAAATGAAAATATGCCGCTGAAAAAAATGTAATCGATATTAAAGTCTCATCCTTTCGGCAACATGGAATTGGTTTTAATTACGTAAATGATTAATATAGTAATTTGCCTTTTATCTGTGATGAAATGAGAAATGGTAATTGTCTTTTTTTGCTAACATTAAATTAAACTAAATAAATTAAGTAAAATACAGTGAAATTATTTTTTAAATTATTGTTTATTACATTTTTGCGCACGTTGTTAATTATGGTCGTTAGACCTGATGGCGTATTCATGATAGAACCACTCCTTCTTAAGTGTTTTAGCAATAGCGATGCGTTTGTTAAAGTGGTGCACTCGTCTTCTTTTTTTTTTACGTTTGTTTGTTTTTATTTACTCGTTTTCTTAACCAGCCATGCCCCTAAATGTATGCACAGAACGACACGAGTGTGGGGATGGGTTTGTCGATACGACACGAGTGTGGGGATGGGTTTGTCGATACGACACGAGTGTGATGATGGGTTTGCCGATACGACACGAGTGTGAGGATGGGTTTGTCGATACGACACGAGTGCTAGCGCGAATGGAGTGAACCAGACAAACCCATTATTACACATGTCGTTTTGTTTATTACACCCCAACAGGTAACGAGTCGAAACATGATATGACATGCGCTTAGCATGGCAAATAGTCAGCAATCTGCAACTGATGATGGTCTTATCAAAACATTTTGGCATCTTTTTAACTCATTGGGCGAATGTTTCAAACATTTATAACTGCTACATTTGGCATTAAATGATTCTGATTTTGAAGGGTACGTTCTAAAACTATTTTCAAAATTCCAATAAACCGCTCCGGGATCCAGCTTCCACCTCAAAATTCATGTCATCAGAACGAGGAGCAAATTGTCTGCGAGAAATTGGGACCTTGGTCATCATCACATATAGCCTCGAATCTTCTTTAATATGCCTATAGCAGACAACCTCCTCTTTCTTTTGACATCCATACATTTGTGCACCACCTTCATTATGTGGGAAAATTATGTGACGGATAGGTTGTGAACTATTGTTTCTTTCACTATTCTTATTTTGATGGATAAAAAGGCTTTGTGGTTCGTTACGACCGTCAGTCCGTCCTCCGTTCTGACGATACTTATGAATTAACTCATGAAATAACACGGGGATATTTGCGGATTGTACAGCGAAATGTTCCAGGTTCGACACCATAGGATAGGATAGGATATTTTATTTTAATATACATAATTATATCAATGCATAATACATTTAACACATATTGTATTGTATATTCGATGGGTGGCATAGTCAGGCTAGACTGTCTTACTGCCACCATATGACATATACATAGGCGGCGACATAACAAACGGCACGGCATCGGAAAGATATCGCGGGAATTCGGCCATTTTAGGAAAAGTTCGTTACTTCCCATATATGACGGACATGCTACAATTATACAACGGGACGCGGCCAATTTGAATTTTCGGACAGGTTCTATGCCTCCCAATTTTGACGGACATACCACAACTATGATTCTTTGGTCCAAGAGATCATTATTGATTGATATAACCTATACATAGTCCGGGGAATTTTGTGATATGCATAATAAATTTATAATACTAAAATATCAGCCACGGAGATATAAACGTAGCTGTTATGATAACGCGGGAATCTGTAAAATATAGTAATTCGTGCGGCCGCTGCGATCTCGGTGGATTCCGATACCTCTCGCTGACAACAACGGCACCTCCGATGATTATATAAACAAAATAACCTGGCCACGACTGTGTGTGGGATTAAAAGTTGCACATTTTGTGCTTTGTAAGCAATTCATAAGATTCAGGGTTCTCTACAATTTTATTTATACTATTTTTATTTTTGACTGGCTAAAACTGCTCTGACGGCAGACTGTCTGTTCATCATTAGCGGAATGTAAGCTTCCGGTGAGCAAGGCAGGGTACCTTGTTTGTGGGCCCAGGACACTGTGGCATCACCCATTGCTCATTCTGAATATGGGCACCATAAAACAATACGACACGAGTGTGGGGATGGGTTTGTCGATACGACACGAGTGTGGGGATGGGTTTGCCGATACGACACGAGTGTGATGATGTGTTTGCCGATACGACACGAGTGTGAGGATGGGTTTGCCGATACGACACGAGTGTGATGATGGGTTTTCCGATACGACACGAGTGTGAGGATGGGTTTGTCGATACGACACGAGTTGAGGATGGGTTTGCCGATACGACACGAGTGTGAGGATGGGTTTGTCGATACGACACGAGTGTGAGGATGGGTTTGCCGATACGACACGAGTGTGAGGATGGGTTTGCCGACACGACACGAGTGTGATGATGGGTTTGCCGATACGACACGAGTGTGAGGATGGGTTTGTCGATACGACACGAGTGCTAGCGCGAATGGAGTGAACCAGACAAACCCATTATTACACGTGTCGTTTTGTTTATTACACCCCACCCGGCAGGGGGGGGGGGGGGTCGTGCAAATAATTCCGACACAAGGCCGGGGTGGGGGGGGTCGCAGCTCCTGAAAACACGTTTTTTCCGGTGTTTTCTGGTGCTTGCAAATTTTGTTCCTTTTGCCCTTTTGTTTACCTAATTACAAGCTGTTTAGCCTATATAATGATTGTTTTGATGTGTTATGATCTAAATAACACCTGTAGTGTACACACAAGATACTAGGTACAGTTATCTGTGGTCAGGTTGGCCTCAGAATGTTTTGATTATTTGGTCCCTTCTAATACTAAGTAAACCTTCGTGCAATTTTTAACTGCGCTTGCCCACCTGGGTTGGATAACCACTTGGTATGTAAATATATTATAATGAACTCTAAAGACAAATAAACCACATATACTTCAGTAAGTAAAATAAAATATCACATTACCACTATCTGTGGTATCAAACTGAAATTCAACTCTCCAATTAAGTCTGATATGAAACTGAAATAATGTGTAAAATAAATGTAGAACATGCCTGTTCTCTAATCTATAAACATGTTTCTGGCACAAAGTTACTAATACTATAAAAGACAAAAGTGCTACAGTGTTACATACCCAAATGACTGTCTTTCACTTGTGAAATAATGAGATATTATTTATTTATATGCGCTATTCTACAACCATTTAGCTATTGTTAATATTAAAATGATCCATCTAACCACGTACACTGCATATTGTAAAACAGGCAAGAAACAGTTTGATAAGTGTCTAGTCTGAAATACTTGGGTAATTTTGTACCAGAAAATGTAACCAAAGTTTCTTGTTAAACTCATTCATTTCTTAATCCAGATTAGATAAAGATTTTGTAAGTCACTTTGCACAACGATAATTGAAACTTCACCTGAGTTTAAATTAACTTAAATAATTCTTCAATCAGCTTCAACGTTTTTCAAAATTCAATTTAGAAATGTTAGTTGAACGACATCGATGATAAAATGAAAATGAATATATCTGATACATTTTGCATAGAAAGTCACTGCTACTTCTGCCTCCATTAAATCCAATAAGATCTGAGTGGATCGTTCATAGGAAACTATATTAATACCACCAGTCAAAACACTTATAAGGACACACTTCCAATGGAAATATATAGGACATACACTTTATGAAATACTGCATAACAAAAAGAGCTGAACTGTCTCAGCACAAGCAATATGAGATTTAAAACATTTATCTAGAAAACCCCATCTCAACCTGGGCAGCATATAATTTTCCGGTGTGTTGTGTGTTTACAACTTCAATTTAACTAGCAACTTTTAAAAATATTTAAAGTAAACACGAGTGCATTTCATGGATAAATCCACATTACACAAAGTCCAGTGCAAAGTCTGGAATAAATAATTAGATAAAATATTTTTTTAAAGTTGTTTCACTGGTTGTGTCAGCTGGTTGTGTTGAGTTATTCATGATAAATGTTTTTAATCGCATGAGTGTATTGCTTGTGCTCATAGTTATAATATATTAGTGTTTGAGTTTAACTGGTGGCGAAAGTACACCAAAGTTGGATGATGCTTGAAAAAACAGAATGGTCAAATTACGAATGACTGATAATTATTATGTATGTTCATTCTAATTTAACCATTCTCTGTTTCTCAACATCAGCCTCCTTCACTGGACATTCTACACCCTGATGTTTTTGCCTATAATGGCTCTCCAGCTTGATAAATTTCATTCAAATGTGACTGGAAAGGGGGGAGGTCCCAAAACCATGAGTGGAAAAACATATTTTGTTTGCACAATGAGGGGGGTGGGGGTCCAAAGTGCTGCAAAAAATAAATTCAGCGTTGTGTATGCAAATTTTTTCCTGCCCCCCCCCCCCCCCTGCACCCGTCCTATAATCCGTGAATTAAAAAACAAGGTTTATCGAGGCACATGCAGTCTCTTTCTATCATGTGCGATGCCTTCGTTTTAGGGCTACAGTTCCGGTTTCATGGTTGAGTGGATCGCCATTTAAGTCGTGCATGTGACGTCAACAGGATGCGTTTGGAACGCGTATTCCATAATATATATACAGATTAGCAAATATGGAAAAGCAAGAACATTGTAATTCTATATATAGGAACAAGCGTGTAATAAAAAGGCATACCGCCGTATATTTTAGGACATATACTTACCAACTCGAATGTTACAGTCCGGCTGGAATTGACCATGCCAGTGCATTGTTCGTCGGGGATGCTATAATTCAGAATGCATTTGCCTGGTGCCCTTTTGAAGGTATAAGAATAACATTCGGATTCTTGCAGACAGAGTGTAGCGCATTTCAGAAGAGAAGCCACGTGTCGAATGTTATCAATCCTCTCACCAGAAGATTCATCGAACATTTTATCCGAACAGTGTGTGATCTTGTATGAGCGCGCGTCTTGGACGTCACATGTCAACACTGAGAAGGGTATAGTGCCAAGGAGTGTCGCAATTATAACCACCAACGACATCATCTGTGCGCTATCGTAAAGATGTGTTCAGGGTTTGAGATCTCCAGTTACATTGAACAAATCTTTTTTTAAATAACAAATAAAATTTAGCCTATAAAATACACATATAAATACCAAACATTGATATTTTGTCAATTAAAATTTGGAAATTTGGAATTTAACATTAAAATGATAATTATTGTTGTCCATCTACAGGCTGTACTTCATGGAAACCAAACGAAATCATTCAAATTCCATATTAAATCAGATATATAGTGCCTTTGTTGTGGCCCCTCTCTTCCAAAACTTAGATTCCAAATAAAAGCGAAACATGTCTTGTAGAAAAATTGCCATTTAAACCTGAATACATTTTAATTTTGCGTCCGCCGAACATGTGAAATCAAAACTGTCGAACGGGTGGGTGTTTATATAGGGTCAACCTAACATCAGGCGGTGGTATTTTTGTTTGCAATATTCAATCAATCGTGGATCCATAAGAGATGAGTTTCGGGTTCCATTACAAACACCAATTAACGCACGCATTATACGGTGAATTTCCGTCATAATTGGTTGATTCACTGCAGTTACGTGTCTATGTCCTGATTCACACCACCAGGTTACGTGGGGACAGGGGCCTGTTTCATGAAGAAATGTCATAAGATTATCTTAAGATGGACTTATTCTAAGATATATGGTGGATCTTATGATGTAACTTTCCCGTTTCAAGAACGCGTTTCACAAAACAAGATTAGGTCCTACTTAAGTAGTAATTTAAGTTCGCGCGCCTTTAGACTGGCTCTCGACAATTTATTACAGCTATGCACAGAAAATGTTGGTTATGTGTATGTTATATGCCTAGGTACAGTGTCTGCTGACAGATACTAGGGCGTGTCTAAGAATAATTATGATATTTTAATGCAAGGGCGATAATCAGTATAATGACTGGTGCATACTTAACTGCGCGAGCGCGCTTTTTAACTGTGTTTTTGCGTCAGACCCCACCCACACATAGCTGCATGCTTCCAATGCATATTTTATACAAACGTAACGAGCTCAAATATATTATTTCAGTTATTAAAGGGACTTATACATCGTAACTCAGAATGTGAACCTTCACCCATATAACATGCCATTAAGGCGACGCGAGACATATGTTCGCTCCTTTCAATGCTGATATTAGGTTCTAATACATTATACACCTTTGAGGCATCTATAATACCAGGAAACCGAATATGTCGCCACGACGGCATACTAATACAATACACCACAATGGAAGCACTGAGCTAAACGCTCTTTATTGATTGCCAACATTCATGGAATACTAACACAAAACGCTCTTTATTTATATTGCTATAATGTGAATAGGACTTCATATCGTGCTCCAAATAGACTGATTTCCAATCTGAGACATAATTGTAGAAGTCATATATAAATGATGTTAATGCCATTTGCTCTGGTTCTGTTGACAAATGTGCTAAACGCCTGTTATAATTAACAAACTGCGTATGAACTTCGAAATTACGTTACGTTAATGAACGACATTCTGCATATATGTTTCAATAAACACCAAATCAACGACTTCTAATAAAGAGCGTTTATAATTAACAACACGTGAACAGACGGCCGGTTCACAGGCCCCTGGGGAAAAATTACTAAAATACCAATATAGACTATACCATTGGTATAGTCTATATTGGTATTTTAGTAATTCCCCAGGGGTCTGTGGGCCAGTTCACAGTGATATTATATGTTCTTTCGCGGATCCCGGTGTGCCCGCGCGGTCCGTATACTATATACATGCTATATATCTTTTTATTTCATAGTTAATAGATTATGATAATATACATAATAATAATAAAATAACACTTATTATGTATTATTATCTTGCCGATATATATACGGGGTACATATACAATACATTTTACAATCAAATTATAACATAATAATATAGAAAGGCAAGTAAATAATAATAATAATAATAATAGCTGACATAAGCATTTATAAAAAAAAACTGAGTATAAATCATTCACTATTATCCTCGATGTGAAAATGTTCGGACTAATTGTCTCAACATGAATATTGTCTACAGTGCGATTGGGTGATTTGAATCGCAAATGATGTTCAACTCTATGTAAATATATTCTTTTTGTTTCAGCAATTAGAAATGTATATATAGTCCTGTCTTGGCGGTCTACAGTTAGTAGCGGACACCCCGCCAAACTTGCAACCACTGGCAACGTCACTGCTATAGCTTACCCGTTGGTTATTAATTACTACCATTTATGAAACACCCCCCCCCCCCCCCCCCGTGCTAGCAAGGTGTTATTCAGTTAAATGTGTTTATAATAATATATACATGAACTAGAACCCATCCACATTTCGGACCAACTGTAATCTGTCTCTGTACCATTCATATTGGATGAGAGAATAAACATATATAAACTGCGGATCACAACGTAGGTCTTAACTTTAAGATAATCTTATGACACCTCACACCAGTCTTAAAGTTAAGACCAAAGTTAAGACCATCTTAGGTTAAGACTTTGTTCGTGAAACGCACTTATGACTGAAGTTTGAACTTATGACCATCTTTAGTCCCAACTATGTCATAAGTTTCCTTCATGAAACAGGGCCCTGGACATTGGGAGTTCTCATCCCTAACCAGCGAAAATATTTAACAAATGGAAATATCATGCCTAAAACAAACAGCAAATGGAAATTTAAAAATGAAACCGGTGGAGATAATTCTGATATTTTAATTAGAATCAAGGAGCCCAAATTTGGATAATATCCTGCCATAAATATATGCATGGGGTCTATATATAAGTGTTCCAACCGTTAGAAAGCTTGGGTTCCACCAATCAGAATAATCTGCCTCGAGTGTTTATGTACAAATGGGTTGACATTACAATGTGTACAAGTATACATGCAGGCAGACTCACTGGGCAAGGAAAGCGGTGAGCGACATACCTAACTATGGGGGACAATGGCCCTTTCCATGGCTGTCAATCAAATAATTATTAGCGGGTATTTTCTAGCAATTAGCAAATGAGCCTGTCGGTTGCAATGGTAATGATATGTTCACCCGAATGATAATACCCGCGCATACTTTTAGTGTTAAATTGCATATATATAAGCAAACAAAATATTTGTTGTCAAATCATATTGTATACTGATATTTCTATTGACGCCATGTTGGAAATTCATACACGATTATAGCACTGCTTTTCATTTTTCGTGACACTTGTCATAATTTTCACAATTAAAGTCGAACAGAATGTATGTTCATGTAAAATTTGCAGGGAAGGGAGACACAATTTTTATTCGGTCACGAAATTAGATTGGATTAACTAACCTTGAGGCCTGGAACCTGAATACAGTTTAAAGATATATTATGTACTCGTTCGTGTACGTTAAACTGATAAGTTAATAATCGGGCGCTATACAACTGGCGGAATGTAACATTTTACTAACATCGCCTAAAATGTGAAGCAAATCGACCATCCCACTCCATAGAAAATATCGTTTGAACAACGCTAAATTGTAAATATTTACCACTTGATTCGGGACGCATCTATGGGCGATAAACTAACGAAAACGATTTCGCCATCGAGAGTAACTGCATTTAATTAATATATAAGAATTTTGATATAATACTAAAAATTACTACATTGAACAAGATTATTCTCAATTTCTATTTGATCACCCTACCGGGCTGTTTCACATGACTTTAAACGATAGCGATTTCGATCCGATATCGATCCAGTGATACGCGATATTCCTTGGAAGCTACCATCAGCTTGTTACCATACAATCAGATCGATTATCACGCCGGGTAATTAGCATTGCACGAACATGATATTATCATCAGTCCGATGTCACACTATTAGCTTCAAGTATGCGTGACATTCTCACTATTTGATTTTGCAAAATGACGGCAAATCAGAAGTTGTATTGGCATAAGAATAAATAATACGTGTCTTAAGCTAAATATCGCGCGACCATGTTAACACGAGCCATTTTCTATTCAGAATTATGGATTGTTGAGCCGCTGTTAATGCACCCTGTCGACGGGGGTTTGTGTCTCTTATATACTCGTCAACTTCTGTCAAATGTTTTCAACTGTTGGAAATGTTATGCCTGACACAACATATTCAGTTGGCAATTAAAATTATCCTCATATTTTTAACATAAATATCTATATACGTTGGAAAACTTATAACCTAAGGGGATGCAGATGGAAATTTTCAACAGAAAACGGAAAGCTTGTGCTGTACTAGTTGGAATTTTCCGAAATTGGGGGAGTTGGACACTCAAACAGAGACCATATAGTCACGTCCCTGGAAACATATGATCTTCTAGCCTGATGTTAAACATCACGATTTAATTTTTTAATACATTTATATCACTTATATCGGTAAGCCCTGCCACTCAGGGTACATGAAGTCGGTATATGAGTAATTCAAGGAATAAGACAACAGCGAGCTATTACTAGTGCATACAGGATTCCGGACCTCAGCGGAGAAAAAACAACTTGAAAAACTATATTTTTTCTGTTGTATTCGGGTGAAAAATTGTTGAAAACTAACTTACTATGACATATAAACTAGACTTATATTTACCAAAGACTATCATTTTAATATTGAAAAAATTACTAAATATTTGTTGGTGTTTATCTAAATCTCCTCGTTTCACATTCCACACATTATTGTATAGCGTCAGGAATCACTCCTCGTTACACACTCCACACATTATTGTATACACTAGTATCAAAATAAAAGTAATATAGATTTATTTCACAAAGATTTTTTATCTTGAACCCTAAATACATGTTTAATATCAGTCTTGAATCTTATATTCGGCTTTAATCGATGAACGATGTTTAAATTGCAGGTAAGGATTTCCCAAAAAAATCTCCCGCATTACCCAATGAAAATCCATAAAAGTCGCTCTGAATTCTCCATAGTGCATGATGTTGGGATCTCAGTAAAATGTACCCGTGGGTAAATATCACTCTTTTGGTACCGATGACACTTCAAATAATGAATATATTCATCGCTCGTTGAAAGCAATAATGCAATATATTCTCGTGCAAATAGGTTCATATTGTACCAAAGTATTCACATGCATGTAGGTTCATATTAAACTTATTTGAAACTAGTAGTGAACATATACCCGCTGTTCTGTTGAATGGCGCGATCCACAGTGAAAACACATGCTCGCGGTAAACAGTCTTGTACAGAACCCTCTTTCCTGTTCCCAAGATGGCTGATTATTTGTATGTTTAAACATTTCACACCCGATATGACACGATTGAACGGACATGACTCTTTTATACCTCTGTATTTATATGTCTACGTTATTTGGACGTATATATAACTAGCAGGATTACCCAGCGTTGCCCAGGTTAAAGTGATGTGAAACCCTCTGCATATTGTGGATATATGGTGGGAATAGAGGATACTCTTGTTCACAGCGTTACACATATTCTGATAAATTATATATTCAAATACCATCACAAAACATGATTCTTAGGGTGGATACACACATGCATGTAATCTCTGTAAATATCGTGTATTTGGCGTTTTACACGGATCATACACACCGTGTAATATGTGTTCGCTGACAACCCAATCATTGCGACTGTGTTTGACCACAGTGAGTTAAACTCTGAACCTCTGAAGAGCCGTTGACTGGGACGAAGTCGTCAGGCCGCTTAAAATAATTATTCGCGCGATAACTCAAATGGTCGACGTTCTGTTTAAATCATTGTCAGTCTTCTATTGCTGTTAATACCAATGATGGCCTCTTCCCCAACGCAGGGGGCTATGACCTCCAACATACACGGGGAGCTATATTATCCCAGAAGCTACCGAATTCACCATTGCATATGTCCTCGACGGGGGTGTGCATGCGGCACCCTGAGTCATGACACCCTGCTTTATAAATATCGCAGTCATGCCTGTCGTGTCTACGAGTGATTAATATAATATGCAGAAATTTATGCTATTCATATAATTATGAACATATTATACAGCTTTAAATTTGAATGCATGGTGTTGCTGCTTGTCTTCATTCGGCGAAAGGGTTGCCTAGTTACGAGTTCCCAACTACGTCACCTTTCCTCTCTTGTGTTATACAGTTATACATGTGTACGCAAAATTTACAACTATGGAATATTTAAGTAAAACATTATATTGTAATTCTTGCCCAGACAATCCCGGCTGACACATTCAATTAACTCCCTTAGTTATTGGGAGCTTTCGAGAACCAGCCCCTCCCCCAATCATAGATTATGGTCGAAAATGTTATAATTCAAGCTTGTGACAGTTAGGAGCTTGTTCAACCCTTGGCTTGAGAAACATATATATAAATGGGGGGGGGGTGTCACTCTTTTTAATTTCAACGCTGTACCTGCATTATTTGTTGGCGCTATAATGAATATATGTAATCCCAATTGAATTAATGTTATCACATGAGCTCGCTCTCAAATTATCAGAGAAATCTCAACAAGCCGGTATCATCCTATAAAATAATTTTGCATATTTTATTTTTGTTTTGGATCACCCTGTTTCCAAGAAATTACAGAAACAAATCAAGTATAAAATCGACCGCTCTAATCCACTTTTCGAAATGAATTATAACTCGTGAAAAACAGCAACATATATCAGACAAGAATTACTCATTTCGGCATCCATGAAAGAAGACATGTTTTTGACTGGCCTGAAATATCTTGATGGCAGTTTGTTTGATAATGGCTTATAACTACTCACTGGTGAAATTGACCTCTCGCGCGCAGGTGATTAGTTTTGTCAATTATTGGTTTGGCCATGTAAAATACATGTATTTTACATACAGAAATTACATGCATGTGTGTATCCACTCTTACACCCGGAATATAAGTAGTAGCCCACCTTGTCGGATCAGAGCGGTTGCCATTTTGTTTATCGCGATTAATCCGTCCCACCAATAAAGAACTATTTATTTATTGATAACTGCGTATACTTCAGACGTTATAACATGAACATCATAAACACATTAGTTCGCAAAAATAAAAGACGGCAATTGGGTTTTACATAGAGATGTATCAATCAATCTAGTGGGTTTGACTAAGGTTTTTGAGAACACCTGGTTATCATATCTCCATGAAGATACAGATGTTTCAAAGAAATGTCCAGGTGCTCCTCTGTTCATGGTGCTATATACTGGCTAATTCTCAGTTTAAAAGAAATGTTGCTATGCAACAGAGCGAGATTTTGAGTTGTTTTTTAGGCGATAAAAGATATCCTCTGTATATTGGGCAGATATAACCTTGTCAGGTGTCAGTATTGGATGATCATGAAAAGTCATGTGCCACTGACTCCGTTTTCATATATCTCAGAAGAAATTATATTTGACGGCACGCTGTGACCACTATTGTTGAACAGGCCTTCTATACATTTCCATATCTCCTTTTTTTATAACTTTTTTGTGGAAACTACATTGAATGGGGCAGACTCAATTGTGTTATAATATTAACATGAGCTATTCTAATATTTTAACATGCACCATTATCTTCCTCGTAAAAAGTTACCACTGTTAGAATGCCTTGGTGCCATCCCCATGAAGTTATATATAGAACACATACAGAGAGGCATTTATTTGCAAATATATCTAGGTACCAAATGTGATGTTTTTAACACGCACGATTTGATTCCTCTTATCATATTTCTATCAGTTTTGGTGACCCGCCCGTCCCTATTTCGGACTCAAGCGGCGCCACATTTGACATCATTAAACCACAAACTTAGACTCATTATGGAGATGAATATATATAAAATTGTTGAAAATTGACGAGTATACAATTTCAAATTTAAAGACCCCATTCCTCTCACCCAAACGGCACAAATTTGCCGTATTTAAACCACACGATTAGATTCCTCGAATCACGGAGAAGAATATGTATCAGTCTGGTGGAAATCGGCGCTAAACATATTTTTTTATCAATTTTTGTGTCTCTCTCATCCTCTGTGGACCCCTGTCTCGGATGGCACCACTTTTGACATCTTTAAACCACACAATTAAGACTCCTGATATCATGGAGATGGTTATTTATAAGTTTGGAGCTAATCGGCGACTAAACCATTTGTTTTATCAAATTTAGTGCCCATCCCACACCATCTCTCACACAAACAGCTTCAATATAGCGTCTTTAAATCACATGATTTGAATCCTCGTATCATGGATAAGAATGTGTATCAATTTGGTGAAAATTGGCGCTAAAATTATTGTGTATCAATTCTGGTGCCCCTCTCATTTTCAGTGCACCCCTGACTCGAATGACGCAAGTTTTAACAGTTTTAAGCCACACCATTAGACTCCTCATACCATGTGGATGATTTTGTATAAGTTTTGTATCAATCGGTGACAAAACCAATTCTTATCAAATTTAGTGCCTACCCCCCCCCCCAATCACATCCAAACGACACCAATTTGGCGTCTTTAAATCATTCAATTAGATTCCTTGTATCATGGAGAAGAATGTGTATCAATTTGGTGGAAATCGGAGCTAAAATTAGTTTTATCAATTTTGGCGCCCCTCTCCCATTCCGCGCATCCCTGACACGAATGGCACCACGTTTAACAAATTTAAACAACACCATTATATTCATCATATCGTGGGAATGATTATATAAAAGTTTGGTGGCAATCGGCGGCAAACATTTTTTCTGCCCCTCCCCTTTTCAGCCCCTGAAACAGTGTCACTTTAGAAAATTCTAACCCGCGCCAATATCTTTATCGCCAAAAGTTACCCCTAGTAGACCAGTTTGGTGTCATCTAGATGGTCCCTCGGCGCTAAACTTAGTTTATCAATGATGGTGCCCCTCTCCCCTTCCGTGCATCCCTGACTCGAACGGCGCCACTTTTGACATATTTAAACCGCACCACAGATTCTTTATCTCATGGGGATGATTATATATAAGTTTCGTGGCAATCGGGGGGGGGGGGGATTCTGTCCCTCCCCCTTTACTGCTCCTGAAAACAACGGCGTCACTTTAGAAAATCCTAACCCGCACCATTATCTTTCTCGTAAAAAATTACCCCTAGTAGATCCCTTTGGTGTCATCTAGATGGTCCCCTGTGAATTTCTATAGAACAAAGACAGACAGACAGACACACACACATTCGCAAATATAGATATATCATGGTAAACATGGAAGTACCGATCTACAGGTTCTGAACGAACGTGCCAAAATTATAGCAATTTCTGCGCTATTTTCAGTTTTACGGACATATATAAGACAGACGCTCTTTATGTTTTACCATACCTAGTATATAATAATAAGGAACGCTCTTTATTGTGTCACACTGAAGACAAATCAGGACCGACGTTTCTAAATTATATTATTTGAGGGGACATTGCTCATTCGAACCTCAAAATTATGTCCAAATAAGGAGGGTGCACGACATATCGAACATGCATATACATAACGAAAATTCGTTCCGCAAGCTTTATATACTCCGGCAAATTCCCAGCTTTCTTCCAATGTTTCGCTCATAAAGTGAGATAAACGCTCTTTAATGTTACCATGTCAGGAATAGAATAGCAATTAACGCTCTTTGTTTTCCGTGCTGAAGAAAAGTCGGAACCACATTTTTCGAAATGTTGTGAATCATATTGATCCCCCACGAAGAAACAGGCACAAGTCGTTGTGGCATAACATAAAGCCGGGTGTCACCCCCTCCCATTTTTGGTACGCATGATTCAGGCTATTTTATGTACGACTGATTCATATACCCCGCTGTTAGCCGGTTTCAGTATTCTTAAATTATATTCGGGATTAAAATAAAAGGCTGGTGACTTTAATGGCGTCAATTTGTGTTATTTGAAGGCTGGAATTGTCATTTTTTTCCTTTTAGAAAAACCTTTCCATGTCTCGCTTTGTCAATCGGGCCCGCGATATTCACATATCAACCGCGTATCATCGGGTCAACAGTGTGCCGGACAATATAGTAATGAATATGTAGCTATCAGGACTTTTATCTCAATTTGGTAAAGTTTTGCCGACCGCAAAACACCTATTATATGAGGCCAAATCCACATTTATTAATAATTGGACTGAAGCGCAATTCAATTCGGATTGTAAGACCAAACTATTGGTATGCTATTTATTAGCCAAGCGGGGTTATCTCAATATTACTCTCAATAATTAATTTTTAATTGCACTTCATCGCAATATATTCTGCTTTAGCGCAATTGGGTGAATTGCGCTTCGGTCTAACTATTTACAAATGTGAATTTGACCGCCCATATATACGATTATTGTTTGATACTTGTTTTAACTTACATGTATACATTTTTGTTCTCATCGGATTCTGGTGATTATGTTATCATTGTGGATAATACACCGGGTAACGCGTGGCCAGTCTTGGTGAAATTAAGAAATCTAGATAAATAAAGATGGTGGTCAATTGGCCGAAATTGTAACCAAAAAAGACTGTTGACTCCTAATGGGTAGAGTAATGATATACAAACACTTACTCGGTAAAATGGTTATGCATTCTGGATTAAATTAGGTATATTTTAGCTAATTGTGACAATGGCTTCAACGAAGGCCACCAATATGGTGGATTAAAAGCGAAACAATATCAGTTTTTCACTATTTTTTTTATTACAAATGGCCATTAGGTTATGCAAAGTGATGCTACATTGGATCCAATAACATATTTACCAAACAAAAGCCTCATGCCGAAATGAATTATGCTTAAAAGAGGTATGAACGAATAACACCATATTTCATATCCTATAATACAGCGCGTAATAATTTAACGCCTAAACCATGTTGGTTCTGCCCACAAACCTCTATACACACGTAGGAAAGAAAAAAATATTCAAAGTCTATTCAAATAACAAAAAAGTATAGAAACTATTGCGACTCCACGTTGATCAGATAAACTCTTTTGGATTAAACCAGTCAATCCTTCATAGATTTGTTTATGTCGATAACTTGATATAATTATATAATGCTTTAATAACTCAATCATGAATTAACATGAAATTAGAGATGAATAGGAAACATATATACACTATTTACAACATAGTCATCGTCATCATCTCATCATCACTATAATCGTCAGATGTATTGTGCTAATCTTCATCATCATCATCTTCATCTTCTTCCATTATCATTATCCTCATCGTCATCATAATCACCATCACCATAATCATCGTCTTCATCTTCGTTGTCATCACCACCGTCATAATTAGAAGGCTTATTGTCCGCATCATCAACAACATCGTCGCCGCTATCATCATCATCCTCAACTAACATAATCAATATCATCATCGTCATCAGAACGAATTTTATCTATCGGCTTTGTTGAGCCGCAACACTCGTGGTAACGTATGTCATCACATACATGTTCGGCTGTAATTATGCTGCAAAACTCTAAAAAAAATGGCAAAAACAATCAGTGAAATTGGTGTTGCCTGCACATGAACTCTTCAAAAATTGGCACCTGTATTGACGTATGATAATAGCGATATTGCTGCGATAGTTAGTTCTGATTGTTTGATGCAACACTTAGCCTATAACTTCGATGGTTGCAGGACTAAATTTGGAAGATCGAAATCGAGAAAAGTGATGGAAATTGAGCTGCTATTCAGTTTCCACTCGCTCAGTTAATCGGCATTCAGTATCCCCCCATCGGTAAATTTAGTATTTCACGTGATTGTCGAGCTGTATATCTATCATGCGAGTCTAGTTATGCAAGGACGAAACGAATGAGGTAGGGTTGGGTGCACCTGTGGTTAAAAGTTTCGACTGTTTGAAATTTCGCACCTGACACAACAGCAGTTGGAAATCTCAGACTAGAACATATTTTAAAGTAGTCTAGTTTAGCTTTCCAACTAAGAATTCAGTGTGAGATATAGTGCTTCCATGCTATTCCTACTTTCAGTCAAATATTAGACTGAAATTGCAATTTCCAACTGGCTATATAGGGGTGTTAAATGGGCATGGCTCGTTCGGACACCAAATTTATGTATACATAATTTGGTAAGAGGTATCTCAAAACGTATACATATACATGTACCCTGGTCGTCCCGATTAAACGTTTCTGTTTGCGTTGTTGTTGTTTTGTTGTTGTTGTTGTTGTCGTCGTCGTCGTTTGTTTGTTTGTCTGTTTGTTTTTTCCATGAGCATCTGGGCATGAGAATATTAACCAACAAACATGACGTCATTGTAACCTTGGTGATCGTGGATCTGTATGTTCTCGGTATTGGATTCACTCGATGCATATCAGCTCCGTGTGATTCAGGGTCGTGAACGATATATCAGCTCCGGGTGATTCCGGGTCGTGAATGATATATGGCTTTCACGGGTGATACCGACACTCTTCCAAGAATCTCTAATTCGGTACCAAAAACTTTAGAACTAAGTGTATAATGAATTCTTGAAACCACCAGACTTTGAATACTGTTCATCCAAAGAAACCAAAGATAAACACCGCTATTACAATCAGGATGATGGCGTTGATGTTGACGATGATACTCCATTTTCTGGGTTCGTCAATGGAACATAAAATTCGTTGGTCCCGTAGTTTCTCCTCAGGTGTTCTCGTATCAGGCTCAGAGGGTCGGAAGCCACAAATCAAGTACAAAACCCTCCGCCACTTACTGGGCGTGGCTGAAATACAAATACAATAATCAGATTAACACCCCTGTCCAAGTAGTCCTGCTATATTGCTATTATGTTGGTGGATCCTGCTGATAGATTGATGTTGGTGTGGCACAAATGGTGCTGTTAAGAAAATGAACCGTTCTGTTAGAGGACTTTGGAAAGTCTAAATTATTCAAGACAATGTCATCTGCACGGATTATTTAATTACACAGATGTCTGAAAAGTATTTTAGTAATGGCTGTGAAAAATTAATGCAAAGCCAAACTGACTCAAATATAGACTGCTCGTACTGTCCTTTTGCAACAACGAATTATTGAATTTTTTGAAATTTATGCAAGATACAAGATTTTGTTGCAATAACACCTTAATGGGCAGTTACAAACATAACATACCCATAATATCAAACATACATGTAAGTAATAGCATGAATCAAAGGAAAACTCAGTCAAAATTTATGTTCTGTACACAATCATAAGTTGTTCATTTAAGTAGTATGCAATTGATAAACTCTGTCGCTTTTCAGAGAAGGGCCGGATCATGACGCATATGATATTTATGGTGCCAATGTGCCTATTTTCCATTATAAGATAAAATTGATTGTCATCTGTCATTCTATGGAAATATGTTATATACTCGACTATTGCTGCGAAACAACTAATGCGAAGATTTTCGTATGCCGGACAATTGATAACAAAGTGTGATTTGGTTTCTACCGAGTTCGTCATATAGGGCATAGTGTTCTAGTTCGTCTTACATACAGGGCATAGTGTTCTAGTTCGTCTTACATACAGGGCATAGTGTTCTAGTTCGTCTTACATACAGGGCATAGTGTTCTAGTTCGTCTTACATACAGGGCATAGTGTTCTAGTTTGTTTCCCACGTATGGTGGTTTCACATCGAGTCGTTCATATTCGTCTTCGACCAAGAAAATGACAATTAGAGAAAAATAACGGAAATCTTTTCTTAACAGCAACATTTTAACACCAAAATCATAGCTAAATCAGAGACCCAACAACATCAAAGCTAAATCAGCAGGATCCAACAACATCAAAGCTAAATCAACAGGTTCCAACAACATCGTAGCTAAATCAGCAGGATCCAACAACATCGTAGCTAAATCAGCAGGATCCAACATCGGTATAGCTAAATCAGCAGGACCCATCAACATTATAGCTAAATCAACAGGACCTACCACATCATAGCTAAATCAGCAGGACCCATCAACATTATAGCTAAATCAACAGGACCCACCAAGATTATAGCTAAATCAGCAGGACCCACCAACATTATAGCTAAATCAGCAGGACCCACCATCATAGCCACCAACATCATAGCTAAATCAGCAGGACCTACCATCATAGCTAAATCAGCAGAACCCACCAACATTATAGCTAAATCAGCAGGACCTACCATCATAGCCACCAACATCATAGCTAAATCAGCAGGACCCACCAACATCATAGCTAAATCAGCAGGATCCACCAACATTATAGCTAAATCATTAGGATCCAACAAAATCATAGCTAAATCAGCAGGATCCACCAACATTATAGCTAAATCAGCAGGATCCACCAACATTATAGCTAAATCAGCAGAACCCACCAACATCATAGCTAAATCAGCAGGACCCACCAACATTATAGCTAAATCAGCAGGACCCACCAACATCATAACTAAATCAGCAGGATCCACCAACATCATAACTAAATCAGCAGGATCCACCAACATTATAGCTAAATCAGCAGGACCCACCAACATTATAGCTAAATCAGCAGGACCCACCAACATTATAGCTAAATCAGCAGGACCCACCAACATTATAGCTAAATCAGCAGGATCCACCAACATGATAGCTAAATCAGCAGGATCCACCAACATCATAACTAAATCAGCAGGACCCACCAACATTATAGCTAAATCAGCAGGACCCACCAACATTATAGCTAAATCAGCAAGGCCCACCAACATGATAGCTAAATCAGCAGAACCCACCCACATCATAGCTAAATCAGCAGGATCCAACATCGGTATAGCTAAATCAGCAGGATCCACCAACATGATAGCTAAATCAGCAGGACCCACCAACATTATAGCTAAATCAGCAAGGCCCACCAACATGATAGCTAAATCAGCAGAACCCACCCACATCATAGCTAAATCAGCAGGATCCAACATCGGTATAGCTAAATCAGCAGGATCCACCAACATCATAGCTAAATCAGCAGGATCCACCAACATTATAGCTAAATCAGCAGGATCCACCAACATCATAGCTAAATCAGCAGGATCCAACATCGGTATAGCTAAATCAGCAGGATCCAACAACGTCATAGCTAAATCAGCAGGATCCACCAACATCATAGCTAAATCAGCAGAACCCACCAACATCATAGCTAAATCAGCAGAACCCACCAACATCATAGCCCAATCAGCAGAACCCACCAACATCATAGCTAAATCAGCAGGATCCACCAACATTATAGCTAAATCAGCAGGATCCACCAACATTATAGCTAAATCAGCAGGACCCAACAAAATCATAGCTAAATCAGCAGGACTCACCAACATTATAGCTAAATCAGCAGGACCCACCAACATCATAGCTAAATCAGCAGGATCCAACATCGGTATAGCTAAATCAGCAGGATCCAACAACGTCATAGCTAAATCAGCAGGATCCACCAACATGATAGCTAAATCAGCAGGATCCACCAACATCATAGCTAAATCAGCAGAACCCACCAACATCATAGCTAAATCAGCAGGACCCACCAACATTATAGCTAAATCAGCAAGGCCCACCAACATGATAGCTAAATCAGCAGAACCCACCCACATCATAGCTAAATCAGCAGGATCCAACATCGGTATAGCTAAATCAGCAGGATCCACCAACATCATAGCTAAATCAGCAGGACCTACCACATCATAGCTAAATCAGCAGGACCCACCCACATCATAGCTAAATCAGCAGGATCCAACATCGGTATAGCTAAATCAGCAGGACCTACCACATCATAGCTAAATCAGCAGAACCCACCCACATCATAGCTAAATCAGCAGGATCCAACATCGGTATAGCTAAATCAGCAGGATCCACCAACATCATAGCTAAATCAGCAGAACCCACCAACATCATAGCTAAATCAG
Source organism: Siphonodentalium dalli (assembly GCA_032622095.1). Lineage (NCBI taxonomy): Eukaryota > Metazoa > Mollusca > Scaphopoda > Gadilida > Siphonodentaliidae > Siphonodentalium > Siphonodentalium dalli. The sequence continues at coordinate 279,531,221 of CP136063.1, forward strand.
CAGGACCCACCAACATTATAGCTAAATCAGCAAGGCCCACCAACATGATAGCTAAATCAGCAGAACCCACCCACATCATAGCTAAATCAGCAGGATCCAACATCGGTATAGCTAAATCAGCAGGATCCACCAACATGATAGCTAAATCAGCAGGACCCACCAACATTATAGCTAAATCAGCAAGGCCCACCAACATGATAGCTAAATCAGCAGAACCCACCCACATCATAGCTAAATCAGCAGGATCCAACATCGGTATAGCTAAATCAGCAGGATCCACCAACATCATAGCTAAATCAGCAGGATCCACCAACATTATAGCTAAATCAGCAGGATCCACCAACATCATAGCTAAATCAGCAGGATCCAACATCGGTATAGCTAAATCAGCAGGATCCAACAACGTCATAGCTAAATCAGCAGGATCCACCAACATCATAGCTAAATCAGCAGAACCCACCAACATCATAGCTAAATCAGCAGAACCCACCAACATCATAGCCCAATCAGCAGAACCCACCAACATCATAGCTAAATCAGCAGGATCCACCAACATTATAGCTAAATCAGCAGGATCCACCAACATTATAGCTAAATCAGCAGGACCCAACAAAATCATAGCTAAATCAGCAGGACTCACCAACATTATAGCTAAATCAGCAGGACCCACCAACATCATAGCTAAATCAGCAGGATCCAACATCGGTATAGCTAAATCAGCAGGATCCAACAACGTCATAGCTAAATCAGCAGGATCCACCAACATGATAGCTAAATCAGCAGGATCCACCAACATCATAGCTAAATCAGCAGAACCCACCAACATCATAGCTAAATCAGCAGGATCCACCAACATTATAGCTAAATCAGCAGGACTCACCAACATTATAGCTAAATCAGCAGGACCCACCAACATCATAGCTAAATCAGCAGGATCCAACATCGGTATAGCTAAATCAGCAGGACCCACCCACATCATAGCTAAATCAGCAGGACCCACCAACATTATAGCTAAATCAGCAGGACCCACCAACATTATAGCTAAATCAGCAGAACCCACCAACATCATAGCTAAATCAGCAGGACCCACCAACATTATAGCTAAATCAGCAGGACCCACCGACATCATAGCTAAATCAGCAGGACCCACCAACATTATAGCTAAATCAGCAGGACCCACCGACATCATAGCTAAATCAGCAGGATCCACCAACATTACAGCTAAATCAGCAGGATGCACCACATCATAGCTAAATCAGCAGGATCCACCCACATCATAGCTAAATCATTAGGACCCACCAACATCATAGTTAAATCAGCAGGACCCACCAACATTATAGCTAAATCAGCAGAACCCACCAACATTATAGCTAAATCAGCAGGATCCACCAACATCATAGCTAAATCAGCAGAACCCACCCACATCATAGCTAAATCAGCAGGACCCATCAGCATCATATGATCAAATCAGGACAACTCCATTTATTTGCAGAACATTCGGACGATGTGTTCACCAAAGAGGAAATTTATTGTTGATATGGTCTCTCTCTCTCTCTCTCTCTCTCTCTCTCTCTCTCTCTCTCTCTCTCTCTCTCTCTCTCTCTCTCTCTCTCTCTCTCTCTCTCTCTCTCTCTCTCTCTCTCTCCCCCTCTCTCTCTCTCTCTCTCGCTCTCGCTCTCGCTCTCGCTCGTGTCCCATTCGTCTATCATTTTTCTCTCTCTCTCGCTCTCTCTCTCTCCATCTCGTTTCCTTCTCCAGCTCACTCTCTCCCTCTTTCTTTCAAATTCTCTTCACTGTATTTTGTTGAAATGGTTATCTTTTCATCTGATAGTTAAATTTTATAGTGCATCCATTATTTCCCAGCTCACCATTGACATTCGTTTCTTGTGGGTCATTTGCGGCAGTCAAGTCGCATTTCAATTGTTGGACATCTCCGTCTTCTAATTCCAGTTCGTCGTGCCTAGTCCACCACGTCAGTCGGCGTAGCTGAAGGACACAATAACGTGTAATGCCTTACTTTCTTGGGTTTTGCAGAGTTATCATTCGTGAACTTCGCAATATAACCTTCACCTTCATTCATTGACAAAGCGTTCAGATTAGTTCTTTCTGCGGGCAGCTAGAATTTATCAACGGCAAAATTCTACGGGTGAATTTATAAATGAACAAAATCCACGTGAAAGAGGAGATGAATCAATACGCCACAATAACTTACATGTATAGACCATCCACGTGTACGTTTAATAAATGATACTTAATACAATATGAATCGTACGTGACACGTAGTGGAGCAACCGCACATGATGTGCCTCAAATTTGCCTTTTTTCTTTTTTCGGCGACATAGCGCTGAGAATAATTTATGTAACATCATGCAGTGGTCACGACGGAGACGACATGCCAAATTGACAAGACGTGTCGTGGATTGTAAAATCTTGTCTGGATTATCGTCATGACTTCTTCATTTTTCGTTTTCATTAAACTGACCAACGAAATTGGTCTAAATGAAATTAATAGACTTAAATCACAGTGAATTCTTCGTAAGTTGTGAACTTGTGAAGTAGTTACTTTCATTTTTATCGCGATGCTTCATTTCCAATTCCGCGTTTTTTGCAATATCCACACGGTTGCTAACCGGAAGTCAGGGGACAATTTCTCCAAAATCTATAACCGCGATCTTGAAAAATCACTGATGAATATAGAAAAAATTATATGACGTCATTCACCTGCCTTAGGTATATGCACCCTTGGTGGTAGCTGCAAACTACAGGCACTACGAAGATTAAAACACATAAAATAAGAAGATAAAGAGATTTTTAAAAGACTACAGATAAGAGCATATCTTTGGGACGCAAGACACCAGCAGTGGGTAAATGTTCAAAAATATACAAGTCTGTAAAAACATCATCACCAAGAACATGGATAATTACTTTGTTCTTATATTCAGTATTGATATACCTTACTCGTATTTAAATTCGCGCAGTACTATTTTTCGCGCACCCATCGGTGCGCGAATTTAAAACTGAGCGAAAAATAGTACGACTCACAACTTTAATCTGAACCACAGTCTATAGGAAGTACAAGATTGCTATATGTTGCTGAGATTACATATATTATGAACGGTGAATAGACATTTACGCCTACAATCATGTGTATATATGCATACATTTATATTCGGCTAACCGCTATCAAGACCATTGCTCACAATTCAAGCCACAAATCATGGTAACATAGACATTGTTGTAATGCTTGTATAAGAAATACTAATATTCCAGGTCGCCATAAAATGATGATGCATGTAGTTACTAGTTTGTTGTCTACACGATGTAAATCCGCCGCGATGGTGTTTCATATACACATATACTATCTCCAGCAATGACTAAGAACCGAAACTGTCGTCAGCTCCAAGATATACGAAAATATCACAGAAATATTACGAAAATAGTTTTGTCAGTTTTGAATTCGCGCAGCTATATGCGCGAATTTAAAGTGCGCGAATTCAAAACTGAGCGAAAAATAGTACTGCGCGAATTTAAATACGAGTAAGGTATCTAGAATTGCGTGTTGAAACCATTGTTATGTGAATAAAACTAGTTGTTATAGTGACTTGTCGACAAACGTTGGAATATTTTAGACTGAATTTTTTTTGTTTTCATATTATACTGTTCAATGCTTTGACCTTTTATCGTGTTTACCGTCAAGTTTTGATTAAACTTTGGTATCATCTAATTGGACTGTTACCCACAATTCCACTGTAACTTTGTTAACATAACAATGGTTTTTACATGGGATATCTCAGTAATGGAGAGTTGTTAATAATGAAAGTAAGACCAAAGTAAGAACAAAGTAAGAACAAAGTAAGAACAAAGTAAACCTATTTTATCATGTAATTGCTGCAGCTGATAGTTGTTTTACAAACTTTTATGTTATTTCGCGTTAACCCATGCACTTCGAATGCATTGAGTCCCTTTAATGATCAAGGAAACCATGGACGCTGTATATCCGTATGTAAGTGATATTTTGTTTGTTTCAGCGCCGGTCAAACTTAATAAACCTGATAAAACTGCCTCTTTTGAAAAGCAAGATTTTACCACCAAAATCTGTCGTTTTGGAACACGATGTCCAACCATCAATTTATTTTACATGTATTAACATATTCATATATTCGATCTCATTTTCTTTTTGATTGAACGTACACATAGTTGGAAGCTAAATTTATGGTGTCTCAATCGATATGTTAAATTTATCTTTTCGTTAGCTAATATTAATCTTATAGTTTAATAAGCTTTTGATTCACTAATTTGCTAAAATTCACATTTTCATGTCCGCCCCGTTATGTGAATTGATCTAATTACCGTTCGCTGGTGTGAATCTTGGGTTAGCAGGGTGACTACGATGGTGGTAATCATGCTGATCGAGAAGAGTATGATGGAGAAGTGTAGGAAATGCACTTTAGAGATGATCGTTGGTCGATTGTCTATTTCTCCACATGCAGGAGATCCGTAACCGAAATCCAGGGCCATCCTTATTATACCCGTTACAAAACCAACAACGCAGCCGGCGAATGCACCCTGAAACAAATTGATAGCCAACCGAATTACGCCCGCAATAAACCCGGCAACACAACCGGCAAAATTCAAAAATAAAAACATTCCAATTATGCCTTTTACAAAGCCAACAACACAGCCACCTAAGGCGCCCTAAAAATATATATATAGATATTAATTTGGGGATATAAGTCGTTTACATGTAGTAAATATGTATCCAAACCTACTCGGCTGGTCCAGTTATATTGCTATGCTGGTGGTAAGGTTAGCTTTGGTGCTTGATAAGCCGGCCAATTAGTTCAGCTGATACTGATACGTCGAATTAGTTATGACGTTGGTAGGACAAAGTGATGCTTTTAAGACAAGTTTAACTGCGTTATATTGTTTTTAAATGTTCATGTTAGCTGTATTTGGTAAATAAGAACAGTTCGAAGAAAAGTCATTGCATATATGCAATGGGACATTCAATAACATAAATATTGAAAAAAATATTTTTTTAAATTACTGCGTGTGCCAATCCAACGAAGATCACTCAGTCGCGTGTTTTGTAATAAATAACGCATATGCTGACAGCAAAACTAGGAAACCTGGGTTACCTTCTCTGTTGTTTTTGTCCAGAAAACAGCGCATATGAAAAGAGCAAGCACTGGAGGCGCCAGATACCCTGTGACCGACTGAATGTAAGTGAAGAGTTGTCCTCCCTGTGCCTCCTGTAGAGCGGGCACCCATAACACACTGATAAGAACAGTTACGAGCACGAACAACCTGAAATGGCAATCAGAATGTCGTTACATTTTAATGTGAGAAGATATTTTATGAAGAGTCTGTTTGGTTTTTATACGTAGTTTTGTTACATAGCTTCGAATGAGGTGGATGTTGGTGACCATATGTTGTTGTAGTTTCGTTCCGTTTAGAAGAATGATTGGGACGTTAAGTTCCCTATTTTGTATTTGCAAGTTATGCATACAAACTTCCTGTTTAAACAAACCATGCTTTTTTGAACTTTTTCTTAGAAGGTGTGATCGAGAAGGTCAAAATCAGCTTAGAGCGCTCAACTTCTGATTTTAAATAATCCTGACGTAAACAAAAGACTTGTTGTGAACTATTTCTGTACCATAAACCGATTCACATTGTGTGACGCTTACCCAAATGTCGCGCATCGATTCCATGGCCAACAATCTTGCTTCATACAAGGTATACTCAACGCTGGACCTACGAAATCAGATTCCAATATATAGTATAGAATCGGAACGTGCCTATACAGTTTTTGAAGCAGGCGGCAAGTTGTACCAGACTACCAGTATAAGAGAATCCCATTTGGCGTCACCAATGTGGTCGCATTATTTCAGCATGTTATTGATGGCATAATCGAGAATATTATTTACAACAATTGTTAGTACCTTGCAGCAAACAGGAGTTATATTAGCTCGTGTCCTATGAATGTTTTGCACACTATTCGAAGCCCATGGATCAAAAACTGTTCGTCTTTGGTTTGTACTCTCACCACATTGATACATTCCCATTGAATGACTGAAAAAGGTTATCAACAAATCCGCGATGGCTGGTATCGAAAGACGAAAGAGAACCATATACACGATCGAAACTGGCGCTCCGGATGTTGTTATAGCGGCAACATTGAACCAGAACAGTCGCCCAGTTCCACTCTTCTCTCGGACGTTGTCTCAAAGTGACCTTAATCACATCCATTGAAAAAGAAGCTTACGCAATAGTTGAAGAGATATTTCATTAGAACTATTATCTCACTGGCAAAAGATTCACAATATTGACTAACCAGCATGCCGTTTCATTTATTTTCGATGAACCACACAAAGGGAAAATCAAACATGATAAAATTCAATGATGGAAGCTAGAACTCTCATATTGTAGTCAGACCCGGCTTTATGAATACTGCTGCAGATGTTTTATCAAGAATTGTGGCATCGATGTAGTTCAACCACTCAAGTGGTTGACAAATTACAACATATATACAATGAATTGTGTCATCCTGGAATAAGACTGTTGATCCAGAATGTTCGCAGCAAAACTGTGCCTTATTCATAGAGGAAGTTCGAAAAAATTGTCTAGAATGCAATACACATTGTGCACTTACCAAGATTCTATCAAAAACCTGCCTCGACGTTAGATAAGGCAACTTCGCCCGTTGAACGACTAGATATAGACTTCAAAGGTCTTCTGGTTTCAGCCTCAACGAACAAATACATTGTTACTTATGTCGACGAATACAGTCGATTTTCATTTGCCATGGCTTGGACAGATGTTAGTAGCAAAAGTAATGTTATATGCCTAAATCGGCTGTTTTGCATGTTCGGAATGCCAAACATATATCCATTCCGACCGAGGGCCTGCCTTTACGAGTTCTAATGTGAAGAGATTCTTGCAGCAAAACGGTGTGCTGTCCAGTCACACAACCCCTTATTCCACGGAAGGTGATTCGCAATGTGAATTAACGCTTCAATTGAATAATATGGAAAGCGGTATAGTTATCACTACAGTCACGTGGTCTCAGGACATCGAGCTGGGAGGAAGTTCTTCCAATTGCACTTCATTCGATTCGGTCACTTATCTCTACTTCGACTAACGAATCTCCACGCGATCGTTTTTGTTTTCAGACACTCCCGAAACTCTTGTAATGGTACACCGTTGCCTACCTGGCTTAACCCTTTACCCAACAGAACGGCCCTGTGCCAATGCATTCTCTTATATATGCGAGTCGATCATAGGTCGCCTCGCATATATAAGAGAATGCATTGGCTTAACACATTACAAATTATAAAACTGTTAAAGAATGTAAGATTTTTTTTTTTAGACCAATGCATTCTCTTATATATGCGAGGCGACCTATGGTCGACTCGCATATATAAGAGAATGCATTGGCACAGGGCATAACTGTAACTATCACAATGTGGTCAAGGAGCCGGTTCCAATGATATCCATATTTGTATGGTTCTATTGAGACAGACCGAAGATATTTTAGGCTGTTGAAGCTTTATTTGGCCGGTTTGTTGGGTAAAGGGTTAACATTCTCGACCAGTGTTGCTTCGAAAGTTTGTTAGAAATTCTAAATATGACCCATATGCGGATGAAGTTGATCTTGCGGAAGGCAATGATCAATATGCTTATACCAGACTCACAGATGGACAAGAACGAATTGTTTCTTCTCGTGATCTGGCTCCGATGGTTAAACCCAATGTGAATGAACCCATGATATGTGAATCAAATCATACGCCTGAAAGTTTGATAAAAACATTGTGTCCGAGCCAGTATCTTCACAGAAGCAGAGTATTATTGGTCGTGAAGTCAATGTCCTCCCTATTCCAAAATATGACGCTATCGATAGTAACATGGAAAATAATAACATGTCATTACGGCGTTCTAACAGAGTCATACAAGCACCCAGTCGGTTGGATCTTTGAGTTTGAGATTATATTATAAGCACTAAATTTAGTGGGGTGAATGTGGTAGTTTCGTTCCGTTTAGAAGAATGATTGGGACTTTAGTTTCCGTGTTTTATATTTGCAAGTTATGAATACAAACTTCCTGTTTAAATATGACCATGCCTTTCTCGTTAATTAATACAAGACTATTAAACGTTAATTATGACGCAACCTTCATGCCAAGGGCTCACAACAACGTTATCACGTGATATGAAATATGATGGAGGATCACAGTATCATTAACGTACTGTCCTGTAACTACGCCAGCCTCCATTTACCTGCCGACCACCAGTAGTTCACTCTCCCTAGCACGAGGACGGAATTTCCTCCAGATATCGATGGTAAAGATTGTGCTGGAACTGTTGAACACGGACGTCAGAGAACTCATCAGGGCAGCCATTACAGCGGCAAGCATCACGCCTTTCACCCCTATGAAACAATTAATCAAAGTTTCTCAGATTTATATTTCGAAAAACATGGCGCGTTTAAATGGAGGTTAAAATATAGTGTCTCGAACATTTGGAAATTATTAGAAATTGTCCATAGCAATAATATAGCTCGATCGATTGATGGCTATTCGTAGCTAGGCCTACGTTCAAAAGTTTCATTATACTGATTGACATCTTCGCTCATACATGCAACATGCTACAAGAATAATTATAACATATCCTAAATCAAGATGACTATTTCGATAATCAAACAGTAAAACGCAGCAAACATTACTGGGAAAATGCTCAATAATACTCACTATAAAGCAAATGACTTTTTCGCGAAAACAGAATTTGGTAAACCCAGTGAAAATAAGATAGATAATTGCAGTGACGTTACTTGTCACAATGTCTCATCGATGACTAAATTAATATCATATAAGGATTAACTGTCATGTGGACTGTTTTTATGGAGATGTAACCGTGAGGTAAGTGGTCATAACTTGTATGTAAAACACTTCGGGTTTTACACAAGTTATGACCACTTACCTCATGGTTACATCTCCATAAAAACAGTCCACATGACAGTTAATCCTTATATTTATATACATTTAGCGAAAAAGCCACTTTTGTAAATGTATTTAAATCGAAAAGTGTATAGTGACAAAACCAGCCCAAAATATGCCAAAATATGCCAAAATATTGGCAAAAGTTAACAGGAACAATTGAAACCCGATGATTTATTAAGTCAATCCTGCGCGAATCCAAATGCGACCAAAACATTACGCGTTCGTCTTTCCAAACCCAAATGACGTATCGATGTTGTTATGAGCTTGCAGTTATTAGCTGTTGCGCATTCACCGAGAAATAATTGCAACTAGCCACGTGGGAGCCGACCAACCAGAATGCTGGATTCAGTGATGACAACACTTAGTATGTAAATATATATACACCAGCAGGATCCACATAATCTCTTTGCGTTATACATGTAGCGGAACCAGTTGAGTTCACCAGAGTTGGGAGAGGAAAGCGAAAAGGTGAATGTGGATCGATCCATATTGGATATACAATCAATGAGTTTATAGGCAGCACGGGGGTTCGATTTAACGTATATTCGAGCTTACCTTCTGGTAACAGTTCGATGACTAATTTTGGATATGCAATGTTGGAACACCCTGACGGATTCTTGCAAATCGCTTCACACACGTCCGGTTCGACACAAGCCACTTCCTCTGTATAAAAGTGAATAATTTATATTCATGCACGAGGCAGTTAAAAAAAGACATTTTTTAACTCTTTCAATACCAAATACTCATTGACGAGAAGGTACCTTGGGAAATGTTAAGATAATGAGTTTGGTCGTTTTTTGAACTTATTATATGCAAGCCTTAAAATATTGTGTCTGTCATTTGCAGAATGAGGTCCCCAGAGGGTGAATTTAGTTATGCTACCCCGCATAGCGGGCTAGCATCACCAAATTCACCCTCTGGGAACCTCATTCTGATGAGGTGTAAGCAGAATGAGGTCCCCAGAGGGTGAATTTGGTGATGCTAGCCCGCTATGCGGGGGTAGCATCACTAAATTCACCCTCTGGGGACCTCATTCTGCAAATGACAGACACACTATTTCAAGGCTTGATTATCAGAACATTGCCCTTATTACCGAGTTTGGAATAGCCTATATGAAAACCCGACATCCGCAGCACATACATACTCTAGACATCTTACATTGCTCTCAATGCACATTGTGGTTGGGAAATCTCAGTATGCTAGTTATGTGAAGCAATTATAGCAATGTTGTATATTCAATGACATTTGTGACCCGCCATATCAAATCCAGTCGTAAGTCGGGAATTTTACCCTGTGCCAATGCATTCTCTTATATATGCGAGTCGACCATAGGTCGCCTCGCATATATAAGAGAATGCATTGGCCTAACAATTTTAATAATTTTTTCTTGTATTCTTTAACAATGTTATAATTTCACCCATACAGAGCCCCAGACAAACATGAGCAGACGACACTCTTCTATATGCTTCTATATATGTGTGGGGCTCCCTGCAGGGTAATGGATGTTTTTTATTTTATGTCCTAAATTTTTTAAGAAACATTTATTTTTAAAAAATGATAAAAAATTGTTAGGCCAATGCATTCTCTTATATATGCGAGGCGACCTATGGTCGACTCGCATATATAAGAGAATGCATTGGCACATGGTAATTTCGAAGAGCTACCCTTTTCAAGTACCAAATTCCAACTATTTAATTATTTTCCACCGTCACCGCGTCCCTGGTCTTTATTCCAGAATAATTGCAATATGTTAAATACAACGAATGAATACAAAACCTTTTTTGTTATGGAGTGGATTCGGTATCAAGCGCTGTACTTGCGTTATTCGTTTTCGGAATTAGTAGATTAGTTTAGTTAAATATGCATTTTGATTTCATGACATCTGGTGACAACATCAACAACCCACAGTCCAACTTTAATATAAGTATTGGTCCCACTCCATCGGGAAGCGTTCATTACCATAATGCAACAAATCAACTATAGACTAGTAAACAATTTCCACTACACCGCGGGGTCCGGGAAACGTTCAATATCAAAATGCAACACATCAAATAAACTTGCAAACAGCTGCAGCCAATACAGTTTTATCTTTATGGCATATAACCGTGACGCGATAATTATTCATGTCCCTCAACTTCACCCCCATGCACCTCGTTCCTGAGTATAATAAGATCGCCTCATGCTATTCGTGTATTTACCTGTGAAGAGAATTCTGCTGATCATTCCTGGGAACACCATCGTGAATAATGGCAGAATTTTGAGATAACCAGCCAGAACTCCACCGGCTTTAGCGTGGATCATGTTCTTCGCCGCTAACGACCGCTGGACCATCACCTGGTGGAGAGATAATTATTTCACATGAAACCCTATTATATGATATTTTTTTAAACTATTACATATTTCCTTATCTCTCACTAGTAATGAATATGCGCGTGCTAATTCCCTTGACATCGCGCCAATAAGATCACCGCGCGTCTTTACGCGATTCAGACGGATTAATAATATTTCGAAAAGCCGCGCATGACACCGACACCAGACAATGCCAAATGATTGCTTCGTTCATTAGAGTTAAAATATTGTCCAACTTCGTTACACTGAATAAAATAGACACAAAAACAAAGAGGCAAATTGAGAGAGAGAGAGAGAGAGAGAGAGAGAGAGAGAGAGAGAGAGAGAGAGAGAGAGAGAGAGAGAGAGAGAGAGAGAGAGAGAGAGAATTTACCAACTTCTTTTAAGGATTTTGATTTGTTAAAAAGGCATAAAGTTCTAGTTATGTTGGGATATAAGATTTTATGAGACGAGTTCTGAATCAAATTTAACTCGTTTCATAAAATCTTATATCCTAAAATAACTCGTTGGATATCCTCTGTATATAACAGAGGTCAAATCAGTTCAAGCCATGGAGCTATAATGTCTTTCAGCTCCAACCAGTAGATTGAATGATTATGATTTGTATTGGGCGCGGGCGGAAATTTCTTCATTTTTCTTTAGTAAAAACAAATTCATGCAGGTTAGCTGATATTTATGGGACGACTAGCCCGGATATTTTATAAGTTTTCGTTATGCACTGGGCAATAATTGTCAACGTCACTGTCGAAGTTTTACAATTGTTGTTGTTGCCACATGTCCTCGACTCACATGTTGGTTTTGAAAACCGGAAACAACATATATATGGCCGGAACATAGCTCGATTAGACTTTTACCTTATTAAACCTGATTAAACTGGATATTCAAAATACTTCACCTGATCAGTGCAGCTGGAACACGAAGCCATAATCGGTATACCGAATGCGTTGCCCGGCCACGGGGTATCAGTATATTACCTGGCCAATGCGACAGTACCGTGCTACTAGTATCGGTATATCGAATGCGTTGCCCGGCCATGGGGTATCAGTATATTACCTGGCCAGTGTGGCAGTACCGTGCTACTGGTATCGGTATATCGAATACATTGCCCGGCCAAGGGGTATTAGTATATTACCTACACCAGTGAAGCCACAATCGGTATATCGAATGCGTTGCCCGGCCATGGGGTATTAGTATATTACCTACATCAGTGAAGTCACAGTCGGTATAACGAATGCGTTGCCCGGCCATGGGGTATTAGTAAATTACCTACACCAGTGATGCCACAATCGGTATAACGAATGCGTTGCCCGGCCATGGGGTATTAGTATATTACCTACACCAGTGAAGCCACAATCGATATATCGAATGCGTTGCCCGGCCATGGGGTATTAGTATATCACCTACACAGTGAAGCCACAATCGGTATATCGAATGCGTTGCCCGGCCATGGGGTATTAGTATATTACCTACACCAGTGAAGCCACAATCGGTATATTGAATGCGTTGGCCGGACATGGGGTATTAGTATATTACCTACACCAGTGAAGCCACAATCGATATATCGAATGCGTTGCCCGGCCATGGGGTATTAGTATATTACCTACATCAGTGAAGTCACAGTCGGTATATCGAATGCGTTGCCCGGCCATGGGGTATTAGTATATTACCTACACCAGTGAAGCCACAATCGATATATCGAATGCGTTGCCCGGCCATGGGGTATTAGTATATTACCGACATCAGTGAAGCCACAATCGGTATATCGAATGCATTGCCCGGCCATGGGGTATTAGTATATTGCTTACATCAGTGAAGCCACAATCGGTATATCGAATGCGTTGCCCGGCCATGGGGTTTTAGTAAATTAACTAATAGCAGCCAATGTAGCAGTATCATGACTCCAAACTCAGTTTACCGAATGCTTTTCCTAGCCATGTGGTATTTAGTAAATTACCTGGTCACCGGAGCAGTCCTATGAAGCCATAATCGGTATACCGAATTCGTTGCCTGGCGACGGGGTATTAGTAAATTACTTGGCCAGTGCAGCAGTACTGTGAAGCCAGACTCGGTATACCGAATTCGTTGCCTGGCCACGTGGTATTAGTATATTACCTGGTCAGTGCAGCAGTACTGTGAAGCCAGACTCGGTATACCGAATGCGTTGCCTGGCGACGTGGTATTAGTATATTACCTGGCCAGTGCAGCAGTACTATGAAGCCAGACTCGGTATACCGAATGTGTTGCCTGGCGACGTGGTATTAGTATATTACCTGGTCAGTGCAGTACTGTGAAGCCAGACTCGGTATACCGAATGCGTTGCCTGGCGACGTGGTATTAGTATATTACCTGGTCAGTGCAGCAGTACTGTGAAGCCAGAATCGGTATACCGAATGTGTTGCCTGGCGACGGGGTATTACCATATTACCTGGTCAGTGCAGTAGTATAATGAAGCCAGAATCGGTATACCGAATGTGTTGCCTGGTCACGTGGTATTAGTATATTACCTGGTCAGTGCATTACTATGAAGCCAGACTCGGTATACCGAATGCGTTGCCTGGCGACGTGGTATTAGTATATTACCTGGTCAGTGCAGCAGTACTGTGAAGCCAGAATCGGTATACCGAATGTGTTGCCTGGCGACGGGGTATTAGCATATTACCTGGTCAGTGCAGTAGTATAATGAAGCCAGAATCGGTATACCGAATGTGTTGCCTGGCCACGTGGTATTAGTATATTACCTGGCCAGTGCAGCAGTACTGTGAAGCCAGACTCGGTATACCGAATGTGTTGCCTGGCCACGTGGTATTAGTATATTACCTGGTCAGTGCAGCAGTACTGTGAAGCCAGACTCGGTATACCGAATGCGTTGCCTGGCCACGTGGTATTAGTATATTACCTGGTCAGTGCAGCAGTACTGTGAAGCCAGACTCGGTATACCGAATGCGTTGCCTGGCGACGTGGTATTAGTATATTACCTGGCCAGTGCAGCAGTACTGTGAAGCCAGACTCGGTATACCGAATGCGTTGCCTGGCGACGTGGTATTAGTAAATTACTTGGCCAGTGCAGCAGTACTATGAAGCCAGAATTGTATACCGAATGTGTTGCCTGGCGACGGGGTATTAGCATATTACCTGGTCAGTGCAGCAGTACTGTGAAGCCAGAATCGGTATACCGAATGTGTTGCCTGGCGACGGGGTATTAGTATATTACCTGGCCAGTGCAGCAGTACTGTGAAGCCAGACTCGGTATACCGAATGCGTTGCCTGGCGACGTGGTATTAGTATATTACCTGGCCAGTGCAGCAGTACTGTGAAGCCAGACTCGGTATACCGAATGCGTTGCCTGGCGACGTGGTATTAGTATATTACCTGGTCAGTGCAGCAGTACTGTGAAGCCAGACTCGGTATACCGAATGCGTTGCCTGGCGACGTGGTATTAGTATATTACCTGGCCAGTGCAGCAGTACTGTGAAGCCAGACTCGGTATACCGAATGCGTTGCCTGGCGACGTGGTATTAGTAAATTACTTGGCCAGTGCAGCAGTACTATGAAGCCAGAATTGTATACCGAATGTGTTGCCTGGCGACGGGGTATTAGCATATTACCTGGTCAGTGCAGCAGTACTGTGAAGCCAGAATCGGTATACCGAATGTGTTGCCTGGCGACGGGGTATTAGTATATTACCTGGTCAGTGCAGCAGTACTGTGAAGCCAGAATCGGTATACCGAATGTGTTGCCTGGCGACGGGGTATTAGCATATTACCTGGTCAGTGCAGCAGTACTGTGAAGCCAGAATCGGTATACCGAATGTGTTGCCTGGCGACGGGGTATTAGTAAATTACTTGGCCAGTGCAGCAGTACTGTGAAGCCAGAATCGGTATACCGAATGCGTTGCCTGGCGACGTGGTAATAGTATATTACCTGGTCAGTGCAGCAGTACTGTGAAGCCAGAATCGGTATACCGAATGTGTTGCCTGGCGACGGGGTATTAGCATATTACCTGGTCAGTGCAGCAGTACTGTGAAGCCAGAATCGGTATACCGAATGTGTTGCCTGGCGACGGGGTATTAGCATATTACCTGGTCAGTGCAGCAGTACTGTGAAGCCAGAATCGGTATACCGAATGTGTTGCCTGGCGACGGGGTATTAGTATATTACCTACACCAGTGAAGCCACAATCTGTATATCGAATGCGTTGCCCGGCCATGGGGTATTATAGTATATTACCTACATCAGGAAGCCACAATCGGTATATCGAATGCGTTGCCCGGCCATGGGGTATTAGTATATTACCTACATCAGGAAGCCACAATCGGTATATCGAATGCATTGCCCGGCCATGGGGTATTAGTAAATTAACTAATAGCAGTCAGTGTAGCAGTATCATGACTCCAAACTCAGTTTACCGAATGCTTTTCCTAGCCATGTGGTATTTAGTAAATTACCTGGTCACCGGAGTAGTCCTGTGAATCCATAATTGATATACCGAAGCGTTGCCTGGCGACGGGGTATTAGTAAATTACTTGGCCAGTGCAGCAGTACTATGAAGCCAGAATTGTATACCGAATGCGTTGCCTGGCGACGTGGTATTAGTATATTACCTGGTCAGTGCAGCAGTACTGTGAAGCCAGAATCGGTATACCGAATGTGTTGCCTGGCGACGGGGTATTAGTATATTACCTACATCAGTGAAGCCACAATCTGTATATCGAATGCGTTGCCCGGCCATGGGGTATTATAGTATATTACCTACATCAGGAAGCCACAATCGGTATATCGAATGCATTGCCCGGCCATGGGGTATTAGTAAATTAACTAATAGCAGTCAGTGTAGCAGTATCATGACTCCAAACTCAGTTTACCGAATGCTTTTCCTAGCCATGTGGTATTTAGTAAATTACCTGGTCACCGGAGCAGTCCTGTGAATCCATAATTGATATACCGAAGCGTTGCCTGGCGACGGGGTATTAGTAAATTACTTGGCCAGTGCAGCAGTACTATGAAGCCAGACTCGGTATACCGAATGCGTTGCCTGGCGACGTGGTGTTAGTATATTACCTGGTCAGTGCAGCAGTACTGTGAAGCCAGAATCGGTATACCGAATGTGTTGCCTGGCGACGGGGTATTAGCATATTACCTGGTCAGTGCAGCAGTACTGTGAAGCCAGAATCGGTATACCGAATGTGTTGCCTGGCGACGGGGTATTAGTAAATTACTTGGCCAGTGCAGCAGTACTGTGAAGCCAGAATCGGTATACCGAATGCGTTGCCTGGCGACGTGGTATTAGTATATTACCTGGTCAGTGCAGCAGTACTGTGAAGCCAGAATCGGTATACCGAATGTGTTGCCTGGCGACGGGGTATTAGCATATTACCTGGTCAGTGCAGCAGTACTGTGAAGCCAGAATCGGTATACCGAATGTGTTGCCTGGCGACGGGGTATTAGTAAATTACTTGGCCAGTGCAGCAGTACTATGAAGCCAGAATTGTATACCGAATGCGTTGCCCGGCCTGGCCACGGGGTATTAGTAAATTACTTGGCCAGTGCAGCAGTACTATGAAGCCAGAATTGTATACCGAATGCGTTGCCCGGCCTGGCCACGGGGTATTAGTATATTATCGATATATCAAATGCGTTGCCCGACCTGGCCACTGGGTGTGTGTATATTACCTGGTCAGCGCAGCAGTACCATGCTGCTAGAATCGGTATACCGAATATATTCCCTGGCCAAGGTATATCGGAAGCATCGGCGCTGTGGAACAGGTGGAAGGCTTCGTCTGTTGGCACTCCACAATTTGATGTGTTGTCAGTGTCTTTCGGGATGGCGAGAGGATACTTGTCGTATAGAGCTTTTATTCCACCAACTTTGTAAAAACCTGGAAATAGAAATAATGTGTTCTCTGACATTATCAAGGTTTAGATCCGACTGCATGTATACGTAGCATGTTCAAGAATATATATGATTATTGAGTAGTTAAACGGCTATACTCCTTTCCTTAATAATGACCATGTAACATTTAAAGATACATAATCATATTTAACGCCCCTAATGCACAATTAGGCTTCGGCGGTAAAACATATTGGAATTGAGTCGTGCAACCCACCCAATAGATTTCGATATTTGAAGTCTGTTATTTTTCGCCTCCTGGAATATTTGGCGGCCTGGCAAATGTCAGCTGACTTCTTGCAGAAAATAGTACAGACATGCGCGCACGCCGTTATGAGAAGTCACGCAAGGGCGCGGCTCCATGTGCGATCAGTGGTGACCAGTTAATTTCGAAATAGAAGTCGGTGAAAAGTATCGCCATCAATACGGTATGTTGTGATAGTTGACGTGCGGATACATGCATTTTACTTATTTACGAATCGATAGTCATGTTTTATTCATACAAATAGACATGTTATATATGGCACCATGCTGGTTACACGTGGAAATACTATGTGTTTACATTCGTGACAACACTTGTTGGGGAATTCCAATTTGAATTAGGAATCACCATAGATTTAAGTTATAGACCACACTCGCTCACCTCCAAACTGTCAAGAAACCTCATTATTGTAGGAATTTTACGACTAAATCGGCTTTTGATAAAATTCCGTTGTTGTAACCTGTTGTAACTGGATGATACTGGGACAATCGAATCCTATTATGTATCTTTAACATTCGTATTGCAGAAAAGGTCAGGTGATTCTACGGGCTGAAGAAAGGGTCAGGTGATTCTACGGGCTGATGGCTGCAGAAATGGTCAGGTGATTATACGGGCTGATGGCTGCAGAAAGGGTCAGGTGATTCTGCGGGCTGATGGCTGCATAAATGGTTAGGTGATGCTACGGGCTGATGGCTGCAGAAATGGTTAGGTGATTATACGGGCTGGTGGCTCAATTGGGTAAGCGCAAGTATAATTCTCACCAATCGCCAACAACTCTCTGAGTTTAAACTTCACGGCACATTGATTGACTCTATTCTACCAACAAATCGCTGAATGTACTTACTCACTACTGTCACTATCATCGCACCGATCACCATGACAACCGTTTGGAGAGTATCAGTGTAAATTACTGCTTTCAGCCCACCTGAAATAGACGAAAGTTCAAATTCCGTTGCACAGACGTGCATGTCTATCGACTTAAAGGGTACTGTACGCCATTTTCATTAAATTTCCGGTGACAACAACGATCTAATATCGATAATATATAGAAACATAAGTAATTTGAGTCGAAGATGTATTCTGTAAACGCTCAGGTTAATAGGCTATCTTAAAATTTAATAATTTAAAAGTTAATAATTTGTTATAAATTGAATTTATGACTGGAGCCATAAAATGGCGTCAATTAAATTACGAATTACCGTAATCAAAAATAGTAATTGAGGGATACTGGATTTTTAAACCGATCGCACACACGATTGCTTAAAATATTATGATGATACGGGGAGAACACTCAAGCCACTCACTGACTAGCGACGATACAATAACTTAAATGATTATATGGGACTAGTATGCATATAATATAACTTTTATTTGATTCATTTGGTTGAAAACTTTACAAAAATTACTCGACAACGACAATTTGTATTTTTGCATTCCGGTAAATTTGTCATCCGTAACATGACTTCGTACTCAACAGACTTTCAAATAATGGAAAAATTGTTACCTTATTCTCCGACTCGGAGACTATAGAAACCAACAACAACATGTGGCGTACAGTACCCCTTTAAGCATATGATTTGAATGCGGTTTTTGTGGATTTAAACTATGGAAGTGCTCAACCCATGAGGTTATAGTCACGAGCAACTGCGTAGGCAGGCCTCTATAATGATGGGTTTTTTTAAAGGAATATTCAAGATACTCACCTTATATACGGATTAAATATGTGTTGTGTTGTTTTACCGAAGGAAGCGGTCAAGAAATGTTTTATCTACAGTCACCTATACTACGGTGCAGAATGCTGTTATTTTTTATTCCGAGAGGAAGGAACGTAATTGATCTTTAACCTGCTATGGAATGTTTGCTCTAATATCCTACTATGGTTTAGACGGTTGATGTAATGTTACACCGGGGAAGGGGCATATTCGCTCTACTCGTATATTACAGTTTAGACGTTTGCTATAATATGATACGTCGAGGAAAGGTGTATTAGCTCTATTCACCTACTACGGTTTAGACGGTTGCTATAATGTTGCACAGAAGAAAGGCACATTAGATACTCACCTACTACGGTTTAGACGGATGCAATACTGTTACATCGAGGAAAGGCATATGCTCTCTACTCACCTATTACAGTTAGATGGTTGTTATACTGTTACATCGAGGAAAGTCATATTAGTTTCACTCACCTACTACGGTGTAGACGGCTGTTATACAGAGAATCACAATAATGGAAATGTAAAGGTTCCAGTCCATGGCCTGCTGTATGAAAATAGCTCCCGCGAACAAATCGGCCTGTAAACAATTGGGACATTATATTTATGAATCGAACACATCGGAGTGGTGGCTCTGAAGACAACGGTGCTTCTGCATGTGAGCAGGAGTGTTATCTTCTGCTGTCCGTGCCATGGAGTTTTGCATTACGGCTCGTCGGCGAAATTCAACCAGAGAGATCACTAGCTCTTTTGGTCTGCATAAAAAGGCATTCTGTTCCAATTTAAAATTCACATCGCGCATATTTTGAAGATATTTTTATCTCATGATAATCAATTCTCGAACATCGAAACATTTAGAAATATACATGATAATGAACCTCCTGTAATATTTATATTTGAATTTAAGATGGTTGGCCAATGTCATAAGCCCCAGAAATCTCATTTGCATTTGATTATTAAACAGTAAATTATGTCTTGAATTGTTTAAACACATTGTTATTTCATGCCAAGACACACGAGGAATTTGTGGCAATATTTAAGGGACAGAAAGCAATTAATAATTTGCATAGAAGTACAAGTATCTTGAAATAAAATATGTGTGCCAGTGTGACCTCCCAATGTTTGTTTGAACGTATTTATTGTGACCCACATATTGACATAGAATAACACATAATTGTATACACAATGGGGATCGGAGCACAAGTTACCAAACTTAGTGAGGCTCCCCTCTACCCTGGCATTCAGCTGCTAGTGAGTAAAATCAGGAATATGGTGAGAGCATTTGTTTGTTATTTGTATGGGGGACGGTGTCGCGGGTGATCGCGGGTGGCTACACGAGTACACGTAGGGACACCGTCACCCAGTCAAATCATGCAGTTTGTTGTTGTTGTGTTCTGGCTGTGACAGTGGGCGAAGTCTGACATCGATGGGAAACTTACAGTTATTACTAAAATCGATCTGTGGATATGATGAATGACTGTACAGTTTCCAATAATCGCCTATTCGAGGTATCGCTGCTGTGCGGTATGTCAAAAAGAATATCTTTGGTACCGGTGATGGTCACTTTATGCTCGCCAAATGTGCATGCGTGAAAGTATAGAAATTCAACAAAAACAGCATTATTATATGTACAGTAATGCCCTAAATAATCGACTCTTTAACCACAGCAGAATTATGGGTAACTTTTCAGGATTTAGTCGGAAATATGGCTTGTTGCCATTCATCGGAATTCCGATGAATGGCAACAAGCCATATTTCCGATTAAATCCTGAAAAGTTACCCATAATTCTGCTGTGGTTAAGGAGTCGATTTTGTAGGGCATTACTGTAAGTTCACTTACTGATATTTTGGTGAATATGTAAAGTAACAGGGCCAGCAAAGACATGTATATTTGCAAACGTTGGCCACCGAACCTCTTTTTCAGATATTCTGGTAGAGTGTATACCTGTAATTACATGTACGTATATGAAAGCAAAATATGTCGACAAGACCACTAACAAATTTAGCCACATCTATAATGATTTGACAATTGTTCCCAAATGCGTCTCTAAAGCCAAACAAAATTTACATTCGCTAATAGTCGCTGTCGCTCTGTGGTGATTTGAAGCACCCTTGTTACATCCTGCTCCGGTTCAGAAGATTTCAATCGATTGGTGAATGTGTTAAATTGTGTTATATGCCATATAAAGTCGTACCCAATACTCATAGTATTTAGTGTTTAACACCAATTGAAGAGTGCTTCTGTTATATGGCAAAAATAAAAAGCGTGTATCTAGCTTCTGTGCGAAACATATAAACCTTGCTATATCTATACTAAATGAATTTTCCCACAGTTACACTGGAAATGTCTATTATTCATCTGGAGGGGTGTTCATGAAATAGAATTAAGCAGACGACAAATAATAGAAAATACAGAAGGAATCCTATTAATTTGTGGGAAATGTTCAGAAAATAAGTTCAACAAACGACCAAAGGGATAACTACTCATCAATGAGTATTTCGTATAGAAAGGGTTAAAACAGACGTAACATGCCACATCCACATTAAAGGGGTACTGTACACTAACTCCGGCCATTTATGTGACCATCTCCTTTTATACTCAACATAGCATATGCAACAAATGAATGAATTTGAGCCATGGATTAGTGCAAAATACACTTATGTGCTCTATGAATCATGCAAACAACAGGATAATTATAGTGAAAATAAATGTATGACTGCAGCCATTTATTCATTTTCATTATAATTAACACATTGTTTGCATCATTCATAGAACACAAGAGTGTATTTTTGTACTAATCCATGTGTCAAATTCATTCATTTATTGCCTATATTCTGTTGAGTATAAAAGGAGATGATCCCATAAATGGCCAGATTTAGTGTACAGTACCCCATTTAAATATCCGAAATTTAATAACATAACTGTGTTCTTCTCTCGAAATGTGTCCACATGTAATATAATCAAATTTCGAAGTAACTCACTATAGGGGGGGGGGGGGTAAATTAAACTCACCTGACTGGCGATATAAACAGGTAAGAAATATCAGGTCATTTAAATTAAACTCACCTGACTGGCGATATACAGGTAAATTAAACTCACCTGACTGGCGATATAAACAGGTAAGAATTGCCAGGTCATTTAAATAAAACTCACCTGACTGGCGATATACAGGTAAATTAAACTCACATGACTGTCGATATAAACAGGTAAGAATTGCCAGGCCATTTAAATTAAACCCACCTGACTGGCGATATAAACAGGTAAATTAAACTCACCTGACTGGCGATATACTGGTAAATTAAACTCACCTGACTGGCGATATAAACAGGTAAGAATTACCAGGCCATTTAAATAAAACTCACCTGACTGGCGATATACAGGTAAATTAAACTCACTGACTGGCGATATAAACAGGTAAGAATTACCAGGCCATTTAAATAAAACTCACCTGACTAGCGATATACAGGTAAATTAAACTCACCTGACTGGCGATATAAACAGGTAAGAATTACCAGGCCATTTTATTTAAACTCACCTGACTGGTGATATACAGGTAAATTAAACTCACCTGACTGGCGATATAAACAGGTAAGAATTACCAGGCCATTTAAATAAAACTCACCTGACTGGCGATATACAGGTAAATTAAACTCACCTGACTGGCGATATAAACAGGTAAGAATTACCAGGCCATTTAAATTAAACTCACCTGACTGGTGATATGCAGGTAAATTAAACTCACATGACTGGCGATATAAACAGGTAAGAATTGCCAGGCCATTTAAATTAAACTCACCTGACTGGCGATATAAACAGGTAAATCAAACTCACCTGACTGGCGATATAAACAGGTAAGAAATACCAGGTCATCAGTAACAGCCCTAACAAACCCTGAAATATTGTAGAAACAGTTAACAACATGTGACTAAAAAATTTAATAGTATAGAAAGTACTGTTGGCGGTATATATCAGATCAATTTCCCAGGAAATTTAAGGGTCAGACATGGTCAGACGCACGGTTTGCCAAAAATGTCCTGATATTTTAAAATCGATTTTCTCAAATTCTGTCAGGAATTCTTTGTGAAATTTGGTACATCCGATTATTGTAACACAATATTTAAGAACCACCGACCCATTGAATATTATTACCTCATTTACTTTACTTTTATGGCATGAAAAATATTTGAAATTTGAATGTTTTCCGGTTCCAAGAACTTCTGTAAAATAATTTTGTCTTCAAAAGTGCAGTCAATATGTCCATAATATCATATTTGAAGATCATGAGAGGAGACTTGATTTTTATTGATTCGTGAAATTTAATGATTATTTTCAATTAGAAAGGCAACTACTCGTGCATAACTCACTTTCCACTGTTGAGAGTGTTCATGTCATGCCTGTATTTATAGATCAATCAAACATTCGGCTGAGATGAGTTGTGGGTCATGGGCTCATAACCAAGTTTACGTTGACCACCATATCGCTTAGCATTGTTGCCTAATTCCAGTTGATTGATATCAGCTTGACTGGGACACACTGCATATCAACATTTGATATCATTGGGCTGGAATATTTGTGACTGCTTCAGTTTTCAATAATATATGGGTGTATGATGCTATATAATTCAATTAAAAATCGAACCCACCAATATGGTGCAAATGAAGCCTCCTATCATAGAGCCAAGATAAGGGGCAAAAAAAAAGAATATAATATTTTCAACCTCTCAAATGTATTAAAATCCATTTTTTTGTATCGTCTCTTAATAATTGCTCACATTCTATATACAATGAAAATGATGATATGTGAAATTCAAGATGTTTCGCCAGAGAAAGTCTTTGTTTAAAATATCTTGCCATTTTTGGCTGGATTTATGTAGACGTGCGTCTTCCACTTATTCTGATTCTGAACCTTGATTTATATGCATGCACAATGTGAATACTCAGGTGGTGTCACGCCCCTTTGTAGTCCTTTTAAAAAAATACTTTTTCGGTTATCATTCTGTTAATCAGGGGCTAATTTGACATGACAAGCATTCACATATCAACTTCATCGCATACACCGTGCTCACTGTACTGAAAAATAGAGTAATATCTAGTTAGTGGGACTATTTGTCTTAGTGTTGTACAGTTTGTTAGATTATTATCTATGTTCTTCGTCACATATTTTATTAAGTGGTATTCAGTGTTCATCCCTCTCTGTTAAAGACCCACTAAATTTTCGAGTCACCGATTATTTTTTATAGTGCCTTGATATACGGTTTTAATAACAATCTATACCATAAAAATATGATTAAAATACTATAATTCATCACCATTTGGAACGTCTGTGTATCAGAAGGTGCCGATAGAGTAATAGAAACATAGCTGAAATCCTAAAATCATTTCCCCCGTTATGGCTCCCGGAATGCAACACAATTCAAACAAAAGTTTATTTTCATTGGAAGGGGACTAACTCTATATCTAAATATATAGAGTTATTTCCCTTCCATTGAAAATAGTAGACTTTGTGCAGACACTTCTGATTTCAGCACAGAACAGACGTCGGTTTCTCAGCAAAAACAACTTGTTCACAGTTTATTACATCGAATAAGTTGAAATACAATGTTTTGGAGCTTCCTCTGTCAAATGGTATATATTTTATATAATGTGATCTGGGGGTTCGAAAATTAAGTGAGCCTTTAACCGACATTCAGTATTCACTCTGTTAATTTGTTTTCAGAAATTTCAGGGGGGGGGGGGGGTGACACACTATATTCTTGTCACTTTGACTCACGTATGAATAAATGAAACATTTGTCTATAAATTCCTATAAATATCTACTCTGGTTAACTGAATATATGCAACAAATTAACTAATTTGAGTCGAGGATGACTGGAAAATACCCTGATATATGTGTATAACGGACTAACATGTAAACTATATAGTCTTTGGTGATTTAGCTCTCATCCTTGACATTGATTATAAGGCCAAAAAAAGAAAGTATGTTTCCGCTAACGGTGTGAAAAATTTAGGGTAGGTAGGGAATTTTTATTTTTTTATTTAATTTTATTTTTTAATCCAGCTGCAGAAATATTGAACTACCTTGACCGAAGTGTGACATAAAATGCCAACTCATGTTGTGGGGAAAGTATTACTCGAACAACACAGTGGAAATATACATTAAGATTGAATAAAAGATCAAACTTGGTTTATGCTTAAGTGTGTGATTTGTTATTCACATACCGCTTTTTCATAATTTTGGCTATATTACTTGGTATTAAATTGATGTCACTAACGTATTATGAGAATTTTACCCATAATACCACAATTACACCGGTACTTGTATTGTGATGGCTACACCCCATTGTCTGGAGGTAGCCAGTACATGTAAATCCAACCTACTAGTAGCATGGCTGGTGTTTGGAAACAGTAGCCATATTCCTACAATGTGTGGTGATAAGCTCTATATATATATACTGATACACACCCACCATGTCTGTTGATAGTTCCCAAAACAAGGCTTAATGCAGGCCTGAGATCTACTCTCAGGAAATTAAAATCGCAAAATGATGCCCATCAATCCATCAATCCACAACTGGAGTTTTAACTGTTGAGGTCCAGCTGTCACTTCATGGTCACTTTACACAGGGATATGTTAGAAACCATGTGTTTTGCACACTAATGAAGTTAAATGAACATCATTATGTATGTGCATTGGTGGTGAAAATGTTTTTTATTTTTTTTTTTTTTTATAGAAATTTTCGGCCTTTTCTCAAAATATCAATAAAAAGATTAGGGTCGGCCGGTTATTTTTAGGGTCGATCGATGTGCGGAAACATAGTATCTTTTTTCTTTGGCCTAATTATCAGTAATTACGAGATGGCTTTTAGGTTCAGCCATCATATAAGTCATATTTACAACATTTGACCACCCCGTATCCCCATTAACATATAGCATGTCCATATACTCACATGTATCTCGAAACTAACGAACGTGATTCCATTGGCCGCCCCGCTTCCAGCCAATCCAACGAAGTGGCCACTCCCAATGTTACTGGAAAACAATGACGCGCCAACCTGCAACAGCGTTCAATATTCGTGTGAGGATGGGATAGACTGATCTATTTATTTCCAATAAACATTCTCCTTATAGCCTCAATTCTAATAATGGCCAACCGATGCGCAAGTTTCATGCAGAGTTCAGTCCCCTACGCAGGACTTACCGCTGACCGCAATTACACGGAATGTGAAGAAATGTCGCATTTATTTATTTGAGGCTTTTGTAGGTTACAATTCATTCTGCATCATTCTGAGAAACTGAACTGTCCATATTCATTTGAAAGTGGTCCAGATCAAGCCAGAGCGAATTGTAACTGGCAAAACACTTCAATAAAAAATATTAGATTTAATTAAGAAAATACACATGCCGGCGGCGTTCAGACATTGTGTATCGAGGGGACTGAACTCTGTTTTGCAGCTTAACTGCTGCGATAATGAAGGTTAGCACTAGTTCTGCCAATTTAGCCATGGCGTTGAATATGACAAACATTTAACTGATATGCTGCTGTTGTATTCCTCATATTATATTTTCATAGACTTTTTAAAACGTAATTCCGAATAATGACACAAGCCAGGTTTGATTGATAACTTCAAACGTCAGGCGCTTTTTTTATGCAGCTGTCCGCTGCACGTCGTTTACAACTAGATCATGTTAACAGTTATCGCTAACTATAATAACTCTAACTGTTTTCTTATTATTATTTTGTATATTTATTTCAGGCTTCATCCCATCATTTACAAACATACAACTCGCACAATATAATCTTTGATAACCTATGAACTTTCTATAATTATGCATTGTTAAAATATACTGTCAGCTTAGTGAAATAACGTTTAGTGCAATTAACCCAGAAATGTGCACAATATAAAAAATAAGACATTGAACGTCGCATTCGTTCTCAAAAGTAAACTTACCGCGAACCACAATATATCCCTCCCGGCCAGAAAGTACCCCTGTACACTCCCGCGATCTGTTTTTCTCGTACCCTGTAAAATAACGATACCTCATTTGCACTACGGCTTACATAACATGTTGGCTAATTGCATTGGAAATTTTAGCCAATTCGTTGAATATTGATATAAGTATATGCTAGAATACGCATGACGACATACTACTCATAACATGGATATAGCACGACATGTATACGCTAAACAATACCGCAAATAAGTCTTTGGTTGAGTACCAACTAGCAGACCGCCTGCCGTCTTGGTAGCCATCTTGATTAATTTTTCTAAATCTCCCCTTCCAACTATTACACCGGGTGTAAGTTAGAGCGACTATGTTTCATATATTCATCCTTATAATAGCTGTGTTACGTTTGCTGCAATAGTATGACCTTACGTTTGTTTCTATCTTCGATCAGATTCAGCAATTTTTTCTGCAACTAAAAAAAACATTCCTGCTTGTTTTTTTAGTGTTTTGGCAATGAGTTGGGCTTCAAAACCACTTTGAATGAGAGAAATAATGTAATTCTAACTGGTAAACTGACTGCAGGCAGTTATCGTGTTGTATTTTGTTGCAAATTTTGAAATCCAAGATGGCCGCTGGCAGCCATGTTTTTTTGGCCGAATGACCTCAAAATGACTCATTCCTATTTACATGTCCATGTTAACATCCATGATAAATAGTATGCACAGAAATTCTTATACAGCTGTTTACAGTGAATTCCCCCCCCCCCCCCGCAAATCTCTGTTTTAGTGTTAAAAGGGGGGTGGGTTGCAAAAAATGGTCGGAAAAAACTGCCGAATACGGAAAAAAATTTGGCGGTGGGGGTGCATGGGTGGGTACAAAAAATGATCGAAAGGGAAAAAATGCCATACGTGCCTGAAATTTTTTTCCGACCGTCTTGGATATCTCGAAAGTTCAAAGGATTACAAACAGGCGACTATCATATTTGGATTCGTTCAGCTCCAACAGTTTCTGTTACCTCATAAATCAACAACTAATTCAAAAGGTTTTAACAACAACATGTTATTCCGTTTTGATATCAGGCTATATATGAAGATATATATGGGGTGGCATCCTTCTATTTATACCAGATTTATTGCGCCCACCCTACCGCACCGTTTGTTTGGTCACAGAGGGGTGCGGTTTTCGGTTTTTATATCTAATTTTGGGGTGGGCCACCCTACCGCACCGTTTATTTGGTCAATATCGGTTCATAAATACCAAAACGGCTATGATTGCCACTTTGGCCACC
The DNA here is from genome assembly GCA_032622095.1 of Siphonodentalium dalli. Lineage (NCBI taxonomy): Eukaryota > Metazoa > Mollusca > Scaphopoda > Gadilida > Siphonodentaliidae > Siphonodentalium > Siphonodentalium dalli. The sequence goes on from CP136063.1 coordinate 279,559,660, forward strand.
TACTGTGGCAACCGTATGGGATAGAGGGGTGCGGTTTTCGGTTTTTATATCTAATTTTGGGGTGGGCCACGCTACCGCACCGTTTATTTGGTCAAAATCGGTTCATAAATACCAAAACGGCTATGGTTGCCACTTTGGCCACCTACTGTGGCAACCGTATGGGATAGAGGGGTGCGGTTTTCGGTTTTTATATCTAATTTTGGGGTGGGCCACCCTACCGCACGTTTCATTTGGTCAAAATCGGTTCATAAATACCAAAATGGATATGGTTGCCACTTTGGCCATCTACTGTGGCAACCGTATGGGCTAGAGGCGTGCGGTTTTCGGTTTTTAGATCTAATTTTGGGGTGGGGCACCCTACCGCACCTTTTATTTTGTCAAAATCGGTTCATAAATACCAAAACGGCTATGGTTGCCACTTTGGCCACCTACTGTGGCAACCGTATGGGCTAGAGGCGTGCGGTTTTCGGTTTTTATATCTAATTTTGGGGTGGGCCACCCTACCGCACCGTTTATTTGGTCAAAATCGGTTCATAAATACCAAAACGGCTACGGTTGCCACTTTGGCCACCTACTGTGGCAACCGTATGGGATAGAGGGGTGCGGTTTTCGGTTTTTATATCTAATGTTGGGGTGGGCCACCCTACCGCACCTTTTATTTGGTCAAAATCGGTTCATAAATACCAAAACGGCTATGGTTGCCACTTTGGCCACCTACTGTGGCAACCGTATGGGCTAGAGGCGTGCGGTTTTCGGTTTTTATATCTAATTTTGGGGTGGGCCACCCTACCGCACCGTTTATTTGGTCAATATATAATGTTTCCGAATAAGGAATAAGGAACTGGGAATAAGTAGCCGATGTCACCGTAGTATCAATCAATCGTTACCAAAATAAATAGACAGGTGGGGTGTGTGTCATCATAAACCTGCATATAAAACATGAACACGATCCGATAAAGATACTTGAGTTATCGCATCTGATAGAACATGTCTATTTGTGGAATGAAGTGATATTTTGTGAATATATTGTGATATCATTAAATCATTTTATAACATCAAATCTAATTACTGATATCACTAAATGCTTACTTATTTTGTGATATCATATTCGATTTTGTGATATCACAAAATCGAATATATGATATCACAAAATAAGTAAGCATTTCGTGATACAAAATGAATTTATGATACCACTAACCCATTTTGTGATATCTTAAAATCATTCTGTGATATCACTAATTCCCCAACATATTTTATGATATCATAAAATCGAATTATTGACATCGGTAAATGCTTACTATTTTGTAATATCAATAATTCGATTTTGTGATATTAAAAAATTCATTATGGTATCACAAATTGGAATTAGTGATATCTTAAAATAATTTTTTTATATCATTAATTATTTAACGATATCATATATTCGATATTGTAATACCATATATTCATTTATTGATATCATAATATTAATTATTGATATCACTAAATAGGATATAAATAGAAGAACGGCGCCCCGTGGATCCGTGAATTAGTGATCATAAAATCGTAAAAGTGATGTGATATATCATAAAATAACTGGTATTTATTTAAATAACAAAATTAATATATGATATCGCTAATTCGAATTGGTGATATCATAAAATGAATTTAAGATATCATAAAATAGTATATATGATATCACAAAATAGAAAGCATTTAGTGACATCAATAATTCGATTTTGTGATATCATAAATTCAGTTTATGTTATCAGTAAATTTTTATGATATCACTAAATGCATTTTAATAAATAGTCTTTTCATCCGAATCATTGATAATCACAAAATGAATATATGAATCACAAATTCGAATAAATGATATCACAAAATTAATATATGATATCATAATATGTGTTATAAGTTACTATATAAATGCTCACAATGTTATGGTATCATATTTTCGATTTAATGATATCATATATTCATTTTGTGATATTACAAAATTAATTATTGATATCACAAATAGGTAATAAATAGAAGAACAGATCCCTATAAAATCATATGTATGACGGTGCATTCGGTAACAAAATCATGTGATAATAATATACTTACCCATATTCCCACTGCTAAGCATATAGCAAAATACACAAGAATAACGACAGTATCAATGGTCCCCACCGCCGCCTTGTTGTGAGTGATACCCTGGTCTGTAGAATTTATAACGGTGGACATGGTCTCCAATTAAATATGATGGTGCATGCATGCACGTAGTCTATTGCATGTGCTAACAATCCGATGGTATTCAACTTAATGACGGCAGCGCACTCTGCAAATTCCGGTCTTCTGTGTCTACTAAATATGATTATTCACATATACAACCCGTTGCTAATTCCTTTATCTTGACTTTACAAAGGTGAATGACTTTACAAAGGTGAATCGACGTTATGCATATATCAACTGATTCTCAATCCTTTCCAGTGTAAATAGTGCTCAAATAAGTACTAGTATACAGTATACATAAATGCAGACCACATGATGTCAAGCGAGCTGTACATTAAAAACAAGCAACTTATTTAAGTTAATTATGAAATATAATTTCTAACAATAAATAGACTCGCCCTTGTGACGCGGGGCAAAACCCGCCAATAAAAAAATCGCTCCGCTTGACTAACCACGGGGTATACCCTCTCATCGGGACATCCCATTATCACTTTTCATTCCTGACGATCAAATAAAGTCGCAAGCCTGATTATATCTATTTATAGAATTTTTGTCAACAATGACAATTTCAATTTCTCATTCCCTTAATAAACTTATTAAAGGTATGGAGATAAGGATATTTGTACAATATCTACATATATGCATGCGGTCAACATGGCTCATCTAGAACATTAACGTGATATTTGAAATACATACAGACTCTGATATAACATCGCTACAACATATATAACTGTATGAACTCGTTGCACCAAAGGATAATATACCTTCCTAATCTAATTAAATTCCTTTATATAATATGTCGTATTAATATACATAGTCGGCGTCGGCGATACAACTGTTTGTCTTTTGTATTTAGCAATTCGCGCATGACTGTTTGGCTTTTTTCTGAATTCTTTCGGCAGTATTCGGTTTCAAACAACATTAAATTTTTCACACTTAAAAAACGCTTGACGAAGAGCATAGCATGCAAATACGATTTTCGATATCAATATCTTCCCACCTGAATTGGGAGTTTGTGGTTGCACGTTCGCCGGAATTTGCATAATGTTACTCGGTCGTTTCCATTAATACAATCTAGATAGTCTTCAAAGTGGAAATTGTGCTTGTATATCCCCGTCTACATGTCTATTGTATGGAGCCCGGGAGGTGACATGGTAAATATATTTTATAATCCGTGCGCACGGATTAATAATTCGTGCGCACGAATTAATAAACCGTGCGCACGAATTACTAATCCGTGCGCACGAATTAGTAATCCGTGCGCACGGATTAACAACCCCCTTGCATTTCCCAAGGAATGTCAATGGGGATAAAGTGTCTTCGTTATATGTTGAACTGAACATAATACCATTGTTGACTAATAACCCGTCGTCGCCCTATGATGAGTTTTACCTGGCGAGCTCCTAACATGGCATGTTTGTGGTATATATATATATGGGTGTGGATAACAGGTGCGGTGGACCAAAAGCTATTGTTACAATGCCATATATACCTGCCATGTTGCACGGTGGAAAAATCATTGCACAACGATCCATATGAGTGATACTCGTACTCCCTGTGACCATAAGGCACCGCGGGTCACATCTATATTCCCGTACATGTAAAACCTGTTCAGTCCGGAACTGGCTTACACATAGGTCTATTATATTCAATTCAGCCCATGAAAGGCACTTTACCCCCCCCCCCCCTTTCCCTAATTGACCCTCATTCCATCTTCCACAAAAATAAATACTGATGCATGTCTTCACTATTTAGTCTTGCTGAAGATGGTATCCTACATATTACACTCCATTTCGGCCATTCCTGATATCATATCGGTATGGTGCAGTCGTCACTGCGCAACGATCCAGTATATGCATGTATACTTTAGAGTGAAATATACTGGCATACTATCCGTGAGCATCACATAGCATCCCGGTTTAGATATGTATACATGTACATGAATGTGCAGTCCGGAACTGGCTTACACACGAGCGGGGGCACACTAACTAGTCACCACGGTCCATATGGGCAAATACTCAAATCGTGAGCCCACGTGGACACCACAGCCTAATATAATTTGTAACTAAGTAAGCCCTATACTGGCATACGCGTACGGTCGCATACCCCCCAGGGAAGCATCCACGTATCAAACATACTTTCATGTATAATTTGTTGTTGCAACTGCGTTGTAAAGGAGCCCGCAGACGTGAGGCCATTTTGACTGAATTACCGATATGACAGTATTTATATATGTTAAACCGTGCGCACGGATTATTAATTCGTGCGCACGGATTAGTAATTCGTGCGCACGGTTTATTAATTCGTGCGCACGGATTACTATTTCGTGCGCACGGTTTACTATTTCGTGCGCACGGATTATTAATCCGTGCGCACGGATTATAAAATATATTTACCATGTCACCTCCCGGGCTCCATACTATTGTATTATTATCCAACATTTTTTCTGATAAGGCAAAAGCCGTCACGTGGTAATCCGTGAAAAAGTCATATTGGACTCCAGAAAGTCATATTTGACTCCCGAGTGTACAATATGACTTTTTTTATCGGGACTACCTGACGTCACAAGTAACTCTGCCAAATGAATCGGCGAAATTGTGATGCGCGGGCAATACTGGGTGGATTGGGCAGACGTTTTCACTTCCGTGTTTACTGTTCCAAATCATGCATTCTGATTATCGAATACAGGCCTTTAGAGTATCAAGTGCCGATAAATACCAAAAATAACCACAACAGTTTTATTCCAAAAATTTTGATAAACATATAGATGGATAATAAAAATGTAATTATTTACGCCACCGGTGTAATATGTTCTTGAAAATATAATAACACCTGGTCCAATGGGCGAGTGGATTATGGGTAATTAGGTAGTCTCGTACCTGACTCAATCGTACCGATAGTCACGTACAGGCTGAAATTGTAAACTTAACGCCACCGGTGTAATATGTTCTTGTCCAATGGGGGATTGGATTATGGGTAATTAGGTAGTCTCGTACCTGACTCAATCGTACCGATAGAGTCACGTACATTACTTTCCTTTGAAATTTCAACATGCGCCTCAGTCATTACATACCCACAGCACAGTCATGTGATGGGTTCTCTTCGCTTTCACATTTGGAATCGCCGTCATTACTTTCCTTTGCAATTTCATCACGCGCTTCAGTCAATGCATATCCCAAGAGATTCTGTCCTTTTTTGTTGTTGGTATGGGTACTAGGCTAGTAATTAGGTCGATGTAAAGGTAAAATGGGTCGCTTTAAAAGCTGTAGTCCGCTGAATAAAATAGTCCGACACAGATTAGCACATGTGCTGATATTGATATTACCACACCCTTTGGAAAGCATGCGATCGTGTGGTAATCAAAGATGGATTTCGACGAAATTTGATACTTAGGGGTACTTGTGTCCGGGGAGTGTTTTGGACGGGTCAAATCGTGACCCCGACCTGACCTTGACCTTTAAAACAATTGACAAGATCAAATCAGGTAAAACGGATGGATTTCGACGAAATTTTATACCTATGGCTACTTTTGTCCGGGGAGTGTTTTGGACGGGTCAAATCGTGACCCCGACCTGACCTTGACCTTCAAAATGGTCAATTCAAGGTCAAAAAGTATACCAATCTTAAAGGTACTCAATCCGATTAAGCACCCCTAAATTACTATTTCTTTGGCTTCGGTGGCAAAAAAATATTTGATTCGAGTCGAGGGGGAAGATGGATAACTCTAAAAGCAAGTGCTTATTATTGTTAACAATTAAGGCAGCATCTTACATAACCAATGAGCTGGTCTACAATCTTAATTTGCTCAGCTCCCAATAAGTGGGATTGACTATATAGAACCTAGCAAATATCGCGAATCTTATATACGAAGCCATGGAATCAGGAATCATTTTCATGTGATAAGTTATAAGCTAACTTATAGAGCTCTTTGATTCATACACTTTTTGCATGAGTCAATGCGACTTCGGTCGGCTTATCGTGACTGGATCGTGTCACAGTTACTGTGAGTATCCATGCTCCCGACTATGTGTCGGATTCTGATAACCAAAGCGTACAAGACTACAAGTAATGCCGACGAGACAAGACCAACTTGTACACTTTCGGATATAATATTTAGAAAAGACATGTAGTTCCAAATTAAAACCCATGCGAGCAGCAGGAGCTGCTTAAGCCAGTTTCCTGAAGATACTGAACATTTTCTTGAAGTGCCGTCACTTGATCCACTCCTTGGTGAAGCTAGTATACATGGATCTGGTATAAAAACAGCAAATAGGAATTTTATGAACTTTTCTTATCCTAGTCTAGTTTTACAACCATCTAATCGAATCGAAACTGGCATATAAAGGACAACAAGCCGCTAGAATGCAGTCGTTGGCCATACTTATTACCAGCCAAGCTACAAACAGAAAGTTTGGACGCGGAAGACGCTGTGGAGGTGGTTAAAGCTTGTTCCTAACATCATCCAAAAGTTTGGATCAAATAGGATGAGCATCAGCTTTTCACCGATTCCGTGTGGTTTGCATGAACAGGACGTGAATGGTCAGATGACGGAGTTACCACATTGAATGGTCAAATGGCGGAGTTACCACATTGAATGGTCAAATGGCGGAGTTACCATAGTGACTGACAGTAGACGGAATCTTTGGTTATTAAAATCTCGTCGTGAAAGAAAGAAACAAGTTTTGGAACTCCTGTCTGAGGTTCAGAAAGAGTCTCAGAAAAACAAATCTTATATATGAGAGGAAAGAGAACTCTACTTCAAATACTGGATGTAAACCGGATGTGAAGAAACCTCGTGCGTCCGGGTCAGTTCAAATGAAGAACAGAATCTGTTAACTCAGGGACGGAATAAAATAATTCACGCCAATCCAGAGGCAATTGCTCTGATAGCATGGCTAATATAGACCGGAAACTCGAATAGAGAGATTTTCGGCAAGGTCCAGACAACGGGATTATGCAAGTACATTCAAGCAATTTAGCAATTGGTGTGATAACCAACAGATTGATCCATACTCAGCCACTTTAAAAGAATCTGCTAATTTTTATCTTTTCTTTTTGACAACGGCTTGTCGTATTCCACTATAATAGGCTATAGGTCAATGTTATCGGCATGTTAAAGCCTGCTTTAAATAAAATTTATCTTATCTTCTCTTATAATCATCCAATTGGACAGTATAATTATTCAAATGTTGAGGGGCATTTTCAATGGAAGACCTCCGTCTTGCATTTTATTACCATCATGGAATCTTTCTCTCGCTCTTGAATGCTTGAAGACAACGCATTTTGAACCGATGGAGTAATTTTTGTTGAAGATGGTTACATCGAAGAGTTTTTTTCTGGTAGCGGTGACATCTTTTAAAAGATGCAGTTACATTCAAATTTTGCAGCTGGGGGCAGGCCATATCAACATACAGCGACGCTGGTAGAGCTTGGATTGGTATGCGTTTGGCCGAAGCGCAGGGCTGACTAGCCACCGTGAAAATTGCAGGAGCCAGGGCCGAGCACGCGACCGACAAGCAGTCATGAAAATTGCTTGAGTCAGCTTCCTAAAATAATTGTATGTAAACGCCAATAATTATCGCCGCTTTGTATAATTAACAGCGATATTTGAGTTTGACATTCAAATCATATATGGCGCGGTGTCAGGGATATCATAGAAGGATGCCAGGCGCATATTTATGTGGTTGGTGTTCTCTCCGACCTTTGCTGACATACTAAAGTAATCTGTTTTAGTAATCTACTATAGACACTCCCTCATTTTCAAACAATTGTCGCAAATATCCACTGAGACTAAAACCAGCCGGGACCCGATTGAATCTCTTCACACAAGAATGCGCACTAGCAAACACTTTATGAAAGTGAGGCAAATAACCCTCGCAGTACCACATTAATCGTCGGACATGCTTTCCGCCAATAGTATCTACTAGCAGGGTTATCCGGCGGTGCCCAAGTTAAAGTGACGTGAAATCCTCTGCTGTGGATATTTTGTGGGAATATAGAATAATCTGGTGGGAAAATAGAATACTCTTGCTCAATGTGTTACACGTATTCTCATAAATTGTATATCCAAAATGGCATCGCAAAACGGCATTCTTATACATGGATTATAAGTACTCTCATCTTGTCGGAGTGATTGTCATTTTGTTGATTAATTCGTCCCACCAATAAAGAAGTATTTATCTATTGACATCTGCGCGTACTTCCTATACGCTGTCATTTTTTTTAAATCGGACAGTGGACATAGTTGGAATTGACGTTCGTTTGTTTGTTTTTTAAATTGTTAAATATTTTTTATTGGGTTCAAAACTTAACATCACAAACACATTAGTTTTCAAAAATAGAAGATAATTGGATTTTACATTATAGAGATGTATAAATCAATATAGTCGGTTATACTAAGATTTTGAGGACACCTGGTTATCATATCTCCTTGAAGATGTTTGAAAGAAATGTCCAGGTGCTCAGAGCTGTTAATGGTGATATACTGGCTAATTGTTCTCAGTTAAAAAAATGTTGCTATATATCAGCTACATGTGCCCGACAGAGAGCGAGATATTAAGTTGTTTAATGAGTTGAGTATAATGAAGTCATGTACTACTGATTGTGTTTTCGTTTATCTCCTAAGAAACTATATTTGACTGCAACTGTGACCACTATTTTTGAACAGGCCTTCTATACATGTCCATCTCTCTTGACAAATTGTATCTTGGAAAATATCTTGAATGGGACCCAATTGCGTTATAATACATGAACCATTATAACATGCCATCTTCTGACGGTTCAAGGTCTCTCATTTTGCAATAAATGTATCTCTTAAATAGAATGATAAATATACTTTTAATGCGTCCTTCTATGTATCTGTTTTTGCTAGCTCACTATATGTATATGAATGCCCCGATTCCCGTCCCCATATATAAATATGACAGTTGGGAAGATATAGTTGTTCAAGTGACTTAATTCGGTCACTACTTGTTGAGGTTGTGAAATTTGAACACAATACAAATATTTAAGGGGAAGACGCACGTTTTGCATAAATCCAGCCAAAAATGGCAAGAGATTTTCAACAAAGAATTCCTCTGGATCTACCTGGTGAAAAATCTTGAATTTCACATATCATTATCTCCATTGTATATAAAATCTGAGCAATTATTAAGAGACGATACAAACATTGGACTTTAATAGATTTGAGAGGTTGAAAGTATTATTGTTGTGTCCCTTTCGCTACCAAGTACTGCTAGAATAACAAGAGGTGTGCACTCGAGTGCTAGAATACCCCCACCGTGGCAAATTCAACCCGCATTATCCGTAAACCCAACAAAAAAGATTTTTAACTTTAAAGAAAAATTCGGACTAATAATATCGATATGGTGTCACAAGAAGCTTGTACAGAAAAAATTATTCAAATTGGTTCATATTTGTTAAAGTTATTAAGTCGGACAGAATTTTCTAAGTCAAAATAAGTCGAAAATGAGGGGTAACTTAAAAAAAAAAGTCGGACCGAACCGCAATTAGCATCATGCGGAGAGGCAGTCCCAAGGAGATTGCATACAAAAAAATTATTGAAATCGGTTCATAGTTGTTTAAGTTATGAGGTCGGACGGACGGACACATGGACGGAGAAAGTGTGACGGACGGACGGACGGACCTACGGACGGACAGACGCAGTCAATCCAGTATACCCCCCCATGCCATTTTCTTCGAAAGTGGGGGTATAATTAATAATTTCACACAACACCCCAATCACCAAATATCTTATTGTCTTGGCTCTATGAGAGGAGGCTTCATTTGTATCATAATGTTAAGTTATATTTTAATTGCATAATACAGAATCATAGCCCAATATATAATGATGAAGAATAAAGCAGTCACAAATATTCCAGCCCAATGAAAACAAATGTTGACATGCAGTGTGGGCCACTCAAGCAGGGAGCAATCAACTGGAATTAGGCCACAGTGTTAAGACATACAATGGTCAGCTTTAACTTGGTTATAAACCCATAACCCAGAATTCTTCTCAGACCCATTTTTCGTTGATCAACAAGCATGACATGAACATTCTCAAATATAGAAAATTATTTGTGAGTAGTTCCCTTTCTAATTGAAAATAATTATTAAAGTAAGTCTCTCATGATCTCATGAATATGGATATATGAACTGCATTTTTGAAAAAAAAACTGTTTTATAGAAGTTCTTGGTACCGGCAAACAGGTTTGTTGGTATTTGGTAACTAAACAAATTCTTATCAAATTTAGTCACCCCCCCCCATCTCTCACGCAAATGGCAACAATTTTTCAACTTAAATCACACGATTAGATTCCTCGTATCATGGAGAAGAATGTGTATCAATTTGGTGCTAAAAATAGTTTCTTTTATAAATGTTTGTGCCCCTCTCCCTTCCGTGCACCCCGGAGTCGAACGACACCACATCATGGAGATGAGTATGTATAAGTTTGGTGAAAATATTTGACAAAAATATTTCATCAATTTTGCTGCCCTCCTTTCTGCCCCGGACAACAGCAGCGTCACTTTGGATAGTTTTAACCCGCACCATTATATTCCTCGTAAAAATTGCCTAGATCCATTCGGTGTCATCTAAATGGTCCCCCGCGCAAAGTTATATAGAACACAGATAGACATTCGTAAATATAGGAACTGTGGCAACTTTAACCCACATGATTTGATTCCATATATCATTGGAGAATGTGTATGAATATGGTGGAAATTTCCGATATTTAGAAGAACGTCCGTCAATTTGGTTAAAATCAGTGGTAAAAATAGTTTTATCAATTTTGGTGCCCTAGTCCCATTCAGTGCACCCATGATGCCACTTTTGACAATGTTAAGCCACACAATACAATTAGACTCCTGATATCATGGAGATAATTATGTATAAGTGTGGTGGCAATCGGTGACTAAACAAATACTTATCAGATTTAGAGACAACTCCCTCCCACAGCTCTCTTCAAACGGCACCAATTTGGCGTCATTAAATTACACGATTAGATACCTCTTATCACGGAGAAGAATGTGTATCAATTTGGTGGATATTGGTGCTAAAATAGTTTTAACAATTTTGGTGCAGCAGTCCCCTTCAGTGCACCCATGATGCCACTTTTGACAATGTTTAGCCACACAATACAATTAGACTCCTGATATCATGGAGATGATTATGTTTAAGTTTGGCAATACTCGGAGACTAAACAAATTCTTATCAAATTTAGAGCACCCCCCCCCCCCCCATCTCTCACCAAACGGCACCAATTTGGCATCTTTAAATCACACGATTTGATACCTCTTATCATGGAGAAGAATGTGGTGGTAATCATGGAGAAGAATTTGGTGGTAATCAGCGCTAAAATAGTTTTTATCAATTTTGATGCCCCAGTCCCCTTCAATCCACCACTGACGGCACTTTTGACAGTGTTAAGCCACACAATACAATTAGACTCCTGCTATCATGGAGATGATCATGTATAAGTTTGGTGGTAATCGGTGACTAAACAAATTCTTATCAGATTTAGTGCCCCCCGCAATTAGATTCCTAGTATCATGGACACGAATGTGCAACAATTTGGTGGGAATCTCAGGGAATCTGCGCTAAAAATATTTTGATCAAATATGGTTCCTCTCTCCCCTTCAATGCACCCCTGACTCGAACGGCGCTTTGACATTTTTAAACCACACCATTCGATTCCTCATATCATGATGATGGTTATGTATAAGTTTGGTGGAAATCGGCGACAAAATAAATTGCTGCCCCTCCCCTTTTCTGCCCCTGACAACAGCGTCACTTTAGAAAATTCTAACCCGCACCATTATCTTCCTCGTAAAAAGTTACCCCTGTTATACCCCTTTGGTGCCATCTAGATGATCCCCCGTAAAATTATGTAAAACACATACAGACAGTCGCAAATATAAAAGCATGCAGAGCGTCTTCTGTTGTGTGGTATAGTGATACACTGTCCATTATAAATCAGGGATTTTTCTGCCTATTTTGGGAATGGGTCCGGGTCCGTTCGAATTGGGAAAAATGTGTCTTTACAGACCAAAATTGGGAATTTTCCATGTTTTAGAAAAATTCAATTAATCACTGTTACACACAAGTAAATAGTACTAATATCGTAATTTTCGGTGTATAACGCGACTCAAACACAGGTAACTCAAAGATGAAGTAAAATCCCAGCCCATTGAGGTCCATTCCTCAGCCTCAGGTAAGAAAATTCACAGATAACAACGGAAGGATTCAAGCCATCCACCAAACTTCGACGGAAAAACGGTAATGAAACACCCAAGGATGGATAGGTATCTAGTTGTAATTCAATAAATAAAATAAAATAATTAATACCAAATCAAAGTGTCCGTGTTATCATTCCCATATTGAGCTACCAGTACGGTACTACAACATTGAAGAGACAATGAGACTATGGTAACCAACACGGGTGATTACCGCTCATCGAAGACATATTAAAACAAGACTGCAAAGACTGATAAGACTGGGACTCTGGAGACAACAACAGTCAGAACTTTTCATAATCACTTTAAAAGAAATAGCTCTAAACAGGATATGTGGCTAGAGAGACTTCACGTATATATAGATTGGTGAAAATCCACCTTGAAATTACCAAATGTACACTACTGATCACCCCTCTCCTCCAGTTCAACAAGTACCCTCCCGACCGGGCAACAGATCTCACAAGCGCCTTTTTCTAAAACCATTTAGACATTTCTGAAGCCCAATTATCCATGGACCCAAAACACAATACATGTATGTCAGATTAATCAGTCAGGTGGTTCCAAGGTAGATGTTTTAATGAATTTGGCATTTCAATGATTTTATTAGACACAAAAGTGTTAACTCCCCATGGCCCCACCATTTCTTGACAGGTTGACCTCATTTTAACAAATCTGAATCCTCCTGATTGCTCCATACATATAGTTATGTCCCTGGTCCCACCCTATTTAACCTGGTGACCCGATCTGAATAAATTTGAATCCCAGACACCAAAGAACCCTTCATACATATGATAAATATCAGTAAAATAGACATGATGGTCCTTGTGAAGGAAGCATACTAAGAGGGAAACTGTCCTTCGTTTGGCCCCTATTTGACCAGGTGACCCCATTTAAAAAAAATCTGAATTGCAGTCACGGAAGAACATTCCATGCTAAATAAACCAACTAGTTCTTGCAAACATATTTTAAGAATTAATATGTAGTGAAATAGTTATGTCTCTGGCTCTGCCCTTATTTGACTTTGTGATCCCATTTTCACAAATCTGTCACCCAAGGTAATTTCATATCAAATATAAGCAAAATAGGCCATTTGATTCTTGCATAGAAGAAACATCATGAATTACTATGGAGAGAAAGAGTAATGTAGCTGGTCTTGCACCTACTTGACCTGTTGACCCTGATTGAACAAATCTGAATCACAATCACCAAAGAAGCAGCCTGCAAATAGTGTGCCATTCCTACATTGTATGTGCCTGGCCTCAAGCAACACAATGTATTGTACAATCAAGCCTTGAAATAGTGTGATAGTGTGTCTGTCATTTGCAGAATGAGGGCCCACAGAGAGTGACTTTAGTGACGCTATCCTGCACAGTAGGCTAGCATCACTAAATTCACCCTCTGGGGACCTCATTCTGCTAAGGCCCTCAACTGCTATGGCAGACGTAGGATAAGATTGAAGTTCCCCAGTTGGAAGTTGATGTTCACCCATTGGGCACCTCAATTATGAATTTTATCTTCTGCAAATTAGGGGATATAGAAACTTCCTAGAAGGAAAATGTAACTAAAAACAATGTTAATTTGATACTATAGGTACTTCCCAGAAGATGAGGCCTAAGCAAAATGAGGTCTCCAGAGGGTGAGTTTGGTGATGCTAGCCCACTGTGTGGGATAGCATCACTAAATTCACCCTCTGGGATCCTCATTCTGCAAATGTCAGACACACTAAATTCAGGCAGTTTGTTTAAAATTGCTAGCAGTATGTTTATACAAGCTGTCAGTGACATATTATTCTAATCTAGATTAATGACCTGTGTTTCTCCCTGTTTATCCACAAAGAGATATCTGCAACTTTAATAGAACAGGTATTAAAGTTGGAAGCTGGAAATGATATCCGTTGGAAGGGATGTTGGTTGGATGCAGGCCACTGCAGGGTGGGGGTGGGTCTGGGCCATGTGGGAGGGGGGATGGGTAATGGAATATTTCTGTAATTTCAGAAGATTAAAGATTAAAGTTTCATAACTCTGCAGATGTTATAATGGTGTCACTTTTTTCAAATTTTATAAAATGATTAAAAAATAATTTGTTTGTTTGTTAATTTGAGTATGGTGAAAATTCCAAAAATCTGAATTTGACCAAAACAAATTTGTTTTTAAGTTATGTCACTGGCTCCGCCCACATTCGACCCAGTGACCTCATTTGAACAAATCTGAATAACAGTACCCCAAGGACCCTTTGTACCAAATATGAACCCATTCGGCCCAATGAAATTTGAGAAGTCGTTGTAAGAATTACAGAGTTATGGCCCTGGCTTCGCAACAATTTGACCAGTGTCCTCATTTGAACAAATCTGAATGAGAGTCACCTAGGGAACATCCACACCAATATGAACCAATTTCGGTCTTACGGTTCCAGAGGAGATGTTCAAAGAATTGTTGACGGACGGATGGATGGATGGATGGACGGACGGATGGATGGACGGACGAGGAGTGATGACTAAAGCTTCGTCTCAGGTGAGCTAAAAAAGCATGCGTGAGTTCTTTTCACTTCACTGCACTCTCACATGACAACAAAACTCAGAAAAAAATTATAATTATTCAATAAACCCGATGATATTATATACCTGCCTGCAATTGGGAATTTGGTGGTTGAAAATTGGGAATAAAGGTGCCTTTTTCCCATTGGGAATGGGGCCGTTTACCGGACCCTGAGGACACCTAAAAAAATCCCTGTAAATTTAAATAGAAAATGCAGCCGCCAATTAAATGATATGTTTATTTAATGATATGGCTGCTTTAGTGCCCAGACAGCTTCATATATAACTTTTGCTGCAGAGATTTGCATGAAAATCACCATTCAAAATTGGTCACTTGACCTCCTCATAAAATGACAATCACCGATAAAACTAACAATCTCTATACCGGAGCACACCAGTCATACTTCTTATCGAACCATCAACGAGATGAACCCTGCATGGCATTTG
This sequence comes from Siphonodentalium dalli, assembly GCA_032622095.1. NCBI lineage: Eukaryota > Metazoa > Mollusca > Scaphopoda > Gadilida > Siphonodentaliidae > Siphonodentalium > Siphonodentalium dalli. The sequence continues at coordinate 279,575,069 of CP136063.1, forward strand.
CAAACAGTTACTGTGAAAATTCAAAACTGTCATGTAAAGTACATACATGCATATGATAATTGTGCGAAATATCCACATCTTCCAGCAGTATCCTTGATATAACCTGCAGTTATGGAAATGATGGAAACTAACATCGGGAAGTTGATTGCAATATGAACAACATGTGGTTAATAGCCATGGACACTTTTCCATTGATGTGTCTTTACAAAAACAAATCGCCGGTTGATTCACCTTGGTTTTATCTGCAGTAATTTATTTTGTGTCTGTATGTAATATGGTTTTAGTTTGGTGTTCTACCATAATTATTAGCATAATTACACATTTTTTCAACTCAAAGCGAACTAATGATGGTGGTTATTATAGCATGTAGCATGGATACTGGCTTCTGGTTTATTGACATGGTATGGTATCAGGAGAAGTCGGAACCAGGTCAGTAGTTTCGACCACTGATTGGTCGATTTAAATTGGACCCTAATAAACATATATATTAGATGTATTTTCCATTAAAGATACAAGATAGGTTATCTAGAGCAATTTCCAGTATCAGTGGTCATAGATACAGTGGTCATAGATACAGTCGTCATAGATACAGTATCAGTGGTCATAGACACAGTGGTCATAGATACAGTCGTCATAGATACAGTCGTCATAAATACAGTTTTTTGCTTTTTCTGTTCTATATGCAGAGTTATCCTTATTTGTTTATCTGGAAATAATGGTTTTCATAACTCAACCATGTGTTTTAGGATTACAATGAGATATGGTATGGATATTAACTAACACTGGGGCTTTCAGGACAGTGTTCAATGGTTTTTATCATGTTTTCATCCCAGCATTTTTTCCTCTTTGTTTATGAATTTATTTTTTATTCATCCACCTGAAAATCATGAGATCACAGTTCACACCCTGTGCGCTTTCCGATTGGCTGCAGCATGTTTCACTTTATCGTGTATCTCAGATGGGTTGTTGGATCTCAATGATATTTCTATTAAATGTTCACCATCACAAGGGATTGAAATGAAATGTCAAACGGTGATGTTCATATTTCCCCTCTCATTTGCTTTGAAATTTGGGTTCCGTTCTGACATGTTTCAATTTGGCACTGTTAGCACCTGTGATGAAATCCCTTCATTTGGCTGTTTCAAAAGCATGGACATTTTCAGTGAACTGTTGTTATACCAGAAACAGCAAGATACAGTAATACCCTAAGTAATCGACCCCTTAACCACAGCAGAATTATTATTGATAACTTTTCAGGATTTAGTCGGAAATATGGCTTGTTGCCATTCATAAATCCTGAAAAGTTACCCATAATTCTGCTGTGGTTAAGGGGTCGATTACTTAGGGCGTTACTGTAAGCCCTCCCCCAGGCATGGATGCAAAATGAGCTACATGAGAGTCATGGGGATGAACTTTTCATGAAACTGTATCAGCATGTTGACTGATGTCAATGGCTAATGAAGTCAACAGGAACCTAGATCATGACAGGAGTTTCTACTCTAGCCATGCCCGTAGAGATCACATTCCAGCTGTACTTTATAATATTGATTGAAATGTCGACCAACAACAATGTCCCCCGCCACGGTGGCTAACTGAAAGATTGGCTATGTTCAGAATAAAAGAAACCTCAAATATTGAAAATCAGGAAAAATTGGCAAACTAAGGGCCATAGCTGGAGTGGAAAAAAATCGGACAAAGCTGATATTTTGAAAACTTGTTCCTATGCCAATCGTTGTTAAAATCGGTCAATATTTTTGTTCACGTTATTATGCTAACAAGCTGAAAATCGGCAAAAATTGGCAAAAATGGCAAGAACTCCACCAAAATGGGTCCAACCAAACTCAGATTCACAGGTTCCAGTGATGGTTAATATCTGTGCCAAGTTTTTAAAAAATTGACTGGAAAATGATGGAATACAAGCTCGGACAAAATTTGATGTATGATACTATGTCGAAAAATGGCAATAACTCTGCCAAAATGAGTCCGACCGAACTCATTATCGCAGGCATGCTGGTTCCCATGATGGTTGATATATGTGCCAAGTTTAAAAAAATTTACCAGAAAATGACAGAATAGAGGCCCCGAAAAAGTTCTGGATGGACGCACGATACTACCAACATACAATACAAACACAATATGTTTGTGAGCTAAATATTTTATGAGCTTATTATTAGTCCAAAATTAATAGTTTCTTAAAGAAATGCTAACATTTTATCCTTGTGAGCTATATAAAATTGTAAGATGTACATTTACTGGACCATATCAAATCTGTTTTCTTGTTGATATATCCATACATATGTGCAGTCGATCAATTGCACATTTAACAGGTTCCTCTGCTGTTGGTGGTGGTATGAAAAAATATTTTACCCCCAGATTTGACATGACGTTTACATTGTAACATTTATATCTACACTATCAATACGATACCAATGAAAACATTCTTTCATTAACTGACCTTTCAGTTCGTCAAAATAAAAAAAAAACACATGAATCCTTGACCTTATCAACACCCACATCATAATTTGGGCTTAAATGATCGGTTGATTTTCTAAAACTGGATATCGAAATGGGGCTGAGAATTTCCTCAGCGGCTATAGGGTCCCAATTCCTCAACCTCTGGCGGACACCCGGGATAATTTTTGCATGAGAATGAAACATCAACTTTCATCATATCTTTTCTTGTCAAGCCTTTCAAATAGTTATACTGTTAGTGCCATCATTATTGCTGAGAACAACACAATAAGGCCTCAACTATTTCCAATCTCTGAACAGCTGTTCAATTCTTCGATCAACCAAAAGCTGACTGTCCATGATCTATGAGTATTCCAACTTTGAGTCCTTGTCAAAACTTAGATGATGTCGCATGAATTAGGATAATCCAATCGAAGTCCTCACGAAAGTTAAGCATATAGCACCACGATATAGAGATATTTCAACAGAAGTCCTGTAAAAACTCAATATTAATCTATGTATATTCCAAAGGAAGCACTCGTCAAGTCTTTCGCATGGTAATCATGGTGTTGATTTCCCAGATTACTGTCCTCATCTGATCTATAATCTCTTTAAGCTGTTGATTCTTTGACTTTAATTGCTGAAATAGCACAAAACTTTGATGTTAAAGTCATGTGGAACACTCCGCTGGGGTGATCGAATGGGAATAGAGAATAAAGTATTTATTTTCATAACTTTTACGTCCAAATCATCAGCAGCAGCACACAATGTTATTATTAGATATGAATTATATGCAGTGACTCGTTATTCCGAGTTATTTTCCATTCCAAAAGCTGACTGTCCCTTTAATGATGGGAGCTACATTAAAGATCCTGTGCCAGTGCATTCTCTTATATACGCGAGTCTTCCATAGGGTGCCTCGTATATATAAGAGAATGCACTGGCTTACAAGGTCAAGGTAAATATTGTTAGGCCAATGTATTCTCTTATATATGCGAGGCTCCCTATGTGAGACTCATATATATAAAAGAAAGCATCGGCAAGGGTTTTCGCAAAATTTGAGGAAGCTCCAGTCATGGAAGTTTTAAAGTAATGTCTAGCAGTATGCTGAGGTGTTCAGAACGCAATAAAGAATAAAAGGTCAGTGTCCCCCGAAAACGTGGCAAATCGATGCTGCTTTGTTAGAAATTATTAATTTGTTTTTAATTTTCTAAGTCGAAAAGGGTTAATAACTCCGTAAAACAAAACTAAAAAATTCCGTCATGTATATACATGGTGCACATCTCCAATATGTGGGTAACAATACTCTCAAGTTTCAAATATCTATGATCAAAACTGTAGGAGGAGTTGATTACACCATGAAGGTACCCTCATACAGAAAATTATAAAAAATGTTGAAATTTTCGAAGTCGAAAAGGGTTAATAGCTCTGTCAAAAAAAAAAAAATTGTGTCATCTATATACATGTTGCACATCTTCAATATATGGGCAACAATATTCTGAAGTTTCAAATCTCTAGGATGAAAACTGTAGGAGGAGTGATTATACCATGAAGGTACTCCAAAGTGTGACGGACGGACGAATGGATGGACGAACGAAAGGACGAACGGATGGACAGAGACTGTTTCTATAGTCCCCCAAAAAAAATTTATGGGGGACAATAATTCATGCCAAATAAGCTATTTTCATAAACTTGATATACAAATAGGCAGAAAACACAGTCATTGTTATAAATGGAGTAGCTTCTGGATTTTAATTCACTTGTGCCAGATCATGCCCAGATGGTAATATGTATTATGGCTGAATACAATGTGCTTAATGTTAAAAAGTGTCCAATAGGGACATCCACATACACATATATTTGCAGTATAAATACACGCTGACAATAACTGACCTGGGCAACCTCAGCATGCTCTTCTGACGCGTAGTAATACATGTCAGAACTCACGACGCTCTCCTCTATCTCCTCCCCAACAACAGGAACCAGGTGCTAAAATAATGAGATAGCATATCTAATTAATACCAACATCAGGAACTAGGTGCTAAAATAATGAGATAGCATATCTAATTAATACCAACATCAGGAACTAGGTGCTAAAATAATGAGATAGCATATCTAATTAATACCAACATCAGGAACTAGGTGCTAAAATAATGAGATAGCATATCTGATTATTCCCTACAACAGGAACCAGGTGCAAAAATATTAAAATACTGATGTGTAGTCATAAATTAAATTTGATTAATGCTGCCCAACCTATTTAACACCATACATTACTATTCATACCACCTATGGTTAAGTGGTGTTAAACAGAACATAATAAAAATTTCTATTCCTGTCGTTCTGCGAAAATCAGCGCAACTATAATTAAAATATTTTTAAATATGTATGTTCTTAAATGTTTCATACAGACACTGGCTTTTTTCACAAACAACTTTAGAAAAAATAATGGTACTTTTTCTTAACAGCATCAGTTTGGCCTACCAGCATCATAGCAGGAGTCACCAACATCATAGCGAAGTAGCAGGACCATTTAACCAGGGGTGGGTACATTATGATGAAGAAAATAAACAAGATCTGACCGATGACCGATGACCTCACTCTTGGGAGGTTTTGATGGTCGAATAGTGACTTCAAAAGACCCTGTTTATCCAGGCTTTGAAAATTTTGTCAGGCACCCAAAACTTCAAAAGGTCACCGACATGACAAAGTGTTTGTGGTTTTGTTGCCCATTACCCGTAAATATTATGCAGCGTTCTTAAAATATGTTTGTTTGATTATTCTAATTTGATTATTTGGCAGCATTCAAAGTTTGAGTCGTCATGGTAACATCACTGTAAATTTCCAGTTACCCCCTTCTACACTAAATGGATTCTCCCACCCTGTTACAAAAGTATACATTGAAACGGTCTATTATTCATACGGAGGGATGTTCAGGTAACAAGAAAGTCAATGACTATGGGTCGCTCACCAGACTTGAAAGACTGAGAAGACTGGGACTTTGAAGACTACAAAAGTCAGTACTTGACAAAATCACTTAAGACAAGTAGTTCTAATCATGGACATAGATGGAGGTTCTGAAATGAGCAGGGCTCTTCACTTTGAAATTTCTAATTGCACATCACTGACAAATCACAAACACCTTACCCTTTTTATAGAAGACAACCATACCAAAGTACTAAGTTCACAACAATCCTTGTCCACATCCCTCTTTGGTTGAATTTTATAACCAGTACCGGTACGTCAAGCTCTCAAACTTGAAAAAATGATAGGGACCTCATTCTGCAAATGTCAGACACACTACATTCAGGCTTGGAAAAGAATTTTGTTTTATTTTGATAATGACAACAGACAGCAGTGCTAGTGTAGTTGTTTACACAAGGCTGTCCCATATCTGTTATTCTAATCTCAATTAATGATAATGACTGCGTCTGTCTCTCTGTAGCTAATACATGACTAAGTCTTCTGGTAGATGATAACTCTCTGCTTATTTCAGCACCAGATGTATGCTCTTTATCACACGGAGGAACCGATCCCGGGAAAACGAGGATATCCCCGGAAAACAAGGATGGCCAACGCGGCAACAAGTAAAATTTGTGTTTTCCGTGGCGGTAAAATTGAGTTTTCGCCGCCAAAGTCCGTTTCTTAGGACAATGGAAGGATACGTATCACCTATCATTGATTTATCCCAGTGAACTGGTTATTGTGAAGGGTGCTGGCAGTGGTTAAATGTCTGAGCAAACGATACACTGCTGTAGTGGTGCCACCAACTGGATACCCTTGGCCAAAATACCGGCATTGTTGACAAAACATCCATCATTTTTTTCAAAAATATACACCTATCGATGGGTGCGATTGAGCCGATTCGAAGCCAAACATCTCCCGAGCATTTCCACAAAATTTCGATGCAATTGTCCCATAAATAAGCATTTTATTGAGCATAACGTGAAGGTGGTGCAACGATTATTTGACAACGCGGGTGACGAGAAAGTGCCAACGCGGAACACAAGATACGAATGTATTCAAATATGATGTTCGAAAATAGGTTTGTGCAGCTATGTGGTACATATATCACTATTGTTGTTGATATATATGCAGTAAGATGCAAATCAAGTATCATAGGATTATTCAGCTATTGAAATGTATAGTATAGTTATATAGCTATGTGGTATATACAACACGTGTACGCTTTGTCAATAACCCCAATATATGCGACCAAGTTAAATATTTTAACTACTTTTATATTTACTGAACGAGATCGAATAGTGGCGATATGTCCGATATGGATGGAGTCGCTCCACTTCAAGGCACAGACGGGATAGATGTCGAGGGAATATTCCTGGACCAAACCATTCCGTTTGAGGATGAAGTTGTTATGACATCAACACCAAAGTCGTCAAAAAAGTCAGCCACTGAGTCTGAGCCTGAGATTGAGAGTGCATTAACATGCGGTATATGTGAGAAATCATTCAAATCGGCGATTCGATTAAATCGACACGCGAGAAAGCATTCGGGGAAAATGATGACATGCGAGCATGAAGGTTGCACGAAAAGCTTCTACGATCTATTCCACCTGAAGCAGCATAGTAATTCAACCCACAAGGGAATCACACATCATTGCGATAAATGCAACAAGGTTTTCAAAACAAAAGGAACATTGACAAAACACTACCGGTTACATAAACAAGACTTTAAGTTTGTGTGCACACTTTGTTTGAAGGGTTTTTTATACCAACAGGACCACATCGAGCATATAAACGCGCACCATGATATGCGACCGTACAAATGTGCAACATGTGAGAAAAGTTTTAAATACAATCGAAATCGCATCTCGCACGAATCGATATGCATGACAGATGCAACGTTTGCGTGTCAGTTATGCACAACAGTATTTAAATCAAAACGTTACCTACGAGACCACATGGAATGTAAGCATATCTCACCAAAGTCCTATCAGTGCCATCGCTGCGGGGCCACGTATGGGCATCGTGGCACGCTAAAGAAGCACCAATCGAGGAAAGGTCACGAATAATCATATAATACAACATTTGCAAATGGTTATGTAACACACTGCTAGTATATTTCCATGCCATTGATTTGTTTATTTTATTTTGATTGTTTTCTGGTTTGACCGTATGAACATGTTTTATTTATATACAATGATCAGATAAGATCAGATGTTCATTATATGTTGGAAGCTCCTGGTGATATTTATTTTTAAATGTATGCTTATTTAGTATATACTATACAGTTGTTTAGAACATTAATTGAATATGGGAGGATATATAAATGCACTTAAAGGTACGGTTGGCCTTGGCGGTGGGTATCATGTGAAAATATTTCCACCCGTCAAAAACCGCCACAAACAGAAAGAACAACAAAATGTAGACAGACTTTGTCCGTATACAAATAAGAAATATCGCATAAACAGTATGTTATTGTCATATATTTGACCATTGTTATGTAAACAAAAGCATAAAAAGTAACTTTTCTGGTGTTTGTTTATATTATGATGGTAAACATAAAGAGCGTTCTTTGTTGGTGAATTCCTGATATGGAACGAATAAAGAGCGTTTATGCCATTTGTGTGTGATTAGCCAGCAGCATTGTGCTGTCTTCTGTAACACAATCAGGCTCTTGCTTAGGTAAAATATAGTAAATCTTTATGATAACATGCTGTTTACGCGATGGTCATGGTATATATGAACGAAACAGTATGCGTTTTAATGTTTTTCTGTTTACGGTGATTGGAACAAATATGAATATTTTCGACAACTAAGGCCTCACGTGCCTTTAAAACATGAGAGTCTATACGATATAACGAAACGGGAAGTGATTCGTAAAACAAATATAGGCAAGTGTGCTACTGGTACATGGTATTTATGTATCTCATGTCACAAGGTTGTTATGCTTGTATAACGTGTTTGTCAAAATATATGTGTATTCCCATTTATGTCGTAGTCAAATATCTGAGTGTAACAATAGACTGAGTGAGGATAACCTCGTTAAAATTATACAGTGGCACACACGCGTATGGTCGCATATCTGTATAAATGTTTAATGTGAACATAAAAAGTTTGGCGGAAGTGATCAATACGCATTTCAGTGCATGTACATACCAATGACGTAACGAGTGACATACGTGTACAGATGTACAATAAATTTCAGAATTACGGGGGAACGCGCATATATGCAATACATCCATTCGCATGTGCACATCAAAATAAATCCAACACTGACACATGGACACACAACGAGCACTCCACTATATCGAAACATGCAGTGACATATATCTGTACACGCCCCATCCACGGCACATGAACACAATTATATGCACGCACATGCATGAGTGTTTGTCAATATAATGTTGTACATTGCACAAAATTTAATACCATATAGATGCGACATTAGGCCTACGCTATAGCTCGAATTGTATGCGTACATAACAAAGATGTGGTGTTATGTATATAATCGTTAAACATTGTCGACACAAGTAAAGTTGAACATTGACTATAACTGTTGCACATTTGTACGGTCGCATATCATGGTGCGCGTTTATATGCTCGATGTGGTCCTGTTGGTATAAAAAACCCTTCGAACAAAGTGTGCACACAAACTTAAAGTCTTGTTTATGTAACCGGTAGTGTTTTGTCAATGTTCCTTTTGTTTTGAAAACCTTGTTGCATTTATCGCAATGATGTGTGATTCCCTTGTGGGTTGAATTACTATGCTGCTTCAGGTGGAATAGATCGTAGAAGCTTTTCGTGCAACCTTCATGCTCGCATGCCATCATTTTCCCCGAATGCTTTCTCGCGTGTCGATTTAATCGAATCGCCGATTTGAATGATTTCTCACATATACCGCATGTTAATGCACTCTCAATCTCAGGCTCAGACTCAGTGGCTGACTTTTTTGACGACTTTGGTGTTGATGTCATAACAACTTCATCCTCAAACGGAATGGTTTGGTCCAGGAATATTCCCTCGACATCTATCCCGTCTGTGCCTTGAAGTGGAGCGACTCCATCCATATCGGACATATCGCCACTATTCGATCTCGTTCAGTAAATATAAAAGTAGTTAAAATATTTAACTTGGTCGCATATATTGGGGTTATTGACAAAGCGTACACGTGTTGTATATACCACATAGCTATATAACTATACTATACATTTCAATAGCTGAATAATCCTATGATAATTGATTTGCATCTTACTGCATATATATCAACAACAATAGTGATATATGTACCACATAGCTGCACAAACCTATTTTCGAACATCATATTTGAATACATTCGTATCTTGTGTTCCGCGTTGGCACTTTCTCGTCACCCGCGTTGTCAAATAATCGTTGCACCACCTTCACGTTATGCTCAATAAAATGCTTATTTATGGGACAATTGCATCGAAATTTTGTGGAAATGCTCGGGAGATGTTTGGCTTCGAATCGGCTCAATCGCACCCATCGATAGGTGTATATTTTTGAAAAAAATGATGGATGTTTTGTCAACAATGCCGGTATTTTGGCCAAGGGTATCCAGTTGGTGGCACCACTACAGCAGCGTGTATCGTTTGCTCAGACATTTAACCACTGCCAGCACCCTTCACAATAACCAGTTCACTGGGATAAATCAATGATAGGTGATACGTATCCTTCCATTGTCCTAAGAAACGGACTTTGGCGGCGAAAACTCAATTTTACCGCCACGGAAAACACAAATTTTACTTGTTGCCGCGTTGGCCATCCTTGCTTTCCGGGGATATCCTCGTTTTCCCGGGATCGGTTCCTCCGTGTGTTTATAGATGTGTTTTCACTGTGACCTGTCCTATCCAACAGAATGAGGGTATAAGTCTACTAAGGGCTTATATAAGAACCAAATAAGTCCAATATGAACCAATGTCAATATTTAGGTCCAATATGAACCTATTTGTCCAAGGATATATTGAAGTAGCATAATAATATGATCAATATATATAAAGAGTAGGATCTGTCTGTCATGTGCGCGAAGCGCACACAGGGGCCTGTCCCCTAATGCACAACGGGGTTGCAGGACCCTCCGACGCTGAATAAAGGCTCTTGCAGGGAGCCTGTTTCAGCTAGTTAGGAATAAACCCGACTACTTCCCATTGGGAATTGGGTGTCCGATAGTACATAAGATAGTACATGTATAGTTATTGTTATATGTGTTCCCGGATCTAGGATAAACTTCCTTTCCCCAGTGATTGTAACTGCTAGGGTTAATTGTATAGATAAGCACAATACGTGGGAGATGTAAATGATATAGTATAAGAGCACACAAGCATAATTAACAAGATCATATTCTTAATTGGTTATGACTGGTAGCTACCATTGTATAAGTGAGAGAGAATCAAACCAGTATAATTTTATAGTAAACAATAGTATGGTACACGTCATAGACAAGGGTATCATGGTATCTCAGACCTTATTTGGACGCATGATACACCATACAGTGGAATAACTACTCGTGTGAGAAATACAGACTCCCGCTTAGACCACCGAACAACCAACACCTCTGTGCTTATTGGCAAAGACTTATTTATCATATAAAGTATCAAACTTTCCGGATTCTTCATTGTTCCCATTCACGGCCAACTCTACCTTCATCGCTAGACTATGGGACAGGGGCCCATTTTCGGACCATATTGTTGCCCAAGCCTTGAAATAGCGTGTCTGTCATTTGCAGAATGAGGTCCCCAGAGGGTGAATTTAGTGATGCTACCCCGCATAGCGGGCTAGCATCACCAAATTCACCCTGTGGGGACCTCATTCTGCTTACACCTCAGCAGAATGAGGTTCCCAGAGGGTGAATTTGGTGATGCTAGCCCGCTATGCGGGGTAGCATCACTAAATTCACCCTCTGGGGACCTCATTCTGCAAATGACAGACACACTATTTCAAGGCTTGTTGTTGCCTACAAAATCTCTGACTTACATTAAGAGGAACATCTTCGACTTGATCGCCCATCTCCAGTACTTTGTTGTATATCATGTGCAGCCTTTTGAACGACATGCTGATATGTCTCATGAGTTCCTCTAGTTTTGGTTTGCGTTCTTGGTAAAGCTGCATACTATGTGCCTGGTTATTAATTGCGTTGTTTGGAATCTGAAAATCAGATGTCACAGGTAACAGTAGGGCAGAAGTAGAAGAGTACATATATTAGTGTTGAAACAACTAGGGCTTTTCTTAGTCGACTAATTGACAGTCAAAAATCGAGATGAAGTCGATTAATTGACGACCAGCTTCCGATGGAAAACTTCATTTTACTATGGGGCCATCTCCTACTATACTCAACAGAAAATATCCAATAAAATAATTATTATGAGAGTTAAATACATTCACCACACCAAGAACCATGTACAGTAATGTCCTAAATAATCAACTCTTTAACTACAGCAGAATTATGGGTAACTTTTCAGGATTTAGTCGGAAATATGGCTTGTTGCCATTCATCGTAAAGCTCTCGGGGAGAGCTTTCCGATGAATGGCAACAAGCCATATTTCCGACTAAATCCTGAAAAGTTACCCATAATTCTGCTGTAGTTAAAGAGTCGATTACTTAGGGCATTACTGTATAACAACCTAATAATTATAACGAAAATTAATAAATGCCTCAAGCCATAAACCCATTTTCATTATAAGTACCATGTTGATTACATCGTTAACCCTTTACCCAACAGAACGGCCATGTGCCAATGCATTCTCTTATATATGCGAGTCGACCATAGGTCGCCTCGCATATATAAGAGAATGCATTGGCTTAACACATTAAAAATTATAAAATTGTTAAAGAATGTAAGAAAAAATGGTAAAAAAAGATTTTTTTAGGCCAATGCATTCTCTTATATATGCGAGGCGACCTATGGTCGACTCGCATATATAAGAGAATGCATTGGCACAGGGCTAACTGTAACTATCACAATGTGGTCAAGGAGCCGGTTCCAATGATATCCATATTTGTATGGTTCTATTGAGACAGACCGAAGATATTTTAGGCTGTTGAAGCTTTATTTGGCCGGTTTTGGCCGGTTTGTTGGGTAAAGGGTTAATAGAGTACATGAGTGTATTTTGTACTCATTGCTGGTTCAAATTAATTTATTTGTTGCATATGTTCTGTTGAGTATAATAGGAGATGGCCAAATAAATGGCTGGATTTAGTCTACAGTCCCCCTTTAAGATGGTGATGGCAAGCAGAATGAGGTTCCCAGAGGGTGAATTTGGTGATGCTAGCCTGCTATGCGGGGTAGCATCACTAAATTCACCCTCTGGGGGACCACATTCTGCAAATGACAGACACACTATTTCAAGGCTTGGGTGATGGATGGTCCATACTGGTTTCTTTGGGGAGGGCATGCTACTGAGTGATAATATCATAGAACTTGCTGTACCAATGAGCCAGGGACTAGTCTATCCAAAACCAAGCCTGGATAAAGTGTGTCCAACATTTGTAGAATGAGGTCCCCAGAGGGTGAATTTGGTGATGCTGGCCTGCACAGTGGGCTAGCATCACCAAATTCACCTTCTGAGAACCTCATTCTGCTTAGGCTTCAACTACTATGGGAGACCTAGGATCAGATTGAAGTTCCGCAGTTGAAGTTGGTGATGTTTACCCATTAGTCACCTCGTTTATGCATTTTAACTCCTGCAAGTTAGGGGATATAATAATGTATAGCATTTGTAAAGCGCCTTTCCCCATGAGGCCCAAAGCGCTCAAAGTTTTACAATTATTACCCTGATGAGCCTGAACATTCAGTAACCATCTACTGCTCCCCGGGGACAGGGGGAGGTACAGCCGGGAGTATGCGAGGATACCATATGGCTAGCATACTGACAAGATCTTTCACTGCTCATTATCAGGTACCCTTGTAATGCATGGGTGGTGCAAAGCAGACACAGTACAAGCGACCTTGCTCAAGGGTCACAACTTGGCACGAGATTCAAACAGTGTACAATCCAACAATTGCACATCGCTCAAGTCGGCCAAGCCACTGCTGTGTGGAAACTCATAACAGACCACCAGCCAGCCGCGAACTCGCCTCGCTGTGTTGACAGCGAAGACAAGTCCAACGCGCTAACCACTGGACCACGGATATACATGTAGAAAGGAATGTTTTTACCAATATGTCCATAGGTATTGAGCATTAACTGCAATATACAGGAACTCATACTGTATCTCTATGATTGATGGATTGACATAGAACCAGGGTCCGCGCTGGACCAAAGTTTACTTTTGCCAAATAATTTGCCAAATGAAAATATTTTTTGCCTAATTCTTTTAGAATTTGCCAAATGCTATCCCTGATAGTATACTTTTCTGCAACATTGAGTCTTATTTTGTAGTTTATCACACAATAATAAACCAATCACCGAACGATAACATTGCAGAAGGGTTGCTTCATCAGAAGGGCACATTACAAGAGGATTAGCTATGTAAAAACCACCACCACACTAAATACGGGTAATCCCTCACCCATCAATACTTAAGAAAGGTGTTAACTTTTTCTAGATCTTATAAAACACCACTAATATAATTATATTGTGACAGTTTCCTGAAATGAGGAGTTAAAAAGTTACCTGCCAAAACCTTTGCCAAATGAAAATATATTTTGCCAAATGTGAATTATTTTTGCCATTGGCATATTTGACAAGTGGTAGCGCGAACCCTGAATAGAACATTAAGTAGATGACTACATTGAGGATAATTATTAGCTGATCATCATAGTCTGGTGTACTAATTAATAACTCCAGAACAATTGAAAGGCACTGGAGGAAATTTAGGACATTAGAACATTATTGGTAATCCCTGTCATACAGGAATACTGGTAGCACAATGCAATTTTTTATATCAGACTAAATGAGTGGATATGCAAAGCAAAGTTCCCTCTACAGTTTCTGACTATTACTAGACAAGGGAAGCCATCATGAGCCATGTTTACATTGTGCAAAAAAAACTTATAAAAATAAACTCCTCCCGCCCTCATTGATTCATAAAAAAAATTGTCTGAGACTTAAAAATATTTTTTTTTTGCCAAAGTACTAAGAGCATTTTGCCAAATATTTATCTAAAATTTCCAAATTTACCAAGTACATTAATGTTCTTTCAGTATGAAGATCTCAAGAATTTACTGTACTTTTTGTCGGCTGGAATGAAAGTGAATAGTTTTTTTTACTGACAGCCCGAGCTATGGAAGTGCAATTTTGTTTTAAAGTTATGTGAAACACTCCTGTAGGGTGATCAAATAGAAATGGAGGATAATCTTGCTCAAAGTAGTTATTTTTACAAATATTAAATCCAAACTGACAACACACACCATCATTATTACATATTAATTAAATTCAGTGATTCTCGATGGTGAAATCATTTTTGTTATGTTATAGGCGATAGTTGAGTCCCGATTCAAGAAGTAAATATTTACAATTGATCGTAGTTCAGATGATGTTTTCTATGGAGTGGTACGGTCGATTTGCTTGAGATTTTCGGCAATGGAGTAGAATGCTACATTCTTCCAGTTGTCATAGTGTCTGAATACTAACTTATCAGTTTAATGCACCCAAACAGGTCCATAACATATCTTTAAACTGGTGAAAACTTCGCAATTAAACCCCTATTACATTAATTTTATCTCCATGGCAGGGGGACAGATCCATTTCCAAATGGGGTTAGGTTAATCCCCGCCTGCAAAAATACCTGTATATATCTGTGAAGTATATTGAAAAGCTCTGATATCTTCTGTATTAGTTCCTGTACAGTCTCTTGACCAATCCGGCAATATGTGACAGGATTCAATTCCTTTGTAGGAGACATCATCTGTGGGATATTTTGTGGAGGTGCCATTGGTTGGTTCACCTGCCCAGGGTATGCTGGCGGCTGCCCTTGGTTCTGCAAGGGAAAACTCTGTTGTCCCGCTGCCTGAGCCATTTTATTCAGTGACTGTTAACTGTAATGAGAAATAAATATTTTTATTACTGTTTCTAGATCAGTATCAGGCCCAAGAATAAGGTGCCAGCCATTTGCAGAATGAGGTCCACAGAGGGTGAATTTAGTGATGCTATCCCACATAGCGGGCTAGCATAACTAAATTCACCCACTTGGGACCTCATTCAGCTAAGGCCTCATCTTCTCTGGAAAGTTTCTTTATTATCAAAGTTCTATAGAAACTTCTTCACATGGATTATATTTCTTTTTTAGTTTAGTTTCTCTATATCCCCAAAATGGCAGATGACACATTGCATAATCAAGGTTCCCAATGGGTGTACATCACAATATTCACCATTTGGGAACTTCAATCTGAGTCGGTGTCTCCCATAGCAGATGAGGCCATGCAGAATGAGGTCCCAAGAGTGTGAATATGATGATGCTAGCCCTCTGTGCAGGATAGCGTTACTAATTTAACCCTCTGGGGACCTCATTCTGCAAATGACAGGCACCATATACTCAGACCTGATCAGTATTCAGTAATATTAGTTTGAGTTACAGTAATGCTCTAAATAATCAACTCCTTAACCACAGCAGAATTATGGGTAACTTTTCAGTTAATATTCGGAAATATGGCTTGTTGCCATTCATCGGAAAGTTCTCACTGAGAGCTTTCCAATGAATGGCATCAAGCCATATTTCCGACTAAATCCTGAAAAGTTACCCATAATTCTGCTGTGGTTAAGGAGTCGAAATTATTTAGAGCATTACTGTATAGGGTTTTGCTCTGTCAGATTATTGAAAGACTTGAATCTGACCTGGTATTAGATTGGTCTGCTGGATTGCACAGTGGTTTAGCATCACCAAATTCATCCCCTGGGGACCTCATCCTGCATGGCCTCATCTGCTATTGGGAGACCTAGACACATATTTAAATTCCCAGATGGTGAAGACGGTGATGTGAACACATTCGTCACCTCGACTATAAATTCTGGTGTCTGCCAATTTGGGGATATAGAGAAACTAAACTAAATAAGAGCATCACTATGGCGTGGCAAAATACGCCTGTCGTATTCCAACAAAGGGACATCATTCGGGTGAAAATTGGAATGTGAAACCCAAATTCAAACTTGACCTGTATGTTTGGCTATAGTAAAGTCACACACCAAATTTAATTCCATTCAGTTCAGACCTACTAAAGTTATCATCTGGAAATGAAAATTGAGTGCAAATTCCAACAAAGGGCCATAATACTAGGCCCGAATTCGAACTAGACCTGTTCTGTTAGAGAGAAGGTCTCAAATTCAATTTACAGTTTGTTTGTTTATACCGATTCGCCTAAGTTTTTAGAATAAGTGTTTGATGATCAACTTTGTCGAATACTCTCGAAAAATCCATTATTGCGACATTGGTCTACATGTACTTGCCTTTGGTCATATTTTCAAAGATTTCTTGAGTGAATGAGTTGAGCTGGGTTTTGTAACTTAATTTTGGGCGGAAGCCATGTTGGTAAGATGTCAGGTGATTGGAGTCAAGGTAGGACATGATTTTGGAGAAAATGATATGTACGAGCTGTTTGGTGAGGATACAGGTCAGAGAGATAAGACGGTAATTTGCTGCCCTGGATTATGATGTTATGGCGAGCGCCAACTTATCGCTGTGTATCATATATAATGCTGCACTAGTGATCACTTTCTCAATCACAGTGAACCCAGAGACAGAGTACATGTATATAGCAATGGTCAACAGCAACATGTTCAATAGTCTGGAACAAATGTCAAATTGCTAATCCCTTAGTTTCATCTATGTTATCCAGACTGAGCTAAATATTTAATGTGATTTACGATTATTTTGCCAGTAGCATGAAATATCACACCCAGAAACAAATTTGATTTTGACTATCTCATATTAAACTACAGGAAAAAACCTTTTGTTCAACTAATCACAACAGTTTTAAAGATATGGGCAGCCTTCGCAGTTGTTAAATAGTCACATTCGCTAAAACTGCCATAAACAGAAAGAATATATTATATAACAGAGAGATTTTATTCTTATGCCAATCACAAATATCGCGTACATTGCATGTTATTGTCATGCTTTGTTATGTAAACAAACATCAAAAACATATACAGAATCATTTGTTCATAGAAAAACACTTGGAACTTCCGGATCGTCCAAAGAAAATGTTCCATGGCACTGTAGAAGGTGAAGACAAAGAATTATTGGCTCAATCAACAATCGCATTCAAATCACACCAAATTGTATTTTAAATCGACCCATTCTGCCCACTGTAAGTTCAAAATCCAGCTAATCCACGTTACTTCAGGATTGGGAAATGATCAGATAGAAAACGTGTACATAATATAATTGTTCTTGCAAAGAGATGAATATTTTTCAACCCAGTTAGTATTTTCTCCTAACTATAGTAATTACATCACATACCAAATAATGAATTTACAATGATAGTATTGTGAGTTGTAAGATGTAGGCGCACCAAATTAGGTTTTTACATCTAACGTATAATGTGTGCGAATTTAAATAACGGTAAGGAAATTATGCACTATCGTGACTCTGCTTATAAACAATTCACTGTGCTTTTTGCGAAAAACTAAACAACACATGATCTGCATCTTCTCTGACAAAGCGTGTTTTGTGAATATCTCATCCATATCATCATTATGCTATCCTATTAGTATATTCTTGAGGAAATTATCATACTTTGATAAATGTTATTTCTAAATTATAACCTACAAAAAAGGCCACCCGTCCCTTTAATACATTACCCAACAGAAGGGCACTGTGCCAATGCATTCTCTTATATATGCGAGTCGACCATAGGTCGCCTCGCATATATAAGAGAATGCATTGGCTTAACACATTAAAAATTATAAAATTGTTAAACAATGTAAGAAAAAATGGTAAAAAGTGTTAAAAAAAGGATTTTTTTTAGGCCAATGCATTCTCTTATATATGCGAGGCGACCTATGGTCGACTCGCATATATAAGAGAATGCATTGGCACAGGGCATAACTGTAACTATCACAATGTGGTCAAGGAGCCGGTTCCAATGATATCCATATTTGTATGATTCTATTGAGACAGACCAAAGATATTTTAGGCTGTTGAAGCTTTATTTGGCCGGTTTTGGCCGGTTTGTTGGGTAAAGGGTTAATACATTTTTTGTACTATAATATTAACACTTTTTCACATCTTAGCATTAAAGAACATACAACAAAAGTTTATTTTAAATTCAACCGGGATGTTGTCAGCATCACACCCCCATCGCTTATGAAACAGGGATTAAAAATCCACAACTTTGGGAACCATCTGGCTTCATCCAAATGGGTAAGATGTTAAAATTAAGTATCCTAAGTATCCTTTGGCTTGTTGCCATTCATCGGAAAGCTCTCCCCGAGAGCTTTCCGATGAATGGCAACAAGCCATATTTCCGACTAAATCCTGAAAAGTTACCCATATAATTCAGCTGTCGTTAAGGAGTCGATTACTTAGGGCATTACTGTATATGCAGAAGATGTGATGTTCCTCACAAAATCAGTAATTTGCAACCAAATAATTCAAATTGTTGGCCAACTTCAATAGGTGTTAATTAAATTGATTGTTAATTGGCCTGAAACCATGGTGAATACAGTAAAGCTCTAAATAATCGACTCCTTAAGCACAGCAGAATTATGGGTATTTTTCAGGATTTAGTCGGAAATATGGCTTGTTGCCATTCAACGGAAAGCTGTCACTGAGAGCTTTCGGATGAATGGCAACAAGCCATATTTCCGACTAAATCCTGATAAATTACCCATAATTCTGCTGTGGTTAAGGAGTCGATTATTTAGAGCATTAGTGTAGCTGCACAAAAGTTAAAAAGCTGCTTTTGCAGGGATGGATTGCGAAAATCACATTTCAAATGCAGCCCTCATAATTGGCTATGGCAATTAGCAATGCTTTACTCAATTATTGGGCCAAGATCATGCCATGAATCTACTCTGGTTTTGAC
Source organism: Siphonodentalium dalli (assembly GCA_032622095.1). Classification (NCBI taxonomy): domain Eukaryota; kingdom Metazoa; phylum Mollusca; class Scaphopoda; order Gadilida; family Siphonodentaliidae; genus Siphonodentalium; species Siphonodentalium dalli. The sequence goes on from CP136063.1 coordinate 279,594,465, forward strand.
AGGGAATCTTAAAAAGTTGAAAAAATAATGCGGGAATATATTTCTTTGTTAATACCTGACGTTGCTTAAAGTGATCTGAAACACTCCGGTTGGATGGTAAAATAGAAATTGAGAATAATCTTGCTCAAAGTAGTTATTTTTATGAATATTAACCCAAATTTACAACACACACCGTCAGTCTTGTATATTTATTAAATGCAATGAGTATCGATGGCAAAATCATTTGCGTTAGTTTATCGTTGATTGTTGCGCCCCGAATCGAGATGTAAATATTTACAATTGAGCGTAGTTCAGGCGGTGTTTTCTATGGAGTTTTATGGTCGATTTCTTTGAGATTTTGGGTGATGTTAGTAGAATGCTACATTCCCCCAGTTGGCCTAGAACCTAAGTACTAATTTATCAGTTTCATGCACCCGAACAAGTCCATAATATGTCTTTAATAGTTTTTATGTATTAACCCTTTACCCAACAGAAGGGCCCTGTGCCAATGCATTCTCTTATATATGCGAGTCGACCATAGGTCGCCTCGCATATATAAGAGAATGCATTGGCTTAACACATTAAAAATTATAAAATTGTTAAAGAATGTAAGAAAAAATGGTAAAAAGTGTTAAAAAAAGATTTTTTTTAGGCCAATGCATTCTCTTATATATGCGAGGCGACCTATGGTCGACTCGCATATATAAGATAATGCATTGGCACAGGGCATAACTGTAACCATCACAATGTGGTCAATGAGCCGGTTCCAATGATATCCATATTTGTATGGTTTTATTGAGACATACCCAAGATAATTTAGGCTGTTGCAGCTTTATTTGGCCGGTTTTGGCCGGTTTGTTGGGTAAAGGGTTAAACATATTTATGTGAGGGACCATCTTAACATGTTAAATATATAGGTGGGTCATTGGATATTAACAGTATAGTGGAATTAAATGTATTAATATGCAACTAGCATAATTATAACACAAAACACACTTGGCAAGTTAACAAACATAAATATTTAGATCAATTAGAAGAAACCACTGCTAACACTAACTATATAAAAGTATATGGACCGTAGATGTCTTTAATTTTGACCTGAATATATAGTGATTATAGTCACATACATGTATATACTACATTTAACCCCAACATTGTCCAAGAACCACCAATGTTACAGTGTTACATGTAATGACATCTGTCAAGGAGCGGAGGTCCAGCTAAGTTTCCAGAACTTGTCCTCCAATCCCTAATAATAATGTATTAATATATCCATTATACATGACAATAAATATGTTTAAATCAAAATGACATCTGTGAAAGGGTGATGGAAATCGCTCAACTAGTATAAACTCTAAACTACTTCAAAGACGGCTCCGGAGCGACTGCCAGACAGAAAAAACGGTACTATGCGGCAATTGCAACATCAATTGAGCTCCATAAATAACAAATTTAGTTGTTTATCCCCATAAATGAGAAATAATGGGCCAATTCGAAGGTATCCGAATCAGAGAGCCGACTCGGTATCGATCCCGATTCTGAATCGAATCAAATCGTCGAAGCTTCGCAGGGCCCTACTGTTTACCACCATCTCATGATCTGATATCCCTGTACTGGTACACTTTATGATGAGATGATTTCATGAGTGTAAGATTGGTGACAAAAAACAAGGTCGAGCTTGTTCCTTTCTCTGGTGGGCTCTCGGTGTACTTGCATGAGTATGTCGTTCACTCATAGCGTCAGTCAGTTCTGTTTGGACCTTATTGTCCTGGCATTCCACTGGTACGCTTTGGGCATCCCAGTTGATATCAGGAAAGTTAAAGTCTCCAGCCAGGATCACTTCTTTATAGTGGTTGTTTAATGTTACTATCTTTAAGGATTTTGATAGTTCCTAAACAGTTTGTTCACTTCTATGTGGCAGTCTTCAAATTGGCAGCAGCTTTGAACTTATGGCGACATCATTGTATATTTCTACAAGAAAGGCGGCACTATGTATTTGAAATGGGCTGACTGTCAATGTACTGAATGCACTCGCCCTTGAATCTCATTGGACCAAAGGGGAGTTGATTGACATTCTCTCGAAACAAGGGAACCTGTGGCATTTTACTCAGTGATGTTCTCCGCGGTGTCATTTGCAGCAAGTATACTTTGTTTGTATATGTATACTTAGCTGTTAGGCCTAAAAAAAAAATACCTTTGTTTCCCCTAACGGAGCTGAAAAATATAGGTGCGGGCGGGCGGGAATTTTTTTTTTTTTTTTTTTTTTTTTTAAATCTCCCAAAAGTTCTCACTTTCCCATGTATATATACATGTCAGGTGTGATTTGAATGCTGGGAGCATCATATTATGATATTGGAAAGAGATCAGCAAGACACAACTTCACAAGGCATAAAATAGAATAGCATAGTATTTATTTGTATTTAAAATCACAAAGTACAATAAAAAGTAAATATTCAATACCAATTCAATCAAAAATATCCTATACCAACATATGCTACCATTTTCACTTTAAAAGTGTTTAAAATATCGCCAACAAAACACTCCTTTTCAACGTTAAACGTTTCCTTTGAATCCATGTCCAAACTACATTTAACGACAATGTTGTCCGCAAAACTTGTATGGTGTTCTTGAAACACGTGTAAAAACTTCTTAGCATGTGAAACTACGGTAAATTTGTTTACCACGTCCATGAGAGAACATTTTAGAAACTTTAGCCCTAACACACTGCTGCTAACCATGGTTTGTGACGTACGGAAGCGTAGAGGCGCCAGATGAATTATATTGGTATCTTGCTGCAGCAAGTTAACTATCTTGCTGCAGCAGGTTACAATATTGCTGCAGCAAGTTAGCTATCTTGCTGCAGCAGGTTAATTATCTTGCTGCAGCAAGTTAGCTATCCTGCTGCAGCAAGTTACTATCTTGCTGCAGCAGGTTAGTTATTTTGCTGCAGCAAGTTAGCTATCCTGCTGCAGCAAGTTACTATCTTGCTGCAGCAGGTTAGTTATCTTGCTGCAGAAACTTAGCTATCCTGCTGCAGCAAGTTACCATCTTGCTGCAGCAAGTTAATTATCTTGCTGCAGCAAGTTAGCTATCCTGCTGCAGCAAGTTACTATCTTGCTGCAGCAGGTTAGTTATTTTGCTGCAGCAAGTTAGCTATCCTGCTGCAGCAAGTTAGCTATCCCTACATACCTAGGGGCGCCTGCGGCGCATAAGATACTATGGGAGGCGGGATGGGGTGGTTAGTGGGTACTACATACCTAGGGGTGCCTGCGGCGCATAATATACTATGGGAGGCGGGATGGGGTGGTGACTACATACCTAGGGGCGCCTGCGGCGCATAAGATACTATGGGAGGCGGGATGGGGTGGTCAGTGGGTACTACATACCTAGGGGCGCCTGCGGCGCATAAGTTACTATGGGTGGTGGGATGGGGTGGTGGGCTGGTACTACATACCTAAGGGCGCCTGTGGCGCATTTATAAGATATCATGGGAGGCGGGATGGGGTGGTGAGTGGGTACTACATACCTACGGGTGCCTCCCATAGCATCTTATGCGCCGCAAGCTCCCCTAGGTATGTAGTACCCACCCACCACCCCATTCCGCCTCCCATGGTATATTATGCGCCGCAGGCGCCCCTATATGTATGTAGGGATAGCTAACGTGCTGCAGTTAGTGGAGGTGAGTGGGTACTACATACATAGGGGTGCCTCCCATAGTATCTTATGCGCCACAGGCGCCCCTAGGTATGTAGTACACACCCACCACCCCATCCCGCCTCCCATAGTATCTTATGCACCGCATGCGCCCCTATAGGTATGTAGGGATAGCTAACTTGCTGCAGCAAGATAGCTAACACTTGCTGCAGCAGGATAGCTAACTTGCTGCAGCAGGATAGCTAACTTGCTGCAGCAAGATAACTAACCTGCTGCAGCAAGATAGTAACTTGCTGCAGCAGGATAGCTAACTTGCTGCAGCAAGATAACTAACCTGCTGCAGCAAGATAGCTAACTTGCTGCAGCAGGATAGCTAACTTGCTGCAGCAGGATAGCTAACTTGCTGCAGCAAGATAACTAACCTGCTGCAGCAGGATAGCTAACCTGCTGCAGCAAGATAGTTAACTTGCTGCAGCAAGATGCCAGTATAATTCATCTGGCGCCTCTACGCTTCCGTAGTGACGCCATGACATAGGTGAATATTCCTGTTTTGATGGAAGATTTTAGTGATGAACCGATTGTCAAATAGTCTGAAATAGAGCCTTGCGCCGATTGCCGATTATTTGAGATCACAATCGGCCGATTCAGGTGCCGATTCAGATTATTGTAATAATTATACCAGAATATGTTATATGTGTTATATAATACTTAGAATTAGAAGCAAACAACAACCGTAGTAATATGCCAGTACACAGTATACATAAGTATACGTTTGGGTAAGTATATAGGTAGGTATGGGCGGACTTGTGATAGAATACAGGCACATGTCCAGTATGATGTCCTGCAGAGGCTGTAGTATGGGGCCTTGGTGTATTTATTGTAATGTATTGTATCGACGATGCAATGCATTAACTTACCCATGTATTCTAGGCTATTCCACAACAAATAGTTTGAAAGTTTGATGTAGTCACGTGCATGACGACATATCCACGGCCCGTTTTTGATAACAATTCATCAAACGGCATTTTTCAAAATTTTCTTTGATCCCAATTCAAAGACATCACATCAAAGGAAATGACCCGACTGAACTAGGTGCAAGTTACACCATGTTCATGTCAATTTCGCAGACACGATTTGATTGTCGATTTCGGCATGGTCATCAAAATAATCATTGGTGGTGACCTATACGTGACGTCACACGAGGCTGACTGGATGGAATGACATTGTCTTCGGCTATTTAAAGTTAATCATTAATGGAAAGTTGTGTTGGGTGAAAGACTTTGAAAATATTAATTAGATAGTAAAATTAATAAATAAATTTCTTTAATTCTTTTTAATATCTGACTATTAATGCTTGTACAGTTTTTATTCCTGCGTCCTGACAACTGATACACATGTTATAATATGCTCAATTTAATTGAACAAACAGTGAAGTCAGCTGCGCAATTAAATGTCACGTGACATATATATATCTTTAATTTGTTGTGCTGCGTATGCATACATTTTGATTTTTTATAGTCTGACACATATAAATCAAAATGTCTACACGTTGACGAACAATAAAGTTACGTATCGGCGTAGATGAGTCCCATGATATGTAATGTGTGTACATCATCATATACTTTACGATTACGCGCTATCACGGCGTCATCATCGCAGCCTGGCTCTAACCCAAAGTGTCGCGTTCTTCCCGGCGATCCCCACTGTAATATATTGTTCAAACATAGACCCAGGTACGGCCGGTGTATTGAAGAGGAGATGGCTGTATATCAAGTTTGTGTTTGGTAAATCACTTTCCCCATGTTTAATGGTCATTTATTCAACAAAACATCGTCATATTTAAAACAGTTTATTGTCTCGGCTCATCACTAGAAGATTTAAACGAAAACGATGTATTTTTTATTTTCTTGGGCGCCACCATTTTACGAAATGCGTCCGGACGTCGAGTCATTAGAAACGGAGCCTATTATAAAGCGACGAACTGGTACAAACAGCGTCGGCAGCTATTTTCTTTTATTTTCGAAAAAATAAAATAATTTTTTTTTTTTGGTGCGGGAGGTTTTAATAGGTGCGGGCGGGTTAGGGGAAACAAAGTTATTTTTTTTTTAGGCCTTACTAGTACAGGCTATCGATTATCAAATACTTCACTTGTTCTGAGTCCTGAAATTTGCGGGCGGGGGGGGGGGGGCCATCTTTGTGATTGTTATCCACGCGCTGGAAGTTTGATGAAACTTATTGTTTCCGTAACATTAGATTCCTTTTTTTTAGGAAGCACCTTCGGTCAACCACCTTCGGTCCTTTATGCATTCCTACTTTTATATTGTTTGTATGTTTGGCTATTCATTTAACACTGAAATTAATCGCTATGTTCGTTCCAATGAACTCACAAATATTATAACGATGACATCGCCGAGAACTGTGCTGGTATTGAGTACATTGTGCTCATTAGTCATTACCGGTGGTTTATGATGCACTTTATTAACGTTAAAAATTACATCAGCCGATATCGCAAACAAGCAGCGATAGCAGTTAACCAGCACCCACGGTCCCAGCCAATAGGGCATATTACGGAATACTTCCACTGATGTTATTAATATTAGGTACGATTAATCGATTATAGTCGATTATTGACAACCGATTATCGATTATCAAAATCAATAATCGTGGCAGCTCTAGTCTCATTGGCCCTATGCCTTTAGTTTTGTCAACACAATCTTGCATTTTTTTTACCAGCTCTGGTTGTTCTACTGATGTGATGTTCTTGTCAAGATCTGAATGATTTTTTTATGAAAAGACTGTTGAAACTAAAAAAATAGTAAATGTTATTATACAATAAAATAGTACCAGCTGTACGGTATCTGAACTTTATGATCGTACACGATTCCACTACAAAGCATAATTTCCTTACCAAGGAACAGCAGCACTTTCTCAAAATAAGGACACTAGAACCAGATTTGTTCATATAGAACTTGAATTTTAATTAATACGTTCTGTATCTGTAGTTATTTCAGGACAGGAGCCTTCCAGTTATAGATGCACTGGTCCAGGTGCTACCATGGCCGAGTATCTTTATAACCCTGTGGTGACTCTAGTCGTGTTCTAGTGTTGAAACGACTCTGAGATTCTGGAGTCGACTAGTCAAACCACAAAAGTCGGGTCGAAGTCGACTGGTCGCTACCCGCAGCCAAGAATTATATACATGTACATTGTAGCTATACGCATACCCTTACTTCCCTCAACACAACAGGTATAAAAAAATGTACAGTATCAGCTTTTTCGCATTCTACTAAACCAGAAGTATTTAGTCACATGATTTTGATAAACCATGGTTCTTCAACCACTTGTATTGATAAAAAAAAGTTCAGTTGAAACTGTGAGTCCCGAATGTCAATTTCACTGTAATGGAACTTGGAACACCTGTGACCCAGCTATTTCATAATTGGTGCACGACTTATGTGCTACATTTTAAACATACTGACTACGTTGAGTTATTAACAATGTCATATCCGCGGCAAGTGTTTGATCAATGTGCCATGTACTAGACCAAGTCTTCTCTGTCCACAACAGCTTGGGGTATCGGTTGGGATAAGCCCAATCGATATCCCAAGCTGTTGTGGACCGAGAAGACTTGCTCTAGTCATGTACCTACATTATAGACTTTTAACTCTTATTGTGGGATGTATATGCAATGTTCCGACTAGTCAACGGCAAAATACAAAGTCAAAAGTGCAGCGGGAGCTATTGTATAAGCATCGATGTTAGTCGACTAGTCGTTTCAACACTATAGCATTATATAACATACACACACCGAGGTGTGAACACGCGCAAGATCCGACAGCGTGGATCTGGGCCAGCTCGTCCCAGGTATATATTTATATATTAATTACTTAAGTTCAGATGAAGATATATTTCAGAGTTTTGTCCATCAATTTTGATATTTAGACTACTTTACCATGTTTGTTTACAAACTACTTGAAGATAATAGCCAGTAATCACATTAGTCGGTTTGAATGAGAAACCGGCGAATTCATAAATAACAATATTGAACTGTTTTCACATTCTGACCATTAATGTTTCTCTTATTCTCTATGAGTTAATGAACTTCATCTCACTATCTCTGGGTTAATTTTGGAAACCCTTAGAAGTCATTATTGACCCAATATCAAAACAATATAGGTTGTTTACACTGTAATCAGTCGGCTAATCACACCTCACACTTCAGATATATATATATATAAGCAGCGCAATGATTATCTGACAAAATATCATCATATCGTGCTCCGGTCCTCGACGGGAAGATCCGAAGAACAAGAACGGATAGCGGCTATGTCCCAGAAAGAAACAATAACAACAGCTAAAAAACAAAAACAAGAAAAATAAAGAAACAGAACAACATCATGTCAAGAACATTTTCATAATTTCATCAATTTCATGTATTATCCCTTGGGCCAAGCCAGCCCAAGGCGAGCTGGCTCGGGACGACCTGGTCCAGGTCGACTGGACCGAGATGGCCCTGGGACGAGCTGGTCTGCTTCCGTAATAGTGTACAGTGTACCGGTACTTCTGACACGACAACATAATTACCTGAACAAATGACATTTTCAAATGTTGTAATGGGGGAAGTCGGCATTTTGAATTCAGATCTTAATTCAGTGATCTCGAATGAGACTTTTCAGCCTGACAAACTTGGTACGGTATCTGATAGAGTTCTGATTTTTGACCAGGTTGCGATCCCCAGTCCGCTACAGCGCTAGCACGTACGAGAGACCACCGATGTCGACAGCGGCTACCGACTTCCTGACAATGTGACATTCACTGACAATTAGTGATGTAACGATACGGGGGTTATCGGTAAAAGCCGATAGCCGATATTTTCAGTAGAATTATCGGCCGATCCGATACAGATACCGATAAGTCTTGTACGTGAACCAAACTCCATATCAATTTGTCTTTTAAATTACAAAATATTGTCGGCAAAGAACCGATATCGAGATAACCTGGTTGCAAAAAAGTTTAGTTTACATTCCCCAAAAACCCTGGCAAAACGATTTACTATTTCATTGCATTCATAAGATTTCCTCAATATTTGTTTGATTCCGTTACTGTGCCTTACGGAATCAGTCCATAATACATTTGAGTCAATGACGGCAATTTCAATTTCAATTTGCCAAACTCAATCTTTTTCAGAAGTTGAACTTGCGTTTAATAACACCTACAATGTCCAGCATAAATTGTTGACATTTTCTCTGCCCATGACAGCAGATACAAATCCCGCCCATAGAGCACTCTGATTGGTTCGGATGGTTCTATCAAACAAGTTAGTCACCTCCTCCATCTTCAGTCATCGTATACCAGAATGTCAATCAATTTGGATCAAAAGCACTTTAAACACACACACTTAAATGTTGTTAACACGTGATGTTTCTATATATTGAGAAATAGCGAGTCACGACTGCAGCGACTTTAATGCAAACTGGTCAAGTGTGACTCGTCTATTTATAAACACTGTGATTTTTAGTTTACTGTGTCATCTGTCAACACGTGGCGTGTTAGTGATTCCTACTCGATGACATCAAATGCATGCAAATATTCGTTTGATCTTACCGACCGGCACCCGCCTTGGGAAGATAATAACAATGTGACAACTTACTGTCGCACGTGGTGCAGAATTAATTCCACACCCCCATGAATACATAACTAAATGATACCGGTACATCAGTCTGATTCACTCATAGGAAGATTCCATTCTTACGCTAATGCCAGGGGCGTCAGTTATTCGCTTTCAACAAGTGCTACTCGGCACTCACAAGTAATTTTAATTGTATACAGTTTATGTTTTAACTTTAATTATTGAGCGTACGGAACTACGGTACCTTTGGAAATGTTTATTTGGGTCATGAGTGAACCAACAGTCTCATGTCGATGTTGTCATCATGATCATGGTATATCACTGTATATGATGGAGGGCTGACCAGTGCGTAAAATAGTCGCTATTTTTTCTGAAAATTCCCGTCATTTATTTAATATTAAATTTAAAGTCGGAATTGGTGTAACAACGTTCACAAAGGACGCGACATGTATCGGTTGACGATATCGGTCGGGATACTAAATTTTACCGATACCGATATCTTACCGATACCACATATATCGGCCCGATCCGATACCGATAATCTAGACCCGGAACTACCGATAATCGGTACATCACTACTGACAATGCCCAATCAATTACATGCAAAAAGTACGGATTTAAGAGTATAAACTAAAGCTGAATTCAGCTAGGATAGCTCAATTCAGTTATTGTACTTGAAGCTGCACTTTAGTAGTTGGCTACTTTTTAAATTTTACATTTACCAGACCTGTTTATTTTTTTGTCTGAAATTAAAACCAATTTGGCAATTATTTCGAAGATCTGTTCACGACAGTGCAACCAAAGGCAAAGTTGTCTATGCCAATAGACTGTCACTATGGATTTAATGGGTCAGAAGAAATGCGATGCTAAACGTTATTTCACCTACATGTATATCTATATCGCTAAAATTTTAAATGTTTGTGTCAACATAAAAAAATAAATGCTTCTTGTCGTATCTTGAAATTTGCAGCTTGTGTTAATTTTTTTTAGCGTACTTTAGTATTTTCGTACTTATAATTATCAAGTAGTTTTGACAAGAACGGTATCGTTCCCAGCTCCCGCGCACTTGTTCCCGAGAAATTACGTTATTTCAAATCGAGAAAATGGTGGTTCGGTTCAGTCTCGTGTGATAACAAGAAACTCCAACCTCTTAAAACTAGATATTAACAAGAAAATCAAGTTTTAACAGTGTTTTATTAATCGTGGATCTATTCTATATCATATTAGGTAATAAAAACAAAGAAACATTTTATTTTAATAAGTATGTTGTACACATCATTTCATCACCCGCCTGGGATTGAACGCGAACATCAGTCATCAACAACTGTAGTAGAAAATCTACGGGATACTATACATTCAATTTTGGTCTACAACAACTGCGGTTCAAGTTCAGCAATATGATTTCCCGTTTATAATCTCAGTAAATATGTGACATTTAGCTCATGCAACGAGCATATGCCCGAGCTACATGCAACTGTTTGGAGAGAGAATTGGGTGAATCTTCATCGACTGAATAAATGTGGCAAGTAATTTCACTTCAGTCTGAAAGCTGCACCAATGGCACCATCCTTTAAATAACATTTAACACCAGGTTAACGCCGGCACTTATACGTCCAAAAGGATACTGTACAGGTTAGCGGGCTCTGCCATTCACTCGACAGGCAGGCCTAGCTTGCACGCCCCGGGGCCACCAAGAGACGAGGAGCCCCGACCAACCTTCTGTCGACCGGATGGCATTGCACCCTCTCTCTCTCTCTTTTTAATACTAATAAATAAAATAATATATATATTATTAATTTAAACCAGTGAAAAGAGACATTTACCGCAGTATTGACATATTTTTAAAAGTATGCAAACTCAGTTTACCTCACAAAGTGACATCGGCAAACAAAACCATATGGTACTCATAAATTGAATTAATTCTATCACTTATACCCAGTAATTTGTAAATTAAAAATTGCATATATATCTGGAGACTTTTGGTGTATTCGATTGTTATGGGGTGCATTCGATTGACGGCATAGAAGCCGAACTTAGACGAGTACATTACGGAACACTTCGGCTTTCAGTTAAAACATAAACAAACCAATGTTAGTTCTAATAAACTGGAATAATCTATGTGTAATTGAACATGAAAGTTAGATTATTATATACCATTATCACGATAAGATGTCACTATTTCCGATGTATATAGCTTCAGGTATTGATTTAATTGTTAGGTAAAATCTAGTAATATAGACTACAATTCCCACCACCAACTCTGGGCATAATTTAACTCATATCATACAAATGGCAACGGAACGTTCTCGTACTAAAACTAGCATCTCGCTATCCCAATATCTTAGCTGGTTTTAGTACGAGCAAACTTGTGCTATAGTCTGTGTTGATTGAGTTGGTGACTGTCTAGTACACAGAAAGCAAATGAAATTAAAAGATTTTCCCACTACACCCCCACTTACGATATAGTAAATTAAGTGTTTTATTTGCGGAAAGCTGCCAATAAAATTGCAGAAATCTAAACATAGTATTTGTGCACAGCCGTGAGTCATGCCACGATTATTCATCGATGGTTGAATTAAAATACCCCAGTCGGACCTGAATAAGAACAAAAAGCCTTGTTTCGGGGAAACATGGATGTCTGAATTTATTGCCAATATTCCAGACAAAAATATTTGGGCGTCGCATATACTTGATGAATTTAGTCATGATACCTGTCACCAGTATGAAATGGGCCCTGGATTATTCCCTACCGCAGTGGGTTGTAACTTGTAGGAGAGGGCTGCCAGCCCTTTCAAATCCACCCGGATCTCACTCCCAAACTGCTGTCCGAAAGCTCCGAATGTTATTCACGCTGTAGTTATATCCCCTGCAACGAAGTTGTGGGGGGTCAGCCCTCTTAATTCAGATTGTTTGGCTCCGGCAATCTGCTACGGCAACACTATGCCGTGACCCAGTTTGCTTCAGCAAATTGCTTCGGCAATGCTGATTGCCGTAGCCAATTATGAAGGCTGGGGGGGTATACGACTATACTGGAAATCAGCTCGTCTGTCCGTTGTCCGTGGACACAAATTTGTCCGGAATTTGTTTTTTTTATCATTTTCCATGAAACTTGGCACAGACATCAACCACCATGGGAACCTGTGTACCTGCGATTATGACGTCTGTCGTACTTTTTTTGGTGGAGTTATCCCCCCTTTTTGACTTAGAAATTTTTGCTGCATGCATAATTTTGTCTGAGCTTTTATTCCTAAATTTTTCGGTCAATAGGTTTAGGGTTAGGGTTAGGATTGTGTACCTGCAATGGGAATCTATTATTTTAACTAAATGTTTACTGACATGTGAAACATCTTAGTGTTTTAAAAACACGTGCGGTATCCTTAGTCCCATTGGGACAGTCATGCACATCTCTAGTTCATTCTAAAATGTACTATTTTTCTCACCTCGGATATTAATGTTGGCATTTTCCAACTAATGCTAATTTTAGTCAAAATTTGTTTATTTTTGGTGTGAAATTCAAAATTATGTTGTGCAAGGCATCTTTAGATTTCCAACAGTTTAAAATTTAAACCACAGTTAGTTGGGATGGGACACCCAGGGCTCAATCAATTTAACTGGATTTCCAAACAAATTGGTCATTGACCAATTTGGCCTATGATAGCGTGAACCTTGCCTACAGACCACATCCTCATCCAACTAATGGTCACCAAACTTAATATGGATCATCTGGGTGACCACTAGATGGGAGCCATAAAATATTTCTGAATTTCATTGAAAAACATGGCTGCCAGCTTCCATCTTGGATTCTTCTCTTGGCATGGCTAAATCCTTTGGCATGCCCTGCAGGCCACATCCTTCATTCAATCATTACCAAACTTCATATGCAACTTCGGGGTAACTTCTAGATGGGAACCATCAATTTCTTCCAATTTTTTTTAAACATGGCTGCCAGCATCCATCTTGAATTTAAAATTTGAATCCATCTGCAACACAACAAAACTAAAATAAAGGATTATCATGCAAAGGTATTGCCGTTCGAATGTCTTCGCTCTCGCGATGGTCATTGTCAAAATTTTTTATTAAGTTTTCCCCTAAAATACATATTTCAAACTAATTTTATTTACAATTTGCTATAAATTTGGCACCATAAGGTGACTTTTTAGTAGTTTTTACCCCTTCTCAGAAACATTTTTGGCGATTTTCGTATGCATAAAAATGGAATACAGTCTGACCCTTATGCAAATAAACGATTAAAAAATGGTCTTTTTATAAGAAAATAGTTTGGTGCATGCATATTTTATGCAAATAGCCGAATTATGCATTTAAACGATATGCAATTAACTGAAATTGACTGTACCAATGTTATTTCCAGATGTGTCTCCTGTAAAATTAGATTTTTGTGGGGCACTACTTTTCAGAATCTCTGTCTGAAATCTAATGAGCAGAATTTTATTTGCAGGTCTGTTATTCTACTGACCAGATGTGAGTTAGCAGGATCAGTACTCTGGATGATAATGCCTCCAAAAAGGAAACGAGATGAATCACCAGCAGCTGAGTTTGTCATTCCAGTAAAGAAGAAACAGAAAACTGATTCTTTGTCAAAGAAAAAGAATGCAAGCAAACTCAGTCCTATGCTTCAGAGAACTGTCAAATCTAAAACGGTGACAAGCAATTCATTGAAATCAAAGAAAGTACGGGAAGCCAATCCCAAGAGGAAGCCAATTAAAGATCCAAAGTTCACAAGCATCAAGAAAAATGTTCGAAAGAAAATTCCGAGTGCCCAGAAAAATGATTCTCCAAAAGTCTATGCAAGAAAGAGTGCTACTCTCTCACAAAGTAGTTCAAAGAAGCCTGGGTCATCAGCTGTCGCTGTGACTACCAATGTAACCAAGTTACTAGCTAATGTCTCTAAACCTGAAGGTGGGTCCATATCCAGAAACGAGGTTAAAAAGACAAAAATAAGTTCAAAGAAAGGTAAACTAATCTCTCCTAAGAAAAACCCTGAAGATAGAAATCAGGATATTATTGACGATGAGAAAGATAAACTTATCCGATGCATTGGGTTGTCACCGACAACTCTCTGCAGCCTGGCTGGGTCAAAATCTACAAAAGAGCATTCTTGTGCCGGTTCACAGAAGGGAAAAACAACTAATATTGGTAAAGATGTTCCGGTTGACACACCTCTTGGTATTACAGATTATCTGCTTAAATATCGCGGCAATGAAAGTCAAGGGAACTGTCCTATTCCACAGAGTATTCAAGTGTTCAAAACAGGAGCAACAATATCTGGAGATGGTATCGCTGTTCATTCGAAAATTAATGATACCCAACCAATCGAAGGTTCTAGTTCTAATGTTTCAAGGATTGATATATTTGAAGGGGAAAGATCTGAAACTAGGTCCTTGTCAAGGTCTCCAAAGAGAAGTCCTGCGAAAAAGATAGTTTTGAATGTCGAGACTGATGGAAAAAGTGTTATTACACAGACATTTGTTAAAGTCGAGAAGGGTAGAAGAAATTCTGTTCATATTAAAACAACAGAAGATGTTGACAATGAAATTTCTGCATCAAGAAATAAAAGGGATAGCAAGAAGAAATTTGATATTAAAACCCCAACATCGACTAAGAACACAGTCGAAAGTAAAACTTTAAGAGCAGCAGCGGCTGATAAGTCATCACAGAAGCAGATCTTAGAGAAATGGCATGATCAGTCCGTCAGCTTGTCTTCTCACATGTCACAGGAATTTCCTACTTATGGTACGTAAATATTCTTTCAATTGCGGCATAGCATTACATGCGTTTTGCAATATCAGTTTTAATTTAGGGTATAAACATGCTGTCTGGTGTGAATATGGGACGTTCATTGGTTGGTTTTACACTGGAAAATGCAGTTTTACCTGTGACACGAGGAGCCGGTAAAACAGATATTGTTCATTGGAAAACACGAAGATTCTTATTCACACAGACCGAATAATCATGCTATAGCTACGAGATTCTGCCAAAGAGTTGCTGGAAGACCATGTCACTTCCTTCGAGAAATTGTGCTCCGTTCCACAAAGATATACTGGTAGTTCCATATTTCAATTAGAAAAATAACCGAATTTTCCAAAGGAATCCCTGAAATTTTTCACCTTTGATTTCGATATCATGCCAATTTGACATCATCGGATTTATGCACAAATTATATTAATACATCCCAGTTTCATGGCCAAGTTGTACCAAAGTAGTTTCACTGTACTGACATGCCATTGACATTGTATTGCACTAGTGACCAAAGGTGCACATCGAACATCATGTCCGCTGTAATTACGTCATCATTCCGACGTCCTTCGATTCATTTCCAAAGAACTGTTTAAATTAGAACATGACATACCGCTTATTAGCTCAACTTTACTTTGTAAAGTTTGAGCTATTGCCATGGCTTGGTATCCTTCGTCCGTGTGTGTGCGTGATGCAATAACAATTTCCTTTAGCACGGGCTACAGTTCGTACCTTTGGTCCGATTATTATGAAATTTGTCATGGATGTTGACATTGGCATGTAGATGGGAACGAGTCATTTTGGGGTCATTCGGAAGAAAAAAACATGGCCGCCAGTGGCCATCTTGGATTTCAAAATTCGATCCATTAGCACGGGCTACAGGCCGTACTGTTCGTCTTATTGTCATGAAATTTGTAATGGATGTTAATATTGACATGTAGATGGGAACGAGTAATTTTGGGGTCATTCGGCCAAAAAACATGGCTGCCAGCAGCCATCTTGGATTTTACTCTTTGTATGACTAAATTCTTTAGCACAGGCTACAGGTCGTACCTTTAGTCTGATCATCATAAAATTTGTCATGGATGTTAACAATGACATGTAGATGGGAACGAGTCATTTTGGGGTCATTCGGCCGAAAAACATGGCCGCCAGCAGCCATCTTGGATTTTACTCTTTGTATGACTAAATCATTTAGCACGGGCTACAGGTCGTACTTTTAGTCTGATCATCATAAAATTTGTCATGAATGTTAATAATGACATGTAGATGGGAACGCGTCATTTTGGGGTCATTCGGCCAAAAAACATGGCCACCAGAAGCCATCTTGGATTTTACTCTTTGTATGACTAAATCATTTAGCACGGGCTACAGGTCGTACCTTTAGTCTGATCATCATAAAAAATTGTAATGTAGATGGGAACGAGTCATTTTGGGGACATTCGGATGAAAAACATGGCCGCCAGTGGCCATCTTTGATTTCAAAATTCAATCCATTAGCACGGGTTACAGGTCGTACTGTTCGTCTGATTATCATGAAATTTGTCATGGATGTTAATATTGAGATGTAGATGGGAACGATTAATTTTGGGGTCATTCGGCGAAAAAACATTGCCGCTAGCAGCCATCTTGGATTTTACTCTTTGTATGACTAGATCCTTTAGCACAGGCTACAGGTCGTACCTTTAGTCTGATCATCATAAAATTTGTCATGGATGTTAACAATGACATGTAGATGGTAACAAGTCATTTAGAGGTCATTCGGCCAAAAAACATGGCCGCCAGCAGCCATCTTGGATTTTACTCTTTGTATGACTAAATCCTTTAGCACGGTCTACAGGTCGTATCTTGAGTCTGATCATCATGAAATTTGTCATGTGGATGTTAACAATGACATGTAGATGGGAACGAGTCATTTTGGGGTCATTCGGCTGAAAAACATGGCCGCCAGCGGCCATCTTTGATTTCAAAATTTAATCCATTAGCACAGGCTACAGGTCGTACATGTAGATGGGAACGAGTCATTTTGAGGTCATTCGGCCAAAAAACATGGCCGCCAGCAGCCATCTTGGATTTTACTCTTTGTATGACTAGATCCTTTAGCACAGGCTACAGGTCGTACCTTCAGTCTGATCATCATAAAATTTGTCATGGATGTTAACAATGACATGTAGATGGTAACAAGTCATTTAGAGGTCATTCGGCCAAAAAAAATGGCCGCCAGCAGCCATCTTGGATTTTACTCTTTGTATGACTAAATCATTTAGCACGGGCTACAGGTCGTACTTTTAGTCTGATCATCATAAAATTTGTCATGAATGTTAATAATGACATGTAGATGGGAACGAGTCATTTTGAGGTCATTCGGCCAAAAAACATGGCCACCAGAAGCCATCTTGGATTTTACTCTTTGTATGACTAAATCCTTTAGCACGGACTACAGGTCGTACCTCGAGTCTGATCATCATGAAATTTTTCATGCCTGTTGAAATTGGAATGTAGATGGGAACGAGTCATTTTGGGGTCATTCGGATGAAAAACATGGCCGCCAGTGGCCATCTTTGATTTCAAAATTTAATCCATTAGCACAGGCTACAGGTCGTACTGTTCGTCTGATCATCATAAAATTTGTCATGGATGTTAATATTGACATGTAGATGGGAACGATTAATTTTGGGGTCATTCGGCCAAAAAACATGACTGCAGCAGCCATCTTGGATTTTACTCTTTGTATGACTAAATCATTTAGCACAGGCTACAGGTCGTACTTTTAGTCTGATCATCATAAAATTTGTCATGGATGTTAACAATGACATGTAGATGGGAACGAGTCATTTTGGGGTCATTCGTCCAAAAAACATGGCCGCCAGCGGCCATCTTTGATTTCAAAATTTAATCCATTAGCACAGGCTACAGGTCGTACCTTTAGTCTGATCATCATTAAATTTGTCATGGATGTTAACAATGACATGTAGATGGGAACGAGTCATTTTGGGGTCATTTGTCCAAAAAACATGGCCGCCAGCAGCCATCTTAGATTTTACTCTTTGTATGACTAAATTCTTTAGCATGGGCTACAAGTCGTACCTTTAGTCTGATCGTCATAAAATTTGTTATGGATGTTAACGATGACATGTAGATGGGATACAATCATTTTGGGGTCATTCGGCCGAAGACATGGCCGTCAGCAGCCATCTTGGATTTTACTTTTCTCTTCATGTCTATAAACTAGTATTAGACATTCCTAATCGCTCCATTGACTGTAATACATTAAATTATTCCATTTCCAAGTTGAGCTACAGTGTCATTGACACTTTCATTTATGATGTCGGTGTTTCATGTCTAACAAGTATATGACAATAGGTTAATCAGCTGAATGTGAATGGCGACAGATTAATTTGTGACAGTAATAAATTGGACATCTGAATTGGGAAACGGGTCTATTCGATCTCATTTCCATGCATGTCTGTATTAAAAAATGTAATTTAATGTATCACAATTATTTAGTACCGATTAAAACTTTTCCCGACCAATTTATCATGATTAAAAAGGTTGCATATGCAGAGTTTAGGGTCTGAGAAACAGAAATTGGACTTTGCGTGGCCTTCAGATAATCAATCTTTATCATTTCCTCTCAATGGATTCTCCCAGTCAGTTAAAACGTGTACATCAGAATGGTCTATTATTTATTTGGAGGGATGTTAAGTTGGTAAAAGTTGCCGACAGATAAATAATAGTGCAGAAGGAGCCCTATTTATTGAGGGAAATGTTTAGGAAATAAATACAACAAACGACTTATTGTTGTTTGTTGAACTTATCATCTGAACATTTCCTATGGGATAACTACTCATCAATAATGCTTTAGTATAGAAATAGTCATGCTATCTATCTTGTTGCTTGCATTCAATATCTTAGTGGAAGGACACCTCAAAATTGGGATTCAATTCTTATGTTCCTAGTCATTGAGAAGTGCTTTTTTTGTCGTTTTTAATATAGTATTAACATAGGTTCCTGCGAAACTCGAGATTCGATTCGATGTGAAATCATGCAAAAAGTTTGATTCGAATCAACATGATCGCAAAGATTCAATAAATTATCGAACCCACTAAACTGGGAGACTCCTGTGACTTTTTCTAATATATTATAAAAAACAGTCCTCACAACATTGACTATATCTCATTTAACAGAAGGGAGATCGCGATAACCGCATAGTTATGTACATGTAGCAATCATTATGGTACACGCCATTCTGGACTCCTAGATCCTTGACATCTAGGTAAGTTTATTGAGTTTTTGAAGTTTTAACTGAGCGGATTTAGATTTCCCAATATTTTCAATATAATTATTGACTGCATAATAATATCCTTATACATGTACTCATCATCCCAAAACATGATGCAAATGACGCCTTAATGTTATGACAATCACATTCGCAATGATTATTGAATGATTTCTGACAAGTACTATCATATAAGTAGCTGGGAATTGAATTACATCCCTTTGCTCTGGAGCGTCATGTGGAACATTGGATTACTCAACATGCACCGAAATACATTTATGACCATTTGCCGCATGATAAATAAAGATCATGCGTTAATCCCCCAAAATCCTTTTCTCTATAGTATTGACTATTCACAGAACAAATGAACCTCCATCTAGTCCGATTTCATTTATCAATTAAATTTTCCAGTTTAATCCAGAATACATTGTATTGCAGTGTTTGGACATAATTAATTGATAGATTATTCATCATGTTTTCTATATAATCCCCATGACAAAACTTATTGTCAATGTCGCTGTACTTTTGATTGTGGTGATTCGATTTGATGTTCAAATCGATGTGCAATCTTTCCCCTTATTTGATTCGAGGTTCGATTTGATGAAAAAATTGTGATTTGCAGGAGCCTATGTTAACATCTTGGGACTGCTACATGTAGGTAGGTGGGACAAGTGTCGGACGTTTGTCTACATTAGCATCCCGCCAATATCCCAAGCGGAAGTAAAGGTGTGGCCTCAGTCATGAAGTGATTTCGTTCTTTTATTTTTTTATTATTTCAGAAAAAGGTGATGGGTCTAGTGTTAGCCAAGATAAGGTGGGAGTAATGAAGCTGCAGAAGAAATCAACTGACATCCATGAGAAGGGTGATAAACTTGGAGGTGAGAGTCCATCTACTGTGGGGAGTCAGCCTGCACCAATGAGATCTCCAGTCAAGAGACAGTTTTACTCACCAAAGCCACAGTATAGAAGTCCGGAAGGTTAGTTTGTGAAACAGGTTATAGATACAGTAATGCTCTAATTAATCGACTCCTTAACTACAGTAGAATTATGGGTAACTTTTCAGGATTTAGTCGGAAATATGGCTTGTTACATGTAGTGGAGCAACCACACATGATGTGCCTCAATTTGCCTTTTTTCGGCAAGTTGTGAAGTAATTACTTTCATTTTTATCGCGATGCTTCATTTCCAATTCCTCGTTTTTGCAATCTCCACACGGTTGCTAACCGGAAGTCACGTGACAATTTCTCCAAAATCTATACCCGCGATCTTGAAAAATCACTGATGGATATAGAAAAAATTATATGACGTCATTCACCTGCCTTAGGTACAAGCACCCTTGGTGGTTGCTATTAAATATTGACATAAAAATAAACAGGCCTCAAAATATGGTGCCGGATATTTGCAGAATGAGGTCCGTAGAGGGTGAATTTAGTGACGGTACCCCGCACAGCAGGTTTGAGTTACCAAATTCATCCTAGAGCTGGTGATCTCATTCTGCATGGCCTCATCTGCTATGGGAAACCTAGACTCAGATTTAGGGTCCCAGATGGTGAAGTGCACCCATTGGGCACCTCTATTATGCATTGTGTCATCTGCCAGTTTGGCGATATAGAGAAACTAAACTAAAAAACTAAAAAACAAAAAGAAACTTTCCGAAAAACCTAAAACTTGTTAAGTTGATAATAAAGATACTTTCTAGAGAAGATGAGGCCTAAGCAGAAGCATTAGCGCACAAGTTTCTTACCTAAACGTCTCTCACCTCGAGTGAATTATTTAACATAATTCTCGGAACTAATTGAATACTCTATTTATTACACTTCTGCATCGATTTGGTTCGCCAACATGCAAGCCTGGATATATATATTTTTTGAGTGTCTGACAAAATGACAGGCACCAAAGATTCGGCGTCTGACATTTGAAAAGTTTGTCTGTCATTTACCTGGTATCAATAAATAGCAGCAATTAGTTGTTTTTTAGCCCATTCCAATGCACAAATTAGATTCATTGATGTACCATGTTATGAATTATGGTGTTTTACATCACTTTTAGCTGAAGCTCATATAATCATGTCATAATGTGACAGGGGTGCAAAGTCAGACAAGGCTGTCATTTACAGTATGTCTCTGCTGAATTCTTTTCCAGTTTCAAAAATACTATACGCCGTGCTTCCCCCAAGTAAACACGAGCACATGTTTCAAAACGCGGTGATTTAAAAACTACCCGGTATGAATTTTTTCGGAATTTCTTCCACTAAATCTCCAACTAACACCCTTAACTTGTGGAATATATTACACTTGTGCTGATTTAACTTGTGACATCTCCGTGTATCTTACGTCAAACGAGAAAAACACGATGAAGTGTATTTCTTGGTTGGAGTTTCCCCCCAGTGGCAGCCATTTTTTCAGGGTTTTTCACGTTCTAAAAATAGAAAGTCGTAAATAGTGCGGACGTGAAGGCAGCGATAATTCGCAGTTTGCGATCAATCATCAATCGCGGACAATTTAGGTTAGAGGTTGCATTAAAATTACATTTATAGGTCCTGTAATACCTGTATACGGAACGGATCATTAACATGTTTTCAGTAAAACGCGTTGTATTGGTGGGGGATTTGATATTTAGTGCACAGTAGTGGTAATTGAATGTCTTTGCCGCGGATAATACATCTACTTGTTGTTTTCCCCCTTAATTATATATTTTTTGTGAAGATAATGGGCGCCGGACAAACTGACGGACGATAATAAGGCGGCGGCGGTCATCGGTGTATTTGGCTCGGTCAATGACCGTGTCCGACCTCTTATATCCAGGCTTGCCAACATGATTAAAACACAGAATTATTGCATGAAAGTTCCGATGTGGAGGAAGGTTAACCACCAAAATTTCAGTCATGATCAGTAAGCAGACCTGTTTACTTTCAAAATTGGAAATAGGGAGATTTGTCCTCAGAAATCAGGAGATTTAGTGAAAAATCAGGAGATTTATTTTTCAATGTCAGTATCGTGGAAAAAAACTTCATATAGACTGTTTGTTGCAATTGGGTTTTCATCTGCCACAATTAATGGCCTTGAAATCACTGAATCATGTGGGAATAAAATTACGATTTTACGGTTATGGATCACGTTTTATTTCGAACAAGGCAATACAACGATTAAAACTATAGTTGCACACTATAAAATGGTGCTATCGGATAACATCGGTGAATTTAAAGAGAATTCGTTTTGACAGAATTGTTTGAGGTCCGTTCGAATCGCGTTATTGCGTATACAAAACACGGAATGCCAAAAAGACGGAAACGGAACTTTCACCGACACAAAAACGAACAAAAAGTTTAAATCGGCAATATAATAATTTGAGTCAGCGGTTTTAAAGCAGTTGGTCGGGACGAGCAGAAACCAACACTTTATTAAGTGTGGCCAAAAAGGAAGGCTTCTTGTTTCATATATTATAATCCTTGTCTGGACATTGAAGACTGCATTTACTTACTCAACGCTGTTAAACAAAAGAGTCGACGTTGTGTCAACATTTTGTCACTGTTTGACTCGCAGTCGATATATTCCTAATTGATTTGTAACACTATAGCATGCATGGCTTATTGCTTAATACAGCTGTTGGCTAATTTTTGGTTTTATCTTTTGAATCGGGCGATTTCGTTTCCCGATCGGGAGCACAGGAGAAATGACACAAAATCGGGAGACTCCCGCCAAAATCGGGAAAGTAAACAGGTCTGTCAGTAAGCGACGTAACATCTATGATGTAACGAGAAATGACATACCGTATTAGTGACAATTACCATTTTTAATTAACGGCGTTTTCAATGGAAATCGTGCATAGGAGTGTAATAAAAAACTTTAAATATTCCCAACCATCAGTTCATGCAGCCAACAAGAATTGCTGACAAATATTACATTGTTTCCCAGAAAAGGTTGTGTAGTTCACTACATCATTATGTTTAGCATATGTTGTTCAAAGGGAGATAACTATCTTTTAATACCACATATCCATATGTCCATGTGTAAAGTCCGGTGTCTGGTGAAAATACCATCATGTTCTGATAATTCATCATTGCAAAACAAATGAGTATCAACTTACTTTCAAGTGTCAGACAAGAACTTTGACAGAATGGGGCACAATATTTTTTATAATTAATTGGATTCCCCGGATTGGATATCTAAACATAATTATACCCCCACTTTCGAAGAAAATGGGGGGTATACTCAATACTGGATTGACTGCGTCCGTCCGTCACGCGTTCTCCCTCCGTGTGTCCTTCCATCCGTCCGTCCATCCGACCTCATAACTCGAACAACTATGAACCGATATCAATAATTTTTTGTATGCAATCTCCTTAGGACGGTCTCTCCGCATGATGCTAATTGCGGTTCGGTCTGACTTTTTTTTTTCAAGTTACGCCTCTTTTTCGACTTATTTTGACTTAGAAAATTCTGTCCGACTTAAAAATTTAACAAATATGAACCGATTTCAATAATTTTTGGTATACATGCTTCTCACAATACCCTCTCTACATGATGCGGCTAGGGATTGGCTCAGACTGTTTTTCGTAATATTACACTTCATTTTCGAGTTATTTTGACTGACTTAATAACAAATATGAACCGATTTGAATAATTTTTTCTGTACAAGCTTCTTGTGACACCATATCGATATTATTAGTCCGAATTTTTCTTTAAAGTTAAAAATCTTTTTTGTTGAGTTTACGGATAATGCGGGTTGAATTTGCCACGGTGGGGGTATGCTAGCACTCGAGTGCACACCTCTTGTTGAGTTCAGCGTCACGGTTTTAGAATCACGGAACTTCTATAATGCATATTTTCTGAATGGAATACATGTACATCAGTAATTGTCTATGTTGGCAACTTGCTTAAATTTTTGTGATTGTTTGCCCTTTGTGTTGTGTTATCTAGATGCAAAATGAGACAACACCAAAATCATGACGATTTGAAAATATTTGAATCTGCAGACGATTCGGTGTTGACCTTGAATAATTGCAGGTCCCATCTCCCAATGTATGTTATTGGCAATATAAATTTAGAATTTGTGTGTGAATATGCGATGTTATATTGCAAATAATTTGAATAAACTGTTGGATAAGGCCAAAAAACTTGTCTGTTTCTGATTTCTTGAGCAAAAAAATCCAGGTAGGAAAAAAATATTTTTGGCAATTTTTGTTTCTTAAAAATCCATCTATAATGCACCATATTCTAAAAACAAGATAAAAGTTGGTATTCTCAATACCTTTGTATCCAGTTGCTGAAGTTTCTGACAAAAAACTAGTTTTATATCTGACAATATACCCAGAATATGCATCAGAAAGTTTGGAGTTCCAAGAAGGGACACGAAAATGGTATCTCCTGTGGCTCATGGCACCGTGACACAATGTTGTGTCATACTGTACATGACAACATTGATACTATCGGCATTGCTAGCAAAAGTCTAGGCAACTTCCATGCCATCATGTTGACATCACATTTTCACCTGGCCATGCGACTCTCAGAACAGGACAGATTTATTCCTGAAATTGGGATTCATCTGCAACCACAAATACATGTACACATGTATCTTAATAGAAGTAAATTGTTTTTGAAAATTGCACCTAAAATTATTGCTGCTTAATTTAAACATAGTATATACTATATATCTATAATAGAAAATCCATATAGTTTGATGAGAAATAAGGTTTATTTTCGCGAGTATGATTCAGAAAATGGGGGACCAAGCTTTAGCGAGGTTCCCCCCCCCCCATTTGCTGAATCAGAAGAGCGAAATAAACCTAGTATCTCATCAAACTTTATGGGTTTTGTTTTTATCCATCGCCAAAGTTTAAAAGTCATTAACATCTATTAAATTTGTTTAAATGGGATAAGAAATTAATGGGGAATTTCTTTAGGAAACAATTAAATCGATTGCAAGATTTTTGGTTGTAGTTCTGAGCGCGTGACTTGTTTATGATAGTTGAAGTATCCATTCTTGCTTTATTTTTGCAGCCTTTATCTATATAGTAGATGACAAAGGTGATGGACAAAAAGTGATATTATTAGTTATCTTCGGCAACATCGGGGGTACATGGAGATTTAATACCTGGATGTCGATTTTGAACCCCGAGGCGGAGCCGAGGGGTCCAAAAAGAGACATCCAGGTATTAAATCTCCATGTACCCCACGATGTTGCCGGAGATAACGATTTTGTCCCCACAACAATAACCATGTCTCCTTAATTTAAGTGTGTTTTTCATAGGTTGTCCGATTAATTCACACCAATAAGAATAATTCAGTAGCTGACCTAAGGACCCGGCGCCAGGTGACGTCAAATTCGGCGTGCGAGAGCAACGTCACGATTGGTGGAAACTGCCAGTTCAAGGGTCATTCATATACCCCCGATGTTTCACGTGCTCATATACCCCCGATATTTGGCGCACTTTCTCTTATACCCCGCCGTCAAGGGTGATGGGGGACATGGTGATTTAAACGTGGCGTTGTAGCCAATCAGATTGCTGGTTACAACCGGATGTGGGTACAAAGATGTATTTTACCGCTATACTTAAAGTAATTGACCACCAATAACGTGGTGTCACCCCATTAATATGGCGGTACTATACCACGGTATCCTCCAATACCGCGGTACTGATACCGCTTGTTAACGCGTATGTGTGAGTAAAATCAGTAAATACCTCCCCTAAAAGAGTTCCATGAAAATCACCGCGGTATTCAACAAAATTAATGCGGTGCCCGCTAAAAGACCACGGTATCATTATCGCCCAATACCGTAACTCTACGCCATGACCGTCTCGATACCGCTACCGTTTATTACCGGTATCACCGCGGTCATGACCGGGGTATCACCCCGTTTTTCTGGTCAATTACTTTGAGAATAGCGGTACATGTCAATTACATGCATAAAAAAAAAATATGTTTTTTTTTGTTGAAAAATTTGGACAAGAATTCTAGGTCGGTCCAATTTCGGCAGGTAGGTCGGGAAACCAGAAACACAGATGTTTTTTTTGTTGGCCTAATGAAGCACAATTGATTATACGAGCCCATTTCGCTGAGAGCTTCTTATCGTATTCGTATTGCGTTGAATTCATGATAGGTCATCGCAAGCGGTTGCAAGTCTTATTGTGTTGGACATCAAATTATAAGGTTGCATGTACCCTTTGATGTGGCAATATTGCAGATGATTCCAATCTATGACAAAATTCTTATCATAATTATGGTCTTTGTTCTTGATGCTTAGAAACTTTGGTAGAGGATAACTCAAAGAGAGTATACTGTAGTTCTTATACTGTGAGGCCTCAAACTCGATTATGATTTGATTTGATTCGGGAGACTGAATTGAGAATCGCAATTCGATTTGATGCTGGTTATTTTTGGAAAAGATATTGTTCCATAAAATTGTATACACATACATGTATATACAATTTATAATTTATAAAATCTTGAAAAAAAATTAATGAACTCCCTCTGCGTCCCTCATTCAATTTTCGTTACATAAAAATGCCTGAGAAGTTAAAACACAGTGGTATAATTTCAATGTCCCAATTAGAAATACTTCAACAGTTGGAAATGAATGAATTGAAAAATGGAACTTGAATTTTCTCCATCATTAACCCTTTCAGTGCCAAGTACAATTTTTGGATCAACCCATATTTCTTTGATCATTTTTCAAATTCATTGATTATAATAATGTGATACATTGATGGAAAGAGCTCTTAGAGCTTTGAGATTTAAAACCCTTTCAGTGCCAAGTCCGATTTTTGTATCAACCCATATTCCTTGATCATTTTTCAAATTTATTGATTATAATAATGTGATATATTGATGGAAATAGCTCTAAGAGCTCTTTCCATCAATGTATCACATTATTATAATCAATAAATTTGAAAAATGATCAAGTAAATATGGGTCGATACAAAAATCGGACTTGGCACTGAAAGGGTTAAATCTCAAAGCTAATTGTTTTATTTTGGGAAATATGGTGGTTTATATTTTTGGAAATATGGTGGTTTATATTTTAGGAAATATGGTGGTTTATATTTTGAATGGAAATTATTAAGTAAGTTTACAAAAAGTTGTAATTTCAAAAAGAATGTGTATGGACAGTACTGCTGAAAGTTTAACCCTTTCATGGCTGGAGCTTCCTGAAATTTTGCGAAAACCCTGTGCCATTGCATTCTCTTATATATGCATGTACGATTATCCCATAGGAAGCTTCGCATATATAAGAGATTACATTGGCCTAACAATATTTACCTTGAACTTTTAAGCCAGTGCACTCTCTTATATATACCAGGCTCGCTATGGGAGACTCACATATATAAGAGAATGCACTGGCACAGGGTCTTTAATGCTGCACTAGCACATCTCCTGTCATGAAAGGGTTAAAGGGTAGTGCCTATAATCCCTCTCACTGTATAGACCCTGACCTGTCTTATGTATGTATGTTATCAGGTTCTATTGCTAAATTGGAAGTCTCTGTGATCTCTGAAGAATCATCACCTGATACTCCCTTTAAAAGGAAAGGAAAAACCAGCCCAAGATCCAGCCAGCTCATAGTCAAATTTCCAGAATTCCAAGCATACAAAAAGCCAGTGATGACGTCACCAAATTCTTCTCTTCCAAGGGAGCTTACTCCGGTGCCTGTTGAACCAATTCTCAAGAAATCAGCAGCGACTCACAATCAGAATAGATTGAATAGTTCTGAGGCACCTCAGGAGATAGCTTCATCCGTAGAGATGCCTAAATCAGCAGGTTAGTCTTTCATCTCTCATCCTCGAAAAGTACTTGAATTTAGTTAAATATGAAATATTTTATCAAGCATATTGGTCAATGATTATTTTCAGAGTACATACTCATTTCATTGTGTTCTTTCAAAGTTCTGAGATGACAACCCATTATCATGGAAAGAATGTCTGCAAGTCATAGCAGGATTGCAAAAAAAAACTTATACAATGCCTAAATGTTTCTCCTAATGCGACCGACCCTCCAAAAATGGCTGACTCACCAAATTTTATTGCCCTTCCATAAAACCAGCTTAAATCAACTTTTGTTTTCGAATAAAAATTGTCTGCTCCCATGAAAAATGCAGCCATCTTGAGTTGATCCAATTTTGTCACATTGAAACGACTTTGAAATTTGAAATAAACCATTGAATATGTTTACTATTTCAACATCACAACAGCGAGGTTAAACTGTTATTAACTCGGGGCACTATAGTTGATCATTCAACCAGCTGGTGAAAAAATAATCAATATTAAAAAAAAATCAACAAAACAATCCTGTTATTTTGGGTGCCCATATAAGCCTAATAATCTTCGAAGGTTACGTTTGCAGTGCTTGAATTGGTTAGCTAAAAATTGTTATCATGGGAACTTGTGCACCTGCGATTTTGAGTGTCCATCCAACTTTTATCCCACATGGTCATATGATAACAACGAAAGGTTTGCCTGAATGACTACCTTTAATAATGAATGAAAGGAAATTAAAACAGGTAGCCGAAACATATTGGTCTAAACTTTAGGATTTCATCTAATCCAAATTTACGCCCTTTTTTTGTCCCACAAGCGCCACGTCACAGAATAGAGAAGCTATCCACAACAGAGTGGAGTCCTAAAGCATGGGAACAACCTGGAAATAACTAGCTGAACATATGGGTTAAGTAACGTCTCTGAAAGGAAATTTAAATGTCAAAGGTCGAATTGCACCTCAAGGGTGGGAGGGCGGGAGCTAAGTAAACTTATATACGAATTCGGAGCTAACAAAAAGGCCGTGACCTTGTACTTTCCATATTAAGCCGCTTCCGAAATATAGGTCCGTTAACACTGGCCCAAGGGCCTTCATTTAATGATTGATTAGTACATGGATAACCTAAACAAGAATTGAGAAGAAAGTAAAACCCAGTACTGTTGTGAATTTGTATTCGTGATTAGGGAAATTAACATTCATGTATCACTGAGCGCACTTTAGTTTAGTGAAAGCGCTTGCCCGTGTTAATGACGTATGATCTTGCATCGGTTCTATTTTTAGTTATATAAACACTGGGGTGCACATGTTCAATTACGGATCAGTGTGGCATGACTCTGAGGGATAAATCTGTCGCTGTACAACTCTGTTTTATTTAGTGAAGTTATCCACATTTTTCGACTTTATTTTTGTGCAAAGTGCATAATTTTGTTCGAGTTTGTATTCCTACATATTTACCACTATGCAAACTTGTGCACCTGCGATAATGTGATTGATTCGACTTTTTTTTAGTGGAGTTATCCCCCTTTTAGAAATATTTTGCAACATGTATCATTTTATCCGAGCTTGTGTTCCTTGTGTTTTTGTTTTTCGAAAAACAAATATGTTATTATGGCTACCATTAATGTAGCCCAATTGCACTGCATGGGATATCCTTAGTCCCACTGGGACAGTACCACCTGGGAGAGTTTTATTTTGGTATGTTCTTGTGGCTTGTATCTAAAGACGATGCTTTGATTGAGACAACAACCCATTCTGAGACATTGAAATGTGTATTTTTGTTTTTTAACAATTTAACAAACATTTCAGAAAATATTTGAAAAATCATGAAAAAAAACTGTAGGTGTGGGCTAGGAAGAGGGTTAAAAATAGTGTTGGCAGGAAGACCTGAACCACATCTATGTTTTCTTTGGCCTTATATAACAGATGAGTTTAATAAACATTCATTCTTTCATTCAACCCTGACATTCTTTTTCACAATTTCAGTACAAATTCAATCTCCTGGTTCTGTTCTGTTTGCAGAATCTCCAAGAATGGATAGGAGCAGTTCTTTACATCCATCTCCGAGAATGGGAAGGGGCAGAGTTTCAACTCCATCCCAGCTGAACCGGAACAGGATTAACCTTGTTGATGAATTGGAAGAAGATTCAGACTATGGTGTGATTATCATAGAAGACACAGGAATGAAAGAACCCGTGACAGAATCAGAGAAACAGATTGAAAAAAGTCCTGCTAGGGATAAGAAATTAGTTTGCATTCCAAGTCAATCAAATACTCAAAGCAATAAGAAGACTGCTGATGTATCAAGTACGTCAGTTATTACAGGTGATAACTTAGGAGATGAGTCAATTAAATTGGTTTCACCGAGCCCACGTTCCATATTCAAAAAGTTTGAAGAGACGCTGAAATCGGAAGTGAAGAGAATAAATTTTGAGAAAAAGAGAGGCGACATAAAAGGTGATAAGAGTAAAGGTAAGAAGATGAGTCTGTTTTCCTCTAAAGAAACTGACAGTGAATTTAAAGAAACTCGCAGTGAATTTAAAGAAACTCGCAGTGAATTTAAAGAAACTGACAGTGAATTTAAAGAAACTCGCAGTGAATTTTCCTCTTCAAAGCCAGAGCAAAAAGACAAAATTCTTGAAATGCGTAGGGAAACGATGTTCGACAAAAGCCAGCATGATAAGCAGACAATTGTGGGAAAAAAGAAACAGATAAGATCTGAAGAACTGAATCAAATTAAAAAAACACCCAGCTCAACACTTGATAAAGATAGCATGCCAGATTTAGATTCCTCTACTAGTTCTCACGCTCTGCTTGTTGGGAAAAGTGATAGACTTTCTAGTAAAGATAAGATGAATTCTTCAAAGATGGAGGAAAATAAAGTAGTCAATGTCCAGAAAACACCATCTGGTAGTCGGATATCAATGGTAGCACAAAATAAGTCTTCTGTTGTTAACAAGGAAAGAAAAGTGGTCGGCCCAGCAGTGCACGGACAAGGGCAGGTCCAATCTGGTCAAGTCAACATAGAGGATAATTTGCATGAAAGACATTCGAGTCCTGTTAGAGGGAAGACCAGTTCCAAGTTGTTAAGGAAGAAAATGAATGTAGCTGATGTTAAACGTTTACATGGTCAGTCTCTTGGTTCATTCATTTCTGCTAAGAAAGTTTCTAGCCCTGCAGACAAGTCTCATGTTGGAGATAAAATGTCAAGTATATCAGATACTATGCCAAACACCACTAAAATGTCAAGTATATCAGATACTATGCCAAACACAACTAAAATGTCGAGTATATCAGATACTATGCCAAACACCACTAAAATGTCGAGTATATCAGATACTATGCCAAACACCACTAAAATGTCGAGTATATCAGATACTATGCCAAACACCACTAAAATGTCGAGTATATCAGATACTATGCCAAACACCACTAAAATGTCGAGTATATCAGATACTATGCCAAACACCACTACCAAAGATTTCAGTCATGCAAGTCACACACTACCAAAGTTAACGAGCCAAGAACCCATGAAGGGAAATAATCAGGTTGATGCAAATATTGATGATGCGCTGATGACGCAGTCAAAATCCATACAGGAGAATAGACTGTTGGAACCTGGCCTTGATTGCAACACAGAATGCACTATCACAGGACAAACAGTCAGTGATTCACTGCTGAAATCTGCATCGAAGAGTGGTTCATTGCTTGATTTTTCATTCACTAGAGCAAAGAAACCTGTGCTGCCGATAAAATTATTCCAGAGGACATCAACACCGAAGCCGAATATACTAGGCAGACGGAGATCAAGTCCAGATAATACTGCACCGCAGACAACTTCATCATCTATTCTGGCAATATTGACTTCAGCACCTATCATAGCAAAAAAAAATTCAATATCTACAGTGGTAAAGACAGCTCTGACAACAAAACTGGCACAAACAACTTCAGCATCTACGCTGACAAAAGAAACATCCTCATGGGTGCTGACAAAAACAACACCATCAACTTCGAAGGCAAAGATGGTGGCATCATCAGCGACACTTGCTACATCATCCCCAGTGAAGACATTCGTTGGTCAGCAATCAGCTATTTCCGATGGTGAAGAAGTACGCAAGTCTCCAAGAAAGAAAACTGACATCAGTTATTCTGCATTAGCAAATTATGGTGTGATGGGTGGGAAGCCAGCTTCTCCTGGGAAAATGCCATCTCTCAGTGCAAGCCAGCATGCACATGGACCAGTTACCATGCCAACAGAACCTGTGCCATTTGGAATTGACTCAACCCAACCACAGGTTAGTTACTTTATGAGTGATTATCACAGACAGGCATATGTGATCACTTGAAATTCAGGTGAACGGAAAAAATAGTGTGAATTGACAATTTTTTTACTTGAGTTAAAGGTACTCAATCCGATTCGATGGTCCCCATATCATCAGATTCCAACAACAACATGATTTTTTGAAATGCCGCTTCAGTTGTCAGAATCGAATAATTACACCCACTTAATTCTCTATAGTAAATTGCCGTTGAGTTTATCAAAGCTAATGTAATTATATCGGATAATTACATTAGGTCGAGATTTTATCAGTGCAACAAAAACGACCCAAAAGTACTTGAGCGCAATGATATTTGTAGTCCGTTGCATAGTAACTAAGGACGCTACTTTCTTCACACTCGCTTCGCAGTACACATTTTTTTTTCACGAACGGTATGAAAGCCAATAAAAGAATAATAATACATGAGAGTGTAACCAATGTGCCCGACGTAACAACAGGGTACAAAAGTTGTGATTTTTTTCAGCATACCAAAATTTGCGATTTATAAGTTTGTGATTCGGCATATGCCTTTAGACTGTGTAATTACATTAGGAAACCGAGATTATTCCTTAATTAATTGCTAAAAAAATAATGCTAACCGCAGTCAACTATAGTATAACATTGACAAAAACCTGTTATTTATCAACTGTTTGTTCAACGAAATATTGCCAGTTTGTCAAATATCTGACACAAAAAAGCCACTTGATTTTAGAGTTATCCATCTTCATCCGCTATTTGGTCAGAGAAAGTATTCTCGTCTGCTGTTTACTGGGCCACTTAAAATTAAAATACTAGATTTCAAAAATCTATATCTGATCACTGAGCTTTGATGGATGGGTTCCTCGACTCGAATCAAATATTTTTTACCCCCGAAGCCAAGGAAATAGTAATATGCGAGCGTTAATTCGGATTGAGTACCTTTAAATATGATCAGGCCTGAAAATAGGGTGCTGCAAATTTGCATAATGAGATCCCCAGAGGGTGAATTTAGTGACGCTATATATCAATTCGAATAACAAATATTTGCAGGACCTTACAGCTAGCATACCAAGTTAAAAAATAAATGTACTGGCTATTTCTGTTAGAGGTGCCACGATTATTGATTTTGATAATCGATAATCGGTCGTCAATAATCGACTATAATCGATTAATCGTACATAATACTATTAACATCAGTTGAAATATTCGGTAATATGGTCTGTTGGCCAGGTGATGGTTAAGTGCTGTCGCGGGTTGTTTCATGCATCGGCTGACGTAAGTGTTATTTTAATAAAGTGTATCATAAACCAGCGGTAATGACTAATCAGCGCAGTTCTCGGCGATGTCATGGTTATAATATTTGTGAGTTCATTAGAACGAACATAGCAATTGATTTCAGCGTTATGAAATGAATAGCCAAACCGACAAACAATATAAAAGTAGGAATGCATGACGGACACCGGCGGTCCCCTAAAAAAATGGAATCTACATTGTAATGTTACGGAAACTATAAGTTTCAGCAAACTTCTAACGCGCAGATCACAATCACAAAGGCCGGACTACACCCACAAATTTCAGGACTCAGAAGAAGTTTAGTATTTGATGATAATAAGTTTCAGTCACCACACGATCACCGATAGTTTGTAGTGGTAACATCTGAGTATACTTTTGTAAAAATGAACTCGCAAATGACATCGCATGCAGAGAACATCGCTGATTAGAATACCGTTGGTTCTGATATCTTGTGATTTTGAGGAAGTATTATTGGAGAATTATTAAAGGGAATCGTCCACTTGCATTTGGGATCATCAATATGATATGAACAAAGTTATATAATTAATGTTTTATATATGAATTAAAGCGTTCGTACAGAACAGCTCTCCAGTCACCCGAACAAAAAATAATAATATCTAATGTTTATTCACAAACACAAGTGTCAGCTAGCTGCTGGTAGATAGTATACTCTTGAGCATATTATACGCGATCACAGGTGATCCATATTTCGGTTTAAGAAAACCAACATGTCAACCACATCATGCTTCAATTGGCTTCTTTTCGCTGATACGATGTTTCCTGATGTGGAGAAGACACGTTCTGATGGAGTTGAAGTCGCCACAATCGACATGTACTTTCTGGCTAGGATCGCTAGTTTGGGGTAGCGGTGTTCGTTAAGCTTCCACCATTGCAGTGGAGACTCTTGGAAATCCAAGGGCCATTCCTTGCGAAACTATGTAAGTTCACCTTTAAGGTCGGAGATGGTTTTTTCGGCATCACGCCAAATATCAGTTCCAGCGCTGATAACTTACGCTTTTTCTGAGCGGGTTCCGATACAGATGATCCAGTAGGGCCAGCACATTCTACATTTTCGCCACAGTTATCGGCGGATGTATTTCCCCTGACTCCGGGTAGAATAGATTCACTTGCCAGAAACTCTGTGTTTAGCACCAACGCAGTGGAGGTAATTCTTGCATCACGCTCTGTGAGGAAAACTAAATCGTGATGCCTGGGATCAACCGTGCATGACATAAGGTGCATGTCGTTAAGAGAACCGCCATCGTTTAGTCCGAAACACCGCGATATATCGTTTCTGATAGTATCCTTCAGAGCCCCGATATCTGCTGTATCATCATTATCCCGTTCCAATCGATCCATCAAGCCATACATCATAGGCAGCACACTTGAAACACTTGCCTCCGTTTCTGATGAAAGTACCGTCGTTGCTGCTTCTAATGGTTTCAAAATGGCTATCATATCTTCAATCAGAACCCATTGGTCGTTTTTCATATCCAGAGTACGTGCATCGCTGCGATCAGTCACTGCATCGTCAGACAACACTGCAACCACGGGCCACCTCTCCTCGGAAAGGCGCTCTATCATGTAGAGAGTTGAGTTCCAGCGGGTCTTCACTTCCTGGACAAGCTTCCGTTTGGGTTTCCCCATTAGCTCTTGACGTTTGTATAATTCGTGCATTGCACGTGCACTATGGCTGAAGTGTCCAACCAGCCTCTTGCATGCCCCGAGCGTTGTTGAAACTTTGCGAACATCCAATCCGGCCTTTACAGTCAACTGAAGAGTATGCGCCGCACAAGGAATACTGATGATATTGATGTCTGCTTGGGATGTCAGTTTTTCATTCAAAATTTCGTTCAATACCCGAATGCTGGCGACCGCATTTGAAGCATTATCATGCACAACTGCCGTAACATATTGTGGGCGAATCTCAAAGCGTTCCATAGTTTCGACGAGTCGTTGGGCTATATTTCGGGAAGTGTGTTGCTCCGGCATGATCTCGGTTGATAATACATAGCTTTCAATTTCCCACTGATCTTTTGGGATGAAGTGCACAGTGGTTGTGATGTA
Organism: Siphonodentalium dalli; assembly: GCA_032622095.1. Taxonomy (NCBI): domain Eukaryota; kingdom Metazoa; phylum Mollusca; class Scaphopoda; order Gadilida; family Siphonodentaliidae; genus Siphonodentalium; species Siphonodentalium dalli. Next base: position 279,630,168 of record CP136063.1, read on the forward strand.
AGGGTCATTTTTCCGGCTAGTCCATATGTCCGTGGTCAACGAAAAACACTTTGTCTTAACAGACTCCTGTACATTCTTTAATTTCTCAATCAATGACGTTTTGCAAGCATCATATTTCCGAACTACAAGATCTCGAACATGCGTGCGACCAGGAACAGTGTTCGCGCTGGACCGAAAAAAACTTTAGCCAAAAGTTTAGCCAAATGAAAATTTTATTAGCCAAATGAAAAAAAAATTTAGCCAAATGTTTTTTGGCCAAATTAAAAAAAACTTTGGCCAAATTAAAATCATCGTTTTCTGGTCGGGATTGTCCTTAATTTTTGTTTTGTTTTATATCAATATATTTTTTTAAATCATTAAATATTTATCCTTGCGAAAATATCTAAGTGACATAACTAATAACTTAATATTGTTACGCAATGATCAAATTACAATCTGTCATAAAAGCATGCATATTATTTTGACTGTATCGATATTGAGGACAAATAGCCACAAAATATCTGTCGTGATTCACATTTGGCTGATTAAGCTATTGTCTTACACTTGGTGCTCATAAACCTCGACGGTCATAAATACAATGTCATCATAAACATGCATTGTGCAGAGGCCCCGTGAGTGACCAGACAGACAATGGGGGATTAGGGGATTAAATGTAAAATAATAACCTTTTGCTGTTTCGTGCAGAGTGACGTTATCTTTCTCCAGATTAAAACACTAAATATGATTGCATATCACTTTGTGATCGCTTGGTTGATAGAGTTGTCGATCGGCTTTCCCTTTGTACTGTCCGCGATCGGGTTTCCCTTTGTACAGTCGGCGATATATTCCCACTTTCGTTGTTTTCGGACTAGATCGTTCACATCACTAAATGTTAGAGCTTACCTTTTGCTGCTACGGAACGGTATTTCATAAGTACGAAAATAATGAAATACTTTCGTCACCTATCTTCGTCTTGAATGTCGATCTATTGAGCGCTTTTATTAATTAGCTTTCTGACTCCATGCTTTCAGTCTCCATTTGGGGTCAAAAAAAGTTTAGCCAAAAGTTTAGCCAAATGAAATTTTTATTAGCCAAATTCGAAAAAGATTAGCCATTGGCTAATTTGGCTACCGACAGCGCGAACACTGACCAGGAACCTTGTACCCTGGCAGAATACAGTTCATTAGCTCTCTAAAACCGACACCTTCCACTATGCTCAGTGGCATCATATCGCGGGCGACAAATTTAGCCAGCTTAACGCTGACAATCTGCTTTTTAGCATCGCTAACTTTTCCGCCTGAAGCTGTAGCAATTGAAGCATCAATTTTAGGCTGTTCACCAGAATAGTCTGTACTATATGTTTCCTTGTGAAATGTTCTCAAGTGACTGATCATCACAGTCGTCGACCCATGGTAGGCAAATACCTTCATGCATAATTTACAAGACACCGCCTTGTCAGAAGTTTTTACAAAATTTTTCCAAACGTCAGACTGTTTGCGAGACATTTTCGTAATACGCAAAAGTTGACTTGGAATCTCGATCCCATATCCGAGAGAATGTCAATCAACCCCCCATTGGTCCAATCAGGATGAAAGGCTTGCAAGTGCATTCAGTTCATTGAACACGATGACAGTCGGCACATTTCAAAGACGTAGTGCCGCCTTTCTTGTAGAAATATACAACGACGTCGCCATAAGTTAAAACTTCAAAGCTGCTGTGCCGCCAGTCTCAGTAACCATGTCGCATCATCAAATGATCTGCCGACCGTTTGCAACATGTTGCTATTAGTATATTGTGACATTATGTCGGGATCTCTTTGATACGTGATCAAAGATCTGTTAACCCTCCAGGTGTAGATTAAACTGTGTAAAACAAACATGGTACTCAATAATACCTGACATTTTAGGACGTCCGAAATAACACAGATTAATCGATTACGGAAACTGTAATCGATTATCGGCTCTATCAACGGTTCATCGATTATACGATTAATCGTGGCACCCCTAATTTCTGTAAATTATAGTGTATTGCATACACATTAAAATGGTCTTGTGCTGAATGTATATCAATTTACAGAAGCCATCGTCCAATTTCTTAAGAGACAATTAAGAAGCTGGGGCAGGAGAAACTTCTGCCTACAATGGACCACTGGATGGATGTAACAGTTTAACCCTTTCTATACTAAATGGATCTGATCCCAGTCAGTGTACATCAGAATGGTATATTATTGATTTGGAGAGATGTTAAGCAGACAACAGATAAATAAAAGTGCAGAAGGAGCCCAAATTATTCAGGGAATTGTTTAGATAATAAGTTAACTCTTTTGATGCCAAACATGCATTTATGTGAATTGACATACGACGCCAAATGCACATTTATGCGTAATTGGAGGGTGTCCATGGTCTAGGATGTGTAATTCTGTGAAGACAGGCCCATTCGGTGGCCTAATTATTTTCTATCGATGGACCTTACGTAAGCGGACAATATTTTGATGAAACAGCGTCAAGGTCTTTGCATTCCGAATTACAGGCATATAAGTAGAAATTCAAGATGGCGGCCAAGGTCACGTGACCTCCATAGGGTGGGCAAAGCGGCTACATGTGGCCCAACCATATGTCAACTCACCTGTGAAGTTTGAACAAATTGTACCCAATGATAACTGAGATACACCACATTAACCATGAACTTGTGGGGACTGCGGTGCTACATGGCATCAAAAGAGTTAAACTAACGATCGTTTGTTGAATTATTATCTGAACATTTATACGGATAACTACTCGTCAATGATGATTTGGTGTTGAAAGGGTTAAATAGCACAATGACAGGCAGAATATTGTAGTTTATTACATGATCCTACCGTTATTCCATTCAATAAACCCATTCAATAAATTGTGATATTAAACATTCGTTTAATAACAGGAAATAGTGCCAGGTGACATTTGACTTCCGGTTTGTTGTCTGTTTAATTACATATGCTAGGTCTCAAAATACTATGGCTTCCAATAGATTTCCAACAAACTATAATGAATGAAGAGTTTTAAAAAGTTATGTCATGAAATATGCACCATTAAATACATCAAAGAGTCTTTATTTATCAGGGACTATTTCTTTACGCGGGCAAACAACGCATAGTTACGTGAAACGACATCGCACGCCTTATATAATCCGATGTTAGTTTAGCGTCCCATTTGTTCATTTAAGTATGTTTTGTTGGGGTTTTTGATCATGTAATAAATAGAATCTACAACTCGTCCCCAGTTTATAGCGAACTTTACAAAACTCATCCAGTAAATTAGGTCTGGACCTCGCCAAAGGCTTTGTCCAGTCCTAATTTACTGGACTCGTTTTGTAAATTCCGCTTTAACCCTTTACCCAACAAACCGGCCAAAACCGGCCAAATAAAGCTTCAACAGCCTAAAATATCTTCGGTCTGTCTCAATAGAACCATACAAATATGGATATCATTGGAACCGGCTCCTTGACCACATTGTGATAGTTACAGTTATGCCCTGTGCCAATGCATTCTATTATATATGCGAGTCGACCATAGGTCGCCTCGCATATATAAGAGAATGCATTTTTTAACACTTTTTACCATTTTTTCTTACATTCTTTAACAATTTTATAATTTTTAATTTGTTAAGCCAATGCATTCTCTTATATATGCGAGGCGACCTATGGTCGACTCGCATATATAAGAGAATGCATTGGCACAGGGCCGTTCTGTTGGGTAAAGGGATAAACTGGAGACTCGTTGTAGATCCTCTATATGCGTTTAGCACAAAACTTTACTGATGTATAATAGTTCTGTTGTCGTAAGTCGGGATTTTTTTACCCTGTGCCAATGCATTCTCTTATATATGCGAGTCTACCATAGGTCGCCTCGCATATATAAGAGAATGCATTGGCCTAACAATTTTTTACAATTTTAATAATTTGTTCTTGTATTCTTTAACAATTTTATAATTTCACCCATACAGAGCCCCAGACAAACATGAGCAGACGACACTCTTCTATGTGCTTCTATATATGTGTGGGGCTCCCTGCAGGGTAATGGATGTTTTGTTTTATTTTATGTCCTAAAAATTGTAAGAAACATTTATTTAAAAAACATGATAAAAAATTGTTAAGCCAATGCATTCTCTTATATATGCGAGGCGACCTATGGTCGACTCGCATATATAAGAGAATGCATTGGCACAGGGTAAAAAAATCCCGACTTCCGACTGGAATTTAGCTTCTTTCTATCAGGACCAGATAGAACCCAGGAGTCCTGTCAAAGGACAGACTGAACAAACTGCTGGTTACCATGATGATAATGCAGCAACTGACTGGGAAATTAGTTACAGTCCCCTTCAAAATATAGCGTCTGATGATGTGAGTATAAGTCTACTGTTCATTGAATATCTATAAAAATACCCATCTTTATCATGTGAACGTAACCTGTCAGTTCAATGAGCAAACATTGCTATAAATATCCAGGAACCTTGTTTCAGTACATTGAACTTTACTTTCATCATTCATGATGAATACTACCATTAGTGGCAATCAATTGCAAATAAGATAACGGTACCATTTGACTTTGAAACCAAAGAAAACGTAGACAAAAACATGTTATTTCCTGCAAAGTTATATTTTCAGTGAGAACTTTTGAACATTTACGAATAACCACGATACTAAGACCATTAACAATAAATAATTGGGTTCTCAGGCAAATATATGTGGAAAATTTGAAGAGGCCAAAGAAAATTATATGTCTGGTTCGGGTTACAAGTCAGAAAATATTATGGTCATGTCTTCTGCAAGATTTAGATAAAATTCATTTTGATTATCTTTGTATAAACTGCAATAAGCACAAGGCTTTGACAGAAAGCAACCCATTCTGATAAATTGGAAAGTATTTGTTTTTAGCTCAACTTGACAAAGTCAAGTTTTTGAGCTATTGCCATTGGTTGGCGGCCGTCGTCCATCTGTTTGCATGTGTCAACAATTTCCTTTGTCACACCCTACAGACAATATCTTTCAACCGATCATCACCAAACATCAAATGGATCTTCGGGGTGACCTAGATGGGAGCCATAATTTTTTTCCGAAATTTGTTAATTTTTTTTTCCGTATTTCATTGAAAAAACATGGCCGCCAATGGCCATATTGGATTTTACTGACTAAATCCTTCGGCGCACCCAAGAGGCCAACTCCCTCATCCGATCATCTCCAAACTTTATATGGATCATCGGAGTGACCTCTAGGTTGGAGCCATCTCAGATTTTACTCTTTCTATCAATCGTTTATTCAGGTTTTTCATGCTAGAGTTATTCATCTTTGTTCATCTGAAAATGCTGAATTTTGAGTCCATCTGCCTGAGTATCTCAGTCATAGGTTAAAGGTATGCTCACAATAGGCGGTATGTCACATGGGGGTATGCACCAGACGACATTCCATCTCTTGTTGAAATTATCATTGTCTTTTACAGTCTATGTCAGTTATCCTGGATATATCAGATATTGAATCTGACATTATTGACATGTCGCCGATTACAAGAATAGACAGAGGAAATAAAATGGAAGAAGTAACTGGAACTTCGATATTCAAGAAGGTACTTAAACAAAGTTGAATACTTGTCTGGTGTTTTAAAGGCACGGTCGGCGTTCGTTGCAGAAATATTCATATTTGTTCAAATCGCCATCAACAGAAGGAATATTAAAATATAAATTGTTTTGTTCATATGCCAAACATAATCAGCGCTTAAATAGTATATTGTCGTCAAGACGTAAACAAGAGCCTGCTTGTGTTACAGAAGTTGTGCTTCTGTTTACATAACACAGCGCAATTCTATTGGTTAATCACACAAAAATGATATGTTTATGGCAGTTTTTGACGGAGATGAATATTTTAACAGCATACCCACCGCCAACGCCGCCCGTATCTTTAAATAGATTCTCAAAAGGCAATACTTTTGTTCAATATAATTACTCCCACTGTTATCGTATATATACAAATGGACATTCTTCTGTGAGGATTATTTGTAGTGCCTCTGTTTTCCAGGGTTAATTCTGTCTCTTAATCAGGTACTAATTATGTCCAAATCAATGGCTAAGCATCTACATTCTTATCTTGTTCAGATGTTATATTGTATGGTATTTTCCAACTGCTGTAGTGGAGTTTTTGACAATAATTGTGTCCCACCCATGGGTATAAAATTTACAATATTTTTTTTATAAAATTATTAACCATTTATATACTATAAAATACTCATTGACAAGTAGTTCGCTTAGGAAATATTCAGATAATAAATTCAACAAACAATGTTTGCTGAACTTATTATTTGAACATTTCCTACCAATGAATATGAAGTCTTATCTGTTCCCAGTCTTGTCTCCTACTTTTATTACCTGAACATCCCTCCAAATTAATAATTGACCATTTAAATACATACATTTATAACTGAATGGAAGAATCCATTTAGTATAGAGAGGGTTAATCTAGTTACAATTATCTTGTAGATATCAGCACCAAGCTTAAAGACAAGAGATGATATAACCATGAAACTTAACTTTGGTGATGATGCAGATTCTTCTATTGCTGACAAAACCTTAACACAGGTAACCTGAATATCAACGTAATACTCCATAAAGTATGCTTAGGGTCTTTAAAGCTTCAAAAATTATATTCTGATTAAAAATAATTTCAAAGATTAGATACAATAAAAAAAATTCAAATAAATAATTCCTAAAAAAATGGTTTTATAAATATGTAATTGTCTATAATTTAGGAAGAATGTCCAGAATATAGAATTGGTGGCTCAAGTTCGTTAACTGGTTAACGTTATTGCAAGATTTTGTTGTGTCGCAGTGGTAAAATTAGTGCTGTAGGTTTACCTCGCGCCTCGACAAACAAGTGCAATAATGTTGACATTTTCACATATTTGTGTTGTTCTATGTTTTGTTACACACTATGATGACTGCAGCTTGTAATATACTGAAATTTAGGTTGATATTTGCTTTTCTTAATTAACAAACTTGTGAATTATGTTGACAAAACCTCATAATTTAGTGAAGAGATTTTTTTTATAGTTGATTTTATCAATGACGTCAACATAATTGATTTGTATTGTCCAAGGACAAGACAATTTTTTTTATTGAAGTTTTGTGCAATAAAATTAATATGGATGAAAATTTGTTTTTCAAGAAACTATAACTCTGTAGATAAGAAGAGAAACAAGCAGTATTGTAGCGAGTAGCAGCAAGTGAATACGGAATTATGGAATGGATATATTGTTTGTTGGTCTTTTGATAACATATATTTCATTGTTTTGAAATATTTATTTGCAGAATACAGACCCTGATGAGGATTCAGATGATATGAGCAAAATTGTTAGAAATCGTAATCTGCATAATGTAAGAGAGATAAATAAGCCTCTTAATTATTATCGTGTGTCAATTCTCATGTCCAATGATAATGTAATATTCCAAACAATTCTAGTTTTTTAGTTCTGATATTTCTAGTCTGTAGAAGATTAAAATTAAAAACTGTCCTTGTCAAAAAAATTTGGCAAGATTGCCTGAGCACAGTTTTTAGCTCAACTTGACAAACTCGTCCGTCATAGCTATGTCTGTCAACAATTTCTGCTAGCACACCCTACAAGTCACATCTCTCATACGATTATCTCCAAACTTCATATGGATCTTTGAGATGACCTCTACATGGGAATCATCAATTTTGCCTGCAGCCATCTTCGGTTTCAAATTTGAATCCATTAACACACCCTTCAGCCCGCATTTATTGAAGAATAAAACATGGCCGCTAGCAGCCATCTTTGAGTTTACTCTTTGCATGACTAGCACACCCTTTGCATGACTAGCACACCCTATCGACCACATCCTTCATCCGATCATCACCAAACTTCATATGGATTTTCAGGTGACCTCTGGATGGGAGCCATAAAAAATTTCAAAATTTCATTGAAAAACATGGCGGCCAGTGGCCATTTTGGTTTTTACTCTTTGTATGATTAAATCCTTTGGCATACCCTACAGGCCACCTCCCTCATCTGATCATCACTAAACTTCTTATGGATCTTCGGGGTGACCTCTAGATTGAAGCCATCTATTTTAACCAAATATGTTCAAAAACATGGCCACCAGCAGCCATCTTGGATTCTATTCTTTGCAACACTAAATACTTTGGCATGCCCTTCAACCAACATTTTTCATCCAATTGACACAATCTTCATATGGCCAGTGGGTAGTGGTTTTTCCAGACTAATTGACTAGCAGATTTCGGAATCGACCAATTTAGTAATCCCGTCGATGTTGATCAGTCAGATCATTTGTTCAATACTAGAGTGAATTTGAGCTCTTTTCTGCAGGTTCGGAGACGAATTATTGTGGATTCTGATATCGGTACAGATTCTGATGTAGCACCGAAGAAGATAGAGAAACCAAGCAGAAGAAAACAGGTATAGCAAAGACAAGTTAAATCCTCACATTCTGAATAGGCCACGCAAACTCTATTTCCCATTTCTCAGGCCAAAACGTTTGTGAAAAGCATGCGCACTAAATTAGATTTTTTTTATATGCCCGGGCATATTTTGCCACACCCTAGCGATGCTCTTGTTATCTCTGGGTCATATGTCAATGAAGCATTCCACTTCCACATGGCCTAACTCCGGGTCTAATTTCAGCTAGACATTGCCAATATTTCACAAATGTAAAATGTTAGTTGATCATAAATTTTGACCATAATCATGCATCACTTGACACACAAGTCTGACTTTAGTATGCCTGTCATTTGCAGAATGAGGTCACCAGAGGGTGAATTTAGTGATGCTATCCCGCATACATGTAGCTGGTTACCATCACCAAATTCACCCTCTGGGGACCTCATTCTGCATGGCCTCATCTGCTATGGGAGACATAGACTCAGATTTAAATTCACAAATGGTGAATATTGTGATGTACACCCATTGGGAACCTCGATTATGCAATGTGTCGTCTGCCAATTTGGGTATATAGAAAAACTAAACTTTATGAAAAAGAAATAGAATCTTTGTGAAGAAGTTTCTATAGAAATTTGATAATAAAGAAACTTTCCAGAGAAGATGAGGCCTAAGCAGAATGAGGTCCCCAGTGGGAGAATTTAATGATGCTAGCCCGCTATGCCGGATATTGTCACTAAATTCACCCTCTGGGGACCTCATTCTGCAAATGACAGGCACACTAAACTCAGGCCTGTTGACACATTGTTGACTGAGATTGCAGTTATCTGAAAAAAAGACAACTGATAAGGCCAGAAGCCACGACAAATAGTTTTCGCGCTTGGCTCAACCAATTTTGTGGCTGGTTAGCTAGCTAAGCCGGCTCAGTCGCGACGTTCTTGGCTGACGAAATGTGGCGGCTCAGCCAGCTGCTCAAGACTTTATCATTCAGCGTATTTTCGTTTCCAAAATTTTCCTAATCCCCGGTTATGGATATATGCATGCATCATTGAATGATGAATCCGATGGTAATGATATAATATTTAAAACTATTTTCTACAGGTTATGTGCGTATATTGACAAATTCCAGTGATGTCTGAGACTGAGTCATGTCAAAATAAACAATTTATACTTTAACCCTTTCAATACTGAATGGATTCTCCCATTCAGTTATATGAAAGCATTCATTGGAATAGTCTATTCCACATTGAGAGGCCCGGGTGTTCTGATAATGTAACAAACATGCCGTGTTCATGCGAGAACACCAATATTGGGCCATGTGTTTTTTTTTTGTGGGGATTATAACAATGAAGTTGTGCTTGACATACAAGCCCATTTACGTGGCTCAGCCATTTGACAATTCCGGTGGTGGAGATTTTTTCATATAGCTGGCGTAGAGATATGGCCAATATGGCTGCCGGCGGTTGAGTGCGATGGTGGCATCAGGCTCTAAGACAATGGTACAACAATAGAGAGGTTTCAGATTACAGAGGTGGTTCTTAGTCAGAATTCACTTGATTGAATAAGGAACCAGACAGTTAATTCAGTATAAGGAGGGTTTTGGTTTATACAGTGTCCTGTTTGGAGAGGTTTACTGAATTCAAATCATGTGTTCTTTGTAGGTTCTCAGGCCCTTACTGCTGAAAAATGATGATGTTATCTGTATTGACGAAGTACCTGTGACTAAACCTCCTGAAAAAAAGAAAAGAAGGGTGAGTCTTCTTCATATGTAGACAATGACTCTATTGTAGCACTTTGGACATTAACCCTTTACCCAACAGAAGGGCCCTGTGCCAATGCATTCTCTTATATATGCGAGTCGACCATAGGTCGCCTCGCATATATAAGAGAATGCATTGGCTTAACACATTAAAAATTATAAAATTGTTAAAGAATGTAAGAAAAAATGGTAAAAAGTGTTAAAAAAAGATTTTTTTTAGGCCAATGCATTCTCTTATATATGCAAGGCGACCTATGGTCGACTCGCATATATAAGAGAATGCATTGGCACAGGGCATAACTGTAACCATCACAATGTGGTCAATGAGCCGGTTCCAATGATATCCATATTTGTATGGTTCTATTGAGACAGACCGAAGATATTTTAGGCTGTTGAAGCTTTATTTGGCCGGTTTTGGCCGGTTTGTTGGGTAAAGGGTTAAATATTGTTTTGAGTCTTTTCATATGTAGACAATGACTCTATTGTAGCACTTTGGACATTAAAGACATATTATGGACTAATTCGGGTGCGAGAAACTGATTACTCTTAGAACTTAGTACTCAGGCGCTATGCCAACTGTGGGAATGTAGCATTCTACTAGCATTACCGAAAATCTCAAAAGAAATCGACCATACCACTCCATCAATATCATCGTCTAAACTACGCTTAATTGTAAATATTTACATCTCCATTCGTGACGCGATAAACTAACGCAAATTATTTCACCATCAAGAGTCACTGCATTTAATTAATATACAAGAATGACGGTGTGTATTGTCAACATGGATATGATCATTGTACAAAATAACTACTTTAACCCTTTACCCAACAGAAGGGCCCTGTGCCAATGCATTCTCTTATATATGCGAGTCGACCATAGGTCGCCTCGCATATATAAGAGAATGCATTGGCTTAACACATTAAAAATTATAAAATTGTTAAAGAATGTAAGACCAATGCATTCTCTTATATATGCGAGGCGACCTATGGTCATAACTGTAACTATCACAATGTGGTCAAGGAGCCGGTTCCAATGATATCCATATTTGTATGGTTCTATTGAGACAGACCCAAGATATTTTAGGCTGTTGAAGCTTTATTTGGCCGGTTTTGGCCGTTTTGTTGGGTAAAGGGTTAAGCAAGATATTCTCCATTTCTATTTGATCACCCTACCGGAGTGTTTCACATCACTTTAAATATTGTGTTGAGTCTTTCTATACTATTTACTCATAGATGAGTAGTTCCCTTAGGAAATGTTCAGATAATACTAATTTTTTCCCATACAGAGACCCAGACAAACATGAGCAGACGACACTCTTCTATATGCTTCTATATATGTGTGGGGCTCCCTGCAGGGTAATGGATGTTTTTTTATTTTATGTCCTAAAAATTGTGAGAAACATTTATTTAAAAAACATGATAAAAAAATGTTAAGCCAATGCATTCTCTTATATATGCGAGGCGACCTATGGTCGACTCGCATATATAAGAGAACATTTCCCTCCAATGAATATGAATACTTCTGCTCTTGTATTATTTATTTTTCTGTCTGCCATCTGCTTATGTATTCTGAACACCCCTCCAAATTTAATAATAGACTGTTCCAATTTCTACTTTTATAATTGTGTGGGAGAATCCAATTGGTAAAGAAAGGGTTGTCAGGTGATCAGATGCGGAAAATTTAATGAGGGGGGAAGCTGTCAAAATCCATCACCACATGGAAACCATTATTTAGTAGGCCACACAAACCTGCACCATAGTTACGAAACCTCCACCATAGTTTAGAAACCTCAGGCACGCAACCTTTTTACTCATGTTTTATATGTCAGAAAAAATTATGTTATCGCTATAAAATAATTTTGGCACGTTTTTATACAAACATGCTCCGAACTGAGATTGAACATACCCATTTCCAGATTCAAATATCCGATTCATATAAGACCGTCTTGATGAATTGCGTCTGCAGACTAAGTAAACAATGAGTCAATGATACTTTATTGGGTGATTTTTTACCAAATAAATTACATGGAATCTATCAAACTAACTTTTATGAATATTTGTTTGCGTAATAATGGCCATGGACAACTGAAATTAAATCCATGGGTCAAATGCTTCGTTGGTGTGAGCCCCAGAAATAAAAAAAAATATTTAAAAAACGCATACTTTTAAGCTTTTCAAAATTCAAGATAATTGTTGGAGTGGCTAATTTTCAACCATTCATTCACAATATGAGCCCAACACACTGTCAAGTCCAACCTGCACAAATAAACAGTCTTTTGACGTATCCTACCATCTCCAATGGATTCCGGGAACTATATGTTTATATGGATAGCGTAAAAATTGCAGACTCCGGATATTAAGGATCGATTGATGTGATTGAAAATGGTCAGTCCTGTGACTTCTACTTAGGGTATGGTATGTCGGGATTTTTTTACCCTGTGCCAATGCATTCTCTTATATATGCGAGTCGACCATAGGTCGCCTCGCATATATAAGAGAATGCATTGGCCTAACAATTTTTTACAATTTTAAGAATTTTTTCTTGTATTCTTTAACAATTTTATAATTTCACCCATACATAGCCCCAGACAAACATGAGCAGACGACACTCTTCTATATGCTTCTATATATGTGTGGGGCTCCCTGCAGGGTAATGGATGTTTTATATTTTATGTCCTAAAAATTGTAAGAAACATTGGTCGACTCGCATATATAAGAGAATGCATTGGCACAGGGTATATGGGTTGATACAAAAATCGGACCTGGCACTGAAAGGGTTAAGGATCCATTGATATGATTGAAAATGGTCACAGTCCTGTGATTTCTACTTAGGGTATGGTGTGTCCACCCTAGGTTGTATGCCACATGTTTTATTTCATTCTCTCCTTCCAGGTATCAAGAAAGAAAAAGATATCGGAAACCAGCAGTATGGCTGGACAAAACATCTCAACACCAGATGAGAAAACCAAAGAGATCAGAAGGAAAAAGGTACTTCATGCACTATCAATCGGGCCCATCTCAGTTAACTACAGACCTACGCATAAATATTGGGTCTGATTACCTGTTGAAGATTTTGTATTTCCCAAACCTTGAGAGACCATGTCAGTACCGCCAATTATTACTCATTATTAGTGGCTAAAAAATAATAGTGATTAATATTATTCACCTTAAGGTGTCTGACCTGTTCATGTCATCTGGATATATTGTCCTGAGTAGGAACATCCAGTTGTATTCTATGTTTCGCCGACGTCGAGTATTTGTCTCGATGTCTGGGTCCGTGTGTAGGACTTGTATGACACGATATTGGAGGTCACTGATGGGGTGGTCTCCTTGGGTAAAGTGTGTACTGACTGGCTTTTGGGCCGATTTTTGGATATCCCTAATGTGTTCTTTGATCCTTGTTTTGAAATGACATTTGGTTTCTCCTACATATTGATGTTTGCAGCGTTTGCAAGTAAGAATATATATGACATTGCGGGTGTTGCAATTGTGGAATTTTTTGCACTGGTATATTTTTCCTGTGTTTGAACTTTTGAACCATGTGTGAGCATGTGGAGCATTGCTAAACTATAATCTTGTAATACTATATTAAGACAGTTAGGCTTCCCTTGCTAAACTATAATCTTCCAAAAGAATAGTGTTCAGTAAAAATGATTAACATAACGCGATTTTATGTTATTTGTAAAAGCCAAGCACGCTTCAGAGAAATAACAATTTGATGAGACTACGATAGACTCTGTATGTGGATATGTACAGTAAAGCTCTAATTAATCCACTCCTTAACCACAGCAGAATTATGGGTAACTTTTCAGGATTTAGTCGGAAATATGGCTTGTTGCCATTCATCGGAAAGCTCACCCCGAGAGCTCTCCGATGAATGGCAACAATCCATATTCCGACTAAATCCTGAAAAGTTACCCATAATTCTGCTGTGGTTAAGAAGTCGATTAATTAGGGCATTACTGTATGTTTACACAGACTGCATTCGGGCCAGAAAATTTCCACAATTCTGTGAAAAATATATTATTCATTTCATAATTTGCAGTTAAAGGCTCTCAAGGTACTCACTAGGTGAATAGAATGTTGTTGAATTCCCCGATCAAATAATAAATATCAACATATCTGGATGTGAAGTAGTGATTTGGGCACTAGTAGTGTATATATTGCGTCTCAAGGTGTTCAATCTTACTCATTGTGGTATTTGATAGAAATTTTATTCAAAGTGCTAAAACTACTTCTTTTTTTTTTTAATACCAAGAAAATAATGTAGACTTGACTTGTAGATGCCAATGCTGCTGCAAATAAATTAATGATAAAATACACACTGCCTCGTAACCTGCCATAATCTGCATTGTCTGTATTTTAGTGTTATTGTGAATATATATATTGGGTGATCATCCCATTCCACTCATCTATCATATATAACTATAATTTTGTTAAACCAGTTTATTTTATTTGGTTGGGAATATATGTTTACACCAAACATTGGCTGCTGTGACAGTAAATTGTTTACACTAATATTGATTTCAAACATACGTGACCCGCCATATCAAATCCAGTCGTAAGTCGGGATTTTTTTACCCTGTGCCAATGCATTCTCTTATATATGCGAGTCGACCATAGGTCGCCTCGCATATATAAGAGAATACATTGGCCTAACAATTTTTTACAATTTTAATAATTTGTTATTGTATTCTTTAACAATTTTATAATTTCACCCATACAGAGCCCCAGACAAACATGAGCAGACGACACTCTTCTATATGCTTCTATATATGTGTGGGGCTCCCTGCAGGGTAATGGATGTTTTTTATTTTATATCCTAAAAATTGTAAGAAACATTTATTTTAAAAAAATGATAAAAAATTGTTAGGCCAATGCATTCTCTTATATATGCGAGGCGACCTATGGTCGACTCGCATAAATAAGAGAATGCATTGGCACAGGGTAAAAAAAATCCCGACTTACGACTGGATTTGATATGGCGGGTCTATTAACCCATAGAGAGCCCCACACAGCCTGGAGCAGACGACACTATGTAGTGCATGCTTCCATCTGTGTGAGGCTCCCTGTCGGTTACATTCGATATCTTGTCACTGGAGTATTATTGATAATGAAAATAATAACAAATTAAATTTGTTCTATTTTTTCATGTTCTCCTTGGTAATAATGGTTTGACAAACTATATATATGATATTTCAGTTCAGCTGTACCCACCCTGAATACCTTCTGTAGCTTAAAGAGACCTATATATTATTCCCCTATGAGAGTTAAAAATAAAATTGATCAATCAATCCTGAATCACATAAAAAAAGAATAGAGAAAATATAACATTATTATATTCAATATACTTGCTACAGACATTAATGACTTTCGGTTCAATAATATAAACTTAAATCAGCTTATATTGCATTCTTTTTTAGTTGATGAGTCCAAAGGACAACTATCTGGAACCAGACGAGATAACAAAGCCAGCTGTCGGTCACAGGAGACTATCAAAACAAACAGGGAGGGGTAAAAAGGTATAGATACACTCTATCAAACAGGGAGGGGCAAAAAGGTATAGATACACTCTATCAAACAGGGAGGGGCAAAAAGGTAGAGATACACTCTATCAAGCCTGCAAAATGATGCCCCCAGAGGGTGAATTTAGTGACGCTACCCTGCTTGATGGGCTATCATCACCAAATTCACCCTCTGGGAACCTCATTCTGCTTAGCCCTCAACTGCTATGGGAGACTAGGATGAGATTGAAGTTCGCCAGTTGAAGTTGGTGATGTTCACCCATCAATCACCTCGATTATGCATTTTATCTTCTGCAAATTAGGGGATATAGAAACTTCCCAGAAGGGGAAAAAGTAACTAAAAACAATGTTAATTTGAGAATATAGATAGTTCCAGAACATGAGCACTAAGCAGAATGAGGTCCCAGAGGGTGAATATGGTAATGCTAGCCCACTGTGCGGGCTGGCGTCAATATATTCACCCTCTGGGGATCTCATACTGCAAATGACAGACAAACAATTTGCAGACTTGGACTCTGATCATAATTAAGTGAAGTGTGTAGAGTAAACAGTAGAACACAAAATTGCATTATCGTCGAGAAACTTCTATTATATAACCTTGTGGATGGTGTTCGGAAATCATTCACAAGAGCCTTTGAGTTCCAGCTTCCGAGAAATGTGACAGTATACCATCCCGGAATCTACTAGTGATATAAAAGTACATGGAAGAGAGGCCCCCCCCCCCCATCTGTAACTATTATTTTTATAACATATTCAACTATTTTCATCTGACATGTTTCCAGATCAAGTTGAAATTATATTATAATAGGTACTTTTTAATGTTATATCATCATTTGGTGGCAATTTCTATTTCATTGCAATTAAGATAATAACAAAAATATGGAATATTCCAAATCAATTAAAATAGTGTATTTGAATGGCATCTTCTTTGTCAAAACATGCTTTTTTTATACACTAGAATCTAAACAAAAGGCAAAACCGGGTCCATAGACAAGCCTTGAAATAGTGTGTCTGTCATTTGCAGAATGAGCTCCCCAGAGGGTGAATTTAGTGATGCTACCCCGCTATAATTCACCCTCTGGGAACCTCATTCTGCTGAGGTGTAAGCAGAATGAGGTCCCCAGAGGGTGAATTTGGTGATGCTAGCCTGCTATGCAGGGTAGCATCACTAAATTCACCCTCTGGGGACCTCATTCTGCAAATGACAGACACACTATTTCAAGGCTTGGCTAGGAATCTTGAATGCATCTTTAATTCCACAACATGTTTTCAGCTCATGATTCTGAAGCAGAGATCAGTGACCAACTCACCTGTACCAGATTTGGAGAGTGAAGTAAGTCTGTTAATAGATAGGTTTCACAAACATACAGTTACAGGTAGGAAAAACATACAGTTACAGGTAGGAAGAGGGAGATTACAACTGCAATGAGAAATTCTAAAATACCACAGCTTACATGCAAACTTTAAAAAATAAAATCAATATTAACCCTTTACCCAACAGAAGGGCCCTGTGCCAATGCATTCTCTTATATATGCGAGTTGACCATAGGTCGCCTCGCATATATAAGAGAATGCATTGGCTTAACACATTAAAAATTATAAAATTGTTAAATAATGTAAGAAAAAGTGTTAAAAAACGATTTCTTTTAGTCCAATGCATTCTCTTATATATGCGAGGCGACCTATGGTCGACTCGCATATATAAGAGAATGCATTGGCACAGGGCATAACTGTAACTATCACAATGTGGTCAAGGAGCCGGTTCCAATGATATCCATATTTGTATGGTTCTATTGAGACAGACCTAAGATATTTTAGGCTGTTGAAGCTTTATTTGGCCGGTTTGTTGGGTAAAGGGTTAATTGATAGAAGCGTTTCCAGAAAGGTGCCTTCGATTCATATTTATTATTTTGTACCCTGGAAACTATATAAAACTTTTTAGGAAGAGACAGACCATTTTTAAGCAATTTACTGCCTGATCTGGTATTTTTACTGGTGAATCAATTATGTCAGATATATATACTATGTGAACACCTGTATTTTTATAGAGTATTTGATATGTTTTTCAGATTGAACCTGATAAATATTACATCAGTTCTATCTACTCTGAGTACACCTACAGTAATGCTCTATTTAATCGACCTCTTAACCAAAGCAGAATTATGGGTAACTTTTCAGGATTTAGTCGGAAATATGGCTTGTTGCCATTCATTGGAAAGCTCTCCCCGAGAGCTTTCCGATGAATGCCAACAAGCCATATTTCCGACAAAATCCTGAAAAGTTACCCATAATTCTGCTTTGGTTAAGAGGTCGATTAATTAGAGCATTACTGTATATCTTTATAGAGTATTTTATGTTTTTTCAGATTGAACCTGATGAGTCAATTATATCAGATATTTCTGCCTTGAGTACACCCCTCAAAAGATCTCCAACAGACGATCTACAAACAAAAAAGGTACATCTTTATATATGCCCCGTTTTTAAATAATAAAAAACGGGACGTATTATGTTATTGGTCCATCTGTCTGTCTGTCCATTTGCTTTTTGTTTCCGGATGATAACTTCATATAGTCTGAACTGAATGGAATTAAATTTGGTATGTGATTTTTCTAGCACACGCACAGGGAGAATGCACTGGTTACAAGGTTAAAGTTAATATTGTTAGGCCAATTTTTTTTTTTTATATATGCGATGCTCCTTATTTATATATGCGAGGCTCCCTATGGGAGAATCGCATATATAACAGAATGCATTGGCACAGGGTTGTTGCAAACTAAATCAAAGAAATAATGTTATCAAATAGGAACTTTGATGATTGTTACAAACCCTGTTTCAACAAATGTGTGCATTTATTTTATTTAGGTTCTGTGGTATAATTGTCCCCCAAATTTTTATTTAAAGACCTATTATCAACATGTCATTCCATCTGTGCGGGTAGTCCGGATCACATCTGTGCGGGTAGTCCGGATCACATCTGTGCGGGTAGTCCGGATCACATCTGTGCGGGTAGTCCGGATCACATCTGTCCAGGTAGTCCAGATCACATCTGTCCGGATCACATCTGTCCAGGTAGTCTGGATCACATCTGTCCGGGTAGTCTGGATCACATCTGTCCGGGTAGTCTGGATCACATCTGTCCGGGTAGTCCGGATCACATCTGTTCGGATCACATCTGCCCGGGTAGCCCGGATCACATCTGTCCGGGTAGTCCGGATCATAACTTTGATGTTAATCAGAATTCCATGGGATTTGGTATGTTGTTGATATTTGAGAACATGCAGGTAAAATTTTAATTTGGTCACATTCTGATGATATTTGATGCAGTCAGGCCCCTTTTTGTACCCCGACAAATTTCGGAGGATCAACATGTACGCCCATTTGTCCATCCAACCAGGTATTTCGGATGATAACTTGACTAAAATTCAATGGAATTTATTGATATTTGATATGTGGTTCACATTTGAAAAGTTAGAATTTGTCACGTTCCGATGATTTTTGATTGAGTTATGCCCCTTTTTCGGCTTAGAAATCGCTGTTTTCAGTTGTCTGCATGGTAACAAGCAATATTCCATGGAATTTCTTAATATTTTTGTTACATGGTTCAAATTTGGTCATGGTCAGATGATGCCCCTTTTTTCGACTTTTTTGCTGTCTTCGGGTTTGTCCCAATGGTAACTTGAGCAATATTCAACAGAATTTCTTGATATTTGGTACGTGGTTCACATTTGAGAAGACGCAGGACAAGTTTTATTTTATTTGACTTAAAAATAATATTTGTTGTTCTCTTACTGATAAATTGAGCAATCTTCAAAAGATTCTCTTGATACTTGTTGTGTGACTCATCTTTGAGAACATGCAGGACATCGTCTAGTTGCAGTAAATTTTGCCAGAATTTGACCTTTTTGTTGTTAAAAAACCAATGTCCCAAAAAGCCACCTTGATTCGCGGGTCGTGGTGTCTGCAACCTTTTATTCTACTTGGAAATCAAAATTTTTGGGTTCTTGAATGATAACTTGAGCAATACTCTTCAGAATTGCTTGATATTTGGTATGTGGTTCACATTTGAGAAAATGCAGGTCAAGTTTGAAAATGGTCACAGCCTGATGATTTTGATGGACTTATGCACATTTGACTTATAAATGATAAATTTTAAATAACTTGGGCAATCTTCATAACAATCTATTGATATTTGGTGTCTCTTTAACCTTTGAGAACTCTCAGATAATCGTTAAGTTGGAATAAATTTTTTGCCAGAATTTGATTATTTTGTTCTTAAAAGCCACCTCTTTTCGAGGGACTTGGGGTCAGCGACCTTTCATTTCTTATTTCTCTGGTTGTCATAAACTGAAGTGTTTTATATTTCATTCCAGATGGCCGGTCCTCTCTCTGCAAAGAAGTCCTCTAGACGTAAAAGATACGATAGCAGAGGGAAAGATTTGATATTGCCATCAAAAGAAAAAAAGAGGTCAAAAGTCTCTAAAAATACAAAGGTAGCTAGCTGTCCAGTCTCTTTCAAAAGCTGAACATAATCTTCTCCTTTAACCCTTTACCCAACAAACCGGCCAAAACCGGCCAAATAAAGCTTCAACAGCCTAAAATATCTTCGGTCTGTCTCAATAGAACCATACAAATATATATGGATATCATTGGAACCGGCTCCTTGACCACATTGTGATAGTTACAGTTATGCCCTGTGCCAATGCATTCTCTTATATATGCGAGTCGACCATAGGTCGCCTCGCATATATAAGAGAATGCATTGGCCTAAAAAAAATCTTTTTTTTACCATTTTTTCTTACATTCTTTAACAATTTTATAATTTTTAATGTGTTAAGCCAATGCATTCTCTTATATATGCGAGGCGACCTATGGTCGACTCGCATATATAAGAGAATGCATTGGCACAGGGCCGTTCTGTTGGGTAAAGGGTTAACCCTTTCATGATGGGAGCTGCGCTGGTGCAGCATTCAAGATCCTGTGCATTCTCTTAGGCCAAAGAAAAAAATACTTGTGGTTTGGGTTTCCCTACCGACACTATTTTAAACCCCCGACCCTAAAGTTTTATTCATGGTTTTCAAGAAATTCTATTGAATTTTTTCTCAAAATATTTCATAAAACACAAAAAACACATTTCAGCATCTCAGAATAGGTTGATTCCTTATTAAAAGTATGGTGCAATATTAAAATTTATTCAAAAATAATCAAAAGTAGTTTTATGTCAATCTTGGAGTAAAATACGTACATGAAATGTAATAAGAATATGTCAAAATAAAAAATTAAAAAATTAAAAAAATTAAATTTCAGCCCTACCAACCGACCCTATTTTTTTTCAGCTTGTAACCCAAACCAAACATTTAATTTTCTATGGCCTTATATATGCGAGTCTCTGGCTTACAAAGTCAAGGTTAATATTGTTAGGCCAATGTATTCTCTTATATATGTGAGGCTCCCTATGGGCGACTCGTATATATTAGATAATGTATTGGCACATTGTTTTCGCAAAAATTCAGGAAGCTCCAGTCATGGATAGGTTAATGTACAGTGAAAGACTTTGATTTTGTCGGCCTCAATTATCGTGGATTCTCACAAAAAGTTCATTTCGCGGGAACGTGAGTTTAGTGGATCGGAGATGGTATTTGTCCACCTCAACAGGTCTGACAATACCGGGAATTGTAACAGCTTTGAGTAGTTATTGTTTACATACATGGATCTGTAAATAGTCCGGAGCCGACAGGCCATCATTCAATCAGTGTGTTAATTAATAGCTACCGGCTTTATTTCACAGGCTGATGAGATTGTTAGGCCCCAAATAAAAGGATTTTGATTCCCAGGCATCGCCGCATCGAAATAAATGGCCTGTGTTGGACCATTTTATTATGATTTTGATTTCACCGCAGTTGTAAACCGCGTAACACAAAAATAGGAAACTGTACCACGGAAGTTAGTTTTGTTTCAAATATCGATTAGTAGCTAAATACATTGGTGTATGTGTGGGTGTTCAACAAAAGACCGTAGGCAACGATAACTATCAGGTATATTGTCCGCCACAGGCTGTACAAACCCCCAAGTTAAATGTGTTGAAATATTTTGATCTGCAGTCAGCAGGAAGTTGGTTATTGAAAGATCAATCGAAAAGGTATAAAAAACGAATTCGGGAATGCAAACCGGAACGCAATAAAAAGTCAGTTTGACAATCGGTGTATATTGGTCATGTATATTTGAAGTTTTATTGTGCATCATCCATTAGTCAGTGGAATAAGTGAATCAAGATTTTCTATGACAGTTTTGAAAATCACTGTATTTACGTTCCGTATTTTTATATAAATCGGATATGTATTTCTGTGTTGTTACAAATTATTGTGCCGATATTAAAATCATATCAATATATATATATATCATTTTAGGTAATCCCTATATGAAGTATGGGTAGTACAATGTCATAATTTGTCATTCTTTATATCAGATTAAATTAGTTTATGTCCATTACAAAGTTCTCCTTACATTTTCTGGACCATGTAAGTTACCATAACTCATGTTCCTATGTGTACTATGCCAGTCTATGGGCAGAAAAAAATAAAAAATAAAACCACCGCTCGCGCCTTGATTTAAAAAAATAATTGCCTGAGAATCAAATTATTTTTTTTGGCCTTACAATATTGTTTTATGTAACCTTCACATGTCAATACCATAATTAGTCTTTATTAAAAATGAAATTAATTAAGCCTTGGCTGCACAAAATAATATTGAAGGGGACAACAGTGTATTTAGATAACAAAACAATAGGTTATTTTATATAATTAGATTACGAGATTGTCTCGCCTTCCTTGTTTTGTTATGTCGAAAATGGACATAACAGCGGATATTTGTCTCTATCTCATGTATTACGTCTACCAATGAAGTGTCAACTATTTTGTTGACTCTTGATTTTCTGGTTTGGCCACACCATAAAATCAATGAATAGACCCCCACGAATGATTTCACAGTATTTATAATTCCAATGCAAATTAAGATGGCTTTTTCTATGTGACACAACGTTAATCAAATTATTTTAATTGACTGGGAAATTCTATGCAATTAAACATGTTCGGAATATAATTTGTCATTTGCTCGTCAGTATAAATTTACTTTGCCATGGTACTTTATAATAAATTACCTCCTTTTTTATACGCCCGTTTGAAGAAAAAAAGGTCGTATTATGTAAATGGCTTGTCTGTCCGTCGTCCGTCCGCCGTCCGTCCGCTTTTGGTTTCCGGATGATAACTTTAGATTGAATAGAATGAACTAAACCAAATTTGGTATATTAGTTTACCACCCCAATCAAGTTAGAATATGGATTTCGTCCGCATGATTTTGACTGAGTTATGTCCCTTTTTCGACTTAGATTTTACTTGATATGCGGTTTCCAGATGATAACTTTAGATTGAATAGAGTGAACTGAACCAAATTTGTTATACAGATCAAGTTCAAATATGGGTTCTGTCTACATGCCCCACTCTACTCCAGAAACGGGAGTATTATGCCACGCCCCAACGGCGTGCTCTTGTTTCTGTTTCAAATTTTCATATTTTATATTTAAATGTAGGATCACATGATTTCTAAGTAAGGAGTCATCTCCCAAATCACTTAGTAAGCTGAATTACTACTTGAGAAACAAAATATTGATGTTATATGGCCTTATTTCATTTCTTTTGCAGGCGCCAGTTGTACAGTATGAGTGTGTTCATTGTGGTGTGAATTATGGCAAACAGTATATGAGGACGCATATGATTAATGCACATTCTCGTCTGGTAAGTAATAGTAATGAATGCATTCATATACTCCCATTCAGTTGTAAAATAATACATTGGAATGGTGCATTATATGTTTAGAGGGGTGTTCATAAAAGCAGACGACAGACAGAAAAACAGATAATGCAAGAGCAGAATCATTCATATTCATTGGTGAGAAATTTTCAGATAATAAGTTCAACAAACGACTGACCTATGGTCATTTGTTAAACTTATTATTTGAACATTTCCTAATGGAACTACTCATCAATGAGTATTATTTAGTCTTCACCCTTTGGAGAGTATCTATAACGTCATATACATGACATCATGCTTGAGTTTAACTTCGACGTCATAGCGATAATTATTAACAAATTCGGGTTAAGAGGTCAAATAATTTGTTTTAATTTATGTGTATTTTCTGTTTACGTGTGCTATCATAATCTATTGCACTTATACATTGGGACATTATATTAATCAAATTATCTCCTATACAAATCATTTATAAATCAGATGATCAATTGAAGTTATGTCTACATAAAAATGACACTTTCTGAAACGACATATATGTCGTTCCACTCGTGAACCGTACGGCGACATATGTGTCGTTCTACTCGCCAAAGGGTTAAACTGTCACACAGTATTTAAAGACAGACTGCCCTTTATAAATCCCAAATTCAAGAAATAAGAACATAAAATGAGATCAGAAATAGGTTTAGCCGGTAATGTTTATCAACATATAAAATGAGAGCACTGACCGCCTTTATTAGGGGTTTGGGGAGGGGACCCTGGGAGGATTCGAAAGGGCAGTATGCCCTTTCTTACAACCCACTTTGGACTGATGGATGGGGTTATGAAATGGTATGACATTTACATAACCATGAAGATGAGAAAAAAAAAAGATCTAGACATGATGTTTTTTTTTGTTTTTTTTGTGGTTTTCTTCTGTTGTTGTTGTTGTTGTTGAAGGGGGCTCCAACCCGTGTTGTTTAAGTAGCCTGTCTTGAGCTTCAAAGATCTTCTGTTGGGCTTCATACTGTTGATCTAACTTCAGGCCGGAAGCCCTTGCTTCTGTCCTTAAGGCCTTTGCCTCTGCCTGAGTCGCCCGCGCTTGTTGAATTAATTCTTCGACGGTGGGGATGGAGCTGGTGCTGTTGTTGTTGTTGTTGCTGGTGGTGGAGATGGAGGACACCGGGCTGTGATGGTATTCCGGTGTCAACGTGTCCATCTCCACCCCGAAGTCAGCGGCAGGAACATCGGGGTGGTGTCCGCGTCCCTGTCTCCGCTGACCTCAGCGACGATGGCAGGGACCTCTGGAAGATCAACGGCGTCCCTGCTTCTGGTGGTGATATCGTCGGGGGAGGCCAAGTGGGGGGGAGCTGGGCATCTCGGCTCGCCCCTGTCTCCACTTGGCCTTCCTGTCGGAGTCGGCGCGACGGTGTCTTCTTCTTCTTCTTCAACCCGTCTGTGGTGGTCTGGCCAGCCCCGGAACGGTGGATTCCTATCGGTTCAACCGAGCCAGGATCGGCAGAGGGTTCTGCTGGGGCGACTCGGTACTCCAATACCACGTCCAGTCTATCCCCGTAGGCATGTACATGCCAACCAGCACAATGGACAGACGGTAATCCGCTCAAAATGCGCTGGACTTGGCTGGGGATTAATTCCATAATCCAGTCAAGCTGGCAACAAAAAAAGTTCACGGATCGCTCACGGCTTAATGCGTCAAGCATTAAATGCGACCGTCCCGCAAGCGATCCGGAAGACGAATGAAAATGCAATATGATGAGAGCTCTGATTTGTATACATTGTCTTATATTGAAACCACAAAGCAGTAAATTATTCTCACTTGATTAAGAAAGTGCACCGTTCTGGCATCTAATCATCATCATTATTGTGATATGTAAGCATGTGTAGATTGTTATTCATACACAGGTGAGTGACTGCTGATTAAGCAGAATTAAAGGGTTTCATGGAGATCTGTTAATAGTTTGAGAGGCAATTGATGACTAACTCCTTGAAACTTTTTGGCCAAATGTTGGCCAAATTCACTGACACAGTGAACCCTTCACACTATCGATGCCGATCTTGGCAGATAATCAGTCTATGGTTCATTAATTAATGGCCAGTTATTTCCAACAATGTCTGAACTATACGGTTATGACAGCTTACAAATGACAGTCAATGTGGGTAAGTATTTAACCCTTCCATGACTGGAGCTTCCTGTTGCGAAAACACTGTTCCAATGCATTCTCTTATATATGCGAGCTCTCATAGGGAGCCTCGCATATATAAGAGAATACATTGGCCTAAAATATTTACCTTGACATTGTAAGCCAGTGGATTCTCTTATATATGTGAGGCTCCCTACGGGAGACTCACATATATAATAGAATGCACATGTGACAGGTTCTCTCATGCTGCGCCAGCACAGCTCCCACCATGAAAGAATTAAGACCACATTGACTCAGGGGCCGAGGGTATCCTAGTTCTATAGAAAAGGCAAAGATATGTTACCAGTTAAGTGTATGTAAATATATATATATGTGATTTTCACAAAGCATTCATAATGTTATCATCTTGATGTCTGATTAGGATCCCAGGACACGGTTATACCCATTTGTATTGAATTATCATTATGTTTGATTATGCTCCCAGGACACGGTTATACCCATTTGTATTGAATTATCATTATGTCTGATAACTGCTTTCTTAACTTATTACTTTGATAATTTTAGTGGAGCGAGGACTGTCCAGAGGGGAAAACTGACTACGAGTCTATGAAGATAGTGTATAAGATGGCTAAAGTGGTTATTTGTCCACAATGTTCTAAGAGATTCCGCTTTCTTCACTACTATAAATTCCATATTGAATGGTGTGGGAGAGAAGTAAGTACTGATTACATTATGTTAATATTTAACTCTTGAATGTATATTCATATTTTGAAATAGAAAGGAGGTCTTGGAAGGGCAGATACAAATTTAAGCCGAGACCGAAGCCTGTAGGTAAAAATATAAATCATGAAATATGTTTTCTTCAAATTATCAACAGCATTATTTGAAAATCTTCACCATTACTAACTAAGATGCTTTGATCAAGCCTGAGTTTAGTGTGCCTGTCATTTGCAGAATGAGGTCCCCAGAGGATGAATTTAGTGACGCTATCCCGCATAGCAGGCTAGCATCACTAAATTCACACTCTCGGGACCTCGCTCTGCATGGCCTCATCTGCTATGGGAGACATAGACTCAGACTGAAGTTTCCAAATGGTGAATATTGTGATGTACGCCCATTGGGAACCTTGATTATGCAATGTATTGTCTGCCAATTTGGATATATAAAGAAACTAAACTAAAAAAGAAATAGAATATAAGTTTCTATAGAAATTTGATAATAAAGAAACTTTCCAGAGAAGATGAGGCCTAAGCAGAATGAGGTCCCCAGAGGGTGAATTTAGTGATTCTAGCCCATTATGCGGGATAGAGTCACTAAATTGACCTGGGGACCTCATTCTGTAAATGACAGACATGCTATAATCAGGCTTGCTATCTCTTAGGAAATGTTCAGATAATAAGTTCAACAAACAGGTTGTTTGTTAACCTTATTTGAACATTTCCTGCAAAAGAATATGAATCCCTCAGGACTTGTTTTATCTTTTCGTCATACTGTCGTCTGCTTATTTTTCTTGAACTATGTTCAAAAATAAATGTTAGATGTGCGCAAACATAATAAAATATTTGTTTTGGGCTTAACTATATACTTTAGATGCTGTATGTTTGCATATAAATATATATTTGATTCGAACATTTCATTAATTTTGTCAGGATATTGTTGTGTCCAGAAGAACAGAAACTCCATAACTGCTGATGTTGGATTTCAATGTGATTTAAACCCCCTGGTATGCAAATGAGCAGCACACCTCTACCGACAAATAATTGAATTAGGTGGGGTTCATAAGCATTGGATATATGTTGAGTCTTGTGGCCGGATGTAACAGAGAACTATTTCTTGGTTAGAGTCTTCCATTAGGAGCTCATTGTGCATACATTTGGGGAGATAGACGTTCTAGATGATGAATGTCGACTTGTGAAATAAAGCATGAACATTCTAGATTGCAAATGTAGACTTGTGGTATAAAGCATTGTATAAAGTGTCCATTCAGAGAAATAGAAGGTCGAAGTAGAACGAAGGAGCTGGGTAAAAAAATGAATAATAGACCATTCCAATCAAGCCTGAAAATAGTGTGTCTGTCATATGCAGAATGAGGTCCACAGAGGGTGAATTTTTTAGTGACGCTATCCCGCACTGGGCTAGCATCACCAAATTCACTCTCAGGGAACCTCATTCAGTTTCACATCATTTAGGCCTAAGTAGAATGAGGTCCCCAGAGGGTGAATTTGGTGGTGCTGGCCCGCTGTGCGGGATAGCATCACTAAATTCACCCTCTTGGGACCTCATTCTACAACTGACAAGACACATTATTTGCAGGCTTGATTCCATTGTATACTTTTATAACTGAATGGGAGATCAGTTTTGGTATAGAATGGGTTAAGGAGTGTTTTTCAATTACTGATGTGATTATCCAATATGGAAAAATTCCTGAGTTACAAATAATCAGTTGGATTCTGAGGTGTACGACAGTTGCATTCCTGAAAATATTTTTACAAGCAGCAGGTGTGCTAAAATTTACTTACTTATGATAAATGCCTGTCTGACTAATCAATGTTTCTTTTCTTCCAGGAAGAGCGAACAATGTGTGAATATTGTAATCGTCTAGTCAAATCAATGTGGATGCGTCAACATATCCTGCAGCATGAATGTGAACTGAAACGGCAGAAGGAAAGAGAAGAGAAGGAAGAGAAAGAAAGGATGGAGAATGTTGAACTTGGAGGGAGGAGAAGAGCTGCCAGAAGGTTGTGATACTATTCTCAAATTTTATCTCATGAACCCAAGGATTAACCCTTTCTTTACTGAATGGATTCTACCACTCAGTTATAAAAGTATACAATGGAATGATCTATTATTTTTTTGGAGGGATGTTCAGGTAATAATGGCAGACCGACGAAAAGACGACACAAGTGCAAAAGGATTCATATTCATTGTTGGGAAATGTTCGGTATCCAGAAATATCTGCACTGTTTCTATGCAGTCTCATTTGCTATGGCTATGTATACCATTGTACCTGAATTCTTAAGCAAACTATTAACCATTCCAGCACTGTAGCATTCTAAAATTTTGCGAAAACCCTGTGCCAATGCATTCTCTTATATATGCGAGCCTCGCATATATTAGAGAATACATTGGCCTAACTATATTTACATTGACCAGTGAAAGTCAGCATTCTCTTATATATGCGAGGCTCCCTATGGACTCACATATATAAGAGAATGCACTGGCACAGGATTAATGCTGCACCAGCATGGCTTCCGTCTTGAAAGGGATAAAATCACTGCTGTCTGTGTTTTGACTTGGCATCACATTGATTGGTTTATATGATACTAGGACTGCAGACAATATCCCTGATATCAAGCCTGAGTTTAGTGTGCCTGTCATTTGCATAGTGGGCTAGCATCACTAAATTCACCCCCTGGGGCCCTTTTTGTTGGAATTTGCACTCAATTTTCATTTCCGGATGATAACTAGTAAGTCTCAACTGAATGAATTTAAATTTGGTATGTGAGTTTACTAGTCCAAAATACAGATCAAGTTCAAATTTGGGTTCCACGTGCAAATTATCACCAGAGTTATGGCCCTTTGTTGAAATTAACACTGGCATATTTTGCCACGCCCTAGCGATGCTCTTATTTATACTTGGCAAATTCATACTAATTAATGGGACCATCAAATGTAAAATAATCATCGCAGCCCTCAGAATCAAAATAATTAATGGGACTGTCAAATGTAAAATAATCATCGCAGCCGTCAGAATCAAAATAATTAATGGGACTGTCAAATGTAAAATAATCATCGCAGCCCTCAGAATTAAGATATACCTCTGTATTATATTTATACTTTCTTATTTTAATGACATCTGCAGAGCAATGCAGCTGGTGGCAAGTTTACGAGAAGTCAAACATAATAAAAAGGATGATTGGGAGAACGACAAGGAGAATTTCGATGACGTATCTGATGTTAGTGATGAAAGTGACAATGAATATGAGCAGCCTGAAGAACGTTCATCAACCGATGATGAACTAGTGAATACCACCCCAAGGAGAGCAGGTAAGAACTAGTGAATACCACCCCAAGGAGAGCAGGTAAGAACTAGTGAATACCACCCCAAGGAGAGCAGGTAAGAACTGGTGAATACCACCCCAAGGAGAGCAGGTAAGAACTAGTGAATACCACCACAAGGAGAGCAGGTAAGAACTAGTGAATACCACCCCAAGGAGAGCAGGTAAGAAGTAGTGAATACCACCCCAAGGAGAGCAGGTAAGAAGTAGTGAATACCACCCCAAGGAGAGCAGGTAAGAACTAGTGAATACCACCCCAAGGAGAGCAGGTAAGAACTAGTGAATACCACCACAAGGAGAGCAGGTAATAACTAGTGAATACCACCCCAAGCAGAGCAGGTAATAACTAGAATGCATGAACAAGCCTGCAAATAGTGTGTCATTTGCAGAATTAGGTCCCCAGAGGGTGAATTTGGTGATGCTAGCCTTCTGTGTGGGATAGCGTCACTAAATTACCCTCTAGGGACCTCATTCTGCAAATGACAGACACACAATTTGCAGGCTTTCACATGATAGTAACAAGTGGCAATGAGTATAAGCAGCCTGATGAACGACCTCCGACCTCCATCTCTTCTTATATTCTTTCTTGATTTATGATTAATGTCATCATGACAATTGGGATATGATTTCTGACAACAGAAGACAGGGTATGGCATAAATAGAGGATATGAAATGAGTGTTTCTCTCATATGATATTTATGAAACGAGTCTAAGAATTTTCAGTTTTCTCGAGCCTCCGGCAAGAGGAAACTGAAAATTCGTGACGAGTTTCATAAATATCATATGAGAGAAACACGAATTACATATTCTATTTATCATATGACACCTATAAATTGATTATGATGTCCAAAACGCACACAAATCCACTAAATAGCTATATGACATCGGCAGCAAAAGGTTAATGTGACGTCACTTCATTGCACCGGAAGCCCAATTACACCTGGTGAACTAGCAGAAGTAATATGCACGCGAAGATATAGTGCGCTATTCTGTTCTCAGTTTGTGACATTATATCGTATGTTTAATAGATAAATACGAATTACATATTCTATTTATCGTATAACAATGTCCAAAACTATATATTTCAAGATTATAATTGCCCCGGCTGCCATTCAGCCAATCAGAACACACTTTTTGTCAACAAACCAATCAAATTATCGGAAGGTGATATGAACTAGTAATTGATATGAAATTGATTTATGACATCCTTTCCAACGTAAATAATGATTGAGTCATATGATAAAAAGGAGTATTTCTTGTTAGATTTTTCCTGAGATTGTCAAAAATAAACTCTCATGTCTCACTGATATAGGGAATGCAGAAAGCAGATTATAAATCTTTACAAGGCATATATCCTTTTGACAAAAACAAACAATTACTAGGCTTAATTTGAGGCATCGAATGGATTTTTCTTTAATTGGACCAGTCGATTTCTAGTCTGGACTTAGCCAGGTGGATTCTATTTTGAACAACACTTCCGTTGATGAATAATAGTGATTTCCCCCCAAATAATAAATTCAAACCAGGTCTGTCAAGTAGCAGATCTATGGAGAAAAACTAAATGGGAGAATTTATTTAGAATTTAATATTTTTCTTTGCTTCACAGTTCTGAACAAGCTAAACTCTGAAGTGGATTTCTTCACATCAGCTCCAGATGTCTTTGATGCAGTACAGAAGACAAACAAGAATCAGCAGCAGAGGATGTTGTTCTTAGAATGGGTGCCACACAAGGTGAACTGGGTGCCCCTCTATAGTAGGTAGGTATGTTATTCCAGGTATGCGAAACATGACTAATTTCCGTGTGCTAAAATCAGAATAAAATGGTCCAATGCAGACCAATTTTTTTATGCGCCGATGCCTGAGAATCAAAACCCTTTTTTTTTTTGGACCTTATGGCTGCTGATCTGATATGTCTCCTAGAAATGAAAAATAAAAAAGATATTTTGCCCTGAGAAACGTGAAATTGACTTTGCGTGGCCTAAAATAAAGTATTTATAAATAATAAAGGCAATTAGATCTCAATTTTGATATGAGAGAGAGAGGCTATTTATTTTTATTTTTTTCTCAAAATCTGAAAAATATATTCCAGATTTCTCTAACAGAAAATATTTCTGTGATTGATCGTCAACTAAATTATGGTCTGCCACAACATCGGGTACAACAGCATTTCAGCTTGTCATACTAAAATTTTCAGTAGGTTTGGTGTAAACAATATTTATTTAAAAAATCAAACATATCACACAAACACAATACACATGTAGATATAGAGATTTAGGAAGAGGATTGGACAACAAGCAAAATGCTTTTTTAATGTCCTCTCCTCGTGGAACAAACGTTACCTCAAGTAACAGAAAATCACTTGAGGTAAAGCAGACGGGATATATAGTTTTGTTCGATTGGAATGTATTTACATGTTTAGGATTGAGATATGGGTATAACATTGTAATACGGGAGTTAAGGGTGAGGGCGAGAGAGAGAGAAAGAGAGAGTGAAAGAGAGAGGGAGCGAGAGGTTTGACACAAAATACATCCGATACAAAACAACACAACAACATCCGTTCACTGGGGAAATCACTTGCACGAATGCAAGGTTTAAACCTGTCAATGATAATGACAGGCCAGATATTTCAAGGCTTGTTTACAATGGATGACACTTGTAGACTGTGAACATGTTGACTTCATTGTCACAATCATGTATAATGAATTCCCTTCTCTCTCTCTCATTTCATCGGGGTCGTCCCGTTTTGCCGACACCTATTGTTTTCGGTAGGTTAGGGTAAAGGTGTGAATAATTCTCTTAATGACTACTTAGGCCCTTCCTAGTTGGTTTGATTGGATTCGGTTTTTGTCTGCCCTTTTTATTATGAGAAAGAACCGAGGTTTGGGTTGAATTTATGACTGTTTATTAGTTATGGATAATATAAAATAGATGCAAATAATGACAAAAACAATGAGGCACAAACATTAACGAATTATAAACTTATAAATGACAACAACATGCTCAATGACCGCATATCTTGGCCATCTCATCCAGGAAATATACTTCATCTATCTCGCCTGGTACACTATCTTGAAATGACGTCTGGAATTTTCTAAGCCACGATACGTTCTCTTCTGTGGGGTCACTCATAAAATAATGTTCTGTATCTTCATATCTATCTGTGTTCTCACGTTTTCCTTCATAAAAATAAACTGGAATAATTGGATCACCCCGTTTCAGAGTGTATTTCAACAACGAAATTGATTTTTGAGTTTCAGTACCTTGGTGTTTTAAACAAAATATATAAACTTAATCTGTCTATTGACTTGTCACTTAAATTGTTTGATCGTACAGTTTTACATATCATCCTCTATGGAAGTGAGATATGGGGTTTCGAAAATGTTGACTGTCTTGAAAAGATTCATCTCAAGTTTTGTAAGATAATATTAAACATGAAGATGGATGAATTCCATTTTGTTTTAGAATGTGACGTAATTAAAGACCTCAGAGAGAAATACATCCCACAATATTATTGGAAATATCCCGTTAGAGAGAAATTCCACGATTTACTCACTATATGTAACGTGGCAATACTAAAACGACTTTGCATATTTCTCAAACTTGCATTCAAACGGATAAAATAGTAACCTCACACGAAGGAAGCAGTGAAGCTGGAGGTACAGAACATAATGGAAAGAGTTAGTATTTCCGTTTTGTTGTGCAAATCCCGTTTCATTGTTAAAAAAAAAAATGAAAATACTACCGCACTGAAATTATTCATCGAATTTTATACCCAGTGCCACTTAGCCAGTTCGGTAAAAGTCATCTTTGTATATATGTATATATATTGTTGACTAATGTATGTTATATTCACATTATGTACCTTGGCATATACCATGTGTTATTGGTGGAGCAATACATCAATCAAATCAAATGTAACTTACAAGTGTCAACAGTATAAACACGTTTAATGTGGCCTGGACACAACACTAAATATTCACAATGAACATTAGTTAGTGTAACTTACATATGCGCGAAATACAAGTGACAACAGTTACCGTGGCCTTAGTTTTGACAAGTTGGCCTGGGGCCTGGACACAACACTTAACTTGGATCGGCCTAATTGCCAGCGTTGTAACAACACAGTCGGTCGCACCTTGAGTTAATCCCCTGTCGCATGTCTGCAAAGTGAGACCAACCCATTTCATCTCTTCATCTCGCACTCATCTTACGCTGTTTTGATTTTCAGCCAGGCGGAGATATATATGCCATCCTGCTCGACCAGCATAAGCTTTGTAGTGAATCTCTCTGGTTCTGACTCAGACAAAGAACTAACCAGCCTTCCTGTGTTCAAATCAACTAAACATCCATCAGGTGAGACCATTTAACCCTTTTATTTTTTAATGTATTCTCCCATTGCAGGGACCAGCCTAGACCAGATTTTCAGGGCAAAGTGACTTCTCCCTGCCTCCAAAATAACGTGAAGTGATCTTTCTCTATGGCGATGTGGGTGTTACAAAATTGAAGTCGATTGGTGGTTGCTAGTATATAATGAAAATAGGAGAGATGTAATATGTATATTAAAATTTGTAAACAACAGTTGAAATATGCAGTCCTCATATTCTCATCATGTCTCTAGTAACTATGAATAATACCAAACATTATTGTGAGAGAATGGCAGCATTTTATTTCATAATTTAAGCAAGTGTCAGCACTCATTTTTGTCCCCTGACATTCCGTTGGAGGACTAGAGTAATGACCCTCGTATGTGCATCCGTACATCCTGAACTTTGTCGGAGCCTGTATTTTTGTAATACCTGGCACATATATCAACCAGCATGGAAACCTGCGCACCTGCGATTTTGAGTTCGGTCGGACGCATTTTGGCAGTTATAACTTGAACAAATATCAACTGATTTTATTGATATTCAGTATATGAGTCTTGATCAACAATGTCTTGATCAAGTTAGAAAACCGACCAGGTCCGCATATTTTGGCCGGAGTTACAGCCCTAATAATTAGTTAACCCTTTACCCAACAAACCGACCAAAACCGGCCAAATAAAGCTTCAACAGCCTAAAATATCTTCCGTCTGTCTCAATATAACCATACACATATGGATATCATTGGAACCGGCTCCTTGACCACATTGTGATAGTTACAGTTATGCCCTTTGCCAATGCATTCTCTTATATATGCGAGTCGACCATAGGTCGCCTCGCATATATAAGAGAATGCATTGGCCTAAAAAAAATCTTTTTTTAACACTTTTTACCATTTTTTCTTACATTCTTTAACAATTTTATAATTTTTAATGTGTTAAGCCAATGCATTCTCTTATATATGCGAGGCGACCTATGGTCGACTCGCATATATAAGAGAATGCATTGGCACAGGGCCCTTCTGTTGGGTAAAGGGTTAATTTGTGTGAATTTGGATAGCGATAACACAATAACTTTGCCGAGGTTCATTGGGGGAATATTTTGTATGTCAGACAAGCCCATGTTTGGCATAGCTACCGCTGATCGACCTCTCATCTCTGATATGATTCGTGTTATAATTTTTGTTCAATTAGCATTTTTAACACGTTAGTCGCATTGAGTCAGTCACATCTCTAGTTTATGCTATTTATTTTTTCACAGGTAGTTTTACAATGTTTACTGGTGGTCCAGTTTGGGCATTGTCATGGTGTCCGATGCCCATCAGTATCAAACATCAGCAGTACCTAGCATTGTCCAGCTATCTCCACATGGATAGATTCTCTGACGTGTCTAAGTGCGTCAGCACCCCAGGTCTCATACAAATATGGGAGTTTGATGCAATGAACATCTCATCTAGGTAATTAATTCACAATATTATAGCTCTTTATATAGGGAAATTTCAAATTCAACTACCTACTGTCATGCCCACTGACATCCTATGTTTGTAACTGTATATATCATGAAATTACATGGAATAAATACTGTTTAACCCTTTGAGTGCCAGGGGCCGATTTCATCGGCCCTAAACCTACAAAATAAGTCTGTTAAAGAATATAAGAATAAATTATTAAAATTGTAAAAAATTGTAAAAAAACAAAAAACAAAAATTGTTAGGCCAATGCATTCTCTTATATATGCGAGGCGACCTATGGTCGACTCGCATATATAAGAGAATGCATTGGCACAGGGTATATTTGATGCAATGAACATCTCATCTAGGTAATTAATTCACAACAGTATAGCTCTTTATATAGGGAAATTTCAAATTCAACTACCTACTGTCATGCCCACTGACATCCTATGTTTGTAACTGTATATATCATGAAATTACATGGAATAAATACTGTTTAAACTAAACTACCATAATAATGAACAATTTATAAGCTTTTGCATGCTTGGTACAGGTTTTTTCCGGCACCATAATTTGAATTATTTTTAATATTATTTTTTTTATGCCGTTTTGAAGAAAAAAACAACGTATTATGTCATTGGTCTGTCCGTCCGACCCCTCTGTTCGCTATTTTTATTTCTGGACGATTTAACTTTAGTAATTCTGAACTGAATGGACTGAAATTTGGTATGTTTGTTTACTTGCCCAAAATACATGTCAAGTTCTAATTTAGGTTCCACCCACCAATTTTCACCTGAGTTATGGCCCATTGTTGAAATTACCACTGGCATATTTTGCCATGCCCTAGCGATGCTCTTGTTGTTTTTTCCTCTGAACTTGTGGGTTATTATCAGAGCAGTGTATGGTTTTACAGTATAAATTGAATTATTTTTGCAGTAATCAGAATGATGCTGTTTGTCCAACAATCAAACATCTAATCGCTCATGATGGTGGCAATGTGCGATGTTTAGAGTGGTGTCCCTCAGGGACATACCAATCGGAGAACAAGAAATTAGATGTGAGTATATACTATGGTTATAAGTATACACTGATGACATATCATAGAAAAAAGTAGTCTTCTTCGGAATGACTGCTAGATTTTTTTTACATCATCTGATAAGTAAAATTTGCCACTAGCTCACATCCTACATATGATCTGCATATGAGAAAATTCCAGTCAAGTTTGAATTTGAGTCTAGCTTGATTATATCTGATGTAGCTATGCCCCTTTTCAATTAGAATTTGCTAATTATTTTGGTTCCATATGATATCTTTGGTTATAGATTTCCAATTGGTATAAAATTTTGTGTGTTGAGTATTCATGGGAATACAGGTCAAGATCAAATTTGGGTCCGGTCAATATTTGTTTTAATTTCTGTGGAAAGGAGTGTCTTTTTCCTGATGACAGCCTCAGAAGTAGTACCATTATATACATTTAACCATATATATAATATGTTATGACGATGACAGCCTCAGCAGTAGTACCATCATATACCATCATATACATTTAACCATATATATAATATGTTATGACGATGACAGCCTCAGAAGTAGTGCCATCATATACCATCATATACATTTAACCATATATATAATATGTTATGACGATGACAGCCTCAGAAGTAGTACCATCATATACCATCATATACATTTAACCATATATATAATATGTTATGACGATGACAGCCTCAGCAGTAGTACCATCATATACATTTAACCATATATATAATATGTTATGACAATGACAGCCTCAGCAGTAGTACCATCATATACCATCATATACATTTAACCATATATATAATATGTTATGACGATGACAGCCTCAGCAGTAGTACCATCATATACCATCATATACATTTAACCATATATATAATATGTTATGACGATGACAGCCTCAGCAGTAGTACCATCATATACATTTAACCATATATATAATATGTTATGACGATGACAGCCTCAGCAGTAGTACCATCATATACATTTAACCATATATATAATATGTTATGACGATGACAGCCTCAGCAGTAGTACCATCATATACCATCATATACATTTAACCATATATATAATATGTTATGACGATGACAGCCTCAGCAGTAGTACCATCATATACCATCATATACATTTAACCATATATATAATATGTTATGACGATGACAGCCTCAGCAGTAGTACCATCATATACCATCATATACATTTAACCATATATATAATATGTTATGACGATGACAGCCTCAGCAGTAGTACCATCCTATACCATCATATACATTTAACCATATATATAATATGTTATGACGATGACAGCCTCAGAAGTAGTACCATCATATACCATCATATACATTTAACCATATATATAATATGTTATGAGGATGACAGCCTCAGCAGTAGTACCATCATATACATTAACCATATATATAATATGTTATGACGATGACAGCCTCAGCAGTAGTACCATCATATACATTTAACCATATATATAATATGTTATGACGATGACAGCCTCAGTAGTAGTACCATCATATACATTTAACCATATATATAATATGTTATGACGATGACAGCCTCAGCAGTAGTACCATCATATACCATCATATACATTTAACCATATATATAATATGTTATGACGATGACAGCCTCAGCAGTAGTACCATCCTATACCATCATATACATTTAACCATATATATAATATGTTATGACGATGACAGCCTCAGAAGTAGTACCATCATATACCACCATATACATTTAACCATATATATAATATGTTATGAGGATGACAGCCTCAGCAGTAGTACCATCATATACATTTAACCATATATATAATATGTTATGACAATGACAGCCTCAGCAGTAGTACCATCATATACCATCATATACATTTAACCATATATATAATATGTTATGACGATGACAGCCTCAGCAGTAGTACCATCATATACCATCATATACATTTAACCATATATATAATATGTTATGACGATGACAGCCTCAGCAGTAGTACCATCATATACCATCATATACATTTAACCATATATATAATATGTTATGACGATGACAGCCTCAGCAGTAGTACCATCCTATACCATCATATACATTTAACCATATATATAATATGTTATGACGATGACAGCCTCAGAAGTAGTACCATCATATACCATCATATACATTTAACCATATATATAATATGTTATGACGATGACAGCCTCAGCAGTAGTACCATCATATACATTTAACCATATATATAATATGTTATGACGATGACAGCCTCAGCAGTAGTACCATCCTATACCATCATATACATTTAACCATATATATAATATGTTATGACGATGACAGCCTCAGCAGTAGTACCATCATATACATTTAACCATATATATAATATGTTATGACGATGACAGCCTCAGAAGTAGTACCATCCTATACCATCATATACATTTAACCATATATATAATATGTTATGACGATGACAGCCTCAGCAGTAGTACCATCATATACATTTAACCATATATATATAATATGTTATGACGATGACAGCCTCAGAAGTAGTACCATCATATACCATCATATACATTTAACCATATATATAATATGTTATGACGATGACAGCCTCAGAAGTAGTGCCATCATATACATTTAACCATATATATAATATGTTATGACGATGACAGCCTCAGCAGTAGTACCACCATATACATTTAACCATATATATAATATGTTATGACGATGACAGCCTCAGAAGTAGTACCATCATATACCATCATATACATTTAACCATATATATAATATGTTATGACGATGACAGCCTCAGAAGTAGTGCCATCATATACATTAACCATATATATAATATGTTATGACGATGACAGCCTCAGAAGTAGTACCATCATATACCATCATATACATTTAACCATATATATAATATGTTATGACGATGACAGCCTCAGAAGTAGTACCATCATATACATTTAACCATATATATAATATGTTATGACAATGACAGCCTCAGAAGTAGTACCATCATATACCATCATATACATTTAACCATATATATAATATGTTATGACGATGACAGCCTCAGCAGTAGTACCACCATATACATTTAACCATATATATAATATGTTATGACGATGACAGCCTCAGAAGTAGTACCATCATATACCATCATATACATTTAACCATATATATAATATGTTATGACGATGACAGCCTCAGAAGTAGTGCCATCATATACATTAACCATATATATAATATGTTATGACGATGACAGCCTCAGAAGTAGTACCATCATATACCATCATATACATTTAACCATATATATAATATGTTATGACGATGACAGCCTCAGAAGTAGTACCATCATATACCATCATATACATTTAACCATATATATAATATGTTATGACGATGACAGCCTCAGAAGTAGTACCATCATATACATTTAACCATATATATAATATGTTATGACGATGACAGCCTCAGAAGTAGTACCATCATATACATTTAACCATATATATAATATGTTATGACGATGACAGCCTCAGAAGTAGTGCCATCATATACATTTAACCATATAATATGTTATGACGATGACAGCCTCAGCAGTAGTACCACCATATACCATCATATACATTTAACCATATATATAATATGTTATGACGATGACAGCCTCAGAAGTAGTACCATCATATACCGTCATATACATTTAACCATATATATAATATGTTATGACAATGACAGCCTCAGCAGTAGTACCATCATATACCATCATATACATTTAACCATATATATAATATGTTATGACGATGACAGCCTCAGCAGTAGTACCATCCTATACCATCATATACATTTAACCATATATATAATATGTTATGACGATGACAGCCTCAGCAGTAGTACCATCCTATACATTTAACCATATATATAATATGTTATGACATCTTAAAATATGAAAGGCATATAAATGAATAAAAGTATCCCAAGTCACATAATTAACAACTCTCTTACTTATATGGCCAAACATTTATTTGATAACTTTCCACGGAAGACTGCTAAGTTCCTATTCCGTGCTTTTGGAGAAAGACAGACATTAACAATGTGGATGTCACGCAATTAAGAAATACATTTTTTTGTAAATAAAGTGACTTTTAGGTGTTGTTGCCAATTAGTGTTGTGTATGCATTTATATATATAACACAATGTCACTATAATAAACAAATATTCAATTCAGTTCAATTCAAATGGACATGATCAATGTATTTTCAAGAAACATGAAATATGCAGCATAATTGATGACCCAAATAAAAAAAAAAGAAGATTGATGAGGATCTAAGAAAATGTGTGATTGAATTCCTGTGATTATAATCAAAAACAATTTATTTCTTCTTTTTTTTTGTTAACTATACAGCATTTTAAATTTTCAGAGACTCCTTTTCCCACGGCTTGGTCTTTTGGCCGCTGGATGCTCAGATGGAACAGTGAAAATATTTGCGTAAGTTACTTGAAAACTCACTTACCATTTGAGTTGAATTAGTTTAACCTTTTCACTGCTCAATGGCATCATGATGTTGTGTGCTGGGCCATTGACGTTAAGTCATTTTTGCAGTGGATAATTATAATGGTAATGTCGAACAATTCCTAAAACTGATGTAAAGACAAAGACTATTAGCATAACCAATCCTGGAACACCATCCATTGTTAAAAGCATTGAATGTTGTCAATTCTCGATTTTTCTCCCAGACACCTGGACCGATTTCAGGGGTGTGGTGTGGTGACTCGGGGTACCTGGTGGATGTTATTATTTTTTTTAAATCTACAATTTATAAAATATGTTTATTTAAATGTATAAAAGATCAAAATGTGCGCAAAATGCCCAAAGGAGCCATGCAGACCCCTACCCTGCTGAATAGCTAGTTTAACTATAATATTGTGTCATTTCATTTCTTCACTAATCTAGTCATTATCACTAACATGATTGTTACAGTCGCAGTTAAAAAAATTCTTCTTCATGTCTTGAGTTTAGGTAGTAAAAATGTATATGCTAAAATTTACAAGAAACTTGAGAGCATTCAAACTGATGTTTAAATAGAGATTTTAGCACACTGAAAATACATGTCAAGGTGTCAAAATCTTACACTTGACTCAAATTTAGATCATATTTATGAATACAGATTTCAGCATGCTCCATATTTTCTACTCTGCATCATATTTCAGTGTTCCCAATCCAAACCTGAAGGATGTTGTCGCAGGTGAAAAGGTTAATGTCTGCAAGCCGAGACCGTCTGTTATCCTGAAGGCAGCAAGACAAAATTCAAGTAAGGTCAAATTAATCTTCAGTTTCTAAGAATCCACTGAATGCCTTTTCTTCTGCTTACAACTTGGCATTTATCATATTCATTTCTCAATCATCAAACCAGTTAGGCTGACGTAAACCTTTCTATACTAAGTGGATTCTCCCACTCTGTTATTTGGAGGGATGTTAAGGATATATGAACAGATGATAGCCAGAATGATATATAGTAATCGACCCCTTAACCCTTTACCCAACAGAAGGGCCCTGTGCCAATGCATTCTCTTATATATGCGAGTCGACCATAGGTCGCCTCGCATATATAAGAGAATGCATTGGCTTAACACATTAAAAATTATAAAATTGTTAAAGAATGTAAGAAAAAGTGTTAAAAAAAGATTTTTTTTAGGCCAATGCATTCTCTTATATATGCGAGGCGACCTATGGTCGAATCGCATATATAAGAGAATGCATTGGCACAGGGCATAACTGTAACTATCACAATGTGGTCAAGGAGCCGATTCCAATGATATCCATATTTGTATGGTTCTATTGAGACAGACCGAAGATTTTTTAGGCTGTTGAAGCTTTATTTGGCCGGTTTGTTGGGTAAAGGGTTAACCACATCAGAATTATGGGTAACTTTTCAGGATTTAGTCGGAAATATGACTTCTTGCCATTCATCGGAAAGCTCTCATTGAGAGCTTTCCAATGAATGGCAACAAGCCATATTTCCGACTAAATCCTGAAAAATTACCCATAATTCTGATGTGGTTAAGGGGTCGATTACTTAGGGCACTACTGTATATATAGATCTTCCTGGAGCCTCTCTCTTTGTGTTCTGGCATGTTCTCGACAATACTTTATTATGCCCCGACGCCCGTAGGAGGTTCGGGGCATATAGCCGAGGGTTCCGTCTATATCTGAACATATCATCTTGTAACTTGGTTGTTAATTATCAGATTTTGTTGTCCTTTTGGTTTTGTCCATTCATTTTTGCCAGAGTTGCAGCCCTTGTTTGACTTGGGAATTTCTGAATTTTGTATCCGTATGAACATTTCAGCTTGTACCTTGGGTATGGATCATCGGATTTGGTTGCGCTTTTTTGTATTGATAGCCCAGTTTAAGGGGAAGGGATACTCACTTCTGTGGTTTAGAAAATAATAATAATTCTCCATCCATACAAATATTTAGTATTGCCCACTCTCTAAACTGAGCATCCTGTATCTCTGTGTCCTGGCATCTTCTTGACAAATATTTTATTGATGATCATCTCTATTTATAGATCTCCCAGGAGCCTGCCTCTCTGTGTCCTGGCATGTTCTCGATGGATGTAACCTCATAGTGGCTGGTTACGCTGAAGGTTTGTTCATTTAATATGTCAGCGATAACTGGATGTGGTTCGGGGTATATAGTAGAAGGCTCTGATGCTTCTAATCTTGGGGAAAAGGACACCCACAAACTACAAGTTTTATCCATTCATTCCTTCTATAATTATGGACTTCCATTAACGTTAAAGGGAAAGGAAACTGTAGCTTAACGAAAAGTCATTAAGCAAGCTGTTCTCCGTTTCTGTTTGTTTGTAAAGTTCCAGTGCAAATCTCCATACAAGATCGGAAATATGACATCTCAAAATAACCTGTGCAACTAATTACGCCGGCAACTTGATGCCACCGTTTTGGAAGAAATTTGATCTCCCTTTATAATTTGTGATGTCACTGCCTCCCTTTTTTGCTTAATGCTAAACTGTATCACATTCAATAGTCTGTTTTTATATATGAAATAAATAAAACATCAGTGTGAATGTTTGTTGTGCACAATAAATGGTTACCTGTTGTGAATATATTATAGTTTAATTCACGAAAGGTTGTCATATTTTCACATACAGAAGTCATGTCAAGCCTGGATTGTCCCATTCAAATGTTATGCGACCATTAACTGGTCATAAATTAATTGTTCAAACGTAAATCATTTTGGCTTATAATACATGTATGTAGTCTTAAATAGGCTGTGATTGCTTGGATTTTGCACGGAATAACAAACACGCCGAAATGATTTTAGTGTGATAGCCTTTATAAATATCTGTACTAAGGATGAGTAATGCCGTAAGTGGGGCTGTGATGCCATGATGTTATAAATATGGACGTGCCGTAATTAGCGGGAGTTTTGAATTATGTGATGTGATATTGTTGTGTTTGAGAGTAACTGAGACATGAGAGTTGTTTTATCGCACCATGGTTGGTTGATATACTAAATATATCAACGACCTGATTTGTTGAGGGTTTCCTTTCCCTTAAAAATTGCTGGTATTATGGGCTGAACAGGTTTCTCTCTCAAAACCCAGCCATTGTGCCGTGTGGGTGTGATCTTATTACAATTTGTTTTACTTATTACCACAGGTCACGTGAGAATATTCAATTTGTCATCCAAAAGTGACCTTCTGAGAGAAACTGATGACTTGGGATCGACGATACTACATCCAATCAGATCATTCTGTCCACATACAAGGGATGTCACAGCTGTAGCATGGGTGAAGTCCTCGCCCAATCATTTTGTGACTGGCAGTACCGACAGGACTATAATATTATGGGATCGGCATGATATCTGTAATCCATGTAGCACGACCAAACACAACTCGGTGCTCAGTATCGCCTGGGTTCAACAATGGAACACATTCCTCTTCACACAAGAGCTAACATACAGGTAATATTATAAACATCATATTTCCTATGCTTAGACCAAACAAAAAAAAAGAGTTTTGGTTCTCGGGCAATTTTGTTTTCAAATCAATGAGGAAGGGAGGGTTTTATTTTTATTTTTTATTTTTGTTCTGCACATAGTAAGCATGGACAAAGATACCTTCCTCTGTCTAGTAATAACCAGAAATGTAGAGGGAACTGTTATGCATATAAACTCATTTAATCTTACATACAAATGACATTGTACTACCAGTC
This sequence comes from Siphonodentalium dalli, assembly GCA_032622095.1. Lineage (NCBI taxonomy): Eukaryota > Metazoa > Mollusca > Scaphopoda > Gadilida > Siphonodentaliidae > Siphonodentalium > Siphonodentalium dalli. The sequence continues at coordinate 279,674,947 of CP136063.1, forward strand.
TATGACTGGGATTACCTAACATTATATAATGCCCCTGACATTCACTATTGTTTTCTAAAGACTGATACCTGCCCATTCTAATATGTGATCCTGAATTTAATCCTGTGCCTTTCAATTGTATGGAGTTACAATTAGTGTTAAGTTAGATCACAATGACTAATTTTAAGAAGAGCATGAGGATCTTAATTGTAGTCATCTACTTCATGTTGTAAGCCTGCAAGTCAATTTTTAACACATTACATGTTAGCACAATGCACACTAATATTCAACACATATCTACTATGGAAATTTATTTTTTCGTAAGTTTTTTTTGTCATAACATCAGGCATTGCAATAAAAATGGCCTAATGCGGCCCTTTTTATTCAATGCAGAGGGGTCTGAGAACCAAAACCCTTTTTTTTGTTGGCCTTATCAGCTGTCACTCATGCGGAATCCCAAACTTTCATATCTCTTCATGTTGACATCTACTATTACTTAGACTCATGAAAATTATCCTTTTTTCAAGTTCAGCTACAGTGTCATTGACACTTTCATTGTAGCCCATATGCACTGTAGGGGTATCCTTAGTCCCATTGGGACAAATTATAACTGTTTTCTGACATCTTAAATGCAAGTAAAAATGTTGTACGTGCTGGATTTCTTTGGATCATGTGCGTAGGCTTGAGAAATGGAAAATTGACTTTGAGTTGCCTAATTTGTCATTTATCGGTAAAACCACTATAACAATGTTTACATAAACAATGGTTTCAATTTGCGAAATCATTAATAATGAAAATTACAAAATATATTTATTGATTATAGTTGTTTTACAGACTTTTATAAAATATATCTTATTTCACATGAATCCACTTCAAACGACATTGGTGCCTAAAGGTGAAGCAAAGTAGCATATGCCTGGAATTTCCATTCTTCAGTAGAAATATATTGTTGCCACCAACTGTACAAGATCCAATTTCAATATATTCCAGCATTTCAAGAAACCACACAAGAGTTCATGGTGTGAATTTTCGATTTGGTGACTTCCAAAAAGGATCGACACTTATGCCTCATGGTTCTACTATCTGGGTGAGTTTGCACCTTTTGCATTATAATGTTGCCTGGCTGAGCACAGAATTCATGTCTGCTAAACCCATCATTTCAAAAAGAATATCCATGTGGAGTTTTTCTCTTCTTTCTAGAGCTTAATGTAGACCATTATTTTCAGTTAGCTACAACTACTGCATAAATCGTTGTCAGTTTGTTGGGTACTTAACCCTTTTATACTATATGGCTTCTCCTATTCAGTTATAAAAGTATACATTGGAAGGGTCTATTCATCTGGATGGAAATATGAGCAGACAACAGAAATTGCAGAAGACAACCTATTCATTTGCAAGCCTTGAAATAGTGTGTCTGTCATTTGCAGAATGAGGTCCCCAGAGGGTGAATTTAGTTATGCTACCCCGCATAGCGGGCTAGCATCACCAAATTCACCCTCTGGGAACCTCTTCTGCTGAGGTGTAAGCAGAATGAGGTCCAGAGGGTGAATTTGGTGATGCTAGCCTGCTATGCGCGGTAGCATCACTAAATTCACCCTCTGGGGACCTCACTCTGCAAATGACACACACTATTTCAAGGCTTGTTCATTTGTGGGAAGTGTTAAAATGATAAGTTCATCATTTGTTAAAACTTAATATCTAAACATTTCCTGATGAGTAACTACTCGTCAATTAGTGTTTAGTATTGAAGGGGTTAACATGTAATTTGTTTGTGCCTTCCTTTTGAAACAAAACGGTGAATGGATATTGCAGGGTCTTTACAGCTAGTATTTTTTTGCTGAACTTGGCGAAGTTAATTTGAGCTAATCGAATTGGTTGGCATCCGTCCATCCATTACCCATCAGTACATCAACAATTTCGTTTGTCACACCCTGCAGGCCACATCCCTGATCTCATCATCACCAAACTTCATATGGATCTTCGGGGTGATCTCTAAATGGGAGCCATAGATTTTTTCCGAAATTTATTAAAAAACGTGGCCGCCAACAGCCATCTTGGATTTCAAAGTTGAATCCATCGGCACACCCTGCACCCCACATTTTTTGGACAATTTACAGGCTTGTTTAGGATCACTTCTAGATGGTAGCTATCAGATTTGAATGATTTTCAATGAAAACATGGCCGCCAGCAGCCATCTTGAATTCTACTACGTGTATGACTAAATCCTTTGGCACACCCTTCAGACCACATCCCTAATCCTATCATCACCAAACTGTACAAACTTCGGCACACCCTACAGGCCACATCCATCATCCGATCATCACCAAACTTCATATGGTTATCCGGTTTGACCCCCAACAATCTTCATGTGGATCTTCAGGGTGACCCCTGGTTGGCAGCCAATGGTTTTTTTTACGAAATTTGTAGAAAAACATGGCTTCCAGTGGCCATCTTGGACTTCTAATTTGGATTCACATTTATTGGTGAAATGTTTGAAATGAAAATAATTTCATCTACACAATACAAGCCCTTTACTGTAACTTTCCTTCTGCTTTATCATTCTATTCATTGCTCAGCAAAAAATTAAGTTCTTCCCAAGTTGAGCTACTGTGTCATTGACACATCAATTTGTTGTTGTTATAGAATGTAGCCTTCACAGATTATCTGAACACCCTCATCAGCTGCGATGCTAACGGTGTAACACTAGGACACAGAATGACAAGTTTGGAGTCCACAGATTGCAAAGTCAAACCAAAGAGAACATTTGTAAGTTATGAAACTTAACCCTGGAATTTCAAATCAGTTGAAACCAAACAATGAGAAATTATCTTATCGTATATAGACTTAATATCATGTCATATGTGGAGTCGAGATATGTTCAATATATCTGACAGTTAATTTCTAATGAACAGCTTGACTATTCCCTGGCAGACAGGTTACGAACTAAGCCGCTATCGTGCTGTAACATGCCCATATTAACAGACCATTTACGTCATCGATCTAAATATAAAGACAGAGAGTAGCATCTGTAAAAAGATAGTACTTTGCCTTGTGTGTTCTGCAAAAATTGTTTATATATTTAAAATATTCCTTCACAAATTCCAAGTAGTATATGAAAGGAATATGTTCAGATTTTTTGTTTTATTCCCATCTGAGATTGGCAGAATCTAGTCGAAATTCGGTGTGAGAACATTAAACACAAATCACTATAGCCAATAGAGCTGTTCTATTGCAGGTATGGCACAGTAGCATTTTATATATATGTGTGGTATTGACGCCGGACTTCTCAAGGCACGCTCGCCATCATGGGCCGGGGTTCGAATCCCACTTAAATCCCTAAAAAAAAAAAATATTGCACTGTCTCAAATTTTGCTTGGAGCTGTTATATGTTAGGCCTGAGCAGAATTCTGACAGAAAATCCAAAATGGCAGATGGTCCATACTGGGGTATAATAACGACTAATGCAGAGTGTTTATAGGTTTAGTGTCTGGTTACCATTTGTATTGTCAAATCACTTGTGAAATTTGAGTATTTAGGCAGGAATATATATGATCTTATGTGAAATATGTTTAATTATACCCCCTTTAAAAAAAAAAAGGGGGGTATACTGTTTTGCACCTGTCCGTCCGTGCTTCCGTCAGTCCGTCCGTGCGATCGTACGTCCGTCCGATGTCTGTTTGTCATAACTTGAACAGTAGTACTCGGATCTCAATGAAATTAGGTATGGATGTTCACTACTATGAGGACAATAAATAGAGGTTTCCATCGTTTTGTTCGGATTTTCCATTCTAGAGTTGTTCGGATTTTCCATTCTAGAGTTATTCATCTTTGTTTATCTCGAAATAGTGACTTTTTGGTCCGTCTGGTGTCTGTTCATGTCGTAACTTCAATAGTTGGCCTGGGATCTCAATCAAATTTGGTGTGGATGTTCACAACTATGAGGACATTAAATAGAGCGTTCCATCGTTTTGTTCGGATTTTCCATTCTAGAGTTATTCATCTTTGTTTATCTTGAAATGTTGGATTTTTGGTCCATCTGGTGTCTGTTCATGTCATAACTTGAACAGTAGTGCTCGTATCGCAATGAAATTTGGTACGGATGTTGACTACTATGAGAGCATTCAATAGAGTGTTCCATCATTTTGTTTGGATTTTCCATTCTAGAGTTATTCATCTTTTGTTTATCTGGAAATGTTGGCTTTTTGGTCTGTCTGGTGTCTGTTCATGTTGTAATTTCAACAGTTGTGCTTGGATCTCAATGAAATTTAGTATGGATGTTCACTACTATGAGGACATCAAAAAGAGGGTTCCATCGTTTTGTTTGGATTTTCCATTCTACAGTTATACATCTTTGTTCATCCGGAAATGTTGGCTTTTTGGTCTGTCTGGTGTTTGTTCATGTTGTAACTTCAACAATTGTGCTGGGATCTCAATGGAATTTGGTATGGATGTTCACTGCTATGAGGATATTCAATAGGGGGTTCCATTGTTTTGCACCGCTCTTCCTTTCTAGAGTTATTCATCTTTGTTCATCTGGAAATGTTGGCTTTTTAGTCAGTCTGGTGTCTGTTCATGTTGTAACTTCAACAATTGTGCTGGAATCTCAATGGAATTTGGATGGATGTTCACTGCTATGAGGACATTCAATAAGGGGTTCCATTGATCTGTTCCGCTTTTCCATTCTAGAGTTATTCATCTTTGTTTATCTGGAAATGTTGGTTGTTTGGTCCATCCGATGTCTGTTCAGCTCATAACTTGAACAGTAATGCTCGGAACTCAATGAAATTTTGTATGGATGTTCACCACTATGAGGGCATTTAATGGCACATTTAAAAGTTTGTTTTTGTTGTTTGTTCTATAGTTTTCTTTGTTTATATGAAAATGCTGATTTCTGGGGCCATATGTCTGAGTATAGCCATCATAAGATATAGATGTGCCCACACTAGGCGGTATGCCACGAGGGGGTATGCGCCGGACGACATCTCTTGTTTAATTTGGTATATAAGACAGGACTGAAAGAAAAAAACATTGAACAGAAATATTTCAAGTTTCATATATCCGACAACAAAGATCTAGCAGGCTGGATTGTTAATAATTATTTTTAAAACATTTGTGCATTCCCAAAAATATATAAAATCTTATGGAAACATGCTCCATTTCAGTTGGTGTATAAGACATTGCTGAAGGAGAAAGTTAAGTTGGAGGCGGATGACTCGGATAATGAGCAGAATGAATATGTCAGCACAGACAACGAACCAAAGAGTGAGAATCAAGGAGTGACCAGTGAGAAGAACGGTGTCGGTGCTCAGAGTAAAGATGTAACAACGCCGTTTACAAGCAGCTTGGGTGCTAAATGCTACAATGATGTTAGGGACAAGATGTACCTGGAGTTCTCTGAAGAAAATATGGTATGCGGTTTTGACTCTATATATATCTATGTGTACATGTTTAACCCTTTCAGTGCCAGGGGCCGATCTCATCGGCCCTAATTTACGGTCTGTAAAATCAGCCCTAAAAAAATAAAAAAATAAAAATTTGTTTTTGGGTTGAATTTTTTTTGGGTATGCTTAAGCATTCTATAGCGAATTTAAAAACAAACTGGATAAAACCTTATGGGCATGTTATAACTCAAAACTATCACCAAGTATTCATAGTAATAATTTTGATGCCCATGAAAAACGTAATATTCCCTGGCACTAAACCTACAAAATACTGAAAGAGTTAAAGAATATAAGAAAAAAATTATTAAAATTGTAAAAAATTGTAAAAAATAATAACAAATGATGAAAAATTGTTAGGCCAATGCATTCTCTTATATATGCGAGGCGACCTATGGTCGACTCGCATATATAAGAGAATGCATTGGCACAGGGTATATGGGTTGATACAAAAACGGACCTGGTACTGAAAGGGTTAATCGTACCCCCATGACCAAAGGATATGGTGGGTATACTGGATTAAATTTATGCGATCCTTCATCTGTCTGTCTGTCTGTCCAGGCAGATATCTCAAACATAGGATTTCGGATCTCAATGAAATTTAGTATGGATGTTCTCCACTTTCAGAACATTCAATGGAGTTTTCAATCATTTTGTTTAGGTTTTCTGTTCTAGAATTATTCATCTTTGATTATCTGAATATGGAGATTTATTTGTCAGTCTGCCTGAGTATTTCAGCCAAGGGTTATAGGTATGCCCACACTAGATGGTATGCCACATGGGGGTATGCACCGAGCGACAGCCTAGCTCTTGTTCCAAATAATATTCAAAATCCCATGGTGGATTTTAAAGCAATTTATAACATCCGAGCCTCAGATTAAAACCCTTTCTATAGTAAACACACATTGGCGTTAGTTCCCTTAGGAAATGTTTTGATAATAGGTTGTTTATTATCCGAATATTTCCCACCAAAGAACAGGAATCCTTCTGGTGACTGCTTTTTTTCCTGAACACACCTCCATATGAATAATAGTCTATTCCAATGTATACTTTTATAATTGGGTGGGAGAATTCATTTAGTAAAGAAAGGGTTAAATGTACGCTTTTATCAATTCTAGGGATCACAGTAGTTTGATATATAGTGAATGGACTAACCCAAGTAATAATGTAATTACATGAATGGACTAACCTAATTAACAATATAATGATATGAATGGACTGACCCTAGTAATAATGTAATTACATGAATGGACTAACCCAAGTAATAATGTAATTACATGAATGGACTAACCTAATTAACAATATAATGATATGAATGGGCTGACCCTAGTAATAAGGCCATTAAAATAAAATATCTGTTCTGAGGCAATTAGATCTCTATTTTGAGATGAGGGAGGGAGGTTATATTTTATTTATTTCTCAAAATCTGCAAAACACTCCAGAAACAAATAAAATTTCATTTTCATTGTTCAAATCGAATATTTCTAACAGAAAATATTGAAAATAATGTTTGACGAGGCTTTTTAAAAGAAAATTTCAGTGACGAGGGAGGTGCCTGAGAACACAGAATTTGTATTTATTTGGCCTAATGTAATGATATATTTGCAGGATCATATGGACCGGACAAGATCTCAAGTCCAGGCAGCTGCAGACCTCGAGAAATCCGCAGAAGATATCACGTCTTATCCGATTAAAGCTTTATATAGGGTAAGTCTGGAAAACATTCATTAGCTGCTCACCTCAATAAGTCCATGGAAGATTTCACGTCTTATCACTGGAAGCTGGATAGCTATAAATATAAACAGAATTTCATGTATGCTATTATGAACAGGACAAAAATGACATAGCGGAGTGTGATTGTGTGTGTATATCAGACCTGTTAAGTTTTGAAAATTGCAAGCCGGGAGATTTTATGCCCAAATATACTTGTTCCAAACAAAATTTCTAAATTCTATCTTTTTATTATCATTTTTATGATGAAGATTACATAGTTTTATGCCACATTATGGAGTTTCTATTTGTGTTTATTTTATAAACATACACCTAAATAAAACAGTAATGAAAACAAAGTTTTATACAGCTACTGTGAACGTGAGATATATGCATGTTTATATAAAATAATACATTGCAAAATCGCTGGCATACAAAGGTCAAGGTAACTTCCTAACTCCTTGTTCTAATTCCTGTTAAAAATAAGAGTTTTTTCCCTTCTATTGTATTCTATTTGCACTCTGCCCAGCCATTGCCATTTCATGCTCTGCTTACGTAATCATATCATAGATGTTATTAAATGTATTGTCTATACTTTATGACAGCTTGCAAAGGGTGTGAAAATTAAATATTCTCAATTAGTACTGCTGATTAGTACTGAATGAAAATATGAAATTACTCTTGATGTTACGGACAGTACGTTTATATTTTAAGTGTTGCTTATGTTGAAGTCACCAATAGTACATCTGCACATGCAGGAGAAATGGGATGTCCTCCGTATTTCTGAGGTTTTAACTATGGCAATCAGGGAGTCTCATGGACAACAGCTCTTGTGTATTTAGTACCATAATGTACACGGAGACACTCCAATTTACTATGAAAAATGAAGTTAATAAAACTAATCTTTCTTTTTCAGACTGCTTTTAATCCTAACACATTCTACTGCTCGATGTGTGCGACTGGCGGCCATTCTGGTATTGTTAGGATCCACAACATCAGGTTCCTGATGAACAAAGCCGTGCAGAATTTAACCGACTCGATCATGGATGGATCATTCTACATGCAAGACCTACTGATGCCTGAGAAAACCACACAAAAGAAAGCGACCCCAAAGAGGAAATCAAGGAGAGTTAGAAGGAAAAGGGAAAGTTTACGAGAGGAAGACATGGATGAGGATGAGCTAGGTGGAATGGCTGAATTGGATGGTGCAGAAATGATAGATCAAGAAGGTCCTTCAGACGACACTTTGGCTGTGGATACTGGGCAATCCGGTGTCGACGTGACGTGATGCGAGTCATATGACGATCATCATTATCTAATCCAATGGTTGCCCATAACCATAAATGCTCTCTGTTACCAGGCGACCGTCTCACAGAGAGTGAAGAAAGAATGCTGTGATAGGTCAGAGTGAGACTGTGACATTATGATAATCACTAGTATCCAATTACTAGTGTCTCCTCTGTGCGGTTACCAGGTAACCACTACATAGAAGCTGTGATAGGTCAGAGTGAGACTGACATTATGATAATCACTAGTATCCAATTACTAGTGTCTCCTCTGTGCGGTTACCAGGTAACCACTACATAGAAGCTGTGATAGGTCAGAGTGAGACTGACATTATGATAATCACTAGTATCCAATTACTAGTGTCTCCTCTGTGCGGTTACCAGGTAACCACTACATAGAAGCTGTGATAGGTCAGAGTGAGACTGTGACATTATGATGATCACTAGCCCTTTCATGGCGGGAGCTGCGCTGGTGCAGTATTAAAGATCATGTGCCAGTGCATTCTCATATATATCCAAGTCTTCCGTAGGGAGCCTCACATATATAAGAAAAAGCACTGGCTTACAAGGTTAAAGTAAATATTTTTAGTCCAATGTATTCTTGTATATATGCAAGGCTCCCTATGAGAGACTCCCATATATAAGAGAATGCATTGGCACAGGGTTTCACAAACTTTCAGGAAGATCCAGTCATGAAAGGGCAAGTATCAAATTACTAATGTCTCCTCTGTCTGGTTACCAGGCAACCACTACATAGAAGAGAGGATGCTCGGATTTGTCAAGAGTGACGCATCATGTGAAACATGATGGTGACTGGCATATAATGTCAAATAATGGTATCCCGTAGCCATAATTGATCTTGCTATCCAATCTTGGTATTTCCTGTAGTCAATAACAATAAACAATAATTGTTATTAGGTCAAATGCTACACAGACACACACCGCAATTATCCTGCCATGTAGCTGTTGGCAACGGCACTTATTATAATGAAAACGGCATTATCTGTATATTTTCTGTATATCTACATAGTTTCATAGGGTAGCCGAAAAAAGTGAATATATCCTCACCTGTCAGAAGAACATTACTATTTATCATGCTGCACCCAGTAAATAGATAATAACCAGAGAAATTTACAGTATAACATATTATATATATACCCGACACCTGCAGCAATGTGTTAGAATCATCATGAAATTAGACACTAGTAGATATAACAACATCTGTAATATTCCTAGATGAACATTTTTGAAAATTTATCTAATTATGATCCCCCCCCCCCAAGTCTGATATCTATATATGATATATATGCAGATAAAATGTCATTGTCACAACAATAAACGCATTGCTATGAATATATATATGCTGTTGGCAGCAGCTACACTTCAGGATTATTGCGCGGTGAGACAGTTCAAGGCAAAGAGGATTCTGGGATAGGTGGAATTGAGACATCACATGAATCATATGATCAAGACCGGCATCACATTTTGAACGGTCTCCATCAACTGCAAATTTTCTGTTGTGTCTGACTTTCCCGGTGAGCGCTGCATGGGGCATAATACAGAGAGAGTTCTAGAAATAGTCGATTGAAGAACTGGGAGATGGAGAGGCATCTTTGAAATGTGTTCAGTATGGTCTGTTAACCAATTCTTTACTAAATGGATTCTCCCACTCCATTATAAAAGTATACATTGGAATAATTTATTTTTCATTGGGAGGGGTATTCTGCGAAAAGATAATACATGTGCAGAATTATCCTATTCAGACAATTGGTGGGAAATGTTTAGATAATAAGTTCAATAAACAGCCTGTCCTTATGTTATATTCAGAATGGTGACCTATACCACTATAATCCACTGAGAATAAGAACTTTATATGCTAAAAATGCATTTGTTTCTTGGTGACCGGACTATCTCTTATATATGATTGTTGGTGCAATCATTTCTGTTTATCTATCCGTGATAAAATTGTCCCATTTTAACCCTTTAATCCTTTACCCAACAAACCGGCCAAAACCGGCCAAATAAAGCTTCAACAGCCTAAAATATCTTGGGTCTGTCTCAATAAAACCATACACATATGGATATCATTGGAACCGGCTCCTTGACCACATTGTGATAGTTACAGTTATGCCCTGTGCCAATGCATTCTCTTATATATGCGAGTCGACCATAGGTCGCCTCGCATATATAAGAGAATGCATTGGCCTAAAAGAAATCTTTTTTTAACACTTTTTACCATTTTTTCTTACATTCTTTAACAATTTTATAATTTTTAATGTGTTAAGCCAATGCATTCTCTTATATATGCGAGGCGACCTATGGTCGACTCGCATATATAAGAGAATGCATTGGCACAGGGCCCTTCTGTTGGGTAAAGGGTTAACTATGTAAAAATATATGACGAGACAAAATGACAATACAAGCGCTGAAGAATTCATATTCATTGGTGCGAAATTTATAGATAAGAAGTGCAACAAACGACTTACATGTGTATGGTTATTTGTTGAACTTATTATCTTATTACCTAACGGAACTACTCGTCAATGAGTATTTAGTAAAGAAAGGTTTAAGTCAAATGGTTCACATTCTTGTTAGATGAGGTAGATTTAGGCATCAAGTGACCACTTTATCATTAAATTTTAATCTTATAAGGCCAAAAAAAAAGGGTTTTGGTTTTCAGGCCCTGCCGCATTGAATAAAAAGGGCCGTATTAGGCCTTTTTATTTTGATTCCTGATGTTATGACAACGGTAATGGCTGAGGGTATTGCTGTTAATAGTCAATCCGTTAAAACTGCCATAACAGAAAGAATATATTATATATAGACAAACTTTATTCTTATACCAATCATAAATATCGCGTAAATTGCATGTTATTGTCATGTTAGTACTCTGTGTTATGTAAACAAATGATATGTTATGTCAACAAGAGTACACGAGTATGCAATGAGCAAAACACTCAACACCTGGGAGCCCCCACCAGGGTGAACTTTGGTTAGAAATGCAACCAAGTTATTTACAACACGGCATTTGCTAATCCTCACTAGGCTTGCCACAATTATTCAATTAATCGACTAAGCTTCCACAGGTGTGGTTGTCAATGGTTAATTTCTTTTGTTGACGAATCGCCCGGGATGGGTATGGTCATGTCTGTAAGGAGGACAATGCACCAATGTCATGCCTGAAAGTAACTGTTATCAGAGTATGCAGCACAATTTATCACCCTGTTCTCTAATCAGACTCGCCACGATGTGGTTTGTTTTACCTTTAATGTCGCAGCCTATGTTTGGCAGTCATCTTCATAGAATTTTGTGTGTGTCATGTTCTCACAGTCCATGGCGGCCAGCGGCTTTCTTTGCTTTTGATGTCAGCGCCTACACAACTTTTTATTAAAAACGTCAAGGTTATACATGCAGTAAATGTAACTGCATCCCCGTCACTCCCACAAAACCTCAAATATCTGCCACGGTCTACCTATGTTAATGGCTGCATCTCCGTCACTCCCACAAAACCTCAAATATCTGCCACGGTCTACCTATGTTAATGGCTGCATCTCCGTCACTCCCACAAAACCTCAAATATCTGCCACGGTCTACCTATGTTAATGGCTGCATCTCCGTCACTCCCACAAAACCTCAAATATCTGCCACGGTCTACCTATGTTAATGGCTGCATCCCCGTCACTCCCACAAAACCTCAAATATCTGCCACGGTCTACCTATGTTAATGGCTGCATCCCCGTCGCTCCCACAAAACCTCAAATATCTGCCGCGGTCTACCTATGTTAATGGCTGCATCCCCGTCACTCCCACGGTCTACCTATGTTAAAATACGCTGAGATCAGCATTACTTCATGCAATTTTGCACAGTTACTCTCACATTGTTACTCTCACATTGTGTGTGCAGTTTGCAGAAACATGGGGCTCATCAGCAATTCTGGGCAGTATTTAATAGTAAGGGCATGTTTATAACTACATTGGGACACATGAGAGCTTGAGTATTCCTTATTGTGAATATGCAATAAAACACGGAATACTGACAGTTTATAACTAGTAAACTAGTCATTGTAATTTTGCATTTATCACTTGTTTACCTGGATGAACGATTAATCGACTAACCATCGACAATAACGGTCGATTAGTCGATTCTGAAAACTCATAGTTGTGGCAACCCTCCTCCTCGCCTCTGAAGATTTTGGTATTTAATGGGTCACTGTGAATCACTCTCCTAAAAAATCACCACGGCATTGAGTGTTTTGCATTATATTGCTCACTATACACGGGCTCACACAAAGTGTGTTTTGTGGATAATATTGCATTCATACTATCATTGATCTATACTATTAGTATATTCTTGAGGAAATTTTCATAATCTGGTAACTGTTATTTCTGAAAAAAAATACTTTCTAATATATTTGAGGCTCCCTATTGGAGACTCGCATATATAAGAGAATGCATTGACACAGGGTTTTCGCTAAATTTTAGCAATCTCCAATCATGGAAGGGTTAATATGCATAACAGTTACCTCTACATTTTCTGGTTATTACTAGACAGAGGCAGGTATCATTGTCCATGCTTACTATGTGCAGAAAATATAACAATAAAAATAAAACCCACCCTCCATCATTGATTTGAACAAACAAATGCCCGAGAACCAAAACCCTTTTTTTTTTGCCTAAATCCTCAATGTTGAGAATGTATGCATTTATTATATGTCCATGTTTTGGCATCTTTTCTGTGATATTGTTTTACATCTATCTCTGGTTATTATGCTATAGGATATCATTAATATTAATATGCTAATACATATATGGAACTCACATTAAATTAAACAAAATGGTTGCATGTCAGAAGTTTTTTATAGAAATGACAAGAGTTCTATTTAGAGTATGACTGAACAGCATTTTTAATATTAATTTCATTTTAAACCCCATATTATCTCATATTATCTGTTAACGTTTTGCACAATGAAATCAGGAAAGTGAACAACATTAATTAATAAGTCCAATTTTAGTCCATTATCTCATATATATTTTGAAGACCTCTGTCTGTATGTTTGTTTGTCTGTATGTTTGTTTGTCATTTATACAAATCTACGATTCTCGACCGATCGGGACGAAACTTAGTACGTGTGTGTAGTTTGACCAGGCGGTGGACGTTGTCGTATTGGCGAGCCCGTGCGGCGCCCGCGTCGCGCATGCGCAGACGAGATCTCGGAAACGGGTGGACCTATCGACTTGAAATTTGCTATGTGAATGTATCATGCCCCGGATACAAATTTTATCGGGTCGCCGAGCCCGTGCGACGCCAACTTCGCGCATGCGCAGACGAGATCTCGGAAACGGGTGGAGCTATCGACTTGAAATTTGGTATGTGAATGTATCTTGCCCCGGATACAAATTTTATCGGGTCGCCGAGCCCGTGCGACGCCAGCTTCGTGCATGCGCAGACGAGATCTCGGAAACGGGTGGAGCTATCGACTTGAAATGCATGCGAAGACCAGATCTCGGAAACGGGTGGAGCTATCGACTTGAAATTTGGTTTTTGAAGAGCCCGGACAACGTCGGGCTCATCGGCTAGTCTATTATATATATTGGAACTTCTGTCTGTTTGTGTATATGTATGTGTGTGTGTTATAGACACGGAAACTGCTCGACCGATCCGACCGTAGGCCTACTTGGATCCCGGGAACAATATGGGCGGGTCCAATTTCATGTTGACCCTGTCCTTGACCTTGCTCATATACGCTCATATAGGCATGTTTCTGGACAGATGCTGCATATTCTGCCCAGATGGAGGCGATCACAAAGAAATCCCTAAATAGCCTGGACGAAGTCGGGCAAATCAGCTAGTATTAAATAAATACATATGTTCTCTGGCAATTATATATGGAATATATGATGGGGGACTTTTATTTGTTCCTAGAATTCTAGAAATATAGGTGTACTAGCTGGTGGGCCCCGACTTCGTCCGGGCTGTTTCCCCTCTGCTTTCATCCTGATCTAACATCGAAATCCATCGAAAGGCGCGATTATGACCTTGAATTGACCATTTTGAAGGGTAAGGTCAGGTCGGGGTCACGATTTGACCCGTCCAAAACACTCCCTGGACAAAATTACCCCTAGTTATCAAATTTCGTTGAAATCCGTCTGGTTTTACCCGATTTGACCTTGAATTGAACATGTTGAAGGTCAAGGTTAGGTCGGAGTCACGATTTGACCCGTCCAAAACACTCCCCGGATAAAAATACCCCTAGGTATCAATTTTGTCGAAATCCGTCCGGCAGTTTTCCCGGCCATAGCTAACAGACAAACAAACAGAAGTCCCAAAATATATATTAGAAGACTAGCAGGTGACCCGACTTAGTCCGGGCTTTGACCTTGAATTGACCATTTTGAAGGTCAGGTCGGGGTCACGATTTGACCCGTCTAAAACACAACCCCCGACAAAAGTATCCCTAGGTGTCATATTTCGTCGAAATCCGTTAATTTTTTAATTTAATTTGAGTTAATTCTGCCTTTTTAATCAAGAGAAATGATGGTAACCGTCCCGTGATGGTACCCGTCCCTAAAAGAGGTACGTTTGTGGGTACCCGTTTCAAGGTGAAGATCACCTCGGGTGGAAAAACTTACCCGATGAAAATCTCCCCCGTTCCTTGGAACCCCTAAGTACGAAGACAGACATAAGAATCACACAACACGCTCATGTCTGGATACAGACACACTCACGTCTGGCCCCAGACATAAGAATCACACTACACGCATACGCTCTTTATCAACGACACTGCGGATACGAACGCTCTTTAACTATCAACGCGATTAACCCCACAGTGCCAAAGACGGTCATTTTGGTGACTGGGAGTGGATAAGGGGTGCTGTGAGCTTCACCAAAACGGCGGTAAACACTGCCCGTGGGTTTTTAACCTTAGATTGGAAGTTTGAGCTCAATCGGTCCAGCCTTTTTCCCGGCCATAGCTAACAGACAAACAGAAGTCCCAAAATATATATTAGACTAGCTGATGTGCCCGACGTTGTCCGGGCTATTCAAAAACCAAATTTCAAGTCGATAGCTCTACCCAGCCCGACGTTGTCCGGGCTATTCAAAAAACAAATTTCAAGTTGATAGCTCTACCTGTTTCCGAGATCTGGTCTGCGCATGCGCGAAGCTGGCGTCGCACGGGCTCGGCGACCCGATAAAATTTGTATCAGGGGCAAGATACATTCACATACCAAATTTCAAGTCGATAGCTCCACCCGTTTCCGAGATCTGGTCTGCGCATGCGCGAAGCTGGCGTCGCATGGGCTCGGCGACCCGATAAAATTTGTATCCGGGGCAAGATACATTCACATAGCAAATTTCAAGTCGATAGCTCCACCCGTTTACGAGATCTCGTCTGCGCATGCGCGAAGCGGGCGCCGCACGGGCTCGCCAATACGACAACGTCCACCGCCTGGTCAAACTACACACACGTAGCAAGTTTCGTCCCGATCGGTCGAGAATAGTAGATTTGTATAAATGACAAACAAACATTCAGACAAACAGATAGAGGTCTTCAAAATATATATGAGATAACTACAATTTTTCAAGCAGTATAAATAGAGGATACCTATGGCTTTTGACTGAATATGAGAATTATCATGAGTTGGTACAAGCAAATACCAATTTTCCACGAGCGGCTTGTATATTTGCTTGTACCCACGAATGATAATTCTCATGTTCAGTCAAAAGCCATAGGTTTCCTTTTTATTATATGCGGTTTTGTTATTTCAATTTACAATTATTTCTCTCAGGCGATTGTTTTGCCGAATTAAATAGACAGAAACAAATCAGCTGATCACCAACTGATTGACTAGTCTCTGGCTCATAGATAAAAGACTACACGAAGCTTTCGGATGATTTACAGACTCACTTTTTTGGGAGTAAATATACTTGAATGAACAACATGTATCCGTATCAATATCATTCCCAGTGGAAACAGACAGTACTGTGAAATCGCAAGTCCTTCACAAAGTTAACAATAATAAAAATTGCTTGAATAATTGTTAATTTAATAAAGCACACAATAGTATATATCAATGTTAATATATTCATCCTGTGAAACAACAATTGCTAATGTTGCTACTTAATAAAATACTTATTAATTGGTTGTTTCCACATTGACTGAGTTATGAGGACCCGGTCTGTCATATTAGCCTGCTGCCTCAGGCCAATACGACAGATATCGGCCAATATGGAAACAACCAATTAATAACAAATTATTATTTATTTTAATTATATTTTGTAACTCTCATTGGTGGAATATTTCCTAACAAACTGTTCATTGCCGATTAATTTTGGATGAACACAGTACTAGTTATTTTGGATGAACACAGTACTAGTTATTTTGGATGAACACAGTACTAGTTATTTTGGATGAACACAGTACTAGTTATTTTGGATGAACACAGTACTAGTTATTTTGGATGAACACAGTACTAGTTATTTTGGATGAACACAGTACTAGTTATTTTGGATGAACACAGTACTAGTTATTTTGGATGAACACAGTACTAATTATTTTGGATGAACACAGTACTAGTTATTTTGGATGAACACAGTACTAGTTATTTTGGATGAACACAGTACTAGTTATTTTGGATGAACACAGTACTAGTTATTTTGGATGAACACAGTACTAGTTATTTTGGATGAACACAGTACTAGTTATTTTGGATGAACACAGTACTAGTTATTTTGGATGAACACAGTACTAGTTATTTTGGATGAACACAGTACTAGTTATTTTGGATGAACACAGTACTAGTTATTTTGGATGAACACAGTACTAGTTATTTGCATTTTTTCATAGTTCAGATGTTTTTACGAAGGAGTAAATAATAGTTTAATGTTGTTGTTTTTGAGATATCACTTTGAATTTAAAGGTACTCAACCCGATAAAACTCCTCTCAATTACTATTTCAATGGCTTCGGGGGTCAAAAATATTTGATTCGAGTCGAGGAAGTCACCCATCAAAGCTCAGATTTGTTAGATATCGATTTTAGAAATCTATTATTTTTCATTATCGGGAATACTATCTGGCCCAGAACTCGGTCAAAATTGCGTTAAAATTACCACTTGATTTTAGTGTTATCCATGCATCCTTGTCTGTTTGAATAGATTTGGAGAACACATCCAGAGCAGATTACGGCAGTTAGCAGTACTCATCTCGAGTTTATAACAAATTTCAAAAATCAATATCTAATAACTCTGAGCTTTGTTTGATGGGTTCCTCGACTCGAATCAAATATTTTTTACCCCCAAAGCCAAAGAAATAGTAATATAGGACCCTCCGATCGGATTGTTGTTGTTGGAATCTGTTGAGATGGGGACCCTCTTTACGGGTTGAGTACCTTTAAGTCTTGAAATAGTGTGTCTGTCATTTTTCACAATGAGATCCCCAGAGTGTGAATTTAGTGACGCATCCTGCTCAATGGGCTAACATCACTAAATTCACCCTCTGGGGACCTCATTCTCCTCAGGCCTCATCTTCTGGGATGTATCTATACTCCCAAATTAACGTTGCTTTCAGTAACTTTTTCCCTTCTGTTCAGTTTCTATCACCTAATTTGCAGAAGGTAAAATGCATTATCAAGGTGATTAATTATATAATGGGTGAACATCAACTTTAACTGGGGAACTTCAATCTGATCCGAGGTCTCCCATAGCAGTTGAAGCCTCAGCAGAATGAGATTCCGAGAGATTTAATTTGGTGATGGCAGCCCGCCATGTGGATGGCAGCATTAAATTCACCCTCTGGGGACCTCATTCTGCAAATGACAGACACACTATTTCTAGACTTGTTTGAATTAATAAGATAAGCATATCTTTAAAGACATATTCTGGAGTTATTAACGTATAAAATTGAGAAGTTTGTACCTACAAACTTTCTCTACTTGAAGAATGTAACAATCGACTGAGATTGTCAAAAATTCTAATCACATTGAATTTGCCATTTCAGAGAACATAACATCTGACCTAGGCACAAAAGTGAATATATACTCCTATCTTTGGAACGAATTATTAAGTGATAAAACAAGGTAATAATTCCACCAACAATATTCACCTCATGTACATCGCTTATATCAATTATACTGTTTAACACTTTCATGATGGGAGCTGCGTTGGTGCAGCATTAAATACCATGTGCCAGTGGGTACTAACTTCTCTGATATATGCTAGTCTCCCATAGGGAACCTCATATATATATAAGAGAAAGCACTGGCTTACAAAGTCAAGGTAAATATTGTTAGGCCAATGTATTCTCTTATATATGCAAGGCTCCCTATAGGAGACTCGCATATATAAGAGAAAGCATTGGCACATGTTTTTCTCAAAATTTCAGGAAGCTCCAGTCATGAAAGGGTTAAGAACATGGAACAAAAGCATGGAACAAATTAATTTGGGCAGCGGAGTACTTTAAAAGCTCAACTCATAGTCTTTTCAGATTTTATCTCTCGATTTCCCATGTGAACACAATGTACATTCAAACCGAACACCGTTCAGTCTGACCTTTTTGTTCGGCTTTTAGAAAATTGTGTCATCTCAAAACATAAAGCTGCCATTACAAAGAGCGATTAAGATGTGCAAATTAAATGATGTAACTTTGTTGGGCAACAATAATAATATATATTTATTTTAATATAGATAAACCCTTTTAAAAATATTAAGACTGATTATTAATGAGCTCTTGTTGCAGTTTTTAATTACAGTAATGCCCTAAATAATCGACTCCTTAACCACAGAATAATTATGGGTAAAATATGGAAATATGGCTTGTTGCCATTCATCGGAAAGCTTTCATATTTCCGAATAAATCCTGAAAAATTACCCATGAAACTGCTGTGGTTAAGGAGTTGATTATTTAGGGCATTACTGTATGTTGCTGAACAATGATTTGCCAATACTTAGCTCTTGGCTATGATCGCTTTTCAATGACGAAGATTGTAGATCATTTCCTTTCAGAATTCAATGCTTAGTGCAAACTATTGTGTTAGTTCAATCGTTCTGGACGAAAACTGTAATAGTTGAATATAGTTATACTCTAGTGTTCCAATAAACATGCAGTCCCAATTAAACGTGCAGGGTGGAAATCCTGATAAAATTTAATAAAGTGCAGACACGAATAAACGTGCAGTGAAGTGCAGTCGAGACCATTATAACTGTTAACATTTGTAATTATCATGAAAAAAGAAATTTCCTGGAATGTGGATACATGTAGAGTAATGCCCTAAATAATTTACTCCATAACCACAACATAATTATGGGTTAACTTTTCTTGATTTAGTTGGAAATATGGCTTGTTGCTATTCATCTCACTGAAAGCTTTCTGATGAATGGCAACAAGCCATATTTCTGAATAAATCCTGAAAAGATACCCATAATTCTGCTGTGGCTAAGGAGTCGATTATTAAGGGCATTACAGGGTGTTCCCACAAGGGTATCCTGTGTCCCTCTATCTTCCACACAGTTGTCAAAACAAACAAATGTGACATCTTAGTTGGGAGTTAGAAGTAAAATAAAAAACATCCATTACCCTGCAGGGAGCCCCACACATACATAGAAGCATATAGAAGAGTGTCGTCTGCTCGTGTTGTCTGGGGTTCTATATGGGTGAAATTATAAAATTGTTAAAGAATACAAGAAAAAATTATTAAAATTGTATAAAATTGTTAGGCCAATGCATTCTCTTATATATGCGAGGGGACCTATGGTCGACTCGCATATATAAGAGAATGCATTGGCACAGGGTAAAAAAATCCCGACATGGCTTTTGCATGTTGTCACTGTTGCGCGCTTGCAAGTGTAGGGACCAATAACTAAATGATCTTGTTTGGTGTCAATACTATTCATGCAAATGATGGGTGATTCTGTACAGCTGGCATCAAGAAATATACAGCTGGTATCATAAGAAATACCTTGCCGCGATTTTTGTCAACAAAATATACTAAGTTTCCGGTGGAGGGCCTAAATAAAAATATGTGCAGACCCATATAAGCTTCA
The DNA here is from genome assembly GCA_032622095.1 of Siphonodentalium dalli. Taxonomy (NCBI): domain Eukaryota; kingdom Metazoa; phylum Mollusca; class Scaphopoda; order Gadilida; family Siphonodentaliidae; genus Siphonodentalium; species Siphonodentalium dalli. Next base: position 279,695,398 of record CP136063.1, read on the forward strand.
TGCTGGATGAAATTTGTGTATGAATTTTAAAATGTTGTAAGTCGGGATTTTTTTTACCCTGTGCCAATGCATTCTCTTATATATGCGAGTCGACCATAGGTCGCCTCGCATATATAAGAGAATGCATTGGCCTAACAATTTTTTACAATTTTAATAATTTTTTCTTGTATTCTTTAACAATTTTATAATTTCACCCATACAGAGCCCCAGACAAACATGAGCAGACGACACTCTTCTATATGCTTCTATATATGTGTGGGGCTCCCTGCAGGGTAATGGATGTTTTTTTATTTTATGTCCTAAAAATTGTAAGAAACATTTATTTTAAAAAAATGATAAAAAATTGTTAGGCCAATGCATTCTCTTACATATATAAGAGAATGCATTGGCCTAACAATTTTTAATAATTTTTAAATAAATGTGCAGACCCAAAAAGGCAATGTGCAGAATGGAATTTGTGTATGAACATGTATGTTTATTTGGAAGACTAGAGTAATAGTTAATTAAAATAGAAATTATGATATCACAGAGCTGGATTGCGACATCACCTTGGGGGGAAAAGCTTCCAGCAAACAGGTTTTGTATAATTTCTGTTAATCTTGGATGATCCCAGGAATCTTGGATGATCCCAGGAATTTTCATTTCAGATTACCCTATTAAACTGCCTTAATTTGCCTGAAGCTAATAACTCTCATCTCATTTATTATGATAGTCATATCTCACTGAATTCTGAAGCTAATAACTCTCATCTCATTTATTATGTTAGTCATATCTCACTGAATTGTTATATTTTAAGTTGAAGTTTTATCACAAATTTTTAAATAAATTGTTAATTTGTTGGAGAAATGTCTTGATTCATTTTCTTCTGCAGTCTGCAGAACAGAATAGCCATGAAGATGCACGTTAAATCAATTTATATAATGGATTTGGCATTATCAAAATAAGCTACTTGTTTGTAGAATGGGTGACATGCACAGACTTATAACTTAATTTATGGACATATTCAGAAAAAATTTTGCACCTCGTAAATTAGGAATCTTTCCCCCCACGTAAATTATAAAAAGTCAATGGATCCCCCCATGTAAATGCTTGAATTTCACTGACCAGATGTCGGATTCGCAGCCAATCACACACAGATCATGTGAACCAGTGGTCAGTATATATGAACAACTGCTGTCAACGCATGTGTATTTATGCTCATGCCACTTTAACACAAATCATGTCATAAACAGAGAATATGAAATGAGTGTTTCTCATATGAAATTTATGAAACAAGTCTTAGAATTTGCTTTTTTGTCGAGCCTTTGGTGAGATGAAACGGAATATTCAAGACGAGTTTCTGAAATTTCATATAAGAGTAACATGAGTTTCATGTTGTATTTATCATATGATTCTATTTGAGTTGATTTTCATCAGAAATACTACAGTGACACAGTAGAAATTGGTTAAACTAAAATAATTCATCATGTGCCTGAGGCGCGTTTCAATATTACGAAGCGATTGCATGTATCCGCACATAAAACATTTCCAGTTCTGTGGTTTGGTCTCTAATTTCTCTTAATTTTTGGACAATTCTGGATTTTAGTTATTCCACTTATAATTCGACAACAGGTGAGATTTTTATAAGCATTTTGAGGGGGGGTGCAAAAATGGGAATTATGCAAAACTTGTGTTTGGTCTGATTCTGATTTCTGATTCAAGGGGGTCGGTGCAGTTGGAATTTCCCCAAGGTGAACACCCCCCCCCCAATGGATACTTGTAGCTATGTCCCTGGTTGTGGTGATTTATTAGTAAAAGTTTATGGATATGAGCTTGTTAGAATGATAACATTAACAAATTATCAATTTTAAAAACAAGGTCATACAGGCAGTATACTTTGGGAACAGTTAGTTCCCTTAAAAGTTCATTTGCATTAATTTTGAGTTCGTTAGCCTGAGAACTTTAACCCTTCCATAACTGGAGCTTCCTGAAATTTTGTGAAAACCCTGTGCCAATGCTTTCTCTTATATATGCGAGTCTCCCATAGGGAATCTCCCATATATAAGAGAATATATTGGCCTAAAATTATTTAATTTGAACTTGTAAGCCAGTGTGTTCTCTTATATATGTGAGGCTCTGTATGGGAGACTCGCATATGTAAGAGAAAGCATTGGCACATGATCTTTAATGCTGCACCAGCGCAGCTCCCGTCATGAGACCTTTAACAAATAACAGGTGATTCTGTTCATATTTGAACATGAGATTTGCTCAACAATGTCTTGATTGATTTCGAAAACCAGCCCAGCCAATTAATTATGGCATCAGTTCATTTTCTTGAACTTGAGCTTGTACGTCAGCTTGATAACTTGAATAAATGTCAACTGATTCTGTTCATATTATGTCAGCTTGATAACTTGAATAAATGTCAACTGATTCTGTTCATATTATGTCAGCTTGATAACTTGAATAAATGTCAACTGATTCTGTTCATATTTAGTACTAGCTGGGATACCTAGCATTGCTCGGGTAAAGAATAAGCAAATTATTAGTGCCCCTTCAAGTCATTTAAAATAATTATTAGCCACTTGAGGTAAACAGCACCCATTGCTCTGACACTCTCTGGATAAATTAACCCCTATCTTTTCAGCTGATAACAAATAATCTTTATTGCTAATTATTAGTGCCGTCTAAATCACCTGAGGTCAATGGCACCTATGGATGACACCCCCTGTGATACTTCCCACATATTTTTAGAGCTGACAATAAACTCTCTTTATTGAAAATCTATGTTAATATAATTTATAAGTCAGATGAAGTCAAATGAACCTATCGCATGATATTGTCGCAAAAAGGGTCCAACCATTTTGGGTATATGGTTTTTGTTTGTGCCCATTTAAGTCGCCTGATCCATGAGGCACCCAGGGGAATTGACCTTCCTCCATATCTTATAAGCTGATGAAAAGCGATCTTGATAGTTAACTATTAGTGCCACTTTAAATCATCTGAGATCCACGGCACCTATTCCATGACAATCCCTGGGTCAAGTTACACCTGTGTACCCATTTTCCAAAGCTGACAGTAAGCTCTATTAATCATCTAGCCCCCTCGCCCATTTAATTCATCTGAGGTCAATCTATCGCATGACATTCCCCTGATCAATTAAAACATGTATAACAATTTTCAGATCCATGTGTCCAACCAGTTTAGGTATGTAATTAATTGTTTTATTTAATTAATCATGAATATGGAAACTCCTAGTCGGGACACATGTCCACACCAATGTGAGCCAATCGGCAGATATACATGGCCTGACTGTAGCGACCTATAATTTGAGTCCAGCGGTGGTTTGGAAATTGATGAAATTCTGACCAGATTCGAGTGGGGAGCACGACAAAACAAAACCTTTTGCGCAAAAAATCTTAAAGTCGATTGGGTTGAATGCCGAACCCCAAACCAACTTAACACAAAAATCAAACTGCCGAACGCCAAACTAAAAGCCAGTTTGACATTCGATTTTATTTAAAATATAAACATTGGTAGTAGTCTACGACCGTTGTATCTGGTTATGGAGACTCCTAGTCGGGACACATGTCCACACCCAAATTTGGAGGCAATCGTCCGATAAACATGACCTGGCTAAAGCGCCCTACAATTTTTTTACCACTGAAATATCCAAGTCCAGTGGTTGTCTGTAAATTGGGGGAAATGATGAAATTCGCACCAGATTCGAGTGGGGAGGCACGAATTGGATCAAAACAAGACGTTTTGCTGAAGTTTAATTTCGAACGTGTTACGCCATGTTATGATATAAGTGACGACTTTTTATGGAACTAACGAGTTTTGTAAAAACTCCAGCTTTTGGTGTAACTAACGAGTTTTGAACTAAAAAACGCCAGCTTTTGATGTAAAATCACCAGACGATTTGGACAACTTTGACGTGTGTCAGAAGGAACTATGATGCAACTAACGAATGTTAATGTAAAAATCGCCAGCTTTTGATGTAACTAACGAGTTTTGATGTAAAATCGCCAGCTTTTAAAGGTACTCAACCCGATAAAACTCCTCTCAATTACTATTTCAATGGCTTCGGGGGTCAAAAATATTTGATTCGAGTCGAGGAAGTCACCCATCAAAGCTCAGATTTGTTAGATATCGATTTTAGAAATCTATTATTTTTCATTATCGGGAATACTATCTGGCCCAGAACTCAGTCAAAATTGCGTTAAAATTACCACTTGATTTTAGAGTTATTCATCCTTGTCTGTTTGAATAGATTTGGAGTACACATCCAGAGCAGATTACGGCAGTTATTAGTACTGATCTCGAGAACATAACAAATTTGAAAAATCAATATCTAATAACTCTGAGCTTTGTTTGATGGGTTCCTCGACTCGAATAAAATATTTTTTACCCCCAAAGCCAAAGAAATAGTAATATAGGACCCTCTGATCGGATTGTTGTTGTTGGAATCTGTTGAGATGGGGACTCTCTTTACGGGTTGAGTACCTTTAATGTAAAATAAGGTCACCACTTTTGAAGTAAAATCGCCAACTTTTGATTTATAAAAAAACAGGCAACTACTTTTGAAGTAAAACAAAATGCCAACTTCTTTATGTAAAATGACCAGTCGATTTTGCACATCTTTGACGTGTGTCAGAATAGAAGGAATTCAGTCATATTTGGAACCTGACCAAGCACCCACAGCGGGGATCGCCCATACTAGTGTGACATATGTCAGACGGAATTCAGTCATATCTGGAATCTGATAATGAATAAGAAAACTCACACCGGTGATCGACCATACGAGTGCGATGTGTGGCAAAATAAATCCAGTCATATCTCTAGTCTGACAATGCATACGAGTACCACCACCGGCGATCGCCCAAACGAATGTGTGCCATATATAAGACATTTAGTAATTCAGAAAACCTGGCAACACAAGTAAATACACACAGGCGATCGCCCATACGAGTGTAACGTGTGTCGGAAGGCGTTTAATCAGTCCAGAAACCCTGCTGATCATATGAGAATCCACACAGTCGATTGGCCATACGAATGTGATACAATATGCCACGTCTCGCGTACATGCGTGTGTTAGCCATTTTGGTTCCTGTCACAAATGATTGATGCATTTGTTGAACAAGAAAATATAAATAAATAGGCAAATGTGCCATCATCTACACATGTCACACGTATATAGTGGATTTCATTACGAGAAAAACTATAGTATTTTATAACAAGCTGTTTGATATGGGTAGCATATGATATCATAAAGTGGTCAAATAATAATGATTCTGTATAATCGGGAGATAAGCTCAAGGAATAGTGATAAATCTACACAATATACCATGTCTCAGGCGTGTGGTCGTTGTTACCGTGATAAATCTACACAATATACCATGTCTCAGGCGTGTGGTCGTGGTTACCGTGATAAATCTACATAATATACCATGTCTCAGGCGTGTGGTCGTGGTTACCTTGATAAATCTACATAATATACAATGTCTCAGGCGTATGGTCGTGATAAATCTACACAATATACCATGTCTCAGGCGTGTGTTCGTGGTTACCGTGGTGGTTCCAAGGAATAGTGATAAATCTAAACAATATACCATGTCTCAGGCGTGTGGTCGTGGTTACCGTGACAAATCTACACAATATATCTTGTCTCAGGCGCGTGGTCGTGGTTACCGCGATAAATCTACACAATATACCTTGCCTCAGGCGTGTGGTCGTGGTTACCGTGATAAATCTACACAATATACCTTGTCTCAGGCGTGTAGTTGTGGTTACCGTGATAAATCTACACAATATACCTTGTCTGAGGCGTGTGTTCGTGGTTACCGTGATAAATCTACACAATATACTTGTCTGAGGCGTGTGTCGCGATCGGGTGGTTATCGTGATAAATCCACATAATATACCATGTCTCAGGCGTGTGGTCGTGGTTACCGTGATAAATCTACACAATATACCTTGTCTCATGCGTGTGTTCGGGTGGTTATCGTGATAAATCCACACAATATACCTTGTCTCAGGCGTGTGGTTGTGGTTACCGTGATAAATCTACACAATATACCTTGTCCCAGGCGTGTGTTCGTGGTTACCGTGATAAATCTACACAATATACTTGTCTGAGGCGTGTGTTCGGGTGGTTGTCGTGATAAATCCACATAATATACCTTGTCTCGTGCGTGTGTTCGGGTGGTTACCGTGGTGGTTCCAAGGAATAGTGATAAATCTACACAATATACATTGTCTCAGGCGTATGGTCGTGGTTACCGTGACAAATCTACACAATATACCTTGTCTCAGGCGTGTGGTCGTGGTTACCGTGATAAATCTACACAATACACCTTGTCTCAGGCGTGTGTTCGTGGTTACTGTGATAAATCTATACAATATACCATGTCTCAGGCGTGTGGTCGTGGTTACCGTGATAAATCTACACAATCTACCATGTCTCAGGCGTGTGGTCGTGGTTACCGTGATAAATCCACACAATATACCTTGTCTCAGGCGTGTGTTCGTGGTTACCGTGATAAATCTACACAATATACTTATCTGAGGCGTGTGTTCGTCGTGATAAATCCACATAATATACCATGTCTCAGGCGTGTGGTCGTGGTTACCTTGATAAATCTACATAATATACAATGTCTCAGGTGTATGGTCGTGATAAATCTACACAATATACCATGTCTCAGGCGTGTGTTCGGTGGTTATCGTGGTGGTTCCAAGGAATAGTGATAAATCTACACAATATACCATGTCTCAGGCGTGTGGTCGTGGTTACCGTGATAAATCTACACATTATACATTGTCTCAGGCGTGTGGTCGTGGTTACCGTGATAAATCTACACAATATACCTTGTCTCAGGCGTGTGTTCGTGGTTACCGTGGTGGTTCCAAGGAATTAATAGTGATAAATCTACACAATATACCATGTCTCAGGCATGTGTTCCGTGGATACCGTGGTGGTTACTGTCCACAACGTTAATCACATATTAGGTTTATTGTAAACGTAATAATACCCTGACAACACAATACATTTGTAAATATGACACAACCTACATACCAAGGGCAAGCGACAGTTAGTTGGCTGATACACTGATCCCAAACACACTATGAACGATTTTCGATACTTTCGTTTTAACTTTCGTAACAACTTTGTTTATCGTAATTGAGTTAGATTGGTGCAAAACGAATTTATTCTTGACAATCGCGTGTCAGATATCACTCTTACGTAAGTCAAGATGTACAATACAAATGCACTAAACTCTCATCCGTAAATTATTGGTGGCCACACGGTACCAATTCGTTTTAAATAGGTTCGTTGGTAGTGGACATTACGCAGGTACACCATCCATATAATATTACGATTTAGTAATATAATAATAACATCTTGCAGTCAATGGGATGTATTAATGGTCCAGCAGAAATGGTTAACCCTTTACCCAACAGAACGGCCCTGTGCCAATGCATTCTCTTATATATGCGAGTCGACCATAGGTCGCCTCGCATATATAAGAGATTGCATTGGCTTAACACATTAAAAATTATAAAATTGTTAAAGAATGTAAGAAAAAATGGCCAATGCATTCTCTTATATATGCGAGGCGACCTATGGTCGACTCGCATATATAAGAGAATGCATTGGCACAGGGCATAACTGTAACTATCACAATGTGGTCAAGGAGCCGGTTCCAATGATATCCATATTTGTATGGTTCTATTGAGACAGACCGAAGATATTTTAGGCTGTTGAAGCTTTATTTGGCCGGTTTTGGCCGGTTTGTTGGGTAAAGGGTTAACGGCACAAATGCTTATAGGCGGCGCGAGACAAAGTCAACGACCGATAATAAACTTGAGTGCTGTTAACCATTTCTTGTAGGCCAATAATACATCACAGTTGGCCGCTCGACAAGTTCATGTTATTACTATTACTATCGTCAATTATGTGACGCCAAGCTAATGATGTAAGGGTCCGGTTATTATTACTAATGGCCTGTCTCGTACGTCACCGACTTTTGAAGTGGATTCTTATATGTGACCCGCCATATCAAATCCAGTCGTAAGTCGGGATTTTTTTTTACCCTGTGCCAATGCATTCTCTTATATATGCGAGTCGACCATAGGTCGCCTCGCATATATAAGAGAATGCATTGGCTTAACAATTTTTTATCATGTTTTTTAAATAAATGTTTCTTACAATTTTTAGGACATAAAATAAAAAACATCCATTACCCTGCAGGGAGCCCCACACATATATAGAAGCACATAGAAGAGTGTCGTCTGCTCATGTTTGTCTGGGGCTCTGTATGGGTGAAATTATAAAATTGTTAAAGAATACAAGAACAAATTATTAAAATTGTAAAAAATTGTTAGGCCAATGCATTCTCTTATATATGCGAGGCGACCTATGGTCGACTCGCATATATAAGAGAATGCATTGGCACAAGGTAAAAAAAATCCCGACTTACGACTGGATTTGATATGGCGGGTCACATATAATCTGCCAGGTTTTCCGGACTGATTAAACGCCTTACAACACATGTCACACTCGTATGATCGATTGCCGGTGTGGAGTCTATGAGTCAGAATTGCAGCATGACTTATCCATAGCCACGCCACACTCGTATGAGCGATCACCGGGTGTGTATTCTCGTGTTGCCAGGTTTTCGGAATCACGAACTGTCTTATATATGGCACGCATCATATATGAGATACCACGCACTAGTATGGGCGGTGTGGGTGTGGATCCTCTTATTCATTGTCAGTCTTCAGATATGACTGATTTCCTTCTGACACAGTCACATCAAAGGCGTCGAAAATCGACTGGTGGTATTACATCAACAGTTGGCGTTATTTTTTACTTCAAATCTCGTTGCCTGGTTTTTATTTTTACATAAAAGGCTGGTGAACTTACAAGCCCAGCGATGGTCTGAAAATGGGGAAACCGAGGAAATTGGGACTAAATGTCGAACGGTCAACTAACTTCACACACCTCTTGTTTTGTTCGTCTTAGTATCTCCATCATGGGTTGTCGGATCTGAATGAAATTTCATTTGGAGATTCACCAACAGCAGTGCTGTCAAAATGGGCAAATGACGTCCTTCGCCTATTCCGTTCTAGAAGTATCCTTCTTTGTTGATTTGATTGGCAATATTCACGTCTTCTCTTTTCGAGTTATTCTCTTGTTTATTTTTTATTTTGGGTTCCATCCAGCCAATGTTTCAATTTACCACCATGGGATCGAGTTACTAACTCTGAAGACAACAAAAATAATTTATTGTTTTTTTTTTTATCACCATTATTGTAGCTAACGTCCATTTTCGGACAAACATAATTTATGTCAATTAGATATAGTACCAAGTAACGCTGCTTCGCTTGCTTTTAAGTTGAACGGTGTTTGTTAAAAGCTGTGCAATGTGTGCCTTTAAATATTTTCTAATTCCATGTCACAGGTAAGAAAGTAGGCCAAAGGTATGGAATACTATTAGGGCCACTTCCTAATGGCGCTTTCGGCGCGCTCCGAAAGCGACAAAAAGTGCGCCATTAGTAACACGCCGAAAGCGACAAAAAGTGGGATATTAGCGCATGTTTCGGCGCGCGCTGAAAGCGATACATACCTATACCATTTCTAATGTCATAAAAAGGGAAATAGCGGTCGCTAGCTATATAGGGGATTTCTTCCCTCATGAGGTGTATGCGCATAATTAAATAGATAAATATTCAAATATGTTAATATTGGAACTAAGCCCTCAGTGGACGTAAACAGGTTATTCCATTGGATGGCTCCGTCCACAATCAAAACCCACCATAAAGACCGTTCATAATTATGGTAGGCCGTGAGTTGGTTTATTCGTGTTATTTTCCAGTCTATTTTCTTAAAAATGAGCACAATACGTGCTTATTTCATATTTAAATATTTCCAAATGGGGCTGTTTTAATAACCAGAGTTTAGGTCCATATATAAAGCGTATTTGAGTTTTCAAATAATGCCAATATGAATTGATCTCGCGCAGATAAAAAAAAAGCCGAAATGTGGATATTTTCCCTAGAAAAGGCTTGATTGTACAGCCTGTTCTTGTGAAAAGAAGTACATTACGTGATTATTTTGAATGTTGCGTTTTAGGCCCATATAGAGAGTATTTTATAAAAAGATGATCATATGGATGTAAAACGCAGCGTTCAATATAAGCTTATTTTGCTACAATTATAAAATAAGTCCGTATTGTGATCATTTTTTTGCAAAAACAGCCTGCTCTCGTGAAAAGAAGCACAATATGGGCTTATTTTTAATGTTACGAAATAAGCCCATATTGGCACTATTTGTTCTACCTTTTCATCAATATGAGAACCTATGTGAATATATAGATCCAATGTGAACCTATTGGCACGATATGTTAGGAATTTTAGATGGACTGGTGGCACAATAAGAATCCACAATCATTATGTAGTCCCGTGCCTGTTGTGGTTTTAGGCAGAAAATCGGCTTAGAGTTGCCTCATTTTGAGCACTTTAGTCACATTATCGACTCACAATGAGGCGCTTCTAGGCAGATTATGTGCGGACAATAACAAAAGTAAGCCAACTCACGACTTTTCATGTGTCTGCTCTTTAACATGTGTTTTTACTATGGCCCGCATCATAAAACGAAAGCAAGGGTATGCGTTCACTACCTGCTTATTTTAGAATCAAATAATCATATTATGTAGCCATTTCATCATTATAGGTCGATTATGTGCCTATTTCACGCGAGGATATGTTGGGTTATTTGTCTACATAGGCGATTGAGCAACTGACTTATGATAAATGTTTGAACAGCTCTATGGGCATATATGACCTAGTTTGGGATTTTTCGATGAACAAGTGGTGGCACAAGAAAAATCCACAAGGAGAGCTTCGTGGCTGCTATGGTTCCGCGTAAAAGTGCGCTTATGCAACGGAAAATAGCATTTGCCCCAGTATTTTGACCCAAAGAACGACTTCCGACCAATGTTTTAAACAGCTGGACGGGCACACATAATATTTGTAATTTTCAACATATTTTCGTACAAATGGGTTCATATTGAACAGAATTAATCACATAGGTTTATTTTTAATTTATTTGATTCTCAAATTATACCGTTGAATGGCACGGGCCACAGTGAACATGCAATAAAACGAACGTACACCTAGTAAGTCGTGAGTTGGCTTATCGTGTTATTTTCCAACGTGTTCTCGTGAAAACAAGCACACTACGGACTTATTTGATATTGAAATAGTCCAATATACGGCTGTTTTAATAATCAGAGTAATTAGGCCCATATAGAGCATATTTCAACCTATGTGAATAGCACCTGATACAGACCAATGTTACTCTGTAGTAATACAAAACTATTAGTTAAAATTCCTCAGTGATAAAGGGTATGTGGCATGCCACGCCAGCCGTTGAGGCATGCCAATATCCCATAATATGTCAAATATAGCGAATTATCGAAATATGAAATACCACGAAAAAGCGAAATAGGAAAATACAGCGAAATTGCGGAATAAAAAAAAATGCATCGAAATGACGAAATAGCGCGAATTATGAAATAAGAAATTATTTTTATTAACTAAATAACGGAGATATTTGAAGAAGTGTTTTTGACGAAATAACGGGCATATTTGGAGAAGTTTTTTAAAGAGCGAATTCTAGCAGTGCTATGCTGCTAAACTGCTAAGGAATGAAAATATTAAAAAAGAGAGTTTCAAACTCAATTCTAGCAGTGCTATGCTGCTAAACTGCTAAGGAATGAAAATATTAAAAAGGAGAGTTTCAAACTGAATTCTAGCAGTGCTATGCTGCTAAATGCTAACGAATGAACATATTAAAAAAGAGAGTTTCAAACTGAATTCTAGCAGTGCTATGCTGCTAAACTGCTAAGGAATGAAAATATTAAAAACGAGAGTTTCAAACTCAATTATAGCAGTGCTATGCTGCTAAACTGCTAAGGAATGAAAATATTAAAACAGAGTTTCAAACTGAATTCTAGCAGTGCTATGCTGCTAAGCTGCTAAGGAATGAAAATATTAAAAAAGAGTTTCAAACTGAATTCTAGCAGTGCTCTGCTGCTAAACTGCTAAGGAATAAAAATATTAAAAAAGAGAGTTTCAAACTGAATTCTAGCAGTGCTATGCTGCTAAACTGCTAAGGAATGAAAATATTAAAAAAGAGAGTTTCAAACTCAATACTAGCAGTGCACTGCTGCTAAACTGCTAAGGAATGAAAATATTAAAACAGAGTTTCAAACTGAATTCTAGCAGTGCTATGCTGCTAAACTGCGTAAGGAATAAAAATATTAAAAACGAGAGTTTCAAACTCAATTCTAGCAGTGCTATGCTGCTAAACTGCTAAGGAATGAAAATATTAAAACAGAGTTTCAAACTGAATTCTAGCAGTGCTATGCTGCTAAACTGCTAAGGAATGAAAATATTAAAAAAGAGAGTTTCAAACTCAATTCTAGCAGTGCTATGCTGCTAAACTGCTAAGGAATGAAAATATTAAAAAAGAGAGTTTCAAACCTAATCCTAGCGGTGCTATGCTGCTAAACTGCTGAGAAATAAAAATATTAAACAAGAGAGTTTCAAACTAAATTCTAGCGGTACTATGCTGCTAAACTGCTAGCGAATGAAAATATTAAAACAGAAAGTTTCAAAATGAATTCTAGCGGTGCTATGCTGCTAAACTGCTAAGCAACGAAAATATTAAAAAAAAAGAGTTTCAAACTGTTACATAGTTACATTTGGAAATCAGAGAATTACTCAAACTAGAAAAATGAAAATATTTCACCCGTACGTGTTTTTTGTTACATAGTTACAAATGCTTATCAGGGAATTACTCCAACTAGGAAAATGAAATAGTTCACACATCCTTGAATCTCTAATTTGAGCCTGTGCAGTGAAAACCTATGTCACCTAAACATAAGTCAAGTCCAGAACTATACAGGATGGTCCACATATGTCCCAATATCCATATTATATGCCAGAATACAAAGATATTGGCACATACCCATTTTCTAGGATGGTCCCTTAAAATGATGAACCCCAAATTTGAGCCCGTGCAGTTTAAACCTAGGCAAACTATACATTAGTCATGTCCGGATGCATGATGGTCCAGCAATGTCCCAACATCCATACTATATATATAATCCGATATAGGCACATAACAATTTTCTGTGATGGGCCCTTAAATTGGAGAACCCTGAATTTGAGCCCGTGCAGTGATAACCTATGTCAGCTATAAATGAGTCATGTCCAGATGCATGATGTCCAGATTTGTCCCAAAATAAATATTATATCTCAGAATCGAAAGATACAGGTACATAACAATTTTCCATGATGGGCCATTAAAATGGTGAACCCCAAATTTGAGCGAGTGCAGTTTAAGCCCAAGAAAACTGTACGTGAGTCATGCCCAGATTCAGGATGGTCCAGGTATGTCCCAGCATCCATGTTATATGCCAGAATCTAAAGATATAGGCACACACTCATTCTTTATGATGGGCCCTTAAAATGGTGAACCCCAAATTTGAGCCCGTGCAGTGAAAATCTATGTCTACTATACCTGAGTCATGTACATATACATGATGGTCCATATATGTCCCAATATCCACATTACATCCAAGAATCCAAAGATATATGCACATAACAATTTTCCATGATGGGCCCTTAAAATGGTAAACCCCAAATTTGAGCCCCTCAAGTTTAAACCTAAGTAAACTATACGTGAGTCATGCCCAGATGCAGGTCGGTCCAGATATGTCCCAACATCCATATTATATGCCAGAATTCAACGATATAGGGGCATACCCATTTTTTATGCTGGGCCCTTACAATGGAGAACCCCAAATTTGAGCCCGTGCAGTGAAAACATATGTCAGCTTTTCCTGATTCATGTCCAGATACAGGAAGGTCCAAATTTGTCCCAATATCCATATTAAATACCAGAATCTAAAGATATAGGTACACTTAAAATGGCGAACCCGAACCCCAAATTTGAGTCCGTGCAGTGAAAACATGTGCCACTTGGTTGTAAACATGACAACTTTAATACCAGTGGGGAAAACACAAGTTGCCCAGCATATCTACCAATGTAGATGACTATACATGAGTCAAGTCCGGATGCAGGATGGTCCAGCTAAGTCCCAATATCCATATCTTATGCCCAGAATCCAAAGGTATAGCACAATCATAATAGGGGTCTGCGAATCGGGGATTTTGCATCGAATCGAATCTCGATATCGAATCTCCTTCCTGATATCGACATCGAATCTCGAATCGAATCAGCTAGTGGTTGACATTGTTTACCAGTGTGTAATTCGGTGTCTCATTACAAAAACTGCAAAATTCACTAGATACTATATAAAAATTTTAATCTTCTTAAACAGCAGTTGGAACTTGCATCTTTTTTAGGGAAATCATGACATAGGCAAGTCACTCTCGGTCTCATTGGGGGTTTGGGATATGTTGCATTGAATTTCTATCTAGCTGTGTCATGGCGACTATTACACAAGAAGTGACAGTATGACATTTAAAGACATGTAGTTCAATCAACGTATCACCAACCTCATGGAATTGAAGTAACTTGTCTACATTATTTAATAAAGATAACACAGAATTTGACACACTTGGAAATGGGTACATCGTTATACTCAGGGAGCCTGATGGGTCTATTTGCACAATCGCATACGAAAGGTTTGATGCCCCAGATGTGTTACACCCCAGGAACGTTCAAAGAAATCGGATTTCTTAAGTTCCGCATTCCTGGCGTTTTGGGGCCGGAGACCCCACAAAACCCAAAAAATGACTATTTGCACTTTTGAGTACAACGCTGATTTTTGTATTAATTGTGCTCCAGCAATTACTGATCAACAATACACAATTTCTGAAATAAATTTCCTGGCGATTTCATTTCAGAAAGGGGGTTTTGAAAGTATCCCCCAAAACCCCAAAAATTACTTCTATTTGCACTTTCGAGTACAAAGTTGATTTTCATATTAATAGTGCTCTAGTCATCACTGATTAATAATACACAATTTCTGAAACAAAATTCCTTGGCGTTTTCATTTCTGAATAGGGTTTTTTAAAGTGCCCCCAAAAAACTAGAAAATTAATTTCCTCAATAGTTATCCTGCTATCGCTAGTCATAATAACCTCGTTTAAGAAACGAAATTCCGTGCGTTTTCATTTAAGAAGCACATGCCACGTGAAACAATTGACCCTACCCCAATAATACTTACTTATATAGGAGTAAGTATTATTGGGGTGGGTAATTTTTGTGCTGGGGGATATGTGTTAAGGAGATGGTGGGTTCGTGTTAAGTCCCAACGAAAACCCGAAAAAAAAAATTATTTGCACTGCCGTACGCACAGATAATATTTTTTCTTAATACTATCTCCACTATCATCATTGTTCGCAGACCAAATGGTAAAAAAAAAACTTGGTCAGAGTCAATGGTGTAGTAACACCTAGCATTTCATATTCTCATATAAGCGATAAAACAATGCAATATTCCTTTTAATTAAACGTGACTTTGTTAGGTATTTATTAAGCTGTACAATCATGTATTATGCGAAGCCTGTATTATATGAACACTTTCAGGTGGGACATTCCAATTTATGATTCGATTTATTTGAAAGTATGTTGTTGCTATATAACAGGATACCTAAACACCGGACTCACCCCATAGGATAAATGATGTGTCCCTATCATGGGCACAATCCTGCACAATGGGGAAAAACAAGTTCGCGCGAATCAATGTCAAGTATGACCGCATTGGGAATTTCTTCGAAAGCTGCAGAACTATATAGACATTTGAAGCGAGGACGATGACAGATTTATGTCAAGTATAAACACGGGCAGAATTGATTGCTGGTGTCAGAACCCGGCTGAACAACATTCGCATTGAAGTAGTGTCATTCAACTATCGGCGCCAACTCAACAATCCTACACAATGGGGAAAAACAAGTTCGCGCGAATCAATGTCAAGTATGACTGCGTTGGGAATTTCTTCGAAAGCTGCAGAACTATATAGAGATTTGAAGCGAGGACGATGACAGATTTATGTCAAGTATAAACACGGGCAGTATTGATTGCTGGTGTCAGAACCCGACTGAACAACATTCGCATTGAAGTAGTGTCATTCAACTATCGGAGCCAACTCAAGAGTTATTCATGAGTTGATATCCAACGTCATGGGTGTTTTCAAAAGTGGGCGAGCAACTCTCCATGACCCGTTTTCTAATTGATTTTACAGAAAAACTTTCGTCGCGTATACTTTCTGAGAACTACTTTCTGGAGAAGCCCTTTAGCTAAGATCTGTATTATTCTTGGTCAGAATCAATGGTGAAGTAACATCTAGCATTTCATATTCTCATATAACAGATAAAACAATGGAAAATCTATAATATGCAAAATTTTTGTCATTTTTTCGGGCAGAATCGGGGGAACAACATTTTCAAAATCCGCTTTGGGGGGAATTTTATGGAGGTCTTTCGAAAAAAGTCCTATTTACGTGCATAGCTTTATTGTTTGTTATTTCGTTCCTTGTGAAATTATTAATATATTATTATTGTTGTCATTACAAAATAGCGGACAAAATGGTGTCCGGAAGTGGTAAAATTGTGCAAATTTCGCTACATTTTACAAGATAATTTCCATTTTTTGTTTAAAAAAATGTACCATGCTAAATCGATATCTGATAGTAATGAGCCATATCACGAGGATTGGCCCTTCAGTGTCCATCAAATTAAAATAGATTTAAAATACAATTTCGAAGAAAAATCAATTATTATTGTAATGCCCAGAAGGTAATTGAACTCACCCGTGTACTGAATACTGAATAACAATACGATGGCAGACATGAACCGCCCATTTTAGCAGAAACGATGGCATCAATATCGAAAATAGGGACAAAATGGCAACCGGCAGCAGTAAAATTGGGCAAGTTCGGCTAAAGGTCACCAGACTGTTTCCGTGGCATCAAAAATAAAAAAAATATTATTTTCATTAATTTATATTGTAACTAAATCTTCTCATATAATTTATAGCCAACAGTGCTATATGCCATGAAATGAGTGTCAAAAGCCACCAAACTTGTATCCAATCATATCCAATGAGTTTCCAAAACCACTTAACGAGTGTCATCTAAGGAGCTAAAGTCCACGCATCTGGGGTCTCAAACCACCATCTTAATTAATATAGTATACCAAACCAACACAGTCCATAGAACGGGCACTGCCAATTGCCAACCAGTGTCCCGAACCACCCAATACGCATCCCAATCGACCCAACTAGTGTCGCAAACCATCAAATGGTTCCCAAACACGCCGTGATGAGTAATCCAAACCATCCAACGATTGACACCATATATCATCCAGAGAATGTCCCAAATCATGCACGCGGTGTTCCAAACCTCACAACGAGCATCTCAAATTATCAATTGAGAACCCCACACCATCCCATGTGTGTCCAATAAAACCAATCAATGAGTGTTCATACCCATCCAATGGCCGTCCCATGCAACATGACGATTGCCTCAAACCACCCGGACCAAGAATGTCTAAAAACAATCCGCCTGGTCGTCGCGTGAGAACCAGAAGGTTCTAACTACCATTACTCAATTTTAGAGAAAATCGACATTGAAATTTTGAGCACCGGAATTTCGTACTAAAACCCATTTGTTATATGCGCGGAAGTTATATGTTGTGCCCATGGTCGGACTTTATGTACATGCGTGTGATATGTAAAAATGCGTTTGCAGATAGAACCATTTGCACACAGAATGGTCAGATTCTGTGCGGATCAGAATGCCCTAGTAGATAGGACACTGTGGCACAATAAATCACGGACCTTCTCAAACTTGTGAGTTCTATCTACGATAATCTCTGGATAACCACACTTCAAATTGTAGCCCGGGTTTTCATCTGACAAAAACCTCAGTCTGCAATGAAACCATGTCAGATTGACGATTGTGTCAGGTAGAAACTGGGACTATTCAATTTTGTGAATTCTATAACGATTGTTTGGTGCAATATAATGAAGGAATTCGAATTGAATAAGCACAACCCAATGGTCAGTTAATAGACAGGATCAGACATATGTACGTGTAACTTGTAACGTGTGGTACTATTTTATTGTATAAATGTAATTGGTGCATCAAAAGTTTCAGCATTATATACCTGATTTATTAATATCAACGTCACAAGCAATGATATAGAACAAGCCGAGATATTTCCAAAAACTTAACCCTCCCCATAAACTGATTTTCTATCTGAAAATACCTGTCAAGTCAGAATAGCCCGTTTTCATTCCGTTTTGTCAACCAATTCAGAGTCTTATCATATATCATGGAATTAGCATGTATCTGAGGAGGTTTGTGTTATGGTAGAGTCTATTTTGTTTAAATATTTGATGTTTTGGAGGTAAATTGGCTATTATTTTTATAGGAAATGTTTTTGAAAAATTTCCATGACTTTGTCAGTTTTATGGATACAGCTGCATAACATACACCACAATAAGCACAAATTCTTCCCCAATATCAGACATGAAATGCTATAATCATGTACCAGACCAGAATTAAGAAATAAAGTAACACTTAACCCTACACCAAGATCGTGTTCTCAATGCTTTCAATTTTATACTAAACTCGAAAGGTCATTCGTACTAGTTGACAGAAGATTCATATAATAAATTGCAATTGTTCTGCCCACGGATTATGTAATCTAATCTTCACCGTCACTGTCAAATGTGACGGTATCAGTCAATAGATATTCTGTGCAGAATCTTACAGGAAGAATGATTCAAACAACGCAGGCTATATATAATTGGCCGTCCATCCATAAAGTGCTACACTGGGAGTGGTTGATTTGGCAACGTTTGCAAGTCTCCACTGTTTTGCTATCATATTGGCTTTTTTGAGTGCAGAATTAAAGATTCATAACACGGTGGAAGTGCAGAAATATCAACTACCTTTTGCTGATTCTCGAACTTCTGCTGAAAGTTTACCCACCTAGCTTAATTCACTTTTCTCGAATGTGGACCATACATGTATAAGGCTTGCAAAATGGCAACAAGTTTTTACATATATCTCGAACATTATTCTCTGCGTTTCCGAAAATGCAGCAAATTGTGACTAACTTGGTTATTATACATGTTAGCTAAGCAACTGATAACTAAGTGTTCTATTTTGGTTGTCTCATTTCCTTATGGGGCATAACAAATAAATTTTAAAGTTGCATTATCTGGTTTTTTTTCTCGAGAACCTCTTTGGATACTGGCTATATATTTTTTATAAATGGGCAGAACTTTGAAATGGAACTGAAATTAATCATAATCTGTGGCCATTCAGACCTACTGCGATACACATTGATCAACACGATATAGGGTGGACCGTGGAGGTCAAGGTGGCAACATGGGAGTTACCGAGGTGAATATGTATAAAGGGAGTTACTGTATGGTCATGAATGATGTAAATAGGTGTACATGATTAGCAATATGGTCATGAAAGGGGTGGGCATGGTGAGATGTATATGTATGCAAGGAGTGAGTGTATGGTCGTGTGTGAGGTGAATAGGTACACAGGGAGTGACTGTATGGTTTTTGTTATGGTTATGACTACCCAGTACATGTGTACATAATGTGGCTTAATGGGCATTGGTGTGGTTTATGTAATTAACGAGAGTACATACATGGTAATATGTCTGTTTATGTATATATGGAGTGACTGCATGGTCATGGTGGGATCCACATGTGTACATTGTGTGGTTGTATTGGCATGGGTAGGTGTATATGTATATGATGTACATGTGTTGGCTGTATGATCATGGGTGGGGTGAATGTATAAATCGATGTGCAGCTATGTTTTCAGGGACTCACTGTATGGCCAATGGTGAGGTGAACAGGTATACAAGGAGTGACTGTATGATCATGAATGTGGTGAATAGGTATACATGGAGTGACTACAATGTCATGTATATGGTCATGGGTCAAGTGTAGGAGTATACCTAACATAGTGGGCCTGCATGGCTGTATGGTCATGTGTATGGTGTACGGGTAATGGTTATGGAGAGGTATGTGCATAAAGATAGTGGCTATATAGCCATTAGTGAGGTGCATATGTTTAACTGGAGTGATTATATGGTCATGGTTGGGAGTATATGTATAACTTGCGTGGCTATTTTGCCATGGGTTTGGTGAACATGTATACAGCGAGTGACCGATGACCAATGGTGGGGTGTATAGGTATACAATGATTGACTGTATGATCAGGAATGCGTTGAATAGGTACACAGGGCTGACTATATGGTCATGGGTCAGGTGTATGAGTATACCTAGTGTGCCAACATGTGTGCATGGCGTTATTGGCATGCATGTGTGGGGGTGTACACTGTACATGTATACATGAGTGTGGATATATATGGTCATGGCGAGTGGCTATATGGCCAATGGTGATATGCATATGTATACATGTACATGGAGTGACTCTATTGTCATGGATGATGGGGTGTGTATATTTATCTCGAATGGCTATTTTGGCCATGGCGAATAGGCATACGGGGATTGACTGTATGGACAATGGTGAGATAAATAGGCATACAAGCATTGACTTATGACCATGAAAGTGGTGAATAGGTATACAGGGTTTGACTATATGGTCACGGTTCAGGTGTATGTGTATATAGTGAGTGACTATCTTGCCATTTGTGTGGTGTTTATGCGTATATATATGGAGTGACTGTATGTTACTGGGTTGGTTGTACATGTGTACCTTGGGTCGCTATTGCTTTCCACAATAACTCAACGATATAGTAGTATATAGTTCTCCATGTTGATGGCGTTTATGCACGATGGAGGAAACGTTAAATGATTCCCCCTGATAATAGTTAATCAATATTTATGCTAATGGGCAAGTGATTCACGTCAGTGATATCAGGATGTCAAATATACATAAAATTACACTTATTGGGTTCCATTCCATCACGGGTAATGATTACCTTCCAAAAAGGAAAAAACACTTGTCTGGAAGTTGCGGAAAGACGATCAAAATATATTTAGGAACGAATTGAGTTTGGGACAGTGACACGCTTACACACTTAACTTAAAAATAATCAAAACTTTTAGCTAATTCACCCACAAAAATCAAATATTTAAACAAAAATAGACTCTACCATAACATAAACCTCCTCAGATACATCCTAATTCCATGATATATTACAATACGCTGGGACAAGTAATGACAACGGCTCAGCATGGCTTTGTATTTTTGAGCTAAATCGGGATTCGTTAGGTCTAAGGTCAAATCGGGCAGTGCAAGTTGATACACCCGACATAACTCGAAGGTCTAACTCACACGCATAACTTGACGAGTACTTAAATCACTCTATCAAAAGTAGATGGAACACTATGAAGAAACACATCAATCACTCGCCCGTAGAGCAAGAACGTTCTATCTACACGCACAAGGTCTAAGTGGAAATCCTAGGATTGAAAATCACAATGTCAGGACGTTCTATCTACAATATAGCTCACAAAAGTGTCTTATTGACTTGATCTTGATACTTTTGTAGGTTGAAGAGGTAAATAGTATTCAAGGGAACATTTATATTGGGCTATACCGTAATAATGTTGAAACGTTATAATATTTATCTCATATTATTGTCGAGACAACACAATTCACATTTCGTCGACAGCCATTCGCCAAACTTACATCACGTGACGCGGAACTGCCGATCCTATTGGCTCTGTAGATAGAACCATCTTGCTCTACCAAAAGAATGCCGATTGGAGATAGAACGTATTTGCACAGCATTTTGTGTGAAAACTGGGACTCGAGGTCATGTGGTCATGCGTTTAACGGACAGATTATGAGCTGCCGGTTCTATCGGTACCAATAACTCATTTTCCCGCCAAAATACAGTTAGAACCTTCTGGTTCCCACGCGACGTGGTGTCTAAAACCACCCCATGCAGAATGTCCCACACCATCGAATGATTGTCACAACTATTATACAAAATCATCCATCGGATATCTCGAACAACCCAGCGAGTGTCTCTTGGTTTGGATTTTAAACCCATTGGGTGGTTTGGAACACTCATTTGATGGTCTTAATCCTTGACCGTAGCTTCTTGACATTTTGCGAAAATCCTGTGCCATAGGGTGCATCGCATATATAAGGAAATGCATTGGCCTAACATTACTTACCTTGGCCATGTGAGTCACAGAATTCTCATAACATATGCAGGACTCCCTATGGGAGACCCGCATACATGTATATGGGAGAATGCATGGCACAGGATCATTAATGCTGTATCAGCACATCACCCGCCATGAAAGGGTTGAATACTCGGAGGAGGGTTTTGTACACTTGTTTAAATGTATTGAGATGCAAGTTAGTAGATGGTTTATGACACCATTTGGATGGATTGGGAACTCAATGGCTGGTTTGTTATACTAGTTGTATGGTTTGGGTCACTCGGTGGGTGGTTGTAACACCCATTGCATGGTTTGAGACAACAGTTGAATTGGTTTGGACACTCGACTTGGATATGGGACACACGTGTGGTTGAATGTCATATAAATTTGTCGATTTATTCAATGATTGGGCCATTTTATAAATTGAGACGACTTTTGGTGGTTTGAACCTATTTGGTTAGGAACACCAGTTGCATTGTTTGGGGCACTACTAGTACCATGCACTGTGATTTGGAACAACAGTTGCAGGGTTGCGACACTGATCGGGTGAATGAGACACTCCTTGGATGGCCTGTGATACCCATTGTGTGGGTTAGGGTACCAGATGCATGGTTTGGGGGACTATCTGTGCTGGTCGGGAATCAGGTGCATATCGTACAGGGCACTACTTAATTGTTTGTGCCACCCGTTGGATAGTTTGAGGCCAATTGGGTGGTTTTTGACACTAGATGTGCATATGGGACACACGAATGGTGGAATGAGACACTCATTTGTCGACTGGTTCACTGATTGGGCCCTGGAATGGATTGAGACGACAGTTGGTGGTTTGGGACACCCGTTGTATGACATAGAACTCTCTTCGGATGGCCCGGGACAAAAAATTTGGTGCATATGGGACACTCTTTTCCTTTCGAACATTCGCTGGATTGTTTGGGACACTCATTTGGTGGTTTGGGGCATTCATTGGATGGATTGGCCCGCTCATTGTATAATTTGGATCACGCGTTGGATGGTTAGGGACACTCATTTTTGGTAGTTTGGGACAAAACCTGTGTAGTTTGGAACGTTCGTTGAATTGTTTGGGGCACTACCATGCGCTGTGGTTTGGAACAATCGTTGCAGGGCTACGACAATACTCGTGGTAATTTAGATGGCACGTGATACTCATTGTGTAAAGCACTTCAACTGTTGACTTCCGATTGCCATTTTCGTCATCATTTTTGAAAACTCGGGTTTTGACTTACTGTTATCGTATTAGGATTGGACATCATGTATGGTGACGCAACTGGCACCTACGGTGAAAGTTACTGTAAAATGCTCTTTTTGTTACTTTCGGTTGCCATTTTGTCCTCCATTTTGTCCTCTTTTTTTCAGTCAAATTATGCAGGAAAAATGACAGGCATATGGCATGGAATCAAGAACAATAGGTTTTTGCTGAACATGTATGTAGTGAGTGGGGTATACTCCCGGAAATCGCCGCCATATTGTCCGGAACATACACTGTCACCTTTTAACGTCTAAATAGTTTGAGTAGACATCCTTACGAAAAATGAATGAAGTTTAATCCTGGGGGTGTGCACGTTTGATCGACCTGGTTCCCGGACTAAAATTTCAATTTTCGTTTTCTTTCATGTTTTACTACATTGTTTTATAATAAAAAATACGAATTTTCCTCCCTGAAACGCGCGGAACGTTTGTGGTCAGTAGATTTGTATATTTATATAAATTTTTCCCGGTTCACCTTAAAATTGTGCTTTGTATTCGACAGTATGTGAAAATAAAAGTTTTTTTTTGTATTTTGGGTACATTCAGAAACCCCTTCTGAAATGAAAACGCCAGGAAATTTCATTTCAGAAATTGTGTATCATCGATCAGTGATGATTATGGCACTATTAATACAAAAATCAGCTTTGTACTCGAAAGTGCAAATAGAAGTAATGTTTTGTGGTTTTGGGGGTACTATCAGAAACCCCCTTCTGAAATGAAAACGCCAGGAAATTTCATTTCAGAAATTGTGTATCATCGATCAGTGATGATTATGGCACTATTAATACAAAAATCAGCTTTGTACTCGAAAGTGCAAATAGAAGTAATGTTTTGTGGTTTTGGGGGTACTATCAGAAACCCCCTTCTGAAATGAAAACGCCAGGAAATATTGTTTCAGAAATTGTGTATTATTGATCAGTGATTGCTGGAGCACTATTAATATAAAAATCAGCTTTGTACTCAAAAATGCAAATAGAAGTGATTTTTGGGGTTTTATGGGTACGATCAGAAACCCCCTTCTGAAATGAAAACGCCAGGAAATTTCGTTTCAGAAATTGTGTATTATTGGTCAGTGATTGCTGGAGTACTAATAATATAACAAATCAGCTTTGTACTCAAAAGTGCAAATAGTCATTTTTTGAGTTTTTGTGGGGTCTCCGGCCCCAAAACGCCAGGAATGCGGAACTTAAGAAATCGGATTTCTTCAAACGTTCTTGGGGTGGAACAAATCTGGGGCATCAAATCTTTCGTACGCAATTGTGCAAATAGAACCCAGCAGGCTCTCGGACAATTACAGCTATATAATTGTTGTAGTCCGATACCAATGGTAGTTATAGTTATCTGATAAACTGTTCACACCACAATAGATCAAACACCAACATGCACGTTTATTCTGAATGACATACATTCAAAATTACCTATGTTGGCTAACTTGGCAACCTTGTGCTTCAATTTTTGTGAGTTCATATCATTTGCATATGTTATCTAGACGCAAAAAAACGAGACTACACCAAAGTAACACCGATTCGAACATATCCGAATCAGCAGACCGATTCGGTGTCGATCTCGAATCGGGTGCCCGATATCGACATCGAATATTCGCAGGTCCCTAAATCATAACATTTTTTTTATGATAGCCCTTAAAATGGTGAACCCCAAATTTGAGCACGTGCAGTAAAAACATATGTCAGCTTTTCCTGATTCATGTCCAGATACAGGAGGGTCCCGATATGTCCCAATATCCATATTGCATGCCAGAATCTAAGATATAGGCACATATCCATTTTTTATGATGGGCCCTTAAAATGGTGAACCCCAAATTTGAGCCCGTGCAGCGAAAACCTATGTCAACTATACCGAGTCATGTCCAGATGCAGGACGGTCCAGATATGTCCCAATATCCATATTTTATTACATAATCCAAAGATATAGGCCATTATAATTTTCTATAATGGGCCCTTAAAATGGTAAACCCCAAATTTGAGCCGTTTAAACGGAAGTAAACTATACCTGAGTCATGTCCAGATGCAGGATGATCCAGATATGTCCCCATATCCATATTATATGCCAGAATCCAACGATATAGTCACATACCAATCCTTTATGATGGACCCTTAAAATTGTGAATCCCAAAGTTGAGCTCGTGCAGTGGAAACATATGCCAAATCTATGTCAACTATACCCGAGTCATATCCAGATGCAGGATGGTCCAGATGTGACCCAATATTCATATTATATGCCAGAATCCAAAGATATAGGCACATAACAATTTTCTATGATGGGCCCTTAAAATGGTAAACCCCAAATTTGAGCCCGTGCAGGTGTAACCTAAGTAAACTATTCTCCCGATATTCAAATTAGATGCCAGAACCCCAAATTTGAGCCAGTGCGGGGGGGGGTGAAAAATAAAAATTCCGGCACGTATGTCGGGGTGGGTGGTCAATTGTGGGTGGGTGGTCAAAACCACCAACAAGCAATTTTGTCCGCAACTAAAAACAAAATTTCCTGCTTGTTATTTTAGTGTTTTGGCAATGAGTTGGGCTTCAAAACCACTTTGAATGAGAGAAATAATGTAACTCTAACTGGTAAACTGACTGCAGACAGTTATCCAGTTGTATTTTTTATAAATGGGTGTTAGTCCATGGGAAATTCGAACGTGATCCTGCATGAGCGATTTTTAAAAAGCAAAGTCTGCCTTTTGATGTTAAACCGAGCTAATCAAATATACACACTTGTAATAAAATATACTGACTGTAGACTTATTCAGTTTTGTATCACAGGAGGGTGCAGCTGATAAGTTATATCTTATACACTGAACAGCACTAAGGGAATTGTCATATAAACAACAACCATTATCATAACAAAATTATCTTGTTTTAGAATAATCTGCATATAAAACAAACACAAATAACATTTAGCATAAAGGTATAAAAGAAAAATAAGAGGAATGCTCATCACTATAAAACTATGAAACAGCAACTGGGCTCAGCTGGGCTGATTAAAAATAAAACTTTAAAATACAAAAGTAAACACTGTGATAACAGGACATAGAGTATTTGGCATCACTATTAGACTATATATCTTCGTTTGATAAAACATAACAATAAGCCATGCAAAACTTCCAGAATAGATTATACCGATATAGTCACATACCAATCTTTTATGATGGACCCTTAAAATTGTGAATCCCAAATTTGAGCTTGTGCAGTGAAAACAAAAATATATAGATCATATAGATCTGGGCTAATAGTGATGCCAAATACTCTATGTTCTGTTATCACAGTGTTTACTTTTTTTATTTTAAAGTTTTATTTTTAAGCACTGGCTCAAATTTGGGGTTCTGGCATCTAATTTGAATATCGGGAGAATAGTTTACTTAGGTTACACCTGCACGGGCTCAAATTTGGGGTTCACCATTTTAAGGGCCCATCATAGAAAATTGTTATGTGCCTATTTTTACATTGCTATACCAATAAAACTTCACTATAGTCATTCTGCCTATATAACTGTTCATAATTCAAAAGAAGTATTAATGGCGACATTATTTCATG
This sequence comes from Siphonodentalium dalli, assembly GCA_032622095.1. Classification (NCBI taxonomy): domain Eukaryota; kingdom Metazoa; phylum Mollusca; class Scaphopoda; order Gadilida; family Siphonodentaliidae; genus Siphonodentalium; species Siphonodentalium dalli. The sequence goes on from CP136063.1 coordinate 279,722,415, forward strand.
TGAATCTATGGCTTGTTTTATCACAATCTAGACATTGATCTATACACAATTAAATGTGCAAATAAAACAAATGAAAAACAAATCTGGACGGCTTGTCAGTAAAACAACCTTTGTCATAACAATGTAAAAATAGAAGTGGATTTCTCATCACATAAAGTTGGCAATAAGCCATGTAAAACTTCCTTTGATTGTCAACTTTTACCAAGTTTGGTTTTTTGTTTTATGTTTTTAGTTGTATAAGTCTGTAACATTCAGTCTTAGCTCAATATTATCATGTGCCAACTTTATGTGATGAGAAATCCACTTCTATTTTTACATTGTTATACCAATAAAACTTCACTATAGTCATTCTGCCTATATAACTGTTCATAATTCAAAAGAAGTATTAATGGCGACATTATTTCATGTGAACCTATGGCTTGTTTTATCACAATCTAGACATTGATCTATACACAATTAAATGTGCAAATAAAACAAATGAAAAACAAATCTGGACGGCTTGTCAGTAAAACAACCTTTGTCATAACAATGTAAAAATAGAAGTGGAATTCTCATCACATAAAGTTGGCACATGATAATATTGAGCTAAGACTGAATGTTACAGACTTATACAACTAAAAACATAAAACAAAAAAGTAAATACCAAAACATTCTCATCTATAGACTGCTGTAACCTTGTTCCTCAACTTAACAATTGATCAAATCAACAAAACCGACTTTAACCATACATAATGCACACTAAGTGTGCGTTCGATTTGTCAACTTGACACATTTGGACACATATTTACAAAAGTAGTAAGAAATAAATGTTGCTTCTTATTGCTTTTAAATGAAGAAGTGAGCTACGTGACTGATCAGCTGTCAAAAATGTCTTTTAATCATAGTTGTATCTCAAATCGGACTATATATTCTGATATGGCAGCATTGCATAATTCCATTTCTTTAAATGTTGGGAGATAGCAGTCGAATCACTGGTCGAATCAGGTAGAATATCAAAATGTTACTAGCGCCATAGATGTGTTCTGACATCCATTCAGAAAACGAAAATAGTCATGCTTGTGTTTTCTCAAAACATAGGAAGCTCACATAGTAGTATGGGCCTAAATTCACTTGAAAGTTATTAACAACTGTTTCCGCCGGTTTTCGCATTTTTATTACTGTTTTAGTGTTTTAAGGGGGGTGGGTGTCCAAAAATGGTCGGAAAAAACTGTCGAAAACGGAAAAAAATTTGCCAGTGCAGTGAAAACCTATGTCAGCTATACCTGAGTCAAGTCCGGATTCAGGAGGGTCCAGATATGTCCCATTATCCACAATATATCCCAGAATCTAAATGTTTAAACACATACCCTTTTTCTATGAGTGACCCTTAAAATGGTGAACCCTGTGTAGTGGGAACTGGGGTGGAGTGGGACATTTTTTCTTTGAATGCTCATTACTCAATTTGTGCTACATGACTGTTGCTTTTTGTACTATTTATACATCATTGCCATCTTGATATATTTCCCATGCTGGCAACTTAAACAAGGTACCCAAATGTCTCACACTTCCCCGGGTCAGGGGGTACAGTGGGTCACCCATTGGAATTCCATAACATACCCTTTAACAAAAACTGAAATAGTTATTCATTCAAAGAGGGAAATTCGTTCTGTGGTAACACGCATTCATATAGTTGAAACACAAGGCTTTATTGATACTTCCACTCAATCGGGGAGGAGTGGGACACAGTTTCAATCCACAGGGCCCAATTCTAATCTGACAAACTAATTGAAAAAAGTTCTGCTTGTGGTCTACATGTAGAAGATAAAAGCAACCAGGAATGGTATTTTCCAAAGATCTGCTCAACTCTATATTACTGTAACTAACAGTCCCAATGTACACCGAGCCACATGTCCCACTCTAACCCGACATAGTCATGTATCAGTTGAGTCAATATTTTAGCAACACGCCTATGCTAAGGTATTGAAACAGTTATACAATTTGAAGCCCACACACAGTTGTTTCAGAGCTCAGAGTCGGTAAGAAAATATATCTCATATGAAAAATTTCAAAATGTTGTGTTCGGAAACATATTGCTCAGATTCCATAAAAATCCCATAAAAAATATAATATGCTTGCTACACGTTTGATTCATGTCATATGTTCTGGGGACATCTTATGAGCATCAAATGAATCCATACAGAATAGGCAACTCATCGATGGTATGGAGTTATCTCCACTGCCCACAGTGCCCACTGTCCCACTCCACCCCAGTTTCCCCTACACTGCAGAGACTCAAATTTGATGTTCACCATTTTAGGGGCCCATCATAGAAAATGAGTAGGTGGCTAAATCTTGGGATTCTGTGAATATAATATGGATGTTGGGACATATCTGAACCTTCTGCATCTGTGCATGACACTGATATAGTTGACTTACGTTTTCACTGCACGGGCTCCATATCGGGGTTCAAACATTTAAGGGTCCATCACTGAAAATGTGTATGTGCCTATATCTTTGGATTCTGGCATATAATATGGATGTTTGGCATATATAGACCGTCCTGCAGCTGTACATGACTCATATATAGTTGACTTAGGTTTTCACTGCACGAACTTCATTTTGGGGTTCAAACAGAAATTGTGTATGTGCCTATACTTTGGTTCTGGCATATAATATGGATGTTGGGACAAATGTGGACCGTCCTGTATCTGTACATGACTCACATATACATGTAGTTGAATTAGGTTTAAACTGCATGGGCTCAAATTTGGGGTTCGCCATTTCAAGGGCCCTTTCATAGAAATGGGCAGGTGCCTAAATCTTTGGATTCTGGGAATATATTGTAGGTGTTAGGACATATCTGGAATCTCTGCATCTGTACAGGACTCCGATATAGTTGACTTAGGTTTAGACTACACAGGCTCCAATTTGGGGTTCACCATTTTAAGGGCCCATCGTAGAAAATGGGTAGGTGCCTAAATCTTTGAATTCTGGGAATATAATATGGATGTTGGGACATATCTGAACCCTCCTGCATCTGTACGTGACTCATATATAGTTGACATAGGTTATCACTGCACATACTAGTACATCAGTTTGGGGTTCAAACATTTAAGGGCCCATCACAGAAAATGTGTATTGATGTGCCTATATCTTTGGATTCTGGCATATAATAAGGACGTTGGGACATACATGGACCTTCCTGTATCTGTACATGACTCATTTATAGCTGACATGTTTAAACTGCACGGGTTCAATTTGGGGTTCACAATTTTAAGGCCCCATCATAGACGATGGGTAGGTGCCTAAATCTTTGGATTCTGGCCATATCATATGAATTATTTTTTGTGACTAGTATTACATGCTGGCTTGATAGATATAGTTAGCTACATTGATAAATACTACTGCCCGTATAAACTTTGTGACCATCATGACCAGCTATAGTGACTAATGGAACTGGCTAGATAGACTTACCACCATGGTTAGCTGTGATGTCTACACTTACCAGCTTTTCTGTATAGATTATCCACCATAGCTAGCTACTTTGATCGATATTACTGCCCATATGTACTGAATTACCACAATGACTAAATATAGTAACCAATGTAGCTCACTAAATAGACTTACCGCCCTGGTGAGCTATAGTGACTATTATTATTAGCCGGATATATAGACCATCCGCCAGTGCTAGCTATATTGATTATTATTACTGCCTATTTAAACTGCACAACCACCATGATTAGCCATTATGACTACAGTAACTGACTAGATAGACTTACCACCCTGGCTAGCTGCAGTGACTACTATTACTAGCTTGTGGTATAGACTATCTTCCTATCTGGCTACTTTGATCTATATAACTGCCCATATATACTTAATAACCACCATGACTAGCTATATGCATACACAATGACTGTTTATATGAATAATTAACTGTCTAGATAGACTTGACACCGAGGTTAGCTGACTACACTTACTAGCTTTCTGGAAAGATTATCCGCTATAGCTAGATATGTTGATCAATACTACTGCCCGCATGTACTGATTAGCCACAATGGCTAGCTATAGTGACTGATTAACTAGCTAGATAGACTTACCACCCAGGTTAGCTATAGTGACTACATTTACTAGCTTACTGTGTAGAATATTATACACTTATATTTACTTTTATCAATATTGCTGCCCACATGTACTAAATAGCCATCACGACTAGCTACAGTGACTAATGTAACTGGCAATATAGACATACCACCCTGATTGGCAATAGTGACTATTATCAATAGCTGTTTATAGACTAGCCGTCATTGGTAGCTATATGCATCGAGATTACCGCCTAGATAAACTGAACAACCACCATGACCAACTATTGTGTCTAATGTAACTGGCTAGAGAGACCTATCGCCATTTGTTAGCAGTATAGCAGCATAGCACCGGTAGAATTCCGTTTGAGACTCTATTTTTTTATATTTTCATTCCTTAGCAGTTTAGCAGCATATCACTGCTAGAATTGAGTTAGAAACTCTCTTTTCCAATAATTCCATTCCCTAGCAGTTTAGCAGCATAGCACCGCTAGAATTCAGTTTGAGACTCTATTTTTTAATATTTTCATTCCATAGCAGTTTAGCAGCATATCACTGCTAGAATTGAGTTTGAAACTCTCTTTTTTAATATTTTCATTCCTTAGCAGTTTAGCAGCATAGCACTGCTAGAATTGAGTTTGAAACTCTCCTTTTTATATTTTTATTCCATAGCAATTTAGCAGCAGAGCACTGCGAGAATTGAGTTTGAAACTCTCTTTTTTATTATTTTCATTCCTTAGCAGTTTAGCAGCATAGCACTGCTAGAATTGAGTTTGAAAGTCTCGTTTTTAATATTTTTATTCCTTAGCAGTTTAGCAGCAGAGCACTGCTAAAATTCAGTTTGAAACTCTCTTTTTTAATATTTTCATTCCTTAGCAGTTTAGCAGCAGAGCACTACTAGAATTCAGTTTGAAACTCTCTTTTTTAATATTATCACTCCTTAGCAGTTTAGCAGCATAGCACTGCTAGAATTGAGTTTGAAAATCTCTTTTTTAATATTCTTATTTCTTAGCAGTTTAGCAGCAGAGCCCTGCTAGAATTGAGTTTGAAACTCTCTTTTTAAATATTTTCATACCTTAGCAGTTTAGCAGCATAGCACCGCTAGAATTCAGTTTGAAACTCTCTTTTTTAATATTATCATTCCTTAGCAGTTTAGCAGCATAGCACTGCTAGAATTGAGTTTGAAATTCTCTTTTTTAATATTTTTATTTCTTAGCTTTTAGCAGCAGAGCACTGCTAGAATTGAGTTTGAAACTCTTTTCTAATATTTTCATTCCTTAGCAGTTTAGCATCATAGCACTGCTAGAATTGAGTTTGAAACTCTCTTTTTTAATAATTTCATTCCTTAGCAGTTTAGCAGAATAGCACTGCTAGAATTCAGTTTGAAACTCTCTTTTTTAATATTTTCATTCCTTAGCAGTTTAGCAGCATAGCACTGCTAGAATTGAGTTTGAAACTCTCTTTTTTAATATTTTCATTCCTTAGCAGTTTAGCAGCATAGCACTGCTAGAATTGAGTTTGAAACTCTCCTTTTTAATATTTTCATTCCTTAGCAGTTTATCAGCATATCACCGCTAGAATTCAGTTTGAAACTCTCTTTTTTAATATTTTCATTCCTTAGCAGTTTAGCGGCATAGCACTGCTAGAATTGAGTTTGAAACTCTCTTTTTTAATATTATCATTCCTTAGCAGTTTTGTAGCAGAGCACTGCTAGAATTCAGTTTGAAACTCTTTTTTAATATTTTCATTCATTAGCAGTTTAGCAGCAGAGCACTGCTAGAATTCAGTTTGAAATTCTCGTTTGTAATATTTTCATTCCTTAGCAGTTTAGCAGCATAGCACTGCTAGAATTGAGTTTAAAACTCTTTTTTAATATTTTTATTCCTTAGCAGTTTAGCAGCATAGCACTGCTAGAATTGAGTTTGAAACTCTCTTTTTTAATATTTTCATTCCTTAGCAGTTTAGCAGCAAAGCACTGCTAGAATTTAGTTTGAAATTCTCTTTTTTAATATTTTTATTCCTTAGCAGTTTAGCAGCAGAGCACTGCTAGAATTGAGGTTGAAACTCTCTTTTTTAATATTTTCATTCCTTAGCAGTTTAGCAGCAGAGCACTGCTAGAATTCAGTTTGAAACTCGTTTTTAATATTTTCATTCCTTATCAGTTTAGCAGCATAGCACTGCTAGAATTGAGTTTGAAATTCTCTTTTTTAATATTTTTATTTCTTAGCTTTTAGCAGCAGAGCACTGCTAGAATTGAGTTTGAAACTCTTTTCTAATATTTTCATTCCTTAGCAGTTTAGCATCATAGCACTGCTAGAATTGAGTTTGAAACTCTCTTTTTTAATAATTTCATTCCTTAGCAGTTTAGCAGAATAGCACTGCTAGAATTCAGTTTGAAACTCTCTTTTTTAATATTTTCATTCCTTAGCAGTTTAGCAGCATAGCACTGCTAGAATTCAGTTTGAAGCTCTCTGTTTTAATATTTTCATTCCTTAGCAGTTTAGCAGCATAGCACTGTTAGAATTGAGTTTGAAACTCTCGTTTTCATTATTTTCATTCCTTAGCAGTTTAGCAGCATAGCACTGCTAGAATTCAGTTTGAAACTCTCTTTTTTAATATGTTCCTTCGTTAGCAGTTTAGCAGCATAGCACCGCTAGAATTCAGTTTGAGACTCTCTTTTTTAATATTTTCATTCCTTAGCAGTTTAGCAGCATAGCACTGCTAGAATTGAGTTTGAAACTCTCTTTTTTAATATTATCATTCCTTAGCAGTTTTGTAGCAGAGCACTGCTAGAATTCAGTTTGAAACTCTTTTTTAATATTTTCATTCATTAGCAGTTTAGCAGCAGAGCACTGCTAGAATTCAGTTTGAAATTCTCGTTTGTAATATTTTCATTCCTTAGCAGTTTAGCAGCATAGCACTGCTAGAATTGAGTTTAAAACTCTTTTTTAATATTTTTATTCCTTAGCAGTTTAGCAGCATAGCACTGCTAGAATTGAGTTTGAAACTCTCTTTTTTAATATTTTCATTCCTTAGCAGTTTAGCAGCAAAGCACTGCTAGAATTTAGTTTGAAATTCTCTTTTTTAATATTTTTATTCCTTAGCAGTTTAGCAGCAGAGCACTGCTAGAATTGAGGTTGAAACTCTCTTTTTTAATATTTTCATTCCTTAGCAGTTTAGCAGCATAGCACTGCTAGAATTGAGTTTGAAACTCGTTTTTAATATTTTTATTCCTTAGCAGTTTAGCAGCAGAGCACTGCTAAAATTCAGTTTGAAACTCTCTTTTTTAATATTTTCATTCCTTAGCAGTTTAGCAGCAGAGCACTGCTAGAATTCAGTTTGAAACTCTCTTTTTTAATATTTTCATTCCTTATCAGTTTAGCAGCATAGCACTGCTAGAATTGAGTTTGAAACTCTTCTTTTTAATATGTTCATTCCTTAGCAGTTTAGCAGCATAGCACTGCTAGAATTCAGTTTGAAACTCTCTTTTTTTAATATTTTCATTCCTTAGCAGTTTAGGAGCATAGCACTGCTAGAATTGAGTTTGAAACTCTCTTTTTTAATATTTTCATTCCTTAGCAGTTTAGCAGCATAGCACTGCTAGAATTCAGTTTGAAACTCTCTTTTTTAATATTTTCATTCCTTAGCAGTTTAGTAGCATAGCACTGCTAGAATTCAGTTTGATACGCCCTTTTCTTGATTCATTTGCACTTAGCACTTAGCCCCTCAAAATATGAGTACCAAAAACAAATTGACCACGTTTCTTGCCATATCTAGATTTTTAGATGGAACAAGTGCAGCCCGTTCTCCAGAAAACCCGCACATTATCTGCTTATATAATTGGTCTTAGTTAGATAATCTGCTTAGAATCGCCTCATTTTGAGTCGATAATAAACTGAAAATGAGAGCGTTTTCGTCACATTATCGACTCATAATGATCGTTCAATCGAGTCGATGAAAACAAGTAGATTAAATAGTGTCAATATGGGCTTATTTTCGTATTGAAATAAGCACATACCGTTCTTATCTTGAACGCCGCGTTTTACGCACATAGCGATTTTTGTTTTCTCAAATATACTCTAAATGGTCCTAAAACACATAAAAATAAGCCCGTATTGTGCTTTTTTCACGAGAACAGGATGGAAAATATAGGAAAAATAAGCATAATACGGGCTTATATTTAGTTAGGCGAAGTAAGCTGATATTGGCAATGTTTGAATCTCAAATACGCTATATATGGGCTAATTACTCTGGTTATTAAAACAGCCCTATACATGGAACTATATTTAGATATGAAATAAGCCAGCAGTGCTCTTATGTTCACGACAACACGCTGGAAAATAAAGCGAATAAGCAAACTCATGACTTACCAGATTTACGTTCCATATTTTGCGTGTTCACTGTGACCCTTGTTATCCAACGGCATAAGTCCAATATAAACCTATGTGAATATTTAAGTCCAATGTGAACCTATATGAATATTTAGGTCCAATATGAACCCATTTGCACGTGGATATGTTGAAAATTATAAACAATGTGTCCCGGTGTCTAGGGTTTAGATGTTGAATTGGCCGTGTCGGGAACATTGATAACAATAACTGGTTCATATATCTTCATACTTTATATATGTATAAGTCTTTCTCGATAAGCACAGTACATAGGCGGAAGAACAGAGGTGTTGGTATAGTAGCAAGGTTGTCGGATAAGTGAGACTCACGCTTCAGAGCACGGGTAGTTATTCCAACCTCTGGTGTATCATGCCTCTTAAATAAGGTCCGAGATACATGATACACTTGGATATGACGTGTATCACTATATACTGTCTTATAGAATGATACTGGCTTTATCCACCCTAACTTATACAATGGTTGCTACCAGTCATAACCACTTAAGAATGTGATCTTGTTAATGATGCGTGTGTGTTTCTACACTATATATAATCTGTCTTCTATGTATTGTGCTTATCTATACAATTAACCCTAGCAGTTACAATCACTGGGGAAAGGAAGTTTATCCTAGATTCCAGGAACACATATAACAACACATAACTATCGTATGTACTATCGGACACAATGTCGTGTATACCCGTCCAGCTGTTTAAAACATTGGGCGTAAGTGTTTCGTGGGGGTCAAAATAGTACTTAAAATGCAAGTTTTCGTAGCTAAATCGAACTTTTTGGCAAAACCACAGCAGCCTCGAGGTTCTCCTTGTGGATTCTTTTTGTGCCGCCACTAGTTCATCTACAGTTACAAAACTATAGTCATATATGCGCATCTTCTGTTGGCATAACCACTGCCGCCACGGTGCTATCCTTGCTATCCTTGTAGATTCATATTGGATTATTTTATTCTGAAATAAGCAGATAATGGACTCATCCATTATTCCATTTTATGGCGCGGGCGACAATGAAAGCACATTTTAAACAACGATATGTCGTGAGTTGGTTTATTTGTCTCACTATCCTCACATAAGGAACCTGTATATAATGAAGCCATGAGTCGACAATGTGATTAACTCTGGCAGCAAGTGGAGCGAACAAGTCAGATTTTATTTGGCTCAATTAGTTCCTTGTTGTCAGAGCGTCTACACGAGTGAGTTGTGCGGTCGCGACTTCGGTTGTAACTGCCCTCGTGAGGACGCCAGACTGAGATGGTTTTGGATTAGGCTCAGGACGGATTATGGAGCTAATCCCTGACGCCGCGTTGGCTGCTATATAGAGAAGCCGGTTAGTGGACGCTGTTAGTTGGTCTCTCCAAGCTAACAGGGGCTCTCTGGTTCTCTGTGTAGAATTCCGGACAGAAGATGCTGGCACCCAGAAATCTTCTGCTGCGAACAGGAACGCCAAGACCCGCTGTAATATGAAGAAGGGGCCTCCCAAGAAGAAGACACCCTCACAGAAAAGAAGGGACGCTGCCAGACGGGCTAAATGGAAGAAGCAGAAGGGGGTGACTGTGGATCGGCCAGTCGCCCCCCCCCCCCCCCGTGTGGTTCAGCCGTCTATAGTCATAACCGGCGGGTCGAAGTTGTCTGAGAGACGCCCAGACGACTCGACCTGCATGGAGACTGACGACATAGTACCAGCTAGCAGGGATTCCGTGGATCTGCCGGAGGTCCCTGCTGTCGTCGTCGAGGCTAGCGGAGACAGGGACGTGGACACCACCCCAGATGTTCCTGCCGCCAGCTTCGACGTGGAACTGGATAGTTTTACACCTCGGACACCGGATTACCAACACATCCCGGTGTCCCCCAGCTCCACCAGCACCAACAACAACACCAGTACAGCCACCACCCGATCTCATGAAGAGTTTATGGAAGAACAAGAAAAATTCTCTTGCGTGAAATAAAGCGGGATTCTGATCGCCGGCTACAAGAACAACAAATAATAATAGCTGAGATTAAACAACGACGACAACAAGAAGAACAACAAGCAGAAACTCAGCAAAGAAAGAAAAAGAAACCAAAGAAGAAAATCTTAATATGTCTAGACCATCTTGTTTTTTTGTTTTTTTTTATTCATCTCATGCTATATGTCGAATTGTCATAATTTTCCATAGCCCAAATATCACTTCACAAGTGGGTTGTAGGAGAGGGGTTCCGCCCGTTTCAAATCTTCCCTGGGCTCATTCCCAAAACCCCTAATAAATAAAATAAATAAAACAATGTGATTAAAACGCTCTCATTTTCAGTTTATTATTGACTCAAAATAAGGCGACTCAAAGCAGATTATCCAACTTAAGACCAATTATATTATAAGCTGATAATCTGCGGATTTTCGGGAGAACATGGTTGCACTTGTTCCATCTAAAAATCCAATCCTCGTGCCAAAAGGTTCAAATTTGGCCTAACTATGCACATAGCTTGAACGCCGCGCTTTATGCCCGTATATAGACAGGATACATATAGAGCATATTTTTCACAAATATATACTCTATATATGGGCCTAAACGCGACAATAAAAATAAGCCCGTATTGTGCTTCTTTTTACGAGAGCAGGCTGTTTTTTCAAAAAATGAGCACAATACGGACTTATTTTATAATTGCAGCAAAATAAGCTCATATTTGCATTAGTTGTAAGCTGAAATACGCTCTATATGGGCCTAATTACTCTGATTATTAAAACAGCCGTATATTGGACTATTTCAATATCAAATAAGTCCGTAGTGTGCTTGTTTTCACGAGAACACATTGGAAAATAACACGATAAGCCAACTCACTACTTACTAGGTGTACGTTCATTTTATTGCGTGTTCACTGTGGCCCGTGCCATTCAACGGTATAATTTGATAATCAAATAAGTTAAAAATAAACATATGTGATTAATTCGGTCCAATGTGAACCCATTTGTTGAAAATTAAAAACAATATTATGTGTGCCCGTCCAGCTGTTTAAAACATTGGTCGTAAGTCGTTCGTTGGATCAAAATACTGGGGGAAATGCAATTTTTCGTTGCATAAGCGCATGTTTACGCGGAACCATGGCAGCCACGAAGCTTTCCTTGTGGATTTTTCTTGTGCCACCACTAGTTCATCGCAAAATACCAAACTAGGTCATATATGCCCATGCATAGAGCTGTTCAAACATTTATCATAAGTCAGTTGCTCAATCGCCTATGTAGACAAATAACCCAACATATCCTCGCGCAAATACGCACATAATCGACCCCCAATAAACATTGCCTTTAAAGGCCTTTAATGGCCGAATATAGGAAATTACCGGCAGTGTTGGCAATGGCACGCCAACAGTGCACCATTAGTGGGCCTTTAAGTATTCCCATTAGAACGCCTGTATACATGAGTTTCACTAACGGGACATTAATGTTTTTTTATTGGCAACATCATTTTTTTTCTACTTACGTTTCTGACTTACAAATTTAATAGAAATCACAAACATTTGATTCCATCACCTTTTGATGAATTTCCAACAGACTGTGTGTGTGGATCTTTAAATTACGAGTTTTAACGGCCGGTGTTGGGCGATTCTTGGCCTTTATCGGCAAATATGTGATGGCATGCCAACAGTTTGCCACGTGTGGGCAGTTAGCGGCTGCAAGTAGGTCCCCGGGAACAATGATTGATACACGTGGTACTTTAATGGCCATTTACCGGTGATATTTATTCGTCGATAAAGTTTCTGACTTCCAATTTCAAAAGAAAATAACTAAACATTCATCATCTTTTTGTGAATTCTAGTGAATGTGGAACTTTAAATTACAAACTTTAGCGGTCAGTGTCAATCAATTCTTGGCCTGTATCGGAAATTATTTGGTATAAACACTATTTTATTCTAGCTCTAACATAATACATGAAGTATAATAATTACATTATGAGAATTATTTGGGTTCGTGAAGTTGGATCGAACTACGAAGTTCGAAATTCGGTGGAGATTCGCGTGAAGTTGGATCGAATTTCGAAATTCGGTGGAGATTCGCATGAAGTTCAACCCCTATTTTTTTTTTTGCCTCAAGTTCATTGTTGTGCTCCCCCTGCACGAATTTTGGGTCAAAAGTGTTTTCACTTTTTCTGAGATAGTGCTGGACTTAGAAAATTTCGCCACGGCGCTGGACTTAGAAAATTTCGCCACGGCGCTGGACTTAGAAAATTTCGCCACGGCGCTGAACTTAGAAAATTTCGCCTTCAATATTAAGGTGCCGAAGGGAAGTGGCACTGTTTATGGCTAGATCGAGCTGAAACTTGGTATTTTTGATACTTTCCATAAGAGAATCCGGCAAACTAACGCTCAGCTTCGAGAAATTACTCGATCTATAGGTTTGAATTTCAATCTGGGCGAATTTCAATTCGGTGGAGATTCAGATCAACCACTTATTTTTTTGCCTCAAGTTCTTTGTTGTGATCTAATTCGTACTCTAGCTCCTGTCCGAATTTTGGATCAAAAGTGATTGTTTTCACTTTTTCTGAGATAGTGCTGGACTTAGAAAATTTCGCCACGGCGCTGGACTTAGAAAATTTCGCCTTCAATATTAAGGTGCCGAAGGGAAGTGGCACTGTTTATGGCTAGATCGAGATGAAACTTGGTATTTTTGATACTTTCCATAAGAGAATCCGGCAAACTAACGCTCAGCTTCGAGAAATTACTCGATCTATAGGTTTGAATTTCAATCTGGGCGAATTTCAATTCGGTGGAGATTCAGATCAACCACTTATTTTTTTGCCTCAAGTTCTTTGTTGTGATCTAATTCGTACTCTAGCTCCTGTCCGAATTTTGGATCAAAAGTGATTGTTTTCACTTTTTCTGAGATAGTGCTGGACTTAGAAAATTTCGCTGGACTTAGAAAATTTCGCCTTCAATATTAAGGTGCCGAAGGGAAGTGGCACTGTTTATGGCTAGATCGAGCTGAAACTTGGTATTTTTGATACTTTCCATAAGAGAATCCGGCAAACTAACGCTCAGCTTCGAATTTCCGCGCACAGTGAAGATATCCAGATTCGTGTATCTGGGAAAGTCTGGGAGAGTGAAGAGGATTTGACATCAAGCGCCAGGCGCTTATATATGGAGCCATCTCGTAAGAAAAGAACAGTATATGCATAGTGAAAAGATAGAATTAGAGATCGAGAGGTAGGAGACAAAAAAATAAGAAGTGGAAACCAGAGACATGGATGAAGTAAATGTCTCTCTCTCTCTCTCTCTCTCTCTCTCTCTCTCTCTCTCTCTCTCTCTCTCTCTCTCTCTCTCTCTCTCTCTCTCTCTCTCTCTCTCTCTCGTTCTATCTCTCCTTCTCTCTCTCTGCCTCTTTCTCACCCCCTCTCTGTTCTCTCTCTGGTTGGTTACATCATATACATGTAGTTAATTCGGTATGATGTTTATAATCATGGAACAATAAAGAGCGTTCCTTGATATACGGTAATTCCCGATAGGCCCTCACGGGTGTGCAAAACAAAAAATAATAATAATTAAATAACTGGAAATTATTCAGCTTACAAATTCATCCCAGTTATTGACATTGTCACTGCATGGAAGGCATAATTATTTATAATGTGCGTGTATATATCGACATTATGTTATCATCCATTTCATAGTCTCGCCCCAACAGTTAGAAACTGCATGCCTGACACAGTTGAATAATTTTGACATAATGACATAACTGTTTTTTTTATTTATCTTTCAAATTCAGTGATTCAGAAATTTTGAGTGTCTCACCCCTACTTTATCAACAATTGGAAACTTCATGCCTGAACAGAATCAGTTGGAAATTTCTGACAGATATTTTAAAGTTATATTATAGTTTAATTTTTCAACCAATATAAATTGATAGAATATTAAATTGATGAAAATAAGAAAATTAGAATGGATCTGTACATCTATATATATCTGTTATTTTTATTGGAATAAAATGTGTTTACACTAAAAATTCCAATGATAGTCTCTAATAAAGAGCGTCCATGCTTCGTCGTCAAAAAGTGCTGGCATATATATACCAGTGTTGAAAGTTATATAATTATGTATCTATTTCAATATTAAGTTAGTTAGTTTGTCGTGCAGGCATATTTGATGTCAAATAGATCTTCATTCGGTTCATGGTTGCGATTTGTTTATATTGCGATATCCAACACTTCCAAATGGTATAAAACATAAAACATGACATGCATATCTTTCATTAAAACTGTACCGAGCAATAATAACCATGCAGCGTATCATTCGTGACCCATAATATCCGCTGGCAGTTCTTGCGACATTTTCTGGGATTCAATTTCGGAACAATTAACAGTATGTTAATTTCTTGATGTTCCTGTAGGTGTGATGGAAATGATAAATTAAAGAGCGTTTGTGTATCTTATGCATGTGCGAAAAGCTCACACTCACACATATATATGGTGCGATCGGTATAGTGATCAGTAAATCACGCCGTCAAATATATATATATATAGAGACTGTCCATAATTGTATAGGTGCTGGCGAAGCTGGTTCTAGCTAACCTCAGCAGGCGTGGATTCGTGATACGCGCACAGCGAAGATATCCAGATTCGTGTAAATATTGGGCAAGTTTGACAGCTGATTTCCAGTGGGGAAACATCTAATATGGCGTCGATTAAATGTTTTGTGGTGCGGAAATGTAATGGGGTGGTGCCCGCGGTATGCTCGAAAACTGTGACTGATTTAGACTAAACTTATATATAGACATCTGTATACAGATAATCCGATCATATATGGTTAAAATCCCGAGGTGGTGTCTGTCTTACTCCCCCCCCCGCTCTCTCTGTCTCTATCTGTCCCTCTCTTCTTCTTTTTTTCTCTCTCTCTCTCTCTCTCTCTCTCTCTCTCTCTCTCTCTCTCCCTCTCTTTCTCTGTTCGCTTTCTGGATTGTTACATCATATACATGTATAGTTAATTCGGTACGATGTTTCTAATCATAGAACAATAAAGAGCGTTCCTTTGTATACAATAATTCCCGATTAAAAAAAAAATAGTATAATAAATAATAAATAACTGGAAATTATTCAGCTTACAAATTTATCCCAGTTATTTTTATTGACATTTTCACTGGTAGGCCTATTTATATGCGTGTATACATATCGACATTATGTCATCCCTTTAATAGTCTCACCCCAACAGTTAGAAACCGCATGCCTGTCACACAGTTGAATGATTCTGATATAACTGTTTTTAAATCTTTCAAATTCAGTGATTCAGAAATTGTGGGTGTCTCACCTCAACTTTATCAACAATTGGAAACTTCATGCCAAATATTTCTGACAGATATTTTCAATTGATATTATTGTTTGATTTTTGAACCAATATAAATTGATAGAATATTGATGGAAATAACAATATTAGTGTGGAACGTTTGTAATCATTGCACATCTCGCCAGTCACATGTGAATTAATGTCTTAGATATTAAAGCATAGCACATCAATCTGTTTAATTCACCAAATTTATACAAAGGAATTAATTGTTAATTGTCAAAAATGTGGTGGTAATTGTTTTGAAAACATTGCCAGGTGAGATATGCTTATCTTTGCAATATCTGCTTAAATTGGCCGCGCTTGTGTCAAGGTTAATCCTTCTTATCTTCCGACCTTAATTATATCACACCTAGCGAAGAGGACATGGGTGTTAAGTTTACGCCCCCGAAACCCCATCATGGGCAGAGAATTCGAGCTCATTGGACACTTCCGTGATTATGGGGTGACAATAATCCAACAACAACAATGTAATATATATATATATATGAGAAATGGTGGACATAGAATTAAATCTAATATATAGTTCAGTGTTCAGTTCTACTTCATACTTTCAGAGATTCTCAACGTCCAAAAGGTTAGTACATATATAACACATATAACACTTATTAACACATGCATCTTATATCTGAACTTTGACTTTTTAAAGTTACATTATGTTTATCATTCAAAGTTTCAATATGTTCATATATTGCATGTTTCTTAATTGCTTTTAGAGCTTGTCGTTTGATTTGATGCCATATATATGTGGCATAATTCCAAATTTCGCCTGTATTGATAAATTTAATTCCAATTAATAATAACTGACATGATGATAGGACGGTCCTAAATCAGTTTTTCGCGTGCCATAATTATATACAAAATGACAAAATAATTCATATCAATTATAAAATAGCTAGGCATCACGAATAATCCATATGATCTATATGCCGAAAGCTATAACAAACTTGAGAAATTAAGAACGTTCTACCTTCTTTAGTAGACATTATATTTATTTTTTTATACAAAATGTGTTGAAACGTCCTTTTGAAAGTGATCATAAAAAAACGGTGGGCATCCATTCTATATAAATGCCAACATATTGATGGTGTCGAATCTAACATATATTATAAAAATAAGTTGGGATTGCGATATACTGAATTTTCGGCTAAGAATTCCGAAGAAAACAGTGTTATACACATTGGAGTCATTAGATATGATATAATAAATATGAAACAATGCGTACCGGTACGTGTTTTCAAGAGTACACATTCACAACACACCTTTTCGCTAATCCAATCAGAAGATGAGTTTCGTGAATTGAAAGCGAGGCCAAGCGAAAAAAATCTCTGGCGAATTTTGTTGAAATTATCTCTCAACAAAACTTATCATTCATTATGGATCTCATAACACAGTTTATCCACAAAAGCTTCGCATTCCAATGCAATGGTAACTATCGTACAAATTGTCAAATTGCGAAGAAATTTAATTACACGCTATTTGCACAAAATAGCATTGATTGCTTTGTTTACTTTGAAAGTTTCATGAAATTCATCGAGCGCTGTCAATGTCATTCATTCAATCGAATGACCACAGACACAAAAGCTTCGCATTCCGATGCAATGCCAATGGTAACTATTATAGTACGAAGATATTTAATTCCACACTACAATGTATTTGCAAAAAATAGCATTGATTGTGTTTTGTTTACTTTTGAAAGTTTGTCGAGCGCAGTCAGTCAGTGTCAATCAATTTTCAAATTCAATCGAAATTCGAATGACCACCAATTTTGGTGACAAAAGCTTCGCTTTCCGATGCAATGAACATAGTGTCAGGATATTTAATTCCACAATATTTGCAAAAAATATTTACTTTCTGTCCACCGTTGTCATTCAATCAATCGAATGGCCATAAAAGTAATAAAATATTCGCATTCCAATGCAATGGCAACTATCGTACATAGTGTGAAGATTTAATTCCATACCCCGCTCGACAAAACAAGTGTCCATTGGCACCGCGGTGTATTTGCCGATCGGCCGCGGTGTCAGCGTTTGTAACTGCGGTTGAGCACCGCGACCGAAGGCAAGTACACTTTGGCCGAACGGCAAGTACACCATGGCCAAAAGGCAACTACAACACAGCTGAATCGCATGTACACCGTGGTTAGATTTCTGGTTTGTATCATCTTTTTTCAGTTTAATAAACGTACACTGCAGCAACTACACCATGGCCGAATGGCAAGTACACTGCGGCCCAACTGTAATTAGCCGGTGGACCCGCAGTGTTGTTGCATTTCGGCCGCGGTGGCAATGCTATTAAAACCGCACCATGGTTAAGTGGACACTTGTTTTGTCCAACAGGGTATATTTGCAAAATCGAGTGTCGTGTGCTGTCATTCAATCAAATCAATTTATGACCTGGAGTGTGGATGCCTCAACTTGGCTTTAGGCCCAGTTTGATCACCGATTAAAGCAGTTATATCTACTAGTATTGTTTTTGTCTGGTCATATCATAATTCATTTGTCATTTCCACTGGTTAAATTTACAAAAATCAAAGCATGTGCAAGCAGCATATATCAGAAATTGTGATTATTTTCGTCAAATATTAATGACTAAGTAATGTCTCTAGACCAAGTCTTCTCTGTCGAAAACAACTTGGGGTATAAAAATTTGTATACGTTACTCTTCTGTAACTAACTTTAAAGCCCAGAATCGTGGGCGGGGGTTATCTTGCTTAAAATTACTCAATACAAGAATGTCTTAGATTAGGTTGAACAGACACGTGTCGTATGGAGTGCAGCCTTTCCCAAACATCAAACCGACCAATATCCCAAGCTGTTTTGGACCGAGAATACTCTACAATGTCAATAGTGATTGGCGATTACTAGTATAGACCTGGAAAATGCACGCGGGTTGGGTGTCTCAATACATATTAAAAAAACCTGTTTTGTAGAGTTTGGTTGTATTTAGTTTCCGATGACTAGTTGCCAATGCAACAAATTAATGCATTTCAATTTCTTACAAAAATAAATTTAACGTGTCTTTCCCTAAAACAAGATAAACGATTGATACATGCAAAATTATTAGTTCTCAGGGTAAAACGACAAATCCTAACCGGAGATATCGCTAGACCGTGTGGTGGGAATACTGTATCATTTGTGCAGACAAAATTGAACTTGAATTTGGGTTACCGGTTATTATGTTAATCCATCTATTGGTACGGTATATGGTACAATGCACTATTGTTTCTGTCGGAAAATGATCAATTTAAAATTTAAATGGGAATGTATAATTTGACATGGTTACCTCAACTTACCTGTACATGTACTGGTATGTCACAAATTTCTGATTTTCATAAGTACGGTAGTAAAACTGCATTCAAGATTAGATTTACAAATACATCTACCGGTGTAACACGTCATCTTCCCCCACCCTGGATATCTCCCCCCCCCATGTACGACTCATATGATATCGTTTGGTTCTGAAATGGCCAGAAAAATGTTTTGCTTTATATAGTCATGAAAGAGCTTGTTCTCAGAAGAAGTTAATTTCTCGCTGTTTCATGACTTTATAAAGCAAAACAAGCGATAAAACCATAAGATTATTTTTTTGTCATGTAGGTGCTGGGTGGGGGGGGGGGGGGAGATATCCTGATCTGGACATTTCCCCCCCCAGGGTGGGGGGGGGGGGAAATATCCAGGGGGAGATATCCTGTTACACCGGTACATGTATTTAATAGTATATTGGTGATAAGGGTTGTCTTTTGGAACTTCTGTCTGTGTATGGCTGTGTGTGTTATAGACTCAAAAACTTATTGACCGATCCGACCAATGGTATGTCTAATGTACATCCTACTTTGATATGGGTGTGTCCAATAACTCCAATTTCATGTGTAACTGTGGCTTTGACCGTGATCTCCCTCACATGGCAAGTTTATGGACCTCAACAGATCTGACTCAAATTGTTTATACATGCCTACTTGGATCGATCGCAGGAACAATTTTACGTGCGACAGTGTCCTTGACCTTAACCTCGCTCATATACGCATGTTTGTGTAAAATAAGTCACTACAGGTAAATAGCCCGGACAAAGTCCCGCACATCAGCTGTTAGATATAAATAAATCAAAGCCTATTATTTATGGAAATAAATTGTTATCGGTGTGATGTAGCATAATTTTCATATTGCAGCACTTCTTGCAACCCAATTCTACCGGTAGGACGGTAACGATTTGGTCACGATATAATATGAATCTCGATATATTATCAATGATGTGATTGTACATGCATCAAGTTACATGTACCGGTAGTATAAATAATTTCCCATTGGATACCACACGAATTATCAGAGCCAACATGATTATACATGTAACTGGAGGAATAGTTAATTTTAAATAAAAATACAGTTTAATTGTAAGCTGAATATGAGTCAAATACACACAATATACTTGAAAGAACATGGAAGGTTTTGCACATACCCATCTTCAGAAATTACTTCTAAAAAGATTCATACAAATTAAGTAACCCAATGATAATTTACATGTACAATGTACCGTATACACGTACCTTATTTCCACCAATATTATTTTTCAGTTATTCCCTATGCTCTGCTGATATCTACCGCTACCATTACATTTAGATCTGCTAACTGGCATCCTCATACAAGGTGAGTAATTATTCTTTGTCAAGTTGAAATTTAAGTTTATATCACTACATGTACATGTATAAAGGGTTGAAGTCAAAACATATTCCAGTTTACCACTCCGTCGGCATCCCTCCCAGACTCCTGTGTATTATGCTAATATTTAAAGTCATGCGAAACACTTCGGTAGGGTGATCAAATATAAATTGAGAATAATCTTGTCCAAAGTAAAATTATTATCCAAATTGACAACACACACCGTCATTCAATTATATATTAATTCAATTATATATTAATTGAATGCAGTGATTATCGATTGAGAAATCGGTTTGGGTAGTTTACCGATGACAGATGCGTCCCGATTCGAGTAGTAAATATTTACATTTGAGAGCGTAGATCAGGCGATTGTTTTCTATGGAGTGGTACAGTCGATTTGCTTCAGATTTTCGGCAATGTTACATGTAGTTGAATGGTTCACTCCTCCAGTTGGCATAGCTAAACAAGTCCATAATATGTTTTTAAAGTGATGTGGACAGTGGAGCACTCCGGTAGGGTGATAAAATAGAAATGGAGAATAATCTTGTTCAAAGTAGTTATTGACAACCCACACCGTTATTTTTATATATTAAACGCAGTGACTGTCGATGTCGACATCGTTTTCGTTAGTTTATCGCTGATAAAAGCGTCCCGATTCGAGTAGTAAATATTAACAATTTATTGTAGTTCAGACGATGTTTTCTATGGAGTGGTATGGTCGATTTGCTTGAGATTTTCTGTGATGTTAGTAGAATACTACATTCCTCCAGTTGGCACCTGAATACTAACTGATCAGTTGCAACCCCCCCCCCCCCCCCCCCCCCCCCCCCCCCCCCCCCCCCCGAACAAGTACATAATATGTCTTTAATCATATTCATTATAATTTTGTGCCAAAAGATAGGAAATTCGGTGGTTGAGGCTAGGGCCATTAAAATAAAATATCTGTTCTCATGCAATTAGATCTCAATTTGGAGATGAGGAACAGAGGCTATTTATCTGAAAAGCATACCGGTACTCTGATGAATATTTAACAGTTCATTTTTGTTGTTCAAATCTAATATTTCTAACAGGTATTATTTATAAAAAATGTTTGATGTGGCTTTTTAAATGATCGATGAGAGAGGCATCTGAGAATATTGAATTTTTATTCAGATAACCTGCACATAAAATTAGCCATGACATTTTTTTGGACAAGGGTACTAACATCGCCGAAAATCTCAAGCAAATCGACCATACAACTCCATAAAAAACTTTGTCTAAACTACGCATAATTGTAAATATTTACTTCTCGATTCAGGACGTTTACTATCGGATATAAACTAACGAAAATGATAGATAATCACTGCATTTACTAGTAGTTAATATATTAGAAATTAGAATGGCGATGTGTGTTGTCAAATTGGATATAATATTTGTAAAAAATGACTACTTTGATGAAGATTATTATCCATTTATATTGTATCACTCTATACCCGAGTGTTTCATATCACTTTAAGGATTCATAGGGCAATAAGTTGATTTATATGTCTTTAGCAATTATACTTAAGAGAAATAAATACAGAGCACATTAATATTAATTTATTAAGTTGTATGACGTCAAATATGCAATTTCATCACAGCAGTTCTGTATGTGTCACAAGGCAAATTTGTATGACCTCAAATATGGTACCGATATATCGTCATGATCACACCAGTTCTTGTCACAAGGCAAATTAGTTAAGTCCATACAATGGAACACAGATTGTTTAAGAATATTTTGTCTTTTTGGTCAGAGATGCACAAAGTAATATTTTTTGTGTAAAATATAGTGAGGAAACAGCAAGATATCCCTTCAATTTTCTCTAGTTTTTATAGAAATATTATGGACTTGTTCGAGTTTGTGAAACTGATACATGTAATTTAGTATCCAGGTGTTATGTCAACTTTTTGAATGTAGCATTCAGCTAACATCACTGAAAATTTCAAAGAAATCAACCATACATGTATCACTCCCTAGAAAACATCTCAACTACACTCAATATTAAATATTTACATTTGGGATGCAACTCACACAAAAGAGTTGGACATTGAGAGTCATTGCATTTTATTAGTACCGGTATATAAGAATGGGAATGTGTGTTGTCAATTTAATATTCGTAGAAATAACAACTTTGAGCAAGATTCACATCACTTTTAAGATATCGGTACTACTAGTAGACCATTTTAGCTAATGCTTTGAGATTGAGGCTCAAAACTCTCAATTTGATTGGCAAATAACTTGAAAAATACGTATCTGGGAAATGTGTTCTGTTCTGTAATCAGAATTGTGTACTCAACAAAATGGATATATACATGTACCGTAAATGGAAGCACTTGTGAAATGGTGTTTTTTAATTAACATCTTTGAAAAGCTATAAATTTACTTTTGTTGACAAATTTATTTCTTGATATTCTTGCTAAAGCATTGTGTTGCAATTAGTTTGAGGTTTGGCTCTTTTTTGTCATAAATGCACTGGACTATAAACCACATGTAATCCCCAAAACACTTCAGTTTTTACATTATACGGTACATCAAATCTGTTTACATTGCTCCCAGTTGTCTTCAGTACACATCTGATCTATGAGTGTAAAATTTGAGTATTTGTTTCGAGTATCATTATATCGGGTGATGGTTGCACTAGTTATGGTATGGTATGGTTTGTTGACACAGTATCGGTCTAATGGCACTAAATATTAAGTCCCTGAATGTCATCTTGATACATGTACCGAGGTATGTTTCGAACTTCATTTGTCTTCAATTTTGGTGTTTTACGGTACATGTATGTTCAGCATACCCGAATCATTTGTTTTTGGTATTCAGTATAATGAGTCCTTTATGTTTACATGTACCGGTTTCATTTGATTTTTGCATTCAGTATACATTACAATGAGTCCATTATATCAGCATGTACACTGTGTAGTGTGCTGTATGTTGCATCAACATTTCTTTGGAAATTTATCACAAAAAATCTTTTTTTTAGTCATGTCAGAAAAGGCAAAAGGTTCGTCATTCTGGTCTAAACGACGTCGCATACAACTCAACTACCAATCAATTCTAGATCGAATTGAGCGTTCTGATGAACTTATCCCGGATGTACTCAATCAGAGAATAGATTCATCTGTTAACTCCCTTGTAGTTGAGCAATCTTCTTGTTCCGGTACTTCAATCTTTCTGCAATCAAGATCTTCAGATGAATCTCCGGAAGTTATGCACGCTAGTTATTCTGACACACCAGTAACAATCAACATTTCCCCACAACCTGCATATACAGGCACCAATGGTACACCAGATGAAGATCAGCATTACTGCTGTGATACCCCTGATGACAGTGATGATGACAGTGTTGCTGATAACAATGTTCCTCCATTCAGTTTACTACTCTCTGATTGGGCCTTGAAAAACAACATCACACATAATTCTTTGCGGGAACTTCTTTCAATCCTGAGAACTGTTAATGACTTGGCACAACTTCACTCTCTTCCGAAAGACCCTCGTACTCTCTTGTCAACACCATCAACTGTAGTAACAAAGAGTATTGAAGGAGGACATATCTACTACTTTGGAGTTGCTTCACACCTGAAGAGAATCTCCTCACATCTTCCCTCCATTCTACCTTTCTCCGACTTGAAACTTCAAATTAACATTGATGGTCTCCCATTATACAAATCGTCCGGAATACAGTTCTGGCCCATTCTTGGCATGTTTGATTCTGTTGATGCTGAACCTTTCATTATCGCACTGTTTTCTGGTGGAAGTAAACCAAAGAATGTTAAAGAATATCTTGCTGATTTTGTTTCGGAATGCAATGAGCTCTATTCTTCTGGCTGCACAATTAATGGAACAATTATGCCATTCAAAATTTCTGCAGTTATTGCTGATGCACCCGCAAGAGCATATATTAAAGGAGTTAAGTCTCACAGTGGTTACAGTGGGTGTGATAAATGTGAGGCACCTGGAGAACTTGTTGACAATCGCATGACCTTTCGAAAGCTTGATGCATCAGTCCGCACAGACACGTCTTTCAAGGCGAGAAGTGATGACGAACATCATGTGTCAAGTTACCCTTTTTCTGGGCTGCCTGAGCTAGGGCCTGTAACACAATTCCCTCTTGACTATATGCATTTGCTCTGTCTTGGTGTAATGAGGAAGTTGATCAGGCTATGGACATCAGGACCAAAAAGCAAATGCAGACAATCAACAAATGTAATGAGAGAAATATCTGATAAAACTGTTTCTTCAAAATCATTCATTCCTAGTGAATTTGCAAGGAAACCTCGTGCATTGTCAGAGTGTGATCGCTGGAAGGCTACTGAGTTAAGACTCTTCTTGCTTTACTTGTCAGTTGTTGTTCTCTTTTCCAGTCTTCAACCTAACTTGTATGAACATTTCCTGGAACTCTTTGTGGCAGTTCGAATTCTGATGAGCCCAGGCCTCTCTGCTAGCCAGGACTATGTAAACTTTGCAAATGAACTGTTGGTGAAGTTTGTGAAGAAGTTTGGCAAGTTATATGGTTCTCATAATGTGATTTACAACGTCCATTGCCTCATTCACCTTGCTGCAGATGTTAAACATCATGGACATCTTGACCTAGTGTCTGCTTTTCCTTTTGAGAACTACATGCAGTCAATAAAAAAGAAAGTCAGAAAATCAGCTTATCCTCTCCAACAGGTTATTAATAGAACATTTGAACAGCAAAGACTAACTCCAAAGCTTATACAGGGACCTAATCTACACATCAAGCTTTTTGGTATACATTCTTCTGGACCTCTTCCTGCAATGTTTCCGAAGCAAGGTTGTCAGTATAAGAAAGTGTTATATAAAAACTTTATTTTGTCCAGTTGCAATGGTGATAATTGTTTCATGTTTGGGGAAACTATTGCTATTGTCAGAAACATTGTTGCTTGTAATGATGGTACTTTTATTGTTTATAACAAATATCGTTCTAGGGATAGTTTCTTCTCCTCACCTACATGTTCAACTAATTTGAATATTTTTAAATTGTCGAATTTGAGTTCCAATTTTGAGTATGTTAATATAACTCAGGTGGAGGCAAAGTTTGTTTTACTGCCTTGTAGAGGATATCATGTTGGTATGCCTATGCTCCAACATACCTGATCGATCACTGCAAATCTGTCCCAGTATACATGTATATTGCTTTAATAGGGACAAATAGACTTGAATAAAACATCGATAAACTGGTACATTAAAAGATATTTTAAAACCAGTTACTAGAATCTCATTTTGATCTACATGATGCAGTTTTATTTGGAATTTAAATAAAATTAGAGGCATACCTGTACGGTACATTTTACATACTGTAAGAATCCAACACAAATTGTGATTTTGTTAAAGATACCAACCATGACAAAACAAGGCTACATATAGCCTTGTACTATAGCAGTGTCAATAATAAGGTTAAAATTTATAAACCAGATACATTGTATTTTAAACCTGACTTAATGTGATCATCAAACTTCATTGTATCTACATGTACCTGTAAAAGAAGCTATAGATTTGGTAACCCTAAAATTTAATAAAATTTATAAACCAGATAGTTTAAATCTGTAAATGACTTATTATGATTATCAATCTTCATTTGGTTTATACCAGTTGTTAAATACAAAGAGTACACACTTGCATGTCCATGTTAGCCTAGATAATAGAATACATGTGGTCGGTCAAAATGTGCCAAAAAGTTTGCATCTACATGTACTTGTAAAAGAAGCTATAGATTTGGTAACCCCTAATATTCATAAAATTTATAAACCAGATATTTTTAACCTGTAAAAGACTTAATGTGATTATCAAACTTCATTTGTTTATACCAGTTGTTTTTATATAATGTAATTATAACGGGAAAAGTGAACACTTAAGATAACAGAATGTATGTGATGATTTAAAATGTGCCAAATTGTTTGCATCTATTTGTAAAAGAAGCTATAGATTTGGTAACCCCTGACAAATTTAGCTACATTTTACCTTAAAATTTTAAGATCAGCCAAAAAGAATTTCATAATTTTCATACCACTTGTTTTTTAATTTTGATACACCATAACAAATACCTGTGTATACCGCTATACTTAAAGTAATTGACCACCAATAACGTGGTGTCACCCCGTTAATACCGCGGTACTATACCGCAGTATCCTCCAATACCGCGGTACTGATACCGCTTGTTAATGCGAACAAGTATGTGGGAGTAAATACCTCCCCTCAAAGAGTTCCATGAAAATCACCGCGGTATTCAAAAAAATTAATGCGGTGCCCGCTAAAAGACCGTGGTATTCAAAAAAATTAATGCGGTGCCCGCTAAAAGACTGCGGTATCATCGCCCAATACCGTAACTCCACCGCCGTGACCATCTCGATACCGCTACCGTTTATTACCGGTATCACCGCGGTCATGACCGGGGTATCACCCCGTTTTTCTGGTCAATTACTTTGAGAATAGCGGTTTACATGTATATATCTACTCTATTGTTAGTTACGGTACATTACTGGTAGATTGCCTGTCACTGAATTGGTACCATATTAATTAATATATAAGTACATTCTTATATAATTGTTACATCCCATGTGTCAGCTTTTATATACCGGTACACACACATCTGCATGTACATGTAGATTGTAAATAAAGTTGAATAAAATAACAAAATGTTTTTCTCTCAATTCTGGAAAGAACCCATTGAGTCTTCAATCATATAACAATACAGGTATTACCAGTGCTACCGGTATATCCATACACTGTACCGGTATGCCCAATGCGACTAAAAAAACACATTTGATTTAACCCTTCCATGAAATGGGCTTCCAGAAATGTTGCGAAAACCCCGTGCCATCGTATTCTCTTATAACAGGTACTTGTATTATGTGAGTTTCCTATAGGCCTCCTCACATGTACATGTATAAGAGAGTTCATTGGCCTATTATTTGCCTTGAACTTGTAAGCCACTGCATTCTCTTACCACTACATGTACATGTGCAAGGCTCCATATGGGACATGTGTATACAGTATAAGATTAAAAACATTTTTGTTCATTTGTACAGTATATTACTGGACATGCAGCAATGCCATTAGGGGGTAGGGTGGTGCACAGTAGTTCCCTCATAAAGTGCCATACCAGGTACATGTACATGTACCTGTAGATTAATAGATTAAAGATACTGCTACACAATCCAATTTGATGGTCCCCATATCATCCAGTTACAACAAATAGAATTTCACCAGCAGCCAAGTTTAGGGATTTACATAAGGATTAACTGTCATGTGGACTGTTTTTATGGAGATGTAACGGTGAGGTAAGTGGACATAACTTGTGTAAAACCCGAAGGGTTTTACATACAAGTTATGTCCACTTACCTCACCGTTACATCTCCATAAAAACAGTCCACATGACAGTTAATCCTTATATTTATATACATTTAGCGAAAAAGCCACTTTTGTAAATATATTTAAATCGAAGAGTGTATCGTGACAAGATCAGCCCAAAATACCCAATAGCACTCTTGGCAAAAGTTAATAGGAACAATTTCTCTTCATGTTGAAACCCGATGATGTATTAAGTCAATCCTGCGCGAGTCAAAATGCGCCCAAAGCATTACGCGTTCGTCTTTCCAAACCTAATGACGTATCGATGGTGTTATTAGCTTGGTGTTATGATGCGTTACGCATTCACCGAGAAATAACTGCAACTAGCCACGTGGGCGCCGACCAATCAGAATGCTGGATTTAGTGATGACAACACTTGGTGTGTAAATATATGTAGTTATCCAAATAACATGTAATTTATAAACTACCAATAAATGCTCACAACAATACAAAGCAGTGAGAACAATATCATATTTGCTGGAAAGGTGCTACTAGTATAATAAAAGTTTTTAAATGGCTGTTTGAATGGTGAGCGAGTGATTTAGTACTTCCATATCGTACATGTAATTGACGTAATGCGTAGTACTAATTGGAATCCCCCAACACATGTCCTCACAAATTTAAACAAACATCTACCGGTATGTCAATTTGTAACCAGCCTGATGTTATACATGTCTATGCGCATGAGCGCGATTATCGACATGATTTGTGATATATATGCATGTATGTATCCAACTACAGGGTATGTGTATGTGAACTCTTGAAATGGCATCCATGCATGTCCATATATTTCTGGAACAAGTTGGTGAAATATTTGATGGCCCACCAAATATTCGAAATGCTGAATAATAACAGATTTCAAAGATATATACGGTACATGTATATATATTCAAGCTTTAATGAAAAATTGATGGGTACATGTAGGTCACTCGATTCAAATAAAATATTTATTACCCCTTAAACCTGAAGAAATAATAATTTAGGTGTGTTAAATTGGATTATATACTTCAACATGGTTGTGATAAGCCACAATGTGGTGGAGGTGACTAATTGAAACAATGCCTTAATAGGATCCACCAGCAATACCGGTAAATCAACTTCCCCCCTGCGCATCTTCCCCCCCGGGGGGGAAGATTGATCAGGGGGGGGAGATAAACTGTTACAATACCGGTAAATCAACTTCCCCCCTGCGCATCTTCCCCCCCGGGGGGGAAGTTGATCAGGGGGGGGAGATAAACTGTTACACCGGTATGTCGGGACATCTTTTTGCTGGCTTAACATGCCTGTCTTTGTCGATGACGTGCCTCTCAACCGATAAATGATAAAATGAGACTATCTCGCCAATAGATGTTAAGGTATGGAAAATCCAGGCGGGGGGGGGGGGGGGGGGGAGATAAACTAGGTAAATTCCAATGAAAATTCTCCGAACTATAATTATTGTCTCTTTTACAGAAAAATCATGCTTCCTTGTCACCTATGATAGTTTTTCTTAGTAACATAGTGATAGTGAACGATAAAATGAGACTAACTCGCCAATAGATGTTAAGGTATGGAAAATTCAGGCGGGGGGGGGGGGGGGGGGGGGGGGGAAGATAAACTGGGTGATTTTCAATAAAAAAAAATCTGAACAATAATGTCTCTGCCGAAGAAAAGACATGCTTCCTTGCCACCAATGATAGTTTTTCTACGTCACATAGTCATAGTGAATGATAAAATGAGACTATCACGCCAATAGATGTTAAGGTATGTAAAATTCAGGCGGGGGGAAGATGATCAGGGTGGGGGGGAGATAACCTAGGTCAACTTCCCCCCCGGGGGGGAAGTTGATCAGGGGGGGGGAGATAAACTGTTACACCGGTATGTCGGGACATCTTTTTGCTGGCTTAACATGCCTGTCTTTGTCGATGACGTGCCTCTCAACCGATATCATGCCAGATATAATGGGAATTTTCTATCTGTCTTTTTGGCTTATAAAATACATGTAAATGAATTGGCCATGCATCCGTTCATCACTTGAAATTTTTTTTTGAGTACGAACGTTTTCATCGGTTATGGTCCTTGTGTAGTTGGTCAAGTCACTTACGTACATGTACAATTAAGGCGCTAAAACATTTCGACCACATGCTTGAATCTACTTTGCGATTTGGAATTGTGTATTCATCAATATTTAACACATTTGCCTTGATTTATTCACAAACAAATGTATTGATGAGTATGCATGGACTAGTAAAACAATTAAATTATTTACAACATTTTGAATGGAAACTACATGTACATCATGTGGTCACTAGAAGTGGGAAAATAACAGAAAATCATTCAGACGTGAACATACAAATGTATATGAAACAAAATGAAAAGGTATACTGCAAAATAGACTACATGTAATTGTAATTCATCATAAATACATGTACTAGTCTACTTTTTCGGTGCAGTGATAAGAAATTTCAACGCAACTGCGTTGATTGCCAAAGCAGTGCATTTAATTGGAATGCAGCTCTCAGCCGTTTACAACACAACAACCTCATTATCGTTGACGTTGGAAAGAGCTGAGGACTGCATTAAAAGGGTCAATTATTTTGAGAATATATGTACCGGTATATATTTACATGCACCTATTGTCACTTCCGATTTTCCCCATAGTGTTGCCTATGAACGAAATGTGACATCACTTTCAATGTCGGTCATAGATTTATGAACACATTGATCCTGGATATTGTTGGATATGAACGAGCGCTTGACTATTCAGTACGTCCGGATTTGTCAATTAATTTGTGTTGTCCTATAATCAGTGTTGTTTCCCTGCACCTATGAAACTCATCTCCTCGGATTACACAACCCACGACCTCAGAAATATATCATTATGATAGTACGGCATGCTGTCAATTTCAGATATTCAGATCTACATTCATTATATAAGTTAAACAAGACATTTCGTCATACATATATGTGTATACTTTACTGTGAAATTGAATTTTACCGCTCTCCATCAACAGATTCTGACAATGTTTGGTTTTCTAAAAGGCGAGGGTTCGAACTGTCTGAACTGTATTTAAACTTGAATAAATAGTGGAAAAGACAGACAATCCTAGTGGATAATGAATTTAAGTATATAAATAATAAATGGCGGATTTGACGTGGTCATGGATTTTTGACCGCAATAAAAAATCAGCAAACCCCCCTACATGTAAGCTGTATGTCTAATTATTGCATTTTCACTTTTAACTTTCCATTTTCAGCCATGGTTCATTTCCTGGTTGTCGAGTTCTACCCAGAGGGCGACACCACACGCTTGAGTAGTATCATCAGCAGCCAATGGATGTTCACAAATAAGGCCAAACAATACACCTGGTGGCCAACAGACGGCAATGTGCAAACACTTAAAAGGCACCAGAAGCCAAGCTCGAACTGGGAAAAGCACCCTGTGAAGAAGGTGTTGTATGAAACTGGTAAGCAGTTGTGCACATAAATACATGTAACATTAGTACAGTACTTGTACCGGTATATAGAAAAGTATGACTGCAGCATGGTTCTTACTAATTTTGCTGAATTTTTATCGCACATTTTTATAAAATGCTGTACATAACATTATTTGTCTATAAAGGCACAATAAAAGTGTTTATGACTGATGCACCCAAGTGTACCATATTCGTGTAATTTGGTATGAAATATGGTACATGTACATGTAGATCTATATTTGATGAATTTTGCACTGGCCAATCTCTCAATTCAAAATCTCTCCAGGCTACTGTACATGTACGGTAGGTTCAGTGAATATGTGGGTGGATTTATTGCTCAAAAACCTGTACACAACATTAATTTATATAAAATAATAGAAACACATCTACAAGTACTGGTATGCAACATATATCCTGACATTTCTTCTGACAGTACCTTTAATTTTATTATGTTCACTCCAAATTGCTTGAAACTTTATTAACACACTGAAAACTACTGATACAGGGATGGGCCATTATTTTAGCACTTGGATTTCAAATCTATTTATTACCAAATGACCGATAACTGCTGGTTTATACATTGGGTCACTTAAAAACTGTTTATATAACTGTATATCAATCATAGCTGCTACAAATATTTGGTATCTCGTGACTATATTTGGCAAAATCTTTCAGATGACTACAGGAAAGCATTTAGACAGTGGAAACGATCAGAAAATGACTCAGATCTGGGATCTGAAGTAGAAGACAACAGAAGACAACGAAGGTATGTTATTATCAATTAGCCTCACTTCATGTATGAGCACTCAAGTGGGGAAAAATGTTACAAAGATTTGATTATCTCATATGATATAGTATAAATCATTTACGTGTCTGGTAGATTCAATTTTTGGTCCATGGTCTTGTTAGTTAGAAATAGTGCTTGTGAGTTTTTCAAGTTACTTCCCTTAATAATTGAAAACAAACGTATAGGCCAACTTTATTTAGTAAATAGTCAGTTTCTCGGTTAAAGACACGGTTGGCCTTGGCGGTGGGTATCCTGTGAAAATATCTCCACCCGTCAAAAATCGCCACAAACAGAAAGAACATCAAAATGTAGATAGACTTTGTCCGTATACAAATAAGAAATATCGCATAAACAGTATGTTATGGTCATTTGTTTGATCATTGTTATGTAAACAAAAGCATAACAAGTTACTTTTCTGGTGTTTGTTTATATTATGATGGTAAACATAAAGGGCGTTCTTTGTTGGTGAATACCTGATATGGAACTAATAAAGAGCGTTTATGCCATTTGTGTGTGATTAGCCAGTAGCATTGTGCTGTCTTCTGTAAAACAATCAGGCTCTTGCTTAGGTAAAATATAGTAGGTCTTTATGATAACATGCTGTTTACGCGATGGTCATGGTATATATGAACGGAACTGTATGCGTTTTAATGTTTTTCTGTTTACGGTGTTTGGAACAAATATGAATATTTTCGACAATTAAGGCCGCACGTGCCTTTAATCATCATTCACTCATGAAAATTACAGCTCAATTCTACTGGAAAATTAATCTATCTCATCAGGTCTGTTTGTTTTGGAAAATAATTGATCCAGGTTGTTAGTACTTGTTACCGTCAAATTGAAAACACTAAGTTAACTTTTCTTACAGAACCTTAGAAGAAGATGATATCAGTACTGAGCCTATTCCCGATCCATTTATATCACCTGTTTGTCCGAACAGAACCCAACGAAGGTATGTTATCATCGATTGCCTCCCATTGTGCATGAGAAATAAAGTGGGATAAAATGTTACAGGGTTTCGATTATTGCTGTTCAAATTTTTATATGATGTCTGGCCTGGAAATCTGAGGAGGGCTATTTTATGTTCTTGAACCAAATAATTTGAACAAAAAAAAACAATGTAGACCAAGTATAATTTTAATATCTGTCAATAGATATTTAGTTGTAAATACCTTACTCGTATTTAAATTCGCCTAGTACTATTGTTTTTAGCACCCATCGGTGCGCGAATTTAAAACTGAGTGAAAAATAGTATCACTGCCACGTTTAATCTAAACCACAATCTACAGGTAATACAAGAGGGCAATGTTTCTGAGTTTACATATATTAACGGTTGAATAGACATTATACGCCTATGCATGTATGTATATATTTATATTCGACCAACGGCCATCAAGACCATTTTTCACAATGCCATTAATCATTAATACACACATATACTATCTCCAGCAATGACTAAAAATCGAAACTGTCATCAGCTCCAAAATAAACGAAAATATCACGGAAATATTACGGAAATAGTTTGGTCAGTTTTGAATTCGCGCAGCTGGGTGTGCGAATTTAAAGTGCGCAAATTCAAAACTGAGCGAAAAATAGTACTGCACGAATTTAAATACGAGTAAGGTAGTCAGTTTCTCGTTTAAATGTGATTCACTAACATTACTATTTGACCCAGGTTGTCACCATGAAATTGAAAATGTTTACTTTTCTTACAGACCCTTAGAAGATGACAGTATCGCCAATCCATTTCAGCCACCTGGTCATCAAGATAAAAGACAACGGAGGTATGTTATCATTGATTGGTCTCCCATCGTGCATAAGCAATCAAGTGGGGAAAATGTTAGAAGGATCTCTGTTTGCAATTTTTGTATGCAGAGTATTAATTCTTCTGCTAACTCCATAGCTTTGTTGGTTAGAAATAAAGCTTGTGAGTTTTTCAGTTAATTTTCGCTATGTTGACGAACCAAATAATTGAACCAACAATGACAGACAAACTATGCCATATTTTATTTGTCAATGTGTGAAAAAATTGCTTGTAAATCGTCATTCACTGTTAAACGTGATTCTCTCACATGAAAATTACAGCTCAATGTTGCTGTATGACTAAAATATCTCACCAGGTCTCCCTCTTGTTTGTTTTGGAAACTATTTGATCAATGAAATTGAAAACAACATGTTTATTTTTCTTCCAGACCATTAGAAGAAGATGTCAGTACCAGTCTGTTTCAGTCACCAGTTCGTGTGAGTTCACCTCAACAAACTCCAACCACCCAAGTTACGCTAAACATGGTCTATGGTAAGCAATACTAAGCATTTTACATTTTCAAGCCCTTTCTGAAACTTTATCATTTTTAAGATTTTGAATTTGAACTACCGGTTTCTACCATCATTCTTACAAAACATTGTGAACTTGTTGTTTTCCGAACTACATATAATTTTATTTAATATTGAGGCAGCCAGCATGTGACAGTTTTTTATGTTTACCCATACCATAGTATGGTAAACATAGTGTCGTTGTCCGGATTGACCACTCGTCGTTAGTCCATCCGTCTGTCTGTCTGTCTGTAGACACTTTACGCATGGTGCGATAACTCGAACATTTTATATCTGATCGGAACCAAATTTTGTATATGAATTTCTCAGCATAAAAGACAGATTGAGTTCGAATATGGGTTTGATCCAACTATTTTTAACTGAGTTATGGCCCTTTTTCGAAAAAATATATTCACTCAATTTTTTTAGATTGATTTTCTTGCTCAATTTAACAAACAATAAAATGAATATTTAAGAAATAAATACACGGTGTATCGGTGTGTATGGTCAAGTTGTACCACAAAAAACTGATTGTAGGACGACGCGTAGCGGAGTCCTACAATCAGTTTTTTGTGGTACAACTTGACCATACACACCGATACACCGTGTATTTATTATGCCCCCGATCTCCGATGGAGATTTGGGGGTATATAGTGGAGCCCTCCGTCCGTCCGTCCTTCCGTCCGTCCGTCCTTCCGTCCGTCCTTCCGTCCGTACGAATGTTTCAACTCATAACTTTGGTTTCGCTAACTCAATTCAGTTGATCTTTGGTATGCTAATAGACCAGCCAGGGGGACAAGATTTCCCCATAGCCGTGGTTTCGTCCGCCCATTTTTTCCAGAGTTACGCCCCTTTTTTGACTTAGAAAATTCAGTTTTCTGCTACTTTTTTTGGTTTCCAGATGATAACTTGATTTTGGATTGTTTATTTGCAAAACCCGTTTTTTTGTGTATTACCGATATCGCAATACAGGTCAAGGTAAAATTTCGGTTCAATCGGATAATTTTTGTGAGAGTTATGACCCTTTTTCGACTTAAAAAATTCATTTTTTTTTTTTAGAAAATTCAGTTTTCCTTCTATTTTTGTGGCACCAGACCAAATTTGAAGCTAATATAGAACAACATGTGGCATTTTTATAGCGCTTAACCAGAAAGTTTCTCTGATTGTACAGTCGGGGGCGTTACCTCCGCCTAGCGGTGCACTTGTTTCTTTTGTAATACGACTGAAAGTTTATGGTCACAATTCGACTGAATAGTCAACGAAATACTGCGCTTTTTCTGTCTCAGGTGAGAAAACATTTTGTGGTGTAATTCGTATTGGGCGTACTCGATTTCTGTGCATGGAGTACTCTGGTAATGTCTTGTCTTGTTATGAAATTCCCCCGTTGACTTTTCGAGGCACCTCTTCTAGAAATAATCGTTGTGATTGGCTAAAAAACGATGTGTTTTCAGCGGCGCCCGTGCGTTTAATTTAAATTGTACAGTAAATACGATTGCTATCATTTCTGTTTCGAACTTTTTGGGACAACATGAATATGATCATCGACTATGGACCATTTTCCTTACACAAAGCAATCTAAATGATCCCCTTCTGTACTGGTGAACAAACGCTTTCATTTTCAACTTGATTCCGAAATATCGAATATGATCGAGATTCGAATCGACGAATGCACAGCCCGGCCCCATGGATTTATTTTGTCATTTAATATACTTATTAAGTAACTTTCTTTGGTCGTAACATATATCAATATACCATAACATCATTTGGACCATATTCATTGGCAACCAAACTGGTTTCAAGCGACAAATCGCTAGAAAATTCGCAAGATTGTCAAGATGTAGCAAAATTCGAAGGGTTACGGGTGCGGGTGTACTCCGTTGATGCCCCGTTTGCGCGGAGTTAGAAAAGACGGGAAAAGTCGCGTGCGGCGATCTGAATAAACCGATTTTTTTCGTGGTACAATTGGAAAAAGTAGAATTGTACCACAAAACTGGAACGAGATAGCCATGGTAACTGGGGCCACTGGCCAATCAGGACATGGCTTTTAAGCATAGTTAGGCAGGGTCGTAGTACAAGGATATATAAATAAAAATAATATATATAAATAAAATAGTTTTTGTTTAAATAATAAAAAAAAAAAAATATTTTAAGTAACAAAATTTGAAAAACTAACACCATTATAACTCTGCCAAGGGTACCCCGAGTCACCACACCAAATTTGGTTTAAATCGGTCCATAACTTTGTTATGTACTGGTAAATTTGTTTGGAGCAACCCAATTCACCAATACCATCCCATGCCTTTAGACTACTTAGCTATTGATAAGGCTATATTATTTTCTGATGTCTCTTATGCCAATTGATGTGCAAATAATCTGATAAAGAAAGCTATGGTAATGGTATCTAATTTAAAATAAAGATTCAACAATAAACATCACATGGTATTAACAGTAGACCTGGACATCTGTGCTATGGAGTGATATCTTCAGATGGTCTGAGGTCATTATAATTGTTATTGGTTTAATAGAGAAGTCGGTGTTCAACATAAACAATTCTTGTGAGTTGTTGACAGCTCTGCTATATAATTGATATTAATGGGTCAGCAGTGACCTGGCTTATCTGTATACTATATTGTGGGTAGAATTTGATACAATATTATTCTAAACTTAAATTGGACTCTCTTAACCCAAGTATTCCATGTCCAGGCCACCTTTCACATTTAACCCAAGGCTGTGGTGGTTTAACTGTACCAGTGCAATCTCTTATATAAATGCGATTGACCCATAAATTCCAATAATTTGTGTTATGTACATTTGTCTATAATAGGACATAACAGTATACTCTATAATTCAACACTAAAACTCTCATTTATGATTCCGATCATAGTAATTTACTATCGCCAAGGGATGGGTTAACATCTGCCGATCGTGATCGGCCTCTCGTTCACTTATATTGGAAAATATTATCAATGGATGAAGTTTATAACTGGTTTCCTCTTTATATAAATTCATATAAAGGCATCATGGTGAAGTTGCTAATTTTCTCTGATTTGTCATGACATTAGACCTCATCCTGACTCATGCTAATAATCATCCAGTTCAAACTTTGGTTCCGATTTTGATCCTTTAAAACAGTAAATGTTAAATCATGTTTCAAATTCACTAGTGATGTGCTATTTACAGTTTCTCCCCTTTTCTTTCTTTATTTTTTAAATCAAACGGCAACTGATATATTCTTTAAGACATATTCTTACTATTTCAATAACCGACACTGCTGGTCACAGAATGGCACTTTCACAAGACGTGTATGGTAGTTAGCATTCGCTCTTGTCAGTAGCACTTTTTGAACATTTGGGTGCCATACGGCATGAGTGATGCCATATATATTATGGTACCATCAGTCCATCTACTCTTATGTATATAGTTATTGGTGTATCAACCATAACAAAAACCTGTTGTTTTTTTTTTACAAAAACCATTTACTGAAACCAAAAAATGATATTTCAAACATCTAAAAAATTCGCACAGATTTCCCACACAAGAGCCACATGTCCATACATAGGTGAAACAAGCTATCGCCAGAGCCATGTTATGTTCTAACAATTAGGGGATAAATTATTGTTTGACATCTTTATTTTTTAATAAATACAACAAAGAAATAAGTTTTAACTTAGTCCAAATCAAGTCCAAATGCTCTTAGCATGGAATTAAATTGTAATTGGAAATAGTGATGTGTTACAGTCACAATGATGAATTATAATAACACCCTTGTGTAAATATAGGCATTATATAAAGAAGTAACCATGATTCTATTGTGCAACACTTGAATTTTCACCAACAACAATTTTGACTCAGGACTTGATTGGTGTTAAAAGGTTTTAAATGGTAAGTGGTGTATTTACAAGTAACTACTCGTCCAATCAGAATAGAGGTAAATAAAAGAGAAAATTAGATGTGTAATTTATGAGTTATTAGTGTCGCCAGCCTTTTGCGAAGTTTAAACAAATATATCATAAAACTTTACAAATTCATTTTGCAAAAAACAATACTTGTGTGATCATACAGTGTACAATTATAGTGTTTTAATCTTCATTACAATAGAAATGTAGAAAATAACTGTCATGGTTTTTTCCAGATGCTACCAAGGAACTTATAAAAATTGTGCTGGGGATGAAAGAGGAGCAAAGGCAGTTCGCTGCTGAACTTCAAGCTGTGAAGTCGAGGTCTGAAATGGTGAGAACATAATTAAATAGTCACACCTGTTGAAACTGCCATAAGCACTTTACAAAGAAAATTTAAATCAGACATATCATTATTTTACCAATCATAAATATCACACAAATAAAATGTTATTGTCAAGTTTGCATGCTGTGTTATGTAAACAATAAAATGCTATTTACGCGATATACCGTATATTGTCATAAGAACAAAGTCGGCCTATATTTTAATATTCTTTCTGTTTATGATAGTTTTAATGGCTGATACAACAGCAATAACAACCATGAAGACCATCCATGCCTTTAATTAAAGCGATGTGAAACACTCTGGTAGGGTGATCAAATAGAAATGGAGTTATTTTAAAAAGTATTATATCGAACTTCACAACACACCATCATTCGTATATATTAATCAATTGCAATGACTGTCGATGGCAAAATTGGTTTCATTAGTTTATCACCGATATATAGTTGCGACCCGAATCGAAGTAAATATTTACAATTGAGCATAGTACTGACGATGTTTTATATGGGGTGGTATCGTAAATTTGCTTGAGATTTTCAGCAATGTTATTCGAATGCTACCTTCCTCCAGTTGACATAATGCTTCTTCTTTTTTTTTACATACAAACTGATCGGTTTCATGCGCCCGAACAAGTCCATAATTTTTGTCTATAAGCTGTTAAATTGTATGCAAAAATGTGGGTGTCAAAAATATATTTTATCAACAGGTTTTGTTTCTCTGCATATGGCCACATTTTCTAGGTCTCAGCATTGCAAAATTTTGCATATTTAATGAAATATTACAAAAAATAACTATTGGCTCCAACCTTTACATCCCTAAATCTAGTTTTAACTTTTAAACAT
Source organism: Siphonodentalium dalli (assembly GCA_032622095.1). Classification (NCBI taxonomy): domain Eukaryota; kingdom Metazoa; phylum Mollusca; class Scaphopoda; order Gadilida; family Siphonodentaliidae; genus Siphonodentalium; species Siphonodentalium dalli. The sequence continues at coordinate 279,761,849 of CP136063.1, forward strand.
GAAGCAAAGTGTATCACAGCAGAGGGTTTTACAACTTGCAGAAGGTCTTGCTCCTCACAAAAAATCACTTCTTACCTGTGAATTTGAATGGACATAGATATTAATTGTCTATATCAACAAGTACCCCGGTATAGAAAATTTAGATCAAATTCCTTATTTCCCAGATAGTAACTTTCTTCTATTCCTACAGATGCAACATGGATCCAACGAATTGGAGACGGAAACACATCCACCTTTAGATCTTCCTGCGGACAGTATTGAGAAACTTCGTGAATTTGAGGAGGTTCTAGAAAATCCTTCTGCAATGAAGGCCTTGGTATGTGTACTATTAATGTATATGCATGTATGATATACTTGCTTGGAGTGTCAGAAGATATTTCCTAGTTGAACCTTTAGACTGCTTATTGTCCAATATGTTACTTAATTTAAAAATTTGGATACCTGATTCAGCCCTTTTTGCTGTGGCCGATTTTGAGGACTTCCATGATTTTGAAGATTAGAATGTCTGTGTGTTGTATTACTTCATGTTCTACCTTTCTTACACAAGAGTTTGTTCATGCATATTATTCGGTGATATAGACACCTCACTGGAGCCTCATACATTATTTTCTATAAATATAGATTGAATTTATCACATTATTAAAACATTTTTTAAAGTATCATGTCATTTTATTTGTTGTGCTAATAAGTTTGTGTCTTCTCTTGTTTTCATAGGCTCGACAATACAATACCAAAGGAGGATCGTCGCACCAAGACGTTGTGTCAAAGATTTTGAATGCGACCATGGTACATGAAGTCGCAAAGAAAATTAATTGGACCGGAAGGGGTTCCAAAGGCAAACAGCCGATGATGCAGTTCAAAAATCTGATAAAGTGCATGCAATGTAAGTGCTAATGCTGAGATAGCATAGAAAGAGCATTTATTCAGAGCTCCAAAATTCAATGCAGCAGAAACACTCCATATTCAATGGGCTATTTTCATAGAAAAAGTAACTAGAAGGAGATGTAAAACATACAACTTGAGTTGGAAAATGGAATGGAAAGATGGAAAACCACATTCATAGCGAAGGTTTTTTGGTTAAAAACAAATCATTGTAGATATTTCTAAAATATTAGGGCTTATGAACATTTAAAGGTCTAACTTGTGCCAATGCCCTGCAACAATACGTTCTCTTATACATGCAAATTTCCCATAGGGAGCCTCGCATATAAAAGAGAATCCATTCGCCTAACAATATTCACTTTGACCTCGTAAGCCTGTGCATCATCTTATATATACAATTTCGCATTTGAATTTTCTGGGAGGGAGCTCACAGATTTTCCATCAACATAAACCAGCTGCTAAAATCTGTTGGGATAGTACTGGTTTATGTCAAAGCCCTGATGTATGTTTCGATATCGGTGTAAATGTAAAAACAGATGTTACTCCTAATTACGAGGCATATAATTATGTGCGTAAGTTAGCATTAAAGTATTATAATTATTTTAATACATCATTATGACTGAAAGATGACATTCTTCCTGATAAAAATATAGCACTGATCATGTATTGATTAAAAAATCGATTAAAATTCATGAATGATAAAATCATGCCGCTGGATATTGGAGTAAAGTTTGTTAGAGAAAGATGTTTGGTTGGGACTTTGACATAACAATAATATCCGAACATATTTCACAAGCTTGTTTATATTTAAGGCAACATGGTCTATTCACAGGGAGATGCAGATTGGTAAAATAGCAGTCTGTTGTATTTGATATGGCTCAATTGCAATTATTTTCATTATAATATGCAGTAATAAGTTGCAGTAGTAACAGTTGAAATACCACACTAAATGGTTTTGTTTTTATGTACAGTATTGTCCAAAGTAATTGACCACTTAACCACAGCAGAATTATGGGTAATTTTTCAGAATTTAGTCAGATTTAGTCGGAAATATGGCTTGTTGCCATTCAGCGGAAAGCTCTCGCCGATGAATGGCAACAAGCCATATTTCCGACTAAAATCCTGAAAAAATTACCCATAATTCGTCTGGTTAATTGGTCAATTATTTGGGCATTACTGTAGATTCCTGCTGAACCAAAGTCTCTTCAAAAGATCAAATTCTGTGGCAATTCAAACCTATTGCTCTATAATCTGGAATCTATAAAAGTTTTGATTTAGCAGACCAGTTGTTGACTCTTTCCTAACCAATACAAATACTGATGACTTATTTTTTTCTCTCGATCACAAATATTCATTTATAAATCCCCAGTTTTTAGATAACTGACCTATTTTCTGTTCATGTTTCCAGCATCAGCTACGAAAGTTGAAGGCCTCACTGAGGATATATTTGCGAAACAAGCTAAGAGGTGGTTTCTTGGAGCACCTGATCGACATGGAGGGCGCAATCGTCGAGAACAGGAGAAGAGAAAGAAGCGAGTGCAGCCACTGGTATGACTTACCAACATAATCATCTTTCCTGTGTATTTAAGGAAGTTTAGTGGAAGAGCACACTGATTTTACTATCATTATATTTTTAGGCGACATTATAGCCAAAACAGTTAATTGTGATTGTAAAATCAGAAGTCTTCCACTGAAAACCATAACAAACAACACCAAGTGATTGTTGTTGGTTGGCAGTAACATGGTATGCAATTGGTGGGTTGATGTTCAATTGAGTAACACATCATGATGCTTAACATGTGCTCCAATTGCTGGCAATTTCACATTTTGTTACTGTCAATTAACAACAATAACGTATATATTCTGGCAATAATCTTGGTCATTCATAGGAATGTGATATTTATTCCCTAAGACTTATGAACCTAAAAATTCATATCACTCTCTCCAAATACGTAATTGAAAAGCAGTAAAGCAATGAAAACATGAAACACTTGTATTGGATACCTTTAAGTTTGACAGCTTGAGACATAAACATAAACTGTATTAAGCCAGTCAAGATGTCAATGGGTGGGGGGGGACTGTTATCTTCACTCAAACTCCTTGAGTTGAAATAGTTCATAAGTTTATTATAAATCTAGCTGTTCAATGGTCAACTTGCATATTTATTTGAATCAATCATTAAAAATTGAAACCAAATTGAAAACTTGATATAATTCCTTAATTGAAACGTAATGCTATACATGTAATGTTATAATGAGATGGTGATATTATTTGTATCTCAATATCAAATAAATTGGCCTTTTCAATAAATTATAGACGTCACTGTAATTCAATACCAACAGGTTGATAACCCTATGTGTTTTCAGTGATGATGACCATATATAGTATAGCTGGTTTATTGAAAATTTAATTTTAGTTCAATCATTCATCAGAAAGTTTGATTATTTTATCAGGAGCTGAAATATATCTTTGGGTTTATTCCAAATGCTAACATTTGGTGTTTGTATACACAAAAGAGTGTCATGACAACATTTGGCCAGTTCATGTGAATATGTATCAAATCAACCATTAAATGCACTGCTCTTTGTTTTCAGGCATCATCTGACGACAATGACAGCTTTAGTGACAGCTATTAGAGAAATCCCAAGTAACAGTAGCACGTGCAATGACGTCATGCCATTATTTAAATAACTTGTGATTGCTGTAGTTCTTGATTATGCCATGAATTTCTGCTATGACTAACGCCCGTAGAGATCATATTCCACCAGGAACCTTGGAACTGTTTAAAGTTTTGACAGGGAACCGTATAAAGTCAAACAAATAGCGATTATTAACAAATAGCGATTATCTGTTTCTTAATAATGTACTTCACTATATGTGAATGTCCCAACTCTAAAATGCATGTTTTTCTGTGACTTGTGAGCCGATATCACAATAAACAATGATTTAATTACCCAGGAAAAGTTCCATAAGTGAAGTAGTGCGGATTTCGGTATTCGAATAACGAGCGAATATTCGAATAGTATTTGAATATTTAGATAAATTATTAAATTATATAGATAACATATTTTGGAACCATTTTATTATTTAATGAAATAGCATATTTATCCATGCACATGCTACGCAAAAAAGAGAGAAAGAAAAAAAGTCTTTTGGCTTAATAGCAAGAGTTTATCTGTTTATGAAGTTCAAGTAGTCAATGTCCCATGCATGGTTCCACAAGTTGATCGTAGTGCCACAATAACTAAGAACATGATCTGGATTGAGCTTGCAGCTTGCCTTTTTATCCCCCCACAACGAAGTTAGGGGGGGGTATACTGGAGTCAGCTTGTCCGTCCGTCCGTGGACACAAATTTGTCCGGAGTTTTTCTCAGTCGTTTTTTGATCAATTTCCGTGAAACTTGGCACAGACATAAATCACCATGGGAACCTGTGCACCTGCGATTATGACGTCTGTCCGACTTTTTTTGGTGGAGTTATTCCCCATTTTTCGACTTAGAAATCTTTTGCAAAATGCATAATTTTGTCCGAGCTTTTACTCCTACATTTTTCGGTCAATAGGTTAGGTTTGTGCACCTTCAATGGGAACTGTTATTTTATTATTTTAACTAAATGTTTACTGACATGTGAAACATCTTAGTACTTTAAAAACACGGGGGGGGGTGTATCCTTAGTCCCATTGGGACAGTCACACCTCTAGTTAGTTTTGGCATCCAACGTGAAGTGAGTCCATACCGGTATATCTGATTTCTTCGAATTTGACGCCATATTATACACACAAGTGACAATGCGCAAACAAAACAAAACGATGCCTTATAGGTCCGCTTCCTATGACCACATGCAAGCACAGTCTGGTTTACACCTAGCCAATAAAATTATTTCGACGTCATGACGCCGATCAAATAAGAACATTACAGATACGTCATAGTAATATATTATGGTCAGTGGAAAATAGACTACTTTTAACAGACCATCAGACTAATAACAAACCAGGAAGCAATTACCCGGAGATTATTCTCGAATAGTCAAATAATTATTCGAATATTCGAATATTTATGTTTACGAGCGAATATTTGAACATTCGAATATTCGGACCAAACACTACAGTGAAGTACATTATTAAGAAAGAGATAATAACAAAGAAATATAGTCCCTTTGTTATTTTTTCGATTATATGAGGTTCCCCGTCAAAAAGTTCCCAGGTTTGTACTTGTGGAATATGATCTCTACGGGCGATAGCCATAGTAGAGATTCATGGCATGATCTACTGTAGTTCATGATTTTGTTTTTGATGAATACTGCACGTTTATTTGATCATGAGATCAAACAAAGGTATCTCAAACTCATTCTATTTTACACGTAATTTATCAACCTCGTCCACTAAATTCTATTTGAGCCTCGGTAAACCTTGGCTCAAATCAAAATTAGTGAACTTGGTTAGTAAATTCGGTATAAAATAGAAACTTGTGTGATCCTCTATATCCAATGTGCATCCCTGTTTAATTTCACCATTTTGAGGTTTTTTGTTTTTGCGCTGAAATCAAAACAGTCTTTTTTCGCAAGATTCATGTTTTAACGCGTTCATGAAATTTAATTGTTTGTGGCTATCAATGTTAATGTTATTTGTAAAAGAGGTATTTATTCCGCATTTTATTGATCTAATTACAAAGTTAATAATTTATCCAATCCACAAGAAAGGTGTGTTTGCAGAAGTAAACTCCAAACTGCTTGACATTTGTATCAGCCGCTGCTTATTCACTAATTGTATAGACAACATGTTAACTGTTATAATCACATGCATGTAAATAACTTCATCTATCATTATAGCTAAAATATATAATGATAATTCAGTAATATTGTCTCATTGTTTTACCCATATGTACATTACTGTAAGTACTACTGTTTTTGTCTATTCTGGATAATAAACCGATGATCTTGATATGCATTGTGTCTTATAATCTTCCTGAAATTTTGCGAAAAACCCTGTGTCAATGCATTCTTTTATTTTATATATGCTCTCATAGGGAGCCTGGCATATATAAAAGAAGTCATTGGCCTAACAATAATTTCCTTGACCTTGTAAGTCAGTGCATTCTCTTATATATGAAAGGCTCCATATGGGAGACTCGCATATATAACATGATGCAATGGCACAAGATATTTAATGTTGCTCATTATAAAATAGTTATTGGTTATTTCCTTTGAAGCATTGCTGATGTGTGAGCTAATGTGTATACTTGTGACCCTTTGTTGGAACAAAATGCATAAATAAGTACATGTCAGTCAAATCATGTTAATCGTCACTATTAAAGGGACTCATGGTCTTTGCAATGGGCACATGAAAAGCGATGACTCTAAAATAATCAACACATGTCAAAAAGTTATCTCATTATCAACAATTCTTCCAATTCACATAAATTCACTTTTCAAAACCAGTGTTAAACATTATTGTTATAAATACATTCTACACCCATTGGTTTATTTTTCTGAAATACTGCAAAATACAAGTGTAAATCTTAAGGTCACGATTGTTGTTCATTGCATCACAACAGACTTGTTTACCTATCAAATTCTAGATTTGACATGTTTTCTGTCTCGCCTGTCATGGTCTGTCCCTGACTTGTTACTGAGACAAAAATGCCTTTGGAAACTCAATATATTATTATTGAGAAATATTCTAAAATTGATTTAGACTTAAATGCTTGAAACAATAAATGCGAATACTGAAATGTTTCCATTCTTTTATGATGTTCACAAAAGAATGACTCAATATCAGAATCTGACCGGGATAAATACGGTTGGTTCAAGATTTAATTTTAATTAAAGCTTGTATTCCTTCATGGTGATTTAAAATTTGTGCCCATATTTATCTGAAAGCAAACTCAGACAACACTATTCATGCTATTGATAACAATGTCCCAGAATAATTAATAGCCTTGAATGGATTTAGTGTTTTCGCCATAATGTTTACCTTGCAAAATTGTGATTCCATCCAACAACATATTATTTGACGTCATTCAACGGTGAAGTGGTTAATGTGAGTAATCGCGAACAAACACCTACTCTTTTTATGTGTACTCATACAATAGAATGGTACACGTCCATAGTGTCGATGTCCGGTTTGACCACTCATCGTTTTTCCATCCATCTGTCTGTCTGTCCATAGACACTTTATACATAACGCGATAACTCAAACATTTTCTATCCGGTTAAATTTTTATCGGGTTATTTTTTTTAGCCCAAAATACAGATTGAGTTCAAATACGGATTTTTTTAACTGAGTTAAATTATGGTTCTTTTCAAATTTTTTTTTATCTAAAATAACAGCGTCCGTTTGAAATAATTGATGGGCCAATAACGTATCCCGGTAAAGGGCCAGTAGTTATGCCTGCAATGGCTCATTAATGTATGACAGTAGAGGTGCTTCATTGTATATCAGAAATGGGCCATTAACAGATACCGATAAAGGGCCATTAGTATAAGCCAACAATGGGCCATTAATGTACACCAGTAAAATGCCAATTATTTTCTGGTAGCCTTATTTAATTTCTCATCTATATGTCGGTCATCTAATAGGCCTTTGCATGCTGTTAATACAAATTCTGACTGTATTAACTAAATGGACTGTAGAATACCACTGCCAGACATTAATGGCACTTTAATGGCCTATTGATGGGTGCCATGAAAAATTATCCTGGTTTCTTTGGGGGCTATTCCTTTATTAGAAAGACTATAATTAATGTATGTGAGTTAATCATACCATTATGATTTGGTTATCATGAAGAGTTGTATTTGCCATTAAATTCCCATCGAAGGCCCCGCGTGCATTTATTCGAATGCCCTTCAATGGCAGCCACCGAAGGACCATTTAATTTTACAATAATTGGCCATCAATGGGCCATTCTTGCCATGTTTATTGGGTATCGACCTATAATGATGAAATGGCTACATAATGTGATTATTTTGGGAGAACAGGCTGAATTACCACAGCAACAGTGGGGTTATCCTTGTGGATTCTGGTTATGCCACATTTCCATATACAAACTGGTCATTTATGCCATTTCAGCTGTTCACAAATTGGGCGTAAATAATTTTTCGTTACTAAATCGCCTCTGTATGCATACCCAATACAACCACGGTGCTATCCATGTCGATTATTATTGCGCCTGCAATTATAGTCCCTCTAAACATCACAAAGAAGGTCATGTACACCCATGCAGCTGCATGTTCAAAGGTCATGTATGGCTGAATAATATGTATTATTTTTGTTGCTAAATAGCCTCTGTGGACATATTTAACCACAACAAGCACGGGTCTACATAATGATTGTGGATTCTTATTGTGCCACCAGTCCATCTAAAATTCCTAACATATCTTCGTGCCAATAGGTTCAAATTGGACCTATATATTCACATAGGTTCTCATATACTCATATCTCAGATACTCTCTATATGGGACTAAAACGCAACATTCAAAATAATCACAAGAACGGGCTGTACAATCAAGCCTTTTCTCGAGTAAATAACCACAATTCGGCTTGTTTTATTTGCGCGAGATCAACTCATATTGGCATTATTTGAAAGATCAAACACGCTCTATATATGGACCTAAACTCTGGTTATTAAAACAGCCCCATTTGCAAATATTTAAATATGAAATAAGCACTTATTGTGCTTATTTTTAAGAAAACAGACTGGAAAATAACACGAACAAACCAACTCACGGCCTACCATCATTATGAACGGTCTTTATATTGGCCCGATTCGTCATCTCAGGTTTACACCTGGTCTACGTAAACCTCTAGGTTTAAACCGCCGTGTGTCAGCAAAATCCGTGGTTTAAACCCGCGACCGCAGGTCTAAGTGACGCATTCGTCATCTCTGGTTTAAACCTGGTCCAGCCAGACCAGTGGTTTAGCAGTAGTGTCTCTGTATCGTCGAGATAATTAATCGTACTTTCCTAATGCGGACCGCCTCGTTTTATTGATTGCGAAAATCGATAATTACGACAGCGACCATATTTTGATTGGAATTTATAAGCGAGAAGCACTCACACCTATAAAGCGTGCGGGGATAGGTTTTTGTCAATTTCGATATTTTGTTTGCGTTTTAAAAACTTAAACCGGCAACTAAACCATCTAATTCGGCGGTCCAGCTAAACCAGCTGTACCTAAACTTGAGATGACGAATCCGTCTTTTCTTCATCGTGGTTTAGAATTGTCAAACAATCAATCAAAGGGTGGAGCTGTAAATTATCTCGAGTGAGGGCGTGTCTAAGTGGCGGCTGCCGACTGGTGTTATCATGTCACAGTTGATTCATTCGCACGCGAGCTTTGCTCAGATATGGACATGTTCCTTCAATATGATTTTTACAACTATCTTGTGTGTTTATTATTTTTTTTTGGCTTGTGGCAATCACAAATACTGGTGTCTTCTACGAATTAATTTGAATGGTTCAACGTTTTAATTTTGACACCAAAACCATGTTACTGCATGACCAGATATGCTATACACATAGTTTGCAATCCTAAACTTATATTGCTATACGAGTCAAATTTGATAACATATTTTGATGTAGATCATGCCACAAAGCTCTACTCTGGCTCCGCCCATAAATTCCCATAATATTCCACCAGTTCAAAACCTGGGGACTATTTGATTTTCTGCACGACGGAAAATGTCTTACATTGAAAAAAAAAGCAACGCATGTAATATAGTTACCCACTTCAAACAGTTCAGATGCCGCCTCTGGTGTGCACTCATAAGCAAATTGCTTTACTTGACTGACCTCTTGGTCCAGTATTGACTCGATTATGGAGCCTTTATTCAGCGTCAGAGGGGCCTGCTGCCCCTTGTGCGAAAGGAGCCTGCGTCAAATTTGCGCACATTTTGATCATTGAACATTTTAATTAAGAAAAATATTTAATTAAATTTAAAACAAACAAATATTAATATATAAATTTTAAATATTGTTTCTTGTTAGATACAACTTCATACTCAATTTAACAACACAATTTTTTCATTTAAAAAAAAATTAAATTTTCTTATTTTCAAATCAGTTTTAGAACAGTTGCGAACAGACAAACGGACATACATATATACAGCTCCTATACCCTTTAATGTACACAGCTATAAATGTAAATACACCAAAGTTTGTCTTTGCGGGTAAAGCATCGTGTAGAAAATCTATCACAAACAAAGTGATAAACAGAGCGTGAAACTCGTGCTGTTAGACATGCCCTTTGTCAGATGATTGAAACCCACACAGAGATCGGATTAATGGTCCATGAGCGATACTCATTTCTCAATGAATAAATCCATTGAGCGTGCACGTGTTCGCGATAATTTATGACATGTCAATAACCACTATATCGGCTTGTCTTTTTGTCAGATTGGTAAGAGGGTAGTTTGACTGCTTGTTCATATCACCGAATCGAGTTGTCAATTAGCTGGAAACTGAACGACAAAAACGCCCCCTTACACCCGGTTTGGCTGGACCGCCAATGTAGGTTTAAACCAGGTTTAAACTCGGAGGTTTAAACCTGAGATGACGAATCCGGCCACTTCTGGCAGGAGAGTGGAGCGAAAAGGTCGTGCTTGCTTCGATCTGATTAGTTCCTCTGTTATCAGAGCGTTGAGCACAGGTGAGTCGTGTGGCCGCGCCTCCGGGTGCAGCTGCCCCCGTGCTTAACGCCAGTGAGACGGTTTTGGATTAGGCTTATGGATTTAATCCCAGACGCCGTGTTGGTCGCAGTGCAAAGATGTTCGGTAGTGGACATTGCTAACTGGAGTCTCCAGTCTAGCAGGGGCTACCTGACCCTTTGCCTGGAGTTCCGGACTGAAGATGCTGGCATCCAGAGATCGCAAGCCCGGGACACCAACTCCAAGACCACCCGCTGTCCAATGAAGAGTGGGAAGAAGGGACCCACAAAGAAAAAGACGCCTTCAAGAAAGAAAAGGGATGCCGCCAGACGGGCGAAATGGAAGAAACAGAAGGGGGTGACTGTTGATCGGCCAGTCGCCCCTCCCCGTGTGGTTCAGCCGTCTAGAGTCACAGCCGGCAGGCCGGAGTTGTCTGAGAGACGCCCAGACGACCCGGCCAGCATGGAGACAGGTGACATCAGACGAGCTAGCAGGGACTCCGTTGATCTGCCGGAGGTCCCTGCTGTCGTCACTGAAGCAGGCGGAAACAGGGACGCGGATTCCAACAGGGACGTTCCTGGCAACTTCCTGCCGCCAACTTCGCTGTGGAACTGGAATCACCACCTGGTCAGTTCCATCCAGGGGATGAATCGAACACCGACGCCCCTCCGACGCCGGAGTACCTGGAAATGCCGGCTTCTCCACCTACCAGGGAGGCAGAACCACCAGATATAGATCAGCTGATCCAAGATCTTAAAGACCGGATCCTTGTAGAATATAACCAAGGAAAGACACACAGTTTCAACAAGGCAGAGAGAGAGCTAATCAAAAACAGAATTGTCTACACAGGAGACGATGCCTCTGATCCGGCGACAGTTGATGTCACAATCCACGACACTGACACCAGCACACCTCCCTCGGATGCCTCTTCGTCAGCACCACCACCGGCGAAGAGGCATGGGAAGAAAAAGACAAAGAAAAGATGAAGAACTAAAAATTGCTGCTTTTTTCTTCTTTTTTTCTTCATGTTTTTCATAATAAAGCTGAAAATGAGGGGTTAAGGAAAGGGTCACTCGACCCTTTCGAAGATCCCGGGGTTAGCCCCCCAAAACTACCAACCCTACTACCGGCCACTGTGTTTTCATTGTGGACGGAGCCATCCAACGGAATAACGTGTTTACGGCCACTGAGGGCTTAGTTCAGAATAAAATAAGTCCAATATTAACATATAGGAATATTTATCTATTTAATTATGCGCATACACCTCATGAGGGGAGAAAGCCCCTAGCGACAGCTAATTCCCTTTTTATGACATTAGAAATGGTATAGGTATGTGAACTTTATGTCACTTTAATAACAAAAATAGTAGCGCTCCGGGATTGATACATCAATTCTTGGGACCGGGATGTTGATAATATGCATATATATATGGAAAGAGGGTTTTTCTTCAATTTTCGAGTCGATATAGGCCAACCATATGGGGAAGCAAGCACCCAGTAACCCCTAAATACCATTTATGGTACAGCTCTGTGCAGGAGATGTCACTTTACTTAATTATACTAGAGCTCCGGGGTGGAGACACGCATTCGTGGGGAAAAGATGGTGATATGTGAAAATATGGGGTTTTTTAAACCCAATTTTAAGTCAATTAGTACACCATATGAGAGGAGCAAGCCCACAGGGACCCCTACTTCCCTTTCTATGACCATATAAATTGTACATATCTGTGCAGGAGATATCCCTTTACTGGAATTTACTAGAACTGCGGGGTGGAAACACATTCATGGGGCAGGGATGCTGATATGCATTTGGAAATATGTTTTTTATTCAAATTTCGAGTCTATATATAGGCCCACCATATGCGGGAAGCAGTTCACCAATAACTCCTAATTCCCTTTTTATGACCATGGGAATGCTATATAGCTGTGCAGGAGATGTCCCCTTACTAAAATTTACGAGAACTACGGTGTGGAGACACATATTCGTGGGGCAGAGATGCTGATAACATGAAAATAGGCGGGGGTGTTTGTTTTTTTAGTAAGTAAACCATATGAGGGAAGCAAGACCCACAGGGACCCCTAATTCCCTTTTTTGTGACCGTGGATATGTATATATCTGTGCAGGAGATGTCCCGCGTTAATCAAATATACTAGAGATCCGGGATGGAGACACACATTCATGGGACATGGATGCTGTGACATGAAAATATGTGCATCTTTTTGGGCCAATTTCAAGTAAATAAGTACTTGTATATCATATATGAGTGTAGCAAGCCACTGGCGATACCCAATTTGTATGACACAAGCGCCAAAACATGCGCCATTAGTCGCACAAAACGTCGCTTGTGTCGCTAATGGCGCACTTTTTGACGCTTTCGGCGCACGCCGATAGCGACAAAAAGTGCGCCATTACGGCGCACATTTTGTCGCTTGTGGCGCTTTCGGCGCGCCGAAACATGCGCTAATATCGCAGTTTTTTGTCGCTTTCGGCGCGCCGAAACATGCGCTAATATCGCACATTTTGTCGCTTTCGGCGCGTTACTAATGGCGCACTTTTTGTCGCTTTCGGTGCGCACCGGAAGCGCCATTAGGAAGTGGCCCTAATAGTATTCCATACCAGGGGCCTGTTTCATGAAGCAATGTCATAAGATTATCTTAAGATGGACTTAATCTAAGATCTAAGGTGCATCTTATGATGTAACTTTTCCGTTTCAAGAACGCGTTTCACAAAACAAGATTAAGTCCTACTTAAGTAGTAATTTAAGTTCGCGCGCTTTTAGACTGGCTCTCGACAATTTATTACAGCTATGCACAGAAAATGTTGGTTCTGTGTATGTCATATGCCTAGGTACAGTGTCTGGTGACAGATACTAGGGCGTGTCTAAGAATAATTATGATATTTTAATGCAAGGGCGATAATCAGTATAATGACTGGTACATACTTAACTGCACGAGCGCGCTTTTTAACTGTGTTTTCGCGTCAGACCCCATCCACACATAGCTGCATGCTTCCAATGCCTATTTTATTCAAACGTAACGAGCTCAAATATATTATTTAAGTTATTAAAGGGACTTATACATCGTAACTCAGAATGTGAACCTTCACCCATATAACATGCCACAACGGCGACGCGAGACATATGTTCGCTCCTTTCAATGCTGATATTAGGTTCTAATGCATTATACGTCTTTGAAGCATCTATAATACCAGGAAACGGAATATGTCGCCACGACGGCATACACATACAATACACCACAATGGAAGCACTGAGCTAAACGATCTTTATTGATTGCCAACATTCATGGAATACTAACACGAAAGGCTCTTTATTTATATTGCTATATATAATGTGAATAGGACTTCATATCGTGCTCCAAATAGACTTATTTCCAATCTGAGACATACTTGTAGAAGCCATATATAAATGATGTTAATGCCATTTGCTCTGGTTCTGTTGACAAATGTGCTAAACGTCTGAATTAACAAACTGCGTATGAACTTCGAAAGTACGTTACGTTGAACGACATTCTGCATGTATGTTTTAATAAAAACCAAATCAACTACTTCTAATAAAGAGCGTTTATAATTAACAACACGTGAACAGACGGCCGGTTCACAGGGCCCTGTGGAAATTACTAAAATAACAATATAGGCTATACCACTGGTATAGTCTATATTGGTATTTTAGTAATTCCCCCAGGGGTCTGTGGGCCGGTTCACAGTGATATTATATGTTCTTTCGCGGATCCCGATGTGCCCGCGCGGTCCGTATACTATATACATGCTATATATCTTTTTATTTCATAGTTAATAGATTACGATAATATACATAATAATAATAAAATAACATATATTATGTATTATTATCTTGCCAATATATATACGGGGTACATTTACAATACATTTTACAATCAAATTATAACATAATAATATAGAAAGGCAATTTAAGTAAATAATAATAATAATAATAATAATAATAATAATAATAGCTGACATAAGCATTTATTTAAAAAAATGAGTATAAATCATTCACTATTATCCTCGATGTGAAAATGTTGGGACTAATTGTCTCAACATGATTATTGTCTACAGTGCGATTGGGTGATTTGAATCGCAAATGATGTTCAACTCTATGTAAATATATTCTTGTTGTAACAGCAATTAGACATGTATATATAGTCCAGTCTTGGCAGTTTACAGTTAGTAGCGGACACCCCGCCAATCTTGCAATCACTGGTCACGTCACTGCTATAGCTTACCAGTTGGTTATTAATGACTACCATTTCTGAAACACCCATCCGTGCTAGCAAGGTGTTATTCAGTTAAATGTGTTTATAACAATATATACATGAACTAAATCCCATCCACATTTCGGACCAACTGCGGATCACAACGTATGTCTTAACTTTAAGATGATCTTATGACACCTCACACCAGTCTTAAAGTTAAGACCAAAGTTAAGACCATCTTAGGTTAAGACTTTGTTCGCGAAACGCACTTATGACTGAAGTTTGAACTTATGACAATCTTAAGTCCCAACTATGTCATATGTTGCCGTCATGAAACAGGGCCCAGGGCATGGGAGAGTTTCGCTCTTCCATGTTTTGGATTGAGATCATGCGTGCGTGTAATTTGTCTCCGCTGTCAACTAGTTACTCTTTGTTCTCAATAACAAAAAACAACCGTGGTTCAACCTCTTGTTTTGGTGAGAGATTTTGTTTTAGAGCTGCATAAATTTACGTCGTGACAATCACGCGAGTCAACAATGCATACGTCAAACCATTTTCTTCGTGTCACGTACGTACACTGTTTTAGCTATCGCCAAAAACATTATATATCAACGGTACATTCACTTAAAATAAAATATTCATTTTTGCGCTTCGTGCGTGACTTGTTTGTACCTTACTTGTTTTACGCGGGATTTGAAATGCAACACAGTGGGTCCAGTGTACATATAAACAGACCCGTGCATCTATAACACACACACATGAGGCCGAACAGCTAGTATCAATGGCTACCCATCTTGCACAATGACGTAACCTCTACATCACATCATCCATCACAATGCATACAAAAAGGAAGATACTTCAAAATTGTTGCAATTCGAATAAATTAGATGGGGTTATTGCGTTCGCCTGTCTAAGAATAGTATCTAATTTATTATAAATTATCCCATAATATCCTGTAGCATATAACAATCAGGTTCTTCGCTATCGTTCTTTCCGTCCAACTCTGGCAAGGATTACACGTCCCCAGCTAAATATGAAGGTAATGATTTAAAGTGGGAAATAATCTTTAAATGTACCCATGGTACTCGCTGTGGGTAAGATGACAAACATGCATGTATTTAAAACATCACTATTAAGAAGAACATGGAAAAAATAGCTAAATTTTGTTCTTATATTCATTACTGATAGCTCTACAATAACGAACATTCGTGTGTTGAAGAAATTATTATGTAAACAAAACTGTTACAGTGATTAGTCAGCAAACATCGCTAATCGTGTAGTAAGTTCAAATATTTATGATTTTCAGAATATTTTTTAATGTTTTGACCTTTTCCAATGATTAGTACCGTCAAGTTCTGATTAAACTTTGGCATATTATTTTAATAATTGGACTGTTCTCGGTAATTCTGTAACAGTAATGTTTACATAACAATGATTTTTACATGCGAAATTTCTTTATTGTGAGTTATCTATAAATGAAAATAAGATAGAAGTCAATATATTTTTTCATGTACTTGTTGATAGTTGTTTTACAGAATTTTCTTTTATTTCGCATGAACCCATTTCGAAGATATTGAGTCCCTTTAAAGATGCATAGTCCGATTAAGCGCCCCCTCAATTACTATTTATTTGGAATCGGGGGTAAAACATATTTGATTCGAGTCGAGGAACCCACCTATTAAAGATCAGAGTTATTAGATATCGATTTTTGAAATCTATGATTTTCACCATCGAGACTTATTAGTGGCCCAGTAAAAAGTCGACGAACTGACGGTCTCGGACCAAATTGCGGATGAAGATGGATAGCTCTAAAATCAAGAGGTAATGCAAAATTTCGCCGAACAACATGTTGATAAATAACACGTTTCGGGCAATTTTATACTATAGTTGACAGTGGTTAGCATTATTTTTGGGCAATTCTAAAAATGTTGTTGTTTATGGAATCTGATTATACGGGGACCATCGAATCGGATTGAGTACCTTTAAAACATAGTATTTACTCGCGTTTAACGTTTCTTTTATAAACCAGATATATACATTTGAGGCTTAATTCTAATAATGTCGCTTTAATCTTGAGATAGCTAATTTAATCCATTATATTTATATAAGTATGATTGGTGAGTAGTTATCCCATAGGAAATGTTCAGATCATGAGGTCGTTTGTTGAACTTATTATCTAAACATTTCCCTCAATAAATAGGGCTCCATCTGCACTTGTATTTATCTGTCGTCTGCTTTTATCATATTAACATCCCTCCAAATAAATAATAGACTGTTCCAATGTATACTTTTATAACTGAATGGGAGAATCCATTTAGTATAGAAAGGGTTAACTCGATTGTAAAAGAATCACGATAGGGCGTTTGGTCAAACGTCTAATGAATATAAATGTGTCTAAATTATGCAATTCAGGGCCCAGTTTCGTGAAGCAAGGACTTAAGATGGTCTTAAGATGGACTTAATCTAAGATGTATGGTGGATCTTATGATGTTACTGTTCCGTTTCACGAACGCGTTTCATAAAACAATTTTAAGTCCATCTTAAGTAGAAAGTTAAGTCCCGTGCTTTTAGACTGGCTCTCGACAATTTGTTACAGCTATGTGCAGAAAATATTGGTTATGTGTATGCTATATGGCTAGGTATTGTCTGGTGATAGATAATAGGGCGTGTCTAGGCATAATTATGAAAGGGCGATAATCAGAATAGTGACTGGTGCTTACTGCATGGGCGCGCCTTTTAACTATGTTTTGGCGTCATATTCCATGCATACACAGCTGTATGCTTCAAATACCTATTATATTCAAATAGAACGAGCCCCAATATATTATTTAAGTTATCAAAGGGACTTATAAATCATAACTCTGGGTGAGCCTTCACCTATAGCGCATGCCACTGAGGCCATTGCATATGTTCGCTCCTTTCGGGTTGGTGATATTATATAGGTTCTAATACATTATACGTCTTTGAAGCATCTATAATACTAGGAAACAGAGACGTGGCGACAGGGGGGGGGGGGGTTGGGGGGGGGGGGGGGGGGGGTTCTGACCCCCAACTTTGGACAATATTTTCAAAAGTTGGAAATTTCATACCTGCCAAAACATTAGTTGGAAATTTCACACCAACAATAGGTTAAAAATGTTCTTGTAATTTGATTTTCAAGCAATTTATGGGGGGGGGGGATTAATTGTTTTTGGACCAATATTTGCATATTTTACCATTTTTTGTCAAAATTTTAGACTGAAATGGTTATCAGTTGAAAATTTTCCAACCTTAGGGGGGGTGGGGGGGGGGGTGACAGGTTGGAAATTTCCAACATTTGGAAGGCTTGTGCCCTGATCCCTTTCCATGACCAGTCAAAACTGCTAGTTAGTTTAAGAAAACAATATTGTCATACATTTGGTCAACATTGTCATTGGAAATGTCATCTGTTGGAATTTTTGCAACCTAAGTCAGGTTTGAAATTTCCAACTCTAGGAAGGCTTGAGTCTAGTCTGGATGCTAGGATTTTGCGATTTTCTTGTTCAGATTTCCAAATTTTCGCACCATGGTCGGTCCGGTGTGTAATTCTCCCTCCCCGTGGCCAATAAAAAACTGCTAATTAATTTAACAAAACAATATTTTGCTACATTTGGTCAAACTTGTGGACTGAAATGGTCATCAGTTGGAGAATTTTCCAACCTGAGGGGGAGTATGAGTTTGAAATTTCCAACACTAAGAAAGCTTCAGTTGAGGCCAGTTCAGATGCCAGTCGCGATTTTCTTGTATAGTTTAAAAAATGTTCTCACACCGGGCCGAAAAACCATGGTCGGCCCGATGTGTCCTGGTCTCTTGCCCGTAGCCGTGTGCATTTATTTGTCTGGAGTTAGACCACTAGATGTTAGGATTTATGCAATTTTCAGGTTAAAATATCTGAATATTCTCATACCGGGAATATAGAACCATGGTTTATGAATATATAGAATATTAGGCCCGAGCACTGAGGTGAAAGGGGGGGGGGGGTGCAAATGGAATTATGCAAAACTTGTGTTTGGTCTGATTCTGATTCAAGGGGGCAGTTGGAATTTCCCAAGGTGGACCCCCCCCCCCCCCCAACGGAGACCCTCTAGCCACGCTACACCATGTCGGAACCACTGAGCGAAAAGCTCTTTAATAATGCCAACAGTCGTGGAATACTGATACAAAACACTCTTTATGTATATTACTGTAATCTGAATTGTACTTCATATCATGCTCCAAATAGACTTATTTCCAATCTGGGACATAATTGTAGAAGTACGGAAGCGTATTCGGGACATGGTAGCAAAAACAATAAAGTCTTTATCTCAAAATTTTGACTTTATAAACTCAAAATTTTGACTTTTTATCTCGAAATATTGACTTTCAAATTCAAAATTTTGACTTTTTATCTCGAAATTTCGACTTTATAAGTAAAAATTTTGACTTTTTATCTCAAAATTTTTACTTTCAAACTCAAAATATTTTATAAAGTCAAAATTTTGAGATAAAAAGTCAAAATTTTGACTTTATTTTTTGTTTTACCTGTCCCGAATACGCTTCCGTATAGAAGCCATATAAATTATGTTAATGCCATCTGCTCTGCTTCTGTTGACAAATATGCTAAACGCCTGTTATAATTAATAAACTACGTGTGAACTTCGAAACTACGCACAGGGCTACGTTGAACGACACTTTTGCAAAGATGTTTTAATAAAACCAAAGCGACGACTTTTAGTAAATAGCGTTTATAACTAACACGTGAATAGATGGTTCATAGTGAAATATGTTCTATATATATGATATATGCGATATCTTTGTTATTTGATAGTTAATAAAAATGTGATGCAGATGTAATATATGTTATACATTGGATCTGAGATTCACGTCGGTGATTCATGAAAAAATACCCGGGCTTATTATGTGTTATTATCCTGTCGATATATATACTGGGTACATATACGTTATTATTACCAAAATATGGTACAGCATCGGCACATTTAATTAACATATATATCTTTACCCCCCCCCCTCCCCTGCTAGGAGAGTATTATTTACAGAATACATTTTATAATCAAATTATTATTTATAATAATTTAGAAAGGAAAGCATATAATAATACTAGCCGACATCAGAATTTATCAAAAGAATGAGTCGAAGTCATTCACTATTATCCTTGATGTGAAAATGTTCGGACCAATTGTCACAACATGATTACTGCCTACAGTACGATTGTGTGATTTGAATCGCAAATAATGTCCAAGGCTATGAAAATATTTTCTTTTTGTTACAGCAATTAGAAATGTATAGTCCGGTCTTGGCGGTTTACAGTTAGTATATATAATGAATGGACACCAGTCACACTCCGCCAATCGCGCAACCACTGGCCACGTCCCTGCTATAGCGTGCCAGTTGGTTATTAATTATATACTACCATTTCCGAAATATTTATCTTATAAGACACCTCACACCAGACTTAAAGTTAAGACCATATTAAGTTAGGACCGTGTTCGAGAAACGCACTTATGACTGAAGTTTGAACTTATGACCATCTTAAGTCCCAACTATGTCATAAGTTGCTTTCATAAAACTGGGCCCAGTATATTATTAGTCTACGATTTTTTTCAGAATCAACGATTGTGTTTTCCAAATTTATGTTTTCCAAAATCACTCTAACATTATCGGTCACCATACAATCTTCGTAATGGTTAGAGCACAAGAATTGTTCTTTACCAGAATCAATCGAGTCGAAGACGATATTTATTCTGGTAAAGAACTATTCGCGTGCTTTAGCTGACCGACTTAGAGCACAATTGATCCCACATAATGCAATCAACTGGAAAGGTGCCGTGCGCTGGACACAATAACTGGTTAGTCACGCCCAACAACGTGATTAACATGAACTGATCGCCGTTGAATGTAAATAGATATATATATATTTTCACTCTTATCCAATTTACCCCCCCCCCTCCCCTCGTTATATGTTATACATTGGATCTGAGATTTCTCGTTTGTCTGTCACTTGATAAAGTCTATGTTAGACGAAAGCTCGTGAGAAAAAAATATACAATAGGTCTTAAAGGTGTTACCATTTATTTCAACCCAACTATCAATCAGACCTATACGGCTACACTACTTTATATATATATATATATATATATCCGAATCAACGCGGACTGGTCCCACTTTGAAGCGCCCGTGCGATTTGTCTGCATGTTATGAGTTGCGTGTGCCCAACACTAGGGACAAGAAAACCATAGTCAGAAATGGTAACGCCACCAAGATCATATTATTAGCCATAAATATAAATTATAATATAAAATATATTGGTTACATGAATGCACCGCCTCAGAATTCCGTTAAAACAACTAGTCCTTCAAATTATTAAAAAAAACTACGGCTTATTACTGCAGGTTTTTCATTCACTAAACCAGAAAGCTTCTAAATGCGGATAAAAAATTGGGTTCCCGCCATAAAATCTTCAAGTGTGCATGGCCCAACCATTGTTCATACCTAAACATCGAACGCAATTAACGCGGTCATAATAGTTACATACTGCAACTATAAGACATCCATCGAATACACACCCCACGAAAACCCGAAATGTGTTGTCCTGCGAGATATCCCATCGATATAGCTTCGCCTTTCTACAATATCCTAAAACAATAAAGCTTCTCAAATCATCGGCATAGTCTATAGAACTTTCACGAACTTGGACATTCCAAGTACAGCTTTTACCGGACCCGGGGTCGCAGTACAACTTTAACGCGTCCCAAAATAACCGGAAAAACCAATTATCTATTTATAAAATCCCCATAGGTCCACATAATTCTAAAATTTGCCTAACAGTATACACCGGTGGCGTTAATAATCATTGAACTATTCCTTCGCCGGCCTTGGGAATTGGTGTGCTTTACCAAAAATCAGGGAACGATTGCAACAATGGGATTGTGCTCTAAGTCCTATTGATGTTGCCATTCGATTGCTATATTTTTGTTGGACCGAACCATCAGATACCGTATACTCCATATACCGCCCCATACTCCATATACCGCTACTTTCTTCGAAATCAAGTAAAAACTAAGATTATCGCGATTTCAAGCCATCGCTTGGCGGCCTTCTTTGAGACAATCATCCTAAAGACATATATTATTGTGCTAGTGCTATACTTTTCCGGTTATTTCCCAGTAAACCGTCTCATTTCGGAAATGACGGCAAATGTGTACTTGAACCCGAATTTCTCAAATTCCTCAAGGCTGCCGGTGGGTCAGCCGGTGGATTATTAAAACTGATACCCTA
The DNA here is from genome assembly GCA_032622095.1 of Siphonodentalium dalli. Taxonomy (NCBI): domain Eukaryota; kingdom Metazoa; phylum Mollusca; class Scaphopoda; order Gadilida; family Siphonodentaliidae; genus Siphonodentalium; species Siphonodentalium dalli. The sequence continues at coordinate 279,783,894 of CP136063.1, forward strand.
TACATCACCGGAATCCACAAAGAAAAAACTGTATACGCGAAAACACGCATTTGCATAAAATACTGGTTTGACTGCCGGACTAAAAGGAAATACTTGGCTTGGACGTCGTCAATCTATCAAATAATATGTTTCAATATTGCTCGGAATGTTTCACATGTCTGTATCTGTGAAAAAATACCACACGGTGTGAAGAATGAAATTCATTAGTTAAACGTGTTCACAGCCAATATTTGACTATGAGAAACCGGGCTATATGTTTTATAGTAATACGAAGATTCAGTCAGATTTAGTCGTACTTAATATACCATTTCCTTTGTCGACTTATTTGTTGAAATTCAGAACAGATAATCGGAGACTTCAGATGGAAAACAGTATGTGTAAAAACCTGAAATGCAATTTATGCGGAGAAAAATTCTGTGCTGAATATCATTTTATATTCTGTGCACTGAACTAAAAAACCTTCGCAAAAATTATATCCCAAAGACTATTGGGGAAATCCTAACCTAAATAAGTCACTTATTCTCATCATCTCACGAAAGCATGACCCAATTGAAAAGAGTGAATATTTACATAAAGTTAGCTATGAAAAAATTGCAAGCAAATTAGAATTAATTAGTATGCAGTTTATTTTAACTGAAGTCAAATGTATCTCGTTTCAAACATGTATATGTTGAATCTGTTAATTACATATTATCACTTGTGTTGTGTGCTCTCATCACCATCATAATCATATCTAGGAAATTATTAAGAAATGACTTGAAGATCTTTTTACTTTAAACATATTTTATTGTAAATTCATTACAACGGGATTGGGGTACAAGTTTTAACAACTTACAATGTCCCCGCTCCCAGATACAATCTATATATGAATTTAACAAAGATGACAAAGAAAATATACATGATGAGGTTGCAAATATGGTCAACAAAAAAGAAGATAACTTGTGTAAAGAGTGTGTGATAGTCCGGTTCAGAGTGTGTGATAGTCCGGTTCAGAGTGTGTGATAGTCCGGTTCAGAGTGTGTGATAGTCCGGTTCAGAGTGTGTGATAGTCCGGTTCAGAGTGTGTGATAGTCCGGTTCAGAGTGTGTGATAGTCCGGTTCAGAGTGTGTGATAGTCCGGTTCAGAGTGTGTGATAGTCCGGTTCAGAGTGTGTGATAGTCCGGTTCAGAGTGTGTGATAGTCCGGTTCAGAGTGTGTGATAGTCCGATTCAGAGTGTGTGATAGTCCGGTTCAGAGTGTGTGATAGTCCGGTTCTGTGTTTGTATCATACGAGCGTTCTGCCGGTCCTCTCTCTCTCTCCATGGAAATCAAAACTGAGTAATAATGGCCTTTGTTTATTTAGGGTATTTAGGGTATTTAGGGTATTTATGTGCTATATTTTTGCATTTGTTGCATTTGTTTCGTCCGTACCTTTTATGTAGTCAGTGGTGGCAATTATTTATTCAATATTGTCCGATTCAAAACGCTTTGTTGCAGCTATATATGCCTGAACAATGCGGAACATTTTTTCATTTCTTGATGAAGTTTCACTTGAAGATCGATTGGGGCTATTGGATTTTGACCGATAGAGTAAATAAACAAAGTGTTTAAATCCCGAATCACCCGAACTTTGTTTAATTGCTCTGTTGGTCAAAACCAATGACCCCAATCGATCATCAAGTCATTCCTTATAATCATATACCAGTACATTTTTAAAGAACAGTAATAACATGAACAACTTCAAAACAACCAAAACAATTGGAATTACCACACGGTGTGGTTCAAAACCCAACAACCCAACGCAGTCTCACAATAACAACACGCAGCGAGCGCGTGCACGTGATCGGCTGACGTAGTGGAGGCTGCAGTTATTGGTTGATGAACCTTGGTGAAACGTTCGTATAAACCGTATAGCGATTTGTACTGATCCTTACATTCGTATAGACCGTATGGCGATTTGTACTGATTCTTACTGGCGCTAATTATATGAATGTAGAGGGTGTCTGATTATGTCGCAATGAATTCTACCCTTATCAATATTGTTAATTTGTAGTTAGTCGCATGTATGACGTTCACCCCAGATTGTCAAACTGCTGTTTGAACTCCTTTAAGGTGTTCTCTTTAACCACACGGACAGGCAAAGCATTCCATGAGGATAACACTCTCTGTGAGAAAAAGTTTTTCCGAATGTCATTGGAAGCACTTCGTTTCTGGAATTTAGCTGAATACTAGTAGCCACATGGTGTACTCAGTATAGAGGCACATTCGAAAAATTGCTCTAAAGGTATTGATGCTTCATTCAGTCCATTAACTAACTTATCGACTTCAATCATAGCTCATCTATATCACCGGTGCTTAAGTGACGTCACATTCGCTTTACACAGTCTTGTTTTGTAGGGTAAATCACAGAACTTTGAAGTTTATTTCGTGGCACACATTTGTGCACTCTCAATTGCCCTGGGGTGCTTCAGTTGGTTTAAACGGCTAACTGCTTTCTCGTATTCTGATACCGGTTTAATAAGTGTCCGCATGAGGGCCGGTATCAGTGGAAGACACATTGGCGATGTAAAGAATGATGTTAGCTTTGAAGACTTGTTTCATTAACCGGTTTATCGAAGTTTGTTGTCTATATATATTCCATGTTCGTGTTCTGAAGTTTGTTGTCTAGATATATATATATTCCATGGTCGTGTTCGTGTTCTGAAGTTTGTTGTCTATATATATATACTAGAAGGTGACCCGACTTCGTCCGGGCTATTCAAAAACCAAATTTCAAGTCGATTGCTCCACCCGTTTCCTAGATCTGGTCTGCGCATGCGCGAAGCTGGTGTCGCACGTGCTCGGCGACCCGATAAAATTCGTATCCGGGGCAAGATACATTCACATACCAAATTTCAAGTCGATAGCTACACCCGTTTCCGAGATATATAGCCCAATGTCATTTGCGGATACCTCGGCCGGTGATGAGTTAACGCGACACAGTCAAATGCATCGGCAGGGTGAGAGTTAACGTAATCTAACTTTATGACCTCTGACGACGTCATAGAATTTACGCATTGATTTTATCCTGATAAAAGCATCGTACCACTTGTACCTAATAATTGAGGCAGATAACTAAAACGGATACATACATATTATATATCGTTGGAAAGATGAAGCCACACAGATTCTAACCGTGCAAATTATATGACTGGCAATTTATTATTCGCGCTATATCGTATCGATTTGTGAGCACCGAACTGAAATATATTAGCGCAAAACGGCGTAAAAACAGATTTGACCTCCGCACGTGAAAAGTTGACCTCGCACGGACAAATAAATATGCCTATGTTCGTCTCCGGCCGAAAATACCCTAAAATACCAAATTTCATCGAAATTGGCTTAGTCGTTTTCGAGTCCATCGATTTCAAACACACACACAGATCTTTCAAAATATATAATAGACTAGAAGGTGACCCGACTTCGTCCGGGCTATTAAAAAACCAAATTTCAAGTCGATTGCTCCACCCGTTTCCTTGATCTGGTCTGCGCATGCGCGAAGCTGGTGTCGCACGTGCTCGGCGACCCGATAAAATTCGTATCCGGGGCAAGATACATTCACATACCAAATTTCAAGTCGATAGCTACACCCGTTTACGAGATATATAGTCCAATGTCATTTGCGGATACCTCGGCCGGTGATGAGTTAACGCGACATCGGCCTCTTAAGAGTTAACGCGAACACGTCACGATATGTTGATGGCGTAATATATTTTTTTTACGCAATGATTTTCGATGAGCGAAGCATGAACTTGTGTTCTTCCCGATAATTAAGGTAGAAACTTTAAACGTACACAGGCGTGTCATACATCATTGGAAAGGTGACACGCCACAGATTCTAACCGTGCAAATTATATGACTGGCAATTTATTATTCGCGCTATATCGAATCGATTTGTGAGCACCGAACTGAAATATATTAGCGCAAAACGGCGTAAAAACAGATTTGACCTCGGCACGTGAAAAGTTGACCTCGGATCTGAAAATCAATATGCCTATGTTCGTCTCCGGCCGAAAATACATCCAAATACCAAGTTTCATCGAAATTGGCTTAGTCGTTTTGGAGTCCATCGATTTCAAACACACACACACACACACACACACACACACACACACACATACACACACAGATCTTTCAAAATATATAATAGATTCCATGGTCGTATTCGTGTTCTGAAGTTTGTTGTCTATATATATATATATATTCCGTGTTCGTGTTCTGAAGTTTGTTGTCTATATATATATATTCCATGGTCGTGTTCGTGTTCTGAAGTTTGTTGTCTATATATATATATTCCGTGTTCGTGTTCTGAAGTTTGTTGTCTATATATATATATATATTCCATGGTCGTGTTCGTGTTCGGAAGTTTGTTGTCTATATATATATATATATATATTCCATGGTCGTGTTCGTGTTCTGAAGTTTGTTGTCTATATATATATATATATATATTCCATGGTCGTGTTCGTGTTCTGAAGTTTGTTGTCTATATATATATATATTCCATGGTCGTGTTCTGAAGTTTGTTGTCTATATATATATATATATATTCCATGGTCGTGTTCGTGTTCGGAAGTTTGTTGTCTATATATATATATATATATATTCCATGGTCGTGTTCGTGTTCGGAAGTTTGTTGTCTATATATATATACTAGAAGGTGACCCGACTTCGTCCGGGCTTTGACCTTGAATTGTCTATTTTGAAGGCCAAGGTCAAGTGGGGTCACGATTTGACCCGTTCAAAACACAGTGCCCGAACAAAAGTACCCGACAAAAGTACCCGTCGAAATCCATCCGGTTTTACCCGATTTGACCTTGAATTGACCATTTTGAAGGCCAAGGTCAGGTGGGGTCAAACACCAACACCCCAAAAATGGTGGAAATCGGCCCAGCGGATACCGGGAAATCGGCCCAGCGGATACCGAGATACCCTATGCATCAAATTTCGTCCGTAAAAATCCGCCAGTTTAACCCGATTTGATTTCCACTGAAGTATATAAACGCGCCTCATATACACACGCTCATTAATTATCAAGTTTCAACGTAAAGATAAATTACCATCGGTGCCCGAGATATCGCCAAGACGTCTGAAACAGTCAAATGCATCGGCCGGAGAAGAGTTAACGTAATCTAACTTTATGACCTCTAACGACGTCATAGAAGTTACGCATTGTTTTTACCCTGATAGAAGATCGTACCACTTCTTCTTAATAATTGAGGCAGATAACTAAAACGGATACATACATATTATATATCGTTGGAAAGAGGAAACACGAAAGATTCTCATAGTGTCATTATTATGACTGGCATGTTATTATTCGCGCTGTTTCAAATCGATTTGTAAGCACCGAACTGAAATATATTAGCGCAAAACGGCGTAAAAACAGATTTGACCTCGGCACGTGAAAAGTTGACATCGCACGGACAAATTAATAGGCCTATGTTAGTCCTGACCCGAAAATACCCCCACATACCAAGTTTCATCGAAATCGGCTGGGCCATTTTCGAGTCCATCGATTACACACAAACACACAAACACACAAACAAACAAACAAACAGATCTTCCAAAATATATAATAGACTAGCCGATGAGCCCGACGTTGTCCGGGCTATTCAAAAACCAAATTTCAAGTCGATAGCTATTCAAAAACGTAATTTCAAGTCGATAGCTCCACCCGTTTCCGAGATCTGGTCTGCGCATGCGCGAAACTGGCGTCGCACGGGCTCGGCGACCCGATAAATTTCGTATCCGGGGCAAGATACATTCACATAGCAAATTTCAAGTCGATAGCTCCACCCGTTTCCGAGATCTCCTCTGCGCATGCGCGAAGCTGGCGTCGCGCGGGCTCGGCGACCCGATAAAATTCGCATCCGGGGCAAGATACATTCACATAGCAAATTTAAAGTCGATAGCTCCACCCGTTTCCGAGATCTCGTCTGCGCATGCGCTGCACGGGCGCCACACGGGCTCGCCAATACGACAACGTTCACCGCCTGGTCAAACTACACACACGTACCAAGTTTCGTCCCGATCGGTCGAGAATCGTAGATTTGTATCAATGACAGACAGACAGACAGACAGACAGACAGACAGACAAACAAACATACAGACAGAGGTCTTCAAAAATATATATGAGACTAGCCGATGAGCCCGACGTTGTCCGGGCTATTCAAAAACCAAATTTCAAGTCGATAGCTCCACCCGTTTCCGAGATCTGGTCTGCGCATGCGCGAAGCTGGCGTCGCACGGGCTCGGCGACCCGATAAAATTCGCATCCGGGGCAAGATACATTCACATACCAAATATCAAGTCGATAGCTCAACCAGTTTCCGAGATCTCGTCTGCGCATGCGCGAAGCGGGCGCCGCACGGGCTCGCCAATACGACAACGTTCACCGCCTGGTCAAACTACACACACGTACCAAGTTTCGTCCCGATCGGTCGAGAATCGTAGATTTGTATTAATGACAGACAGACAGACAGACAGACAGACAAACAAACAGAGGTCTTCAAAATATATATGAGATTCCATGGTCGTGTTCTGAAGTTTGTTGTCTATATATATATATTCCATGGTCGTGTTCGTGTTCTGAAGTTTGTTGTCTGTTATTTTGCTGGATGTTGTACCCAAAGTGAACTCCAATCTTCTTTGAACTAAAATTCTGTTATTTAGAGACCCTGCTCTACTTGATTGCGACACTGAAAATTGTTGTACAATCATTCATCCGAGAGACAAAACTAGGTTCTATTGACTAACTCTTGCAAACATATATACAAGCCAGCAAATGACTCAAACAAACACGACTTTCAACCAATACATGTATAAACTCAAGACTGACCCGGTGAGGGGAATGACCGGTGATACGTACATGTATATATGTTCAACTTGCTTTTGGCAGTCATGCATGTTGCAATGCCATTATTCTTGATTTATTTTTCAGTGTAATAACAAACGGGAAAGGAGGTTCTCATAAGTGAGTCAGCACTTGTCCTCCAATCCCATTGTCTGTATAAAAATCTCTATGTGTTATTTCCTATGTATTATTGATTTTAGACAAATAAATATGTTTAAACTAACTAAAATGCATTTGCCAGTCGTTTGACCACTTACTTACACTGTCGTTTGATTGTTGTAATTCGATCTGGAACTCCATAAATGTTCGTGTCATCTGCGAATATTTTGCAACTACATTGTAAATTATTAGGGAGGTCGTTAACCCTTTAACGATAGAGTTCACGACGGGAGCTGCGCTGGTGTAGCATTGAAGATCATATGCCAGTGCTTGCTTTGTATATATATGCGAGTCTCCAACTGGAAGAACACAGACCATAACGAAGTTGAAATTATTCTTATAGTTTGTTGTTCAAACCTGTACTTAGTATGCATTATGTTTGTTTTAGGCCAAAAGTAGAATATCTTCAGAGCATGCAGTTCAGGATGCGCGCTGCCGATTGCCAATGTAGCAAGTTACTACAAAAACATTTCCGACTTGCAACAAAAATTGGCACCTACCTTTTTGGCTTTTGGCAATTGATGCCCATCGGGAATATAATAAAGTGCTAATTGTGTCCTAATTGAAAGCGTATAATGGATTCACGGCTTATGTCACATCGACTGATTGTATCGCTGGAGTTAATGGGTTTCGAATTTCTAGTCGATTATAACACAGTAGGCTATTGACTCCAGTTTAACAAGCATTCGTCAAACAAAGGGTTTCCTGAAGTCAAATTTGATAGGAAACTCTGTTCTGATAGTTGGTGAGATAAATTATCATAAATATGTGCACTTTATAACTCAGCTTTCACAATCAGCAAATATGAATCGTAAGCGTTTTTTTGTTGTTGTGTGGAAATACTCAATTAAAAAGTGGCACTAAAATATATGAGTCGGAAAGAAGTGGCAAAAAAAATAAATGAAAAGTTAAAAATTATGCAATATGCAACATTGCTGCTACTGGGAATTTTCGGCCAGTGCAAACCAGTGATTAGAAACGTCCATTGTTAATGAGCTTAAGCCATCAATCAGGTTGTCCAGTATGCAAGGACAAGTATGGTAATACACTTTGTCCAGCTTTTCGTGGTTTTTACAAAGTTGTGTTTGAATGATTTAAAGACCCCGAACAACAGTTAATATGGCATTGAACAAAAATACTTAAGGGCTTAAGCTCATAAACCAATCCAAAGAGCCCCTTAACCCTTTACCCAACAAACCGGCCAAATAAAGCTTCAACAGCCTAAAATATCTTAGGTCTGTCTCAATAGAACCATACAAATATGGATATCATTGGAACCGGCTCCTTGACCACATTGTGATAGTTACAGTTATGCCCTGTGCCAATGCATTCTCTTATATATGCGAGTCGACCATAGGTCGCCTCGCATATATAAGAGAATGCATTGGCCTAAAAAAAAACTTTTTTTAACACTTTTTACCATTTTTTCTTACATTCTTTAACAATTTTATAATTTTTAATGTGTTAAGCCAATGCATTCTCTTATATATGCGAGGCGACCTATGGTCGACTCGCATATATAAGAGAATGCATTGGCACAGGGCCCTTCTGTTGGGTAAATGGTTAAAGGAGGAGTATGTCTTTGTAAACATGCATTATATAGTTACCGGCGGGGTGTAAAATATTAGATCTGAATCGAAGACTCCTGTCCGGAAATGCTTCTATCGATTAATATTAATTTTATTTCGAATATTTTCTGGTCTAAAAAGGTGTGGCTGTTTAGCTAACGAACAATATTGGTTACTGTTAACAGAGACCAGAAAAGTTATGGTGTAATTTTGTCACAAATAAACACTAATTATATTCATTATCGCTTATAACTATATATGGAATAGAACAATACAATCAATCAATCTGGGACATTTGACGTTCGGTACGTATCCATAGGAACAGCCTAATGCTCTATATCGCTATATGGTATCACCCGAATGGTCTGTTCTAAATCTAGACAAATAAACGGTCCCAATAAAATATTCGAAATAAAATCAATATTAATTTATGGAAGCCTTTCCGGGCAGGGGTCTTCAGTTCATATTTATTATTTTATACCCACACAGCTATTTCAAACTTGTTATTTAAAGAGATAATCCATCTTTAACCTTGTATATACCAAAGTCCAAAGCCCATAAACTCCTTCCGCTGGTTCGCTACTACGTGCATGTTTAGTGTAAACAATATTTATTTGAACGAAAGAACAGAACATCACATTGACAATTATACATACAGAAGAAAAAAACATAGTTCAAATGAGGATTGGATAACAAGCCACGAGCCTATGGCTTTTATAAAAATCCTTTCCTCTAGAAATGTTACCCCGAGTGTCAATACAGACAGCTACATGGTAAAGAGGACGGGAATTTGAATATTGTTCTGTGTTTTCAAATAAATGTTGGGAAGTTAGTTAAGCGAGTGCAGGGATAAGAAAGATGGAGGAGTGATAGGAGGGAGAAGATAATGAAATACGTAGGAAAGATAATGAAGTAGGTAGGAATGAAGTGTGATAAATGGTGTATACAATAATGCCTCAGTCATAATCTAAATTTTACATTATTGTTTTAAATCATGGTGTAGTGTCCAATATAGAAACGGAATTAGACCCCAAGCGTGCATGCTTCATGTTTGACATCATGAGTGGCCGTGCATGTTCTGTGTCTGTGGGGGCCGAACATTGTGTATACCTGATCATGTTATGTGTGGGGCCGAACCTTGTGTATACCTGATCAGGTTATGTGTGGGGCCGAACCTTGTGTATACCTGACCATGTTATGTGTGGAGCCGAACCTTGTGTATACCTGATCATGTTATGTGTGGGGCCGAACCTTGTGTATACCTGATCAGGTTATGTGTGGGACCGAACATCGTGTATACCTGATCATGTTATGTGTGGGGCCGAACCTTGTGTATACCTGATCATGTTATGTCTGGGGCCGAACCTTGTGTATACCTGATCATGTTATGTGTGGGGCCGAACCTTGTGTATACCTGATCAGGTTATGTGTTGGGCCGAACATTGTGTATACCTGATCATGTTATGTGTGGGGCCGAACCTTGTGTATACCTGATCAGGTTATGTGTGGGGCCGAACATTGTGTATACCTGATCATGTTATGTGTGGGGCCGAACCTTGTGTATACCTGATCAGGTTATGTGTGGGGCCGAACCTTGTGTATACCTGATCATTTGTGCGTGGGGCCGAACCTTGTGTTTACCTGATCAGGTTATGTGTGGGTCCGAACCTTGTGGGGCCGAACCTTTTGTTTACCTGATCAGGTTATGCCAGGCGTCCACCACAAGAGCAATTCATCATCCATCATTGTCAACCTTAAAGGTACTCAATCCGATCAAACGCTCCAAAATTACTATATCTTTGGCTTCGGGGGTAAACAATGTCTGATTCGAGTCGAGGAACCCACCCATCAAAGCTCGGAGTGATCAGATATCGATCTTCGAAGTTTGTTATTTCTCGAGATGTGTAATACTATGTGGCCCAGAAACACGTAGTCAAACGGATGGTCTCGAACAAAATTGCTGATGAAGATGGATAACTATAAAATTAAGTGGTAATACGGTCAAATTTCATGATACTTAGTGATAATACGCCATATTTTGTTGAACAAAATGTTGATAAATAACACGTTTTTGGGAAATTTGATACCATAGTTGACAGTGGTTAGCATTATTTTATTACAGTAAATCTATTATGATAACTAAAGCGTATTTTGAAGAATTGTTGTTGTTGTTGTATCTTGGTGGTACGGGGACCATCTGATCATTGAGTATATTTAACGGCAAGCATATAAAGACAGATGAAAATTCAGGAAAAAGTAACTTTAAAAAATTGAGGTTGCCAACTTAATGTATGTGGCTTTAAAATTTGTCATTCTATGATACAGTAATACACCCTGTCACTAACGCGCGGCAATATTGGATCCACCAGTTCCGGTTAATTGGTTTTAGTGCTACATGTCAAAGTTATGGAGTAGCGTTTTCATATATGGAAGTAATTAATATTCATAAGCTCCATATTATGGCTATGCTACTCCAGAACTTTGACCTGTAGCAGTGAAACCACGGCACCGGGGCTGGATGGATCTCTTAAATCTCTGAACGGGGCTGGATGAATCCAATACAGCCGCGACTTAATGATCTCACTTTTTCAAATTCTTTGCTATGGCAGCTTTTATCTTGGAATTTCTTCATCAACTCAATTATACTTTTGCAGACAGACCAATTCGTTGCCTGCGTTTTTCTTCTGGTGCTATATATTGGAATCAGTGCCGCTAAACCGCCACCAAAGACATCCAAGAGAGTAGTCACCTTCAATGCTGCCCTGACCACGCTCTTCAACACACACGATCAGGATGTTAAAGTCAGAGCAAAACAACTCATAATATCTCTACAAAAACTTGACGCCGATGTCGTCTGCTTGCAAGAGGTGTGGTTCGAGGTCATAAAGCGCTATATCGTAACCAAAATGAATAAAATATACCGCTATTCATTCAGCGCGTCTCACCTGGATACCACAACCATGATGCCACGCGAGTGGGACCCAGAACCACCATGCCAAACATTTGCCTTTCCCGCTTTCTTCCAATGCATGAAAGGTTGCAACCAGCACTCGAACTCGACAGACACGTTGGTCCAATGTAGTATTGTTACGTGTGGATTAATGGACCTTCCTCAGGGTTGTATCACGTGCTTGGCTTCTCACACCGATGCAATCCAATGTTACGGATACAACTCGACACAGATAAATGGTGGAGGTCTGCTGGTGCTGAGTAAAAAAGATATCCTCAACCCACAGTTGACCTACTTTCATCCATTCGTCAAAGTGCTAACTCCAACAGCTTACATCACAGGGCAGGTATGTCGTATATAGTTTTAGCCGTCAAGGAATACCATACTTCAAACATGTATTTACATGTACGTATGTACTACAATCAGCGCATTGATGCATATTATAACATATAAAATATATGCCATAGTATACACCATTTGAAAGAGGAAGCTCCAAAACATTGTATTATCAACTTATCCGGTGTAATAAACTGTGAAAATGTTGTTTTTGTTGAGGTACCGACTTGTTTTCTGTGCTTAAGTTGCATATGGACTGTACTGCAAAGTCTATCATTTTCAATTGCAGGGGAATAACTAGATATCGAATTTGAATTATGTTTCATTCTGGGAGCGAAACGGGGGAAATGTTTCTATTATTTCAGCTATTTTCTATTACTCTATGAGCACTTTTTGAGACGTTCCAAACGGTGATGAATTATTGTATTTTAATAATATAATTTCATGTCATAGCTTGTTATTAAAACCGTATATCAAGGCACTATAAAAATATAATTGGTGAGTCGAAAATTAAATTGGCATTTAATAAGTCAGCATCGCGGTAACGCGAAAGTTACGAAACCATATTAATGCTAATCTTCAAAAGGGCTTCTGGAAAAAAAATCATACCGATTTTTATGTAATCACTTTTTTGTGAAGGTGGCTAGGCCTTGAGCCCAGAAACTCACATATTAGTTGCTTACGTGTCATGATATATGAACAATAACCGCTGTCCCATCATTTTAGATAATATAAATGATAAGTGAGTGAGTAAGTAAGTAAGTAATACTTGATCACTGTACATGAGTAAACATATTCACACTATTTACAAATGTAAATGTGCAGTGGGAATATGTGACCATTGAATAATCAATTGTTCCGTTTCCGATGGCCATTTTTAACGCCATCGTCTTGGGGAGTCCTAAATTTTCTACCAAATGATAGCATAGTCCATGGCATCAGATCTACCATCATATTACATACAACATACTAATGATCAAGAACATTTTATACCGATATTAAAATTAGGCCAAATAATGAATATACACTGGGACAAAAATAAATATGTGAATGAAATAAGGACAATATTCGATATTTTAGTGTGAGGGTGACCCATATATATTTTGACCGTGTGTTTGTTGCTGTATTATAACCGTTTGTTCATACCGTACTATAAGTTGGAGATAATTACTAATTAAGATTTTCACCAAACTTATATACATCCATCTCCATGTTGAAAAATAAATTATGTTTAACACAATTATATTGTTGTAACTGGAAGTTTGGAAACGTGGGTGTATCTTGAATGGTTTATATGGAATTTGTTAGGTATTAATGATCCGCAATATGGGACGCCTGCATTTTTACTCTTCAAAATACATAATTATGCAACTGTGATCTGTATTTTTACTTTATTTGAAATTATTGTTGTTGTGTTGTAACCGTATATATCTAGAACCCACCTAGAGCACATATTTAATTTAACAATCATATAATAATATGTCCCTATCAGAGACGCATACACCCGACAACGGAAAACCAGCTAGTGAAATCGGTATGGATAATACTGATTATATCATAAACCAGCTAGTGAAATCGGTATGGATAATACTGATTATATCATAAACCAGCTAGTGAAATCGGTATGGATAATACTGATTATATCATAAACCAGCTAGTGAAATCGGTATGTATAATACTGATTATATCATAAACCAGCTAGTGAAATCGGTATGGATAATACTGATTATATCATAAACCAGCTAGTGAAATCGGTATGGATAATACTGATTACATCATAAACCAGCTACTGAAATAGGTATGGATAATACTGCTTACAACGTAAACCAGCAAGTGAAATCGGTATCGATAATACTGCTTACAACGTAAACCTGCTAGTGAAATCGGTATGGATAATACTGATTACATCATAAACCAGCTAGTGAAATCGGTATCGATAATACTGCTTACAACGTAAACCTGCTAGTGAAATCGGTATGGATAATACTGATTACATCATAAACCAGCTAGTGAAATCGGTATCGATAATACTGATTACAAAGTAAACCAGCAAGTGAAATCGGTATCGATAATACTGATTACAAAGTAAACCAGCAAGTGAAATCGGTATCGATAATACTGCTTACAACGTAAACCAGCTAGTGAAATCGGTATGGATAATACTGATTTATGACTCACCGCTCAACGTAAACCAGCCAATGAAATAGGTATGGATAATACTGATTACAACGTAAACCAGCTTGTGAAATCGGTATCGATAATACTGATTACAACGTAAACCAGCTAGTGAAATCGGTATCGATAATACTGATTACAACGTAAACCAGCTACTGAAATAGGTATGGATAATACTGATTTATGACTCACCCGCTCACCTTAAATCACAAATAACGGTAATAACATGTAACAATTGTGTAAGTAACCCGGATTATTCCATAGAAGACGCTTTATATTTGTTCTGAACTCCACAACAATTCTCAATTGAAAGTAGTAATTTAATGTAAAATATTTATTTTATTGGAGTGCATGACGACGTCATGGGTGGGGTTTGACACAATAACGTTTATGGATATCGGCTAATATTTCGCATTGATAAAGAACGCAGAACTATTCAGCCATTTTCTTATGTATATGTGTTAACCGACAGAAATCATATCAAAATGTTTGGATACTCGGATACACCAGACAACCAAAGCAGCCAGTAAATTCATAAATAAATACAAAACTAATTTAAGGGACTTTATGCATGGGCGCTGTCCGATTTGACATCACAAACCACATTCTCTATGTTTTCTGCGCCAGAAAATAATCCGATCGGACCCATGAATCCATCAATAGGACGATTTGGTAGCCAGGTATATTGGCGTTCAAAGGAGGAAGTTTTAAAAGATTTTGAATTGTTGACAGCCTATATATAAAGAATCCAATAATCACGCCTTATAGAGCTCGACAATGCTTCAATCTGTCGACCAAAAGCTGTATGCTTACACGCGATAAAACGTCAAAATATTTTTAACTTGAAGTGTTTTAAATCACTCTCTCAGAATGTGCCTTGTCACAAGTCAACCGGAAACGACTCACAAAAGCCTAAAACTTGTTGTCGAATCCCGTTCATTTCATCAATGTTAATATTTGTTTTGTAATATTTATAAAACTAGCAGGTGACCCGACTTCGTCCGGGCTTTGACCTTGAATTGATCATTTTGAAGGTCAAGGTCAGGTCTGGGTCACAATTTGACTGGTCCATGAGAGTTCAAGGACAAAAGTGGCCATAGGTAGCAAGTTTGGACTCCATCGGTAGGGCCGTTTTCGAGTCTATAACGGACACACACATACATATATATAATTTGTGGGTACCCGTTTCAAGGTGAAGGTCACATCGGGCGGAAAAACTGACCCGATGAAAATCTCCCCCATTCCTAGGAACCCCTAAGTACGAACACAGACCTAAGGATCACACAACACGCTCATGTCTGGACACAGACACAACACGCTCATGTCTGGACACAGATACGCTCTTTATCAACGACACTGCGGATACGAACGCTCTTTAACTATCACGCGATTAAACCCACAATTCCAAGACGGCGGCAGTGGGAATGGAGAATGAGTACTCGGAGCTTGTCAAAAGCAATGCGACGACACTTCATCTGCAATTTTACCCTTAGATAGGAAGTTTGGTCGAAATCCGTCCGGCAGTTTTCCCGGCCATAGCTAACAAACAAACAGACAGACACAAGTCCCAAATATATATATTAGACTAGCAGGTGGACCCGACTTCGTCCGGGCTGTTTCCCCTCTGCTTTTCGGCGAATTGCGCGATTTTACCTTGAATTTTCCATTTTGAAGGTCAAGGTCAGGTGGGGTCACGATTTGACCCGTCCAAAACACTGCCCGGACAAAAGTACCCGACAAAAGTACCCGTCGAAATGCAACCGGTTTTACCCGATTTGACCTTGAATTTATCATTTTGAAGGTCAAGGTCAGGTCGGGGTCACGATTTGACCCGTCCAAAACACTCAGTGGACATAAGTAACCCTATGTATAAAATTTCGTCGAAATCCCATAAAAATTCGCGATTTGACCTTGAATTGACCCGATTTCAATGTCAAGGTCACGTCACAATTCGTCCGGGCTGTTTCTCCTCTGCTTTTCGGCGAATTGCGCGATTTGACCTTGAATTGTCCATTTTGAAGGTCAAGGTCAGGTGGGGTAACGATTTGACCCGTCCAAAACACTTCCCGGACAAAAGTACCCGACAAAAGTACCCGTCGAAATCCATCCGGTTTTACCCGATTTGACCTCGAATTGATCATTTTGAAGGTCAAGGTCAGGTCGGGATCACGATTTGACCCGTCCAAAACACTCAGTGGACAAAAGTAACCCTATGTATCAAATTTCTTCGAAATGCCATCAAAATTCGCGATTTTACCTTGAATTGACCCGATTTCAAGGTCACGTCACACGGGCAAACGAATAGGCCTACGACACTCCCCATACGAAAGTATCCATAGACACTAATTTTCATCGAAATCCCGTGATACTCTGGCGTTTGACCTCGAAATGACCCGATATCAAGGTCGAGGTCACGTCGCACGGGCAAATTAATGGGCCCATTCCACTCCCCGGCCGGAAGTACCCCCACGTACCAAGTTTCATCGAAATCGGCTCGGTCGTTCTCGAGTCCATCGCGAACAGACAGACAGACAGACACACACACACACACCCTCCCTCACACACACATATTTCCCAAAACATATAATAGACTAGCAGGTGGACCGGACTTCATCCGGGCTGTTTCCCCTCTGCTTTTCGGCGAATTGCGCGAATTGACCTTGAATTGTCCATTTTGAAGGTCAAGGTCAGGTGGGGTAACGATTTGACCCGTCCAAAACACTGCCCGGACAAAAGTACCCGACAAAAGTACCTGTCGAAATCCATCCGGTTTTACCCGATTTGACCTCGAATTGATCATTTTGAAGGTCAAGATCAGGTCGGGGTCACGATTTGACCCGTCGAAAACACTCAGTGGACAAAAGTAACCCCACGTATCAAATTTCGTCGAAATCCCATAAAAATTCGCGATTTGACCTTGAATTGACCCGATTTCAAGGTCAAGGTCACGTCGCATGGGCAAACCAATTGGCTTACGACACTCCCCATACGAAAGTATCCCCAGACACTAATTTTCATCGAAATCCCGTGATACTCGGGCGTTCGAACTCGAAATGACCCGATTTCAAGGTCAAGATCACGTCGCACGGGCAAATTAATAGGCCGATGCCAGTCCCCGGCCGAAAGTACCCCCACATACCAAGTTTCATCGAAATCGGCTCTGTCGTTTTCGAGTCCATCGCGAACAGACAGACAGACACACACACACACACACACAGACAGACATATTTCCCAAAATATAAAGAGCGTTCTAAATTATGAGCTTATCTGATCGTTTTGGACCTGTATTTATTTTGGATGCATTTGTGGCTTTTAACATTTATTTTCATTTTCTTTTACCTGGAACGCAGACCGTTGGCTTAGAAATTTCTGAATAATATTATATTAATTATGAACCGTGGATCATTGAACATTTTGAACCGCCATAAACAGAAAACTTAGTAAAATATAGACAGACATATGGCATAAACAGTAAGTTATTGTCAATTTTGTTTGCTTTGTTATGTAAACATTAGCACAACTTCTGTAACACGAGAAGGCTCTTGTTTACGTACACCATCGTATACGTCTTGACGACAATATACTATTTACGCGCTGATTATGTTTGGCATATGAACAAAACTATACTAAATACTCATTTCATTATACAACTGATGGGATAATATATTTAACAGTACAGCAAGTACAAGAAAACCATAATCAGAAATTGTAACGCCCTCAAGATCATATTATTAGCCATAACTATAAATTATAATATAAAATATATTGGTTACATGAATTCACCGCCTCAGAATTCCGTTAAAAGTACTAATCCTTCGAATTATTACAAACAACTACGGCTTATTACTGCAGGTTTCTCATTCACCACACCAGAAAGCTTCTAAATGCGGATAAAAAAATCGGAGGTATTGTGATCCCGCCAAGAGTGCATGGCCCAGCCACTGTTCATACCTAGACATCGAAAGCAATTAACGCGGTCATAATTGTTACATACTGCAACTATAAGACATCCAGTGGATACACACCCCACGAAAACCCGAAATATGTTATCCTGCGAGAAATCCCATCGCTATTGCTCAATTTGACATGCCAGATTTGCCTTCCTACAATATCCATAAACAAAATCATATTATATACCCATGATTTTAATTATAGAATATAAAATATTATTGGTTTCGCGAATCACCAACTCAGAATTCCGTTAAAATAACAATAACAAACAGCACCTAATTAACGAACCGGCGGCCGACTCTGACCACAACCATCAGTGGGCTGCAGAACGAAAAATATCTATAAAAGTTGAAATATAAGACTTACACATGATCTTTTAAATTTCTTTTATTTGTAATTGACATAGCTTGTCACAAACCAAAAATCAACATTATTGACATAATAATGTAAAGGACAATAAACGAAATTGAAATTCCCAACTACACCTTTTACCGGTGACCAGCCTCCTGATCGCGCAGTTCGACTTTTAAATAAATAAACCGGAAAAACCAATTTTCTATTTATAAAAGTCCCATCGGCCCACATGTTTCTAATATTTGGCCTACAGTATACACGTGCTAATAAAACATTATACAACTGATGGGAGAATATATTTAATAGTACAGCAAGTATAAAACATTATGCTTGCCTTTCAACTCTGAATTAAATGTTGGCCTTCCCCGTGACGCCGGTGCTTCCGGTTAGCTCTGCCCATGAAGACACTTACTGTATATCTGTTTCTATATGTTACATATATGTTTCTATTATAACTTACAGATTGAGGGGCTCGGCACGACTGTCTGTGCCCATCTAGTGGCAGACCTTACTGTATATCTGTTTCTATATGTTACATATATGTTTCTATTATAAATTACAGATAGAGGGGCTCGGCACGACTGTCTGTGCCCATCTAGTGGCAGACCTTACTCTATATCTGTTTCTATATGTTACATATATGTTTCTATTATAAATTACAGATAGAGGGGCTCGGCACGACTGTCTGTGCCCATCTAGTGGCAGATCTAGGTCCGACATATCTAGAAAGTGAGTACATCCATTATCTTTGATGCTTCTAAAAAACAAATATGTTAATATATGGCTATCCTTCAGGTAGCCCATGCAATTACACTGACGGTGGGGTGGGTATCATTATTACCACTGGGGCAGTCTCACCGCTTGTAAGTTGACATTGAACAATTTTTTATGCAAATGAATGCTTGATTTTTGTCATTGTATGTGTATTAGTACACACACTTAATGTTGGAGCATCCACCAGGAGAAAGAAATTGATACCACCAGATTAGAGGGAAGCAACTGATCTGAGTCATCGTTATGTTATCCTAAAGTTATGTGAAACACTTGGGTAAAGTGATCAAATATAAATTGAAAGTAATCTTGCTCAATGTAGTATTTTTTTTTATGAATATTAATCCAAATTGAAATTTTTTTTTACGAATATTAATCCAATATATCATTAATATATCATGCTGATATGGCCCAAGCGTGTGTGTTAGTTTATGGCCGATAGGTGCGTCCCGAATCGAGATGTAAATATTGACAATTGAGCGTAGTTCAGACAATGATTTGGTGGTCGATTCTTTTGAAATTATCGGCGATGTTAGTAGAATGCTACATGTCACAGTTTGGCATTACGCCTGAGTATTAATTTAACAATCCTACGCACCAAAATAAGTTCATAATATGTCTTTAGAAATCGCGTCCGTATATATTGGAATAGACGGACTGCCCAGAACAGATCAAATTCACATGCAAATAAACTCCATCGTGTTCGATCTACATATGCGCCGTTCATTTTAAAATAATGTACCTCATTCAATGCTATGCAATCTTATGCTTCCCCTTCGACATAGTAATTTGCTTGCCTGGGTTCCCACCCTTCGACATAGTAATTTGCTTGCATGGGTCCCCACCCTTCGACATAGTAATTTGCTTGCATGGGTTCCCACCCTTCGACATAGTAATTTGCTTGCCTGGGTCCGCACCTTTCGACATAGTAATTTGCTTGCCTGGGTCCCCCATCTTCGACATGATGATTTGCTTGCCTGTGTCCCCCCTCTTCGACATGGTAATTTGCTTGCCTGGGTCCCCCCTCTTCGACACAGTAATGTGCTTGCCTGGGTCCCCACTTGATGAACGGCATCAGATCCTCAGATGTTATGACGAAGATGCCGTTTAACTCTCGATCGTTCCCAATGACCCCAATCCTTTTAATCATATATGTCCACCATAATGTCGTCTGCTATGTATTGGTTACCACATGAGGTCGGAGTCATTCATGGAATGAATCGTATATAATTCAGTGGTGTGTAAATTGGTTACATGCACCTTCGGTCGAAGTCATTCGAGGAATGAATGACCGCCGCCGAATCGAGCCCCCCCCCCCCCGTAGATGGAGGGGCGAGGTTGTCGCCCGCTCGATGCAGGTCATCCCCTTCTATGAATGACTTCGTACAAGTACACCAATTTTGCGTATGTATATATATAAAAAATAATACATTTATATATGGCAATAAAATATGTTTATATATAGATGTGCTGAATCTGAGTGTATAGTTACAAAAAAATACTAAACATGTTAAGGGGAACAGACCGTTAACATTTCTGGAGCGGTAAATACGGTACCGTGTAGTAAGTCCGTTGGTTCTATAGGGTTGAAAAATACTGTACACTTTAATATATATTATCCAATTTTATAATTGTTTAATCATACTCATCTTATGATTTACAAAAACCTTGACGTTTTATCATCATTTCAATAACTGATTTAATCTTAAATCAATGATCTAAACAAAATTATGTAAATCGGCCAACCATGGAGGCATAAAGAGCTGCCATTTACAAATAAAACCCTTTTATTCAGCCGATCTATTGATGGTTTAAAACGGCCAACCATGGAGAGAAAAATACTTAGAAGAGCTGCCATTCACAAATAAACCCCTTGTTGTTCAACCAGCAGCGGGTGTCCTTCATTTTGAAGTCAAAGTTCATCTCCAATACTACACAGTCCGTCGTCTCGCCTTTAGTGCTGTAGTAAGATGGTTGTCGATGTCCCCACTTGGTGAACGGCATCGGATCGCCAGAGGTCGTGGCGTAACTTCCGTTGACCTTTCGATCGTGTCCGTTGATCCACAATCCTTTGATTCCTGTTCCGGTCAGAATGTTGTCTGCCAAATCAGCTATCGTCTTCCACTGGGTGTTATTTTCAACCACGAAGACTTGCCCCCCTTGTTCTGTACAGTACTGCACAGCTCCGTCGAAATCAATACCGTTTTTGTATATCCTGAATCCCTTCAATCCGATCTGGTTCACACCAAACACTGTCTCGCATCTGTATCTCGCCGCAATTATCCCCATCGGAACAAAAACCTCATCATCATCGCAGACACCGTCTTCTAATCTGTCGACTATTTCTCCATGTGTGCTCGTCGAGTTCGTTATAAGAAGACACCGTTTGTTTCTAAAATGAAAACGGTTGCATGCTTCCTGATACATGCACACTTTTCGGCAGCGAAGATGGTTCTCTGTTTTGGTCATGAACACGTCATACGCAGCTGGTTCCAAGGCAATAAGACACATAATGATGACCATAAATGCTGTTACTATGGATACCATTCTTATTCTAATTCTTAGCTTTATAACTGTGAAAAGAACGAGAAATATTGACATTTGCTATGGATACGTGTCTTTACAGAACATGAATTCCTTTGTAGTTGACTCAAAAGTTCTGAAACCCACATTCAGTGAGTCTATCGAACACACTTCTTCTCAATTAAAATTATGATGTGCTTCCACACGGCTGGTAGTCTGTATCTCGATTGAACAGAATCGATATCCCAATAAGTTGTTTTTGATATTTCCTTGTTGAAAATTGTGTGAAGTCTGTTGATTTGAATGCTTGCCTCCCACACACATCACACATTAATCTTAAAGCTGCGACACTAGTGGATGTCCTTTCTATATATAAACATGACATATCAGAATTGTTTTAGTCCTGGGCTGCACCGTTCAGATATGGTATCCCGATAAGTTGTTTATGATATTCAATATACTGAATTATATATATTGCTTGACTGAACATCATTTTTTAATACACACATTTATTCCATCGTGAGATAGTGATATGACTTTTCGTTAGAGCACTCGTATAGCCTTGCATGTACTGGCAGTCAGTGTCTCTCGTACCTCTTAGCATATGTCATCGACCGATGTTGAATCTAGAGGCTGAACATAGACCAACTGAAGATTGTGACCCCTTTGCATCATGTGTCATCATTGATTACCATTGTTCTGGCCATTGTTTATTCAATATCTTCCGCAGAAGCATGCAAACTAATATTCTTTGAGCCGCGTCGCCATCAGTCCTCATATTTTGTAAAACTCTGCTTTGATCACTCGGTTTCCTTGTTCTTTATCAGGACTCAGTGTCTATACAGTCTGCATGTAAACATAAATTCAGAGTCTAATGCCATTGCAAACTCATATAATGTGTACACATGTTGCAGAAATTGAGTTAATTAAATGCCCACTTAATTTTCGAACCCCTAGATCACATATAAAAATTATGGCATATTATATACCAGTCTGAGTAAACTCATACCTAAATATTCATTACAACATTGAATTTCAAATATAGAGTCGACGTTCACCCAGACTGATTATATACCAGTTGAAAGAGGAAGCTCCAACAATTTGTATTATCAACTTATCTGGTGTAATAAACTGTGGACATGTTATTTGTGTTGAGGTGTACCGACGTGTTTTCTATGCTTAAGTTTCTGCAAAATCTATCATTTTCAATGGAAGGGGAATACTCTATATCTTAGTTTGAATTAAGTTGCATTCTGGTACGCCATACGGGGGAAACGTTTCTATGATTTCATCTATTTTCTATTACTCTATGGGCATATTCTGAGACACAGACGTTCCAAATGGTGATGAATTATAGTATTTTAATCATATTTTATGTCATAGAGTGTTATTAAAACCGTATATCAGAGCACTTTAAAAGAAATAATCGGTGACTGGAAAATTAAAATGGCATTTAAAAATGGAGGTTATGTGCATGATTAAAAGCTATGTTCAATAAAAGAGCATACCAGTAACTTCGCACCACGCGACGAATGCGGTCGGTGAGTATAGAGCTACACATGTCGACAAAATCTATGTTTATATCCCAACACTTACACCTGTTAACCCTTTACCCAACAGAAGGGCCATGTGCCAATGCATTCTCTTATATATGCGAGTCGACCATAGGTCGCCTCGCATATATAAGAGAATGCATTGGCTTAACACATTAAAAATAATAAAATTGTTAAAGAATGTAAGTAAAAATGGTAAAAAGTGTTAAAAAAAGATTTTTTTAGGCCAATGCATTCTCTTATATATGCGAGGCGACCTATGGTCGACTCGCATATATAAGAGAATGCATTGGCACAGGGCATAACTGTAACTATCACAATGTGGTCAAGGAGCCGGTTCCAATGATATCCATATGTGTATGGTTCTATTGAGACAGACCGAAGATATTTTAGGCTGTTGAAGCTTTATTTTTTTGTTGGGTCAAGGGTTAACAGAAAATGTGGAAATTCTTTATAGGTCCGAATAACCTGGGATTACCCCAATTTCACTTGGGGAAATCGAATGCCGATCGTATAATCCAATTAACAAAAATAAAATCTGAAGTGAAACGTGCTTTAGCCAATAGGTAGCGCACCGGTGTAAACTTTTATTCGATCATCTCGACGTGAAGTGTGCATCACGAAATACTGAGTATTTTGTACATGTTAATTATAGAGGATCATAGAAGGACCCAGTTCAATCGAAAGGAACATTAGTGACTGCATGGTGGAGTTGTTGTTCAACTAACTCAGATTCATTTCGGCCAATTTGGCCGGTTACTTCATGTGACTTTTTCATCTGACGTGTGTGTCGGAATAATGATATGGAGGATTTATGTAAATGTTAGCCCAAACTACATTTCCAAGTAACGATGGTTTTGTTGTTTATTTTGAGGAATAATACCGCGTCAGATGAATTCAGCCCAAATATGTTAACAGTTGTCGTGTAGAACATTCGGAGTAAGTTAGCGTTATTTAGTATTTGTGGATGTCCTTCAACATGGGGAAAATAGACTACTGCGCTTGAACGAGCATGTGAATTGTCGTTTTTAATGTATAGCAACTTTATAATCAATAACAGAGGCATTCTCTGTCAAATAAGGTCGCTCTATTTACGATACCAATTGGGGAACTTTGTGAATTAAATTACGCGTAAACTTAACCTGCTGCAAATAGAAAAGGTGTCGGAATCGGTGTACTCGCCTCATGGCTAACTCGCCCCAATCGGCGAGTGCCAACTCGGAATAAAAGGCCAACTCGGAATAAAAGATGCATACGGGGTGTTATATGGCGTTTGGTCCGTTGTTTCTCAATGAATATTATTGAAATTTGGTGTATATGTCCGGGCTGGGACATGGAATACAACAACGTTTGAATTGTTTTTAAATTTACAAATTTGTTGATTTTATTCATTTTGTTTTCGTTCTGAAACACACTATAAAGTGTATATAATATAATAACGAACACGAGACATACATAATTTATAAACTATTAACAAAAGATATCAATTCAATACATGACAAAGATGACTCAGTGGAGTTTATAAAGTGAACATAAAAACATTGAGGTAAGAATCTTTTTAAGGAATTCAACTTTATTTAATGATAATAAACACATAACTTAAAATAACAAACATGAGACATACATGATTTATAAACTGTTAACAAAAGATATCAAACTCAATACATGACAAAGATGACTCAGTGAAGTTTATAAAGTGAACATAAAAATATTAAGGTAAAAATCTTTTTAAGCATTACTAAACCGTTTAGCACAGTCCACTTCACTCATCCGATCATCACTAAACTTGATATTTATCTTGATATTGATCTATCAGATGAGAGCTATCAAATATTTTTTTTATTTTATAGGAAAAAATGGTCGCCAGCGGCCATATTACATTTACGTTATATGTTATCGCGTCATGTCGATATCTAGTATTAGTTAGAAATTTCACCTTTCCAGATTCATAATTGCTCCATTGACTGTAACAGATGGAATTATTCCCCTCTTCGGATAGAGTGTCACTGAAACTTTATTTTGTCAGACTGTCTGTATAGTCACTGATTATATATGGCAATAATCTGTAATAAGATGTAGCACTATTTTATTTTATATTTACATGCAGTGCTGTTTTTATACAACAATTCTAATCCCCCTAGATCATCATGTGATCGACCATACATCGCGCGAGGACCTGGTTGAATTAAGGGGGGTTTTATGGATAACTTCTGTCCTCAAGCTAGATTATACTTATGACATTTAATGGCATGTTTCTAACGTGGAGGGTTAGATATGCTTGAGACACCAACACTCTTCAATTCACACCAAGTTATCAGCTGTCATATTCGGATATTAGAACCGATAGCCATGATATATGGTTTATTTTGTGTATACTAGTAATATTGTTATTTTCAGTACCTTTATATACCAGTACTGTGTATAACAATGCATATAAATTAATCCATGTATACATGTATATTGATTCAACGGATTCAGTGGTTTTGTCCATAAGTCTATCAAATATGCGGGGAAAACATGGCCACAAGCAGTACACCCTGTTAAATTTCGAATTTGAATCAATTGGCGCACCCTGCAGCCAGCTTTTATTGGAGAACTTTTTCTCACGTGGATAGTTTGGGTCACCGCTAGATGTGAGCCATGTTTTGTTCTCAAGCTGTCCTTGTGAAGACATCACTGCCAGCGGTGATCTGGAATTTTACTATTTTTATGGCTAAATAATTTGGTTGATCCTACAGACGACACCCCTTGTCCGATCGTCACCAGATTCCACAATGATCTTCTGGATAACCAGGGTGAGAGTAATCTAATTTTCCCGAATTTCGTTAAAAAACATTACCACAGGCAGCAATTTGGTATCTTACTGTTTGATCCTCTTTTGCGTGACTGAATTGTTTAGCAACTGTACAGTCATATCCCTCATCTGATAGTCACCACACTTTATATTGATCTTCGGGCTGACAACTAGATGGGAGCTATCGAATGCTTTGAATTTTTTTGGAAAACATTGTCGCCAGCAGTCATCTTCTATTTTGGTTTTTATATACATGTATATCTCTTCATTCGGATAGTCAGTATTACGTAGGTACTTCAACTTTCCGCATTCCTGTCATCATTTGAAATATAAAAATTTACCTGATACCATGCACCCTTCAAAATTTGTTTCGTCGTATCTATTTTAATGACCCGTATGGTAATATTGATACAGATATATTTGTCAAACATTTCTTTGTACAATATACAGGTATTTAGTTTGTAACTAAATCTAGAAATATATAATAGTAGCTGGTGGACCCTACTTCGTCCGGGATGTTCCCCTCTGATTTTCGGAGAATTGCGCGATTTAACCTTGAATTGACCATTTTAAAGGTGAACGTCATGTCGGGTCACGATTTGACCCGTCCAAAACACTCCCCGGACAAAAGTCACGACAAAAATACCCGTCGAAATCCGCCCGGCTTTACCCGATTTGACCTTGAATTGACAATTTTGAATGTCAAGATCAGGTCAGGGTCATAATTTGACCCACCCGAAACACTCCTGGGACAAAAGTAACAGTAGGTATTATATTTCGTTGAAATACTTCCGTTTTACCAGATTTGACCTTGAATTGATCTTTTTGAATGTCAAAGTCAGGTCGGGATCAAGATTTGACCCGTCCAAATAGTCCAGAAACATGCCTACATCAGCACGTTCGAGAACATGGTCCCACGTGAAATTGGACCCGTCCATATTGCTCCCGGGATCGAAGTAGTCCTACACACAATTTTTTAGTCGGATCGGTCAAGGTCCAGAAACATGCCTATGAGCGAGGTCAAGTTGACACGTTAAATACCAAATCCGAGTCGGATCAGTCGAGCAGTGTTAGAGTCTATAACACATACACACATGCATTCATGCATACACACATACATACAGACAGGTGTTCCAAAATGTATAATCGATAGCTACAACAATTATATGGTAGATAGTTCACGGCCGACCTGATGCATGCATCTTAGTTTTCTTGTACCATACTGACATGTCATTTAGTGTACACGTGCATGCTTCCCACAAATTACGCCACACTGTGATCCACTGTGTTACGGTAATCGTTTGGATTTGACACTTACTTGGAGCTGTTAATAGTGAGTTCTGATTGTCGCTACTGATGTGGAATCTTGTGGTTGCGGGAAATGTGAAGTCCACGCCAAGGAATCGGTCACTATTATTCGATGATATTTATTACACGATCCTACCCAAATTCCATTCGATAAACCCATTCTATAAATTGTAATATGCAACCTTCGTTGCATAGCAGGAAATAGTGCCAGGTGATCTTTCACTTCCGGTTTGTCGTCCGTTTTCATTCCATACGCTACGTCTCAAAATACTATGGCTTCCAGTATTTCTCCAACAAACTATAATGAATGAAGAGTTTGAAAATATATGTCATTAAATATACGCCATTAAATACATCAGAGTCATTATTTATCTGGTAATATTTCTTATTACGCGGGCAAACATGCCATTTGTTGATTTAAGTATGTTTTTCGAGGTTTTGGATCACGCAATAAATATAATCTACAACTCGACCCAGTGTATAGCGTCCAGTAAATTAGGTCTGTATCTAATTTACAGGACTCGTTTTGTATTGGATCAATGTGTGTCCATGGCTCCCTAATATGTATACCATCTCCGGTTGAAATCAGAACTGATTATACCATGCCGCACACACTTAAACAAACAGATATGTTCCTAACAGCATCGGTTTGCCCCACCAAAATCACATAGAAAATCAGCAGGACCCACCAGCATCATAGTAAATTAGCAGGACCATTCAATCGGGGGCGTCATGATAATTTTGGGCTCATGCCGTTTGGTCAATAATATAATTGTCAACAGATATAAACTTTTCCATTTGTTTGTTGATATCAGTGTATCTATCTAGATGGATACTAATTGATACTTTATTTGATAAGCATGATTACACTTTTATAAAAATCAACTGTAATAGTTATCTATATATAGAAGAGTAGGATATGTCTGTCTGTCTCTATTTATCTCCCAGACCTCTGGAGCGATTACAACCAAACTTGACGTGGTGTCACGGGATACCCTGGTGAATGTTATGACGGCGTTAGTTTTTCATAATTTTAATCTTAAAAATTAATTAAATAAATAAAAAAAAATTAAATTGAGCAAGAAGCTCAATCTAAAAAAAAAAAATGGAAAAAAAGTGAGAAACGCACAAAGGGGCCGCCGCTGAATAAAGACTCTGTTTAATATAAAATAACTCCGTTATAAAAAATACATTGGTCTATTATTAATCTAGATGGTGTTCAGGAAAAAGAGTAGACGACAGATAATACATGTACAAGTGCAGAATGAGACATATATTTATTGGAGGGAAATGTTCAGATAATAAGTTCAACACTCACCTATGGTCGTTTGTTGAACTTATCATGTGAACATTTTCTAAGGGAACTAATGAGCATTTAGAAATGTTTCAACAACTAAAATGTTAAATTTTAAAGGGTTTCTATTTCTTTCCAGGAGAATTAAAGGGACAGTTCTCAAGCTACGCAGGACAAAATTTCTGGGAAGCTGAAACTCTGGCCAACGTCACGGCCGCTTTACAGCAGGTGACGCTGATGGGCGGGCTTAACACTGGCCCCGCCATCCCTGCCAATCAAATCTCAGAGGAGCTGCCTTTGTCGTATGCAGCACTCACCACGGCAGGTTTCAATTTCCCATACGTCACCGCAGTCGGCCAATGCACATACTGCTCCGATAACTTTTTTGTTGTCAGAAATAAAAGTTCTATCGTTGATCACGTGGGAGCCAAAGGAGCAGCTATCTCCAACAGTAAGGTGAGTATCTCAGATTCTTCTCAATTTAACCGTTAACCCTTTACCCAACAGAACGTCACTGTGCCAATGCATTCTCTTATATATGCGAGTCGACCATAGGTCGCCTCGCATATATAAGAGAATGCATTGGCTTAACACATTAAAAATTATAAAATTGTTAAAGAATGTAAGAAAAAATGGCCAATGCATTCTCTTATATATGCGAGGCGACCTATGGTCGACTCGCATATATAAGAGAATGCATTGACACAGGGCTAACTGTAACTATCACAATGTGGTCAAGGAGCCGGTTCCAATGCTATCCATATTTGTATGGTTCTATTGAGACAGACCGAAAATATTTTAGGCTGTTGAAGCTTTATTTGGCCGGTTTTGGCCGGTTTGTTGGGTAAAGGGTTTTAACCGTTGACTCTCAAGTGGATGACAATCTGCGGGATAGGACGGGATGCGGGACAGAATGACAATCTACGGTACATGGTTTGTATTTGCGTGGGACGGCCGATATCTCGAAAAATATATGATGTAGAGTGCTCCTTTTGGTGTCTAACAAAAGCCCGATCTTCGCCCTAATCAATGGCATTCACCCGCCACTCACCGGACAACCGATGTTTCATTACTCGACAAAAAAACTGACCTACCCTAAAACTGCCAGCGGGACAGCTGTAGAATTGCGATTTTACAGCGAAAAAGCTATGTCTTGTGTCCCTTTAAAGTTTACCATTTCTTTATTAAATACCTGTTGAGTATAGATCCCTATAATGAAATGATCAGATAATTACTATAATTTATCAGAACATTTCAAGCCAATGAATAACATTTCTTCTGCGCTTATTTGCGTGTATGTATGTCATCATATTCTGCCTAAAGATCCGCCAAATGAAAAATACTATTGTCTATACTTTAAAAAAAAAGTTGGTATTGTACATGTACTGGGTATACGATTTTTTTTCTCCGAAATTCTTATTTTCTTAAGCTGCCATTAATTCCTATAGCGGCGATATACTGGTAGTCCGTTTATTCTATACACGCGCGTGTATTCACAAAAATATAATCGCACAAACACGACGTATACTTTTATCCGTGTATTTAGCCATTTTTGTGTGTGCCGGTGGTTGGTCGCCTAACCCAGTGGGGTGAAGCAGAAGATCACTCGATATTTTCGACCATCCCGGGCTCTTCGTTCCATCTACCCCCCCCCCCGGTGTACGTGGTATCACCAGACCCGAAGGTATCGCCAAAGCAGACCATGCGGTTTTGATAAATGAACATATCTACCTTCAGATGAATCTATATTTCTCCCAGTTGAGTGGTGATATCCACTATTCAAAACAAAATTTCGTAAAGCGGAATGTTCCCTCAATGGGATAGCGACCATAGTTTGCTCTCATCCCAATAAATTTAATGGAAATTCCGGCTCATTTCCGATTTTATCATAAATAGTAGACACTTTTTGACGTTAGGTAGTTGGTTTGAAACATAATTATCAGCCATTGGCCGTGGATAATGCGTGTATCAAAAATATATTTTTAATTAGCCATAAAATTGTCTAGCCTACAGAGCTAATAAAACACGTTCCGGTGCCAATCACACGGAAACGTCGTGAACTGATACGGACCACCGATCGTCCAAAACCGCGACATACGAATACAGAGCGCATGGTTTGACGAGTACGAATACAGAGCGCATGGCTTGACGAGTACGAATACAGAGCGCATGGCTTGACGAGTACGAACCTTTGAACGTATTTTGTTTGTGTATATCTCGCATATATAACCATGTGTACAATACACAGGCTTCCTGCATCTGGCCGTACATTTTATTTAATTCAGTGTATTCACGTTGATTTTTTTCCTGTTTCAGAAAGTATTATCAGGCAAGTTTACTGCACGCGGAAGTACCACCAAACTGACGTTATCCGACCATTATGGTGTGGAGGCTACTATCGGATAGGTCAGACAAATGTGTTATTAAATTTATATTACAAGAAGTTGAGTTAGTTATCTATATACAAAACCCAATGCCTGTCCGTACGATTTTCGCACGTTAACCCTTTACCCAACAGAACGGCCCTGTGCCAATGCATTCTCTTATATATGCGAGTCGACCATAGGTCGCCTCGCATATATAAGAGAATGCATTGGCTTAACACATATTAAAAATGATAAAATTGTCAAAGAATGTAGAAAAATATTATAAAAATTGTTAAAAAATGTAAGAAAAAATGGTCGACTCGCATATATAAGAGAATGCATTGGCACAGGGCATAACTGTAACCATCACAATGTGGTCAATGAACCGGTTCCAATGATATCCATATTTGTATGGTGTTATTGAGACAGACGGAAGATATTTTAGGCTGTTGAAGCTTTATTTGGCCGTTTTGTTGGGTAAAGGGTTAATAACATCTCACACACACGTCATATTTAGTAAAACCTGAGACCGAACGTGTTTCATAAAGGTCGGAAACTGGTCCCCTTTCCTTGTCATCTGTCGTATAATTAACTATACAGATAATTAGCCCCGAAACCCAGCCTCATATTTTTAGTAAGACACACGTGTATTATAGACACGTGCGGTGACGTAAGAGTTTAGCGCAATGATATCGATGTCATGCAATGCCGGAACTTTATTAACATAATAATTATGATATTCAATTTGTGCTGGGTTATTTTGTGTTGACTGTGAGAAAAACATGGTGACATTAAAGGGTTCTTGAACAATTTTGTCAACATGAAAAGACATATTTAAAATGGAACAATATATATTCTTAAAGGTGTATTTACTTCCGCTTTGGTTGTGGCACGGAAATCAATATTAATTATGTTTAACCGCAGCCGTTTCGAGATCGTTTTTCCTTGCTAAAATGTGATTATGTGATAAAAATGGATCTCAAATTCGTCGCAATTATATACCACATTTATTAACCGAGTGCACTAAATTCGATTCCAGCCTCGCTTTTGCGACTCATTAATTAGAGATCCTCTACGTATTATAAGAAATGCGTAGTTTATATATATAGTGGTCGTAATTTTGTTTTTTACCCTGTGCCAATGCATTCTCTTATATATGCGAGTCGACCATAGGTCGCCTCGCATATATAAGAGAATGCATTGGCCTAACAATATTTTACAATTTTAATAATTTTTTCTTGTATTCTTTAACAATTTTATAATTTCACCCATACAGAGCCCCAGACAAACATGAGCAGACAACACTCTTCTATATGCTTCAATATATGTGTGGGCTACCTGCAGGGTAATGGATGTTTTTTATTTTATGTCCTAAAAATTGTAAGAAACATTTATTTAAAAAAAATTATAAAAAATTGTTAGGCCAATATATTCTCTTATATATGCGAGGCGACCTATGGTCGACTCGCATATATAAGAGAATGCATTGGCACAGGGTAAAAAATGTTTACAGACAGTCCAAAAATCGTTTCGCAGAATTCACGACTGCGAGTCCATTTGTGAGAATATAGTGTCTTTAAACTTAGTGCCACTCACGGTAAAGTGATATAGTTATGTTTGCCGTGATAATTTTGTACTTGGACATGTTGTTATCAATTCATAGTAAGTCGTAGACTTGGTGATTGACTTCTCGAAACCATACTCGTAACTACGGATATGACAAAACGACAACAGCCATAATGTACACAAATTCTAGTGACGTAGCACCCTATATTCGTAATTATTATCAGTAGGTTACACTGGTGTAAATACGGTTCCGAGTGACATCTAGCGGATGCGGGAGGAATATATAGGAGAGAATAAAATAGACACTGGGCCCTGATTGGTCAATAGCCTTGTGTGCTTTTCACATAAAAAAATCATCACACCTCTTCCCTATGAATAACCATTGGCACAGGAATTAACCCTTTGTAGTGAAGTTTGAATTTATTGGTGTGGTCTAAAATATGACTGTATTGTTTTATGCGGTTCTGACACTAGTTACGAAAACATAAGATTTAAAGGCGAATTCCCTGCTAGACAGACATGATTTTTTTGTGTAAAAAGTTTCCCAAAATGTCAATTATTCAGATTTAAAGAAAATTTTGGACCCAACATTTATATTGCCAACACTATACGCTAAAACGTTAGCACTGAGGCCTATGGAAACATTTACACCAGTGTAACCTAAAGGGAAAAAATAGCTTTTTATCATTTTTGATTCCTGGGAGTCACTTTAAAGCATTTAAATGCATTTTACAGAGCCTGGTCTTTCAGTCCAATGAATATCTCATGTATGGTGTGGCTATTCTTGGTGCTGATGTCTTCTTTCACTTACATCAGCCAAAAAAAATAGTAAGATTTTTCATAAAAAATGCCAATTTTTCAAGGTATTTTCAAACATTTTCAAGGTGGTAATAGTCACATGATAATGCAAATGACCCATAACATGAGCATGTCAACGACACATATATCAATTGTTATAAGAACCTAATCTAACAAGTATTTTGGATTTTATAGCCAGTGATATACAGATATATATCATAAAAGTGTGTCATTTCCACTGGTGGGTATGGTCATTTGAAGGTTAATAGCACTAAAACTTGGACACATTTAAGAAAATGCTTCAGCAATTCAAAGAGAGCATATCTTTATTCAACTAATTCAATATACACCCACATCCAGTTATCTTGGATCACCCTTGCAGACCTGAAAATGTTATATTTTATTCTTCAATGTGCTGATAAAGTCATGCGCTTGATGCTCAGCTGATCAGATCTGGACTCAATGACCTCACATCACCAGAAGTTCTCTCATGGAAAGAATCTTGTAGAGTCTTCCATAGCTGATCCAAGTTTGCAACACCAGACTCCTAAAACTGAGTGAAAATGGGGCCTGAACATGACTGGTGGTTGAAAATTGTGCTTTTTTGATGAATAATTTGTTAAAGGGGGTGGGGTTAAATTGTGTGTGATAAATAAAGAACCACAGGAGTGATATTGTTTTTGAACACATTTTTTCCATTGATGGGCAATTCTGAAGAAATGTAGGGAGTTACAATTATTTCGCGAAAAAGCGGGCTATCGCGTTAGGTTACACAGGTGTAAATAAGGTTCCGAGTGACATCTAGCGGATGCGGGAGGATTTCCCATAGGTAAAATAACCATTGGCACAGGAATTAACCCTTTGTAGTGAAGTTTGAATTTTTTGGTGTGGTCTAAAATATCACTATTGTTTTATGCGGTTCTGACACTAGTTACGAAAACATAAGATTTAAAGGCGAATTCCCTGCTAGACAGACATGATTTTTTTGTGTAAAAAGTTTCCCAAAATGTCAATTTTTCAGATTTAAAGAAAATTTTTGACCCAAAATTTATATTGCCAACACTATACGCTAATCCACTGTCATTTTGGAGTATTTGGACATTGCTGAAAAGGCACCCTGGCGCGTCTCAAGCTCTGAAAAATCTCGCTCTACTGCTCAACAGAACTACATTTTCTAATGATCGCACGTGTCGCGCTTGTGGTAACGGGATACAGAATGACATATTACACGCCCTTCGTTACTATACAGCAGCCAATTCACTTGCCCTTCGGAATTCGTTTTGGGAACACATTCTTGACAAGAAAACTAAGATGCATGCATCAGGTCGGCCGTGAACTATCTACCATAGAATTGTTGTAGCTATCGATTATACATTTTGAAACACCTGTCTGTATGTATGTATGTATGTATGTATGTGTGTATGCGTGAATGCATGTGTGTATGTGTTATAGACTCTAACACTGCTCGAATTTGGTATTTAACGTGTCAACTTGACCTCGCTCATAGGCATGTTTCTGGACCTTGACCGATCCGACTAAAAATTTGTGTGTAGGACTACTTCGATCCCGGGAGCAATATGGACGGGTCCAATTTCACGTGGGACCATGTTCTCGAACGTGCTGATATAGGCATGTTTCTGGACCAATTGAACAATAGTTTGGCCAGACGCTGTATATACTGGGTACTGTCCAGATGGAGGCGATCACAAAAAAAATCCCTAACTAGCCCGAACGAAGTCGAGTACATCAGCTAGTTTAATATATATTTTGGACATTTGTCTGTCTGTTTGTCTGTTAGCTATGGCCGGGAAAACTGCCGGACAGATTTGACGAAATTTGATACCTAGGGGAAATTATTTCCAGGGAGTATTTTGGACGGGTCAAATCTTGATCCCGACCTGACTTTGACATTCAAAAAGATCAATTCAAGGTCAAATCTGGTAAAACGGAAGTATTTCAACGAAATTTGATACCTACTGTTACTTTTGTCCCAGGAGTGTTTCGGGTGGGTCAAATCATGACCCTGACCTGATCTTGACATTCAAAATTGTCAATTCAAGGTCAAATCGGGTATAAAGCCGGGCGGATTTCGACGGGTACTTTTGTCGTGAATTTTGTCCGGGGAGTGTTTTGGACGGGTCAAATCGTGACCCCGACATGACCTTCACCTTTAAAATAGTCAATTCAAGGTTAAATCGCGCATTTCTCCGAAAATCAGAGGGGAACATCCCGGACGAAGTGGGGTCCACGAGCTACTATTATATATTTCTAGATTTAGTTAGTCGGAGACTAAGACAAACATGTGTAAATGTATGTCAAAACACTTCAATTTGTTTCCAACCTTCTTTACCCGAGCAACGCCGGGTGCCCCAGCTAGTACTAAATAAAATTATAATCAGCATTTTCGCACGAATTCAGTTGAACTCTTTTACAACGTTGATTTTGGGTTGTAGGTTTTGCAAAATTCAAGTTACTAGAAAACGAATGATAGAAAAGATTTAATTTTTTCAGATATTGAAACTATTTTACAACCTGAGAATCTGATGAACTAATTATATATTGAGAGGTGATTTTAATGCAAGAACGGGAGGGCGGCCCGATTATGTTGCATACTAGGAGGACAATTATATTTCTCTTCCCGAAAGTTATACATTTGACTCTGAATGACAGGGCAACCTAAGATAAAGAATGCAATACGTTTGGAAAAAGTTTACTTTCGATGTGTAAATCGACTGGATTACGAATTATAATTTATAAATGGTAGGAAGTTTGGAGCTTCGCTCGGAATAGTAGAGCGGACAAACTCAAAAAGCTCACTATAGAAGTAGGAGTTTAGTCCATAGGCACCACACACGGGCTTGTGATACATCATTTTGAAGGTTATGTCGTTGTGCACCGGATAGGATCCGGTGTGTATTATACAAATAATACAAAAGATGATTTTGAGAGGTTTAAGCGGTAAAAATCAGCAAAAATAGCTATTTTTTTTATAAAAGAGGTCGTTCCACACCGGGCGCGGGGGAGCGATTTTTACGGTCGTTTTCTGACGTCCGTAGCAGTTCAAAGCGCGCGATTTTTATGTCCACACCGCAAGCGACTGAAACGTTTCGTCGCGCGCGCGCGATAGTCAGGTTATTATTCTGTGTGTACGCTAATTTCAGGGGAGTCAGGTGGCTGCATGGGGGTACCCCCACCCACACACTTATGACTAACGTGTAGGGTTTCTACACACAACGTGTAGCCCTGCTACACAACCATTATTCATTTGCTCTGTCATGTGTGAGTTTTCGTTTTAAATGAACAAAACATGGTTGTGGCGTGGTTGCACGTGATTAGTATTAACGTATTACAACAATCATATAAACAAGAGTAAGAGCAGTATTCTTCATGAAAGTTTAAAACATATTTTACACAATACATGGGTCAATTTATACACATTTATACATACATTTTGTGTAAATTCTTACACATATATATATCGTAGACAAGAATGTAATTTCAGTATTCCGAACTGTGGGTATATAGTATTCATGGCAAATGGAGATTTATATGTTAAAACTTTCATGGCGTACAATGGTACGTAATAATTTGCTCTGTCATGTGCGAGTTTTCGTTTTAAATGAACAAACAATGGCTGTGGCGTGGTTGCACGTGATTAGTATTAAGGTATTACAACAATCAATTAAACAAGAGTAAGAGCAGTATTCTTCATGAAAGTTTTAACAAATAAATCCTCATATATCATTAATACAATACTCACAAGTCGGAATTCTGAACTTACATTCCTTGTCTACAATTAGTTTATTCTCGTCACTCAAAATTACATGGGTATTGAGACAGTATAGTAGATTGTATTCCAAAACATTACTCAAACAATATCACCGTCATGTAGCAGACTATGAAACTGAAGGCACACATTGCGCACGCTGTACGTTCTTACACAAATGTGTGTAATACAATGTACACATTATATGTAGAACGGCACTTGGCCAATGTATTTGTATGTAAAACTACACATTGCTATATGTGTATTAACCGGGTTTACACAGTTGATGTGTAATCGTTTCTACACATTGGTTATAAGAGTGCACCCATCCGGCAATACGCGATTATTATTAGTTGATGAATGCATTGTCTCATGTTTACCACAACGTCTATTGGAATGATCTAGCCTCGTTATATTCTTTATCATTTCCCCTGATTTTACCAAAATATAATTCACCAGCCAATGGAGCAGATTATACGGTCCATGAGTTTAGTTATTTACAAGTATACAAGTTTACAAGTATAGTAATCTAAGGTGAATTTCAGTCACTAAAAATCACAAAAATAAATGGTTTAATTATTTGGTCATAGAGACATACAGTCATACAGCCATACATGACATACATGCTATGATACAGCCATGCATACATACATACATACATACATACATACATACACATACATGCATATATGCATACAGTCATACAGACACACAGAGTCATACAGACACACATTATTAGCCTCTCTTTAAAGTCCTCCATTATCGCGGCGACAAATCAGTGTGCCGTCATCAAATAGAAAAAAATACGGTCGTATAAACCCTATTTGAGAGCGGTCCAATTATCTCGCTGGTTTGCAACAAAGCGAGAATTCGACGAAGCATAAAATCACTGCTATAATCGCCTCGTGTTCAGCGAGTCGATCGCTTGCGGTGTGGTCATAAAAATCGCGCGCTTTGAACTGCTACGGACGTCAGAAAACGGCCGTAAAAATCGCTCGCGCGCGCCCGGTGTGGAACGACATTTAGAGCGACACAACTGTAGAGAAACACGATTTTTTTTACGCCAAGATATTGTATTCTACATACTTCTATATTTCTAATATGATAGTGCTCGATTTCGTTGAAAGTTATCAAGATTTTTTGTATAAATACACCAAAAAACCGCAAATATTCAATTTTTTTGGCACACTTAATCAGCAATAGTTCAATATTGTTTTGACCTGCGATCTTCAATATAGTGTAGAAAACTGCGGAGATATATTCCGCATATGAAAACATGTGTTTATGTCAACCTATTCAATAAGTGATGTGTTATGTAAGATTGTTTCACCTCTCACCCCAAAATTCAGCAAAAAGTCACTGTTTTGGGGAAATTCGTCAGAACAAAATAAAAAATCAGAGAATTTGGGATATCTTTCTGCTAAGATATAGCAATCTACATACATATAGATACCAGCTATGGTAACGCCATGATTTCGTTGATAGATGGCAAAATGTCTGAGATTTATTGTGAAAATAGACAAAAACAAATGTTAATTTTCAATTGCTTTGCCATCTTAATGGGTGATAATTCAATATTGCTTTGACGAGGGATCTCAGAAATACCCTGGAAATTTGTGGAAATGTTCACGGCATATGTTCATAGGCCAATTATGTCACCATTTGTCATAGGTGCTGTATTGTAAGATTGTGTCACCCCTCACCAAAACAATCAGCAAAAAAGTCAGGTTTTAGAACATTCGGCAGGACGGAGAGAACTGGGATTATACTGTGCTATGATAGTATTGTACACACTTATACTCCTAGATATATACCCAATTTGAAGATTTTGTTGATATAGATCAGTGTATAGATGGCAAGATTTCTGAGATTCATGGTGAAAGTAGACCGAAAAATCGTACATTTTAAACGTTTTTGCCCCTCTGCTCTATATATAAATATGGGTGATAATTCAATTTTGTTTTTGAACAAGGATCTAGGGAAAGATTTCAATAGTTGTCAAGACATATAGTATATATGACTGTTGGTGCGCATTATCATCCACTGTCGTAGGTGCTGTGTTTGGTTACATTTATGTATCCCTTACCCCATGCAATAATACAGTAAATCGCAAGATGAGACGAATACACGGAATATGACTATATATATACATCCAAGTAGTATACATATACCTTCTCAAGGTGAGACGATGAGAAGTTATTTGAGTTGAAGAAAATGCAGCATTGCATATGTTACCTTCGCATGATATAGCTTCACATGTATAGGATTATATATGTAAAGAGAGGTTTCGCAAAATTACCACGAAATACGAACAAAGGCAAATCTTCAGAAATAACAATAAAGAAAGAAGTTTATAAACGCGTATGATGTAGCTACCATCAAAACAAATTGAAATATCTCGATGGTTATTATGTGTAAAGTTATCAAACGTGCAGCGAAATGTAAATACGGGCAATGGACATATATCGCATAATTAACTACTATACATATAAGAATTACGAGTAGCTTATAGTGTAGTCGTATGTGTTTCGTACGGTCTAAACACATTTTCACAGAAGTGACGACTGCGAGTCCATTTGGGAGAAAATAGTGCCGTTCATTGCGTTCAATCTTCTTGCCACACACATTATTGTGATACATGTATAGTTATGTTTGTATTTAATTGTGTTTTATATACTGTGACATGTCAAAATATTGTCAGTTGTACACCAGATGAATGCATGCAAAGCTCGCGTGCCCATATACTTGGTTTCTCGAATCCGTAATCGTAACTACGGATATTGAAAATCGACAACTGATAGAAAGAACACATATTCTAGTGGTGTACCTGTAGCACCCTATTCGTAATTCATATGTGCAGTAGGTTATTATGCGCAAGCTGTCAAGTGCCAACACAGCAAATGATAACTTACGGTAGGCATGCATGGTAATGCATTGCGCTAAATACCACCGAACCGAAATGTTCCTAGAAAATCCGGTGAAAAACGAAAAAAAATTGTAACTCCAGATAGCTATGATGGCACAGGATCATGGTTATATTACCAAGCAAACTTTGAAATTTGTGCCAAAATAAATGGATGGGGAAATTGATGCGCATCCTTGAGAGGATTGGCTCAAGGATTACTCGGCGACCTACACCCAGGACGAGAACAAGACTACAACGTTTTTGTTGCTGTGATAGAAGGCCGATTTGCTGACAAAAAACCAGACTGACTTGTATATGGTACAATTGCGTGAACGACGATAAAGGGCAGGGGAGAGCCTCCCTAAATGGGACAGAGCATCCGACGTCGGGCCAATATGGCATATAATACTGCATCACATGAATTGAGAGACACATTGGTAAAGGACCAATTTATTGGTGGTTTGTATGATCCAGATATACGGCTCAGGGTAAAACAAGCACGACCGGGCTCTCTTGATGAGAGCGTAAGACATGCAGTTGAATTAGAGGCTTTTTCCAAGTCTGAAACATAGGGCTAAAGATTATGCTAGGGCAGTAAATGAAGCAGACCAAACACAAAGCAAGACTATAGAGTTTGAAGAACTCAACAAGATAATATATGAACTGAAGCCCCAAACTGGTTCTAATGGGAAAACTCAGGATAGCGCACAACCACCCCAGTCATCACAGACAAACTAGGAGAACCAAAACATGGAGAAAAAGAGTAACACAAATGAGTCCTGGAGGAAGTGTCGTGACGATAGACAATGGAGACAGAATTATAATGATAGTCCTGATTATAACACAAACTAATACAAAGAACGGACCAGATGCAGAACTTCTCACAATCCACCCGACATGTGTCCTAATGCCTATAGTGGTATGGGAGACAAGCAGAACACAAGTGGATATCGTAACTCCAAGGGGTTTGTTAGATACAGATCTTATGAAGAAGGAGGCCTGTATTTAGATTGCAATCTCTATGGGCAGCCAGTGATGTTTCTGATTGATACTGGAGCAACAGTTTCCATGTTCTCAAAGAAACTGTATGACTACTTATCGGAAGATAAACCCAAACTGGATACCCATCTATATGGTGATTTGGAGACAATAAATGGAATCAAAATAGATTACCGTGGTGCAGCAGAATGTGAGATAGTGGTCGAAGATGATACTATCAAACAGCGCATGGTAGTGGTTGACATAAGCCTAGACG
Organism: Siphonodentalium dalli; assembly: GCA_032622095.1. Classification (NCBI taxonomy): domain Eukaryota; kingdom Metazoa; phylum Mollusca; class Scaphopoda; order Gadilida; family Siphonodentaliidae; genus Siphonodentalium; species Siphonodentalium dalli. The sequence continues at coordinate 279,825,161 of CP136063.1, forward strand.
GAATTATTGGCCAAAATGCCATAAGAAAGCATCATATTGTTGTGGACGCCCCATATGCCATATGTTACATAAATGATGTAGCACACGAGCTGTAGATCATTTAGTCCAACGATGTATTATATTATTGGGGTGAGGGGTGCAATAACGTAACCAAACAAATACGACAGAAGATGATACAATCCCACAACATTCATATGCATTATGTGTCTCGTCTTGCAACTCTTGAGAGTTTGTCCTAGTTCAAAATGGAATTGAATTATCACCCATGTAGAGGGGCAAAACAAGTTTAAATTTCACGATTTTCGGTCTACTTTCACCAGAACACTCCGAAATATTGCCACCTGTCAATGATACCATGGCATTATCACAATGTATATCTCGAAGTGGGTAGACTGCAATATAACAGCACAAAATAATCGGAGTTGTTGTGCTTTTGTATTCTGCCATACCGAAATTTCTAAAACTTATTTTTGTTCTGAATTTTGGGGTGGGGGTGACACAATCTACCACCACATATCACCTATGACAAAGAATGACATCTTTATCCTAAAATCATATGCAGTATATATTTCCACAAGTTTCTAGATTATATACGGGATCTCCATTCAATGAAATATTTAATAATCGCCTATTAAGAGGGGCGAAACAACTGAAAATGAATGATTTTTTTGTCTATTTTCCAAGTAAATTTAAGAAATTTTTACATCTATCACCGAAATCATGGCATTTCAATACTTTGTATTTATAAGTATGTAACCCGCTATATCGTAGCACACAAATATCCCGAATACCTGTTCTTTTGTAAAACATTTGTGCCGAATTTCCCTAAAACAGTGACTTTTTGCTGAATTTTGGGGTGAGGGTTGAAATAATCTTACATAACACAGCACGTGTTAAATATAATGACATATTCAGCATATTGTCGTATGCGGTATATATATCCGCACTTTTATAGACTATATACGATATTTCAGGTCAAAACAATATTGATCTATCGCCCATTAAGTGAGGCAAAAAAATTGAAAAATTGCACTGTTTTGTCTATTTTTACAATAAATTAAAAAAAGATCTTCGTTATATCAGAGAAATCGTAACACTATCATAGTAAATATCTAGAGGTATGTAGACTTCAATATTTTAGCGCAAAATGTTCGCGTCTCTATACTTTTATTTCTCATTTTGCCGCATTTTACAAAAACAGGGATTTTTGCTGAATTTTGGCACTTAATCCTCTAAAAATCAACTTTTGCATGATTTGTATATTTCACACCGGGTCCTACCCGCTGCCGAATGTCATAAACTTCAAAATGATGTATTACAAGCTTGTGTGTGGTTCCGATGGAATAAACTTTCTTAAATCGGTTCCGTCCGCTCCACTAGAAGCATTGCCAGCTACAATTATGAAGCGTCATTTCTAACAAGAAAACTAAGATGCATGCATCAGGTCGGCCGTGAACTATCTACCATAGAATTGTTGTAGCTATCGATTATACATTTTGAAACACCTGTATGTCTGTATGTATGTATGTATGTGTGTATGCGTGAATGCATGTGTGTATGTGTTATAGACTCTAACACTGCTCGAATTTGGTATTTAACGTGTCAACTTGACCTCGCTCATAGGCATGTTTCTGGACCTTGACCGATCCGACTAAAAATTTGCGTGTAGGACTACTTCGATCCCGGGAGCAATATGGACGGGTCCAATTTCACGTGGGACCATGTTCTCGAACGTGCTGATATAGGCATGTTTCTGGACCAATTGAACAATAGTTTGGCCAGACGCTGTATATACTGGGTACTGTCCAGATGGAGGCGATCACAAAAAAAATCCCTAACTAGCCCGAACGAAGTCGAGTACATCAGCTAGTTTAATATATATTTTGGACATTTGTCTGTCTGTTTGTCTGTTAGCTATGGCCGGGAAAACTGCCGGACAGATTTGACGAAATTTGATACCTAGGGGAAATTATTTCCAGGGAGTATTTTGGACGGGTCAAATCTTGATCCCGACCTGACTTTGACATTCAAAAAGATCAATTCAAGGTCAAATCTGGTAAAACGGAAGTATTTCAACGAAATTTGATACCTACTGTTACTTTTGTCCCAGGAGTGTTTCGGGTGGGTCAAATCATGACCCTGACCTGATCTTGACATTCAAAATTGTCAATTCAAGGTCAAATCGGGTATAAAGCCGGGCGGATTTCGACGGGTACTTTTGTCGTGACTTTTGTCCGGGGAGTGTTTTGGACGGGTCAAATCGTGACCCCGACATGACCTTCACCTTTAAAATAGTCAATTCAAGGTTAAATCGCGCATTTCTCCGAAAATCAGAGGGGAACATCCCGGACGAAGTGGGGTCCACGAGCTACTATTATATATTTCTAGATTTAGTTACAAACTAAATACCTGTATATTGTACAAAGAAATGTTTGACAAATATATCTGTATCAATATTACCATACGGGTCATTAAAATAGATACGACGAAACAAATTTTGAAGGGTGCATGTATCAGGTAAATTTTTATATTTCAAATGATGACAGGAATGCAGAAAGTTGAAGTACCTACGTAATACTGGCTATCCGCATGAAGAGATATACATGTATATAAAAACCAGATGAGGGATATGTCTGTACAGTTGCTAAACAATTCAGTCATGCAAAAGAGGATCAAAGAGTAAGATACCAAATTGCTGCCTGTGGTAATGTTTTTTAACGAAATTCGGGAAAATTAGATTACTCTCACCCTGGTTATCCAGAAGATAATTGTGGAATCTGATGACGATCGGACAAGGGTGTCGTCTGTAGGATCAACCAAATTATTTAGCCATAAAAATAGTAAAATTGAAGATCACCGCTGGCAGTGATGTCTTCACAAGGACAGTTTGAGAACAAAATATGGCTCACATCTAGCGGTGACCCAAAATATCCACATAAGAAAAAGTTCTCCAATAAAAGCTGGCTGCAGGGTGCGCCAATTGATTCAAATTCGAAATTTAGCAGGGTGTACTGCTTGTGGCCATGTTTTCCCCGCAAATTTGATAGACTGATGGACAAAACCACTGAATCCGTTGAATCAATATACATGTATACATGGATTAATTTATATGCATTGTTATACACAGTACTGGTATATAAAGGTACTGAAAATAACTATATTACTAGTATACACAAAATAAACCATATATCATGGCTATGGGTTCTAATATCCGAACATGACAGCTGAGAACTTGGTGTGAATTAAAGAGTGGTGGTTTCTCAAGCATATCTAACCCTCCACGTTAGAAACATGCCATTAAATGTCATAAGTATAATCTAGAAGTGATCCATAAAACCCCCCTTAATTCAACCAGGTCCTCGCGCGATGTATGATCGATCACATGATGATCTAGGGGGATTAGAATTGATGTATAAAAACAGCACTGCATGTAAATATAAAATAAAATAGTGCTACATCTTATTACAGATTATTGCCATATATAATCAGTGATTATACAGACAGTCTGACAAAATAAAGTTTCAGTGACACTCTATCCGAAGAGGGGAATAATTTCATCTGTTACAGTCAATGGAGCAATTATGAATCTGGAAAGGTGAAATTTCTAAGTAATACTAGATATCGACATGACGCGATAAAATATAACGTAAATGCAATATGGCCGCTGGCGACCATTTTTTCCTATGAAATTAAAAAAATATTTGATAGCTCTCATCTGATAGATCAATATCAAGATAAATATGAAGTTTGGTGATGATCGGATGAGTGAAGTGGACTGTGGTCTGTGCTAAACGGTTTAGTAATGCTTAAAAAGATTCTTACCTTAATATTTTTATGTTCACTTTATAAACTTCACTGAGTCATCTTTGTCATGTATTGAGTTTGATATCTTTTGTTAACAGTTTATAAATCATGTATGTCTCATGTTTGTTATTTTAATTTATGTGTTTATTATCATTAAATAGAGTTGCATTCCTTAAAAAGATTCTTACCTCAATGTTTTTATGTTCACTTTATAAAGTCCACTGAGTCATCTTTGTCATGTATTGAATTTGATATCTTTTGTTAACAGTTTATAAATTATGTATGTCTCGTGTTCGTTATTATATTATATACACTTTATAGTGTGTTTTCAGAACGAAAAAAAATTGAATAAAATCAACAAATTTGTAAATTTAAAAACAATTCAAACGTTGTTGTATTCCATGTCCCAGCCCGGACATATACACCAAATTTCAATAATATTAATTGAGAAACAACGGACCAAACGCTATATAACACCCGTATACATCTTTTATTCCGAATCGGACTCGGGTACATGTTATAGTAGGTACCGAATTGACACACGTCGACTGGGCGAGTTCGCCATGGGGCGATTAGGCCGATTCCGGCACATTCTATAATTTACCGTATGTATCCGTTTACGCGTAGTTTACTTTAGAAAGTTCCGCAATTAATACCGTAAATAGAGCGACCTTATTTGACAGAGAATGCCTCTGTTATTGATTATCAAGTTGCTGTACATTAAAAACGACAAATCCACATGCTCGTTCAAGCGCAGTAGTCTATTTTCCCCATGTTAAAGGACATCCACAAATACTAAATAACGCTAACCTACTGCCGAATGTTTGACACGACAACTGTTAACATATTTGGGCTGAATTCATCTAACGCGGTATTATTCCTCAAAATAAACAACAAAACCATCGTTACTTGGAAATGTAGTTTGGGCTAACATTTACATAAATCCTCCAGATCAATTATCCGACACACACGTCAGATGAAAAAGTCACATGAAGTAACCGGCCAAATTGGCCGAAATAATGTTGTTGTTGGAATCTGATTATATGGGGACCATCGAATCTGATTGAGTACCTTTAATTTAACGAGAGCAAACTGGTATAGTTAGTAAGTGTTGAATATCTTTGGAACGCGTATAATACAAAAATAGAGCTCTTAGTGGAAATAAATATCTCATTCGTGACCATGGTGACTGAGACAGATGTTTATTTCGGCTCATGGCAACCCACCCGCGAAAGTAAACACTTGTCGGGGTCACTCATTGGATAATTTTGGTACATGCACCCACTCAGAAATACTAGATAATGTTATTCTCTGCATGTGTACTCTTATATCAGAACAATTTGTTTAAAACACAGCCTGTGTTGAGGCGTACTTTATAGAGCAAAATGACGCTCACGAGACTTGTTATGCTGGCGAAAACTGTGGACTATCGGCAACGGCACTGCTGATGGTCTGTTGTTCAGACAAAGCTCTCACTCGCGAGGATGTCTCACCAACAGCGCTACATGCTGCGTGATCGGTATGACATTACCACTGATCGCCACCAAAACAGTGGCCGTTAACGTGTCACTTGCTACCCTTAGGAAACAGCCGTCCACGCCATACTGTGGCATTAATAATACAAAATCGAAGATTGCCCCCCAATGTTTTTTTTCTTGAGGACACAATTTTATCACGGGTATTCACGCTGTTAGTGTACGGTTTTTTATATGACAACTTCAGAAATTAGCAGTTTTCCGGGGACTTAGTATCGAACGTGTTTTCCTTTTTGAAAACAATGAAAACTGTTTCAGCCAGTTACAGAGGTGATGACGATTTAAATGCAGACGGGGAACCACAGTGTAGTTATATGTGTCGATAACTTCCTGCTGATCTCTCCGAGACAAACTCCATGCATGGGACTGACATGACTATCATCCTATTTTCAATCTTTGAAATACATGTTCAATGGATAAACTCACGCACACGGATTGAAATAATTGGATGGGACATGACATGATATTAATTATTTGATATTTTTGAGGCAACTAATCCATAAGAAGCTTGTCAACATTGGTTTCCAATGTCTCCAGTATATGGGATTTGCGATAAACTATGTTGCCCAAATTCACGAAACACATCTTTTTTACAAATGAGAGGTTACTTACTATTCAGCCTTATTTGGAATGAATTTCGACAGATCTTCTTGTTGCAACTTTTCTTCTGTTAGCGAGTACTTCACATCTTTCTCTCACGCGCTGTTCAAACTGCTGTATAAATCAAATTTAATTTTTGAGACAGTGCAAATTGTTTTTGGGATTGGGTGGGATTCGAACCCCGGCCCATGACGTCGGACTTTGAGTCGCAAGGCGCGCTCGCCATCATGGGCCGGGGTTCGAATCCCACCCAAAACAATTTGCACTGTCTCAAAAATTAAATTTGCTTCTAAAAATAGGCGCCTGGTGTGTTGTATAGTCCCAAGCATGTTCAAAGAGCAATGCTCGGCATGTTTCGGAGGCATAAACTATAACATTGCTAATGTGCTATTTTGGCCAAATTCAGCGAATTGAAGCCCAGTGATGTTTACACAGCTCGATTGACACCAGTTGATCACGAAAATGCAAGAAAAATCATAGGTCATGAGTTTACATTTTAAAATAAATCCCCAAGTGTACGACAGGGCTATCCCACAGCCAAATTTGATCTGGAAAAACTCAGAACTACAGCAGCGAGTTAAATAAATTTCCCACTCACAAAAATCCATTCCCCCATTAATTCACCAGTTTAAATTATTCAGATATGATGTACAAATTAAATAAACACGATGTCATCCTTTAATAACGTGTCATATGTACCAGGTGTGTTATACCTTCACCTTTATCATTCCACGGTGCACTCGCTACTCGACTCTGGAACACATTTAGCTCCCTGATTCCTTAAACTCGCTTCAGTTATCAGAATCGATTAAATATAATGCTAACCACTGTCAACTATCGTATAAAATTGCCCGAAACGTGGTATTTATCAACACGCTGTTTGACGAAATTTGGCCTTATTATCAACACAAAGCTTCTTGATTTTAGAGTTATCCATCTTCATCCGCAATTTGTTCCGAGACCGTCGTCTCGTCGACTATTTATTGGGCCACTATTAAGTCTCTATGGAGAAAAATAATAGATTTTAAAAATCGATATCTAATAACTCTGAGCTTTGATAGGTGGGTTCATCGACTAGAATCAAATATTTTTTAACCCTGAAACCAAATAAATAGTAATTGACGGGCGATTAATCGGATTATGTATCTTTTTTCTCGGTTTCCCGCTGTTTTGCCTTGAACTGTGTTCTCAGTTCAAATAGTTTTTTCCATTTAATTTATCGTCAGTTACGTGTCGTCTAGCGCTGTCTCTCGACGCGTCCAATTTATTGTATATGTATCCGCCGTATACTACATGTACCATCTTGTGTTCGTTGAGTTCGTTGATGGATAATTGAGACGATTAAGGATTTTGACTTCTACCTTTAATTAGCAAGATTCTAGAAGGCCCTCTGCATTCATCACGTGATGTATCACGTGGTTGGATATTACAATTGGCCCATACAAATCAAGTACCATAACTATACATATCATCACGCTGCCCTTGGCTATTAAGCTCCGATTACAAGTATGCAATTGCACAACATCTAACTGAATTATTTCGTTATAATTGGAAATAAACCCAGTTTGGGCAAATATGCGGAACGTTACCCGATGAACTGTTGAACGGGCATGGCGATCTCTGAAACTGTGTCCCCTCCTTGTCCTTGGACATGACCCCCCCCCCCCCCCATGCATTACAAGTCATTTGCACAATCTGCAACCGAACATCTTCGTATTAATTTGAGTTATTATATATATATATATATATATATTTTTAAGACCTCTGTCTGTCTGTATGTCCTTTATAGAATCGAAAACGGGTTGACCGATCGAGACCAAACTTCCAAAGGTAAAATCCCACGGGAATCGTCGACGTCGCATTTTGGACAAGCTTTGGGCACCGATTCTCCACTCCCAATCATCAAAATAACCGCAAACGCCACTATGGGGGGGTTAAGGCACCAATGATCTTTATATTTACCATATTCGGAGGTCTTAAGGATTAACGCTCTTTATTACAATCGAAGCTGCTAAACGGCTACCCATGCGTAAAATACGGATGCAAAACGAAACGCGGAATGCAATTATCTCGATTAAAAAGGCAGAATGGGTTGTTGTGTCATATATGTCCTAGGAACAGGGGAATTCTTCATCGGGTCAGTCTTTGAGGGACGGGTACCATGAATTAATTCATGAAAAGCAAAAAATGCGTGTTGTGCTGTCGTTTCGACCGATCGGGACGAAACTTGGTACGTGTGTGTAGTTTAACCAGGCGGTCGTCCTTGTCGTATTGGCGAGCCCGTGCGACGCCCGTGCAGCGCAAGCGCAGACGAGATCTCGGAAACGGGTGGAGCTATCGACTTGAAATTTGCTATGTGAATGTATCTTGCCACGGATACGATTTTTATCGGGTCGCCGAGCCCGTGCGACGCAAGCTTCGCGCATGCGCAGACCAGATCTCGGAAACGGGTGGAGCTATCGACTTGAAATTTGGTTATTGAATAGCGCGGACAACGTCGGGCTCATCGGCTAGTATATATATATATATATATATATATATATATATATATATATACTAGAAGGTGACCCGACTTCGTCCGGGCTTTGACCTTGAATTGTCCATTTTGAAGGTCAAGGTCAAGTGGGGTCACGATTTGACCAGTCCAAAACACTGCCCGGACAAAAGTACCCGACAAACGTGCCCGTCGAAATCAATCCGGTTTTACCCGATTTGACCTTGAATTGATCATTTTGAAGGTCAGGTCGGGGTCACGACTCGACCCGTCCAAAACACTCAGTGGACAAAAGTAACTCCACGTATCAAATTTCGTCGAAATTCCATCAAAATTGGCGATTTGACCTTGAATTGACCCGATTTCAAAGTCAAGGTCACGTCGCACGGGCAAATGAATATGCTTATGAGACTCCCGTGATATTCGGGCGTTTGACCTTGAAATGACCCGATTTCAAGGTCAATGTCACGTCGCACGGACAAATTAATAGGCCCATGCCACCCCCCGGCCGAAAATACCCCCACATACCAAGTTTCATCGAAATCCCGTGATATTCGGGCGTTTGACATTGAAATTACCCGATTTCAAGGTCAATGTGACGTCGCACGGACAAATTAATATGCCTATGTTCGTCCCCGGCCGAAAATACCCCCACATACCAAGTTTCATCGAAATCGGGTGGGCCGTTTTCGAGTTCATCGCGAACACACAGACAGACACACAGATCTTCCAAAATATATAATAGATATATATATATATATATATACTAGAAGGTGACCCGACTTCGTCCGGGGTTTGAACTTGAATTGTCTATTTTGAAGGCCAAGGTCAAGTGGGGTCACGATTTGACCCGTCCAAAACACTGCCCGAACAAAAGTACCCGACAAAAGTACCCGTCGAAATCAATCCGGTTTTACCCGATTTGACCTTTTAACCCGATTTGATTTCCACTCAAGTATATAAACGCGCCTCATATACACACGCTCATTAATGATCAAGTTTCAACGTAAAGATAAATTACCATCGGTGCCCGAGATATCGCCAAGACGTCTGAAACAGTCAAATGCATCGGCCGGTTAAGCGTTAACGTGATCTAACGTTATGAACTCTAACGACGTCATAGAAGTTACGCATTGTTTTTATCCTGATGGAAGATAGTACCACTTCTTCTTGATAATTGAGGCAGATAACTAAAACGGATACATACGCATTATATATCGTTGGAAAGAGGAAACACGAAAGATTCTCACAGTGTCATTATTATGACTGGCATTTAATTATTCGCGCTGTTTCGAAGCTATTGATGATGCATGGCTCAAATCAGAATGAACAGAAGTGCATATAAACAAAACAAGTGTGCATATAAATAAACAATGGGCATTTTGAGAATAATTGACATCAGATCCCAATTGAATGTGAATTGTTTACAATTTAGCACGTCACAGTTTGTGATTCTACACACTGTAGTATTTGTCTACGAATCTAGGTCATCACTCCATCGATGCGCGACTTGGTCAAGCGATAATTGAATAGCACAATAGTTTGCCTGCACACTGCACTGGATCAAACAATCACTGAACGAATAGATCACACGGGCGACACATTGTTGTTACTGCGTGCGCGTCCTCAGTTGACAGGTTGGGATTTCCCAGTTTCCAGCAACAGTTATCTTTGGGCTGGTTTACCAGTTTCACTTAAAGAAACACAACTTCTTCGAATTTCCAAGAGTTCTGGAAGCCACTGCCATTACCACGGTGAGCGCCAAATGTCATAGGGTGTACTATGGGTCCATTTATATTATTAAATGTCCTTGAGCCTTTGACATTAAATTTATATAGTTAGCCTTGGCAGTATGGGCTCCGTCAATTAATTCTCAGTCTTGGTGGGCAGGGTCTATGGAAAGTTCATATTACCTTTTGTAGTCTTCAATAGCATTTATTCATCTTAATAACACATCTTGATTATCATCATCATCACCACCAACACATACAATCAAACATCATCCACAGACTGGCATAGTCTGTTCACATAACACAGAGAGTGTTATCATACATCACTATAGGCATAGAATAGGCCCTGCAACCAAATGCAAATATATTACCATTTGCATGATAAGCACGCATATGTGCATACACAAATATATGTTAAAGGAACTTGAGGAGTTCCTGAAAATACAAGAAATGCCAGATATCCAATCTATCTAATTGAGATATCTACAAACTGGCATCTCAGGTTATCGGGAGATAACCTCACAAAAGTAATCACATTAAAATATAATTAAAATAGGAAATATACTTTATGTCAAAATGGACAAACTCTATGGTGATTTACTTGAAGACAAAAGTATTAATAAAAACATGTTATAACGATAAAATATAGAAACTGTGAACATACCAGTTCAATGAGACATAGGCCACTATGTCAGGATCTGTATACAACGATAGTCTAAACAACTTGACGACATCTTGACGACAAAATAAACTAAGACTTTAAGACAATAACTTTCCGAAGACAACTTTACTTTCTGACAAACTAATCTAAAACCCTGCGAAACTGTTTAACCTTTGACAACTTTACGCGCGACCATGTGTCATCCAATCAGCTGCGAGTTTACCTGAATTATTTTAAGTGGCGGTACTAGAGCGTTTAGCATTGGGCTGAAGTGACAGTGATAAGACAGGGACGGATCGAATACAGCAAAGTTGAGAGGGTAAACGGGATGTCGTAAATACCGGTGATATGGATGCATATGTTAGCTGCTAGTTGTCAGTATTAACTTGTATTAGTTGTATATAAACTAGGGCTAAATTACACCGTCACACTCTCCCTCCTGTTGGCGAATGATCTCCGCATCATTCAACTGAAAGCTACAAAATATCAATAAACTCTCACACTCTGAAAAATAATAGTAGAGCACCATCTAAACCACGATGTAATAAATTCAGAGTTCAAAAACTGAATTCAGAACTAATCTCGAAACCGATTAGCTGAAAGAGAAATGATATGAACACTATATATCACCAGAGTATATAAATAGAAACAAAATTTTCTTGGAGAACTGGAACCTCAAATAGTTAAACCACTGGATCGTCAGTCGAAAATTTGTCGTATATCTCTGCAATAATGAGATTATATGTAACACTATCATAACCTAAATATACTGAACATAGAATGCTGTAAGTAATCCATGAACTAATCAAATCAAACTTAAAGTCACCACTATCGATCCCTGCTAATAACTGAAATTATGCCATGAATAATTCAAGACAGCTGGTAAATAATCAGCTGAAAAGTCATAATCTGCTTCACTATTTGAAGTAGACAACATTCACACTGGTCCATCTGAAATTTCAATGAGTAAACAAAAACACAAATGTTAAAAACATAATCATAACTTGAAAGGAACATAATATCACCTCACAGAGCATATAAGAAAAAAAAGAATTCCTTGAAAACTGGTACCTCAAATGAGTCGTAGCTCTACACTGGATCGTCAGCTGGAAAACTAGTTATACCTCTGATCGTACGAAGATGATACATGATACCTAACAGTACACAATACATATTAATAGATAATCAATGGACACAACAATATCTGACATATGACACAACATATGTTCAAGGTACATCACAGATTGAATGCTCACATTACACGTGAGAAATATCCTAACAAGGCAGTGGATGCCATGTTACAGAGAAAAGCACTGTAAAGATAGATAGTCACAGACACAACTGTAACTAACTGGAAATATTAATGTTCTGAAAATTTACTGGAATAAATACATGAGTAAACTGAATATGGATACATCTTGCACAGATGAACTGATATCACCTGAAAACAAGAGTTCACTTAAGTATTGACTCAAATATTGACTGTAGTACATCAGGAGAAACTCTGGAAAATAACTGATTGTCCGTAAGTTTCTTAATTAACTCATTTTTGTCTATCATGCTACCTGAAATAGGTTGCAATTTATTGACAACAAAGTCTCCTTTCTGCATCCACGATGGCTTACTCCTTTCTCTTGTCGATCTCCTAGGCACTGGACTTGGCACACTGGTATCTATATGGGAAGAAATTTCCTCATTACCAGATCTACTAATCACTACATCTGAACGAACACCTGAGGCTACATCATCTGAAACAAAAGCTACAATTCTATCACCATCTCCGCTAACTCGTTCTCCATCATCTGCAACAGCTGCAGAAGGAACAATATCATTAATCTCAACACTATTCTCAGCCTCTACATGTACACCTGTGGACCTAAGTTCTGTCTGAACGAATGGCTCATGTGTATCATAATCTGAAACAAATTCTATCACATTATCTTCACTAGGCTCCCTATTTGGAGTGCGGTCGTCACCACTGGAAGAAATACCAGGATCCATCCTCGAACGCCGATCGTCATCAGGACGAGGTGGACCTCCATTATCCGCATTACCTGAAACAAATGAAACACTTGGAACAATATGCGGTATAAACATAACCACTGACTCCTCATCACTATCACTAACACGACCATTAAGTCTGTTCTCTTTATGAGATTTGTCAACAGTGCCTGGAATATAATCTTTCCTCGCAGTTCTTGGTTTGGGGACAGGTCTGACAGGATCTTGTCCAGCTGGAACATCAACACCTTTAGAAGAATCGGGTTTAACTGTTGGATCATCAACTGGAAGATCAAAAGGAATTGAACCAATAGGTAATAAATGATTCCTATGTAAAGTTCTGGTTCTACCTGAGTCATCCTGTAATACAAAAACTGGAATATCACTATTCGGTTGCTCTTTCACAACATATACCTCCGGATCAAATTTATCCGCCAATTTATGCCTGCCATCAAATGCTAAAGTTTTGACAAGTACACGGTCGCCTACATGTATAGTAGCGCCTCTCACTTTCTTGTCATAATTCCTCTTATGACCTTCTTGAGACTTAGACATACCACTGGAAGCTAACCTGTAAGATTCTCTAAGTCTGTGCTTAAGGTCAGTAACATAATCACAATATGAACGATCATCATCAGAATCAGATTTATGCAAACCAAACATGACATCAATTGGTAATCTTGGTTCTCTGCCAAACATTAACAAATATGGTGCATAACCTGTAGTTTCGTGACGTGTGCAATTATATGCATGAACAAGTGGGCCAATAAAGGATTTCCAATCTTTCTTTTGGTCAGGATGAAGAGTACCTAACATTCCTATGAGTGTACGATTAAATCGTTCTGTAATGCCATTACCCATGGGGTGGTAAGGCGTAGTCCTAGACTTCTGTATACCACACAGCTGACAGTTCTGAAATGACTTGTGACTCAAAATTTGCACCTTGATCACTATGTATACGCTGTGGGTATCCATAATGAATAAAGAAATTATTGAATAAGACATCGGCTGTAGTCTTGGCTGTCTGATTCTTGGTAGCAAAAGCTTGAGCATACTTAGTAAAGTGATCTGTAATAACAAGAACATTTTCATAACCACCTTTACAAGATTCTAAACACAAAAAATCAATACAAACTAACTCGAGTGGCTGTGAAGTAGAAACTGAAACTAAAGGAGCTCTAAAATTTGTAGAAGTCTTTCTCCTTATACATCTATGGCAATTCTTGATCCAGTTATCTACTATACTGTCAATGCTGGGGAAATAAAATCTTTCTTTCACCAGAGAAATAGTCCTATCTCGTCCGGGATGTCCAATGTCATTATGCAATGACTTCAATACAAGTCTAACATAAGAAGAAGGTAATACAAGTTGAGACGTTGAACTACCATTAAAAGTTGACTCTCTATATAAAACACCTCTCTGCAACTTCAACTTCGAAAAATGCCTGAAAAAAGGAGAATGATCCTTTGAAGGAGGCAAAGACCTTCTATTCGGACATTTCTTCTGCCTAACTGCTGTCATCCAAAATGATAAAACATTATCTCGCTCCTGTGCTCTCCTCCAATCCTTGTAATTCATCTCATCAAGATCATAACCTAATTCATCAACTGGTTTCAATACATCAGAGTCAACACATAAACTCTCAACAAAAGGCTGCTGAACCTGTAAAGAGTTACAGATAGTCTTTACAGATTCAACTGGAATAAATTCATGATTAAAAGCTGAAGAAGGCTCGTCCAACCTAGATAAAACATCTGCATCTGTATTGGTCTTACCAGGCTTATAGAGAATATCAAATTTAAAAGCACCAAGGGCTGACAACCATCTTTGACCTGTAGCATCTAATTTAGCTGAAGTAAGTACATAAGTTAATGGGTTATTGTCTGTATACACAACAAAATAATTTCCATATAAGTAATCATAAAACTTCTCCGTCACTGTCCATTTCAAAGCTAAAAATTCTAATTTGTGGGCGGGATAATTCTTCTCTGCGGCAGTAGTACCTCGGCTGCCATATGCTATCACCCGCATCACGCCATCGTCTTCCTGGAGAAGGACACAACCTAAACCATGACGGGACGCATCAATATGAATTTCAAATGGTCTGCTATAGTCTGGGTAGCCTAAAATGGGGGGATTTGAAAGACGATCTTTCAAATAATCAAATGCAGACTGCTGCTCACTTTCCCATTTCCATTTACCTGTAAAAGATGATTTCTTCTTATTCTTTGACTTCTTAACATTAGTGGGTGGGAGTAAATCTGTAAGGGGTTTAGAAATTGCCGAAAAATTCTTGACAAATTTCCTATAAAAACCACAGAAACCTAAATTTTTTCTCAACTGATCTGGATTCTCTGGAGCTGGCCAATTGACAATTTTGTCAACTTTCTCAGGATCAGTTTCAATTCCATGCTCTGAAACTATAAAACCAACATAAGTACATTTACGTTGAAAGAATTTGCATTTTGAAGGTGCGAGCTTCAAATTACACTGCCTCAATCTGTCAAAAACAGCTTCAAGTCGCTCTATCATCTCTGGAACCGTCTGCGACCAAATAATGATGTCATCAATATAAATATTGCAGATATTATGGTTTAAACCTTCGAGACAATCCTCCATCATTCTCTGAAATGAACTTGGACTATTGTTAAGTCCAAAAGCTAAACGATTGTACTCGTAAAATCCTAATCCTGAAACAGAAAAAGCAGTTCTCTCTTTGTGTTCCTCGGAGATCTCTAATTGATGAAAACCCATTTTCAAATCAAGCACAGAGAAGTACTTGGCACCTTTGAGAGAATCAAACAACATTTCTGGCCTAGGCAAAGCATAATTATCAGGTATAGTCTGTTTATTGAGTTGCCTGTAATCAACACAGAGTCTAAGAGCATTAGAACCGCGCTTCCTAACAAGCACAACATTAGAAGAGAATGGACTCCTGGATCTTCTAATAACTCCAGCTGAAAGTAACTGATGAAGATGATTTCTGACCTCTTCAATCATACTAGGTGGAATGTGTCTTGCACGCTGCTTAAAAGGTGTACTGTCATACATATCAATCCGATGTTTAATCCTGTTATAAAAACCTAAGTCCAAGTCACTCTGAGAGAAAACATCTGAAAAACTTTTAATAAGTTTCATCCCAGCTTTAAATTCATCAGCTGTCAAAGAAGATAAGTCAAACTGAAGTTGATCTGTAAATGAAGAACTTGTTTCACCAGGCTTAGACTCCTCGGTATCCTCTACTGAAACAGGTTGAATCTGGCATATTACAGAGTTAGGAGCAATGCTAATGGTTCTGGAAGAAATGTTGGACAGATGAACATCAATCGAATCATTACTCTTGCAATCATATTTAACAACGTACGGACATATTTCTAAAAAATCAAATCAACTATCATCTGGAAGTGGTTGCAAAATTGCACATGTAGGCTGATATGGTATCTTGTGATCAATAAAACCTGAAAGAACTTTCTTTGTGTTTGGATGAAAGATCACATGCTGATTCTCTGCAGATTTAACCTGCCCTAAAACAAAATTATTCTTTGCAAGGTTCCTTTCTCTGAATGTCATACAGCGGAATGACATATACCATGGAGAAGACAGATTAGATACCTGCAAAAACTTGGAACCATGCTGCTGCTTACAAATCTCCATGAAATCAGCTAACACATTTGTACCTAACAACACTGGAACTGAAAAGTTATAATTGCTATTTGGCACTACAAGAAAAATACAATCTCTTGTCGCATTCCGAGTAAACTCAGAAACTGTCACTGGACAGTCTATGTACCCTAGGTACGGAAGGCTTTTACCATCTGCACACTCAATGTTCAGGATCTGGTTTAGAGGCTGAAGTGGGGACTTCGATAAAAATGAAGTATAAAACCGCTCTGAAATAGTACTGACTGTGCTCCCTGTATCAAGAAGTGCTTTTGTATTAAAGCCAGCAACTTGAACTTCAGTCTCTGCGGGACTTCCACTTAGACCAGAAGGATCCTGTAAATTAAAATTCATGGACTGCTGCTGAGGTCTGAAAGAATGACTATTATAAGTCTGTTTGGCTCTGCCCCTATTCCAGTACCTGAAATTCCTACAACCTCTAGAAAAATGTGAGTCCTCTCCACATTTATAACAACCTACAAATTGTCTGGAACAATTTATATCATCTTGCAACCTGTCATTAGAAGGATGATTAAAATCATTCACTTCATGAGCATCTCTCTGAGAACCTTTATAGTTCTGTGACCTCTTCTGCTTATACCGTCTACGCCTAGAATAAGTGTTATTATAATCATAACCATTATTATAATAATTGGTGTAATAGGCATTCTCATTCTGCATTTCCATCTCCTGCTCCTCCTGGAGTCTTTCAATCTGTTTCCTTAATTTACCAATCTGAGCTGTAATCTTATCTAATAACTCATCGTTCCGCTCCATTGACTGTAAGTAATCAACACCGGCCATCATGATTCAATTTAATGAACAATATGGAAATAATAATACAAATAAACACAATTATTCAAATGAATCAGCAAGTTGTGGTTAAAGTAATGTACTAACCAATAATTTATTCAGAAAAATATCTGAAAAATATTTCAAGATCAGCTATCTAATAACTATCGACTATCGTAACCTGTGAAAAAAATATTCAAGTCCATTTGCTAATTGAAATCTGAAAAAAAATTATTCAAGTCCTAAGTTCACTGTAAATAAATTACGGCTTTAGCATAAAAAGAAGAAATAAATCTCTATATGTACGATAATGCAGAAATATCTGGAAAAAATTTCTAAGTCCGATGAAGTCACCTAATGTCGATGTAAATCGGCTACCGTCTACAACAAAATTTCAAAGTACAACCATGTCACCTAATTTCAATGCAAAAACAGCTGAAAAAAAATCTAAGTCGGGACAAGTCACCTAACTTCAATAATGTCTGACGACGAGCTGAAAAAATTCAAAGTCGAAACTAATCACCTATATCCGAACTAAAATGCGAACGAACTGAAAAAAATTCTAAGTGTCCTATTTTCAATGTACTGCGTCCACCGTCTTCGGAAAATCTGAAAATTTTTACAAGACAGGCGAAGTTACCTAATTTCACTAATCTGACGTAGACATAATAATATAATTAGCTTAGTTAATTAATTATACCATTATTAATTTGAATTAATTTAATTCATGCTATGATATGAAATGATGCGAGCGCACGGTATTGTACGACAAAAAGATTGAAATGTCAAGCGACAAGTGGGCAAGTCAGAATGTAGGTCGGGGCAAGTCGATGTATGGGCAAGATACCGTGACCAATATTATTGGCCAACTGACTGGACGACACTAAACTTACCGTCTTATGTTATCTGCGACTACTGAACATAACACAAAAACACCGAAGCAGAATGAAGAATATCGAACAACAACGCTGATGGAAAACAAGCTGAAACCACAGGCCTTCTAAACAGTGATAATTGAGTGATATTTTGGATTTTGAAGTAATTAGACCACTTACCTTGTATAGAAGCACCAGGTGTGCATCAAGCACTTGGGTCGAAATTTGGTCATGTCGTCATTGTCGATAAATAAAATAGGTTAAAGTCTATTTTTTCATCCAATTTACCATTAAACTGCGATGTTTTTACAGCAACTGGCGCCTCTATTTTTGAAGAAACGTATGCCGTTGGCAGAATCAATGTATCTCACCTGTATCATGTCTATTATTCAACAAATATGACTTGTTTCTTTCAGACATTTTACATGGCGCATCGGCCAGAATCAGGACCGGTCAACGTCATAAATCGTTCTCAGCTACCTATTACAATTTCCTGATATGATGATGACGTAGCAATATGGCGACCAGCCTGTGTTAATGAACCGTTTTAAAAAATTGAAACACACGGGCACACACTTTTGTGTGACCCAAATGAAACGGGAATAAGTCAACCGATATTATTGATGACGTCGTGTACTCAAATATTCGCCACTATCTCGGACATGCTGGTGAACACAGTGGCCGAAATATAAAATCTAAAATGACGGATAATTCGAGAAGAGGGCATCCTACAACAATTTGGACAGCGGATTCGTGTTTATCGTAATTAGAAGCACATGTTGGAGTATAATATAGTGGTAAAATATAATATTTGAAAAGATTTGAACACTTGGAAAAATATTGGGTCGAAATTTGTAAATTTAAAACCTTTCTTATGCACTCCTGTCTCTTTCTTAGTATTTGATGCATTAAATTTCTATTTATTAAGATCTCAGTCACTGTTTAGAAGGCCTGTGGCTGAAACTACCATTTTCACAAATGCCAGCTTAAACATTACCGGGATGATGCAAAAATTATTTGCATCCAAAATGCCAACACAAATGATGCACTAAGTTAAGTATGCATCCGCAGAAAGCGATTAAATTTACACAACCAGAAAACACGGAATGTTTGGAAAAATTACGATATTTTCCAACAAGTCCGGCTTTGGAAAAATATCACTTAATCAGCAGTGTGATTCTGGCACATGAGAAATTTGACAAAGTGGCCTGACAAATTTTGTTGTTAATTTTGGATACTCAATCAAATACAACATTTTGAACATGCTATGAGCCTTAAAATAAATTACCAGCATATTAACTAGTCTATAGTTTGCATGAAAACAACTTACACTTACAAAAATACTGGCACTGATGAAAAACAATGACAAAATCGTCCGGATCTGCTCACGTTGATATGTCAACAAAAAGCCATGTGTCAATGTTTACAACGCAAAACCGGAAGTTCTATTTATGTGTCGGGTTTACTAAACAGAGCACTTTAGTGAGCGTTGAAGAAAACAGACACTGCTTTGAATAAGAAATAGAACGCTCTTTATACACGACACACGTTAGTTATAAGATTATACAGGCACATTTGACAGCATGACCGGGGTCACGTCACCAAAGTTGCACACACAAGCTCACAACCCTAAATAAACTAATTAAGCTATTGATGATGCATGGCTCAAATCAGAATGAACAGAAGTGCATATAAACAAAACAAGTGTGCATATAAATAAACAATGGGCATTTTGAGAATAATTGACATCAGATCCCAATTGAATGTGAATTGTTTACAATTTAGCACGTCACAGTTTGTGATTCTACACACTGTAGTATTTGTCTACGAATCTAGGTCATCACTATTTCGACTCGAGTTTTGGAGTAAAACAAGGTGATCCATTATCATCCACACTTTTTTGTCTGTACCTTAATGATTTTGTGGGAAATTTGTTGAAAAATAATGAAAATTATATTACAATGAATGATACTCCCATCCCTGCATTGCTGTATGCTGATGACACCTTATTGATTGCAAAATCGCCTGAACAGTTACAAAGAGCTTTAGATGAAACGAGTAATTATTGTGAAAAGTGGGGTCTAAAAATAAACACAATTAAAACTAAAATAGTGGTATTTTCAGACCAGAAATCGGAAGAAAACTTGAAATTTGATGTTGACAATGCTTGTCTAGATGTTGTTGAATCATTCATGTATTTAGGTGTTGAAATGTGTAATAACGGAAAATTTCAAATGTTAGAGAAACGGTTGACACAGTATGGTTATAGATCCCTCTATAACCTATATGATCTGTTGAATGAAGCTTACTTTGATCCAATACAAGCCTGCAACTTATTTGATATATATGTTGGTTCCGTATTATCATATGGGTGTGAGATTTGGGGGTTCAATGACGCCCCTGATATTGAAATTCTGCACAGGAAGTTTTGCAAATATATTCTTAAAGTGAAGTCATCAGCTAACAGCGATGCAGTCTTGGGTGAATTGGGTCGTTTACCATTGTCTATATTACGATTATATCGAATCTTTAACTATTGGATTCATGTAATTCAGGAACAAAACTCATTAATCTGTAATGTATATGAATCAATTCGGAACGACTGTGATTCAGGTTTGTCACATAAAGAGAAAAACTGGACATTTTTGTTGAAGTCTACTTTAGACAAACTTGGTTTAGGATATATGTGGTATAATCAAGATTTTATCATACCCGATTTGAAAGTAATTAAATCGCGTTTACGCGACCAGTTTATACAAACATGGCATACTTCTATAGATTCTTCATCAAAACTATGTACTTATGGCAAGATGAAATTGTTGTTCCAATATGAAACATATTTATCAACTGTTAAGCAACTGAAATTCCGAATAGCTCTGACGAAATTTAGAATAAGTGCTCACTCCTTAGAAATTGAGACAGGTAGATATACAGGCGTAGACAGGAAAAAGAGATTGTGTAATTGTTGTCAGCTAAAAGCGGTTGAAAATGAATATCATTTTCTACTGGTCTGTCCAGCCTATATTGATATACGACGTCGATATCTGAAAACATTCTATTGTCACTGGCCAACCATACAGAAATTTGATATACTAATGAAAAATGAATCTAGATTTTCGTTGAATCGGTTAGCAAAATACTTATATCACAGCTGCTTTAGAAGAGATAAATTATTGTCCTCAATGAGTTAGTAAATTTCCAATTTAGAATTTAAAGTTCTGAACTTAGATTAATGTATATATATATAGTCTGTCTGATGTAGGCGCGAGCCCCTTTTGAGTGATTCGGATTTTTCCTGGTACTCCGGTCACATTATGAATACACTATAATAATGACTATCTAGTTGGTGAAAATGCAGTGAATCGTGGATGCCGGAATAATCCTGAGTCACTCATGGGTCTGTCGCGCTGTTACACGAGCGTATGTTACGCCCTCCATCCGCTAGGGACCTTAACCCAATTGAATTGTTTTTGAAACTTTATTATTTGTATATGCAATAAATGTATTGACTTCATTTGTATGCAATAAACTATTGACTTGACTTGACTTGACTCCATCGATGCGCGACTTGGTCAAGCGATAATTGAATAGCACAATAGTTTGCCTGCACACTGCACTGGATCAAACAATCACTGAACGAATAGATCACACGGGCGACACATTGTTGTTACTGCGTGCGAGAGTGGCTAAAATGCAAGCTTGGCGCCAAGCTTGGCAGTTATTAAGGCAGGTGACTAAAAGACAAGCTTGGCGTTTTCAAATTTTTAAAAAGCCTTTTAAACGCTGTTTTCGGGTGAATTATGCGGGAATAGCACCAGTTAATTACTTATATGGCCCATTTTCGTAAATTAATCGACAATAGTGGCAGTAATGTCCCCGATTGGTTGGTTAATAGGGGGCGTGGTCACAAAATCAAAACATCGTCTTTTTACGCAGATTTCTTGTCGGTTTTTGGTCGATTTCTCTTTTTAAGCATCAGTTGGACTAAGTTTTTTATTCGAAACATGTTGAATGGTTATCATTTATCACTCTCATAGTCGAGCTTGGCGGTTTTGAACATTATATGCGAAGAATTTTTTTGACTTTAGATGACCGACCACCGAACCGCCAAGGTCGAATAAAAAATCAAAAATATTAAGCTGAATTTTCGCCTATTTCTCGTTTCTAAAACACGTTCAATCTAGTTGTTTATGTAAAAACGTGTAAAGTGATTATCATTCTTCACAAATATAATCGGGCTTGGCGGTTTTGAACATTATATACAAAGAATTTTTGACATTTTTATGACCGACCACCGAACCGCCAAGCTCGAATAAAAAATAAAAAATATTAAGCTGAATTTTCGCCTATTTCTCGTTTCTAAAACACGTTCAATCTAGTTTTTATGTAAAAACGTGTACAATGATTATCATTCTTCACAAATATAATCGGGCTTGGCGGTTTTGAACATTATATACAAAGAATTTTTGACATTTAGATGACCGACCACCGAACCGCCAAGCTCGAATAAAAAATCAAAATATTAAGCTGAATTTTCGCCGATTTCTCATTTCTAAAACACGTTCCATCTAGTTTTTATGTAAAAACATGTAAAATGATTATCATTCTTCACAAATATAATCGGGCTTGGCGGTTTTGAACATTATATACAAAGAATTTTTGACATTTTTATGACCGAACCGCCAAGCTCGAATAAAAAATCAAAATATTAAGCTGAATTTCGGCCGATTTCTCGTTTCTAAAACACGTTCCAACTAGTTTTTATGTAAAAACATGTAAAATGATTATCATTCGTCACAAATATACTCGAGCTTGGCGGTTTTGAATATTTTATATTAAGAAGTTTTGACATTTGATGACCGACCACCGAACCGCCAAGCTCGAATTTTAAATCAAAATATGAAGCTGAATTTCCTGAGATTTCTCGTTTCTAAAACATGTTCCAGCTATTTTTCATGTAAAAACATGTAAAATGATTATCGTTCTTCACATATATACTCGAGCTTGGCGGTTTTTAACATTGAGTACTTAGAATTTTCGACTTTTATATGACCGCCCACCGAACCGCCAAGCCAAGGCAAAATGATACCCAGACCAAACCGAGGCAAAATGATACCCACCAAATATTGTCAACGTGTACCCATTAATGATCGTCCATGCAACTAATCAAACTTGTTCAATTATGTTATGTTCTTGTTTCGATGTAGCATTGTGATTTAAATGGCACGTGTCTGGAACGGTCACAATGATAATATACATGAATTCCAGAGGGCAAACTGTAATATAATTTAATTCTCCATCCACATTAAATTATTATTATTATTATTTGTTTTTTTTGGGGGGGGGGGATTTGACCCAGGAGGATTTGAAAGGACCTGAGACGTCATTCTTTCTTTCTTTTTAGTGTAAACATATTTTTATTTCCAACATAACATAATATACAGATGATACAAAATTAATATGCAAAATAGAAGAGAATCAGAATCAGAATTCAATTAATCTCAAATCGTCGTACATGTTGACATAACAGAGACAAATATATGTCACTCACATCAGTGCTATAATAAATAATATTTAGTAAAATGTCCGAAATGTGATCTCGTAAAGTATAGCAAAATAAACCGACTTGACACATATTTTTGGTTTATATTTTCTCCACACTTCCAATCTGCTCGGGGAGAATGTGGGTAGGGCAGAGGACGGTGTGCCTTTGACCGTTTCTGTAAAGTTGTATACTCTTAAACATCTTCGTCTTTAAGAAAATAGCAGCGGTGTACTTCTTCTTCACATTTAATCCTGGAAAAAATATATTTACATGTAAATGGTTACTATATATGACACACTGAATTTGCATATTATACAAAAGTGATTGGGGCAGTCGCATTGAGATATTTAACAT